>CM077884.1:33701641-36101641 GCA_039720435.1 Amazona ochrocephala | reverse complement strand
GCTGACCAGAGACAAGGAAAAATACTTCAGACACAGTGCAAAAAAATAAACAACAAAAAAAAAACAACCCAAAAAAACAGAACTGTAGCAGTGCCTGGTTTACATGTTTACGGGCCTGGAACCTTGAGCAAGGAAAAAGATGCAACTATAGTATGTAATAGTGGGGAAAACAACACAAACCACTGCACATAATCATAACCCAGAGCCTGCAAGGCTATCCAGCAGCCTGCATGAAGAGTGGGCTAACATAGCCTAATATTTTAAGTCAGCAGAAAGTCGCCCGGATCTTAACTGATGCACCACATATGGTAGTCATCCCTTAGAAAACCCTTAACACGACATGACAAGGCTAAATGACTTGCTTCAGTCAGTTGCACACACAGAGAGCAGCACAAGGAATCAGCTCCTTACAGAGAGAGGAAAGACTGAATGGTGTTGTCACTCATGACACTGAATAGAAATTATTTTTCCAATAGCAGAACAACGGAACATATCCTGAGAGGTGACAGTTATAATCTCTGTTCCTGCAAATTCAGAAACCTCCACTGGGCCCATATCACTGACCCAATGACTGGCACATCAGACACATCAAGCCCCAAAAGACCCAAAGGTCAGGACAAGCTCATTGCAAAGAGCATGGGAAACAAGCTGATGGGAGCCTGTGCCCAACACACATGAACAGAGAGCAGCAGCAAACAGCCTGTCCACACCCTCTATTCAACATCTTATGAGCTTGTGAGCACAAACATATCAAGCCCAAATCTGTACCCTTGAAGGACAAGAGGGAAGAACCTGGCAGACAAATAATACATTTCCAAATATAACATTTTTGGTATAGAAGATGTGCTGCAGTACAGGCACAAATAAGCTGTGTGCCTGAACCTTCCTTCATACCACCCTGCAGCAGCCGCTATCCCAATCACATCTCTGCACAGAGATTAAACAATACATACTCACACCACACACCATTAAGGAAGAAAACCAGCAAATCTCAGCACTCTGAATAGCAAAAGAACATCAGTAACAGCCATAAACTTATTTCAAACTCACTCTCAACTCCACCAGTCCACCCCATATAGCTGTGCCTTTAACGCCTTTCCCAATATAGCCACATCATTAAGGATCAAGGGGGTTTGAGACAGTTCTGAGACACTGGCCAACAGAAAAAACAATAATGGCACTCAAGGGAGGCGTACCTCTGTGGGTATGTCCACATCTGGAAGATCTTACTTGGTTAACTGAACATTTACTTGACTGCAAAGATACACATCACCATAGGTCACAAGCTTTAACTGAACTTAAGCCAAACCAAAGGTCTTAAGCATTTGTTTGGAAAAACAACAAGCTTATAATTTGTGGAGAGTTGCTTAGTGATTCTTTCACAACTTCCACAATGACAGACACACGATTTGTGGTAAGACACAGAAAAAGGTGGGAAAAGTGATCTGAGATCACATTTCCTCTCTGTATTTGAGAGAGATTCGCGGGAGTTTGAAATGTACTGGGACTTGGTGGTGGGGGTAGGGGTCAAAACGTGAAAAAGTCACATCTGCTTAAAGCCTCATCAGCTGGGGCTGACTCACCGAAGAAAAATCCTGTCGCTTGACCTTCTGGGGAAATGCCTACATACTACACAAGCACAGACAGCAAACCCATTTGTCTCCTGTCATCAGGGTTTTCCTTTCCCAGGAGCACTCCCAGGAAAGTGAACTGGCACGAACTCTTTTTTTACCCAAACACTAGAACAAAAACATCACACATGACTCTGCATAATCTTACCAAGCATTAAAATTGCTTTTAAGACTGCAAACACAGCTCCCACTTCTATACTGTTGTGAGCAGCAGCCAAGAGGTGACGATCACAAGAAGAACGAATTCCAGGAAATAATTTGCCTATGGGATGAAGAGTAAATCTTGTAGAAAACAGTGGTTGTTTAGCAACTAAAAGTTCATTTGCACAAAACCTTTCATCTAGAATGGCTATAGAAGTACAATAACTGAATGAAGAACTGAATTTTCTGGAATTGAAAGTGAAGACCAACAGGTAAGTCATTAAAATCAAGTGGGATACGTGGTTACGATGTATTAATATCAAAATGAGCTATGATCATTTAAACAGAAAAAGGATTTTGTCTTTCACTGTGTCCAGTGAAATTCACTGTAAACAGTGAATTTAATCACGAGACACTGACATGTATTTTGATTTGGACCTCAGAGATTCATGAAATTACTTCCCTCACCTACTCTTCATAACAAATGAGGTAAAATTAATTAATATAAATGCCTGTCACAGCCAAGCCTAATTCTGCAGGTCAGAAGCAGACTCCAGAACAAGCCAGTGACTGCTTTTTCTAACTTGAAGATAAGCAGACAGAAAGACAGGGAGGGAGGGAGGGAGAGAGGGAAAGAGGAAGGGAAGAAGGGAAGGAGAATGAATCCACCTTTCTGAGAGTGGTTAACTGAACCACATGTAAGAGAAGACTGTAATGTGGCCACATTTTGTTTGACTTGTGCTACTTCCTAGAGTTCAGACATCATTTCCCTATCCACTCAAATTCACTTTTATTTCTTGGGAGGCCTGGGACCATTTAACATATCTCTATTACTCAGACAGTATTCTTCATGTCTGTTATTTTGCCCAAATATGCAACAAAAGTTCATTGATTTCTGGTCAAAAAATAAATTATTACTTTCAGATGGAAGAACTAGACACCATTGAAGAGCTGATTTTTTTTTCCTTTCAATTTCATTTTCCTATATAAACAGTCTTTTCATCATATTTGCTGTAATACTTTTAATTCAAACCACAAGTTATTTCCATGCTTGTTTCCTTTTAGTTTCTAGGTGCCCTTCTCCTTCCCGTTTTGGTCCGTAGAAAACACACACAGGTCAGACCACAGAATATTCAAATTTTAAAGGAAAAATAACTACATTAATATAGTTCTACAGTTAATATAGTAAAAGGAAAGAGAGCTACATTAATATATCATGAGAACTGACTTCCTCATGTTTCTTCTGTTGGACTAGATGCTGTTATTACACCCTATTTAAAAAACACATTTAGTTTCAGTTTACATGTAAGGCTACCAAACTGTGGTTTCCAGATCACTGCAGGGTGACGCATCATTGCCCTGATAGTATTTAGTATGAAGGACGGCGTGGACTACAGTATGTACTACCACTGCCAACAACAGCACTGGCACAAAACCCGTATTAATAGTTCCCAGGCTCACATGATGGTTTCAGTGAAGTTCCAAAACAAAATGAGAACTATCAGGACAGAACAGTTCTTCTAAATGTGTTCCTCTTTGCTGAAGTGTACAAAGATGCTATGTTAAAACTTCATTTTCTTTTACGATACAATATTAATATGGCTGAGTTTTATGTCAACATTACGTCACGCCTGGATGGCCAGAGGTTGATAATAAGTTTCAGAAAACTTCTGTAGTTTTACATATATACAAAGCATTTCCCAAACAAGTAAGAATAGCACATATCAACTTTTCGCTAGTGAAACATGCAATTATAAACAGGCTATCATTTGTATTTGCATTATGGATATTTTCACACATTAGCCATCAAAACCCATCTGGGTTTGCTTTCTGAAAAGAAAGGACCACAAAGCAAGGAATTTACCTGTTCCCTGGGGAAAGAAGCAAACCTGGGGTGTCCTGAAGAGGTGCAGGAGCAGCCGACAGGTCATCCTCGCCCCAGGCTCAGCATCTGGATCTCCACAGGCTATGGAAGATGGGATGGGGACATAAAGCATCTGCCCAGGACCTTCCAAGTCCCAGTGGCAGGCCTGGAAATGTTCTACCTCACATCCCCATTTTAAATGGGAATACAAAAATTTCATCAGAATTTTTGGCCTTGAGTGATTAAAAACCAGGAAAGAATAGTATGATTTTTGGAAAACAAGAGACCTAAATATGGCAGAAAATAATGCATGGTTAAAATGGTTTTTGATAGTTGAAGCAGAAATAAGAAACACAAATCTAAGCAGTAAGTAAAATGTGCGAAATAGCCAAAAAAGAGGACCATAGCTGGAGTACTACAGGGCTGCAGGCAAGGACAATGAGGTTAGAGAGAAAAAGCCGTATCAGGCATACTGATGCCAGAAGGAAATGCATAACCTGACTAGATCTGGCTGACATTTGAACATATAGCATAGAGCAGAAGAGCGTTGTGAGCAGAAGGTGAAGATGCACAACATAAGGGGATGATGTGCTGCCAGCAACTCTGATACCACTTATCACATGTGGCTTCTCTGATCTAGCTTGGAATTCCTCCTTTTGGGAGCTTGCAGTGACACACATGCTGCAACCCACAATAAGTGGCATTCCATACAAGAATGAAGCTCAGAACATACTACTGATTCAGTCAATGGAGACTTCTTAAAATGACAAGCTTAAGACTCTTAAGTTCTTCTTCTAGTATTTTCTTACCAGCTGCAAGAAGAGAAGGCAGTGCAACATGCTGAACTACATCTTCCAGAGAAAAGCACTGCCGGGCAATCAGTATAGCAATAAAAGTGGCCAGGGAATCGTGAAATGACAGGTCACTCACCTGGAAGGACAAACATTGCAAGGGTTCACTTAACAGTGCACACACCACTGACACAACTATTAAGAATAAACATTAAAATGTTTACACATAAGTGTTTGTCTCTAATTTTAATGCATTTCCCAAATATTTTGTGGCAAATATTGATCACTTTTAACTTAAATTTAACAAATGCCTACTTCAAATACCATAAATTCTGAAATAAAAAGCATTACCTTTATAAAAACTTGAGAAAATTTTATCATTGTATAAAACCTGATAACATTAATATTCATTCCTTAGCTTCAGGACAAGAATATGACCCAAATATACACAGCTTCAATCTGTAATCAATATGTACTCAAACTACAGATAAATATATTGAATCAGATATTGGATAACATAAGTCACCATAATCCTGCCGACTTTAACAGGACTATAGTAAGTTACAACAGGTGAATAAGGAACAGCAAAGTATACCACCCCTTCTACAATCTAAGACCCAACACCAAAGCAGGTCTTTAAAATAAAATATAGTTATTTACACATCTCTCAACATTTTAGAAAAGTATACAGACATGCCTGCTCCTTTTAAAGAGTACCTCTGATATTCTGTATCATTCTGTAATAAAGAAAAGAAAAAATTTACAAAGAGGAAACTCCAAGCACTGCCCAAATTCTACATTAACCCTGAAGATGTAGGAAAGAATCAAAAACCAATCAAGAATCTCATTAAAAGCCTTGAAAACTCACATGAATACAAGACCAAATTTGTGCTCCGTCTTTTGTATTGAATGGGAACCTTACTACACCCTTAAGTGCAGCCTAGGTAAACAGGTTTAACACGCACTTCAAAAGATACTGAACTTACATCCACACTGCACAGCAGATCATTGAAGCCCCAGACGTGATTTGAAGAGCAGCAAAGAGCTTTTACAACCCCTAACCACTCTGAGCTAAGAACCGTGCAGCATGCCGTCAGCTCTGCGCAAAGGTTTGCTATGTCATTAATCCTAGGAAAGAAGAGAAAAACTAATACAAGAGCAAGAGATTTTGTAAACAATAAATATTTAGGTCAAAGCAGATCAGTGCTTGGCAGAAGAAGTTATGTTTCCTCACTTAAGGTGGGGTTTTATGCCTAAATGTGATTATGCTACCATACATATAATCTATTGCTATTCAGTTATGGACAACTGAATGATCTGGGGGAAAAAAACCCAGTATGTGATTTGTACCCCACAACCTGCAGCCATACAATCTGCGGTAGCACAGGGGCTTTATTTTGTGTAAACCCTACTCGGTATACCCTGGGTTCTCACCAGTTTCTCTGCCGGTGCAGAGCTGCCCAGGAAGAGGGATGGAGCACCCGAACCCCTGCTGCCTGCAGCCCACCACAGCAGACAGCCTGCTACTCTCTACAGGGACATGCTCTGGCCTTCCCTCAGTGCTGTCACACAAACAGCAGCTCCATCCCCTTTTATGCAAAAATGTGATAAGAAAGTGGTGCATGTGGCGCACATCACCCAGTGCCCAGGTCAGCAGTGACTGACATCCTATTGCAAGAGCCCTCCCGCCCTGTGCCAGGCCAGCACTACTGTTCAGGAGGAAGGAGAGTCACAGAATCAATTGGCACTGATGAATTTCACTACACAGATCGCATACAGTGTGATGTGTGATTCGGTGTATGATTCAGAGTTTTGTAACTTTTAAAAAAACAGAGCAGAGTTGACTCATGCCAGTGCAAGTTATTTTTTTCTCTGTTGCACAGTGAAACTCGTTTGGCCACTCTTACATGTCCCCCTTTGGTGTTCTTACAAAACTGCTTCCTCTGAGCTGCACTGCTCAGCCAAGGATGCCCCACATTTCATACAATCAACACAACGGTTTGGTTTGGAAGGGACCTTAAAGCTTAGTTCCAATCCCCTGCTACGGGTAGGGACATCTTCCACTAGACCAGATAGCTCAAAGCCCCATCCAACCTGGCCTTGAACACTGCCAGGGGGTGGGGCAGCCACAGCTTCTTTGGCAACCCATTACCACCCTCACAATAAAGAGTTTCTTCCTAATATCTAATCTAAATCTCACCTTTTTCAGTTTAAAGCCATTACACCTAGTCCTATTCCTACAGCCCCTCATAGAAAGTCCCTCTCTACCTTATAAGCCCCCTTTATATATTGAAAGACTGCAAGAAGATCTCCCCGGAGCCTTCTCTTCTCCACGCTGAACAAGCCCAACTCTCTGAGTCTCTCTTCGCAGGAAAGTTGCTCCAGCCCTCTAAACATTTCTGTGACCTCCTCTGGACATTTTAGACTGCTTTATACTGGGGACAGGGAGAAGGATAACGGAACTGCACATACTTTGGACAGGACTCAACCAGAAAAGAAAAAAAAGAAAAAAAAAAAGTGCACAATTTCCTTGAGTTTTGTGATCTGCCAGTGGCCGTTAAAATGGCCGCTAGCTCCTGCTGCGCCGAGGCCTAACTACCAATACCAGGAATTTTTTAATAAAAATTGGAACAGGATCAGAACAGAACACCACGTTGTGTAAAATACTGGTGCTGAGGGCAGGGATAAAGGCTAGATGCAGCATTAGTATCGTTTCACCCTGCACCACAGACTGCAGAATGGAAAATCGGGGTAAAAGTTCCAGCACTGCAGTGCTTCATTTGCACAAGAAGGCCCAGTTTATGTGCTTTTATGCTGGAAGGAGGAAGCAACCGAGAAGAGCACCTGAATTATGAAAGAAACATACTGTCAGTGTAAAACCTAACATTGATATTATTTTACTGTGAGGGTTCTTCACTATCCTTCTTGTCTGAATCTTGAGATCATCTAAAAAGATCTAACATAGACTTCAGATCCAAGAAACATTATGCTGGATCAGACCAAAGTTCCACCTGGCAGTGGCAGGAGCCAGTGCCTGCTGGTGTTGGATGGAAATTGCCCCCAGCAGCGCTGTGGAAGTGCAGGTCTCATCCTAAATTCTAATCATGGGGGATCAACTTGAACTGCGTACGACAAGGAAGAAGCTACTCTCAGAATATAACAGGCAGCTCTTATACCTCCAGTAGCTTCTAGACAATAAAACTTCTAATGCTGCATATGAAGATGAAATTCGTAAGTAGTAAATTACACATTTAATAAATGAAACACTGATTGCATCAGGAGAAGTAAGTGACCTAATGCAGAACCTTCCCTCATTTACAGGTTTCTCATGAGCAAAGATTGTGCTGAGCTGTTCTGCCTGTAACAGCCCAACTGCCCATATGAAAAAAACCTAACTGCCTCACAGTGAGTACTTTCTACCTGTTACTCCCTTCTGTTAAAATGTGCAGGTTGATTTACTGAAATAACTTAGAGAAAACAATAAATTTTCAGCAATCAGAAAGAATAATGAATGAAAACAATCGCCAAAGAGACACAAAAGAGAAAGGTGAGAGGAAACCTCATATACACCTTGTAAAAATCCATCCAGTTCTAATTCTGGCATGGTTTTGCCTTACCTTCCTGCATCTTGGTGCCCCATGCACACATTCATTAGCGCATTGCAGACAAAGCTGTAGCGGTTGGCAGCATTATCACTCAGGATCTTGCCCAACATTGAGTAGTTAATGCTGTGAGCAGAAGGATTCTCAATAAAATCTAGCATGAACTCTGGGTCCCACAGTAAATTGGAATTTGAAGGCTGAACATTGCTGTATATCGTTTGCTTCACCTTAGAACAGGCACTACTGAGGACCAAAAGAAGAGAGGGTTGCCAAAAAGAGTACTTTGCGGGAATGCTATTGAACATAGAATCATAGAATAGTTAGGGTTGGAAAGGGCCTTAAGATCATCTAGTTCCAACCCCCCTGCCATGGGCAGGGACACCTCCCACTAAACATACCACATGGCATTAGAAAACAAATGTTTGGTTACCATTCTGTATATGTTTGCAAACTCATTTTTGATAAGGAGCATCTAACAGAAAACAAGGCTGATAAACCAATTTAATTTGAGTTTTCCTGCAAATAAAGATTTGTGTTTCCAAATCGCTTATACGACATTTCTGCGAATGAAACGGTGAGCAGCTGGACAAGAACCACCCATTCATTCCTTACTAGCAATAACTTCCTGGAGTATCAGATGCCTCTACAGGGAATGGTAACAGTACTTCATAATGCTGTTTCCTGTTACCACACAGTGAACTGCAGCGGTGGTAAGAAGAATTAATTAAGGAAAAAGGAGGAAATGCACCTAAGTTTAAAACTCTGTATTTGGTAACAACGAGACAAAACAGACAACTTTTTGAAAGATTAGATCAGTAAACAGAGCAAAGATACTCAAAGGCCATTTTGACGGTAATAACTATGATGACAAAAGGTCAAGAAATGTTCCAGGCTAGGAATGCCTGTATGTTGATTTCTTCAGGGCAAAAAAAGGTGTTAATGAAGAATGAAAATTTCACCCACAAAGTGTGAGCAAAGCAGACTGTGAAACTGTATTTGCACAAGAAGTAGTGCTGGGGGAGTGGTCAGGAGATAAGATTTAAAAAGAAAAAAAAAAGTGAAGGAATGATTTAAAAAAAGGAAGTTTAGTGAACACAACTAAATACACAGAGCATGCGAAACTAAAGCATGCAGCTCACTTTGTAAAACCCAGTCATGAGAAATACTGCAGATGATATCAGAAGCCATTTGCAAAGCACAGCATTATACAGAAGGTAAGTCTCTAATTTTAAACGTTTAAGAACTGTAATTTATTGTTGCTTCAAACTGACTTAGAGAAATAGCTGGACTTAGTGTGCTGAAACGGGGCAAACAAAGCTGCCACATACAGACAACAATTGTGGGGTTTGTTTCAGTTGCAGCAAGGAAATCTAGAAGAAGACAAGTGTAACGCTACTACCTTCTATACAGCTGTTTAAAAAATGCATACATAAAACTTATTGCCAGTTTCCAGAGAATTTCTAACTCCATTCATCAGAAAAAAGGGGCTTCAAATCAAGTGCTGTATATCATATATTTAATATATGATTTCATACCTTCAATATCTTTATATTACTAGATGATGTTTTGATTTTCTATTGCAGATTAGGATTAATGTTTTAATTTTTGTTGTATTACTGAACTTCAGGTTTTAGTCAGAAAAATGAACATAGAGCTAAGACACTTCTGTAGTTCAATATTTCATATTTCTTTTCCCTAGTCTTTCTCATATTAAATGCTACAGTTCCCATGTGTTTATAAATCTATTAAAATATTAAGGTTATTACTGGGAACTCTTTTCCTGCTCCCTATGAAATGAAAACCACAAATCTGAAATATGCAAAACAAAACGGTACATAAACTAGGAGGGAAAACAGCAACTGAAGTGGTTTGCAAACTTCACAAGATACATATTTACATATGAAAGCTTTCCACCCCCTCTTTGAAAAGTAAGAGCCAAAAAAAAAAAAAAAAAGCATATGGATACCTAAAACATTTTTTTAAATTTAAAAATCAAGGAACTGAGCATTCGAGCATAAAACTTCACAAACTCAAACATGTTTGTGCCTCTCCCCACATCAAAAGAAATATTTAATAGACTATTACAGCTGCGTCAGCTAAGATTTTGTTATTTTTCATCCTGGTGTTGTATGTATTACAGCCAACTAGCTGATGCATTATAGGAGCTGAATCAGTCATACGTTTGTGTGTGGAAGGGTCCACTGCTGCATGGTGCAACTGCCTCAGCAGCTTGATGCCAGTGGTCCCTACATCCCCTGCCTGCTTGCCCCATGGCCTGCTTGCCACTTGCAAAGCAACCCTTTGAGCTCACCCCTGCACTTACAGAGGGCTCAGCCTCTGCATCACCCCAGCACATACCCACACAGCGCGAGGGCTTCGCAGACTCAGGACCACACGCTGTGCTGCCATGCTGGCACAGGCAAAAGAATTGCAGCCCACATTAGTCTACGGGCTAGGCAGTGGTGAGAAAAATTCCATTACCACCCACCTGAAGAGGTCTCCAAACTTGCTTCTCAGGTGACTACAGGACACGTACAGATCATAGAGGTAAGCTAGAATACACCTTTCTGGGGAAGAGCACTCTGAGGGATTAACAACGTGCTTTACCACCCCACACAACCTGCAAAAACAAAAGCATTCTGAGCTTGTTCCAATACACCTTAGAAGTGTGTCTCATATTTTTATGTAACGTATAAACCTCACCATTATCTAGGTAGCGTGATGACAGCACTTACACTCAGGGAGCCCAGGGCAGAACGGGAGAAGCAGGAAGGAAATCCAGGAATGCAATTTCCCCCTTTTCCTGGGTCACCAAGTGTGCAGGTCCCACCAGCCCCCAGTGGTGGGGAGCAGGCTGTGGAGGTGAGCCACCCACTCTGCTCACCTGGGCTCACTTACAGCCGTCCAACAGCACCATGATAGCTGGTCTCACTAGCTCAGCCTAAACATGCTTTTTGCTTAAGAGAGAATACCAAAAATATATGTTGGAAAACTGTAGCTGCCACAAACCCTTCAAAGACTTGTGCGGTTTGCTCTGAGTTGAGGATGAGGCAGGCATGGTAACGCCGCAGAACAGCAACAATGCAGACGCACAGCCCTGTCGTGTAGCTTCCTGCCAGGCTGGATGACTTCAGCAGTAGCTCTGCCTCCACAACACTCAGCTCATTCAACAGCTGAAAACACATACACAAAAACAATGAAACAAAAGTAACTTCCAAGTTAAATACATAAAATGAGTGCAAAAAAAAAAAAAAATCCAAACCAACAAACCATACATTAAGGAAAAACTACACAGCAAACAAAAGTGAAACTTTTGTCTTACTACAGGACAAGGGAAAGAAGGAGCAAAATAAGCTGTTCAAGTATAAAATACACTCCCAGAACTGCTCTTCAGAAATATGTTGTCTGGAGTGAAGCTCATCCTAAAATACTCCAGAATTGTATTAATTTTGAAAGATTCAAAAAAAACCCAAACAACCATTATAATGATCAAAGTAAGACAGAAGGGGAAGCATCTGGCATTCCGTTTCAGAGGTTAGGAAACTGAAACAGATCAAAGTGCATGGCAGCAAATCAGAGCTTGCAGTCCAGCTTGGGTTTTTTACAGTTTTACAGAAAACATATCACAGCTTTATCCTGGCATAACTCCCCCCAAAAATGAACTCTGATTACCTGTATTGCAAAGTCTATAAGTCCATTGATATTCAGTGCTGGCTCCATGAGATCAAAGATGAGCTGTATATGGTGAGCCAAGGGAAGATGATACGATGTCCCTGAGGCAAAACTGGTTATCTGTTCGAGAACATTACTGGAGATCTGTGAAAATGAATGTTGAAAAGCCATACGGTGACTGAGGGCTTCTCAGACATACTAGTGCTCCCAAAGTCCTATTTTATAAGTGGTTATAGCAAGTGACAGCCTTTTGCAGATAACAGCACTAACAAATCACGCCTGAGTATATCTCTTACTTTGCTATCTTCCAAGTCCATCACATTACTGTTTTATTTGCAAAACTGACAACACAAAAAATGCTGTTCTGCTGCTTTACAGCTGGGAGTCAAACTTTTCTTAACATCCACAGTACTGATTTCTATTCTGTGCCATATTTTGCTTTAAAGAAGAGGTAAAATCTTTTTTCTTTTCATCTTACTACATTGTGGGTTTTTATTGATGGTTTTCAGACAATTAATAACATGTTATCCTGCAAATGAAACATGTAATAATTTAATTCCCAAGGCCACAGCCAAAGCTGCTTTACAAATTAAGTATCAAAAGTATATGTCTTTTACTCTGTTTCTAATGTTAGCCTTAACTTCTAATGTTAAGTTAAGCTATACTTACACACAATAACACCTGACAAAACGATAAAATTCTATGGTGATACATTTGTCCACTTACACGTCCTAAGATAAACCAGGAAAACTACGCTTGTCATTTAAAACAAATTATGTTCACCAGTCAGCCACTGATACAGCTTTGTAACAGTAAATTCTAATATCCAGAAAAGAACAAACCATATTATCCACCAGCTTCTCTAAGAGACATAGTTTGTTGCACAAAAACACAGAAGAGTTTGCTGCCCTTCATGAACATCTATACAGTAACATAACCTTGCACACATGCAAGAGATTGGGTAATGAGTATCTAATTTAACAGCAACCCCTAAACAGTGCTATTAATGGAAGTTTATGTAAAATTTGTCATAAATTTTTCATTAAAAAAATCATAAAATCCATAATAATCCATAAAGCTTCTTGCAAACAAACCAACCAGCCACCCCCTTGCCAACAGACAAACTAAACCCCCAAATATCTACTGAAGAAGGTATTTCAGAATGCCAAGGCAGCATTCTTCCCCTTGCCTCTGAAGAAGCAGTGCACTGAAAATTCTTGGTACATATAAAACACTTCTAAAAGCCTAGATTTACTTCCTATTTGATATCTCTACAGCAGAATGTAAAAGGCTACAATTTTATACAGGCAGTACCTGAGATGTCACCTGATGTTGATCAAAATAGGACAGCTGCTGTAGTTTTGTGAACACAGTCTCTAGGGTTGGAAATGCTTCTTGTTTGGTCTTCCTGGCTTTCTGCCCTTCATCCCCAACTTAACAGACACAAAATTATTTTGGTCATTTTATGTTTAATGGATCCCTAGTAGCTTTTAGCATTATCACTGATTTAAAAGACAATAAAAATCTTCCTAAGCATTACTCAGGACTACATAAAACTCTTACTTGCCCCAATTTTCCATTACATTTGGGACAAATATAGGCCACAGCATGTAACAATATCAAAGCTACTCTGAGGTTATTCCAATGCAAAAAAAGGCAACACCCAAGAAAAACTGAAAAAGAGTCACACAGTTTCACCAGCAGGGTAAGGAATATGCATTTGTCACTGGCCAGGATCTCCTATTTCAGGCCTTAGCTTAACAAAAAGCATTTACAGCCAAGTTGCTATAATGGAAAATAAGGATTTCTCGCCCCATCAACCCTTTGCCGTCCTGGTTCAGCTGTACCTAAGACCACCAGATTGCACCTTGTGCTACAGGACTCTGGTCAGTACTGCCTCCCATCACCGTGAAGGGGATGAAAGCCAAATTACATGACCAACATGCATTGCTCCAGACAACTTGCTGAGCACCTTACAACTCCCACGATCTTCACTATAGGCTACCACACAGCAGCATTAAAGCATTTACCACCCATTTCAGTAGTACTCTTCTTATTCAGAATTTTGAGGATGTCTTTGGTAATCTTCTTCAGCTGATGCCTCGCTTCATCACGCTCCTTACCAACGCCATAAAGGAGAATCAGGCGCTGGTTACACTCATGACTTGAAGATTCATCCTGAAAAGACCAGATACAAGTCACATAGAATCATCTCTTTTCTTTTTGTTGTCACCTCCTGTAGAAACCGAACCGGAGCAGCTCAGGCTGTGATAAACAATAATTAACTCTGGCAAAAAAGCATCTCCTGTGGTTACAACCTAGTGAAATGACTAAATAATAGGGGAAAAAGCACAGAGGGGAAAAAATGTAATTTGGTATTATGAATTATGTTTGCACCTCTAAGGACAGAGTCAGAAGATGCATACGGTGACTCTCTTAACTGTCCCTGGATTGATATTCAGTAGCAGATTAGTAAATAGAAGACAGATGCCTAGAAACTGTGTGACATTTCTCATATTATTTACAAGTCCCCTGAAAAAGGCTGCAGCCCAACTCCTTAAATTCTGTTTGCATATCCAAAGAAATGAATATGTATGGTTTATTTAAATTGGAACTAGTTATATTTAGTCTTTCAATAAGATGTGTCATATAATGTTGACACACCACATATAACTTACAAACTTGGAGCAGCGCTCTGCAAGTCATGCAAGGTACAATTATTTAGTTATCCAAACTAAGCAATCAATACTCCTTTCAACTACTTAATTTTTTTGCTAAGAAATAAAGTTGTGTACAGAAATAATACTAAAGAACCACAAAGTAAAAGACACAGCAGGCGGGAGTGCAACTCGACACTCAGAAAAGTTGCAGTCTTACATAATACAGGCTCTCTTAAAAATAGTGACTCTGTTAGCAGGCCAAAAGCAGGAAGTCAACAGCTAATTCTTCTTTAAAATTCTGTTTCTCCCTCCCTTCTAGAGGGAACAAAAGCAGAAGCACCAAAAGTGTCACCTGGAATTTGCAGCTCTCTGGCTAAGAAGTCAGTTCACAGCCAGAGGAAGGTGTAAGTCTCAGAGCTGGGATGCACAGTGGCTCCTCCAGCTGCCCCTTGCTCCGAGGGATGGACACATGAACACTCCTGCCTGCTTACAGGGGAAGAGCTAGAGGAACTGCGAACAACTCTCTGCCAGCAACACTAGCTTCTCATCGCGGAAACACCCAAGTGTTTCATCACTCCTCCGCAACACACTACGGTAACCTTCTGCTTTATTTTGGGGTGGGGGGGCAGGTGCCTGATTTTGCATGCATAGGGAATACTCATTTTATTAGGATTAGACTTGGCAGCTGAATCTATTACCAGCTTCAAAGCATAAACCAATTTATTTCTATCTTATAGATAGAAATAAAACTTTGCAGCTCTGTAAGGATTATGTCAGGGATGTCTGGGCATCACCTGGCAAAGCATCAGCTTCCCTGAGCACCTCATTTTTACAAAGGCAGAGCTAAACAGAAATAGAGCAATTTTATGTGCACCTACGCGTCTGAAAGTTGTTCCTTTTGAAACACAGCCTTTACTGATTCAACATCCCTGCCTGGCTTTCCCAGGCAATCAGTTTGGATCAGACCTGATCTGACCAAGTTTTCTGGACTAAAGAGCACCGGTTTTCAGCCCAGCCACTGGCACCAGTGCTGCAGATGTTCAGCACACAGTGGCTGCGTGTGACAGGCCAGCTGACGTACTCAGGTTCATGGTAAGGGTGGGCTCAGAGGGGCACATCACTATGCAGGGGCTCAGCGGCAACTTCACACAGGTACTCGCTGCAGAGCATGGGATGCTGCAACTCCTGCATGGTGGCTCAAGTCAGTGAAGTTTCAAATTCACTTGCAACACAGCACAGGTAAAGCAAATGACTCAGGAAAAGGACAGGATAAACTGCAAAACTAGAAGTAATGGTATACATGAATACCCGCATAAATAAAGCTACAAATAACTTCAGATTTTGCTGGCAAAAGCATAATCTCTGAAGTAACAGACACCATTAGCTGTCCAAGTGCCAATACATAGGGTTGAAGAGCAGGTATTCCTCTTTCACTTTCTTCCCCTTGAAAGCAATAAAAAGTGACTTTGTGGGATGCCACATTCATCCTTTGAGCACCCAGGTGAAATGGCAGCGGCCCACAGGCAGCTATTCCCAGGGTCTGAGCAGGGGCAGGAAGGGGAAGGCAGAGATTTGCTTCAAAGACAACCAAAAGAAAGGCTGAAATAACACCACCAGGAGAAACAGAGTCCATCCATACAGAAACATAATAAAAGGCATTCAATTCCTTTTACTTCAGCCCAGCACTGCTAAATATGCAGTCAAAATGAGTTTAAATGCTTCCCCTTTCCACACTGAGGAAGATGAGGGAAGGGGTATTTCTCCCTGGGAGTAGATGGGCAGTTTGGATGATGGGTGTCATACAAGTGAAACTGCAGCCTGGACATCCTGTGTGCAGCACCATGGCCTTGCCACCAGCAGTGTGCACTGCAGTGTGCCCACATTACACAGACCCACATACCAAGGCCCTCACCAGCTCCTTGACAGCTGTAATGCCAGCACCAGGGCCACGGGGACCAAGACACCCATGGCAGGGTCCCCAGGTCTGGACCGCACCCAGCAAGACTGTGCCGTCACCTACACACACCGTGGGACAGGCGGCATGACGCTGGCTGCACCACCATGCCAGGCCCTTGCCCACCCCTGCAGGCCAGTCTCAGGAGAGCTGTGTGGGAAGTTCACGAGGTCAGGATGGAAGCTCAGGAGATCAGGATGGAAGGTCACCTTAGCATTTTAGTCACAGAAGATCAAACCAGATCACCTTACAAACATGGCTACCTGTAGCGCTCTTCTGCCATAGAAACCTGACATGCTCAGTAGAATAAAACACAATTACAGCAGTCAAAATCCCCAACAAAATGTTCACAACACAAAAATAAAAACTAGACTAAAAAGGTTGAAGTTTTATGACAGCTATAACTCAAAAATTAATTTTCTTTTTTGTTTTTACAGGAAAGGGGGGAAAGACGAAGTGCAAATGAAAGTCATAACCAACTTCAGCTACCCTAGAAACAACAGCAACTGCACCAGTGATAACAGAATCAGTCAAGTCATTTTTCCTTTGCTTTATACAGCTCTGTTCCTGGTGGGTATCACAATGAATGGCCTGGCAATGTGGGTCTTTTTTAAAATATCCAGTAAATCCAATTTTATCATCTTCCTCAAGAACACTGTCATTTCTGACTTCCTTATGATCTTGACTTTTCCATTTAAAATCCTTAGCGATGCAAAGTTGGTATCATGGGTACTGAGAGGATTTGTGTGCCAGGTCACCCAGGTTGTATTTTACTTTACCATGTACATTAGCATTTTGTTTCTTGGTCTGATAACTATTGATCGCTACCAGAAAGCTGCTTCACCATTCAGAACGTCAACAGCAAGGAGCCTCTTAGGGGCAAAGATCCTTTCTACAGCAATCTGGATATCAATGTTTGCTCTTTCATTACCCAACATGATTCTAACAAACAAGAAGCAAACACCTAAGAATGTAAAAAAGTGTGCTCTCCTGAAGTCAGAGTTTGGCTTAGTCTGGCATGAAATCGTAAACTACATATGTCAATTTATCTTCTGGATTAATTTAGCAGTTATAGTTGTATGCTACATACTCATAAGTAAAGAACTGTACAAATCCTACAAAAGGACAAGATCCACAGGAAAGGCATCCAAAAAGACTGTAAATGTGAAAGTTTTCATCATTATCACAGTGTTCTTTATTTGCTTTGTGCCATTTCACTTTACTAGAATCCCCTACACGCTGAGCCAAACAAGAGACGTTTTTGAATGCTCTGCTCAGAACACCTTGTTTTACTTGAAAGAGAGCACGCTGTGGCTGACATCACTAAATGCTTGCCTAGACCCATTTATATACTTTTTCCTTTGCAAATCATTTAGAAAGTCTTTGCTCGACATGCTGTGCAAGCACACAGCATCGTCAGAACTCAGAGCACAGATGAAGGAGCAGAATGAAGGAGATGACACAGACGAAACGCCGCTTTAGAGCTACCGCACTCCTTCTTGGGCACGAATGATTACTGCTAGGTAGAAGCAGAACTACTCCTGCAAAGACTATCTAGAATTTCACTGACTTCTTTAGAAACTGTCCTGCAAATGAAGCACAAACACCCTGGAACCAACACCCCTTGCTGCAAAAATTGTGAGGCTAGAAAACTTCAACCACCCCGTCACAACTTCCACGCTTGTAAGAATTGCTGGGAGGAAGTCTGAACTTACAGTTGGAGCTGTAAGGAAAAAATTAAAACAGCCATGAGATGTTACAGATGAGATTATGAACTGCAAAGATTTTGTAGAAAGAGTTGTCCGTGACAACACAAGATCTGGGAAACGCAAATTAAATACACAGTAAATGTGATTCCTAAATATAGGGACTTGCCACCTTGTACACAACTGGCAAACAGAAATATTGGACATAGGTATGTCAGTTAATAATCTGTGCAGATTTTGGATAACACAATAACATTTTGCTTATCTCATTATATTCTTGCAATTCTTAATTCATTGACCAGTAATTAATAGTTGTATGTCACAGGAAATTATTTCATAATCAGGCTTATCTTGATGTGAGTTAAATCTTCATATACTTTACCTAAATAAACAAATAAAAATATACACTTTTATGGAGAATACTATATTATATTAGAAAATATACAAAGATTCAATTTACAGAATACTTAGATCTTAGGGAAAGAAAGACTCAGAGTAAAATGCTCGCTGATTATTACAGGCAGGTTTTTTGCACTATACAAAAATTTTAACAGTTTCCCCTTTTTCATTTGGAAAAAATTGAAAAAAAGAAAAAAAAACAAAACCAAAAAAGACCCCAACCAACCAAAAAACAAACAAGCAAAACAAACAAACAAACAAACAAAAAAACAACAAAAACACACACACAAAAAAAAAAAAAAAAAAAAAAGAAAAAAAAACCAAACAGGGAAGTATTTTCAGGTACATAACATTTTCAGGTATCAAAACCACCACACACGAAAAAGATCCTGGGCTACCATAATAGATTATGGTACATTTATCATCCCTGCAAAACAGCTTCAATTCAGAAAAGTGTATCACCATCACGCAAGAGCTCAATTTTGCCAAAAGCCATTGCTTGTCTACCCTTCTCTGGTACCTTCTGTGCCTGGCAGGGCATCGGCATTTTTAGGACTGATAAATAATTTCCTAAAAGGTTAAAAGCCAGTTCACTTACTTCAGCAGCTTCCTGAGTTTATAACCTGCCTGGGTGAATTGAATCAAATTTTACAAAATTTAAATAAATTTTACAAAGCATTTTGTGCACTGCTTATATTGACAGACACACCCACACGTATTACAATCAGTAACTGGGAGGGCACTGGTATTTCCATAGAACCACCGCTGCAGCTGACTGAAGCGCACTCTCCGCAACCAGCCCCATAGGGCCCAGGACCAACCAGCTCCAGCTGGTGCACAGAAAAGAAGTGCAAGGTACCGCACTTCAACCCAACACTAATTTCCCACCTTTTTTTTTTTTTTGCTTACAGAGTGAGAAAGGGTGGCAGCTGCGTTTCCTGATCAGACTTGCTGTCAGACAACAGGTATAGCACAGCTCCCTGTGCATAACTCAGTGGTCACTGACAGGATACACGGAGGCACTTAGCACCTGCCTCTTACTGCTGGGAACAGTGTCTGGAGGTCAGTTTAGAAGAAAACATGTAAGGTGCTGCTGTGTACATCAGTCCTGGGGTATTGCAATGGCCCATCTCAGCTTTATCTAGTCCTTGATGAATGACAAAAAGTCAGGTCAGACAGTTAGGGACATGTCCCACTGGTGACACTAGTGAAGGTGACCTTCATCTCGGCCATCCTCAGGGCTCTTTGCTCCCCGCCAGCCATTTAACACTGACATCAGCATGCAGACCTACATTAATCAAAACATAGCTACTAATGCACCAACTTGCTGTCAATACAGCTGCAGCTTGAGAACCTCAAAAGCAAACCATGCCTGCCCACAAGGACGGCTTGGATGTGAGCCATTCCCCACATGGCAGCAAGGAGCCAGAACCCTAAGTCACATCAGCCAACAGGAAAAATACAAGACAAATCACATGACTCAGTTAAACTTACACAAAAGGTTCTGTTTACAGAGCAATCCACTAGATTCCAACATTATACATAACAAACACATCACAAATACAAGCAGTGACAGCAGCCTCTGCCAGAACCAGAAAGCATCTGTAACCAGCATGCTGCAAGACCTGGACACACTGATGCCAAAAGAAACCAGAAATCCCATTCAGAAGATGAAACGTCACCCTTAGACTCGTGTCAATATTAACAGGCTGCCGAGAGAGCACACAGTTCCTGAACACGCACACTTGACTTTGTAGATGAGACCAGTGTAAGGGTGTATAACCCAGCATAAGGGTGGCTCAGAGCAGCCTTTCTAGTCTGCATCTGTGTGTCCAGAACAGGGGAATTCACACACGCAAACAAGAACTCTGCTATTTTTGAGGATTATTCTGGAAAACTGTCAGGAAATGTTGTGTTTGTGCATCCCCCATCTCTAAGACAGATGAATTGTAACAGCACAGTGTAGGTGCCATCAGGTCTGCCCCACACAAATAAAAAGCCAGAAAATGTGCCTGTCTGGATGGATGTGGTCTTTTTTTCTTTTCTTTTTTTTTTTTTTTATTTTTTAGCATGGGAGAAGGCAGTGACTTTCTGACAATGAGCAAAAGGAAGCGAGAAAAGCAACAGCACTCAGGCAATACTTGGAAATGAGGAAGGAAACAACATACTACACCAACAGAAAAAGTCTCATCTTTCTACATGTTTCCCCATTCTTAATACTTTGCTTGAGCCTCCTGTCAGCAGAGGAACAGTGGATGAACCAGAGATAGCCAAAGACGCCTCTCTGAAACAGCTGCTGCCAGGCTTGCTCAGGTATTTGCATGATCAGAGCATTCATGTGGTGTGATGGGGCACTCGGCCATCAGGCTTTCAGATGAAAAAGGCTGATAAGCAGCAGTGTGCACCTTATCTGTCATTTAAATATGTGCTGAGAAGGGAAAAATGGTGTATGTTTGGTAAGAAATACCAGAAGAGTATTACTTCTGGGCCATAACTGTGAAATTTCTGTTCAGTGTTAAAATACATTATAAAAAGGACATGGAAGTGTTAGAACAAGTCCAGAGGAGGGCCACGAAGATGATCAGGGGACTGGAGCACCTCTCGTATGAAGATAGGCTACGAAAATTGGGGCTGCTCAGCCTGGAGAAGAGAAGGCTGCATGGAGACCTCATAGCAGCCTTCCAACACCTGAAGGGGGCCTATAGGGATGCTGGGGAGGGACTCTTCATTAGGGACTGTGGTGAGAGGACAAGGAGTAACGGGTTTAAACTTAAACAGGGGAGGTTTAGATTGGATCTGAGGAAGAAATTCTTTACTGTGAGGGTGGTGGGGCCCTGGAATGGGTTGCCCAGGGAAGTTGTGAATGCTTCATCCCTGGCGGCGTTCAAGGTGGGGTTGGACATAGCCTTGGATGGCATGGTTTAGGGGGAGGTGTCCCTGCCCATGGCGGGGGGGTTGGAACTCGATGATCTTGAGGTCCTTTCCAACCCTTACTATTCTATGATTCTATGATTCTATGATTATCATGTAAAGACAAATGGGGCTTGCCCTAGGCAATCTGCTGTTATACTTTGCTATTATATTATCTTAGCTTTCCATAATGAATATATACCATTTTAACTTTTCTCTAGACATCAGTTTGTAGCAACTTAAACTCATGCAAGGATTTAGATTCTACAAACCAGAAGAGAAATTGGTCAGTCTATTTAATGCATGTTTGGGTTTTGTGTTTATGTAAATCTGCTAGTCACTGTAAGGAACACTTAACTTTAAATACAGAATATTATGGTTTATGGTTTCTCTCCTTTTCACCCTAGTCTATTTCCAACCATGGGAGACTTTGCAAATGAGAGCACTGTCAGCAACTCCAGTGGAGCACCTTCCTCTGCACTGTGCCACCGAGACACCACAGTCACACACCTGGTCTTCCCAGCACTGTATACACTCATCTTCCTGCTGGGACTCGTACTAAACAGCCTGGCTTTGGGGGCTTTCTGCCACATTCCAAGCACATCAACTTTCATTGTCTACCTGAAAAACATCTTAGTTTCTGATTTGATAATGACCCTAATGCTTCCTCTGAAAATCCTGACGGACTCTGGCCTGGGACCATGGCAACTCAAAGCTTTTGTCTGCCGCTTCTCAGCCGTAGTGTTTTATGACACCATGTATATTAGCATCGTGTTACTGGGTCTCATTGCTTTTGACAGATTTCTCAAGATTGTGCAACCTTTTGGGAAGTTCTGGGTGCAAAACCTGACCTCAGCAAAGATCCTCGCGGGTCTGGTCTGGCTCTTCTTCATTGTTCTCTCTCTGCCTAACATGATCTTTTCAAACAAGAAAGCAACACCTCAATCTGTGAAGAAGTGTGCCTTGTTGAAGAATCACTTTGGGCTCAAATGGCATGAAGCTGTCAATTATGTATGTCAATTCATCTTCTGGTCTGTTCTCATCCTCATGCTTCTATTTTATATAATTATTGCCAAAAAAGTCTATGAGTCTTATATGAAAACACAGAAGAAAGACAACAAAAGCGAACGGAGGATCAAGGGAAAAGTATTTATCATTTTTACTGTGTTTTTCTTATGCTTTGCCCCCTTTCATTTCAGCAGGGTCCCCTATACTCTGAGTCAAACAACCACCAGAATAGACTGCCATATGCAGAATCAGCTCTTTGTGGCAAAAGAAAGCACTCTGTGGCTGGCTGCCACGAACGTCTGCATGGACCCCTTGATATATGTGTGCTTGTGCAAACCATTTGTAGAAAAGGTGTTACGCAGGAGAGTAAAGAAAATAGTTCATACAAACCCTAAAACCGAACTGGACACACGAATGTCTCGTACTGAATCTTGATTCTGCAGTTTCACTCACTACAGCCTCTGCATATTCATTTAGAACTTAAAAAAATAATTTGTTTCACTTCTGCTGTAGAAAATGAAAGGGCAGATGTATTGTAATATTAATATTTAATAAAACCAGCTAAATGGATTTCACTATTGATGCTCGCTGCTTAGCCTTAATAGGCAAAAAGCTGTCCTTCAAAGTGCTGGCCCTGATGTGACAGCAATCTTCTCCCAAGCTGGGCTCTTTCCCTGACACCATCACCAGGAACCAAAGCTGTGGAAGCCCAGTGTATCTTGGCTCTGCTTGTCCAGCAGCAGCAGCACTGCTGCTTTCCCACCGCAGAGGTCTGTATTACCCAAAGTCACTCATGTGTTTTCACAGCCATCACCATAGCATCAGTGATGCATAACACTAACAATGATCACCTTGTACTTTTGCTTCGTACTGATGGCTCTGCAAAGTGAACATGAACAGAAGTTTTTCTGATCTGGTCCCTAAATCATGCCCACTGCATAGAATACAAACAGTGGCCTATGAATTAAAGTACCTTCAAATAACTTAAGACACAATCTACAGAGTAATTCTACCTGCTTTAAACAAAAAAAAAAACAACTTACTTGTTAACACTTAAGCTACTTACTGACTACGGCTGCTTCTAAGGACAATTTAGCTTTATTTTAGATTCAGACCCAGAGCTATTGGCTTTGTATGTCAGTAATTCTTACACTGGGTGTCAGCTCAGCTGGCATGTCACAGGGCAGGGAAGAGGAAGAACAGAGGGAAGAAGGGCACAGCCCCTCCCCTACCCCCCCCACTTCTTTCACACACATAATTACTTTTCTACCACCTCCACTGTTTCACCCTCTTTCCCCTCCACTGCCAGCAGGGACTTCACTGGAGAATGCAGTCAGCAATGCCCCAGTCACCCCAGGGCACACTCCTTGTGGGGACCAGCAGAAGACCCAGGGCTGCTTCCCAGCACCGCAGCATTCATCCCTACCCTACTCACCAGAGGGGAGAACCAGAAGTGTCCTTTGTGGT
Organism: Amazona ochrocephala; assembly: GCA_039720435.1. NCBI lineage: Eukaryota > Metazoa > Chordata > Aves > Psittaciformes > Psittacidae > Amazona > Amazona ochrocephala. The sequence continues at coordinate 36,077,836 of CM077884.1, read as the reverse complement.
GGCATGTTCACCCTTTCCAGTTCCAATGACAGGCAAAGAGAAGGCAGCAAGCAGCACTGCCTATCCCTCCTTGTCCAAAGAACCCCTCTCCACCTGGCTCACCACATCACTCTTCCTTAGCTCTTCCACAGGGAAAGTCCAAATGGACTGTGCTCCACCCAGAAGCTGCATTTTAAACCAAAATCCTGGAATTTTTTTCGCTACTTTAAGACATGAAAGAGACATCAACCACTTATTGACTCCAACTCTACAAAGCACATTAAAAACACTTTTAAAGTTACCTTATCCTCAATAATGCTTTCTTGCTTCTCAGACAATGTGTCCCCACTGCTGCCTGTCCCCTGACATACCGACTGCCTCTGCCTCATGTGCTGCCCAGGTGACACAGCATTAAAAAAGGGGCCTCAGGGAGAACACCACAACTTAATCTCTTCCATCAGACACACTGCTGGCTGTAGCGCCCGTCACCCCTTCTGCCCATACCCTGACACTCATATCCCACTGCTCTGTGACACACTGGAGCCAAGGTGTGGGAGTCCCCAGCACCCCGCTGAGGAAATACTCATGTCCCTGCTAACAAACCCCGCCCCTTCCCAAGCTCTCCTGCTAGCTTTGTGCCTTCTCATACATGCTAAATGCTTTGATCACCACTCGATTTCTATTTTTAGACATTAAATATTTACAGCAGCCTAGCACAATCACACAGGTTGCTCCATGCTCCTCAGCTGTTTTTAGATTACTGTGCATTCCTTACATTTGCCTTTGGGATTCCCCAACCTCTGCCACACAGGTAGATGTATATCTTATTTAGTAATTTCTATTCACTACATCTTCTCCAGTAGGCATGTTACATACTTTCCATAACTGTAACACCTTTTTACAACTGGAAACTGAACTAATCCCCAATCAGCTTCCAGCTGGTTCGAACTTCCCTATAAAAACAACATTACATCAAACAGAGTCTTCCCTTCAGGATTAAATGCTATTCAGGAATTAATTCCTCTCTCCCCACACACACATAGCATTTAACAGGATTAACTTAGCTACTTTAGTAAAAAGAAATATATTAAATTCTTAGCTGCTAAAATAGTCACCACTTTAGCAACTGCTTGAAGAAAGATAGGCATAGTCTGAAAATGTTTCTCCAAGCCTACTGACAAGCACAGCAATTAATGTAGTGACCAGAGCTAAACATCACGAGAAGACAGACTGAAAACAAGCAGTGATCTTTCACCAGGGAGGTGCCCATAGAAATCTGTGTTCCTGAGCTTTGGGTGTATGCAGGGAAGAATTCAGCACGCAACTTTGCAGCTCGGTCTTCCCTCTTCCAAATGAATCACACCAGCACAGCTAATACAGAGGTCCCAGGGACTCAGCACAGACTAACATCAAGCTCCAGATCTAGAAGTGGAACCTTAGCCCATTTTTGTCCTTATTACAAAGAGAGACAGTAACATAAGATGGGCAATATGACAGCGATTTACTATGAATATGCTGAAGAACAGAAAACTTATTCCACTGTGAAAGTTTCATTTTCTCATTTCTACTACTTATAACATCAGGCCCACTTTACGCTGTGCACAAACACACACTGGCAGTACGCACAGTGAAGCACTAAGAGCCTGCGTGTAAGGGTGGGTGTAACCACAAAATGGGCTGAGTTGCTCCTTAAATAAGGGGTGTGCCAAGGCTTCCAGAGGAGTCTTAATCATCTGTTTTTCAGCTGCTGCTTCTTCGGTAGGTAAAAGGGAGACAGAGTTACCAAACTGCGGCAGAGAAATGCAAGGTGAGTGAAAGGATAGGACATCTGGTTCTTCCACTTACAGAAAAAGAAAAGAAAAAGTCCTCCAAATTCTAACATTTGGGATTTTCACTTTTTTCTGCAAGTTTTTAGATCCTTTGTTTTTTCTAGATTTAGCGCTTGTGCAAGGCAGAGAAAATGCATGCAACATTCCCACCTTACGCGTTCTCACTCCAGTCCACCACCACAAGGCAGCAGCAGCGCTTTTCCTTTCCACAGCCAAATGTTCACTTTTTTGGCTTGCCTACACTCCAGATAGAAGCAGCAGACAACCTAGAAACTGGAAAACTGGCACCAGGCCTTAAACTTGTTCAGACAAATGAATCTTATTCCAAGCTCCTATGGTCCACCATTCACACGGAAACCATTGACACTTTTCCTAAACAGTTTTCCAGGTTGTTGGGTTTCCAAAAGGGGAACCACAGGGTACTAGGCAGTTGAGTTTTGTAAGAACTCAATCTTATTTGGGCACACAAAGGCTTTCATATATTTCTTTGTATTTTTTACTTTCTTGTGTTTCAGAAGAAGGAAATCTATTGTACCTAGAAAAAGAAACATATTACACCTTTGCCTAATACACAAATCATCTAGCCTTCCAGATTCTGTATTAGACTGCCTCTTCTCAGAGGCACAGGAAGTTAATTCCTGAATGCCTAAAGACAAATTCTGCACTTCATACAGGTCCCAACTCTCTGGCACAGCAACACACATCCCTTCATCAAGGTTCCTTCAACTCTGAGCATTGAGAAAACTCTCATAACATACAGCAGTACTTCAATTAATTAGGAATGCAAAATAACAATTTGCATCATGAGCACAAGCTGGGAAACCAAGTTGAGCAACCAAAGTGTTACCCATATGATGACACGCAAACACACAGAGCCAGCGGGTCACATAAGAAAACTAAAGGCATTAGAACAGGCCTAAGTCTATAGAGAGGATCAGCCAGCCAAGGTGCGTAACTCTAGGTTACCTATCAACATCGGCTAAGGAACAATGAAATGAGCTGTTTAAAGTCAGCTCTTAATTAGTCCCTTACCTCCCTCTTTTCCTTTCAGTAAAAACCACCAAAACAGTGATTGAAGTAAACCACCTACGGAAAGAGGAAGGGTCAAACTCTTCCAAGACACTTCCATTAACAAAAGCATCTCCATCTTGCACATCTGCAGGTAGAATGCTGGAGGAATCCTCCCAGTGTTGCAAGCCCTGATCCTGCTACCACTTTTCTATGCTTAAAAAAATGTCAGTCTCGTATATTATCCAGGTGGTTAATCTGCTTTAAAAATAACCCTGTACTTCGTATTGCTAAATGTGACAGTAAAGTAGTTTTAGAATGAAGCAACACCATCATTTTTGTAATAACATTGCTCAGGCTTTTATGAAAACTGAGAATTGCTCTCTAATCACCAGAACACAAAAAGGGGCATCCAACCTTTAAATAATGTGAACAATAGTAAAGTTATAGGCTAGCTTTCAGCTTTTCTTTACATCAGAGCTTCACATGTCTTTTGCACTGTTTTTACAACAAGCTCCACAGCATTTCCTTTTCATGTGCCAGCTAGTCCTGACATGCTCCAGCCTGAGAATAACCAAACAACACGTCTTAGTTAAAAGCGTGCTAGGGGATGCTAACACAGTGGCTTCTAACTCATTAAGTTTTACTGATACATCAAAATATAGAGACTTAAAAAAAAAATTAATGTACCATTGCACCACATTCAAAAAACAAACAAATCCATTCTCATGTAGATCCTATGAATCTTTTTATTAATTGACCACTCACTATTAACATGCAGACTTTGGTGTGTGTACTCCATTCACAGAGTACCAACTATTAAACACATGGGTCTCTGCAGGAAATTAAATTATATTTTTAAACATTTCAAGTTTCAATTTCTTCCCCTCTTGCCACACCACGTCCTGCAGCACTGTTTCCTACACCTCAGCCTAAGACAGCACCAGCATTAGAAGGGCCTGAGTAACAACAGTGCAAATCAACTGTCATGCTGTCTTGAGTGAAGACCATGGGACTGAGACTAGAGAAGCAGCCGCATCTGCCAGCACCACCCCAAGGTTGGAACTGTACCCAATGCCAGTACAGCACCCAGCCTGGGAGCACATGATCTTGTGCAAAACACAAGTCAAATGTGTAACTTTCAGACTTGTGTGTTAAAATGCTGTTCATGATTAATCTGCAAATCTGGTTCCAGCCTTCAGCCCCAGCATCCAGGGATCTGCTGTTCCTCAGAACAGTGGCACGAGCTCATCTGACAGGCCCCCACCTGCGGGCCATGCTACCAGGCAGTCTGCACAGAAACACTAGAAGCAAGACCAACACAGCACGAATGCTTTGTTCAGTGTCCAAGCTGTGAAGTCTCTGCTCTGCTAAGGACCCCTGACACTGGAATTTGGAGCTGTCCAAATATCCCAAAGGAGGACCACCTATTACAACATCTCTCAATGGAAGAGAGAGGATGTTTTCTCCTGCAATATCAGCAATGTTTCCGCAGAAACATCAGGGGGCTTCTCTTCAGAAAACCTGAAAGACTAACCCTGTAGCCTCCAACAAGTGGGTATCCACCATCACATCTGGAGGAGAGTTCTGCCACAGCTCTTGAGAGGCAGGTTTCTGAAAGATGAGCATTTTGAAGAATCTAATCCCAGGCAATTTTCAAGAACCCAGCATGAGAATCGACCTTCACAAAACTCTCACTTGAAAGGACGCAGTATATGAGAGGTGAACCAAATAGCATCATATGGGAAACTGGCTTGAAACGTGGTGAATCTCTCTGTGTGTGCAGAACAGCAGTCATAGGCTGTGACATTCGTCAGCTACACCTAGTACAGAGTCCTTTGCACAATCAGGCCTCCCAAGATACAGACAGAAAATCACTGCTGGTAATACCCGCAGAAAAAGACCAAGAAGAAATCACCTTGTCAGAGCTTAAACTCACAGAGCTCTAACACAAGTACTAACTGGTCTAAGTTGCAACAAGGCCAAAGAATAGGCCCTTTGGACAATGGCTGCTTTACCAGTGGTAACTGCAGAGGAGACGACAGTGGAGAAAAAGTGGTGCTAAGGTAAGATGCAAAGCTGAGTATTAACAGGTCTGACTCCAGCATCAAACATCTGGTATTGAGGAAGAGATCTGAGAAATCTCCAAAAGGGCAAAGAAACAAAAAGATTTAAATGATATCCCTCAAACTCTCAGAAGGAAGACGCTGACCCATAAATCAGCACAGAATTTGCACAGCACTCTGTACTCAGATTAACTCAGACGCTGAATGTCAACCAAAGAGCTGCCAGTAAAAGGCCCAGCATGATTAACAAAGGCAGAGGTATTCTCATAGCTCTGCAGCCTCCCAGCTACCTCAAAGCCACAGGAGAAAGGGCAAGACAAACACCCTCCAGAGGAAGAACGAGATCTCCACTTAACAGAGAGCTAAGTCAGTGATTTACGGAGATAGGAGAGAAACACGTTGAAAATGATTTAATGCTGTGCAAGTTGTTTGTGTGCTACACAGAGAGCTGTATGGCACCTAAGCTGCACTGACTGAGGACAGCACTTACCACCATATCCAGGGAGGCCCTCACTGCCCTCTCCATGGGATAATTTCTCAGTTTGAAGGAGCAGCCTACAGATCATCAGTCAGGCATGTATTCCTGTTCTACACAGGCTCCACCCAGAACAGAAAACTGGACCACCACAAGCAATGTTAAGGTGGCAAATAACTGAAAGCCACAGAGGAGGTGAACTAAGGACTGGAAGGAAAAACAGAAGGCACCACTGGTCTAGAAGCAGGGCAAGCAGTTGGGAAAGGAACAAAGCACAAGCAGCTGCTAAACACTGGAACACAAGAGACAGCTGAAAGAAGGTGAAATGGTGGCTGGCACACACTGTTTAACGTCACAATGTGCAAGGTCTAAGAGAGGCAGAGACTTTGTCAAGCCTCCTCTCCCTAGCTGCAGAAAAAGCCTTCTCCATCCTCAGGTAATGCAACGTGTGTACTCCAGCACATGTGCAACATGGACCCTCTCTTAATGTCAGAAAATCCAGCTCCTGAGATCAGTTCAGCAGCTTGTAGTAATAAAGCTGAAAACATAAGAGAGACGTATAACACGTGTTCCTGCTGCCTCCGTTTACATTATCTGTTTTGCCTTGCAAAAGTTGGTCTTCAAAGATGAGCCATGTTAGAAGTCTCCTATGATAAGGGACTGTACCTGCTTCAAGGGAGAGATCCTGAGGCAAGTGGGAATTTTACAGTCTGCCTACTAGCTGAGATGTGGAAATTAGTAGAGAGCTTCCCTGGACACACAGCCAGAGGATGCTGTTCACCACTACAGAGAGGCAGCTGGTAAGCTCAGCTCCTGCTCCCACTCCTCCCAGGGCTCCACATGGCTGTCAAGGCACCAATGCAGAAGGTTGTCCAGTCTCAGAAGACAGTGGCTGGGAACCCAGCTCCTCAGATCTTTGATAAAAAAGAACAAAATGTGTATGAAGAAGACCAGACAGAGCAAAGCAGCCTGAGAAAAGTGACTTGGCAGCCATTGCTCTTGCAGCATGACAATTGTTTTTTCTTTTCTCCTGAAGATTTAATGAGGGAGATACATGTATTTGCTTTCTTTTTAAGAAGGTGGCAGAAATGGAAATTAACCACTCATTCCTCTACTGACGCAAAGCAAAATTTTGTCCTGATGTAACTACTGCCATGATTATTTTAAATGCTCTTTAGACACTGAACTGTCTTACTCTAAATGTGTGTACACTCAGGACCACTGACGGGATGACAGCCAGAGTCAGTGAGCTCAAAGAGTCCTAAAGAACACTATGTCAATAAAAAGCACGCATTAAACAGACAGTAGAATCATTTTAGCTGAGATGTTTAGTTACAGACTTAACACTTTGCTTTCATCCTACATGCTATTTAAAAGAGGATCTATTCAAAGCACAACATTAAAGGCGTCTAAATATAGTCAAACTAATAATTGACATGATAATCTCGATTAGCAGATATTTGCATCTATCCAGCACAAGATTTTTCAGCATGACATTAAATTCACATTCGCCCTGCAGACAAGACTTCATTAACCAGAAGGCACAGTTGCACATGTTGCTGTAAAACATCACTTCAGACAAGTTTGCAACGTCTCCCTGCATGAAGGCTGCTGCCTTTTACAGGCACTAACCTACCTCTCAGGTGAATCACTGTCTGCGTCCTGGGCGCCTGAGCTGCTCCAGAGCCAGGAAGTGAGCGGGAGCGCGCTCCTCACCTACCTTGGCATGTGAGTCATTCCCAGGAATGAGAAAGCCAGTTGCTCCAGTTGCTCCTGGCCAGGGGAATTTTGACTCTCTGATCAAGTATCGCAAAAAAAGCCATCAGAAGCAAAAAAGCTTACTTCCAGATATGGTTCATTTAACGACCTTATTGCAAGAAGCCCTCTGATGCCTACTGTAGTTTCAAGATGCATTTTGGACGACTCTAAGGCACTTTCGAGATGCAGCTCCGAAATAAGTGGAGGGCGACTATGGTGACAGGTAAGTGATCTTTGACCATCTGAAAAGCATTTGATAACTTGTTCTGTGAATCTTCTTGCTCTTAATGACCCTCTAGTGAAGAGAAACCAGAGGTTAAGATATAGTTGCTGAAAAACAGGCTTGGAACCATAAACTGAGTATTAGATCAATTAGAAATGCGAAAAGTTCTCAAAATAGCACAACTTTACTAACCTTGTATTTGTTCATTAAGCGTTACTCGTTATCTTTTTCCCAATGGCAAAAAAAAAAAGGGGTTTTCTACAAATAACTTCTTCTAAGATACGAATCGAAGTGCAGGAGGGCTCACGCTTTCAATAACTTACTTCCTGATAGAGCTTAATTTATATAAAATAAGATGCATTAACTATAACATCTGAATCTGGTATAAAAGGTTTGTACTATATCCCTTTTCACCTCTTTCAGCAAAGGAAAGCATACCTGAATTCTCTTAATTATATTATACAGAATAAAGGTTCTCTTCCTTCATACTTCACTCAGATCGTGTTAAAACTTGTCAGGTTCACTGGAAAAACCACATAGCTCCAAACAAGCAACTTGCAAACTATATGTCTGATTAGCCTCAAAGTCTGGGAAATATGTAAGGCGCTTGCAAAAACCTATGCCATTTAGGGAGTATTTTAGATTGAAAAGGTTATTCTTAGTTATGAAGAACTGAAAGTGCAGCACAATTTAAGGTTTTATATGTTAAAAGATTACGTGCTATTTGTGCATTATAGGGACTGTAGACATCTGCCTTCTCATTACGTATGCTTGGTTTGGGTAAACTCTGGTAGTGTTTCACATTTTTTTTTTCCTCTTTAAAGAAGATTCTGCAATCTTCTTTTAAAAAGGGAAACCAGGAAACTCAGGCAAGCATTAAGGCGATGTCGCTGATTCACTCCCAGAAGCACAGGCCTCAGATCACATGAAAGCTGCCAACATATCTCTGGTTATGAGGGCACCTTCCTCTTCGGGTATGCAGCCAGCTCTCAGGCACCAGCCAGACATTCTCCTCCTTCCCCCACTCAGTGGGTGGTGGCACCTGGGGACAACCTCCCAGAGAGAAGGCCATGAGCTGGCTCTTGAGGAGGGAGGGGAGATCAAGGGAGCACAGAAGGGGAGAGAGGCCAAAGGGTGTTCAGGGACTGCAGAAACAGAAAGCGTCTGTTTGCATTAGAGGTGTGTGAGAAAAAAGGAACCAAATTCTCAGCAGCACCCACTGCCGGTTCCTCCTCCTTCTCTCCCTCCCTGCCGAGGGTTGCCTTTCCCAGCTCAGCCTGCTGTCTCACCCTGGCTCCCCTCCCTAGCTGTCGGGCCCCCTCCAGGGCAGGGAGGGAGTGGGGAGACCAGCTCGCCCAGCACCTGCACCCTGCAGCCCGTCGTGCGCTAGCACGCACCCGTGCCGGGTACTGGAGCACCAGAGCTCCCGGGGCATTGGGAGCTGCCCAGCCACATGGATCCCAGGAGCACGGCTGAGCTAGGAAGACACCTGGGCAGGGTGGCCAGAGAGGGAACAAGCACCTGGAGTGAGGCAGCAAGTCACAGTCTGGAGTCTGTCCAACACCAAAGCAGCCTTTCAGAGGCTAGATGTTCCCTCTCTGCCAGGAAGCCTACTCTACTCATTGCACGTAACCCTAGATGAGATGTACCCAGGAACAACTGAAGGGTGAAGCTCCTTCTCTTTTCATGACAAGTCGCTCGCTCACTTTCAAACAGCAAAGTTCAGAAAGACTGCCTCTTTGACCAAGCAGGCACTAGGAAAAGCCGGTCAAGACCTCTGCAGTGAGAATGTAGCATTAAAAGTGGAGTGTGCAATATTTATTAAAGTTTGGAATGACGTGAAAATGCACCTGACATAAGCCAAGAGCTATAGATCCACCACACTGTCAGGCCTCTGGAGAAAACCAGGCTGCAAGATACACTAACCCCAGTGCTGGCAGGAAGGCACTAGAGGAAGTCAGCGATACATTTCAGAGGTCTTAACCTTTCCCAACATAAAAAATTACCATACTGTCTTTAAAAACATGAATAAAAAACCCCACACCCTTAATCATCATAAGTAGGTTTTCACATCTGACCAACACTGAACCTGAGATACTACAATAACCACCACTTCTCATTTTTCCCTGAGAAGACATCAATGACTTACCAAAGTGACAACTAATGATGAGCAGTGTCAACTGGGCTTACATCATGGCCCAGCAGCTTCTGCCACTAGACCAGGAACAGCCAAGCACTGGCAAAGCAGTTGGGTCAGAGGCAGAGCAGCAGCTCCCTGCAGCCAGCACCCCAAAATCCTGCCAGGATTTGCAGCCTGTCTGCTTCTGAGAACTGCAGGCAGGGAGGGAACTCTCCAGACTGCTCAAGAAAAATCAGGTTTGCACCAGGCTGAACTTCTCCAAGCTGTACCCCAAAATCCATGTGTCCTTTTCGTTCCTCTTCAAAATAGTGGTGTTGCTACAAGCAGCTAACATGCTTGCTTGTGTTGCACCAGGGTATACTGAAGCACAAAAACCCCAGCTGACAACAGCAGATGAGGATTTTTTGACCTTTTGCAATGTCAAATAGAATTGCATATTAAAAAAAAAGAAAAAAAATAACCACACACAAAAAAAACCCCTCAGAAATTGCTTCAAAGCAAAGTAAAACACCTAAAAGCAAGACTTTGAGGAATTACTCTAAAATAATTTTAATACTTTAATTACTTCATTTTAGGAATTACTTACAAGTTTAAATGGCACTGTCTACATGCATGTGCCAATAAGAATAATTGTTTCCCCATGAGATACTTGTTTCACAGTATCCCCTGCAGCACTTGAGAGATGTGACAGATGCACAGCAGCTACAACGGATGAAGGTGTCATGCGGCCGATCACAAACCTCTTTATTTTCTGCTCTGTGACTCAGACAGTATCACGACTGTTTCTCAAGTTTCTTCATGAGCCTTTTAACTGGATGTTTCTCATTGCATAATACCAACAATCAAACCTAAAAAGTACCTTCAGCAAAAGGCTCCCGCCTGATGCCCATGAGCCCTTGGCCTTGCTCAGGCCCCTCGGAGGGCTCTGCCACAAAGCGATCTGGGAGCAGCTGCGTGGCACAGCCCTCTGCGGCAGAGCCACCAGCTGCTGCTCACCTGAGCAAAGCCAGCTCCTCTGGAAGGAGCTCAAGACCACCCAAGCACCACATGCTGAAACTTAACAGACAGTTTTTGCTCTTTGCCCAAACTACTGTGTTTATAAGATTTTAAGTTTAAGAGACTCTGACTTCAGGATAATAAAGCACACTGGATAAGTATGGAAGAGCCTATGGAGTTAAAGGGCGATTACTTAACAAAGATTTCCATGCTGCCCATTGTGCCAAGAGCAGAGCCCATAAAAACACAAGCGATAGGAATGGAAAGAAAGGCTGGGAGAGAAGCTTGTAAATAGATTAAAAGAGGAAGAGGTTTAAATTATTCTGAAGAAATACATGTAAATGTGAACCTGCTTCTGGCCTCCCCCTTGGAAGGGAAGACTAGGAATGTGACTTGCTGAGAGATTAAAACTACAACTTCCAAGCAGCAAAAGAACTGTAATCCAGTGGGATGGAAAGAGGACAAAGTTCGTACATGACACCAAACTGGGAGAAGCGGCAGGTACCCTGGGGACCATGCTGGCATCCAGAGGGACCTCGGCAGGCTGGAGAAATGGGCCAACAGGACCCATGTGCAGTTCATCAAGCACAAAGTCCTGTCTCCAGGGAGGAACAGCCCCTTGCACCAGGACATGCTGGGAAGCCAGCTGGAAAGCAGCTCCACAGGGAAAGACCTGGTAGACAAGTTGACTGTGAGCCAGCAGCATTCCCTGGCAGCACAACAGGCCAACAGCCTCCCAGGCAAAACACTACCAGCAGGTTGAGGGAGGTGATCCCTCCTCCCAGCTCAGCACCGTGAGGCCACACCTGCAGCACTGGGCTCCCCAGGATGGGACAGGGACAGGCTGGAGGCCAGCACAGGGCCCTAACGCTACTGATGTACGGGGGGGGTGAGTGAGCTAGGGCTGTTTAGCCTGGAGAAAGGACAGCTCAGAAGGATCTTATCCAGGTGTCAAACCATCTGAGGATTTTTTTGAGGAGTTCACCATCTGCAGGGAGGGTGCTGAGAGGACAGAGCGAGGCTCCCATCAGCGGTGCCCAGTGACAGGACAGGAGACAGTGGGCACAAACTGACACACAGGAGGCTCTGTCTAAACAGAGGGGGTTTAGATTTACCAGCGAGGTTGTGGAGTCTCCATCCTGGGGTACACCCACCACTTGATGGGACACAGTTGCTGTCAGCCAGCTGCAGCTGATGCTGCTCTAAGCAAGGAGCTGGAGCTGATAAAGAATGGCAGAAGCCAGCATCAGGAGGGAGCTGAACAGAGTGCAGGTGTTGGTTGACCGGGCAGCAGTTGTCAGCAATGCTGCCAGCAGAGGGGCCCAGACCACAATGCTCAGAATTTGGGCACTGCCACCTGTACCTGACCCCATGGAGGGCATTTATGTGGAAGTTGCATCTTCCATGGGATATTCTTAATGAGGGTTCAAAGAAAGCAACTCTATAGGGCTACAGAACAGCTTCCACCAACTAGCAGTAGGTATGTGCAACCAGAAACAACCACCAGCAGCATCTTCTAGAAAGAAGCAAAGGAAACATTCCAGAGTTAATCCTTTTCTTCTGTTTAATTAGAGGTTGCCATACTGAGAAAACATTAATTATCCCAACTCCACCAACCATTGCATTGTGCCCTCTTCTTTTTTTTTTTACCAAAAAAAAAAAAAAAAAAGAAGAAAAGGGCAAGCAATTGCAACACAGCTCCTCTGCCACCACCCACAGCCTTCTACCTACTGCCCAATGGGATACCATTTCTGTTGGCAGTTCTCTCCTAACTCTTCATGTAAAAGCAACTACAGCCTAAAGGAGATGCACTTGAGCACTATACTTCATACCCCGCCAGCCCTCAACAGCAAAGCACAACACACCGACCAGGACCCACACTAAATATGTGACAGCAGTTTCTGCTTTTTGGTCACGAAAAATGCACATGCTTGTCATGAATGCAACAAAGGACTGGAAAGCATTCCTTCAACATAACTTAAGAACGGCAATGCATATTCAACAGGAAAGAGAGTTCATACACCTTCACATTCTACAAATAAGTTTAAAAAATAAACAGTATTACATTTGATTAACACAATTTTAGATTTTTCTGTATAGAAAATCCGATCCTAAGCAATATTAATCCATGAACTTTTACTGTGGAGCAGTTCAAAAGACAGATAAAAGAACAAATTTGACAGTTCAGGCAGCATCCCCAAAAGGTCTCACATCAGCTATCCCACATATGGGAAAGTAAAGGTTCATAATCACTCACTTGAATCAAGGGGAAAAAAAAAAGCTACATTTGGACAAAATATTCTAAATGTGACTTTCAGAATAACATATAGTGGTATATTTAAATTATTTTAATTAGTGAGGAAATCATGTTTCCCAAAGACATAGTCCCCCAAAATTGAGAATTCTGCATATTAAACAGTATTATTTAATGCTTACTGCAGCATTCTGCGACGCTCAGTTCAGGCTCTCCTGTAAGCATAAAACAACTGAGTTACAGCTGCACACAAAATGTGAAATTCCAGGCAACACCTACAGTAAAGTGTGGGCAGACTGATGTAGAAAGCGTAAATAAGTAAGTTTATCTGGGTACTCAGATGCAAGGTAAATCTAGCACAGCCACTGGAAATACGCACGGTACTTTCAGCAGTCATCTACAAAGGACCAAGACAGACCCCTAATTTCAGTAAGTGATGGCATGTGGGAAGCTCTACAGTTTACAGGAACAGTAACTATGGACAGATTTTCTCAGAGACACTTCTTAGGCAAAATGAACACGGGGAAGGAACTCTCCATTAGCAGCATGTCTCAGTGCAGATGTGAAAGGATTGCTCTCCTACATGCGCACTGACGCAGATGTCAGCTCAGAGTCAGACAGAGGCTTCCACCAGGAGGCATGTTCCCTAACAACTGGTGTCTCATGTCTTCTGTTGAAAATAAATGGATAGGACAGGGCAGGAACACGATAGCATCCTGGAGACAAAGAAAGGATGTGGCACAGCAGCTTGCCTGGGGGCAGGATGCTGCGCTATTCAGAGAAGTGGAAGAGAAAAGTTAGGTCGGAATTGAGGGGGAAGTTCAAGGAGGAACCTGAGAAAGAAGGGGGTTTTGTACTAGATACTGAAACAGATGAAAAGCTTTCTCAGCAGAGGCAGTGGTTCCTGTTTCTCGATATGACTAACACAAGCACTGTAAGCCACAGCTGCAGAAAGTTAAACCTTAGTTCTTATTTTTCAGGCTCTCCACAAGTCAGCTGGCTAGGCACAGCAGCGTTACCGCATTACAGGGAACTAGCACATACTGTTTGCATGCCCCTGACTGCCACGCTCCAAGGAAGACAGGCACAGGAGCCAAAAGCACAAAGTCCCAGAGGGCTATTTTCGCCCTCTTCCCCAGCCACCCCATACTGAAGCAGTTGCCAGTCTGAAGCAGCAAACACGTACCAGCCAGCTGAGTCAGACAATGCAGGGTGGTGGACACCACCGTTCAGCTTGGCCAGCCTTTGGCAGGTATGCAGGAGCAGACATATCGGGACTCCACCACTGAAGCAGAGCATGAAGGGGTGCGGGCACCCCAGGAGCCCCCCACTCACCCCAGGCAGGACCAGCAATACCAGGCTGTGGGGCCACGCCAGCTGGGAGGTATCTCCCAGGAGGTAGATCCATGACCTCCATGAGCAACCTGCACCTGTGTGACCACCTGCACAGTAGTAAAAAAATGTTTTCTTGTGCTCAGGTGTGATTTCCTGGGTCTCAGTTTGTGCCCACTTCCTCCTGTCCAGTCGGTAGGTGCCACTGAATAGAAAGATCCAGGCTCCCTCCTGCCAAGTAGCCATGCAGACTGCAGAAGCCCCTGAGCCTTCTCTGGCCCAGGCTGAACCACCACAGCTCTTCCAGCCCCCCACAGATGAAAAATGGTACACTTGGTATATGCTTTGAAGAACACTGCTTTACAGATGCTTGCCTCGTTGCTTAATCTCCACCTCCAAAGGCACTGCAATACAGCAGCAATGAGCTACGTAAGACAACCAATACAGAACAGAATCAAGCAAAACAGCTTCAACTTTGCCATAACACCCTGAGTTTTGCCATGTAGACACAGAATGGGCAAAACAAGGCAGGTGCTTTTGTCTACAAGCAGCTGTGGTCCTGCAGTGAACAGGAATTTCTGAGTAACATGAACCCTTCACATGAGTTCTTGTCACCACCTGCTCTGCTGCCAACACCATGGTATCACTTGGCACAACTGGCACAGAAACACAGTTCCAAGGACAGGGATGTGACAGCTAGAAAAATGCAAAACACAATGAAGTGTGCAAAGCACAAGACAGTAAGAGGGACATACTTAACCACTGTAGGTACAAATTCCAATAGGAACATCGAATTATTCCACTATGCATTAACAGTACATTAAGATACACTTTTACCAAAGGGGAGGTGAACAATATTTAACAGAGGTCTCAGAGGAGGGAAAAGGTGGTAGTGCCCTTGATACTGGGATTGGGCTCTCTTGGTGAACAGGAAAAAGCATCAGGAAAGACAAATAGAGTCAAGCAGAAGTAGGGTAAACCAGAACATTGAGGCTTGTTCAGGTGAGGCAGTGCAGGAGTGGACTGAAATGGAAGAGAGAGAAGGGATGTGGGCTCCACTTGTCTGCTTGCAGCTGCTTTACCCTGCAGCCTACACTGATGCTTTTTCCCCAGTTCTTTACTATTAACTCCCTGATTTGGTTCTGATGTGCAACAGAAAAGATAATGACAGCCAGCCAATAGCAAATCTAATGAACTGCCTCACATTTCTATTGCTTACATTAACTCTGTCATTGCCAAACTTTACGGTGATGAATAGAGGTTGACTGGCAAGAAGCCACACACAGAATCACAGAACAGTTCAGGTTCGAAGAAACCTTGAAGACCACCTAGTTACAGCCCCCCTGCCATAGGCAGGGACACCTTCCACTTGATGAGGTTGCTCAAAGGCCCATCCAACCTGGCCTTGAAAACTGTGAGGGATGGGGCAGCCACAGCTTCTCTGGGCAGCCTGTGCCAGTGCCTCACCACCCTCATAGTGGAGAATTTTTTCCTAATATCTAATCTAAATCTGCCTTCTGTCACCTTAAAGCCATCAAAAAGTTATGTGCTCAAATAAAAAAAGTCTCTTAAAACTCAGCAGCCCTATGACCTAGAATATCTAGTCTAGCTCACAGAGAATTTTCCAGGGTTTAAAAAGCTGTAAAATAGATGAAAAAAATGCTACTAGATTTGAGGATACAGAATTTCTTTAAAAGGCGAGGCAACTTAAAGCCTTAGTCATTAGAAAAATTATAGTCATTCCCTACCCATATGACACTGAAGTCTGCCATGCAACCTATTATTTCATTTCTCATCTGAGGTTGTATCAGTCATGCATATAAACCAGTCTATCAACATTAGCAATAAAATATTACCTCATATGTGAAACAGTGTGTATTTAGCTTGAATTTAATGCAGTTGGCAGCTTTAGGGGAGCGATAGAAAAAAAAAAAAACCACAACCACCAACCAAGTGCATAAACTACAAGAAGTAAAAAGTATCCTGGTTTAAAAAGCTACTTGAATACAGGAGCAGCTTCTAGTGCATCTTCAAAACCATGCAAGTAGAATACATTTAGATGGAAGAATCATAGAATAGTTAGGGTTGGAAAGGACCTCAAGATCATCTACTTCCAAGCCCCCGGCCATGGGCAGGGACACCTCACACTAAACCATGCCATCCAAGGCTATGTCCAACCCCACCTTGAACACTGCCAGCAATGGAGCATTCACAACTTCCCTGGGCAACCCATTCCAGTGCCTCACCACCCTCACAGTAAAGAATTTCTTCCTCATATCCAATCTAAACTTCCCCTGTTTAAGTTTAAACCCATTACCCCTTGTCCTCTCACCACAGTCTCTAATGAAGAGTCCCTCCCCAGCATCCCTATAGGCCCTCTTCAGGTATTGGAAGGCTGCTATGAGGTCTCCACGCAGCCTTCTCTTCTCCAGGCTGAACAGCCCCAATTTTCTCAGCCTGTCTTCATACAGGAGATGCTCCAGTCCCCTGATCATCCTCATGGCCCTCCTCTGGACTTGTTCCAACAGTTCCATGTCCTTTTTATGTTGAGGACACCAGAACTGCACACGATGCTCCAAGTGAGGTCTCACAAGAGCAGTTTAGGATTAAATTGGTGAGAAGTAAAGCATCTAGAGAACTGGACAAGGAGTGCAAAACCAACCTTACCCAGCACAGAAGTACCATATCCAAACAGGTAAAAAAGCCTGTGTAAAATAGTCAGTGAACCATTATGAAATACTTTAAAATACTCTTTAAAGAGAAGGCAGTGTTCATCTCCCATTCCAAGAGAAGGCATGGAAAAGGGTGGATTCTCTGTATGTGACAACTTTTTCCTATTCCGAGAGTCTGCAATATAGTGCTCTTTATCAGAAAAAAACGAAGCTTCTGGAGCACAGGGATACACCAGATTTGACCCAGATGAGCCTTGCATGTAAACAATGAAACCACACTACTCCAAGTGCTTGGCTTACCACAGTAGCCCTTACCTTGATAGACTAGGGTAGGAAGGTATGAAAACACCTTCAGACTGGTGAGTCTCAGCAGGATCATCTCTGTGTATCCCAAAATGTGGTCACATAACCAGACCTGTGCAGAAGAGGTGACAGTGCCTGCACTCCTCTGCTGCTCTGCACAAACCTGTTTAAGACTTTAAAGCTTCAAACTACAGCAGCATAAGGCAAAGTCTTTAGCACACAATTAGGGCAGCCATCAGTAGGTGTTGTCTCTAACCTCCACCCCTTCCAGGCACCAAAGCCACTCTGCTGTGCTCAGCTGTGCCGGCAAGGTGGGATACAGAACACTGCTAATGCAGTTTAGCGGTCACAGTTT
Source organism: Amazona ochrocephala (assembly GCA_039720435.1). Lineage (NCBI taxonomy): Eukaryota > Metazoa > Chordata > Aves > Psittaciformes > Psittacidae > Amazona > Amazona ochrocephala. The sequence continues at coordinate 36,060,446 of CM077884.1, read as the reverse complement.
GCATTTGTGAGGAGTTTGCTGCTTTCTTTTTCCAACCCATCTTTTTGGGACATTTTTGGAATACGTTTTAACATTAAAACCATCAGGAATAAGATGACATAAAGATATCCATTCAGAGGCTTGACCCTAATTTGTCTGCTGGAACGATAAGCAAACTCCCACTATGGCTTCCAGGTGACCTGGATTTCCCTGGGCAGTCAGAATGTGATCACATCTTCACTGGCCAGAAAGATGGATGTGGCAGGATCACCTGTGGTCAGTACTCAGGGCAGGAATTAGCAAGCTGTTAGGGGATTTGCTAAAAGCATGTTTTCCCAAGTCTGCACTCCTGAAGAGGTGGGATGCTGCTGCTCCTGTGAGCTGTGAAGCACCTTCCCAAGCTTCACCTGGAAGGGACACAGAGCCCAACAGCAGAGCAGTCAGGCTGCTTCAGCAAGTCCAGGTTTTGCATAGTCTGGGAGATAAGCAGACCTGAGCAGAGAAGTTGCAAGGGCAGGTACAGGAGCAGTGCTGATACCATCAAACCCCAAGAGGCACAAACAGGTGAGCCCATTAGAGCCTGCGGACACATTCCCTGGGGTGGTAAGAAACATGCCTGCCTAGGCAGAGCCTTCTGCAACCATGATTTGGCCATGTCTAGTCCAAGTTACTGCAGTCGATCCTCTGCGTTAGTTTTCAGCTATGAAACAACAGGTTAAATCCCATGATTCAGATGGCCCAGAGGATTCAAGTACCCAAGAAAGAAGACATTACCCACAAGGAGGAAGGAAGGTGGATTTTGATCCATGCTGAGGAGGGGCTCTAGAGTCTTGAAGATGTTGTGGATGGCCCAGCTCTGCTGACGGTAAAGTGCATGAAAAGTGCAAGCTTGAGGAGAGCTTGAATGATGGGTAGGCAGAGATCCCCTGCAGTAAGGGAGCTTTCTCACCAGTGTCAGAAAATATCCATCAGTTTTCTGATGTACAACAAGAGACAGAGCCTTTGGAGAGTCCAGGGGCTGTCTATACAGTCTCTTAGTGACAACATCCACCTAACAGCATGGATGCAGATGTGGAAGGAGCCTTTTTTGACAGGATTTAAAGCAAATCCCTTTGGGACCTAGAGACTAACTGACAGTACATGCAAAGTCCCTCTAGCACAAATCTGATCCCCAGCTCCACAGAACCCCTCAGCATTTCCAAGGGTTAAAGCACAGGAATACCAGAGTCAGCAGTCACACTGCTGCAAGTCATAGAATCATAGAATCATAGAATAGTAAGGGTTGGAAAGGACCTCAAGATCATCGAGTTCCAACCCCCCCGCCATGGGCAGGGACACCTCCCACTAAACCATGCCATCCAAGGCTATGTCCAACCCCACCTTGAACGCCGCCAGGGATGAAGCATTCACAACCTCCCTGGGCAACCCATTCCAGGGCCTCACCACCCTTACAGTAAAGAATTTCTTCCTCATATCCAATCTAAACTTCCCCTGTTTAAGTTTAAACCCATTACCCCTTGTCCTCTCACCACAGTCTCTAACGAAGAGTCCCTCCCCAGCATCCCTATAGGCCCCCTTCAGGTATTGGAAGGCTGCTATGAGGTCTCCATGCAGCCTTCTCTTCTCCAGGCTGAACAGCCCCAATTTTCTCAGCCTATCTTCATACCTAGGCAACCCAGGCAATACTTCACCAGTTTCTCTGAACTGAGGATCTGTGAGAGCACCCTCCTGAAGAGCCTGAGAACAGGGAGCTTTCCAGGGGCCAGGGCCAGGACCAGGAATTACACAGACTTAAAAGGAACTCTGAAAAGCAGGGAAATAAGCATCTTATTTGCACAAGACTACAGATATGCATCTTTTCATAAAATCACATATTCTTTTGATCTCTGTGCCTTCTGGGCAGAAAAAAAGGACAGCTGCAAATTATAAACAACATCAAAAAAGTGATAGGTTACTGCTTCTCAGAGCAAGAGAAAACAAAATATCTAAAATACCCCAGACAATTTCATTATGGACCCCAGTTATTATAAGAGCAAACAACGACAGACAAGAAGCCAACAAATAATAAGCTTGACACATCAGAATTAAAATTTTTACTGACACTTTAAAATGTAATGACTTGCTTTACTGCCATCTAGTGACAATTCAACACGGTTCATAACGCAGTGATAATGTCATAAAAGTAGTTTAGATCTGCAAAAGGGCTTCAGTAATTTTATACTACTTTTCATACCCATAAGAAAGGCAGTAAGGTCTACTGTAACTGCTGAGGGAAGAATTTTTTTACAGTGAGGGTGGTAAAGTACTGGCACAGGTTGCCCAGAGAGGTGGCAGATCCCTGGAGACATTCAAGGCTGGATGTGCTTCTGGGCAATCTGATCTAGTTAAACACACCCTATTTTATTGCAGGGCAGTCGGACTAGATGACCTTTGAAGGTCCCTTCCAACCAAACTATTCAAGATTTTTCTAGTTTTCCTATCAAAACCTGTAAACATAAAATGAAGCATGGTAAAACTAATGCATTTGTGTACTGCAAGGGTAAAGCAATAATCTGGAACGTAGTCTTACAAATCAATATTGTCAAAATTTCTGTGAACAGCGTCAAAATATTCTAATGCCATCACAGCAAAAATCAGATTCTGCAGTTTTTCCATATTCCCCATAGACTGGCTTTTGAAGTACTTCATGTAAAGCACTGAGAAAGGAACAGCAACTTACAATTTCCACCCCAATTTCATGGACACATTATAAAGTTATACACACATATCTCACAATTATATGAAACCTTTTTACTTCAAGAAGTGAGAGATGACAAACTTCAGTCACTGAAATGTCCAAGATCAAATATAAACAAATATGATGTCCAAGGAAGAGATGTGGGGAATGAGGTCAAGGGCCTTTACCAAGGAGTAAGAAGCCAGTTGTAGAGGCAGTTGTAACAAAGGCATGAAGCCACCAAACCAGAATGTTCTGACAGTTAGGAGACAAACTTCTTGCAAAGGTTTAGTCCAAAATTTTTGAAAGAAATCAAAATAAGACAAGTTCAGTTGAAATCCAACCTATTTTTACAGATCTTAACAAGCTTGAACTGAAGTCTGCTGGAATAAAACCTGCAAGATCATGCAGCTAAGGACAATAAGAAGACAGGAACACACTGCTACTGACCCCTGTGAAGCACTGAGGGGACAGAAAGCGTGTCAGTGCTGATCCCAGCACTGCGTTACAATGTACGGAGGAACTGAGCAAGTGAGAACCCAGAAAATGCCAGAGGAGGTGTTTCAGTGGTGACAAGGAACCCAACCACCATGAAACCACCTTTTCTTAAGCCTCGTTTGCAAAACAGCACACAAATTTGGCAGTGGATTTCAACGAAGGCTGTCTTAACTGGAGCAGACACAGAGGAGGGTACCTTCAAGTCCTGCAGAAATACAAGAAGGGTTTGAGCTTGCTTCATCACTAGGGGGAGAAACATACACACACGGGGCTAAGTATCCAAGATAGAGATGGGTTCTTTAAATGAAAGGCACTGATACAAGAATATACAGGACAGAAAGTGGCCACAGAGACATCCAGGTTGGAAATTGCAATAATATTTCTAAATATTAGAGAGATAAGGCCCCAGCACAGCTTTGTTAGCAAGGCAGAGAAAGAAAAATAGGTTTAACAGTGAAACTGATAGGCTTACAAAAGCTATCATGGCAGAATAGCCTCCAATGATAAAGCAGGCACTCAGCCATAAGTAAAGATGTGGCAGTGATGACCCTGATAGCAGAACAGCTGTGCAATATCCAGAGGTGAGCCAGCAGCACGCCTCAGCCCTTTCCCTGGGAATTCTAGAGGATGCTCGTCTTACAAAGCTCCTCTCCATGCTGGGGAGAGGAAGGTAGGGTATTCTGATTTGCTTTGGGTTTAATTCCAGTTTATTTTCCCCAGAACGTAATGCTGGCACAGCCTATGCCGCATCCTGGACCTACAGCAGCCAGTGGGACTCCTGAAAAGCATTTCAGCTGAAAACCTACAGCAGCGCAAATGATGGGGTACAATTTGTCATATGGAAAACTGCCAGGTAAAGCAACATTGGAAATCTATGTGACTGAGAAGTGTTTGTTGTATTACTATCAATTCCTACCAACACTTTAACGAAATAAGTAATTTCAGAAAAGGCTGTCTGAATACTGCTGAATGCTGCCCATGGGTGTCAGTCCTGGCTTTTCACACCAGCCAAGTTCAGAGTATAAACACTATGAAATAAAGCATGCTGTAGTTTCATGAGATAATTTAGAAGTCTGAAGTTTATTCCAAATATTTAGACATAAAATCTGAACACCCCCAGACACTGTGATTTTTAAATACGTTTAAGTAACCCAAGTTTTAAATTGGTGTTTTAATAGGCCCAAAGAGTCTCTCCAGAGTCCTATCTCTTGATAAACAGATCACCTCAGCTCACAAGCTGCGATCTGTAAAGACAACCAAGCACTGGTGCCCTGTGACATTAACACTGCATTCCCAGCACACTGGCATGCAGCTGCTCTTGTCCTCACCCCTATGTGAGATCAGCGACAGACACTGCAGCCCTCAACCTGCAGCATGGGGTGTGTCCCACTCCCCTTGGATAGCAAATGAATGAAGGGAACTCTGATCCTTTTCACACTGCACTCAGCTGGGCTGTACGGTCTTCCAGCCTGCAGGGCAGCAGCAAGGGCAGGTAGGGGGCTCACGCACAGCATGGCAACCTTGGGAATATACACGCACCCACATCCTGTATTTTTTCCCTATCAAGCTATATGCAGAAGCACCTTGATAGTTCGGCAGGAAGCACAGATGATGTGCTTGAAGCCCACCAAGCCAGAGGCATATTTATTTTGACATGTGCAGTACTTAGGACATTATTTTAAAGGCAGGTTTTCCAAGCTGGTTAATCTCGAATTGCCCAGAGATAGGACATTTTCTACAGGTCAGTTCTAAAACAGCCCTATTTGTAAAACGCTGGAAACATACTTGAAACTTCTTGTTCTCCCTCATTCCCACAGATGACCGTCTGAGCCAAGACAACAGTACCTCACTCAATTTCACAACAGGCTTACTTGGGAACTCCACACACAACGAATTCACCACTATTGTCTTGCCTGTGCTTTACCTCATCATTTTCCTGGCAAGCATCTTACTGAATGGCCTAGCAGTGTGGATTTTTTTCCACATCAGAAATAAAACAAGTTTTATATTTTACCTCAAAAACATCGTGGTTGCAGACCTTCTCATGACACTGACGTTCCCATTCAAGATAATCCAGGACTCGCAGCTGGGACCATGGCACTTCAACTCTTTCCTGTGCCGATACACCACAGTTCTGTTTTATGCAAACATGTACACCACGATTGTGTTCCTCGGACTCATCAGCATCGACCGCTACCTGAAAGTAGTGAAGCCTTTTGGAGACTCCAGGATGTACAGCATCACTTTCACCAAGATCCTATCTGCCTGCGTTTGGGTTGTCATGGCTTTCCTAGCTTTGCCAAACCTGATTCTTACCAATGGCTACCCGACAAAGAAAAACATTGATGACTGCATAAAGCTCAAGTCTCCCCTAGGAGTCAAGTGGCATACAGCTGTCATTTACATCAACACTTGCATGTTTGTAGTGGTGCTGATTGTACTGATAGGATGTTATATTGCGATATCCAGGTACATTTATAAATCAAGCAAACAATTTATTAGCTCATCAAGCAGAAAGCGAAAGCATAATCAAAGTATAAGGGTTGTTGTGGCCGTATTTTTCACTTGCTTTCTGCCATATCATTTGTGCAGAATACCCTTCACATTTAGCCATCTAGATAAAATTTTAGATGACTCTGCACATAAAATCTTATATTATTGTAAGGAAATGACACTGTTCCTATCTGCATGTAATGTCTGTCTGGATCCAATCATTTACTTTTTCATGTGTAGATCATTCTCAAGAAGGCTGTTTAGAAAATCAAATATGAGAACCAGGAGTGAGAGTATTAGATCACTTCAGAGCGTTAGAAGATCAGAAGTGCGCATATACCATGAATACACTGACGTCTGACATCACCCACACAGAGACTTTTGCTAGTTCATGAGAATGTTTGTATATCATGTAAATAAAACATCTTTGAATATCTGACCATGAAAGTTCATTAAGAAATTGCAAATACGAACAGCTTTTCTGTTTCAGCTGACTAATATCCATCTCAAAATCCAAATGCTTAAATCTACACAGTGATCGGGTTCACTTCAGAGGGTTGGGGGGTTGTTTTGGTTGGGTGGGTTTTTCAAAGGCTAACAGACGCCAAGGATGTTGGCTCAGAAACCAACCTGGAGCTCCAGGAGGCTCCAGCTGAGATAGACAAGCTCTGGCCTAATGAAGGATCCAGTAAGACAAGTCAACATCCCTAGGTGTGGTGTATGGCTGCTGAAGGGCTTGTGGCAAGTGAAGGAGAGGGGAAGAGGCAGCACTTGGTCCTGCAGAGACCCCTCATCATGCCCATAGGCAGGGCAACCTCAGGGCTCAGTCTGTGGAAATGATGCTTTGCCACCGGCCAACAGCATCTCAGCTTTTCATTTTGGGCATTTTGGTGCTGACAGCACCATCTCGTCCATAGATCAAACCTACCTAAGTGCTTCTCACCTCTTCCAAAACATCAAACAGAAAAAATTCAAACACGATGCTAGTTTAAGTCACATCTCAAAAACCAAAGCATACAAACAACAGGCACCACACACACACACACACACAAGAAAAAGACTGTTAAAACATCTCTTAACTCCCATTAATCTCATTCTAAGTGAGGACACAACAAAAAAAGGTCCCTTGACAGACTCCAAGACTCGCATATGACAAGTCTGAGCAACCAACACCAAGCTGAAAATTCAGTTTCCCAGCACTTTCTATGCCTGCTTAATAAAACAAGAATGAGACAGAAAGCATTGGAATTTTTTTTGCTCAACTGATTGTATATTTGGCTGCCCTGAGCTCTTGGAAAACTGGGTACAACAGGCAGGTGAAACTCATTTTTAGAGAGCAGTTCAGGAAACACATTCAAGTCTTATTTTACACTGTGGTACACACCATCAGAGCAGAGAACATATTAAGGGAGAGTGTCCAAAATCAAGGGAAGAAGAAAGGAATAATAAAAGACTAACACAGCAGCTGCTGCATAAGAAAGACTTGACTTTAATAAGTACATTTAATAACTACATTACTCAAAAGAAGAAACCAAGTCCTGGAGAGTATGCACCAGAGCTGAAGTTGGCAGGGACATCTCAAGTCATTTCAGTGAGATTCTGGTAGGCTTCACACCACATGAGCAGTCAACAGCACTCCAGATTTGTTTACAACAATGGCAGAAGAAAACAAAACCGCCTGTCACAACCGCTTGCACAAACATTCAGCTGGTACTTGCAGCAGGAGCCAGGTGGCCAGGCTGGCTAGGGAACCCATGCCAACCAGGCAGCAAGAGCCACAACAGGGTCCAAGGCTGCTCTCCAACAGCTCCACCACCCAGGATGTGACGTGGGGACTTCTCAGGGTGAGGCAGAAAGACAAATTCCCCCTCCCTTGATGGCTGCACTCTACAAGGGAGGCCATCTCCCACCAAAGGGCACAGGTCCCAAGTGCCTTCTGCACTCCCCGGGGAGCTCAGAGCAGCTCAGCCATCGTGAGAATGAGTTTCACCTGCCTATTGCACACCAGCTGGGAAGGCAGGGACAGGGCAAGCACAGGATCCCCAGGGGATGGGAGAAGGCTTTGCAGAGGAGGGGAATGCAGGGAACCAGGAGCATGCGTTAAGTTGCCTTGAGACAGCAGAGACCACCCTGAATTCACAGCTTTTCAGGACCAGCCCATACACACAATTCACACACACTGAGCAGAACACAAGGCAGCTCCACCACTGCACAGCCCCGACACCTCCTCTCCTCCTGTGGCAACCTCCTCAGACACCCTCAGCAGGATGAGGCAGCAGCAGGGAAGATGGATCTGGCCACTCTAGGCTACAAGGATGTGTTTGCATGTAATCCTGTAAACTGAACAATGTTTCTGTGAATAATTTTGTCCTGTACTTCACCAGGGATTAAACCAGGTTTGCCCAGAGTAAAAGCTGCTCCTACAAAAATAAACAAACCAACAGCCAACTTAAAAAATGCAGACTGTAAGAAACTGACAGGTGTTTGGAGCAATCAATTTTTACACGCATCTTATGCAATGCAGTGCAATTGAACAAACAGAAGATGGCAACAGCCCATCATCAAGTACCTCATTCAAACAAGGATTTTCCATTTAATACACATACACACAAAAAAGAAGGGTTTGAAAAGAAAACCCTGGAAATGCAGCATTGAAATAACAAGATAAAATACTCCATGAGAACACCTTTGATGATGTTTTCTACTGGAACACAGGTTTGGTTTTTCTTTATTTTTTGAACAGCTTCACTTCAGATGCTGTTTTATGCATAATGAAAAGGTTGACATGTATGTATTGTAATATTTGATTATGTATTCGGATCAATGCAAGTATTATAAAACTACTTACATTGTTCAGGGGAGATAGTTTCTGGAAAGGAAGATGGGATATTTTGGATATTTATCCTACTTTATATGAAAGTATTTTAAATGGCTAAAATACCACAGAATGAGTCCTATTTTTAATCATCTCTGTGGAAAAACGTGTTCACATAAAGTCTAGTTCTGGAATAAAATTTGTCATTTTGTACTCTTAGGGGTCTATGCACAAACCATATATATACAAAACCACACTGAGAACCATTTTTGGCACCGGGTTGCACAGCGTAAATTCTCATAAGAACCAAATTAGATTAAGCAGCATCCTGGGTTGGTTTTGTGAAATGGTAATATTTAGGGCTGGAAGATCAGTTATGTACACACAGACATTAATAACCAGACTCTCTTCTTCAGGTCTTATATGGTTAAAGAAAACCAAGACCAAGTGCTTTTATGATGCAAGTAATGGTAAATCACAGAATGGTTTGGGGCTCACAAAACTGTGCTCGATAACTGCTATGTGAAATTCATACTACACCACCACCTCTGGTCTCTGCTTTGCAGCTATTCCCCTTCTAATGCCTTTGCAACACCCGCACAGCTACAGGAACAGGCAGGTATACACAGCCTGTCTTTTCTACTTAGGGAGCCAGCTACACAAAATCTTCCAATAACAAGATCCTTTATTTATAAGGCTGCAGCTTTTTTCCCTCTCACTTGGTGCCCTCCCCTCTACATGCACATTGCCTTGCCATGAGGCTAAGCAGGTGGCTCATGCTACCGCATGTTCCCCGATGTGCTTAGCATGCAACATAGATGGTACCATCATATTTTTACTTTCTTGTAGCCCTCTCCAGTATTAACCTTTTGAGCTGAATTTTTCTGTGCACTATAAAGCCTATCTTTATGCACCCAAAAGCACCTTCTGTCTTACGAGGAGTCACATAGACCCATTACAACAGGTTTTACATCTGCCTGGAGAGGGAAAAACTGGATTCCACAGTCAGCTGTATCCCTTATCAGATGGAACTACAGACAAGCCCGTTACTAGTGGATTAGCTATTGGAAGAACAACTGTGCTACAGATGAAGATGGCTTTTCCCATCTTCGTTGCCCACTGCTGCTCAGAAACTGTCACCACATGCACCATTGGAACTAATGCTCATGAGCCTGCTGGACGTAAGGCTGCTTGACCACAGACAGGCTATGGGTTTCCACCAGTCTCCCTCATGTCTGGTTTCATCCAGGTTTTTCTATTTACACAAAATTCTATTTTCTATTTGCATTATTTTCTATTTTTCAGATTCTTCTATTTCTTCTATTTTCTATGCTAATGCTCTCCTCACCATAAACAACAGACAACTGACTCTGCATTCCACACACTTCACTGAGCCAAGTCCCATCAGAAGCAGATCATACAATAAGCACACACCTCCTAAGATTAAACTCAACTATCCTGACTACTAGACAATATTTTAAATATATAGTATAGCAGAGTAGAATCACAGAAAGGTTTGGTTGCAAGAGACCCTAAAGATCATCCAGTTCCAACCCCCTGCCATGAGCAGGGACACCTTCCACTAGATTAAGTTGCTCAAAGTCCCATCCAACCTGGCCTTGAACACTGCCAGGGATGGGGCAGCCACAGCTTCTCTGGGCAACATGTGCCAGTGTTTTGCCATTCTCACAGTGAAGATTTTTTTCCTAGTATCTAATCTAAATATCCCCTCTTCCAGTTTAAAGCCATTCCTCCTTGCCCTGTCACTACATGCCTTTATAAAAAGTCTCTCATTTCTATATATGACCCATGCTACAGGATTCATTATAGATGTGCAGAGCAAAAGAGCTCAAACCCCTCTCAGAATCATAACCTTCTTCCAGGTGGATGGTGGGCTTCCTACTCAACTCCAGCAAAGCCCAAGGAGTTACCTCCATGGAAACCCCACTTTTGTTCCTAAGCAGAGACACAAAGGACAGGTGCGCAGGATTCAGGATGCTCCTGTCCCAACGGTGGAGCTTGCACATCAAATGGTAAAGCTCAGTGATGGCTGAAGACACAATCAGATGGTCACCTACATGTCTTCTAGCATGTTACATATTCTCCTTACAGGATGTGGATGCACACATACTGTGCTTTCTCACTATCCATTTATTTTTTAACTAAAGGCTACATTTACATCTGATTTCCTCCTAGGAGAAAGTACTGTTGTTTCCTATTAAGAATTTTATACCAAAAAAAAGTATCTATTGCTCAAAGCAAGCGCACCAGGGGAGATGCCCTTCAAAGAATGGCCTAAAGATACCCCTTCCAGAGCATCAAAGAGATAAAACAGCCAGCGGCTTCTGGAAAACACAGTCACACAAGGGAGCAGCGGGGCATCTGCACAAAACCCCACTCTGGGAAAGGAAGATGCAGCCATGTGCTCCCAGCACACAGGCCAGCCAGATGAGCCTCTGCTCTGAAGCCTGATGACTTGGATGCACACAGCACTGTAAAATCACCCCCAAAATAAGTTTACTTTATCTTGACAGGATGTATCTGTGATAATCCTTTATCACTGGTTTATACACTCACTTACATATACAATAGTCCTTTAAAGATGCTGTTTGTGAAGTATTTTCCCAGGGCTAAAAATAATCCTAGTCCCCAAATATCAATAACTATATTTGTCTGGATTTGATACGGCATTTTGGTCCTTAGAAGTTCTTCTTGAAAGAAAAAGACACAAGGAAGTGCGTAGGAAGTCTCCAGCCCTGACCTACCGCTGTCATTTCCGAGAACCACATCAAGACAGAAGTGTACACAAATTCTGGCTGTGCAGTCTGAGACTCCCATTTTTTATATGGTGCAATATGTAAAACATGGTTTCCTAGGCAGTCACACAGCAGCAGACAGACTCAAGCCTGCAATGAGCACACAATTCATGAACTCTTGCAATTTTTCTTCATTTAGGAAGCCCTGCATTACTTTGTAATTAAATAGCCCAGCCAAAACTGTGCCGTCAGGTTATTGTGGAAGAAATGTTATTTGAACATGTACTTAGAGACCTTCAGACCACTACCTGTGCAAGATTTTTGTCACGGTGTATATTATGCTCTTTACTTTTGAGACTCCTCTAGCAATAACCTTTACTGTAGCTTTGCACCAGTGCTGCTTCCTAACGATCTTAAAAAAGAAAACTTCTGATGCAGACCAGAATCTCCTGAATTAAGCAACTGTAATTGCGTAAGTAGTGCAACTGTGCCTGGGCTTATTCAAGTGTGCATCAGCCCCATACCTCAGCTATCCCCACTGGACCCTGTGCAACCCTGCAAGACAAAACAGTTGCGTTGTGAACAACAGCGCTGCTATGACAATGCAGTCAGAGACCCAATGACTCGGTTTCAGACAGATCCTTGTAAGGCCTCAGAAGGCTGTTCAACAATGATCCACAGGCATCTAACCATCAGCAAAACAAAACCAGGCAGGAAGTATTTGCCAGCAGCTTTGACAGGGTAAAAAACAAAATCCAGCAGTTCATTAGAAGGTTTTGAGAATGGCGCACAGATCTGTAGGATCAGTAGTGACAGAGATTGCTTATCTATGGCAATGGTTTGGTGGGGGAAGGTCCTTCATTTAATAAAAAACAAGTCTCCGCCTGTCATTCCTATTCTTGTTCGCAAAGGCTTCAGAGCTTCCACTACAACTTCCACTTCTGTCCTCAGACACAGGAAGAACCAAATTGTCACCACCAGCTCTTTCAGTCACCAGCTATGCTCTGATACATCGCCAGTTTTCTCCTGTCTCTGAAAACAGTCTCCATTTCTGACACAGAAGTCCATCAGCAGGATCATAAAAAGGGTTTCCTTTCATAGGCACTGAGCTCAGAAAAGAAGTTAAAATTACTTTCTTCATAAAACCACAATTAGACCAGCAGAGAATTTTGGATTTGGGGAGAAGACAACGACTTGTATAGCTAAAGGTAAAATACATTATTAGTCTGAATTACCAGAAGTACGCAATACACAGCAGGGGTCTTTGGCAGTCACACTCACTGCTTGCTTTCTAACCCTTCGGGAATAGCAGCTGAATCTTTAGATCCCTAAATATCAGATTTGGCTGGCATTTTGGAAAAATATCCGTGTTTGCATAACAAAGCAACCCTTTAGTTTGTCCTGCTGTCTCGAGTCATTCCAATGGGGTGAAACTGTACACAAAGCTGAGACATCCTACCCATCCTTTAAACTCTTAATCCTCTGCCCTTGAAAACTGCTTACGTCTCTCTGAAGCACACAAAAAATTATCTGTGCTGCAACATTTACTCCATCACAGAATTGCAGCTTACACTTGAAAACACTGCATTTCTCCTTCTTTCGGACTTCACGAAGACTTCATGGAGAGCTGCACACTTCAATCTTTTACTAAAGGCAGCATTTTGGCTAACATACTCAGCTAAAATTCGATTTGAATTGTTAAAACAGAACTGAGAATGACATTTCAAACAAAAAGTACAGCCATGCCATTTGGCCATTTGATGTAATTTCAAAACATAAAGTACGAATAAGCTATCCCCAGAGTTGCTCCCCCCCGGGTTCTGTTGCTTTTCAGCATATTACCAGTTTTTAAATAATTTCACACTAATGGCTAAGAAGCTTGAACTCTCTGCTGCACTATGAGACCTGCACAACTTTTCGGGGAGAAACCACATCATACACACATTTTAGCACCTCAACGGGTGTTCAAGATGACTTTCGCCTTCTTAGAATTGACTTCCTTTTCCAATATACACTGGCTACTCATGATCTTCAGAGAGGAAGACCAGTGGCACTTTACTTCCGGTCCCCTAGCAAGTGATGTTCTGCTTCTATTGCTCAAAAACTGCTGCAGCCAGAGCTCCCTGCAGCTTCTCTGCACGGGAGTAGCGCCAAGGACCACTGCTGGCACAGCCCTCCAGCTTGATCCACAGAACAGAAGCAGCAGGTACATCCTTTCCTTAGAATCAGCTAAATGGGAAATCATCATCTTAACCCAGCCTTGTATCTGGATCCCCATAACTAGTGAGTGCTTTATAGAGAGCGCACCACTGGAGCGGGCACCACTCTGTCTGCCTTCCTTTTATTTTCTTCCTAACCAATGACTCTTGACCACCATAGAAACAGATTTTTGTGTTAACCAGTATATTAGTTTGAGTTAGTTCAGCAATTTTGTGTTTCTATCAAAATATGATCAAGTTTTAAATAATCAAAAAACTAGGTTTTGGACAAAAAGAGCATGTGAGCATGTTAAACATGTATGTCTGGTTTACAGCTATCTAAAACTACTCTCACATGTAGCCTTTTGATAAACTCCACTGACAATAGACTGCTATAACCATTCAGTGGAAACACTGCTCAAATCAAGGAACAAACTTTACAATACATGAAGTGTTTTGTTTAGTTTGCATTGTATTTCAAGTACAATGATAGTGACCAGAAGTCCCAAATAATAAACAAAATGGAAAAATAACACAACAGGTGACAGCGAAGTGAGAGGGAGAAAGGAAATGTCACTAACCAGACTGAAGAGAGGATGGCTCTCAAAAGCCACTGGCCAGCTTTGAACAGTTAACATGAAAAGGTGCATTTTGAGGGTTGACCTTTTTTCCTCCTTTTCCTTGAAACATCAAACACATACACAACTGTGTTCTTCACTCACTATTAAAGGCAAACATGCTTTTATTCATACCTGCTGGGTAGCAAAGTCAGTGAGTTACAGCATTGAACTGCATGCCAGAGCAGCAGGGTCACACTGCCCATCTACGTTTATTTTTGAATACTGTGGGTTCAAATAATCAGAAATATTTCATGAAGCACACAAAATCAGCCTTAACTTTGCAAAAACGAAATGACAACTTTTGACTTCAACCTAAAGAAACTTCCCCTCTAGAAAGAATGAATGCAAGATTCCATTCCAAAGCAGGCTGCATTTAACAACCTCCCCGTACCCTCACTCTGGGGATGCAATTACATCACGTAAGTGGAGCCACATAAAAATTGTTCTAAAAACACCTCACGAAACTTCAGTGGGTATTGTTCTGAGAAGTCATGTGACTAGGAACAGTGACTAAGGATTAACATGAAGCCTGCCCACACAAAGAACAGGCATGCAGTGTTCACTGGAGTACTGGGCTCTTCACTATGTTGCTAGGAAGCCAGTCAGCCTTCCGAAAGCAAATCCGGACTCCCATTAATGCAACCGGTGGAAATCAACGGCAGTGTCAATCTGCTTACAGTGTTATTCTGAGTTACTCAGTGTAAATGATTCACGTAATAGTCTGCAGTAGTCATAAACATGGTATTGGAATTGTTTTTCTTCAGAGAAACAAAGCCAGTACAAAACCACAGTTCGTTAAACATTCACTCACCTAACGTCAGCCCCAGAAGTGCTCCCTTCTGGAACTCCACTACACAACATAGCAAAATAAGGACAGGCAGCAGTAACTTGCAATGCATGTGTTGTTCATGTATCATTACACTCAGCTGAGAAGTAACAACCAGCCCTGCCAAATGCATATTACACCAGACAGCTTTCTCTCAACATTATCAAGGCTGACAAGAACAAGATGCTTCCCTTTCCATCTCAAAGCATTCTCTGTTTTTTCTTTTTGGGGGGGCGGGGATTTAGGGCAGCAGCAGGGGGAAGGATGGGAAAGGCTATCCAGACAACTACAATTCAAAATGATATATCTACTTAAAACATCAAAGCCCTGTTTCTAGGCTGCACAAGAACAACCCATGACCAGGTATGAGACCCAAGGAAAGGAACCAAGCATTAGAACACACTGTGAATCCTCTTTAAGCAAGCTGGAATTTTTCAAGTCAGATTCTCAATTCAAATTGAGCCTTTCAAATAGGGAACAATAACCATGCAATGAAAACTCAAGCATGCAATCAAAACTGTCCTACAACCTGCCTCATACTGGAGATCAACTCCAGCTCTCTGCTTCAGCTCTACCTGCTCCTGCATCGGTGTGTACAATGGTCACACCTGGCCATGTGCTTTCAGTAAGAGCCAAAAGTCTCTAAAACATAAGCTCTGTCCCACTGACAAATGAACACCTTGTGACTGATGACAACATGCATAACCAGAGATGACAGCTGTGTAAGACATTGCTTTAGCACATGGCAAATCTTTTAAGCAGTTCCCAGAGCCTGGTCTTGATACGACTGCAGGGATTTCACATGTACCTACACTTCTACCTGCTACAGTGCCAGAGACTAACATTCTACCATACATAAAATCAAGTGGTTTGTCCATAAAGAAATACCTTCCTTGGAAGAGTACAACACAGCCCCGACAAAGGAAAGACAACACACAACTATGTAGAGAACTCAAACGTGCCTGTTTCGTAACAGTTAATACCTTGAGGAGTGCTTATTCACCAGTGGCATCCCAGAGACATCCAAGCTAATCTCTCATATTTGAATGAAAACATAAGCATGATGCATTTCTCCCTCTAACCATAGCGGCGAGACTGTGCAGAAAACCATCCTAAAATGGGACCTTGCAGAGGAAAGGGTAGTTCCTGCTCTGCAGAACCAGGGAGGTCACCTGTGGTGGGATGGAATGGTCAGTCTGAGCCCTGTCTTCTCCGAGGCAGGAGTACTGCAAAGTAAGCGTAAGCACTCCTGATCACTGCCTGCGCTCATATCCACCTTATTTAGCTACGAGAAGTCTACTTTATAGATCTAAGCATATCAAATTGTTGAGTCATGCAGGGATAGAGGCTTATGATTGGACTGTAATCAGTTAACCAGCCCAAGAAGGAACACTACAGAAAAAAACAGAAGATAAACTGTTCTGCCTTGTAAAGAAGAGCTAGTTGTAGCTCACGCCTTCTGTACCCAGAGGCGTGGCAGGGTTCCGTGTATCTACATCTCCTGGCATGACCTGAGCACACCTGCAGTAAGCCTGACACGCTTTAACAGTGTGTTAACACTGGTTATATAGATGTGGCAGAAAAGACTTCTGTTCTCATGCATGCACAAGTAACATTAACGAGCCCTGGATATGTTGAAGGGTAAGAGCTATCTCCAGAAAACCAAGCAATTCTTCCAGCAGGAGTCCCGTTTCCACACCACATCATTACCTTCAGGTCCAACATGTTCACCTCAAGCACACAGGTGGTTTGGGGCTACTTTGGGGAAACTGGAAAATAAAAAAAATGAGGGGACAGAAATAACATACCAGACAACAGTGCTTCCTCCCCATCTGCCTACACAACAAAAACAGCATAAACACAGCAGCAGGGACTGCCGCAGCGTAACACCTTTGACACTTTGCAACAGGCCTGTTGCCATAACAGACTCGAAGCCTCCTGTTGTCGTCTTCAATCTGCTTTGTAACCACTTCCTCAGCTTCTTTTCAAGCTTAGACAGGGTAAAAACCCTCCTTCTGCTACAGTAACCTGTGTGCTCGTGCCCTTGGAGAATGGTCAGGCAGGGAGAGTGTGGAGAAGTCAAAAAAGCTCCCCATTCTGCACTAATAATTAAAGCTGAAGGGCAGCTGGGGAAGCTGGATACCAGCCTGGGCTGCACTCTGGACTTCACTGCCAGTTTGCTTTGAGTAGCTCAGCCTTCAAACAAGAATCTTAAGTCTTCTTGTGTGGCATTTTGCTCTACCAGAGCCCAGTCCTTCAGTGACAAGCCTGCCATATTAGCCCGAAGGAAAGATTATTTCTGTCACACAAAGGTTGGCAGTCTGATCCAAACTGTTAGCTGCAGGCTCAAGTTTTGATTTTCTGATGAATCAGCAAAAAAGGTTATTCAGTTCTTTCACTCAATCGCTTCAAACAACGGGAATAACTTCAGAATGTTTAAGGTATTTCCTCACTGCTCAAGTTTTACATTTTGCTCCAAGAGTCTGTGGCGCTGCACATGAAGTGAGAACCGCCCTCAGGAGTGAGAGATTTGATTGAAGCTGGTGAATAATTTTGCTTTGCCAGGAAGTTCCTCTTTTCTGTTACTTGTGTTTCTCTACCAAATGCACTTGCCTTGGCAGACTGCACTTTTCTTCCTCTTCTGCAAGGATTTCATCTAGACGCAAACGGAACATTGCTTATTTTAATTTTAGGCTTAGATGAGGAAGCCATTGGAAAAAGTTTGTTGTGGGTCACACTCTGGAAGTTGACCTTGGTCCCAAAAGAGCAAGACTTCTGCTGCTGTTTCTGGAGAGAGGAAAAAACAAAAACCAACAACAAGCAAACAAAAAAAGAAGCAACAAAAGGATTTTTGTAGTTTTTTTGTAGACTGAATTACAAACAAAGCGCTTGTGATCAGCCAAAGCCCTATCTGACCCATTCCTCTTGTCCTTGCTTAAAAAAATGACAACAGGATGGATGGAAAGAGATGACAAAGTGGCTGCCTGGGAGCCTTCCAGGGACCACCTGAAAAGCCTTGTGCATTGTCCTGCCTGATCCTTACTTGGTTGCAGCGGGTCTGCAAGAGGAGAGGCCAACAGGGCAGGGCTGCCCTTGGCTGCGCTGCAGAGCGAGGAGGCTTGTCCCACAGCAACTAACTCCAGCAAAGCTTCCCAGGGAATGGGCTTCATGGCTCAGGCAGCCCCTGACACCGGCTTGTGGCAGTGGACTCTTGAAGAGATGATGGCCCTGTGCCCCAGTGGGAGCAGAGCTGGATGGCTGCCTGAACACAGGCTGGGAATGGACACGCTTTCCCCACAGAGCTGTGCTGCCACCACACAGCTGGAAACCTGGGCTATCTCCCACCCTGCACAAGGACTGGGTCTGCCACCATGGGACTGCAGCCCAGCTGTAGGGAAGAAATAGGTTGTGCTGCTACCAACTCACATTTCACAGTGTAAAACTGAGCTTCCAGCTCACAGGCATGACTCCTCTCTCACCAATTTCCACATTCAGAATGAGAATGGAAAGAGAAACCATATTTTTCCAAAACATGCCTCAGTTAAAATAATACCCTATGGCAAACAGGAAAAGCAACAGGCTTCTCCAGGGCCCACTGCCTGAACCCCTTGGTAGGAGAACATGTCCCAGCAATGGCCCCCCACCATCCCCAGCAGAACCTCCCCAGTCTGGCAAAGTGCTCGGAGCAATACGGCTCCTCCCAGCTGCTCCTAGCCTGCGCCACCACACTGGGCATCAAAGCAAAGCAGGAGGATGGTTCCATCAAGCCTCTCAGTAAGAGAGGGAAAGGGGTTAAGTGGGGCCTAGGCATACCAGGACACTGGGCATGCACATGTGTGTGCACACACATAAGAAAGCAGCTGGCACAAGGGATGAAGCGGAGCCAGTCACACTGGGTAGGTGTGCTGAAACAGTTACACTCGTGACATGAGTGCAGGATGGGGAAAAGAGTAAAAGGACATGCAAGTGCTCCTCTAAGGGTGGTTGACCATCAGGGGGAGGGTTAAAACCAGAAACCTCTGGTACTCACTGCTATGAAGATAGGCTGAGAAAGTTGGGGCTGTTCAGCCTGGAGAAGAGAAGGCTGTGTGGAGACCTCATAGCAGCCTTCCAGTGTCTGAAGGGGGCCTATATGGGTGTTGGGGAGGGACTCTTCATTAGGGACTGTAGTGATAGGACAAGGGGTAACGGGTTCAAACTTAAACAGGGGAAGTTTAGATTGGATATGAGGAACAAATTCTTCACTGTAAGGGTGGTGAGGCACTGGAACGGGTTGCCCAATGAAGTGGTACACGCTCCATTGCTGGCGGTGTTCAAGGCTGGGCTGGACAGAGCCTTGGGTGGCATGGTTTAGTGTGAGGTGTCCCTGCCCATGGCAGGGGAGTTGGAACTAGATAATCTTAAGGGCCTTTCCAACCCTAACTATTCTACGATTCTATGATTCTTCCAGTTACAAATTTAACCCTCTCTTCTCCTGAGGCACACGAAAATCTATGACTCTTTAGGGCAGATGGATTTCCTTCAATTTGCTTGAAACTGAAGCCTGATGGTACAAGGTGCACGACACAAAATCCATGGGACATGAATCCTAAAGTTACAGCCCACCAGCCCATGGGGAAGATGTAGTGCAACAGGGCCCACAGAAGCAGTGCTAGGGAAACAGGCTGTTATCCATTAGCACAATCCCCACAAGAGCTGCCATAGCTCAAGGAGACTGCCCTAAGAGGACAGAGCCCAGCGTCAGACAGCTGAGAGGGGACCAGAGCATGCCCTGGCCTCTGACACACAAGAAAGTAACTGAAACCAAACTTTCACATCACAGCACCTGCCTACCAGACCCAAAGAGCTCAGATTCTGATTCACAGCTCAGATACTGTTGTGGAAACAGAATACAAGGCAGTTATAAAACTGCCAATGAAACAAACATCCAAACAAACAAAACCAAAAGCAACAAATAATTGACCATTATGGCTTTGGCCTGGGAGTCTCAGAAATAAAAGAAAGGTGAGAGTAGTCACCATAATGTAAAGACAGTTTTTTCTCTGAAGATACCCCCTTATTTCATGGGGAAATAGTCAATGAAATTTGGGAGAAGGAAGGGACTACGGGTTCAGGTGAACACACACTGGCTCTAAGTAAAGGATGTGTACATAGCAGCAACACATTAGCAGAGGTACATTCATTTGTCCATGTCTTTGGGCCCTTCTTGTAAGGTGATAAACACTCACAGAATGAAAGTCCATGAGGAAATTATTTATTTAACAGAGGTTTTGGGCAAGCTCTGTAAAGTAAATCTCAAGACATGCACTAAATGTTTAACAACACTAATGTATGCAACTTACATATTTCACTTTTTTTAAACAAACATATAAACCTCAATTTATCTCCCAAACCTCAGATCTCTCTCAGAACATACTACTTTCTCACCTTCATAGCTTTTCCATTACCATGTGTTTGATTTGAAAGCCTCCCAGCAAATATATGGGAACAACAGGAAGGGAGGAAGACAGACAAGGGATTAAGGGTAAAGAACAAAAATAATAAAAGAAGAATAAAAAGGAGAAAGACATACACAAAAGATTCCTCCCAGATCTCAAGAATCCATCTTAGCCTTTGAGCACGCCCTAAGCAACCCCAGCGTTAAGCCCATGCGCTCCAATGCAGAACTCTCCCATTAACAAAGGCAGCAGCTCTCCAGGCAGTGAGCTTCAGAGGAAAGGTCACGGCCAGGCCTGGGAACAGTTTAAGAAAAGAAAACACCAGCCCCCAAATTAAAATCGCTTAGTGCTTTGCCAACTGCATAAACGTGTCCTTCTTGAAACCAGTCAACACTGAACTTCACAGAACTACGTCTAAGTACACAAAAATAGCACTGGCCATCTGCAGCCCTGGAGATCTCAACCACATTTGGCCACGCAGCAAGGCACAACTGCCCAGCTCTTCAGCCTTCTGCCTGCAGACACACAGCACGCTCTGACCCACAATCGCTACCAAGGCAGATAATGGAGATAATATTGCAAGGCATTTGCTTAAAGAGCTAAAGTCTGTCCAGCTGTAAGGGAGCTGCCAATGGATAACGCAGAGGAGACAGAACACTGCGCTCCAGCCAGTGAGTAACAGAACCGCCTGCAGCTTACACAGTTTTTACAGTGGTTTACATTACAAGCGCTTGTAAAGGGCTTATTCTGTAAATCTGCTTCACAGCTGAAGAGGGACCCCACATGCAATTTTATACTTCTTTCCAGGTGAAAGACTCTGCCTTTCCATTACATGCTTCTGTACATTACCAACGCTCTCAAAGGTTTGCTTTAATTTTTTAATAACTAGCACTATAATTATTTTCCTAAACTACGGTACAAATACGGTGAACAGGAAATCACCCATGCGTTATGCAAACCACAAACAGATTACTTGGAACACAAATGAGCAATCATAAATATAAATAAATACAGAAAACCAAGGCAAACTCCCACACCTGTTCAGCTGACACACGGAACTGCCTCAAGCTGCACCACCAAAGGGCTGCTGACCTGCAGGTAAGGATTGCTCTGTATTGTATATCATGGCAAAAGATACTTTTCTAAAGCAACTACATTTGGTTTAATTTATGGCTGAGGAAACATAACTATGTAAAACAGTGTAAAACATCAGAAAATAGAATTAAAAATCAAATATTACTGTTAGTAACAATATTACTATGTTCTATTAAAATAGAGTATCAAAGGGAACAATTTCTTCACTTGAGACAGATTATACTTCTTTTAATAAGTCAGTTTTAGGACAATAAAACTACTACTTATTAAAATGCTCTATTAACATACTGTCCTGGTCTCAGCTGGGACGGAATTAATTTTCATCCTAGTAGCTGGTAGAGTGCTGGTGTTTTGGATTTAGGATGAGAATGATGTTCATAAGACCGATGTTTCAGTTGGTGCTGAGTGGTGCTTACCCCAAGTCAAGGGCTTTCCAGCTTCTCATGCTGCCCCGCGAATGAGGAGGCTGGGGAGCACGAGAAGCCAGGAGGGGACATAGCTGGGACAGCTGACCCCAGCCGGCCCCAAGGATATTCCAGACCTCATGGCATCATGCTCAGCATGTGAACGGAGAGGAAAGCTGACCAAGGGCTGCTGCTTGGGAATGGCTGGGCATCAGTCAGCAGGCAGTGAGGAACTGGGTTTCATTTGTATCACTTGTTTTTCTTAGGTTTTATTTCTCTCTCTTGTTATTTTCCTTTTTATTACTATTTTATTTATTAAACTGTTCTTACCTTCACCTCCGTGTTTTCTCACTTTTACCCTTCTGATCCTCTCCCCCATCCTCTACTGGGAGGGAGGGAGGGAGTGGCGGCATGGGGCTCAGCTGCTGTCCGAGGTTAAACCACAACACATACTCCTACTGGAATAATTCCAAATTTGACACAATAGCTTCTTCTAAAAGCTGGTCTGTTTAATCCTTTAATATCAAATTATGAACTGACCATTCATAATACCCTGGTCCTAACTTTTCCTCCTATGTCCACCACACCCTAATTAAGATACTATAACTGATGGAAGATAGGGAGGATCTGGGTGTGGGGAGGAAGGAAAAAGAGAGTATATTTGAGTTAGATCTGAAAATCTACATGCAAACAGCTCAAAGCATTGCTCAAGTTTCAGTGTGAATACCAGGGTTTGCCCAAATACATTATACACTCTTATCTTTTAACGCTAAAAGGTTGTGGGGTTAGAATAATTTAGACCCTTGTCTGAAAATCAGAACTAAAAAAAAAAAAAACAAACAAAAAAAAAACATAGCATGAAAAATTTAATTTATCAGGAAAATCAGGCTGTTAAATTTCAAATTTCAAAAGTAGCATAGGGACTTCTGGACAGCAAGAAGAAATTAAACAATTACTGATGGCTTTCACAAAACAGAAATAAAGTTGTGCCCTTGAGGCGTCCTCACGCTGCAACCAAAGGAACTTGTATGGCCCTTCAGAGAACCTAACAAGAAATTAACAACCTAATCTACAGCTGCTCTTGATACCTGTTGGCTCTCCTCACTTGCTTTATCCTTCAGAACACCAGAAATTAATCAAACATGCCAAGAAAGCATCACATATGGTCTAACTGATCATACCTTTGTCAGGAAAATCTGTCACAAAATGCTGCCAATGCTAAACACTGTTGCACTATGTGGTGTCACCTCACGCGGCACGCTCACCTGCCAAGTCAAGGGCAGTAAGTCTTCTACTTAAGCTTTGTTTGCGAAGGCAGCAGAAGCACCATGCAGGAAGGTGACACACTAAAAGCGTGGCTGTTGACGCAGCCAGACCACACTCCAGCAAGTCCCAGCAAAGGCGTGGGGTGACAGGGCTCTGGCACATCCCCATGTCATCTCTACTTACCAAATTCACCTGTGCCCCTGCCTCCTGCCAGGGCAGTGCCCTGCACTACTCTGCTTTGGTCTAACCTGAGGACAAAAACGCTTATTTTCCTGGTTGCTGGGTCACCTGAAAATGTCCATGCGCAACATTTATTTCTCTTTTCAAAGGCTGAGCAGGTGGGTAGGAGAGGAAGGAAGGAGGGGAGCAAGGAGAACAGAAACTCAGGACTCAGATCTGCAGCAGGTTTAGAAACAGATGTTTTGTATACAACAAAATGAGAATTCATTCACCAATTGTGAAGAAGTCAAGATTTTCACCACAATACAGTGTACTACTGAAAGGTGTGGATGGGATTCCTCTCAGCCCAGTCACTGGCAGGAAATGCTTATAATGCATTGAATTTACAAGCTTGGGAGTTGTTTTTGCAAATATAAGAAATGAGAAACACATTTACAATCATTAATTCATAGGGGTTTATGACTACTGGATGTGTTATACAAAGACATTCAAATCTTCACACCCCCACTGAAGAATTACAAAGCCAACCAAAAGAATACAGCTAGCCAGGGACAAATAACAGCCCCAACAAAGAGATCTTACAGCTTTATTTCATGTTTTTGTTAAAGTAACATTGCAAAGGTTAGATAATACAGCCAATTTGTGTCAAATTGCACAAGTCAGCTGCTCCCTTCAGTTAGGAGACGAGGAAGAATACACAATCCAGGCTAGAACATGCTGCTGCCCAGTGCAAAGCAAAGGGCTGCAGGTGGATGAATGCAGTGATGGCCAGGGTGCTGCCACACTGCCAGATGATACAGGGTGCCTGTCTGCCAAAATCAATCGAGGGGCTGCAGTCCCTGCACAGGCATTAGTGATGCTATGTGAGGATACTGGCAGAAGGGGTGACTGTGTAGGGCTTGGGGATGAGATGCACACACAAGGAAAAAAGCAGAGAGTACACAAAGCAGGTAGTTCACAAACCCCAAAAGCACCACCAGGACTGGCACAGGATGTTAAGAGAGCTGTAAAGGACAGCATTCAGAGTTGGAAGATGTCCAAGTCCAGTTTTTTGTTTGAACTACCCCACATTCAAGAAGTCAGGAGTTTGTAAATAAAATAGCACAGCATGAAAAAAATACCCCCTCTATCACCAACAGCGACATCCTCACTAGAATCCTGATTTTGCCTTTTTGGATCAAAAGTACTGTTCAGATGTAAAGAGTTGTTCAGACTTCTGTTCTTCCATCTACTAACTGTGGCTGCAGACAAGACATACCCATACTGTCGCCAAGACTTGCCAGAAGCCACTGTTACTCACAGAGACACAGCAGTAGTGACCTTCACAGGACACATGGCCTTTCCCAGCCTCTCTTGCAGGGGATGCTATTCTCATCAGCACCCTGAGGAGCAGCCTGAGTAGAAACATGGCTCACCTAGACCTCTGTCCTCTCACACCAAACATGAGAAATAAAGGGCTGGAAGGCACAGCAGCAAGTAACCGAGACCCTCCAGAAGTTACTGCCACATTTATTGATCCCCCTTTAATCTGAGCCACACCAGAGGAGACGTGCACTGACTGCCATCACGTACAATGCTCACAGTTACTCGCTTACTACCTCCTGTGACAGGAATGCTATTTTTTCTGTCATTCAACTATTCATCCTATATTCTATGCATCTAAAACAAACAAGAATTACCACCCAATATGCCATTTTGAAGGGCTGAAATAGTACACTGTATTTTGCATACTTTTATTCTCTAAAGTATTAAAATCCAGACATTGCCTTGTGACAAATGTTATAATAAGAACAGAAAAATAACAAAATTTTAGTCCCTTGGCAAACTTGTAGGTCAAACGTCCCAACATATCTCCACAGCCACTGCAAAAAATGCCTTCCAAAAGAGACCAGCAACTACAACCATGGCCCCAGAACATCTCTGCCCCATACTAACCCCGCAACAGCTGCCAGGTCAGTGCCTTAGTGGAGGTGCAGCCCTGAGCACACGCTGCTGAGAACTGGCCAGGGGCAGAGGACTTTCCTTTGGACAGTCCCTGCCTGGCCCTGCCAGCTCTGACCCCCCAGCAGCCCACTGAACACCTTCAGGGAGCAACGCTGAAACGGAGATGCAGGATCCCACCGCTGGCACCTCACAGCTAGCAGGCCCTGCTTATATTTCCCTATGCTGGTCCAGCTCCTAATGAACAAGAGAGCCTGCCCATCCTTTCAAGCCCCAGAGAGCCTCAACACATCCTGCCCTGTTGTTTTCCAGCTGGTGTCCAGCCACACACTCTGCTCAGCTCCAGACAGTGGCAGGCAGCTTGCTCCATGGTGGCCAGGGACATGCATCCAAACTGGGGGCTGCTTTCCAACTGGATTATACCAGCACTGCCGGGACTGCAAGTTCAGATCACTACCAGTATTTCAACAACGTTAGACAGAAAATCTCAAAAAAAAAAAAAAAAAAAAAAAAAAAAAAAAGAAAAAAAAAAAAAGAAAAAATTCTTCTCTCAGCACACCTCAACACAATTCACAATTGCTGTGGTTTGTGTAGTGCACTTCCTCTTTCTGTAGATTTCTTTGAACATCAGACATAACCTTTGGTGTGATCTTCCCTGATAAACTCCAGCTTCCAGTTCAGAAAAGATTTCTGGGGACAATGACCGATGTCAACAATTCCTGACCCAGTAATTGCATTGCATATTTATTCATCAAGCAGCTGTATTAACTTCAATAAATAGCTAAAATAAGCACTCAGTTCTACAGAACCTTCTTTACAGTTGGGGTAAGAAAGAAAAGAATCTTGTAAATATTATTCTAATGATCAGTAAAGCAGCTGTGAACTTTGAAATTTGACAGCCAAGTTACAGAAGTGAAGAAGTGCCTTAATGATATTGGAAGGGTAACAAATGATAGCATAAGAGTTTGACTACAGAAGAACAAAGCATTTTTAATGGCTTATGCAACTTCTCTTTTGTGTATTTTGCCAAGACAACATGATTTGCAAACGGACAAAGTTCAAAACTTTAATATATTTTACCATATCAATCTCATTCATTTGGTGAATCAAGTTTGCTGGGTTTGTACAACTAGTTGATCTTGTTTACATAGAATAAATGTATCTTACAGTAGACTGAGCATTTGAACATGAAATGATGCTCAGGTACGGAAGGCTATTCTCACATACGTATCACAAATTGCTGGGTGCTAATACACACCCTCTAACACACACAGGCAAATAGCAGCAGTTACATAGCAGTTAAACAACAGCAATGTTTTAAGAATTGGAGAAAACAAAAAAAGAATCCTTAAGGCTAGTCATCACCTCAAATAGCATTTGGACAAAAAGGTTCTAAATTGACCCACTGATTAACATAGAATCATAGAATCACACAGCAGTTACGGCTCGAAAGGACCTTAAGATCATCAAGTTCCAAGCCCCTGCCAAACATCAAATATGGAGTATTCTCAGTTTCCAGATAAACCCCAACTTGGAACAAAGGGTGAGTATCTATGCTCATTTCAAGCTGCATATCACCTAGTGGAGGCCCTGCAAGTTCTCACGAGAGAAGATGTTCTTGTTATGGAGGTTTAAGGGCAGCTTGAACAGGAATGCAACCAGAACAAGCATGAAAGGACAGCTCCTCTATGAAGTGGAAGCATGCCTTCTGCCAGCTACACGCAACCCATCTGTGTGATGACAAGACAGCAGGTCATGACCCTGTTAGACTGATTCTTTACCAGAGCACAGGAGTAAGACCTCGTGGTACATTGCCATGGCTCTTACAGGACGCACACCAGGACCACAACTGACGGAGGGAACAGGCTAGCAAGGTGACAGTGTTGCTTCCAATGATGAATTATTCAGAGCAGTGGGGACAAGGCCTTTCAGAAAGAGCTGATCATGTGACTATGTGACAAAAAGATTAGATAAAATTGATGCTGAACACAAATGATGTGAGGCACAGCAGGGGGGATACAAAAGCCTCTACCTTATCCATGTCGTGATGAAGGTAGTAGGCTGAGCATGGTCAGATTGAAGACAACTGCTCTGTGACTCAATCCTTAACCAATTTTGATGTCTGCCTGCAGTACAAATCTTCAGACAGTCTAAACAGGCATGGCACTATGGAAACCCCACAATGCTGTGGAATTACACTGTCCTGTGTTATGACACAAAACAACTGTATTTTCCTGTCTCTCACATAGGTCTCCCAGCACAAGCAGCAGCCCTGTGCCCAAGAATGGAAGGCACCCTAAACCCTTAACAAAGAGCACCACAACAGTCAAATCAAGAGAGGTAAGGACATGTCATTGATATTGAAAGATTTACAGCATCTAGCTTGGGCTTTGTCCTCCTTCTCAACCACAGTTAGTTGATAAATCTGCTGGTATCAAATGTCTAGGGTGTCTTCCATGCTGCATAAACACAATAGACTTTACAAAGTTTTAATGTCCACATCTCTAATCACGCACTTTTGAAATATTCCTTTGTTGTACAATGCCTCAGCACAAGAAATACTTCATGAACCTCCTAAGCCATTTAATATCTGCTACTAAGTCCAACCGTAGAAAGATCCACCTCCAGGTACTTCACTTGAGGAAACCCTACAGAGCAGGAACAAGTTCTAAACACATCATATGCAGAGAGAGGGTCCTGCCTAGACAGCCTGACAGGAGGAAGAGAACATGTACAGAGCAGACAGCACTGGGAAGAGAACAGTTTTTAAATACACATTGTTCATCTCAAATAAAAATGCCATTCGCTATTGGTGCTTTTCTAGGACATATTTCTAGTTTTAGCAGTATCACTCCAAGCCTCCTAATTCTAATGCACCTTCATATAGTAGTTATAACACCTGCTCTCCTCACCATCTTTTTCCTTTAAAAACCCAACCAAACAAAAACAAATGCCTTGATGACATAAAGATGGGATGGCAGGTCCTCATGTAGGAGAATGCCTGCTCTATTGCTCCACATATCCATGCAAGTTTCAAAACAGCCTCTAAGATGGGCAGCCTTTACAGTGTCTGCAAAAGAGATACAGAAAACAGTACACCAAAAGAAACAATTTTACCTATTGGAAAGAAAATTTCTGTTTCTAGTTATCGCAAGATTGCACTCAGATTCCAATCTGCCGCACAGAGGCATCAGATATGGACTCGGAATTGTTGCAATAAGGAAATTCTTTATTTTCTAAAAGAAGAGGTGGTGGTTGTGTTTTTTTTTTTTCCCAGCTCTGCAGCACTTATTTTCCAGTTGCCTAGATTTTCATTTGCCAAATACAGCAGCATTATATCGATATCTGTTCTGTCTTCCCCACAGAGGATAATCCACCCCTGTAAATATTCTGTCAAAAAGAAGCAGACAGCAGATGTGATTTCTTCATGGAGACCCTCTAAAATTTAAATCTGAATGACTGGAGAGGACAGCTGTAGCTTGTATGTTATGCTAAGACACAGGCACACACCTGTGTGTCGTGCTACTAAAAGTTTAAAACAAACTGTGCTAGCTGCACATACAGGTTTCTTTGAAATCAGCATTAGAAAATAATGGCATACATTACATACTTCCACACTTGATGAACAAAAAGGTGTTTTTATGTCTGTATACAAAACAGAACACTTGTACAAGGAATATTCATATCCCTCACATGCTTCCCGGTAAACCACTGTTAAAAATACATACTGGTCCTTAAGGGTTAATGAGACATATTTAGAGTCTCATTCTAAAGACTAACTGTGGCTCAGTCCCCCTCCTAAGTTCACAGCACACAGGCATACACACAGAGGAAAGGGGCAGCACAGGGCTTGAAGACAGGGGATTAAAGTCAAACGGAGAAGCAACTGGATTCTCTGTTCAGAACAGCAGCACACCCTTAAACATCAGCAAAAAGCAAGATGACACCACCTGGAAAACACAAACTATGCACCCCTGCTGGAAATTATACACTGTAGAAACATGGTCATTTCTGAGGAGTATGGCAAGTTTATTTTGAAGTGAGAGTAGAAATTTCATACTAATTAATGGAACGCATAGCACCACTTTTTCTTACAGAGGCATCTTTCTCTGCTTCTAGGGGCAAAGATACTGTAAGATGGTCAACGCCAGCACAGACTTCTTGGGAAACAACTGCAGTCACAGCACAGTAATAACCAAGACAGTCATTCCCCTGGTCTACTGTTTAATTTTCATAGTAGGACTCTCGCTGAACAGTGTGGCAGCATGGATCTTTCTCTATGTTTCTAGCAAAAAGAGTTTCATTGTCTATCTCAAAAACATTGTTGTTGCTGATCTCCTAATGAGCTTGACATTTCCTTTCAAAATTCTTGCTGATTCAGAAATTGCACCTCCACAGCTCAACATGTTTGTGTGCAGATACTCTGCTGTTGTTTTTTACACGAACATGTATATTGGGATAACATTTTTTGGCCTCATTGGTTTCGACAGATACTACAAAATTGTAAAGCCTTTATTCAGCTCCTTTGTTCACACAGTTAACTACAGTAAGGTGGTCTCTATAATCATATGGTTATTGTTAATGCTTATATCACTTCCAAATATGATTTTAACTAATGAAATCACTAAAGAAAATTATTCCAGAAAATGTATAGGTCTTAAAAGCGAGCTTGGCAGACAGTGGCACAAAGCATCAAGTTATATTTGCACTGTAATTTTCTGGATTGTTTTTCTTCTGCTAATCATTTTTTACACTTCTATATCAAAAAAAATATATAGCTCTTACAAAAAATTCAGAAGGAACTCAGATGTGACCAAGAGAAAAACCAGCCGTAATATATTCAGCATCATGTTTGTATTTGTCATTTGCTTTGTACCCTATCACCTCTGCAGAATACCATATACTCTAAGTCAAACTAGCTCACAATTCAACTGCCAGTCAAAAAAACATCTGTTCTATGCAAAGGAATTTACTCTTGTACTGTCTGCTGCAAATGTGTGCCTTGATCCCATTATTTATTTTTTTCTCTGCCTACCCTTTAAAGAAAAGCTGTATCAAAAACTGCCTCTCAAGCTAAAAACTTCAAGTGAGGTTGAAATCTCTAAATACAAAAGATCAAATACACTTCGGGATAGTGTAAACATCGTGTAGGCTCAGTTCATTAAAATAATGCATGTTTTAGAAAGTTACTCAAGAATGCAAATGTCTCAAAGAAACTGAACAGATAAGAACCAGCAACAAAACAGGAAAAAGGTTTCCGAATAAAACGTCAACTGGTTTTTCTCTGTATAAAAACATTACTGCACATTGCAAATATATTCACTACATGCTGTTTCAGCCAATGCTACGACTGCATTATGGTGTGATATGACCTATCTGGATCTCAAATTAAAAGAGAGGAGTAACTGAACCACATTCCAGAGCTCCAGGCCACAGTTCACTGGAAGAATTCTCCAATAGACCGAGTAATCAAACTGCTTTGTGTTTGTTTATCAAGAAGCCAGGTACGACATGCATGACAACCAGCAAACCAGACTGAAAGGCCCAGGAATAGCTGATTGCTCCATCTCACCTGGCACAGACCCCTTGGAATGAGCATCCTTCCAAGGGGCTTAAGCATAAGACTCTGCATCAACCCGCAGAAGAGGACTGAGACCCTGAGGGGAAGCACCCTCCTGTATTTACCAGGTCACAAAACAAATGGCTGAAGGCAACATGCAGTTTATGGAAGGGCTTAATTCCAACAATTAGGGGGAAAAAAGAGGGGAAGTAAAAAAATATACATCAAATCCTCAAAGATCTGCACAAAGCCTGAAAAAACCTTGGTAAAATTAAAGTAGATGTATACATATAGGTTTATATATAGTTTATTTTAAGGGAAACTTTCTATAAAATTAAAAACTGAACATGACTGATTGTCACCCTTGGGCAGTGAATGTCAGAGCATTTCTATAAAATGTGATACTGAATATGAGCAAGTGTTTAAAGAGAAGGCATCCTATAAACTAAATACTGTTACACTGTACCATATTCCTAAGGACTTTTCTGAAATAACATGGCATACACCAAAAATGTCCATACCAAACTGACTGAGATTTCAGTAATTCCCTTGCTGTTGCTGCAGGAGGAGGCAAGGACACTCAAAGCCCACATGCACAGCTGTCTAGAAACTCTGGAGTATATTTATATCCAGAAAGAACGATTCGTTCATTTTCTCATGCCTTTGGCATGATAAACCATTTCTCTCTGTACAAAGGTAACATCTGAGCACCACCAACCTCTCTATATACATATAATCTCTTTTTTAACTGTATTTTTCAGTTCAGCTATTTTTTTGTGGTAATTGATTTTATCACTGTACAGAGAAAACACACTAGTGCAAAAAGTACCTACAAAAGGTTTCAGGCTGTGCCAATGGAAGCTGAATGCTTTCATTTTATTTAAGAAAGAAGACACAGGAACAGAAAACAGAGATAATATGTGCTTCACATTTCTGCCACTGTGTTTCATTTTAGTCCTAACAGATCACCTCAGGGTGAAAGATCTTTAAACATATGGTGTTTGAACCTTCTCCAAGGCTGTGTGTAACTTCACTTGGTCTGAGACCACCGATCTCCAGTAATGGAATTCTACCACCACACTGGATTACATTCCAACCAAAGGACTGGACAGCTCTGTGGGGTTTAAACACACCTTTGCAGAATGTATTTACTTCCATTTATTTCCTGCTTGCTGAAGAGGGGTTCCATCCCCGACCCAAAGCACCAGCATCTCACACCAGGGTTCACCTGACCACAGGGCTGGGGGATCCTAGGCTCAAGCCAGCCCGTAGCGACTGCAGGAGAAGGGTGCTGTCTGTTGTGCTTTTTAAAGAAAATACATTAAAGATTATTTATATGGTTCTTTCAGAGCTCCCCAACACTTGTTAAACTGAGACTTCGCAGGCTCTTCCCTCCAAGAAAGGGAAACAGCCTGTTGGGGAAGGGAATCTGTTGCTTTGTGGGAGATCGTCATTTATGGCAAAAACATTTAGTTCCTTACACGGCATGGCTTGGTATTTGCCTACATAAATCTAAATAATTGCGGCTGTGAAAGCACATGAAAACACTTCCACAATGTATATTTGTATGACTTTTTAGTTACTTTGCAAGCTTTGAAAACAATATTTACATTGTAAAATTGTTTCCTCATTCCACCAGATTACTGATACTAGAATGGCAAAACCCTACATGCAGGCACCCAGAGGTAAGGATGCCGACCAGCACTGTTTTTCAAAAGTGACACTAAATTTCTAGCTTTGGCTCCCTTTGAAAAAATCTTCCCCCAATAGCTTCACTGGTCAGAAACACTTCCGTGACCCCAGGCCTACCGCAATCTGCCACCCTGTGTGTGACAAGTTTCAAACAACACCGTTATCAAACCAAACATCTGCTTCATTTCCACAACCTCGCTCTTACTTTTGAACCCCAGTTCATACAGCGAAGTAACAGGAACAGGGCTTTTTCTGCGCTGGTAAGTTAATTCTTCCACACCTTTTCCAGGACACCATGCCTCAGATAAACCTCGCCAGCTCCTCAGACACTCAGAAGTCCTGTTGCTGCACTAAGCTCGTGCGTTGTCAACCTACCACCTGGAGGAACTTCCCTAAAAGCCTTGCAATGAAAGTTATGGGTGACCCACAGCTAAACAAGGTTCTCTTTCAACAGCAACCCAGTCCTCAAATGCAGCTCATCCTCCTGACTTACTCTTGACTGCCTCCATGACACCGCTGGAACAAGAAGCTGGTTTGATCTGTTTATTCTTTGGAAAGCGAAGTTATTCTGCTGGACCTGGAATCTCTTGCTGGGAAGAACCAGCCTGTACAACAAGTTACAGAGGCATCAAACACACACATTTGCACAGAAGTTGTCATGCTTACACACTTCAGCCTCTCTCCCGAAGCCTGATAGTGTTTCTGGTCATGCCTTTGTAAGGAGACATCATTCTACTGTTCAAAACCTTGAGACAGCAGCCAGGTAGGGTGGCATAAATCTGCTCCAGAAATCTCATGAAGGTCTCACATTTTAAACTAGGTATCACCTCATAAACCTGCCCTATTCTTTAGCAATGGTTACCACACAGCCCCCTACCTAGAAGCCAGCTCAGAATAACACTGCAAAAACACCAACACCGCAGTTACTGTGCAATGGGTTATTTAAGTTAGTATCATGGTGTAAGGCTGAAAAATGAATCATTTTCTGTGCCACTGATACGGCACAGTAACTTTTCAATAAAAGAGCTAAACCTAGCAAATGGAAAACCTATCGCCAAACACTATTATTTCAGAACAGAAAGCTCACTCCACAACTGCCTCAACATAGAAAAATACCCTGGTTGTGCAGAAATTGGCGATAAGACTCCTAACACAGCTTAATTTTGCAGGATGTCATCTCAAAAACAAACAGCTTACTGAAGGGGGGACAGATGCCACTTCACCTCACAAGGCCACACAGTCACAACCAGCAGGTATAATGGGAGAGCAGCCATTACTTGCTAACTTTAGTACAGAAGGGACAGGAGAGCTAGTTTCCCTCTGCTAACACCCTCACCCATATTCTCCCATCTCAGCCTGATAAGTCCTTTATTATTTTTATGAGCAGCCTTCATTAGCATGTCTAATAATCATCACTTCAGGGCACTGCTTATCTGTAAAACAACATTGTTCAAGCAATTAAAGCTAGGTGCTGATAACTGATGGAGGGAAACAGGGCAGGCTAAGGAGCTACTCACTCTCTGACAGTAGGCAGTGTGCATCGCTGGCTGCTGATGACACCGATTCCCACGACCTGGCTGTCTACCCATAGTACCTGGGGATCATACAGGGTTGTATGCAGAGCAGATCCCCCCCCTCGCCAACAGCTCAGTGACAGGCCATGCTGAACACATCTTACCCCCTTATGCTGCAAAAATAGATATATTAAGCAGTTTTTCTTCATCAGAAATAGCTATTTCTGCTCAGAATTCATAACTACTCTGTGCCAAAATCACTCGTAGTTTTCACTTACAATGTAGACATCACAATGAGATAAAAAATTTTCATCTTTTCAAGAAAACCATGAACAGCAGTAAAATACTAGACTTCCTAGTTTGTACATGGAAAATAAAACTTCTCAGTTACATGAATAAATGATGGCAAAGACACTACTCAAGCATTCCTCCTCCCAAACATGTCTCAACACTGAACGTGACTGTGACAGCCACGCACAGAAAAACTCTCTTGGGGCTAATTTGTACGATCTGCTCATTACTGTACCTCTGATGTCGTTCATGAATGCTTCTCTCTCAATTTAACATAAGCTGAAAGCAAATTAACTGTTTGCAAATGGTTTTTGGTTGATTTTTTTTCCTGTCTACCATCATAGAAATGACACAAAATCATGATGACACCAGGGTGTTATCTATCACCCATCTATCTATGGCTCTCTACCAAGTGCAGAATCGCATGCGCATCTGTCTGTCTTGTACAGGCACATAAACATACACCAAGGAAATCCAAACTCAGACTCAGAATAAAATCTCAAGCTTCTGGTGCCTTTAACAGTACATTTATTCAGAGCGAAGCCTGGCAGAGCACCATCCCTCCCCCAAGCGTCCTCCAGTGTAGCCGTCACAGCTGACTCCACAGCATGCCCCTGGGGACCTGCCCGGGCGGGGAGGAGGAATCGCCGCCGGGGCTCGCTCCACTCCTGTCAGGGGCTGCAGGGCTCGACGCCCTCCGGCAGGCGGCCCCATCCTGCCCTAAGGCTGCTACATGCCAAGCGGTGGAGGAAGCACGCAGAGGTAGGGATGCTTCTCCCTCTCCCTCAGCACTGACCCATGCCATAGGAAGCTTGCGGTTCCCTTCCTCCACCTAAGCGTGAGTGAAATTTCTCCCAGTTTTCTCCCACTGCACCCGATGCTGATAGAGAAAGTCCATGCGGGCACAGTGTGCCAGTAAGCCCTACTTTTGTAACTGCACAGCAAAGTAGGCTCAAAAAAACCTAAAAGGAATCATGAAACTCCATGCTTGACAACCTTCCTGAATTAAAACACACAGGGATAGGACTGATAGAAACTCAAACATTAGCTTTTTAAAAGATGGATTAACAGGTTGTCACAGTTTTTGCTCATTTAAAGAGAGGAGACCACACAGAGCTTTGAACATCCATGCCTGGCCAGGGTTTGTTGATGTTTAATGGTCTCCAGTGCTGAAGACAAAGACCACACAATGGAAACTAGGAGCTTGGAGACATCCCCCTGCCACCAGCTGCGCCTACCTGGCTGATGCAGAAATAAGAATGAACATACTGTAACTACACTTGTAATTGCTCCTCCAACACAAAATTGAAGTTGTCCTTATAAACTTAATTCCACCCCTTATAGCGTATATTTAATTAACTTTAATCCCAAATAAGAACCACAGGATCCTCATCTGAGGAGCCTTAAGTAAATAAACTCTGAGGCAACCTGCTGAAGGGGAAAACAGAAGGTGGCATGTCCTGGAGGAAACACCAGCCAAACTGAGTACTAGCACACCCTGAACGCATGCCAGATGCCCCACCATCAGTGTTCACTCCCAGCAAGCAAGCCCATCTGGGCAGACATCCACTCTTCCTTACCTGGGCAGCATTGACCCGCACAGCCCCAGCACTCCCCACACACAGTGATGCAACACAACATTTCACGGCTTCTGCAAGGCAAACCCCAGGTGAGAGAAACCCACAAGGACCCTGAGGTACATTCATACTGGTCACTCTCACACCCTTCTTGTTCTCCCAGCTCCCCTGAAGCCTCCAAGGGTAACCTCGCCTGAAGCTCCTTCAGGAGCGAATCCTAGCTCACTCTCCTCTGCAATACCAGAGTCCGGGGCTCCTCCTTCCCAGGGCACTGCTCCTCGCTCAGACCCTGCACCGGTTGCTTGGCTCAATCACACTTGCAGTGGAGGGTGCTTTTAAGATAAAAAAGGTTAAAGCCTACTAACAGCAGAGCTCTGGAAAACCTCTGGAAACTTCTGGATGTGAAACCTTTCTCCAAATGAATATGCAAAATGTGGAGAGGTATCAGAAGTGATCCCAACACAAGGAGCACCCACACATCTGTGGTGTGTACAGTTCAAAACACAAAGCTCATCAGATTTAGGGGGGAGAGCATCTTACAGTTTAGACGGTATTTTTTCCCAGTTTTGTACTCAGAAATTATTTAATCATTTTGGTGAAATTCCCTTGCACCACCCCCAATCCCACGAGTCAGCCACAGCAAGCACGCATCATGGAAAATTTCAAATAAGAAAAAAAAAAAAATCAGCAAAATTTAAACCACCAAAAATAGAGCTTTATGACGAGAAGTGCTCAGGAACCTTAACTACAGCAAAATCCACCATCTGCATCTGTAATTTATGAACTAAAATGGCCTTTTAAAAATTAGCCATAGACTGGGGAAGAGGATGACACTGAACTGCAACGAAACCCGAACACAGCTCAGTAGACTCATGTTCTCCTGTTTCTTCTCCTGAAACACTTCACTTCTGCAGGAAGCATAGACCATTTTTCAGTAAATGTTTCCCTAAGCGCCACTTTGTCTTTTTAGACCTGGAAAAGTTTTCCGAGCTTTAAACTGACTCTATAGAAAAGGGAAGACACACACAGAAAAAACTGACTGGATGCTACATTTCAAGGGTCTTGGTTGGTTGGTCAGCTTTTTTTGTTCGGTTTTTTGGGGGGGTTTGTGTGTGTGCTTTCTTTTTAAAAAAAAAAAAAAAAGAAAAAAAAAGAGAACCACAAGTATGGTAAGATCAGTTTTGCATGATGAGCATAACACCAAAACAAAGCAGTCCATGTTTGCTCAAAACCAAACACAGGATCATTCCAGATTATTAAGATTTGCAAACATTTGACAAATATGGTCTCAACTTTCAGCTTCTGACTAAACATAAAACCAGACATTCTTAACTTGTTTGCTCATAAAGCTCTGATACATGGCTTGTAAATTCCTGTGGATTCTCAGCTACAACCAAGTGGTAACAGTCAGCGGTTTCAGTGTCGTTGTTGGTACCTCAGCCCCCAGCCTCATGTTAGGCATTTTCTCCTGGTTTAACAAAAATAAATAAATAAATAAAAATAGCTTCATTATCATTATTTCCCCTGTACCTGTAATGTGTAATTTTTATTTTTAATAGTGCTTGGTAAATGCCCCATGGTTTAGAATTTTAATTGCTCTCTGTAGAATCCCTGCGTGCCTTTATAGCTGCAAATTAGGTTACAAGCCTAGAAAAAACACCCATGAAATTTCCAAAAGCTGGAATTTCATTCAGGAATATTACAATGAATAAGGACCAACTACACTGCAAAATCCTGATGGAGACAGATTTGAAATTTAAGACATAGGAGGGCACAGAATTTCAGACTTTTAAAAAATAAAAGTAAAGAAATGACCACTGTGATGTCACACATCCACAGCTCCAGGTCAGGAATCTGGGACTAACCTGAGGAAGCTTTAGGAACTACATGAAAAGTCCATGTGCTGGGGCTGATAAACCATCCATGTCTTATCACCCTTACATCTGTGAACACATGACAAACACTTAAACCTTCAGGCTTGAGGTTAGCAGGAGGGAGTGAAACCTGCACTACC
Source organism: Amazona ochrocephala (assembly GCA_039720435.1). Taxonomy (NCBI): domain Eukaryota; kingdom Metazoa; phylum Chordata; class Aves; order Psittaciformes; family Psittacidae; genus Amazona; species Amazona ochrocephala. Next base: position 36,022,573 of record CM077884.1, on the reverse strand, counting down.
TTCTGGTCTGCTCAATATCAGTCAACCATTCCTGTCAGCTCTCCGATGTGGACAGGTCAAATAACTCTGACCACTTTCCCTTCACAAAAACATACTTTGACTTTTAATAACCCACGCTATAATAATCCATGCTACCAGCCACATTACCATGCATAACCCAGCTCTTTCACAGTCACCTTCCTCCCCATTACTCCCCACACCATCTTGTACAACACCACATGCTCAAGAAGCAGCTGTCAGCTGCAGGACACACGTAGAGGGTGCAGCAGGCACTGCCCTCAGCATGCCTCCCACCCCACCACCACCTCCTGCTTGAGAAACAGGAAAAGCGGTCTCTCTGGGCTGTTCCGTGAACACTCACATTTTTCTGACACGTCTCTTTTAGGTAACTTCCACATTATTTGAATGCTGGTTTTAACTGCGTCAATCAGCACATTTAGAAACCACAGACACATTTAAAAACACCAGACACAGCCAGAGGAAAAGATTAACACTCTACTGGACTGCGAGAGCAGTCTCCAAGCGACATCAGAATTTGCAGGGTAATGCTCAGAAGACCCCAGAGACTGCTAAGACAGGTACGTGCTTTTAGTCTTTGCCTGTTCCAGCCTTCCTAGACCTGCATAAATACAGAGCCTGAATTACTAACTATGGCAACCGTATGGAGTTAGGCTCAGGTATTTAGCAAGACATCCCATGCTTTGCCTGAGGTCAGTGACACTTGGCTGCGGTCCCACTCTACCCTCAGAGGCCCCAGTTCCAGCAGGATTTCAGAGCTCAGTTTGCTGGGCTGCCTCTTCACCCCACGAAGGACAAGCAGGGCTGCACTCTGCCACAGCGCAGGAAGCTCTCACTGCCTTGAACAGCAGCAGCTAGCCTCCAGCACCAGCAGCACTGCCTGCTCCTTGCCTACACTGCACAGATCCAGGCTTAATTCAACTCTTGCATGTTTTCAGGACAACAGAGACAACCTGTGGAAAGCCATCTGCAAGAAACAAACTAACTGTTTTGTCCTCTGTTTTACAGCACTGGAGTATCTGCAGTCATTTTGGTTTACAAATCATTCACATCTGGATATATATCTTACAGCAGAAAACAAACGTGCATATGCAGTTCTCTTATACTGTGTACTAAAATTAGGAACAATATAATGAAATAAAAACCTGTTGCAGCCTGATGCTATGCAAGACATAAATGCACTGTTTTTCATTCCAACAAATTCTAATGAATGCGCCATGCCTCCTTTTCCAGCACAGCAGCCTGACAGTGTAGCAAACAAAAAAAACCTCTCAGTCATGGAGTAGTATATTTAGTTAAAATAGGACCAAAATTTTTTACTTTTCTTCCCTATAATGTCTAGTGAAGCCTAAAAAGGAAGGGAGCAAAATTATTTAATAGCTGCTTCTTTCAAAAAGTGCTTTTTTTTAAAGACTTCTTAAAAATAAGCAATTAATTTATCCTCTGTTCAAACAGGAAGAGAGTACAATTTGCAAAACTTAGGACTGATTAGAATTGTTTGCTCATCTATCTGACGTATCCATATATTGGCTTGACAGTGCATTAACTTCAAAACTCCTAGCACTTTTTTATGGACAAAACTGCTACAAATCTTACCCTTTTTTAAGCCTAGTTTTAATTGTTCAAAAGTGCTTAAGTTTTAGTACGACCATAATTAACCAGATGCTTAATCTTAAACAGATTCAAGCTTTTATTTTGGCGTCTTGGTTGGAGGAGGGGAAGGAGAGGAGGGCACCGTAGAACCAAACATATCAAACTAAACACCCACTCAGAAAGACTACTCTAGCAGTCTGTATGCTTTCATGAACAAACCTGAACATGTTTCTAAACTTTTCAATAACAAAGCCCTCTTAAATATCTGTGAAGCAGCATGGAGAGAAAAATACTTCTTCCAAATTGCATTTTTTTCCATTAAATTAATCAAACAAAATTCCCAGAGAATAACTACCGACTCCCAGGGAAAGATGCCATTGACATTGTCTTGGTTCTCTTTGTAGGTTCTTGAGATCCTCTAGCAGCAAAACCAACTCGCACAAGAAGTTTATAATGTCAAGCAATGTTTCACAATGCCACATTGCTGAAGAAATGGCACCTTTTACCTATTTTTACTACTTGATTTTTCTCATGGGATTTATTGGGAGCTGTTTTGCACTATGGGCTTTCACACAAAGAGATCAGAAACAGAAGTGTATGAGCATCTACTTAATTAACCTCTTAACAGCAGATTTTTTGTTGACTTTGGCATTGCCAGTAAAGATCATTGTTGACCTAGGAGTTGCGTCCTGGAAACTGAGAATATTTCACTGTCAAGTTACAGCCTGTTTCATCTACCTGAACATGTATTTATCTATTATATTTCTGGGATTTGTGAGCATGGACCGTTGTCTTCAGCTAATGCACAGTTGTAAGATATACCGCATTCAGGAGCCTGGATTTGCCAAGATGTTGTCTGCAGTCGTATGGACGATGGTCCTCCTTATAACAGTACCTAACATGGCTATTCCAATAAAAACCATTGAAGAACAACCTGGTGCAGGATGCATTGATTTTAAAACAAAATTTGGAAGAGACTGGCACGTGTTTACTAATTTCATATGCACAGCGATATTCCTGAATTTTTCAGCGGTGATACTGATTTCCAATTTCCTTGTTGTTCGACAGCTCTACCAGAACAAATACAGTGAGAGTTATGCAAACGTGAAGAAGGCCCTCATCAACATACTGCTGGTAACCGTAGGCTACCTGCTATGTTTTGTGCCATACCACATTGTTCGTATCCCCTATACTTTGAGCCAAAGCGATACCAATACCAGCTGCTCTCTGAAACAAGCTCTCTTTAAAGCTAAAGAATCTACCTTGCTGTTTGCCATATCAAACCTCTGTTTTGACCCTATTCTATATTACCATCTTTCCAAATCATTCAGACTGAAATTCACTGAAACTTTTGCCGCACCTAAAGAGACACAGGTTTTCACAGACAAAGAGGTAAAACACAGAAGTGAGCAGCAGATGCAAAAGCACCAATTCTAAAATACATCAGAGGAGTGTTCAGATCTGCAGTACATACAGCCAAGGTGCAATTGCAAGCATGGCTACCATGGGAAACGACATTCCTGCTGAAAAACGAGCCCAAGCAGAAGGAAAAAACTTGAACCATACCCACCACTTTGTTATACATTCACACAGCAGGTCTGGACTAACAGAATCTTGATAAAGCCCTTCAGACACAGTTCAAGGTGCCAGTGATGCGCTTCCAGGGATCAGCAACACTTAAGAACATGACAAATCTGACAAATTCAAATGTACCTTGTAAAATTATTTATGGTAAACACCTGAGCTCACCTTTTCTAAGTTAAGTATTGTATAGTTACTACTATATTAAACAACTTGGTGCAATCAAATGAAGAGATTAATTTAAAGCAGTTCAGCTGCAAAGTTTTCATATATACACTTAACCTAAAAGCATTTTAAAGGGCATTATTTACTCCAGAAAGTGATTTTAAGCCGCACTGACTGAAAGTTATTGTATCTGCTTATGTCATTCCTGCAGTTTTTATAAATAAATTTCTTATTGACAAGTTGCACTGCCTTTCCTTGCTGCTGCTTCAATGAGTATGAAGAAAGCAAACATGTTACTGGACAAAAGTCAAGGAAATTTTAAAAATTTATATAAAAAGTATAAATATCCAGTGTGTTCTGTTTTTTTATAAAAATGTAAGAAATAGCAAATAAGTTTATTAATATTCTAATTGACAATTACTTCCAATAATAATGCCTATACAGAATAAATGAAATTTTAAAATCCATTTGCATAGGCAAAATCCAGCTACCTGGATTAGCTTAATCCACAAATCAAAAATATTTCAGGAACAAACCCGAACTAAGTTATCTTTTTCCTAATCCTTAAAATGGGCAAAATATGAATCAAACTTTAAGCAAACATTCAAACTCTCCTGAACAGAAACAGCTCATTCAACATTCTACCAACAATTCACATGCAATAAATCAGAACCCAAACTTTGTGGAGTAAGAAATTTAAAGCAAACAAAACTGTGGTTATCACATTGTACTCTCACATGACACTTCCCATATTAAAAGGATTTAAGATTGCTAAAAAGTTATTATTGTTGTTAAAAATAATAGTCATAAATAATAATGATGATAATAATAACAACAACAACAACAATAATAATTCTCAAGGAGCTACATTCCAGTTCAAGTCTTGTTCAGTATGTGGGCCTTCTTTCCTGCACAGTGGAAAACATGAGAAGCCATCTGACTGATGGTTTAGGATCTGGAATGTTATTCATGGGGTTTTATTCAGTTCCCATGAGCCTACAGACAAACACCACAGCAGCAGCCAAAAATCCATGCTAGAAACAGCGCAGAGTGGGTGGAAGAAAATAACACGGTTCTGTCCCTTATATTTCAGAACTGTCTTTTTCCAGCTATTTTGCTATTCACCCATCAGTCCAACTACAATATTAATTTTTCTGTTTAGCAAACCTCTATTAGACCCCAGAACATGGTGTTTTTATTGTGTTGCTGGTCTCCTTAACCCAAGTAAGTCATCACACGGTATTACACCTCTCATGTGTTTGTCCAGCTAACCTTTTAGTAAAAAACACACACATGCTGCACTGAAGCTGTCCTGCAGAGCACAGCACGTGCACGCTGGCAGGAATAGTATCACATGAGCTGGCCAGGAGCCTTTGGGCACAGACCACACATCCCAGCTCTCTTCAGTCCGTGAGCTTTTCTTTCTTTGAATGCTTTGCTGTCACACCAGGAAGTACCATTACACACACAAGTACAGAGGTAACTCACCAGAGGTATAGGGAAATGGGTTGCATATTGCAAATGCCGAAGGAGGTCATAATTGGATGGGAAAATCAGTTCTCTCAGCCTTTCTCTCTTGACTGATTTCTCACTGGTAACTGAAATTCTTCTGTCTAAAGAAGAGTTCACATTCTCACAAGACTCCCCAGGCATCGGAGAAAAAATCTAAGTCATGTAAAACAAATGTTTAAGGTAAGTGTAACCTCTAGCTTTCAAAATTAAGCAACTGCATTCAGAGATACGATTCTGTTCTTGTTTACAATGACTTTTTAAACATCTGAGATTTTTCAAGGATAGACAAAACAAGGGGTAATCATAATCAAGCCTGAAATTTATGATACATATACACATTATATCTCTTTGCATATCTCCATTGTTATTAGAAGAGTATTAAACTAACAATATTCAGTCAGGGAAAAAAGCATAACAATTCAGAGCCATCTCCACGCTTCTCATGCTGCTATGACACAGAAACCGCGATGATCTATTTCAGTGACTGAGGGAAATAATGAAAAGGACAAAGTGGAAGGTGACACAACACACTGTCAGCAGGCATAGATAAGCTTGCAAGCACTGCTATGACAAATACGGGGGTCCCAATATCCTGCAAGTGGATTGCCCTAAAAGGTCTGGGCACAGGATTCCATGCAGATGCAGAATGAGGACCAGTCCAAAGAAAGAAACTAGGAGATTCAAAAGTAATGCAGAATCAGGCTACCAGTGAGGAAAAAGAAAGGGAGAGACAGAGCCAAACATAGAACTGTCACTTGAAAAGCAAACGGCACCAGTGGGGCTCCTCGATGCCACAGAAGCGGGTAGCTTTGCATATTTATTCATGTTGAACAATAATACACAGCACTCTGAATGTGCTGAGGGTAAGGGGAAGAAGGGAAGGAGGGAGTACGCTGTGCATGCATGTGCGCAGGTGGATAACTAGGGGAAGCACAGGACAGCAGTAAGTTGTCATATAGCAGAGATGACAGAAAGGAGGCAATGCACAGACACCGAAGACAGAAGGGACTGGATGCTGAAAGATATGGTTGTCAATGGAGCTACCAGGCAGCACTAGGGGCATGGCGAGACAGTCAGTGGCAACAGCAAGCAGCAGGCATAGGCATCAAAGGCATGCAGAGAAAAAGAAGTTAAACCTACTGGAAATTCCGAACCAAAATCTGCCTTAAAGTCACTCTTGTCTACATCATCAAAAATACTAGCGGTTCCTGAATCAATGCCCATATGTTCCATAATACTATGATCCTAGTAATTGCCAGAGGGGAAAAAAAAAAAAAAGTATCAGTCACATTTTATTGAAGACCCTTTTAACTGATCTCAGGCAAACTCAAGCACTCCACCTGTGTAAGAATTAAGAAAAAAAGTATTAATGGCAAGAAGGTTTCAGACACTGACTTTTAAATCTTTATGACAAGCCATAACTCACAGAAGTATTTCTCTACCTAAATCCATAAAAGCATAGAAAATGGCACGATCCAAAGGGGGAAACAAAACTTCACAGGACATCCCTGTGAGCAATTCTGTCTCTCCAGGAGCACCTACAGAACAGGCTGACTCTTGTACTCTCTCAAGATTTATTTCCTGCTTTGCTGTACTACAAAAAGCAACTTGTAGAAACCCTCTATATTTCAGGGCAAATTTGGTCACGACAGTGATGTAAAAAATATACAAAAGAAATTAAAAAGACATGTAAAAGGATGCTTTTGCTTCCTACAGGCCCCACATGGACTGTGCAGCAGAAGAGCAGGCTACATCTCATCACATGAGAACAAACACGGTCTGTAGCCTGAGTTTAAAATTACCCTCCTCTTGCAGTAGTTTTAGAAAAGGTTACGAACTGCCCAGCTGATGGAAGACTCCGGACTGCCCCTGAACTGCACACATACAAGTCAGGAGGTCTGGCTTCCCAGTCTTCAGTAAGTGGCTGTGCAGCACACAGTAACTCCTGATCATCTGTGAGCAGAATGCCAGGCTGTGCATCACTCACGCCTGTACTGTGCCAGCACACCCCACACTACACAAAGGATGTGGGCTTACTCCATGCTCCTCATAGACTCCTCCTGCTTAAAGCTCTCCCTTGTCTGCACTGAAGCATATCTGCAAATGTGTGCCTTTTGGTTTGTCCCAAGTTATGCAGATCACTAGATAACTCTCAGTTCAGTGTATTTGCATCACAACAGTAATATTTACAGATGTATGCAAGAATTAAGCTAATGGATCACTCCTCCAAAGAGAGAGAAAGAGACGAGGAGACACAGATCAAAAAACTTAGTATCTCATATCTGAAATACTAATGATTCAGTGAAAATCTAAGTTTAAGGAAGCAGTATCAAACATGGGAGAAAGAGCATGAACTGTTACCTCCAGTTTCACATCATGATCCTTAGAATAGTGTTCATCCACAGTTTCCCCATTTGGTGAACGTGGTCTAGTAGTTGCAGTGATTGACAAGTCTCCACGTGATATTAAAGTGCACATGTAAGCATCATGGGAGAAAACATCATGACGAGTGAACTCAGAAAAAAGCAGCACCAAATTCACAAACTCTGTCTTCTCATGGTCACTATTTGGGTCAGCTACCCAAAAAAAAAGAAAAAGAAGTTAGACCATAGTTTCGACTTACAAATATTTGGGCTCCAACTACGCAAATTGCAAGTCCAACAAATCAATTTTAAGGCCTGCTAAAAATGTAAGTCCCAGGCATCCTGCAGAGGTTTCTTTGTCTCCACTGAACAAACTGTCTCCTAACTTGCATGGTTTTGGTTTGCTATCAGCTCCAGAAAGGAGGCAGACTTCAGGCAACAGTAGATTGCAGAGCATCCTAGCCCACAGACATCTACCCCAGCTTGGGGGGGGGGGCAGGTATCAGCAGTTAGGGATAATGTTCAAATACTTCTAAAAATTAAAAAGAGAGAGAGAACATTCCTTGTGTGAGGAAAAACTGAATCTGAAGCTGTGGATTATAACAGACTACCTAACAGTTATCTTTTCCTCCCAAATTACATTACTATAGCAAGTGTGACTGTTTTTTCTATAGTACTTTTGTATTCATAACAGACAACCTTTAAGAATATTTTCAGAGAACTCAAGACTTCCACATGCCAGGCCTCTGAGATTTAAAAGCAGAATTTTATTAATGCTTGAAAGCGTAGTGTATTTTATCTAATAAACATACTCGTGCACATCAGGAAAAAGTTCATCAAAATAAATGGATGCTATTTTGCCAGTGCCAAAGCAATACCTAGAGAAACACAATATATAAGATTCTGTTACTAAGTTTTCATTTGTCACAGCTATTTTTAATTTCACTTATTCTGTACCACAGAAGGGTTTCAACACTGCAGTTAACAGCAAATAGCTCTATACCACTCCAGCTCTATTGTGCAACAAAACCTCCAGCTACAGAACTACCAAATCCAAATGATCAATGTTTATTTAGAAGCAAATTATGCTTTACGAGTCTGAATTAGTTCAATATATAACACTATTTTTATTTAGAAACTCTCATTACAGTGCAGCACGGCAGCTGCAGCAGTAAGCCCAAGAGCACACTGAGCCAGGGTCAGAACTCTTCTCTGTGGCATGCAGGTCCCACTCATCCAAAGCTGCCCACCATGATACACCCCCAAAAGTAAGGTGTGTGGCACGGAGAAGCACTGTAAAACACACACCTGCAGACCAGGCCACCTGCCCTCATTCAAAATATAGCAGTCATATGCTTTTCATTTGTACAGACACAGAAGCTCAACCACAATAAGAACAATAGAATACCACAAAACTTGTCCAGTCCTCGAAAACACCAAAGATCATTTCAAACAAGGAAAACATTCCGCAGCTGCTCACCCTACTCTGCCTTGAAGAACTACTGAGGGAAGGACAGTAGCACATTTGAAACAAGCACATGAGAAACACAAGCCTAAATAACACAAATAGTTTGGATGGTTTATTGAAACCAGGGTCACCACAGGCACGAAAAGAGAGCCCTGCCAATACCTCGAGTCTGTAACAAATTTTTAAGAAGTTTCTCCTTTTTCGGCTGTTGAGAGTTTCCAGTATCATGTTTCAAACCACTTAAAACCCCCTTTACCTCAAGGGCCCCAGAAAAAGATAAAAAATATTAAAAAAGACAAAAATGCACTAACTAGCAGGACTTCAGATACTAAAAACACAAGCTACAACACCAGGTGGTTTTATTAGAAAAAAGACATTTCATAGAGGAAGCTATGATGAACAAAGATCCTTTTTTCAACCCACTGCCCTGGGTTCAGCAGCAGCAGTCACTTTTCTCCTTCTTAGTAGCTGGTGCAGTGCTGTGTTTTTGACTTTTGGCCTGGGAACAGTGCTGATAACACCAGTGTTTTTAGCTGTTGCAGTAATGTTTAGTCTGACCAAGGAGTCTCTGAGCCTCATGCTCTGCCAGGGAGGAGCGGAAGCAGGGAGGAAACAGAGACAGGACATCTGACCAAAACTGACCAAAGAGGTATTCCATACCACAGCATGTCATGCCCAGGATGTAAAAACAGGGGCAAGGAACCCAGAGGAGGGGGTGACTCTTTGGTCAGGCTGGGTATAGGTGGTGAGCGATTGCATTCTCTTGCCTTGTTGTTTCCCTTATCATTATTATTGGTGGTAGCAGTAGTGTGTTTGTGTTATACCTCAGTTACTGGACTGTTCCTACCTCAACTTGTGGGAGTTGTATTCTTTCAATTCTCCTCCCCATCCTTCGGGAGCGGGGGAAGAAAGAGGGGGGAGTGAGTGAGCAAACTGCGTGAGTTACGGCTTAAACAACGACACCCACCTATTTGTCAGCTAACAGCTTTCAACTTTAACACTTGTGTGTAATTTCCAAGTCAGACACTTCAGATGTGGATGTGCCAGAAAGAGGCAAATGTTTGATGTCATATATGCATAGAATGCAAGTAAATTCCCAAAATCTCCTACAGCTTAAACAGAAATAAACATAGTTTCTGCCAATTTTCCTTTTTTGAAAAGAAAGAAATAAAAATCACAGGAAGACTGTATAACAAGGCAGGAGATTAAGAAAACAAAACATGTATATGAAAATAGTGGGTAATCAAGGAAACTGTGAAACACCCACTACATCAAAACAGTAACTTCAGCAGCCACACAGCAGACCAGTTGCTTCTGACCTACTTTGGAATATAAGTTAGTTAATACTCACATAATGAGGGAGCTTGTGTATCTAAAAACCTTAGCAGGACATTCTGAAAAACAGGAAGACTGGAACCTGTCAAGGAGGCTGAAGACAGAGATTCCTTTTCATCTAGGACTTCAGATTCACCACATCTCTGCACAGTTAAATAAATAAAAAAGCATGTATCTACACACAAATGTATACAATATTCCCACAATTTGCATCTGAGGCAACTACGCATGTGATGGTTTCCTACCTCTTCATAAAATCCAGACTTGTTCTAGAACGACAGGTTTTTCCCATTACCTAGTTTGGTTATTTCTAAGGTGTTTTACTTAATCACTTTGGATTACTTATTGAAAAGGAATGTCTGAGACATGTACCATCATCTGCAACGACACGGTTTCATATAAAAGCAAAAATTTAAGATACAGGACTTCCAGGACCAACAAGAACACAAAAAGTAACTCTTGTTTCTGTAAGTTACACTAAATATAATAACAACATGGGAAACATTTCTGCTTTGAGTGGATTTCAGTGAACGTGAGGCAGAAACAATACAGCAAGCTCTCTTCCCCTAATTAATGGTTGTGGTGAGAAGCAGACAAAGCAGAAAGGCTTTGGAAAGTGAAAGCCTTTTTTCACCTCACAGTGTCTGTAGGTCTGTCTGTCTGCACAGATGCACTCCCAATAGTGCTCTCATTTGTATGTCCCCACAGCCAGGCTGAACAGACATCACACACCACTGTCCTAGGGACCCTCTTTTCTAAGGAGCGGGGGAAAACAACCACACCACTAAACAGAACACCCATCCAGGAAAAACTGCCTGCTGACGCTGCATGGATGCAGTGGAGGCCAAGGTAGCAGTGCTCTGGCTGTGGGGGGTAGCACTGGTCCAGAAAGCTGCAACAAGGCTGCAGTGAGCACACTGCTGCTGTTTGATCCTCACTGCTGAGCAGATTCAGTATTATTGAAGTTTCAAGAAGTGTCAGCTTATGCAAGCTGAAGTAGGATCATTTGCCACACAACAGACAACAGTTTACATCAGATGTTACTATAGCATCCCGCTTCTCCAGTGAAACATTTCATTTCCTCCCCAGAAACAAGGAGTTCTACAGACAGACTGCAAGATTTAAAGTTACATTTGAATTTTCCCTCAAAACAGATCTCAGTTGTGGAACCTTCCCAGAGACATCAGAGAAACAGCCCTGCCCCACTGGCCAGACCCACACCCACTTTTTAAGGGACTCTAGTTATGGCGACACCACTTTATTTGTGCAAGTAGTTCACAGAAGTAAACCACTTCAGACAGGAATAAATCAGCTAACATAGACAATTCTGATGTAGGTTGCAATTTCTTTTTAAATAGAAGGCTTTTTCATTTTATCTAGATTTTAAAAACTGTAAATTGATGACAAAAATCCCCAGTGCTCTAAATACCATCAAACTTACTTGACTCATAATGGGTAGAGATTAAAGTGTTTCCTTAGAAATATCTCACTTTTAAAGCATACTGTTCACACTGTTCTAGAAGTGGAAATAACTTACTTCTGCTTCAATTTCTGCTTGCCTCTTCTCCAGGAGCTTGGCTACTGCCATGGCCCTGTGCTTACCAGACCTTTTACAGCTCACAGCCCATTCACAAAGCAGCGTTACCACAGCTTCATCATTTGGGGCTACCTGTTCAGTGCAAGAACAAAGAGAGAAAAACAGGTCACCCACTCAGCCAACAGGCTTACTGCTGAGCAAACAGCTTGCAGCAACCAGCGTTCAGGGAATGAAGACAGAAACTCCGGTTTGTTCTTTAGGACTGACAGATGCACACATATGCTTTATTTGTAGTGTTTTCAAATGAAGTATAATCAGGAAACCAAAGAGGGAAATCTAAGTTTTCACACTGCTGATACTCAAATCAACATTTTCCTTTATCATAACACTTTTTCACAAAAGCAAAAAAGGGTTATCGGTTTTATGAGCAACAGAAACAGGAAAAGCATACCACGCAGAGCCTCTCAATCCAACTGACCACACAGAACTTATGATTTTCTTACATTAATTCTTCCAAACCTCCTTCATCCGTTTCCAAAATATGCATCCAACTGCTACATTAAAAAAAAAAAAAAAAAAAAAAAAAAACAACCAGAAACAAACACCAAGAAAAAAAACCAAAATCCCCCTAACCTCGAAAGGCGTACCTGTCAGATAACCAAGGTCAAATACTCCCCAAAAGCTCAATTTATTTCTGACCTAACAGACGTTTTTAAGAAATAACACGTCTTTGGAAAATCACTACTTGCAGAAGAACCACAATGCAATACAGTACATTTTAATCTACCGAGTGTTCACCCAATCTCTGTTTCCACTAACCACCCATATTTTGGAAGTATTTTTTGTGTGTGTGGGTGTGTGTGTGTGTGTGCTGTTGAGCAGGATCTGCTGAACCCCCTTGCTCCTACCCAGGCTGACTACCATCTCTGAACACTTTAACTTTAGACCGACCTGCAAATTAAGCAGATGTGATTTTTCTTCTTTCCTCAGGATTAGTGGAAACTACCCTTACAAGTAAACATCAGAAAAGCTACAGTCAAGCATAGCACCCTCACAAAGCAAATACTTTTTTCAGAGTGATTAGGAATTACAGACCCACAAGCATAAAAGTTACTGCTTCAATGCTATCCCAATTGTCCTCCTCAAAAAATACAAAACAACAATGGTACGATAAGCACATCTGTTTAACAAGGCTGGTGTGAAGGTGTACACACATCACAAACAGAAGTTTCCTGTAAATACACTTCAACAGGCGAGCAAGAAATACTAAATGACATGGGTGGGGGGAGTGAAGGGAAGAGGGGAAAATGCTTTCTGGGCTGCAAGCGCACACTGCCGGCTCATGTTCATTTTTTCATCAACCCACACCCCCAAGTCCTTCTCCGCAGGGCTGCTCTGAATCTCCTCCCCGCCCAACCTGTAGCTGTGCCTGGCATTGCTCTTACCCAGGTGTAGGACCTTGCACTTGGCATGGTTAAACTTCATCAGGTTGGCATCAGCCCACCTCACAGACAAAGCACATCAGGCTGCCCATTCCCTGAAGCTGCGCTCATGCTGCTTCTCATCCTGTGGCATCCCAGGGATGCCAACACTGGACCTCTTTCGCCCTCCTTCTCACAGGGAATGGCATTGCTCACAGAGTGGCCAGGCAGCTTATTTCTCAAGAGAGGAGGTGATGCCCCTACAATTGAATCTTTTCAGAAAAGTAATGAAGGAAGGCCTTGAAGAGGTGAGGCAATGGGGCACTGACACCAAAAGTCAGAGCTCACTATGAAGGGGCAAACACAGAGAGGGAAATCCTGGCAAGAGACATTTAAAGGAAGACTTGCTTCTGAAGTAAGGTACTTCTGAAAGAAAAAATGGTTATAAAAGTGTTCCTACACGGTTTTGTTCTGGCCTAAAGAAAAGGGCTAAGGTTGTTTTGGGAAACGTCAAATCACAGAAGCAGCAAGCCAATTTTCTGGCTTTCAATTATTTTCCTCTTGAGACATGAGGGTGCTTTTCCTCCAAGGAATACACATACCGTTCACACATTGTCAGCACACAGACAGGCACAGAGGTATACATATACATGTGCACATGTACAGATATTTCTTTCAGACATTGATTGAGACACTAAGCCAAGAATATCTGCCTGTTACTCAACTGTCCTTAGAGCTACACTCAGCTACACTGAGCACTGAAGAGCAAAACCACCGAGGCCTGCAGCTGGTGAGCTAACCTCTTCCACTTTGCTGCTCCTGCTGCTCAAGGGAATAGATGTTTAAAGCCTTATGAAAAATGCAAAACCAGACTGAAAGTAAAACTCCAGTCACCACGCAGAAGAACACACACACATAGAATTCAAACCAAATTTTATGTGCTTGTATTTTTGGAGTCCTAGTACGTAGCACTTGCAACTTCATGCCTGTGCCACGTACCTCTGACTGTTATTTGAGAAACAGATTTGTGCCCAGAGTGCAGTAAACCAATTCCACACACTCAGGAGAAATATTGTGTTTATTTAGGCCTGTGTACTGAGTGGACTGTTCCACAAATCAAGCACCTAGGCCTGAATAAACACAGTATCTTTCCTGAGTGCATGGAATTGGTTTCTTGCATGCCAAGCACGAATCCACTTTTCAGACATGACCACTAGAAACACAAGGCTTATTAGCAGGGCTCAGCTTTTCTCCATGCCCAAGCCCTCCAGCTCCCAAAAGAGCCACCTCTCTGTGTAGTGAAATGGGAGCACAGTGACCCAGAGAGCAAGCCTGTGGAAAAGATGCACCGGGGGCAGGTAGGTCATACAAGACAGACCTACCTCAAGGTGGGCTCCCATATCCACCCAAGCCTGTGCACCCCCAGGTCACAAAGCCAGGCACCAGAAGGTGACAACACTTACCAGATACATTGCCTGTACTTACGGATTGTAACTAATAGGATACCTCATTTGAACTGCACACCCAAGCACTTTTTTGTGGGGTGTTAACTAAAGATTGTGGAGTGTTAACTAAAGATTGCGTAAATTACTTACTTGCTAGCCCAAAGAAAAAACCCAGGGCAAGCGGACATTTTTCTGTTAAAGCTGATTGTTACTTCAGTTATTTCAAGAAATGCTGTGAATTCTTACTTTGGAACAGCACTTCCAGATGTAGCTCTGTATTAAAATTCTCTTAACAGAAGGGATAAATAAAGGCCAGATGTTTGTGCAACGCACAAGAAAGTAACATCCAATTATGCTGGTCAGGGCCGCGCTGAGGCGTAAATAAGTTCACCACAGATTAATTCCTCATCTGTTCTACCTGAATTTCAGGAGATTTCACAGAATGACTGATATGCACCAAGCAGCTTATTTTTAAAAGACAATCTGGGGTTTTTAGGTGGAGGCGGTGTTAAACACCTAGAAAGAGACAGCTCTACAGTTAAGAAAACACAGTTTGTTCTGTTTCTAAACAAATCATCTGCTAATACCGTGATATTTATTAGTCCAAAAATGTAAAAACAACTCCCCAATTGTATGCCTATAAAAAGCAGAGCTGCATTTTCAGAAATGTACAATCCACCATCATTATCGCAAATCAAACACCTAGAAGTGATCACGCATCTCACAAATCACAGTGCTGACTCTGCAGTTTCATGTATATGCAGAACGTACCTCTTTTTAAAAAAACAAAAAAACACCATAACAGCTAAGAACTTCAACACCACTACTTAAGTGCTTAAAAACAGTGAGCTTGGTTCTCAGAAGCTGATACATGCAGCAACTAAAAAGAAAAGTTAGCTGGGTGCAGGTAATTATTTGAACCCTCTAATGCAGACTTTTATTGGGCAAGTTAGCATCATCAGAACCGTTCCCATGCACTGAGCTCTTGGAACACAGGGCCCTGCAGCAGCTGAGAAAAGTAGCAGGGTCTAACCATCAAATGCTCTATTTTGCTTTTGACTGAAAATAAATACATTTGAAAGCTGCACAGAGTCCCTACAATATAAATAATTACCCCAAAGCCTTACAGTAAGTATGCTTCTACAGCAGCATGTGGGCAGTAGAAGACTCTGCTAACTAACCCACCGCACATCTGCAGAGACACAAACTGGAAAGTCCAGTGCTGGAAACTCCAGCGCTGAGTGCTCGCTGCTTTGCTCAGCACAGGCGGGGTGTGCTGCTCCTGGGAGCTGCGGCAGCTGCAGCCCATGACGCTGCTAATGCGCATGGGAGAGTTCTAGCTCCCTGCCGCCTGCTGGCAAGACTTCCTTCCTCCCGATGCTGTCTCACCATATCTGTACCTCATGGCTTCCTCCCTTCCAACATTGTTTACTTACACATGCTAAGAATGCAGTTAAGTAACGCCTCTCAGAAAAATCAGCTCTGGATATCCCTAATTTGGGATCTCATGTCTGCAGATGGCCTGGCTTGGAGACCACCTTTCAGAGGGGCTCAAATTACTGCCTTGAAGAGTAGCATTAAGGTCACATTTGTACCCTTAAAATTTCTGGGGCAGGAAAACAAAAAGATCAGTTCACACATTAGTTAATTACTATGTTTTGCAGGGAAGGCAAGGCATAAGGTGCTGGAGCACAGAACAGGTGCGGGTAGGCAGGAACTGCAACTCCCTCCGGCCAGGGAAAGCTCTCTCACTGATAAGACCCTTCCTTGAGATCCTCAAAGCTTCCGCAAGTTCTAATAGAAGAAAGCACACCTCAAAGTGCCATCAAGTGGAAGCGATTATCTACACAAGGTAGCACACACACCTTTCAGGAAAGGTTTCAAGTTCAGACAACTTAAAACATCTGCCATTTAGCCATGACCCAAAACCTTCCAAAAGCCACCCAGCCAGACCATTTCAGAGAAGGCTTCAATTTATAACTGGAGCAGAAAGTGGGTGAAGATAAGAATAAAAGTGTTGGCTTGTTTTGCCTCTTTAAAAGCACCACAATTAGTAACACAGGAAAGTATTAAACGTTACTGTTCCTGGCAGGTGTGGAGACAGGAAGCCAAAAGTACAATTACACCTCTGCTTTCCATAACTCTAAGCCCTTTTCACAATATTCCTTGCTTTTATTATTTAATTAGAATTTGCTAAGGAACTAGTTTGACTTTGCACTAGCTAAGGCCACCACTGAGGTACCTGGGCTGCAGAAGTTATCTTTTTATGGCAGAGGCAGAAGAGCAGGGCATAATGCCCAGGAGTTCAAATCACTGAGCAAAAGGAAACCTCATCTCCTCTCACCTCACCAAAACCTTTCCAGAAAGCAGCGAGGTGCATGACTCAGTGCCGCCAAGGAATGCCTATACCATTTGTCACCACCACTGCCCATGCACACCACGGAGCTGCCACTCAGCCTAGCTGAGACAAGCATCCTCACCACGCTCAGAGCCGTCAACAGGAACGCATGCAGGCATGCCATCACTCACATCACCATGCCCCAGCACCATTCAAGGGATAGAGATGAACAGCACCTGGAAAACCATTCCTCCCACCCCGAGACACACTGCTGCTTCTTGGGTAAAAAAAGGGAGGTGAAAAAAAATAAAAAGCTTGTAGTAAGTGTGCTCTTATGCCAATCATAGATGCCTGCAGAGGAAATAAATTAGATACTTCATATATACGTATCTATACATACACAGATGTGTGTGTGTACAGATACGTATATATGTATTTATATGGCTATCCGTGTTCCTCCCAAAATAGGAAGATGTTGAACAAAGGTATTCAATCAAATCATTTAGCAAATCTGAGCAGGTGCTTATTGCAAGTCAAGTTGGTGTCGCAGGATGCCATTCTGTCCTTAAAGCATGACATTTAACAAAAAAAAAAACAACCAACAAGAAGTCTGATTGCTTCCTAGTATGACAGAGTTCAGTCTCAAAACACAGAGCTGCTTTATTTCTAATGTTGTGGAATTTTGTCTTAAGAATGTTCCCTTTAAACACTAAGCTTTTTTGTTTTCAAGTCAGACTATCTAAATAAATTTGTAATTGCAATTCCAGTTAGCATTTTCAAATAATTCCTCAGTGAAATAAAATTAACATTTTAACAAAAATCTCCAGTTCAGCTTTCTAAGAAAAGGGATGACAAGAAAGGGGATTTCAGAAGCCATGTTTTTATTAAAAGAGACAAAGAAGGGGTACAATACAGCGGTGTTTATTAGTACAACCCATCTTTCTAAAGAGAACAGGGAGGAAAGAAGAAAAGAGCCAGGAATACAAACACTACCAGATTTTTGTGGGGAAAACACAAAAGGGGCCTAGCTCAGAATCCCAGATCTATGCTTTGCTCACAGAAACAGTTAGGACAGCTCGTTCCATCTGAAAATACATCTCCATATCTGTAACAAAAATTGTCCTCAAAGGTTTGGGGGTTTTAAATCAGGGGACACAGGCAGTGCAGACTAAAATATGGAATATGAAGAAACGTGTCTGGAGCACAAGAGGGACAAAGTTGCTACAGGATAGTATGCAAGCTCTACACACACACCTCACGGCTAGCAAGCCCAAGGTCAAATCTTTGTATTGGAGCACAGCTTGCATATTTGCTTAAATTTTGAGACCATTTCAACAAAATATTAACCACTGCTTTGAAGTTGCCTAATACAAAAAGAAAAACCAAGTCATGTCTTTTTTCTAAGGGCCCCAGCTGTTACTTAAGCCAAAGAATAAAGTTTTCCCTTCCAGCGAAATTTTGTACTTTAATTCCCTTAATACTTAGGTAAGCAGAAATAAGGTGTTGGATTTGCTGAAATAATAAAGGGTGAAAACACCCATGCAAACAAACTTCAGATAACTAAGCAATTCGAGCAAGTGAAGCCATGCTGACTGCATTATTAAAAATCTACGAGGATGCTCAGAACATGCTCCATTTTCTCAGTGCTTGTGGAAACAGACTCTGATTCTGCAGATATATGAATCCAGTTTGATTTTGCTTATCTTGTCTCTCTTACCCATCCACTATCCCAACATGCTCAGATTCACGTCCCATATGTAGTAACAAACCAACTGCAGCTTACTAACTGAGAAGGCACAGTTAGCTCTCCTTTCCCACAGGCACAGCAGGGTTGGCTGGGTGTTTTGTTGTTTGTTTAATTTCCAGCAAAGTGATCTCAGAAGGACAAATATTAACTCTCTGCATTTGTAACAAGCCCTATTCGTGAGAACCAAGTTCAAACCAGGACTTTTTCACTCTAGAATGAAAAACATCTCTTGGCATCATAAGAATTCAGCTGGACTTCAAAAACAATATGAGAAGCAAGACCTAACTACAAGTGCAGAGAGCTAAACTTTAAAAGCAACCCAAGCGCACAAATATCTATGAAGTTTCGGGAATCTCCATAACAATTTTAAGAAATTCACTATTGGTCCTTAAAAAAATCAAGCGCTCTCTCCCTTCATCCATATACCACTGTATATTAGCTAGAAAATATTGGTACAATGCTTTACTTACCAGGTATCCCTCCCACTGCTCAGGTGTATTTCAAGTTATATTTAACAAAATTGTGCTTTTCTACACAGGAGGCAAAGGTAAAAAGTCTGACCAACCATTCAAAAACTAAACAGGTTAAAGGCAGAGCAGGGGGCGGGGGGGGGGCGGGACCTTTCTCAATTCCCTTCCTTAGCTGCATCTGTGAAAGACTATGACAGATAAAACACAGGTAGGCCACAAGTTGAGTGGGTTGAAGCCAGAGGTGAACTCAAAGAGGAGTTTGCACAGGCATTTTAATGAGAAAGTTGCTATTGCATTCTCTACCTCACTCTTCTGAGGACTCTGTTTTTGCACAAATTGGCTCAGAGGGAGCAACCTTTAAAAGAGGGTGGAGAGGAATCAAAGGTGTTCCAAATCTGCACAAGTGCAACACAATTTTACTCTAATTTAAAACTGTATGGTAGCAATACAAACTGTTCACTGGAATTATTTATTTAAAGGTCACCACCACAGTGGTAATCATTCTGTAGTTAAGCACTGATGTTTTACGGCAAGGAAATGTCAGGGAAATACCTGCTGCTATAAAAAAAGCCCAGTAGTTTTCTCTTACCATCTCAAATGAAAGTGCATATGCTGCCTTTTGCCATGTCATAGATTTCTATATTTCAAGTCCTCCTAATGCAGCCAAATCTACGGAGAAAGTCTATATAAAGTTAGCAAAGACGAGTTAAAAAATATAATGTCTCCTGTGCACATGGTCCCAATCACAATGTAGCATCATCCTCACCATAGTAATTATGATATTACATTTGCCATCAAGCCTTCACACCAAAACAATTCAACAACTGTTATTATTATTCAGAGCTTCATGGATAAAAAGCTGAGCTTCTGGCAGATGTAAAAAGTGCCACTTTTTGGGTTGCACAAAGAGCCTGGCGGATGGAACACCCATGCCTCTAAGGAAACCTACCACACAAGAGCACCCAGACTGTGACAGAATCATAGGATCTTTTAGGCTGGAAAAGACCTTTAAAATCATCCAGTCCACCTGTTAACCCCGCACTGCCAACGCCACCACTAAACCATGTGTGATCCATGATTAAGGCTCAGGTGAAGGTAATCCCATGGGATTACACAGGGACCATCACTCTCTTAAGACACAGGAACAGTCGGTAACAAACTGCAACACAATTCTTATCTCCTACTTAAAGTCTGCTTAGTAATGCAGCATTCAATAATACAATTGTCATTTCTCCATGCTATGTCTTCTCCAAGTCAATGGAAAAGCACTGGATTCCCCTCCTACTTCTGTGGCCTCTCTCAAGGTCAAGGATAGCGCACATCCTTGCGCCCAAAATGAGGGTTTGTTCTGGATCTGGTCAAAACGTGGATTTAACATCATGTTTTCTCACACACCTTCAGTGCGCCACCTCTGTCATGTGCAACATGGTGCTCAAAATCTGAGCTCAGTTCAGTGCCTGACACCCATCTGCCCTGTTTGTCCTACTCACTCAACCTTTGGTCGCAGCTCAGCCCCTCACTCCAGTTTTTCCTCCATTCGGCACTCTCACGTTCCATCACCAATGTCATCAGATCCTAGCCTTCAGTATCACTCCTCTGCATTTACCCGCGGCATGAAGGGCAGCTCTGCCCCCTGCAGGGCCCAGAATATCGGGACTTTCGGTAAACCTCCGACATCCACCTACCCTCCCTCATTTCAGCCCCTTCCACCAAGTCTTACTTTTGTTCTGACACTTGGAAGTCACAAGTCATATATTAAAACAATTCTGAAGAAATCAATAGTGTGTACAAAAGCAGTATCCTGAGCACATTTTTCTGTTTTCAGTCTCTCTCATAACCTAAGTACTTTGTAGCATGAGCCAGCTTCCTTCCATGCCAGCACATGTCCAGGGCTTTGAAGCACTGCCCTCATATATACTTGCATTGCTATTATTTGCAGCTTTCACATCAACATTTTGCTATCTAGCAGGAAAAATGGACAGGAAGTAGGTACCAGTCACGTTCCAGTCAGGCTCAAATCAAAACAGGGGTAGTAGATAGCTGACCTTTAAAGCACATTATCCTTTAAATAACTACATCAGTAGGCAGACATACAGGTAATGGACATCTTATTTACAAAACAGAAGTCCTTATAGGCTTATACAAGTTTCCAGCTGAAAACAGGGTGTACACAACCTCATAGATTATGGCCTTTTCTGACAAGGAAGAAAGTAACCCAAGTTCATTAAAGAGGAATGAAACAAACAGCATTGCCTGCGGCGACATCCCTGCAGTGGCTGAGCCTTTGTGCAGCGGCTGCAGGGAGGTGCCGACATCCAGCGGCCGTCTGGCGGCTCCGCAGCCCTTCTCCAAGACGCGGGGCTGGGCTTTGCTCACCCTGGGCGGTCATGCCAGCCTGCTGGGATGTAAGCAGCTAAACAGTAACACTGGTCACTCAAATGGAACTTTGGAAGTCAAAATGCACAAGTACCATCAGTCAGGCATCCAGCATCCCAACACAACCTCTTGTCCAGCTGCCAAAAGCTAAGTTCGAGCCAAGAAACAACTGCCTTGAAAACTCCAGAGATAGTTAAGAAGCTGCAGATCATTGAAAGTTTAATTCCGTATCAGCTCCAGACCCAGTTTTCAGACCCAGAAACTTTCACAGTTAAGTTTTCTTCCCTCACAAAGAACTCAGCATCTTCTTTGTTTCTGTTCTCCTTACAGTCTCCTGTGACTGCTGTGCACACATAGGCACATCGTCACTTACATATGAGACTGCTTTATTCCTACTCAGCATTCTTCACTTCAGAGTAAAATGTATACGAGAAAGGTAGCCCTGCAAATTAATTAGACAAAACTTCATATACGTTTGGTACCCAGAGTGAAGAGCACATCTTTTAGAGAGCTGTTTAGGGGCCAAAACAGGCATGTTTTCAAAGCAACCCAACCTCAAGTCATGAAGTACCATAAGCCAAAGGCACTAATAGCAGACAACCTATTAACTGTTTGTCAATACAGTTGTAGCTGGAAGTCAGAAAAAAACTTTTAGGAATACAGACAGGGAGAAAGACAAAAAGATACAAATACAGCTGCAGAAGGGCACCAGCACAGAATGGTATCATCTGACTCCAAAAGTGAATGAAAACAAAAGTCATCATTCAAGCAATAAAAAGCATATCACAACCTACTCATTTTAAAAATATAAAAATCCTTGTGTGTTGAATTCCTGATTTTATCTAAGCACAGGGTTAAGAACTTTCAGCAACTTCATCTGTCTGCTGTAATGGCTCTCCTTCCTCTATTTCTCTCTTAGTACCATAACAGTGTATTTGAAATACAACAACTCTGACAAGCTTTGCACTCCTACCTACTGGTTCTTAGCTTCACATACATAGGTTGGCACGTGTATCTCTCTGGATATACTGTTATCTCCAACATTATATTCCACTGGTTTATTGCAAAGTCATTCAAATGCTGATTGACAATTATTATGAGATATTTCTGGGCAATAGGGGTTCTTGCACTATGACCACCAATCGCTGAGAACAGTCATGAGCAAAACCCAGGTGTACTCAAAAAAACAAGATATTCTGCATAAATTTTTTTAAAGCATTAACATAAGCAGCTCTGACAGATTCACTAATATTTTCCACTTTAAAATTTTACTTCAATAGTGTATTATCAAAGCTGGCTATTTCTTCTTTTCACCAAACACTTTCCAAGGCACTTTTATGTACTGACATATGTAGATCCAATGACATTATCATCTGCGCTGCAGAGGTAGGGTGGGAAATGTAAAATGTTAAAGATTTCTGGCAAAGTTTTTCATGATCTCTGAAAATGGTTCTGTGAGCACAGGTAAATGTCAATACCAATATCAGATTAAAACATAAAAACATAAGAGTATGTAGTTTTAGAATACTTTTTTTATACATAATAACCCACTGATTTACTACTTTCTGCAACAGATGGAAAAGTTGTTATCAAACAATAATCTGGAGTTCTACTTGGCAGCAACTCAAAAAACAAACCACAAAACCTTAATAGATCACTTCTCCTAAATGAGGTTTACAGCATGTAGAACTGAAGAATTCAATTCAATAGCAAAGAGCTGTTGCCTTCTAACAGAACAAATGTCCAGTAGTTAAAAAAAATACACGAAGGAGACACAAAGCTTTTGTATCAAATATACACATACATACAATTCTCAGAAGTAAAAATAAAATCCATTGTCTACAGATGATGAATGGAGCCATTACCTCTTGGTTATCTTTATTCTGATTTGCCCAGAAAATCTTATTATAAAGTGTCTCCATTGAATTGCTGGAATCTGATCTGTCAAAACAATGTCGATCCAACACTTCTAAGGTGTGCAGAACACGGCTAATGGTCACCCCTAGAGGTGGAAGTTAGAGAGAAGAGAGGGTTAAGGTGAAATATTTACACAGGAAGACTCTGCATTACATCCATCCTTCAAATCTATTGCTGGCATTAATTCTAGTGCAACAGGATTACACTCAAAGAAGAACAGGTATAAACCATAAAGCTTCAACATTTGAGTTCTCTTACCTGCAGTTGATTCTTGGCACTTGTCAAAAGACCACCGCACCTCCACAGCGCGACCTCTTTGCTTTATCTGCTGTTCTACTTCATATATCTTTGCCCGAACCTGTAAAAAAAAAAAAAAAAAAAAAAAGCTGCTAATTAGCTAGTGGTTGGAAGTCTCTATTTTCATTTTAAGCTTATGACAGCTTTCTCGGCAGGAGCAAGGTACCCTATGGTGTCCCACAACACTCCCTACATTTGGCAACAACAAACTGAAGTACATTCTGTTCAAATGTTTTTTCAACATGTTATGGATCTCCTTGTACAATAAAACATTTTTTCCTTATACTGAACCCAGCAAAAGTTAACTTTCAGCATGTGTGAAAAGTGGCACCTCACAATATGGTACACCAAGCTTCCTCTTATTGCCATTTTACATCTTAAAGTAATTTCAGTCTAATAACAGAAAACATTTGAACATAAATAAAATAACTGATATTTTCACAAAATTGGTACCTGAATGAAGTACAAAGTAAGGTCATCAAAAACTAGCACAACACTAGTTTTGAAACTATACCTACAGAAATATCTAAACTTGGCTGTAGTCCTAATGCTCACAGATCATTATTTGAGATATAAAACAGATCTTAATAATCCAGTAATGAAAAAAGCTTACCTGCTGATTAAATGCTGAATTTCCACCTGGCATAGGTAAACTAGATGGAGCAACATGAAGTAAATCCAGAGGTGAACCTGGATTAACGCTCTTATTTTCATTTGTGGAATAATTCCACACCAAGGCACTTGGACAACAAAGAGTTACAGTCTGCAAGCAACAGTACAAAACAGAAGGAATTTTCTGAACATGTGTGATAAACAATACCAACAAGAAGAGAGTCCATGAGACTAGAATCACTTTCAGTCTAACTATTACTGTGAAACAAACAAAAAGATAGGCCTATGCACAATTACATTGCAACATCCATTTGAGCAAGTTCAACTACTATATTATTCTCCTTCTTGTTTAAAAAAATATTTAAATATATATGTGTTCAGTCCCCTTTGTATTGCTTTCACAATGCCATCAAAGAACATCACCAAAGGTTAATTTCAGTCAGATCCTTTCTGTGAAACATGAAGGGCTTTAGAAAAAGAAGTCATTTTGGTGTTCAGCTTAAAGAAAGAAGCAGAGGGAGAGATGCAAATATTCTCCCACTTTCTTTCCTCAGAGAGCACTGACTGAGCCTTCCCCACATACAATCCGGCCTGCCTCCAGGCTCTGGACTTTGACAACTGTCAGAAAGCAGCAGCCCTCAGAGAGGGAGCTGCATACCACAAAAAAGCACTCTTCTCCTGGGGGGTGGTTGAGCACTGAAAGAGGTTGCCCAGAATGGTGGTGGTGATGTTAAAAATCCAGCTGGACATGGTCCTGGGGAACCTGGCTCTAGCTGACCCTGCCTGGGGAGAGCAGGGCGGACAGTCTGAAGAGGTCTCTGCTGACCTCACCCATTTGTGATTTTGTGATCCCATGAACATCAGCACACTCCTGGTACCACCTCCAGGATATCTCTGTGCAACCCCCAGAGAAAGGCAACTGAACAGACAAGAGCAGGAGGGTTGGAGAAGTCTCACCGGGTCAGCATAGGGAAGGTAAACAACTGCAGCTCTTCATACAAGGCCTTTTTTAGAAAATAATTACTCTCTTGACAATTCTGCTATTGCCAAGCAACAAGCACAAGTGAACAGTCTCTTCTGTTACACAGTTTTAAAAATCATGGAAGTTGATAAGGCAATATAAACGGCTCGTAATTCTGACAAAACCAAAATTAAGCAGCCTGCAGTGGCACCAAGCATCAGTGACAGGCTGAAAGAAGCAAGGAATTCCTCAAAGGTTAGAGCTTGCAGGAGTTAGGTGATGCTGTCTTCCATCCAGCCACACTCAGCAGGCAGATGGGGTCTGGCACAACCACACAGGTTCACTGGTGATGAGAACATGATGAGGTGTGCAGACCACCACTGCAACCACAAACTTTCCACACAGAGAGAAGGCTAGGCCACTCCTGGCAGCAGAGTTGCTCCTTCCCACAGCAGAGGTGTAGCAGGCAACACAAGCTTCTCCAGGTGGCTCCACTGTCACGCCTCAGCCAGTGTGCAGAATCCACCCTCCCACTCACCCCAGACTCACTCAGTTCTCACCCTTTAATGGACAGAGGTACACTCAAGCCACAACTAGCACAACTTGTCACACCCAAAACCCACTGCTTTCTAATAAACTGAATGGTTATAGCCTTGAAACAAAAAAACAAAGAGCCTTGAAAACAAAGAGCAACAGAATATTGGCCTACCTGCAGCATACAACTAAGTCCATATACCAGTGGACGGTGTTGAGGGCAGGAGAGGAAATCTGAGCAGGCCAGCTGTACCGGGCTCACCACGGGACCAGGGGCAGTCGGACTTGGGGCTGCCAGAGGAGGGTTACTTGGTCCAATAATCATATGAGGAGAGTGTGCAGCTACAAGGTTAGGACCATCACTTAGCAATAAAGATAGGCGTCTGGCACAAAAATAAGCAAGGCGACGGGATAGGTAAGCTGACTGAACAAACTCTTCTGAATACTGAAATTTAAAAAAAATGCATAGTTCACTACACAGTCTACTCCAGGTATTCATATTCTTCAACAATCTAACATTGGACATGAATAAACTGGAAGGGATCGCCTCCACTATTTAAGAGTCCAGAATTTTAAAAAAAGAGAAGAGCAGCTCAAAAGCAAATCTGTGCTTCTGTCTCTTAAAAATTTCATCTGCCCTCCAGGACCAGTTACAGTTACAGATTCCTTCTAGCTAATCAAGTTAAAGACCATAAAGCGTAAACCTTTTAAAGGTGTTCATAAATTCCAAACATGCACCATGCAATGTATTTCCACACACATCCTAAGTAAAAATGTTCATCTAAATTTCACCACCACAAATATAAAAATCATTTCACATGTACAAATCATACTTGTATTAATTTTGGCTTTAAAGCATGCAGATACCTGCAACATTAGCGGCAACAACAGCTTAAGAAGATCATCATCAGTGGGTCTGATTTTTTCCAAAACATCCAGTATCCATGTCAAATACTCATGTCTCTCAAGCATTCCTTCCTTAAAGGATTTAAAATAACACATCACATATCAACTAGGAGCACTAAACAAGCAGATGTGTAACTACAAGTTTTATTTCATTCCTGGGTTAGCTCTCATTGCCCATGCCAGCACAGAGCCAAAACTCTCAACCACCACCACACATGCAGGAACAAGCCATCCTCATGGCAGTCCTATGGATAGGGAAGCAATTGTGTACAACATCTCTGCAGTTCAAATTTAGCAGGCTGCCTGACATACTGCTGACAGCCAGACTCCCTCCCAGCAACCCTTCTGCCATTTCCATCCTTAAGCAGAAACAACCAGAGAGTTATCCTGGCCTGGAACAATGTGGGATCAAGCAGCCAGGCCACCACTCTGACACCCATGAATTGATGTGCCACAGTGGACTCAGCCTGATCACAATCATTAAAAACACCCTTAAAAGATGGAATGATGTGAAAGACAGAGCAATTTGAGTACATCGCTGCAATATCAATCAAGCACACTAAGCAAATCAAAGCTTTTTCAGATAGCAAATCATTAAAATGAATGAGCATTTACAATTTATGCAAGTCTTATGACAAAAGGTACTAAAGTTCTAAAATTGAACTTTCCAAGAATGAAAACCTAAAAAAATAAAACAAAAAATAATAAAAAAAAAAAAAAAAAAAAAAAACAAAAAAAATTCATGCACTTCTTTAAAGTATTACCTGAAACATATAAAATGACAATTTTTCATTATATTCCCACTGCTTCAGTGCTTGTTCCATCTCTTGAGGCATCACTACAGAACTGTTGCCTTGGCTGGAAGTCACATGATAGAACTCCGCAACCTTTGCCAGTTGCTCTCGAAGGAATTTGGTTATAATTTGAGTCCATTCTATAAAAGAAGTTTACAATCACATACTTCAAGTGATAAAAGGTTTCCTTCACAATGAGAATTGAAACAAACTTACATTGCCCTCATCACCAAAAATATTCCTCCAAAACATTAACCCTCAGCTGTGTAATGTAGCACCTATTGTGAATTAATGGGCTTCTTACATGCCTCCCCTGAGCGTTGGTCTCAAAACACTGTCAAGCGTGTAAGCAGCCTGTCAGCTTAGCATGACATAAAAAGCACTGACACAAGGTGTGCCTTTAGGGAATCACCTGTCTCTTTCATCAGATTTCAGAACTCAGCCACAAAACAGCCTTGAAATAGATAAAATAAATACACTTCATTACTTCCATCTGGACCTTTACTCCCCTCTTCCTTCCTCCTCCAAATACAGCCAATATAAAACTCAACAGGACTTTGCACAAGCAAAGGGATATAAAACTGTTCTTTCTGTAACCACCCTGAAACAGACAACTCCTCCAGATTTTTATACTGACAAGAACATAAAAGCTCAGGAGCAGTTTATCAGGTCAGAACGACCAGCACGGTGCAGAGGTCTGCAAGTAAGACTGATTATCTTTCCTTTGCCCTAGATAAGCCAGTAGGTGCTGTTCAGCGAATACACAAACCTACTAAAAATTATCAGTTTTTCTCTCTGCTTCAGCAGTGATCCCCTATTTAGTGTAGACTGAAGAAATTAGGGAACGAAAGTACATAAAGCTCTGGGAAAAGAGGAATTACTAGGAAGGTATCCCCCTAACAGTAACTGGAACAACCAAGGATATTTGTGGTATCTCAAACATTTGACAGAGCTGTATTTAATAAGCATGCAGCACATTTTAGAAGAGCATACTCTTATGAATACATAACGCAGTTGCTTTGACAACGCAAGCCTGTTTATTATCAGAGTTACAGGAACTACGACTCTCACACACAACTATTTTCACTGTTTACTACTTACCTCAGACATCAGCTAGTGCATTTATTCTTTTTTCCCTTTGCATTTGTAATTGGCAACTCTGGCATTACTGTCAACATACACAGACTGTATGTTGAATGTTTTTCTATCCAAATCCACTGAAACTTCTGTGTGAAGCTAGAGGGCTTTAGTGTTTTCATAGAACATTTTGTCTACATTTACTTCAAACGTTTGCTCACTTTTGGAGAAAGAATTCCAAATTCACTACATCAAACTTATTTCACATGACAGCATGAAAGAATGATTTTCCCAAAGCAATTACCAGTATCTCTGTGCCATGGAGTTAGAAACAATGCAACTGCCTTCCGGTTACCTGACGCACAGATACAAAACATTTTGGGAACTGTCAAAGGCTGCTCAGTAACACACAGCAAACTACTCCGCAAACAGCCCTCAGCAACCTTTGCAAAGCAGATTTAGACAGAGGACGTAATCTCCACTAACCTGCCTCAGAACACTTGCTGATGAAAGTCAGGCACCTTAGCCCACAGACACTCTTACTGGCTTTGTTCACCCTCGCTGTACAGTGGGTGTGCATGACAGCAGCCTGGAGCAGGAGCACTTGCCTATACCCAACATATGCAACTGCCTTGCACCTTCCCAAAAAGCATAAACTCCTTTTATTTCACAGAGCTACTAATCCCAGTCGGAGCAAACTAGGTCTAGATCAATTTATCACAACAGCATGCACAACCCTAACTTTCTTCACCTCCTCCTCACTACCCTTTCTCCCCTACACCCAAGAAAGAAGGTGTTTAACTACAGCCTAATGAATGCATGTCCCATGCAAAGGAACAGCCCTGGTCTTGGCACAGAGCATCACCATTTCAGTCTCCTAAAAGAACCACAAGTGCTCTCTTATAACTTGCAGAGCTACTTATGACAGATTGGGAAAGCATCAGCCCACTCTCACTGCCTGCTCCGAGCCTCTTGCTAGGGTCTACTCCAGAAAATGCTTACATCATTCAAGAGGAAAAGGAAGACAATCTGAGAGGTTGGAGAGAGGGGCTCTCTCAGCATCCCTTGGTGTGAATGACAGAAGAGGAATTTGAGAGAAGGAAAGAGCGAGCCACCCAGCCCCTCTCAGTAGTGCCAAAATAGCTCAAAGAAGCCTGACTCCATCTGCGTCAGAAGGAGGAGCAGGGAACTGCGCTGATCTACCACCAAAACAATACTGATCTCACCTCAGAGAACCTAACCCAGCACAGCAGCCTCCCAGAGCACATCCACCAACGGAGGAACCAACCTGACTTGACATCTGGACACGTCTCTCTTCTTTCTTGCCACCCCCTTATGTGGAATCCCTCTTGCTCTCTGTTTCTAAAAATCGGACTGATTTTTAAAAATATTTTTAAACTATCACAAAAGAACGAACAAAGTCTGTTTGTTAGAAAACAGAAAACATTCTTTTGTGGATCTGACTAGAAACTCAGAGTGAAAATGAGTGCTACAAGTCTAAAAAATAAAATAAAAAAACAAACACCACAAACACCACAAAGTTTGAAAGAAACAACAGAACAACTTGGCAGGAAGTAGACATTTCTCACAGCAGTACAGAGATGCTGCTAAGCAGCAGTGAAATCACCTAAGCACAGTTATTTCAGTGACAAAGAAGGAAAAGGTTTATTCCAGACAGTAAAAGAGCTATAAGTACCATGCGTAAATTGTGAGAGTAAAACTCCAACTTGGACAATAAACTTGCCTGGTCCGCTGGCTTAGTGCCAGGCCATGTCATAGAATCATAGAATAGTTAGAGTTGGAAAAGACCTTAAGATCATCTAGTTCCAAGCCCCTGCCATGGGCAGGGACACCTCCCACTAAACCATGCCACCCGAGGCTATGTCCAACCCCACCTTGAACGCCGCCAGGGATGAAGCATTCACAACTTCCCTGGGCAACTCACTCCAGGGCCTCACCACCCTTACAGTAAAGAATTTCTTCCTCATATCCAATCTAAACTTTCCCTGTTTTAGTTTGAACCCATTACCCCTTGTCCTCTCACTACAGTCCCTAATGAAGAGTCCCTCCCCAGCATCCCTATAGACCCTCTGCAGGTATTGGAAGGCTGCTATGAGGTCTCCACGCAGCCTTCTCTTCTCCAGGCTGAACAGCCCCAACTTTCTCAGCCTATCGTCATATGGGAGGTGCTCCAGTCCCCTGATCATCCTCGTGGCCCTCCTCTGGTCTTGTTCTAACAGCACCATGTCCTTTTTATGTTGAGGACACCAGAACTGCACACAATACTCCAAGTGAGGTCTCACGAGAGCAGAATAAAGGGGCAGGAGCACCTCCCTCGACCTGCTGGTCACGCTCCTTTTGATGCAGCCCAGGATATGGTTGGCTTTCTGGGCTGCGAGCACACACTGCCGGCTCATGTTCATTTTCTCATTGACCCACACCCCCAAGTCCTTCTCCGCAGGGCTGCTCTGAATCTCTCCTCTGCCCAACCTGTAGCTGTGCCTGGGATTGCTCCGACCCAGGTGTAGGACTTTGCACTTGGCATGGTTAAACTTCATCAGGCTGGCATCAGCCCACCTCACAAGCGTGTCTAGGTCCCTCTGGATGGCAGTCCTTCCCTCCAATTTATCAACCAAACCACACAGCTTGGTGTCATCGGCAAACTTGCTGAGGGTGCCCTCAATCCCACTGTCCATGTCACCCACAAAGATGTTGAACAAGACCGGCCCCAACACCAATCCCTGGAGGACACCACTCGTTATTAAAGGTCAGTACTTCAAATAAATACATTGCCACCTGTGTTGCAATAAATAAGCTTTGAAAATCACACTTCATTCCAGGTTCTCTACATTAGCAGTTCTATCCATTTCCTGGTAACACTTATCCCAGCACTCCTGCGATCCCCACAGACTGGTGTCAGTGGTGAATATGCAGCATAGTCATCTCCTCTGATGCTGCCCCTGGAGACTCAAGGTGGAATCAGCTGGAAAGGGAAGCAGCCAACAGAGCAGTATTTATGCTGCATGGCTCTTTGTACTTTCTGACACACATTTCTAAGTGAAATTGATTTAAAAGACTTTTTATTCCCCTTCCCACTACAAAGATTCCTCTCTGGATACACAGTAACACCAAACCTGTGAACAAGAGAAGCGGGCCTCTTCAGTTAATATTACGCATTTAGACATTAGAGATGTTTATTTACCAATATTTGGGTCAGTGGCCTGGCGTTTCTTGATTTTAGCTTCAGAAATAGCAGCGTAGTAGGCACATGTCATTTTGATCAGCCATGCTGCTCGCAGCAGTGGCACAGAATATTTTGCCAAGTAAGCAAAAACATCTTCTTTTTTACTGAGAATAGGAACCTGAAATGAAACAGGAAGCAAGTTATAGCACACAGCCCAGACAGCAGCTGGCACCTGTGGGCTACCTCAGCCTTCTTCTGCCCAATCCCGTGCTACCTGGAGAGCGACCTGGAGAGCTATCTCTTCATCAACCTCAAAACCCCCTACGCTGACCTCACCTACTATCCTGGCACATAGAAACTAAGAGACTTGACAAAAAATAAAATAAAATACTGCCCCCCACTCCCCCAGGTTTCATCAGGAGCATCCTTCCCCAGCTCAGAGCTAACGGTATGCCACAAGCAAACCTCTCAACGCAGACAAAGACATCCAAAGCACAGAAATATCCTGCATGCTGATCCTCAGAACATCTGGAAGATGGAGTTACATCACGGTTTTGGGGTGACAGTTCAATTACACAGACACTGCCAGTCTCATGGGTGTCCGTGGTGCAGAGGAGTCTGATAACCAGAGAGCACCAAGAAACAGCCTGGAGAGCTTAATACTGCCTGCACTAACCACACACACAGCAGAGCAGCTAGTCCCAAAGGACTTACAGGTAGAGCTACCTACTCGGTCACTGCAATCCTTACACCTTTCTACTTAAAGGAAGAATAATTTTTAAATGCATTTTAAAGTAATGTATATGACAAGACATTTCAAACCCAGTGCAGACAGAAGGGAGTAGAGGCACAAATGCTACACTTACTGTCCCCTCCCAAAAAGTCCTCATTGCTCCTCCAGGCAAATTCAACCTTTTAACAGTGTGCTTGGAGAACAGAGGGGCATCAATGCTGAAGACAGTGACAAACAAAGCACTGACCCCTTCCTATAACATTCTTCAGTGGTCAGTCTAGGGACTCCACAGAATCAGTTTCAGTATTCTTAACATGCTTTTTTACTGTTATCAGCAAGTTCACACATCTGATTATTAAAAAAAAAAAAATCCTTAAATGATGAAAGAAGTAACTAGCACTTCTAGTCACGAAGTTAACCTCTCAGAATGTTAGAGGGAAACTTAAGGCGGTGGCATGCTTGCCACAGCAAAGCTCATTTTTATGGTGGCTCTACTGGTAGCAAAGCAAGACAGGTTCTTCTCCAGTTTAATGGCAAAAGGCCAAAAACTGGTGAAACTTGCACCTTCTGTTATTTTGACTCACTTAAGCTCAACAGTCTTAGAATACATGTTCCCTGTTTCAGTTTAATTTATACTCAGAATAACTCCCAAATACTGTAAGATTAGCTGCTTGTACACAGAGCTTCAGGAAAGGAAGGCATGAATAACAGCACCTTTGTGTTCTAGACACTACCTTGAATGAGCTTTAACAACCATTTCAAATTTATCTATCTTGTACTGCTGTTCTGAACAGTGTGCAGGATCCAAAATGATAGCTGAGAATTGCCTTTTCCAGTTATACAGACACTGCTATGAAGCAGCAAGAATTCTTTGTAATTGAAAATTTAAACAAGAATGCAACTAAGACTGTTTAACGAAGTTTGTTAACACAAATACAAATTTAAATGTGAAGAGCATGCAAAGGGGTTGGAGTTATCAGGCAGGTTCTTTTAAGAATGCACGGGCTTCCTAGCCAATTATTTCTTTGCCAGACACAAGCATTTCTGTAAACTATTCCTTTGCTTGAGAAAGAGAATGTATGACGTGAAGCATACAGGCAAAGAATCTGGCTGTCTAAAAGATGAACATGCCTGAGCCAAAATACAGTCATTCAAATGAACTTTCTACCAGCTAGATCAGAAGTTCCCTTTGCCCAGGCACTCTCCTTGCAGATAGAGAACATGCTGCACATCAACAGCTGCCTCCAGCACCACTTTACACACAGCACATTCAGAAATACTGTACCTGTTCTTACAGCCCAATTCAGTACAATCCCACACCAAAAAATAGAGGGAAAAGCATTTTGATACCTTTTTTGCTAAAAGAGTCAGTGGTTTACTTCCTGCTAAATCTGTGAACCAATTGTGAATTGCACTCTGAGATCGAGCAGTAACCAGCCAGTAGTTGTCTTTGGCATTCACTTGCGGTTTCTTCCTTCCTGTGTCCTGGAAAGTGTTAAGTTTCAGCTTTTCCGCTAGTATGCTGCTAAAGTAAGCACCAATCTGGTGGGGAAAAAAGCAAACATACATGACAACCCAGTAGAAAAGCATCTTATCATATATTAATGCATGAAGGATTTCCATCTGAATAGATGCAGTCATCACTCTAGTCCAGGCTATCAATTTAATAAGATTGCCCTTTAATACCCTGCAGCTAGGAGATGGGGATTCATGACATTAAACAGCCATGCACTGCTTCTGCATTATCACTGTAGAAGCTACAGGTGAGCAAGACCAAGCTCAGAGATATAAGACACGCCCCTGACACTTAGGATGGGTCAGTGTGAACGCCCAGAGTGACATATCCCTCCAGCAGGTGAGTGCCTCAGACTTGGGCCCCGATTTAGCGTATTCTAAGAGTGTCTCAGAACATTCCTCCCCTTCTATACTTCACCATACCACGAAGTGCATAAATACACACTTCTCACTTCTGTTTACAACTAACTACACTGTCACAAGAACCCCATTCATTATCTTTCCATCATCAGTTGCAGCAGGTAAAAGGCTCAAAGGTATGGCTTAACTGGGTGACATTCTGACTTCTGCTCAAAATATGTCCACTGACACTCCATATCTCCAGAATGAAAAGCTTCAGAAGATTTGCTTCCCCAGTACTTTCAATCCCAAAACAGCAGGAAAAAAAAAAAGAAAACAATACAGGTTTTACTTCTCATATAAGCTTATTTACTTTTCAAAATTACTGTAAGAAAATTTAATTTTTAGGCCTGTCAGTAAGAATAAACTGTTTGATTTTCTAATAAATATATTTATAGCTGGGTAATTTTAAAATATATAAAAAGCTTTTAGGAGATACTGAACTTATTTTGATAATTTTACACTTAAATCTTCCAAGTAACTATAAGTACTTCCTTGCAAATTGCTGTTATACTTTTCAGACAGTTCTGTTCAATAGTCCAAACATGAACAACTAAAAGATAAGATGAAAGTGCCTGCAGCTAACAATTTTAGAAAAGAATATCAGAAGAATGTAACAGGAAAACCTTTAACATTTCAGCAATAGCAATCCTGTCATTTACTTCTAACTCTCCTCCTGCTAAAATAAAAGAGCATCGCTGTATAAGTAAATTCACATTTTCCAATAAGCTGTAAAGTCTTATTTATTTTAAAAATCAAACAGCAGGAAATTACTTTGTCCAAAAACATTTTCATAAGCTTCTTGATAACATTCTCCCTCAAAACTGGTCTGGGCAGATCCCTTAAAGAAATATAGGATTTTTTTTTTTCTAAGCAGCTATTATTTTCAATTTGGAAGATAGTAACTAATATTTTAGTGATTTTTATTGCTTTTTTGTATCTTACACTTCTCTGACTCTAAAAAAAAAAAGGCAAAAAACACAAAAACATCACAGGAGAGCTAAACTAAATTTTAATAAATAATCCAAAAATATATTTCCAAGAGACCTGGACCACAGTGACCAGTTTCTCCTGGCAGAAAACAGTCTGGTGACACAGATACAAGACCAAACCATGCTAAAGATGTAGAAATACTAGGGACTTCCAGAGAAAGAGTCGTGATTGTAAGTGAAGCAAATAAAAGAACAGGAGAAAAAACTGACGTCTCTTCTCTGATGAAATGTGCTAGTTATGTTTTGTCTTGGAATCCATGTTGTCCTCTGAAGATTGATAACAGTAGCAGAAACACAGCTCAGCAGTCTTAACATTATTTCTGTAATTAACTTTAATATGAAGACTTCCAACTAGAAAGCAAAGCAGTCAAGAACCAAGTACAACTACTGCCAGCCAGGTTCCAATTTCAGTGAGTATGCTCAGACTGAAAAGTCCTGTCTTACCTTTGAGGCATTAATTACAATATTTCTAGCAGATCCATGCTCATCTCCAGAGAAGGCAGGTTGATTACTGAAGCCTTGCTTTACATTCACTGCAGTAAGTTCATCCTGCAAAGAGCGTACCAAGGGCAAAAAGTGAGATGACAATTTAAGAAGTCACGTCATTCAGAGAAGCATGTTTTCACAGAGAAAATTCATGTATTTGCTAGCATGTTACACTCTGCATTCACCAGAATCCCTCAAACCACTTTGCGCCTTCACAGGATTTCAGCAAAGAGAAACACAATGTCACTCCTATACTCCAGTCCCCATTAAGTATTCACCTTACTACAGGCTTCAAGGCCGTAACTTGATAAAGATAGCACTTGTTTTGCTTCCAAAGGGTTGCCACCCATGAGAAGCGCAGCAGAAAGTAAGATCTTGGCAGCCTCTGTAAAACCTGGAGCGCACCCAGTAACCAGCCCTAGACTTCCCTCGTGAAAGTGCTTCCAGTGATCAGCCACTATGACCAGCGGAGGGAGAGCAGCACCTCCTCCTCTCCTTGAGATACACTGGGATCACTGGAACCACCTGCATCACTCCGTAACAAAACACTGCTGCACACCCTGTGTGTCCCTTCCCCCAGCACAAAAACATTTTTGCATCCTTGTTTTGTTAAAGTTTGAAATGCTACTATTTCAGTTTGCAGCCCCATGCCACCATTTGAGAATATCTACTGAGGTAAGAAACACAGCACCTCTAGCAGAAACATTTCGAGTGAACATCTGTCCCTGTTGCAACTAAATCCACTTCTTGCAGAGTTACTTTCACAGTGGAAGTATTACTAGTCTACAACACTATCAACACACCTTCATTTTGTGGCTTATGTGTATTAAAGCAGGCTTAGGTGGATCATATTTTCAGCAAGAATGCAGAAGAGACAAAAGCAGGGGCAGTAGCATTAGGTGCAAACACAGACCCAAGCTTTCATGAACGTAGAATACAACTTCCTAATTGAGTCACATCCTTCCCTCTCTTCACTCTGTATCTTCACCAAAGTTAATATTCTTCCATAGAGGCTGTGCAGTTTATTCACCAAGAATCACATGCCCGTCAGACTGAGGTTTACATACACCAGATGAACGGGAACTTGGCTTGTTTGTTTTTCATAGATCAGCTAGGTTGGAAAACACCTTTAAGATCATCAAGTCCAACTTTTACCCCAGCACTGCCAAGTGCATCACTAAACCATGGCACTAAGGCCTCATCTACACATTTTCTGAACACTTCAGGGACAGTGACTCCACCACTGCCCTGAGCAGCCTGTTCCAAGGCCTGAGCACTCTCTCTGTGAAGAAATTGTTCCCAATATCTAGTCTAAACCTACCCTGGTGCAGCTTGAGGCCATTACCTCTTGTCCTATCCCTTGTTACTTGGGAGCAGAGCCCAGCCACTTCCTGGCTCCATCCTCCTTTCAGGTAGGTGTAGAGAGAGATAAGGTCCCCCCCTGAGCCTTCTCTCCTCCAGATTAAACTCCCCCAGTTCCTTCAGACATTCCTCATCAGACTTTGTGCTCCAGACCCCTCATCAGCTTCGTTGCCCTCCTCTGAATCCACTCCAGCACCTCAATGTCTCTCTTGCAGCAAGGAGCCCAGAACTGAACACAGGCTCTGCCCTGCACTGCCTTGTCCTGCAGACCATCACTTGCTTTGCCCAGCCCCACCTTGCCTTGCTTTTCTTAATCTCCCTTTGCAATGAAGGCACAGATCACCCCTAGGGTATCACTTATTTGCCAACAAAGATACTGGACCACTCAAGTGGTCCATGGATCACTGGCTGTGGGTGAAGTACTGGAACAATCCCAGAGATGACCCTGCAATAACTTACAAAAACAAAGAGCAACTGCCCTGCAAGAAACAAAACAGGAGAAAATAAAGTGTCATAATTTTATTACTAGCTTTGGGCAACACATCTCCCCAAAAGCAGCAACTCAGAAGCTTCCATTCAGTTTATTCTCTTACACTTTGCCACACCTTTTGTTTTTCAGTATTTTTGTGAAGTTGGGAGTAACACAGAAGACAGTAACGTATTTAGAAGAAATCCAAGCTCTGTAGGGTTTATGAAGTTAGTGAGCCTCATCTGAATTTTAAATGAAATCAACAAGAAGTGCTGGAACACTCCTCCACCCACACCCCACCAAGACAGCTTTGAAAACACAGATAAAGGCAGAACTGAAAGTGATCAAAGAGATTATAAGCAAATAAATAAAAGGTAAATTGCAAACAGATGGAGATACAAGTTAATACTAGTGCCATTTCCATGTATGACCCCAGTTCTGTTATCTTTAAACTTCTTTGACAAAAGCTGTGCAGATACCATTATGCTAAAAATAACTAACCATGTGTTGTACTGCTGTATCTACCACTACTGTAGGAACAAGCTGCGGATGGACTGGCAACACAAACACATCACTGTTTTGGTTTTGTCTGGCTCAGATTATTAGCTCAGATCTCCCCCTGCCTTCAGCAGTAGTTCAGAAATCTTACACAGGGAACATAGCACAGTTGCATAACCAAACACAAACTAGAAATTAAATGACATGTCATCTGTGAACACACTGCACAGAGATATCTTTACAAACAAATTAACAACAAAATGGATGCTCACAGGAGCTCTCATTACATCTCACTTAGGCCAGCTCCATTAACAGCTCAGGGCCATGTTCTGAAAGTACAGCTGTCCCCTACCTAGCAGAGGGGAAAGTTTCCTGGACAAATGACCAGCAGTGCTAGCACAGCTACATTGTACAATAGTGAATGTACCAGGGTTAAGCCTGCTTTCACTTGCCTTGATTTGCAAGCCCTCTCCTAATGAGAGGCATAGGCACCACAGGCTGCTATCACTAAGTGATGCGCTCTGCACCACAACATGCTGGATCCTCTAGGCTCCTGCAGGGATGCCAAGCATCCTTTCAAAATGTCAAGCAGACCCCAAGCAAGCCAAATCAAGGCTCAAAATCCTTCTGAGATTTGAAATGGCCAAATGAACAACCAGGCCCAAACTGCATTAATTTGTTTCAGGAAGAATTTTAATTGTTTTGTGTGGGATATTCAAGACCCACCTGCAGCACTTCATTTCTGAATGCAATATGTACAGCCTGATACCTTTACAGAAAGAAAACCTGCTAAGTTCAGGCCCGCAATCACAGGAGCTGAGCAGCACCAGCTCTGTGAGAAGGCAGACCCCCAACTTAAGCCTGCATGCATCACCTCACTCCATCATGGTTCTGACCACCGTAAAGCCTGTTCTGAGGAGGCCACCTGTAGCGCTTACCCAGCCAGCTGCAGCCAGGGCACTCAAATCCAGACTGAGAACAAATGAACTGACTGTTAGGATCATGCATTGAGGCATTATTGTTGGTGGTTCTGTCCAGTATAGCTCCACATTAATTAACAGGGATGAGCTCTTTCAACATACGCATTCTCCTGCTTCCTTATTAGTGCAGCAACACTCGCTTACTGCAGCAACACACCAATAAGAGAAAAGCAGAAATCTAATTCCAACATCTGAGCTGAGCAAACAATGTACAGAGCTACACAGGCACTATTTGACAGCCAAATCCAAGGAATCTTTGAAAGACATTCTTTTTCTCCCTGACCTCAAAAATTTCCTTCATTATTAAACTCATGAAAGCAACAAAACAGATCTTTTTAACCAGTCATTACTTTCAGATCCTCTCACATACTCCATCTTTTGCTTTGTGTCTTTTTATTACAACAGGACTCTTACTTTCAGCAGCTTGGAGCAACCATAGCATTGGTGTGGAGACCCAAATCCTCTGCAGGAAGGTCCAGGATTTCATCCTGCGGCGTAGCTGCTGCAGCACAAACATTCCACTCCCACTTAGTTTACACCACTAAATCTTAGGCTTGGTTTGAACAAGAAGATCAAAAAAGTAACTCCCTGAAAGAGACAGTACAAAATCCTGCGCTAGTTACAGATTACTGAACAAGCTGTATTGCATGATGAAGAGAGGAATAAAATACTTCGAGGAGCATTATCCAGTCTGAATCAGCAGCTCAGAAGTCACAAGCAAGGATTAGCCATACACAAAAGCAAGCTGTACCAGAGACTAGGAAAGACAACATATGACATAAAGAGATACCTAGAGGCCTCAGAAAGACTCTGGGTCCTGGCATGAAGGGAGTAATACTGAAGACACCTCTCTGACAGAAATTTCAGCTGCTTTACCCATCCTACCAGTGGTCTGGGCTACCAATGAATGTAGATGCTGCAGAATTGAGCCTTGGAAGGGTCAAACCCTGTACGTTGTGTGCAGGAAAGGTGATTAAATTTCTTCTGCCCGAAGGCTGTATCTCAGCATAAAATGATGTTGATTGTGCTTTTTTGTGCTTTGAAACTGAATTAAACCCAGCATAAAAGCATTACTCACAAGTCAAGTCATCAGAATCTGGCCCTGATGATATGGTACTTTCGATGGTTATATCTTTGGCTTGTAATAAACACAATTTGCATTAATTTTATCCATCTTAGGGAGATGGTAACAACTCAGAGCACAGGAAGCATTAGAAGAAAAGCAGATCCTAACACTTGCAGGCTGCTCCTGCGAGGGTTTGATTTCCAGGTCTACCTCTGCTCCACAATCAGCAGCAGCAGGGATTGCTGTTTATACAGAGGAACTATGTGCAAAACACCGCCCAAGGTTCAATGAAAACACTAACTTTTTCCTAATCTTTCTCTTCCAGAGCAATACCAAGTGTTAAAGGCACCCCAGCAGATAACCACTCCAGCAGAAGCCATGTGCTATGCAAGTTGAAGACTTTCCTTTCACCACTCCCTCATTTCTGCAGGCAGCATTTTGCATCCAGTGGCAGCGTTCATGGGCTGAGGATTATCCAAAGTTTTTCACAAGGGGACCTTGCAAAGGACACAGATTTCTTCCTGGTGCTCAGGTGACAAGGCTTGGGAACATAGGAGCCCAGGGTTCCTGGAGGTACCAGCTCTTAGCAGGGAGGGCACTTAGAAGGGCACAGGGCAACAGTCAGCAACACCAAAGCCACCAGGCAGCCCATTCCCACCTCTAGCAGGACCTATAACCCTGCATTTGTCTTCTTTTCCAAATGACAGAGAGACTTCATCAACCCAAAGGCTGAAAGGACACAGGGCCATGTCCTGTAAATGCCCCATGCAACATGCATTAACACTTCACATACACACATGGAATGCAGACTTTCCCCAAGCCACATTTCAATCAATTACACTATGGCAAATAACAATGAGCCTCTTGCAGTTATTTTTCTACTTACTAATGCACCCACAAAACATATTTTAAATATTAACCATCTGGGCATTTGCCACTTCCATTCTTATTGTAATGGGCTGCATATTTATAAATGTGTCTGCAAGAATCAATCCACCACCTGACTAAAAATATTCAACAGTTCAGAGCTAAAAATTCATCTCTATATATTGTCATAGTTGAGTTCAGGTGCAATTCTGGAAGCCTGGTCACAATCACACTTTAAAAATACACATTAGAGAAATATTTCTAGTTACCATAATCATCAAGTTTGTAAATATGAGTAGCAGCACAAGGTGAAAAGACAGAAAGATGCTAGAGGCCAAAAAACTGAGATATGTGTCAAAGGCTTAGCAATGGACTTGAATATGCATCTTTTAGTGAGTGTTGTCAAACCTCTTCTCAACCAGCACTGACCAATAATCACTCTTTGGTAAGTGTTCTCCAGCCTAAGAGAACCAGATGATAATGCTCAAAGACTAACAAATTACTCTTAATTAGCCTCCTTGCTGGAAGTCTCAACAAGTTGACAACAGAATAAGAGAGCAAAGCACAGAGAGCACTACATGGCTGCCCTATTGTACTTCCTCCGTTTAACTGGAGTTCATGCTCATCGTCTGCCTGTTGACTTCTAAGGGCTCCTAATTCACTGGGACGGCCAGGAACACCAGAAGAATGCGACATCCCAGGCCAAGCACACAGGAGGTGAAAATATCCGCCACAGACAGCTTCATGTACAAGTCACAACATGGTACACTAGGCAAACCTCAGAGCAACCCATTAACATTGCTGGGAGACAACCCATCCACGAAACCCTACCAGAGGCTTCTTCCCACCTATTGAAGTCAGCGGCCAAGAAACGAGACTGGGAAGCCTGGACAGGGAGAGCCTACAACCAACACTGCTGCTTCACTAGCCATGCCACAGCGTTCGCCTGAACCACACTTGCCCCCCAGCACCGACTGACGGTGGGTCTCCATGGGTTTGGCAGTGGTACCCCAGAGTAGGACAGACACAGCCTGACACAAGAGTACAAGCTACAGCCCTGCTCACCTCCACCATGTTTTCGGACACATTTCCCAACCTACAAAACCCTCCAGACCCTTCATTCCTCCAACCATAGGTCTCTGCTGTTAGGTCAGAAACACGGGTGGGCAGCCTAGTGGGCCCATGCTTGCCTCAGCCAGCAGCACCTCTCACCCTCTGGGCAGCCCGTGCCCTCCACGAGCCAGGGTGCCCCTCACGGGCTGGGGGTACCCCTCACAGCCCCTGTCTGTCACGGACTGAGGTGCCCCTCACGGGAGGTGGCTGCAACCCCTCTTGGGCCAGGGTACCCCTCACGTCTGCGGCCCACCCCGCTGCCCTCACAGCCGCCCCACTGCTCGAGCCAGGGCGCTGAGGCCGCGGTGGCGGTGCGCGGGACCTCCGCCCCCGCCTCGCCGCAGAAAATGCAAGTCAGCGGGCGGCTCCGCGGCCGCGCAGCGCCGCTCAAAAGTTTCGGGGGAGGCGCCGGGGCCGGCAGGCGCGGGCGGCGGCCCGCCGCGGGCGAGGGGCGGGAGCGGGGCTGGCAGCCGGGCCCCGGCACCGCGGGTGCAGCGCGGCCGGTCTCACCTCCTTCTGGCGCGGGTCCTGCGGGTAGACGTCGGGCGGCCCCAGGCGCGGCCGCTTGAGCGGTCTGTGCTCATAGCTGAGGAGCCCGAAGGCGGCCATGATCGCTCATGTTCGCCGGCGCAGCGGGCGGGCGCTGGAGCGGGCTCCGTGCTCCAGGGAGCAGCACTCAGCGGCTCGCCCCCCGCCTCACCCCCGCCGCGCCGGGGGCGGGCTGCGCGGCGGCGGACGGCCGCGGGGGTGGCGTGGCTCGGCCCACCCCGCCCCCCTCCCTTCGCTAGGCAGGTGCCGGCAGGGTCGTCCGAGCCGTCACACAGCTGCACAGCGGCAGCACCCGCACTGCTCCCCGCACCAGGGTGATGACGGGGCCGAACACCGCACCATAGGCTGCGGCCGACAACCCCCAAGCTGGCCCGGGGGAAC
Organism: Amazona ochrocephala; assembly: GCA_039720435.1. NCBI lineage: Eukaryota > Metazoa > Chordata > Aves > Psittaciformes > Psittacidae > Amazona > Amazona ochrocephala. The sequence goes on along the minus strand of CM077884.1, from coordinate 35,979,512 downwards.
GGCGAGGAGGGGCTGGGCGCAGGAGGGCAGCACTGCCCCCCCGGCCTGGAGAGGGGAGGCGCCGGGCAGTCCTCTGCGGGGAGCTGAGCGGTTAGACGCTCTCCCTGAGGGCCCCTTTAGCCGCAAGAAGCGGTACCGGAGTGTCCACCCTGTCTATCGTCTGTCCCCTTTTTTAATACTGTTCATTTTAGTGGGTACATAATTCGGTAGGTGAGAAAACCGCCCGCTGCGGGCGCGGCCGGCCCGCCCACAAGTCGGTGGCGAGGAGGCCGTGGCCCAGGAGAGACGGCTTGGCTCCGCTCCGCTCCCGCCGGTCCTCCCCGCAGCTCTAAGGCGCAGCCCGCCACTTGGATTCCCAGAAGGAGCTTCACGTCCCGGGTACTCTGGCTTCAGAGGAGAAGGGTGCAGCAGAGCTTCACCGGTTTTCATCCACCCATCTCCCCGGGCACAGCCCCTCACTCTGCTCTGGCGGCGCAAGGCCGAGGAGCAAAGGGCACCCGTTCCCTCCTGCTGTACTGCCTGAGGTCTGAGAGATCCCGATCCCACTCCCAGAGGTACCAAAACACTGTGGAGAGGCACTGTGCTGCTCGATCGGCAATGATCATGTCCCTTTGGGATACAGCCTTGGGTGACCATTGGGAGAGTCATTTAGCCCATCTCCCATAAGCTGCACTTCCCGGCACGGGGCAAAGGAGACACGCTACTCCGTGATTCCCAAAGGACGCTCACAGGGGCCAGTCCCTACCACCCAAGAGGACCCACCAATCCCAGTGTATCAGCCAAGCTCAAGAAACACGATGTCAACAGAGGCTGCAGTTTCTGATTAATGAATCTTAAAGCTTTAGGGTTCCTCCTTTTTCCACCGTGAAGGTGGATGTCTGTACTTGCCTACCTCCTGCCTGCCCTACTGGGGCATGGCTGCAGTCTCACAGCCTGCAGTTATTGCTCTGCTACAGAGAACACATTTCTCCCTCAATATAGGTGCCGTATCCTTAGATACAGGAGTGGAAGGTGCATTCCCTATTAGCACTACAGCAAGCAACCATGAACACCTTTTTCTCTCCTTTTTACCCCTTATTTGTGTCAGACTCTCTCCTTGCACTACATCTCTGGGACAGTACAAACACGAGCTACTTTGGAAGTACCAGCTAGATATTTGCAATTAAGTCTAAATAAAATTAACAGCAGCACTCTACAAATGAGTTTATATTCAAATTTAGCATGGACAAGAGCAGGAAACATAGGCAAACCACATTTCTTTTGTCTCTAAGCAATTTTCTAATCAAACCACAGATAAACTGAGGCTGAACATCTATTGCAATAGCAATAAAGTATGATAATAATGCCCTACACTGGCTCATATTTGTTATACATCTATTTAAGTCTGTGCCACTTTTGGTTACTGAATTGCTTTTCATGCATCCTGCTGTGTTGCTCACCAAAGGCAAGAATCAACAAGCCTGAGATCTCCAAACTTTAAAATCCAACTCTGAGCTGCTTCCTTGGCAGGTTTATCAGATATTTGTATGTGATCCAAGGGCATGCTCAAAAGACCAGCTGTGTTTGTCAGCTATTTTTCTTCACTCTGCAAGTAGATAATATTGCTTTCGAGCTTTTCAAAAGTTCCACTGGCATGCTAGATCAGTGTTGCAATCCCTAGCTTTGGAAAGATTAATATCATGCATATTTTAAGGCAGTACCACTATATTTTATTCCCAAGACTTTGTCAAACACATCTGGATTTATTTGAATGCACAGATCCCAGTTTTTTGGTGGTTCGGGGTTTTTTTTTTTTTTGGGGGGGGGGGGAGGGGGTTTGTTGTTTTGGGAGTTTTGTTTGGGGTTTTTTTTGTCATGCAAAATGGTCTAACAATCTTGGACATTATTGGGTTATTTACTAATGAGTAATCATTTGCCTCACATGCTTTAGAAGAGGGAAGATGTTACAAAAAGCTGACAGAACATCATTGAAGGATATCTTATTTCCTAAAACTGCCAGTCTTTCATATCAGAGAGCATGAGCTTTTTTCCCTACACTTGTTCGATAAACATAGTGGCTAAATACCCGGAAATACTATTTTAACCACCCAGAAAGCAACATTGTATTATTGTGCAAACACAAAGAGACCCTGTCTGATCCTTCCTTAATGTTCACGGCAGAATTGACAGCTAGAGTTCGAAAGGGACTTGTACCGCCTGCCAAGCATACATACTGAATTGTTTTCAAAGAAATGCAGTCAGAATCCATAGCTGACAATAACTGTTCCAAATAAAAGTTACCTCAGGGCAAACTCCAGGGCAATTTTCCGCTCTAACATGTAGCTTGTCTGTGCATGGCACAAACTCTAGCCTGAGTTTCATCTCTGCTTACTTCACACCACCAGCATTGCCTGCCCTACCACAAGATTCAGCAAAGCGCCCTTGGTGCTGACTGCTCCTGCTTCACCATCTCTGCTTTTCCAAGGATTCTGAAACATTTTAACTCACTCAGAAAACTATGTAATTTTCCATGGCATAAGCTACTGCTCCATACCAAAAGGCTACCAGAAAGCTGACTCTTGAAAAAACTAGCCACCAAAACAGATAAATGCAATTAGTTGTCGTGTCCCCCCCCCCCTTCTTCCTAGGACACAGTCACTTTTACATACATATATTCAAGTCTGTTCCTTTTGCTGGTGTTGTGCTGGTGATAATCATACTGAAATACTACAGTCCTTCAGGGAACAATAAATGCATTCCACTCGAGTACTCAAAATCATCTTTAAAAATGAGCATTTTCCCAAACCTATATGTATTCAGCACTGTGCACATGCAAGCTCTGTGGTAATGGACTCCAGTGACACCGCAGTGTGCCATCTTTTGGTTGTGTATGATGATCACATCATGAACCACAAAAAGTTATTTGTCTGTTTTGTCTGTACACAGCCTTGCTCATTTTAATTCCAAGATCATCTGAAAACCTCTAGTTAAATCAGATTCTGTTTTTAAGCCTAACCGATATAATACTTTTAAATCATTTAAAGAGTATTCCTGCAATGGATATGCATCCAGTTAAACCACTTTCTAAATTGATCTGGTTAGAGAAAAAAAAAAAAAAAAAACCAAACAAAAAACAAAACCCAAACCTTGTGTTGCTGAAATCACTGGCAGTCAGCTGGTTGATGCAGACACCTGTGCTCCTAGTCTTAACTGAGGCCCCGACAGCACCACACTCCAGGGGAGGGGTTATTTTGTGCCCATGACTGGCTTATGTGAAGAGCAAGAAGGCAGGTCCCCCCCAGGGTTGCCTCTCCTGCATGAACCACAGGAAGCCAGCATGCTGCAAGCATGGGGTTACAATGGGGGGTCTTCTATACAGAAGTAAGAGAAAACATGGTTGTGTATATTTGAAACCTGAACTTAAATGCTTGTCTGAGCATCCTATACACCACAGCCAAAACAATGCAATATATTAACAGACACGCTGCCTTTGCCAGGGAATGCTGTGACAGGGAAAAGCAAGTGCCCAAATGCAACCAGACACTGCAGAGAGGGCCTCCTAGCTCAATGCGTTAACTGTGCCATTGCATTAGGAACAAACATCCACCAAAAAAAAAAAATAAAAAAAAATAGCAGAGCAGCTCAGCATTGCTAGCTTTAGAGGAAAACCTGGGAAAATAAAACCTTCTGAACACTTTCTTTTCCGAGATAATCAGATGCGGCAGCCAAACCTGTCTCTGAGATCCCCTGCTTACCCTATCAGGCAGGGGGCTGGAACGAGCCGAGCACTCGTCAAATTACAGAGATCTGTCATCTTAAACCCTTGTTATCAAGTGACAGAAGGCACTGAAACATTCTACAAACTACTCTGTTTTCCAGCTTGTTTTACAAGATCAGTGTACAAGCTAAAGCCATACAGAAGGGGACAAGGAAGAAGAACCTTTACAGCATCTTTCAGGAAGCATGTGCATCGTAGAGGTCTGCAGCTGAAGCTCTCCAAGGAGAGAGCTCTGGCCGTGAGCAGGGCTGGCTGGGTGCCTGGTCTCTCACTGGGGAGCTTGTCTGTTTGCCATGCTGATGAAGAACTTGTCGCTGCCTTGCTGAAAGCTGTGTCCCTTGGAGGACTCACACACCATCATGCCAGCCCAGCAGAAGAAAATAATCTTTTGCATAGCTGGGGTGCTGAGCTTTGCTTGTGCGCTGGGGACAGCAGCAGCCATCGGCACGCAGCTGTGGGTTAAGGGGACGATACTCTGCAAGACTGGAGCCCTGCTCGTCAACGCCAGTGGCCAGGAGCTGGAGAAGTTCATTGGCGAAATTCAGTATGGGCTTCTCTATGGCGAGCGTGTGAGACAGTGCGGGCTCGGGGGGAGACCTTTCCAGTTTTCATGTGAGTAATAACAGCATTTAAATTATTTAGCACCATACTGCTGACAAATAGGGGAGCAGAGAGATGCTGCCCCCAGCATTCTCTTGCTCACACAGGCCATGAAATATGCTAAAGCAAATGCTGCTGTTAGTGTTCTTATCTTCAGGTACAAACAACTTATTTTCTGATACTAGTAAAGTCACACTCAGATTTTCAAACAATCTGATTTTCAGTTACACAGATATCTACATTGCAAGACATACTAATACTTTAAAAAAAGAGTATTCCTGGTTGTCAATTAATCTCTGTCATCTTCCTGTGTATGTGTGTCAATATTATGTCCTCTGTGCCATCATGAAAGAATGAACTAATCTAGCAGAATCTTAAGAAAGAGTTGGGGCATAGATATGCTCAGCTGCTGTTGAGAAACAAAGCAGCTGCATTAACTGGAGGAACTGCTGGTTGATGCTGGCCGACATGCAGTCAGCAGTTCTGCAAGTCAAACTTGGTATGTGACATACAGAATTTTATCAAAGATAGTTAACAATGGTTTTGATTAACATGTAGTATAACGTATTCATCTTCAAGCATAAGATTAACAAGAAAATGATCAAATGAATACAGTTTGTACATAAGCAGCACATTAAACACTTAATAACAGCCATTTGTTCTATGTACAGTACACCACCTGAGGTTACTACAGAACAGTTTAGAAGCATTCTGCTAAAACAGCACCAATAAATTGCTAATATGAGTCATTTAAGGCAAGCTAATGTTATCAGATTAGGTATCAAATTATTTATTATATAATATTTCTCCAAAGTAGTAGACCAAATTAATTTGATATTAAGATCTTCCATCTCTAATTAAGTTCCACTGCTAGTCTATTTATACAAATGAAGTTCTCTCCAACTTTGTTTGCCATCACAGTGTGCAGGTATTTGGCTATAGGCTGGGATGAATTTTCAGAGGGGCAACTAAATCCCGAGGAATTAGTTTTCTGCTGTAGGTGAAATTGCTGTGAACTACAGCTGACAGAGCCACTAGCAATCAGCAGCTCTGTGTCTGTCATTTGTCTGGGTTCCATACAGCAGTTCGTATTGACCTAGTGCAAAAGGCAGGACTAACCCCAGCTACCCAGATAGCCCCCACACCAAAGCAGCCACGGGTGAGAGCTCACTGGCTTCCCTTTCTACTAACTTTTTTTCCACATATTTGTTCTTTGGATATTTTTTAACCATTTCATTCATGTGCCTTGCATTCAGGCTCTCATATGCACATTTCATCTTGTTATGGCTGAAATATTTTAATATATTGCTAGTGTGATTGTAGCAGTCATTTCAAAAGAATTTAAATTTTGTGGGCAGTATGAATTAATATTACAGGTACAAGAGAGACTGCAAATGCACAGCTTGTTTGTGATGATTCAATAACGTCAATCCTCATGTATTTTTAAATATCTCACAGTGCTACATACAGGTAAGCCCTGGATCTGTGAAACTACTGCAGAGCATTTTCAACCAGAAGTGCCCCAGGGTTACAGAGTTTGCTCTCATTATGCGAATACACTTTCTATCCACACTCACAGAAGTCTCTTGTAACCAAGTTTTCCCATACTTTCATTCTTAAGTATCTTTTCAAAAGAGCATATAAACACAAACATGTAAACGTTTGTGTTTATAAGAAATAATGTGAAGCATCTGATTACAGCTAAGCAGCCCTCTTTGGAACGGTAAAAAAAAAAAAATGCACAAACCCTGACTGTTCCTCCAGGACTGCAGAATCCTACTGCACAGCACAATGTTAAAAATTAATTTCTTTAATATGAGTGCCAAATGTACATATTCAGAGAACTTCAAGGCTTTCAAGAGTTGTATAAAGGAGATTGAAAGAATAATTTAGCCTAGTAAATAGCACTGCTCTCATTTTCAGACAGCGAAAATGAGGTTTGAAGCACATGCTTTCATGCCTGTTCCCAGGATGTGGGATCAAGGCTGGATTTAACCTCATGCTGGAGACCCCTCGAGTCAGAAGTGTAGCTGCTGACAAGCCTGTGATGCAGCAATGTCCTTCCCCAGAGAGAGCAGTCTTGCTCATCACATCCCAGCTCACCAGGCAGCAGCAGCAGATCACCTGCAGCAGCAGAGTTGGCAAGGCTGAAGCACTGGGCTCAGAAACACAGCCTCAGAGCCTTGACCCACCTACACCTGAAGCCAAGCATATTTATAGGACCATTCTTTTACCTTTCATTCTCCTTCCATACATACCAACCATTAACAGTGAGATATTTCAGTAAGTCTCACACACAACATTACAAGCCCATCCTCTCAGTCTCATTTGCCTGCACTGGTATCCTTTGTATAGGACTTTGAAAAGGTAACACAACGCGATCTTCAGCACTGTCTATATATTAAATGGAGACCTCTTACAGCTTAAATAATTTCACAAGCCCAGTTATATCGATCACGGCGCTCCACGGGGCAGGCTTTGCCTCCACAGGCTTTTACTGACAGCTGAGGGTGGAAGCATTGCCTGTCCTCATAAGTTGTTCTCAGATCATATTTTATTTAGATTAAAAAGCAAACACAACAAATAGGATTTATATTTAGAAACAGTGATTGGGTGGATAGCAAAATATGCCTGTACTAGAAGCATTCACTTCAGAGACCACTTAACGGAAGAGCTGGTTCACATTCCCTGAGGCCACAGCAGACCTGGCCAGGCCCAGGCAGGATGCTCAGGAACTCCCTGGGAGTGTCTCAAAAAGCAGAGCAACGCAATACAATAGGCACATGCATAGCATAATGCACTGAAGTGCACTTTAGCATGTCTAAGAAAAGGCACGGAAAATAGACTAAATGATTTAGTTCTATGTTTGCGCCCATTAAATGCTCCCCTCTGACCACTATATCTCTTTTAATTGTAAAATGAATTTGCTCTGTCAGCAACCCCAGTTCAGCTGGGGAAAGCCTTCTGCTTCATTTGTTCTTGCTGATTCTCATCAGTTTCTGGGTCAGCAGTTCATTTTCTAAATGTCACTGGCATGCATACCTGACACAATTTCATTCATTATAATGAAGGAACGTTTTTCTTTCTAGACAACATAGCTGCTGGAATTAATTTTTCCTGATATGTCACATAAAATTTTAATGACAAACAACTATAAATGCAGGTGCCAAGAGAAAGATTCAGTACAATGCAGCAACGTGTTTTTCTTAAAACAAAAAAAATTGTTAAATATAGTTTTTCATGTTCTCCCAAAACATCAGGTGGCATTGCAAGAACTAACACTATTCCTTGTAGAAATTCTGCTCAGGCAGGGACTTTACAGCCTTTGTGTTAGCTAGCCTGAATGGTACAACTGTAAAATTGTACCTTACACCACATTAACAGTACAACTGCTTCTTACGCTTATAAATTCATTAAATATGTAATATAAAGTTCTATAAACACAACATATAGCTTCTAAAGCATGCTTTGTGTTTTATTAGGATGAGATAAGGAATTTAAGTACCAGTGGCCAAACTGGACAATAGGTAGTCATCAGTAACCCTGTACCTAGTGAGGGTCCTTGGGCCATTGTCCTCCATGAGCACTTGGTGCCTCTCTCCGCTTCCAACAGCCACCACCAATGCAAAATGTGATATTTAACATGGCTTAAAGAACAGTTTGTAAACATTTGCTTCAATTTCCCTTTCATTTAACCAGGGAGATAAATGAACTTGACACCACCTTACTTGCTTCACCATATTCACTGCATGGCAAGCTGCAGAATTGTTTGCTGGTAAACATTTTACAAGGTAACTTGTGTGAGACTTTTTTTCCTCTCTGCACATTACCACTGCAGTGAGGTAGTGCCAAGGCATTATTACCCCCACTTTAATTGTGCCCCTGTGAATCACGAGCAGTTAAGTGTTTTTAACGATTCCTTCTAAAATACCCATTGTTGCCAAACAAAAATGATTGATTAAAAGTTATTCTATGGTACTGAATCTGATTGACTATCCCCTTGTGCCCAGCTAAGTAGGATCACAATTTGAAAGAGTAGCTAAAAAGATGCATAAAAATGTCTAAAATAAAGCATTCTTAAATCTTCACATAAATAGTGGCACATAGCTGGGACCTAGCACAGCTCTCAGTCCATCAGGCACCAGTCGTTGACTCCAAGAGCAAAGATGCTTATTCCATTTGGATACTGCTCCCCCCTGCTGCAGTTCCAACCCTCTCTGTAGGCTTTCAAGGGGCAGCAACTAGTACAAGAGAGATAGTGATAAATGCAGCTAATGCAAAAGTTTCCAGCTTTTTGAAACTTAAAATCATACAGCATGTGGTAAAAGTGTTGCATTAACTGCGTAACACATGCAGTACTCACAGCCTCCTTACTCTCAGCTCCACAGAGCAAAGCTCTCCTGCAGACAACTGGCATCTCACCTGCTGGCAGAGCACAGCACTGGCCTTCACATCTGTACCTTCATTTTACATATTCTCTCTTATTTTGTCTCAGTATGTCATCTTTTTTTTTGTAAGGTTTCTTTATTTCTTCTCATTGATTTATCATCTTACCTTTTTGGCCTTGGGCTTCTAGACACAAAGCATTCCACAAGTGTTTTATTTGGGGAAATACAGAGGAGAAAAAATGATTTTATAAAATGTGCTTATTCTTTCAAAGTCTCATTCAGATAATTTATTGCAAATAACTCTTGGGTAAACTTTATTAATTTCTCTCTCTTTAGTATCATATTTCATTTAAAGGATAACTTAAGAGATTAATGTATGTACATTATATATAGAAGAGATATGAGATGTATCTCTTCTACTTGTAAGGATTTTTATCAAAAATACTTTTTCTATTTTCAAAAATTAGAACACTGCCAAAGGCTAGGAGCTAAGAAACCCCTGATCCTTTTAGGTGTCTACATGTCTCCGGCAATAACTGTTGGTGGATTTTCACAAGGAGCCTCTGTACTATAAACAACTTCACACATTACCTTTCCTGGATAGCAAACATTCCTGGAGCCTTGAGCATCTCCCACCCACATGTAGTACACAACACATTTAACCTTCCAGTATGTTGGCATTGCAGTTCTACTAATGATTTCCTGTTTCTTCATAACAAAACATAGACCTTTTAACTTACAGATTGTTTGCTTCAGGTTTTCAGAAAACACCCACATATTCTTTGGGTAAAAACATACCAAACCAACACTGAATATTTGTATTAATCAAAGTGGTGTAATCCCTGCTCTGAAATAGGAAGGCAATCAGCATCCCAGGCAGGAGCAGCTCTTTGCTTCCCTTGCAGATGAAGGCACAAGCCCTAACATCTGTGCACTTGAGGCACATGAGATGTAAGCAAACAGCACACACTACTCCAAACCAACAATGTTTGAGACTGATGGCATCCCGCACCAGGTACAGGGGAATAGTGTGCACAGGGAATTACCCTTGGGAAGGGGAGGAGAGGTTTTCCCTAAACTAATCTCTTGTCTCCTGGCCAGTCTACAGTTCTGAACTTCACAAAGTGCTTCTGCCTCCACACATCCATGAAAACCCATTTCCAGTAACTTCATTTTCATCTTCAGTTGCATTTTGAAGAGCACAATTTAAAATAATTACCACAAAGCAGTAAGAAATCCCTGACCTGGCTCTGAAACAACTTTGCTCAGTGTGTATAATGTTCTGTTCTTTTTTTTTTTAGTTTTTCCAGATTTGCTCAGAATTATCCCTGCAAGTATCCATGTTAGTGTCATTCTCTTCTGTACAGTACTGATCATCTTTGCTCTGGTGGGAGCAGGCTTCTTCATGTTCAATGCTTTTGGCAGCCCATATGAAACTCTGCATGGCCCTGTTGGGTTGTACCTCTGGAGCTTCATTGCATGTAAGTACCACTCCACCCTTGGCCTTCCAGCCTGGTGCTGGTCCATGTGTGCCACTTACAATGGCCAATTTATTGGCATAGGAGACCAATATTACAGACCATGGCTGCATTGACTTCAAACTGACAAAACAAAGCTAGGCAGGAAAATGGACAATTTAGCTATATCAAGACATGTTTTTTCCAAATTGGAGTTAAGAGATAAAATGCTGAAATCCTCAGCAAGGGCAGGCAGCCACAGGAAGCATAGCAGGCAGCATGAGCACCTCTGGCTCTTCTGCATAGGATGGCAGAAAAAGGGGATGGTGCCTACAGGCCCCATGGACCCAAAGCTGTGGCCGCATCTTGGATCCGCAGCATATGGTCAGAACTGGGAAGAGCACCAGAGGGGGGAAGAGAGGAAAAAAAACCAAACAAACAAGTGAAAAACAGTCAGAGATGCAACTGCTCACATTCACCTTGAGGGGAGGTTTTCAGCTGGGTAAGCAAGGTCACCACTTACACCAGCATAACTTTCTCAAGGAAGGAAGGGACTGAAAAGCAGAGAGGGAGAGACTGACAGCAACTTGGTGTAAAAGCAGTGTCTGAAAAACACACTGCCAGCAGGGATAACAGACCATCCCAGTCCCTCTGTCACTTAGGGTAAAGCCCATTCTCTGCATTACTGGCTTGGCTGACAAGATGACTTACCATTACTTTACAAGATATTACATATTACAATCATAATTTAATAAAGGACTTAGGTACATATTTCATTTTAAATGTAAAGACACTTCAGTTACATTCAATGAGACAATGAGCAGGTTAAAGCTGAAAAAGAGCACAGATGCTTTGTTGGATCAGGGTCCTAAAGCAGCCAAGCTAAATATTACTGGTCCTAAGCCAAATTCAATTTAAAAAGCTTACCAATTTCAATAGCTGTTGACTTGGATTCCCACTAAGTTACAGTGGCCATAACAACACTATCAATATAGTATTTGGCTGTGACATACAACATGTGGCCTTGCCAAGATAATTAACACCTCCCCCCTCTTTTTCAGGCTCCTGTGGGTGTCTCATTATGATTCTATTCTCATCAGAAGTGAAAATCCACCACCTTTCAGAGAAAATTGCTAATTTCAAAGAGGGAAGTTTTATATTCAAGACTCACACTGAAAAGTTTGCAAATTCATTCTGGATCATCCTGGTTTGCTCCCTGTTGCAATTTCTGAATGCCTTGCTAATACGATTTGCTGGATTTGAATTTCCCTTTTCAAAATCAAAGGATTCAGGGACCATCACTGGAGCAGCTGACCTAATGTATTAGAATTACATAATTTAAGAACATTTCAAGCAAAGAGGTCCATCACTATGATATTCAACAGCCACCAGATACAAAAGCTTTTAAAATATTTCTTTAGAGCTAGCCATTTACAAGTGAAGGATTCAAATAAACATCAATATGGCATATGCAATAAACAAAAGTCATGCTATTTGGTAATGCCTAGATCAAAACACCCTCTCTTTCTTAAGGTAAGACCTTATCAAGACATTTGCCTTTTTTATCAGTAAGATATTTGAAAAGTAGTTGGTATGAAGAAAACTGGGAACATGAATAGCATTGAACTAGATCTGGAAACCAAAATAAATGGGTTGCAAACAGAGGCACACCAGCAGCAACATTGCTATCACCAGCAGCAGTTCTGCCCTTTAGCCCTTGTGAAGGTTCAGATGCAGTGAACCACACAGTCTCCATGTTGCACTTCATTCTTCCCAAGCCTCACAGTCAGTATAAAGAACCCCGCCCAGAAAATAGCCCTACAATCTCTCTCTCATCAAACAATACAAATGAACACAGTCAAGACCTTTGGCAAAGAGCAGCAATGGAGTAACACAACAGACAGGCTTACAAGGCATGCTACAGCTCAGCAGAGACTGACAAAGAAATAAGTGACGTTCTCTATTTCAAGGCATGCAGGAAGCCAGACTGGATGAACGCACCAGCCCTTGCACCCTTAAACTTCTGCAAGTCAGTTGAAGCAACCAGACTGCTCATCCCAGGTACAGCTAAGCCAGCTCAATCACAGACAGATACATCAAAAGAGCATTAAACCACCAAACACTACCTCCATGGGACTATGTGGGTACTTTGGAGATGAGTCACTCCTTGCAGGACACAGAAACAACATTCACAGCAGGCAGAAAAGGAGGTGCCCAGAGAGAGAGCCTCTATCTCAGCTGCTCATTTATCTGCAGAAGCTGCAGCTCCTGCACAGCTGCAGGTGAACAGCAATCCCACCCTGTATCTGCCCCAGCACCTGTGGTCATCCTCCAGATCATGTTGGGATTCGCTTCACAAAACCATATGCTTCGATGACCTTACTGACTTCTCTGCTATCTTTTATACTTTTACTATGAATAGCAAAACATTGCTGGGGTTTCTCAGTAAAAGGTTTGTCAACTACACCCCTACTTCCCAAACCCTTTCACAAAGCAGCCCTGCCTCCCAGTGTTGTACCATATCTCCCTAGATTTTAACAATGTGTAAGGGCTACTGTAACATTTTAAATCATTTTTCTTCTGATTTATATGCATATTCTTCTCAATGTGTCTTCTTAACACATAATATGTATTACATCTCATGGTATTGTTTACTGTACAACAAATAACGAAGAGTAATGTTTCATCCTTCTTGTTCCTTATGTTTCACGAAGTGCTCTGCTTGGCAGCAGTCAGCAGTGTGTGGGATCAGACACACAGGCTGCTCATGTTTGTGTCTGAGTGATCCTTGCCAGTCCTTGAAGAAGCTGGTTTGTATGCGTAAAATGTAGAACTGCACAGACCTGCCTCAGCACAGAAGATAAACCTGTTCCCATCCCTTTTGCTGTGCAGAAGAGAGCAGCCCCTGACTCGGGGTTCAGGAGTTTTCACAGGGGATCACTTTTCCCAAAGATCCTGGCTCCACTGCTCCCCCCATGTCCTACCCCACTCACAAACCTGAGGCCAGCTGTTATTTTCATCCATTTCCAAAGGCAAACATAAAAACTTCTTACTAGAAAAATAAAACTGAGACAATATTTATGTGTTTGACCAGCTGAAAGTATTAGTAAGGGTGAGTATGACGTGTTCAGCTTGTGCTGCTGGGTGAGCACCAGCATGTGTCCTGTGGCTCGCTTGTAATCCATGAGCATCTGCTGAAGAAGTTTTACCCTGTTTAATTTCTACTACCATAGTTCATGATTAAATAAATAAATAAATAAATTATAGCAAAGCAAAAAATATATAAATATATTTTGAAGATTCTTGAAAAAACAGATATTGCCATATCCCAATAAAAACTTAGTATGCACATACGTCTGTATGTGCGCCTGCATGCAGTCTGCATACATATAAATGCAAACATATATAATATATACAAGGGTGTGTAGCGGGCTCAGACTACTAGCCCACTATGCTGATGTAGGGGTGAACATCAAACACTGAAACTCAGAGACCCCCAGTCGGTGCCTGCTCCCAGACTGAAAGAGAACCATGAGATTCTCATGACCCTGGCAGCAGGAAACTGGGCCTGACCCATACCCCTGAATGCCAGTCTTGCTACAGCAAGCGACAGAAGTCAAAGGAATATCAGTGCATAGATTTTGCCTTGCCTTTTCTCTCCAGTGAATTTGCTCAACTTTACAGACATCTGCTAAGTCAGATTTTTTTTCCCTTGAGTTACATACTTCCCACCCAGCCCTCACAACCCAGACCCCATCCTGCTTCTGGTCAGCCGGCACAGGAGGAGCTGCAAACCTGCAGCTGGAAAATCCCTCCCTGCTCCTGCACCAAGACCTTGCAGAGCAGATACATCCCTGTGGTCAGCTTCAGACAGCTTTTCATCTGCATTAAACATTCACACTGCTTACACAGCGAGCAGAAAAACACTGAATGTGATAGGCTTTCATGAAAGTTTAATTGCGGTGTGGCAGTGGAAGCTGGCAGAGGGGATTCGGGTGCCTGGAGCCACTCCCTGAACAGCCCCAGTGCCCACATCCCTTCACATCACCCCAAGCATGATAGGTGACCAGGAAGCTGAGCACACAGTGCCACGGACAGAGATTCAGGAGATCGTCAGCAAAATTTCAGATCTAAACAAATGGAGAAATGTTTTCAGTTTCCATAGGTAAGATTCATATTCTGCTTATCATGTTTTAATTCCAGGTGTTTGCTTAATATCATATTTTAAATTATGCTTTATTACAGCACTTATATGACCATGGAAAAAAGGTCTTAATGTACTCAGGAATGCAAGTACTACAGCTTTTACTCTTCCTTTCTTTGTGGTTTCTTTTCTAGCTGGTCTCCTGTTTCTTCACATGCTAGCAATGCCTCTGTTGTTGGTATTGGGGTTTGGTTTTTGTTTGTTTCTTGTTGTTTTTTGTTTTGTTTTGTTTTTAATTTGTATTTGATTTTCCCTTTTCAGTTTGGAAATCAGCAACTCAACTCATCAGGTAATTGCTTCTCTGAAAGTTAACATCTTGCATTTGTCTAGTGGTTTTTGTGACTGCTCCACCAGATTAGCATAGGGAGGAAATTGCACGTCCATATATGCAGCACAGCAGACAGTCTTAATGGAAATTAATTTCTTATGCTCCTCATTTAAGAAACAGGGATTTTCTACAGATATTTTAAAGGAATGTCTTGTCTTCCTTATCTAAATCAAAGTGTCAGAGTAGCCCAACATAAATTAACCTTTCTGTCTAAAAGTAAGAGTTTTCATGGTCAGTTTTAAAACACCGGAAAAGAGGGTAACATTCTGAAATTTCTGAAATAGAAATATTTGGAGAAACTGCTGTGTCTTTAGGTTGAAAAGCACTGAAGTTTATTCTCTGTAATTCAGACAAACAACATTACTGTGTACTCACATCATTGGCTTGTAGGGACCTATTTGTAATGTTTGCCAAAAACTGGAGGTCTGCCCTGGTTTAACCACAGCTGGCAACTAAGTATCACTAATAACCAGCATTATTCTCAGACTAAAGCCAAAACACAGCACTGTACCAGCCACTAGGAAGAAAATTAATTCTATCCCAGCCAAAACCAGGATAAGGTCAAACACACTGATGCTCCCTGGCAGCACTTACTCCCCTTCCCTGCCCCTCCACAAGCCCGTCATTGTGCCAATCCCCCTGGGAGTACTGAGGGGAGTAACTTTCAGGGCATGGGGGCAGCAGCCATGGCATGACTCCCTGTCTGCTCCTCTCTCTGTCCAGCAAGGCAATGGCAGCACTGGCAATGGAGCACCTGGAGCCAGAGAGCCCTCAGGCTTGCAGCCGCAGGTGCCTCTGCCCTGTTCTGCCATCCCTGAGCCCCTGCTGATCTCTCCGGACACAGGCGGCCGGCCCATCTCCTTGGAAATGGCAATGGTGAGCAGGCCTGCTGAGTTACGCACGAGCTGTCATTTAATCTCATTAAAACAAAGAGACTCAGGAACCTTATCTGGCATTATGGGAGGCTCAGCATATTGCTGGGCTGAAGGCTGCAGCCTTCTGTTAGCTGTAACAGAAGTATGTAGTAGTAATTACTTATTTATGAAACTTTCAAAGAACATGGTTGCAATACAACCTTCAAATTGATATACTATAATTCTCATTAGATAATAGGTCAAATGACAAAGTGTAATGTTTCCCTGCTCTTTGGTGCTTTCTTATCGAATAGCCCCAGAATGGGAGGCAGGAATTCAGGAGATCAGTAAGAAATTTCCACTCTCACCCAAATACCTGGGTTTTAGAGCACTAATGAGTGCCTGCTGCCCCTGCCCATGTAAAAGCCTACGCCAGGAGGTCAGGAGTTTTCTGCAGGTAATGGCAGAATAGGCTCTGCTGCTGACCTTGCTGCCTGTGACCTCCCACACCAAACCAGTCCCTGGCATTTGAGCACAAACTCAATGAGAAACTCAAGAGTCCGGGTCTTTCCCCAAAAGGTGTAGTGTATCCAAATGTAAATTATTTACATAATGCAATTGTACTTCCCAGGATTGTTTGAAATGCTGAGAGAAGTAAGTGACTACATTAAGCACAAACATCACCTTTGCTGTGGGGGCCTGATTCTCGGTAGACAACTTTGCACTGCTCTGGCTGTGAGCACATGCGCTGACCTTGTATC
This sequence comes from Amazona ochrocephala, assembly GCA_039720435.1. NCBI lineage: Eukaryota > Metazoa > Chordata > Aves > Psittaciformes > Psittacidae > Amazona > Amazona ochrocephala. The sequence continues at coordinate 35,963,163 of CM077884.1, read as the reverse complement.
TCAAGACCCCTCTGATGCTGACAATGCCAGGATGCGAAGGGAGCTGAACCCAGCCTGTCTTTCTCCTCTCAACAGGAGCTGCGGAAGCTGTTATTTGGAAACGTGTCCCAGCTCTTCAGCTGTGAATGGGCAAAAGCATGTTTCAGGTTTCATGAGCCATACTCTGACCTGGCCTATGCTTTGGAGACAGAAAAGGTAAATATTTTAGCACAGCAACCTGCACCATCTCCCCAGTGTCTCAGCCACTAACAGGAGCTGGGTTCTGTTAGTGTCCACTAACAGGACCACTGAGTCAGCGTTGGGTGTCTCAGCAATGTCCATGCCTGGTCCCCATGTCCTGCAAGCCTGCACCCTCCACATCTGCACTCCACACTTGCATCCCATGCTCTGCACACCTGCACCCCATGCCTGTACCCTGTGCTCTGCAAGCCTGCATGCCATGCTTGCACCTCACTTTCTGCATGCCCACACCCTGCACTTTGCATGCCTGCAGCTGCACACTCTCCGCATCTGTCCCCTGCGCCCTGCACGCCTGCACCTTACACTCTACATGTCTTCCCACTGAGCTTTCTCCACAGGCAGGTTGTGGCGGCTTCCAACCACAGCCATGGTCCACAGCCATCCTGAGTAAGACTCCAGCTGTCCTCACAGTGGCAACTGAAGCATGTCTGGGAGTGGGATGAACTGTTCTGATTCAGCACCACAATGCATATACAAACTTTAAATACCATGGTATTAAATGCTTCCAAGGTGAAGGCTCAATAGAGAAGCAGTGGGTTGTTGTAAGTAGGCACAAATAAGCAGCATCTGCCTGTTTCTTTTGGGGTAGAGTTACCTACTTCTTTCTACCCCACCTGGAAATCAAATAGGTGAATTTACCTACCTTTTCAAGAGGGAGGTTTTCTTCTTATTTACTGTCATAATACTGCCCCCCCAAAAACAGAAGACCAAGATACACACTTAAAATTGCAAACACCCTTAATCCACCAGGAAGTTAACATGGTCTTTACAAATGCAGGTGAAACTCTGAGTTCAGAGGCTCTGTGACTGCAGAGAGGATGACAGCCCTGACATGAAGCACCAGCACAATGGGGAGCAGGCATGGTCACCCTCATGCATGGCCTCATGTCAGCCCCATGCTGCCTTGAGACCCTGGTCCCTTTGCTGAGAGGCTGGAGGAGAGAGAAGACAAGCCACGGTGCTTCTAGGCACATGTGGTACCTGGGACTGAGAGCCCTTCCCTGCAGCTGCAGTGCTGCAAGGGAAGGACCCCTGCTCAGGACCTGCCCTCCCCATAGGTGCACAGCCAGGGCCACCTTGGAGTCTTTTCTTGTGTAAAGGCTTCTTGGGTTTAGGCATGTAAGATCTTTCTCAATTTACTTTTCTATTTATCTCAGGAGCTGTCAGCAGCACTTCTCAATTCCCATGGAGAAAAGAAAAATTATCCTCCTAACAGTGGTATTGGGATGACTCACACTGAGCAGGGATTGCAGCAATTTTCAGAAGATGGACACAGCAGGAACTAGTTCAGGCCCCTCAGCACTGGGGAGTGTAATCTTTTTTTTTTTCTAGGGGGGAACAAGAGCCATTCTGATGGCTGTACAAGCATACATCATCAAATACCTGCTCTTCATAAGAACCACAGAATATACTCACCTGGAAAGGTAAGAAGCTGAGCCTTCCCCTGGGACATATGGAAACTATTTTCTTGCATTAGTTGAACATAGACAGACTAGCACCAGCCCCTAGGTTTAACTGAACTAGACCCATGTTCAGGTTTGCAGCTACAGGTGGGGATTTGTACTCAGGAGAAAAGCCTCGTCTGACTTCAAGCAAGGCTTTTTCCCCAAAAGATATTTGTTTTTGTAACAATGGTGTTTGCTCCCTTGTCCCACTCCCTGGCACCATGGTCACAGCCTATGGCAGCACATGGATAACATTAGTGCTGCACAGCTGCCCCACACCATGGGCCGCATTGGGAAGGAAGGCAAAGCTCATCTCTTGGTGCTGGGACACCTGCATGGGACCCCCAGCCAGGATGAAACCCCCATAGCACACATGTCACTCCCAGCACACAGGAAGCATATCCTTACAAGCAGCAGCGACAGCACCAAGCAAAAAGTGGAAATTTCAAAGACAATGGGCACTTGTTGTGGCTGCACAGTCCTCAGGGACACCAGATAGGCAGGGCAGGGCCTCTGGGGTTCGATCCTGCCCCTGCTGGGAAAGGCCCTATTCACACTCAAGGTCAACCCCAGGACTGGGGGGGGGTCTGTCAAAATCCCTGAGGATGGACACAGACCCCCTGGACCCATCTTATATGCCCCATGCCTCTGCCTCCTGCACCACAGGCTGTGCAGGGTAAGCCACCAGGAGCAAGGGGAGGCACTGGCAGCCGCCCTGGCAGACACCCTGTGGGCTGCAGGAGGAGGTGGGAGAGCCGTGATTTGCCTCGTCACGGCAGCCATCTATGTGGTGCCCAGCAGCAACTACAAAGCAGACAACTTCACAGAAAGAGTGAGTACGAAAATGCCTTCTGCAAACAGGATTTTCTTTAAAGACATTTTCAATTTTAATTAAATTCCTCTGAATGTTTTAAATCAAGAAACATAAAATCTCATAAACCTGTTCCCTAAGTTATGGCGTGCCACAGACTGTGAACACTTGGGACCCATGTCCCAACTGCAGCCTGTGAGACACCTCTGCTTCCTTGTAGAGGCTTTAGGTGAGCAGAGGGGCTGCTGTTCCCTTTCATTAAAGGCTGAACAGTCTTCTCTCACAAAAAGGGGAAAACAGTTAATGTAAAGCTGTTATTCTAAGTCTTTGTGTAGAGCTGAACTCCCTGGTTTAGGAGGCAGCAGAGTAGAGTCCTGCACCATTCTTTCATTTGTCTAAAGGAAACACAGGCTTAAAAAGCTCAGATGTTCGGTATAATTAATGCCTCCTTTACAACATCTTCACCTACCTTCCTGCCCAACAGATCCATCTGTTTGAGTTCACTGAGAAAGCAGCAGCTCAGGAGTTTATCCTTGGGCATATAAACTGTGTAAGTATGGGCTGGATATTAGCTTTATTCCGAGTTATTTTGTTGCTTGCATACATTTTATTTCCCATTCAAAAGCAGACCTTATGGATATCAATAGTGCTGCCTTCAGGCAGTTAGTCCATAAATCATTTCTAGCCTTTCCTATGGGAAATGATCCTACTGCCACTAAAATCCCCATGCTTTACCCACCAATTTCTTCTCTTTCAGTCCACAAACACCAGGCAAACAGGGACATTTTGTACATTACTTAAATATAAAATACGGTTTCTTGCAAATACTGCTTTTTTAGCAAAAATATGGGGGAAAAGTGTATAACACCAGTTAAGCCACTAACTCGAAGTTTCTTCTTTCCTTTCTTTAACCTGATCCTATTCATCAAAATTAGTTAAAAAATCTTTCTGGAGTAACATTTTATTCATTTAGCTCAACGCACCTCAGGTTGTATTGAAGCAGATGAATTGTTTCAATTAAACATCACATACCTACTGTAATTCACCCCCTGTGATTACTTGTTTCTGTTTCCAGTTCAAAGACGAGCGAAGTCATGGAGTGATCCTTTTTTTATACAGTTTACTTTTCTCCAGGACACTTGAAAGGTATATTTAATTTTTTACACATTTTCCTCTAATTTAGTTACATCTTCTGATGTCTTTTCCTTGTTTTACTTCAATGTCCATTCTCAGTCGAATGTGAAGAAGCAGGGGCAGATGCAGACCCTGCTGGCTGTGGTTTGCAGATGCAAATATTGAACACTCTGAGTACCTGCACATCCAGGAGGGCATAGAGAGGAGAGAAACCCTTTGCAAACGCAGCAAAACTAATGCTCTGTGTAAACCCAGGAGTTATCCCACTGACAGCAACCATCACGATCACAGTCAATTACACTTAAACAGGAAAATCACAACAAGTTCATTTAAACAGGGAAAAATTCTGCCAGTGGGACTACGCTGGCAGAGGTGCCTGATAGGGTCTACCTAAACCCAACACAATTAGATTTGGATAACAATGCTTTAGAAAGGTACATCTAATGCTTTAGAAAGAGACATATTTATTCCAATATAAGACATGACTCATATTAATGTGACACTATGATAGCTACTCTAGCAAAAAATTGCACCACTACTTCAAATTGTTGTGTTCAGGCTACGCCTGGGCTGTAACCAAGGACTTTCAGCAGAAGTTGCACCAAGGGAGACTCCGACTCTGTCTGCAGGGGTGTGAATCTGACCCTAGATTTGGATTTTAAGAGGAAGAGATCTGAAGGACAAGAGCTCCAGCTGAACATAGAGCTGCTGTGTCAGGACAGCACTGCTGTGCCCACAGTACAGAGAAATAACAGAGTTTGTGGAACTTCTTTCTGTTTGCTGTTAATCAGACAATGAGGTACAGCACTCACCTCAGGCACTGATCCGGATGCTACTATAACACTTTGTGTTCGGTCTTACAGGGTCCAAGAAGACTTGGACTGCACAGCAACTCCTCTGTTGAACTGCAGTTTTGGAAACATTACCTGTACACAGGTAAGATTAGCTCAATTTCTCCACTTTTTTTTTATTATTATTCCCACATTTGATTAAGGAAAAAGTTCTCACTTGTTAATCCAAGTGAGTGTATGGCAGTAGAAAAATATATTTATAATTTTAATCATGACCATCCATTTGTAAAATGGATGATGATGATGATAACGACAATAAGAAAGCCACAGGAGACATGGCATTCCTCTGCTCATGACAGACATGACAGAGCTGGCAGTGGGACATCAGCTGCCTGTTCTGGAAGTGTCAGGCACTTCGCTCATACGACAAAAGCAACGATACACCTTATTGACTTGGTGTCCCAGACTTGGTCAACAGTTAATGTCCACAGGAATATATATACTTTTTATATATTTATATATATATATATGTACACACACATAATCCTTTCTATCACTTAGGTGAGATTTCAAAGTTTTGCACGCTATTAGTCACCATCACAGAGGCCCACAAAATTGACTTAGGTAGGTTACAAGCTTGAAAGGAAATTTATTCTAATAAAAAATCATCTAATGCTCCAGCATTAGTAAATTACAGGTTCTAGATGCCAAGCGGAATCAAATACTACATGACTGACTTAAGGTTAAGTTCTGCAGGGAATAAACCGAAAATACATTTCACTCACCAGTCAAGATGAGGGCCTTCAACCTCAAACAGTTGCCTCAAGCGGTGTCCTGCCCCAAAGGGAGAGTCATAGAATCATAGAATCATAGAATAGTTAGGGTTGGAAAGGACCTCAAGATCATCGAGTTCCAACCCCCCTGCCATGGGCAGGGACACCTCCCACTAAACTATGCCATCCAAGGCTATGTCCAACCCGGCCTTGAACACTGCCAGCAATGGAGCATTCACAACTTCCCTGGGCAACCCATTCCAGGGCCTCACCACCCTTACAGTGAAGAATTTCTTCCTCATATCCAATCTAAACTTCCCCTGTTTAAGTTTGAACCCATTACCCCTTGTCCTCTCACCACAGTCCCTAATGAAGAGTCCCTCCCCAGCATCCCTATAACCCCCCTTCAGATACTGGAAGGCTGCTATGAGGTCTCCACGCAGCCTTCTCTTCTCCAGGCTGAACAGCCCCAACTTTCTCAGCCTATCTTCATATGGGAGGTGCTCCAGTCCCCTGATCATCCTCATGGCCCTCCTCTGGTCTTGTTCTAACAGTTCCATGTCCTTTTTATGTTGAGGACACCAGAACTGCACACAATACTCCAAGTGAGGTCTCACCAGAGCAGAGTACAGGGGCAGGAGCACCTCCCTCGACCTGCTGGTCACGCTCCTTTTGATGCAGCCCAGGATACGGTTGGCTTTCTGGGCTGCAAGCGCACACTGCCGGCTCATGTTCATGTTCTCATTGACCCACACCCCCAAGTCCTTCTCCGCAGGGCTGCTCTGAATCTCTTCCCTGCCCATCCTGTAGCTGTGCCTGGGATTGCTCCGACCCAGGTGTAGGACCTTGCACTTGGCATGGTTGCAGACCCACTGCTCTGAGGAGAACCGACTCAATTCTTGCCCTGCGGCAGGGCCCCATTTATACCCCAGTCGAATCTCATCTGTGGTAAAAATATGGTCTGATGGCTCTTTGCTTTTGCCTAAAGTGCAGGTCTAGTAATGGCCAGTTATACAACAGTCAGCTGTACAACCCTGTTGTGACCAAAATCAGCAGATTTTGTGGTTACCTGAGCCAGACCAAAGCCAGCAGATATCTGTAAGCACTAGCAGATATGTTTTTATATTTCACTGGAGACCAGAGTAAGCAGAGATACTTATTAGGAAGTATTGTGGCTCAATGGTTCACTCCTCAGGGTGGGTGCAGCTGCCACACCACCATTTTGGGAAGGGTGTTTGCTCTGCTGCCTCACAGCATGACACAGGCTGTTTCCTTGCAGGCCACACTCAGCCTCCTCCTAACAGGGCGAGCAAGCCCGCACGAGCTTGATGGCAGCCAGGAGCTGGGGCCCAGAGGGGAGGGCATTGAGGCAGGGCAGCAGCGGGGCTCGGTGGGCTACCTGCGCTGGAGCAGGGCACAGGCGGAGCAGCAGGTGAGAGCTGGCACGGCCTGTGGCTGGAAGGCCCATACCTGGTGTCCACACCCCAAGGTTTTGGGAAAAAAGGCCATGTTCAATGCAACGCTCCACACTCTCTCCCCAGGTGTGCCCCAGCCTGAGGACACCCCGTCTGCCCATCTGGCTGTGCAGCATCACCGGGAGGCACAGCGTTCTTTTTGGCACTGACAGCCAAATCCTCTCAGACTGGAAAAGGGAAAGAGTCTTCCACCTGTACTTCTACAATGGGCAGCTGGAGCAAACAAAAACAGCCTGCCTAACTATAGGTATGCACCCGAGCTTACCATGGAGGATATGAGGTATGGATGTCACATACAGACCGTGCATACAACTGTATATGTGTAGAGCTAGGTGGGTCTACTTACACATATAATTCAAGGTTCTGTATTTAACATATATATACATAAACTGTATATATTATATCGACCTTGCATGGAATGTGAGAAATCTATTCCAAACAATAGTATAAAAAGACACAAGTAAAAACCTGGCTTTGAAAAGACTGTGACGATTTCAGAAGGGGTAATGCTCTCAAGCATGTGGCCCACTTCTGGGAAGAGCTATAGGAGTATTTGTTATAGAAGTAATAACTCCCAAGTCCCTGTATAAATTCTGGTTTGCTGACACCCCTCCCCAGCCCACAGCCAGGCATGGTGGATGCTCAGCACTGGGTGAAGCTGAGGCCATGCTGTTTCCCAGTGCCAGAGGCCGAGCAGGGCTCTGGTGGGCGGGCGCTGGGTGAGCTGCCAGCAGAGCAGAGTCCATCCCACCCATGGTGCGTGCAGGGGACAGCCACCAGACTCCCCTCCCCAGGGCACAGCCTGCACTCTTGTCCCACCATGGGGCCCTCCACTCTGGACTTCACCATTTTCTCCTTTACTCACAGACACGGCCAAAGAGTTTTTATTGGAGAAGTGACAGTTTTTCAGGATACAGGATGCAACTGTTGCTTCTGTGTTAAATATCCAATATGGACATACTGTTTAAAACCATTTCATCTCCTGTGATTATTAAGCCCCTATCAGTCCAATATGAATGCCCAGCTGACCAAGTGTCTCAGAACAACTAGTAGGAGTAGGGAAACTCACATACACTCTCCCCTCCCATGGGACAAATCCCAGGAGAATGTTCCTGTAAATGCAAAGTATAAATGCAACAGAAAATTGTATTTAATCATTCAATGATTAAATAAAAATTTTGAATAAAACTATTCCTAAGGCAGCAGTGCTGGCATGCAGGGTGGGTGAACAGCCTGTTTTCAGTACTTAGCTGAGACTTAACTTTGTATTTTCCTGCCTACCAACCAGGTGCCACCATGGCTGTCGTGTTCCCCCTCAAGTTTTAAATTCATACCCAGAGCAGTGAACTGCTCCTTGTGGCATCAAATAGGTTGTGAACCTGTCTGTGTATTTAGGATCTATCTTTCTTCACGCCACTGTGCACCGTTTACCTTCACTTTCTGAATGTCCAGCCTCTTTTCCTTGTTCTCCTTTCACTACAGCATTTAAAGTAAGAAACTTAAAAACATCACAGTAAAGCCTAAATGTGCAGGAAAGGAGGGTGAATCAAGATCACGGTCGTGATACACAGTGTGGCCACAGATAAGGATGTCTGCACCTGGTCAGAAAAACAACATGCAAACATACCCTGCAAGGAGTTGTGAGCTGCATTTATAGTGCCTGAATTTCTCAAGCATGGGAGGCAGGCCCTGGGGAGGCTGTGTCGGTGCTGCCCTGAGCTGCCTCCTGGGGCAAGAGCAGGCAGCACACCTGCAGCAATCCAGTCAGCTCTGCTTTTAACCTGACCTAAAACTTTTTTTGAGAGGGGTTGGGTTTTTTAGACATTCTTTTTACCTGTGTTTCCTTTTCAGACACTCATTCGCATCACTGGGAAGAGGACCAAAGTGAAGACCCAAGCAGCCCAGGGAAGAGGCGCCTGTCTGTGGAGATGGCAATCAGGACCAAGTGGGCAGGCGCGACTGTCAGCTGGAACGGGACAGATCCCTTCTTCTGAGGAGTCCCAGCATCTCCCACTTGCTGCCAAAGCCACCAAACACTGTGGTATGGAAGTGAAAAACTTTCACCAGTGAAACAACCTTTGGTGTCTTGGGAAAATGTCCTGGCAAGGCATTGCACTCACTGTGAAAGCCTGCACTGGCGAGGAACAGTTATTAGAAACACTGCCTTGCTGCACACATTTTCCAGGTTCTTCTGCTTCCCACAACAGCTGGCAGAAAAAGGAAAAAGGGTGGCAATTTGCTTTCCTCCCATGTCAGATATGTTAAAGAAATCAAGGTGTCTCTTAAGAGCGCAGTGGAAGTGAAATCAATACTGAGCATCGAGAATATTGTGCGCATCTAATTTATTTAATCCAGTGGGTGCAACTGATTTAGCTATTTGCAGTGAGTAAGGTTTCCTCCCTGCTCTCCACAGATGTGACTTCTGCAAGCAGTCTCTCTCCTGCTTCAGTGACAGCTCAGCATGGTCCCTGGCCAGGTTGGCTCACGGGGCTACCCTGCATCCCATACACCAGCAAGGAAGCACAGCTCGTACATGGGAACCCAGGCAAAAGAGTCTTATGAGGTGCTCCCTGCTGTGAATTTATGACACCAAGCTGGGCAGAAGAGTTGATCTGCTTGAGGGTAGGAAGGCTCTGCAGAGGGATCTGGACAGGCTGGATCAATGAGCCAAGGCCAATTATATTGAGGTTCAACAAGCCAAAGTGCTGGGTTCTGCAAGTGGGTCACAAGAACCCCATGCAGCGCTTCAGGCTTGGGGAAGACTGTCAGGAAAACTGCCTGACAGAAAAGGACCTGGGGGTGTTGGTCAACAGTGGCTGAGAAAAAGCCAGCAGTGTGCCCAATTGGACAAGAAAGCCAAGAGCATCCTGGCTTGTATCAGAAACAGCATAGCCAGCAGGACTAGGGAAGTAATAATCCCCATATACTTGGCACTGGTGAGGCCACACCCTGAATGCAGTGTTCAGTTCCAGGCCCCTCACTACAAGTAAGGCATTGAGGTGCTAGACCACATCCAAAGGGCAGTGAAGCTGGTAAAGGATCTGGAGCACAAGTCTTACAAGGAGTGGCTGAGGGAACCCGAGGTGTTCAGTCTGGAGAAAGTGAGGCTCAGGGGAGACCTTTCGCTCTCTACAACTACCTAAAAGGAGGTTGTAGATAGGGGGCAGTCAGTCTCTTTTCCCAAGTAACAAGTGACAGGACAAGAGGAAATGGCCTAAGGTTGTGCCTGGGGAGGTTTAGATTTGATCTTGGAAAAATTTCTTCACCGAAAGGGTTGTCAAGCACTGGAGCAGGCTGCCTGGGGAAGCGCATGAGTCACTGTCCCTGGAGGATTCAAAAGACAGGTAAATGTGGTGCTTAGGGACATGGTTTAGTGGCCTTGGCAGTGCCATGTTAATGGTTGGATTCAATGATCTTAAAGGTCCTTTCCAACCTAACCATGATTCTATACTTCAGCAATTTTATTGACCCTGAGTGTGGCCAAGTCCTGGCACCCTGCAGCAGCCTGGTGCACACAGGCAGGGCACATCACTCCTTACTCACGTTAATTCCTTTCTGCTTCCTTTTCTAAGACATCACCTAAAAAAGGCCTATGAGTCATACCAAGAGCTGTGTTGCTAATGACAACTGCACTGAGCACAATAAACCTTTCTGCAAGTAACTGATCTAGAAGTTTGGTTTAAAAAAAAAAAAAAGAAAGGAAGAAGTGGTCACAACCAGTCTGAGATTCAGCCTGGCTGGGGCACAGAGCCTGCTGGCTAGCAAGCTAATGTGAGGTCTGCAGTTGTCATTGCCCACCTTCTTTAATTTCTGCTCAAGAAAGAGGGTGGAGAAGAGCCCATGGTAAGGCAAGGGCCTTGCAATGAGACGCTGCAAGACAGCAATGACTTTAACTTGGGAATACCAGCATGCACTTATGCAAATAATTAATAATGAATGAATGAAACTCTGTGGTAAATGCTAATGAAGCTCGGTCACCCAGCACAATGCCATATATTGCAAGGCTGTGTATGCTGTATAATAGCTAAACAGCTTACTACAGAGATAAAAGACCAGCCTTACAGAGCTGTTTTCCATGGCAAGGCAGCAGCGCTGCCCTTCCTCTTTCTCCCAGCACACCGTGGGGACAGTCAGTGCATCTGGCCCTGCTTGCACTGGCTCTTGCTCATGTTGCAGAGAGGGGGCCCAGGGCTGCTGAGTCCATGCGAGCATGTTGCCCTGCCATGACTGCACCAGTGACTTGCTGCCAGCACAGGCCGGGGCAGAGTACTCCATCCCTTTGGCCATGCCATTGCCCCCAGAAACCTGTCTCCCACCCTGGCCCCTGCTCACTCACACTGTGCTGCTTCCTGTCCTGCTCACAAGACCACGTTTGGCAAATGCCTGTCTGATTGCTAAAGACAGAAAAAGGAAGAGAAACCATACTGCACCAGACTGCAGGAACACACACCCTCACCACCTCCCTCAGGCTTTAATACTTCTGCCCCCACATCTTCATGTCTTTTTATAACCTTGCAGTGCAGAGCTAAATTTAAGCTGCCGATTTCCCTTAATGAGAACTAAGCCCTTGCTCATTTCTGTGAGGTAACATCACGCTCATGCGTGCTTTAAAAATAAGAAGCAATAACAACATGATCTGGCTATTAGTCAAACTCGTCTGAAAACCCCCCACAGTTCCAGCACCTCAGAAAGCTCTGTCCTCGTGACAGAGACAACAGCTACAGATTTTCACTTCTAGTCTGGAAATTTCTTTGCATAAGACAAATACACCTTTCAAAACCCCACATGCATCCCACAGATACTCAGGAGTGCTCTCATGCCCTGAAATACAGGAATATTTGGGGGTATCAGGGGCTACCTGGCAAGGAATGTGAGCAACAAATACAGACACACGCAAATGAAACTCATGCCATGTCTTGGCACCCTTAATGGTTGGACTTGATGATCTTAAAGGTCTTTTCCAATCTAGCTGGTTCTGTGATCCTATGAGTCAATCTCAAGGGGGAAACAAGTATCAGAGCCTCTGGCAATTCGCAAACAAGTTGCAGATTTTTACTCCAAGGAAAAGGCTTCTGAGACCATACACTGCCTCTGGCGATAAACTCTCGGTTAACTTTCCTGGCAGGCAGGGAAGGTGTCAGCTCTTCCCCACCTGGATGTGCCAGCATCTGTAATCTGTAAGTCTTGGTGCTGCTGCTTCCCTCCCAGTCACCCACCCATCATCCTCCCCTCCCTGGAAACATACCTTCAGGGGAGGTGGAAACATCCATCATTAGGTCCCTCTCCTACATGGATCTAGTCGCTGATAATTGGCCACCAGCGATCTGAAGAGCTCTGAAACTGCAGAGAAGACAAGCAGAGCTTATTTCTCTATTTAACATGGGTTTACAAATCATCTTATATACTGCAAGCAATTACTCCTATAGTGTAGACATAGCCTATGGCATTGGAGGGAGGCAGGTTATGGTTATCTCCAAAGGCTGGTGTCTTTGTTAGTGAGGATCAGTAGATGGGGAAGCCAGTGCCAGCCTTGTACTGCTACCATAAAAGTCAGTTGGAGAAACTCTCTAAGACTCAATTTGGAGTTTTAGAAAGCAGGCATTCTTTATCTTAGCACTGGGCACATACGTGAATCATTTTGCAAAGGTGAGCGCACCCATTACTTGCCGGCAGCAGCTATATATTTAGCATACTCATGCATATTTACAGCATATCCAGGAACAAATTATAATATTTGCATTCTAATTATGTGTGTACTTTCTTACTGAGTGGGGGTCTCTGGTGGTCACTGACAGTCTTCCTCACTGTGTTTATTGAACGACCTCAGTGCTTGGGCACACTCTCAAGGTCCAAGTGCTGAGTTAGCAGTTGTTATGTCCTTGCTTCTGTTCTGTTCCAGTCTCGCCCACCTTGGGTGCCACTGCTATCTTGAAAGCTGGCATCCTTGGTCCTTACTGTCTCCTTAGTTGTTATCAGTCCCATGATGTTTCTTCCCCCAGCCATCTTTGGTCTTATTTACTGTCTCCTTAGTTGTTATCAGTCCCATGATGTTCCTTCTCCCGGCAGCGCCATCATTCCTTTCTCTCTACGTGTTAGTAAGTTAGAACAGTTTGGTCTATTCTACTATGTTAAAGGCACACACACTATTGTTAGTTTAAAATTTAATCCTACAGTACCTTTTGGGAGCTTACTTGACTGGCTCAGTCTGACTGGTACACTCTCATTTATCCCAAGCAGAAGAAATGCACTGTATCCAAAGTACATTATTTGTTGAAAAGGAGTCTTCAGGGCTGTTAATAAAAAAAGTGGAGTGGCCACATTCTGACATTAAAAATATATGCATATTTAATACATATATACACATATATATACACATATATAGCTTAAATAACTTATAGCTTATATATATACACACATATAGCTTAAATAACATATTTTTAAATTACCCTGTATTATTGACAGCACTGAAAAAAGTATGTTTTATTTGTATAAACATCCCCACTATTCTAGTCTATTTGTGAAAAGGCTCTTATTTTTTCTCTTCCCTATTAATATATAATATATATATTATATATACCTTCTCCATTAATATATAATATATATATTACATATACCACAGAATATGTAATAAACCACAAATCAAGAAAGAAGTCTTCTCCAAGACCACATGACTGTTCTGGCCTTGTTTTCACGCCAGGCAGTGGAATCAGGGCAGGAGGTAAAGGACTCGGCACTCCAGGATGGAGACCAGAATCTCAAGGCCTATGAACATTAATTATCTAATCTTGAAAGACACACTCATATGCCTACGTCAAAGTGTTTCAACATCTTTACACCCCAAGGAGTCAAGCTGATACACGTACAATGAGCCAAGAGCAACCACATACAAGAGGCCAAGTGCAACCCATGTACAAGAATTACAGAATCATCTAGAATCATCAAACTAGGTTGGAAAAGAACTTTAAGATCATCCAGTCCAGCTGTTACCCCAGGACTGCCAAGTCCACCACTAAACCATGTCACCAAAGGCCTCATCTACATGGTTTTTGAACACTTCCATGGATAGTGATTCCACCACTTCCCTGGTAAGCCTGTTCCAATGCCTGGCTACCCTTCTGGTAAGAAATTGTTCCTAATATCCAATCTAAAACTCCCCTTGGCAGAACTTGAGGCTGTTACCTCTTGTCCTATCCCTTGTTACTTGGGAGAAGAGATCAGCCACCTCCTCTTTCCATCCTCCTTCCAGCTAGTTGTAGAGAGCGATAAGCTCCCCCCTGAGCCTTCTCCGCACTAAACACCCCCAGCTTCCTCAGCTGCTCCTCATAAGCCTTGTGTCCCAGGCCTTTCACAAAGAGGCCAGACACCCACGTACCAGGGGCCAAACGCAACCCCTGCACACGGAGCCGACTGCGTCCCCCAGGGCAGCCGCCCTCTTCCGGCGGGAAGGCGGGGTACGGAGCGGCACGTGCTTTACGCGCGCGGGCCGGCGGTGGGGCGGCAGCACCGCGAGGGCTCCATTACCGCGGACAGCTCCGTTGCCAGAGTAACCGCCCCTCCCCGTGCTCCCGCTCCCGAAGCATGCCGGGACCGGGGCGGAGGCCGCGCGCAGCCGCTGCTCGCTTCAGCACCTCCTCCTCCTCCTTCGCTCCTTCTGCCTCGGGCGGCCCGATGGTGGTGGCGGCTGTGCGGCGCGATGAGCCGCCCGTCTTCCGCCGGCCCCGGCGCTAGCAAGCCTTGCAGCAAGCAGCAGCACACTCCATCCCCCGCCGTGCCCGCCGCCGTCCTGCCGGGACCCGGCGGGGCTTCTTCGCCCCCTCCTCCCCCGCCGCCTCCCCCCCCGCCGCCTCCTCCTCCTCCGCATCAGCACCACGAACTGACCTCGCTCTTCGAGTGCCCGGTCTGCTTCGACTATGTGCTGCCGCCCATCCTGCAGTGTCAGGCCGGGCACCTGGTCTGCAATCAATGCCGGCAGAAGCTGAGCCTCTGTCCCACTTGCCGGGGCTCCCTCACCCCAAGCATCCGGAACCTTGCCATGGAGAAGGTGGCCTCGGCCGTGCTCTTCCCCTGCAAGGTAAGGGGAGGAGTGGGGGATCGGGGGGGAATGAAAGGTGGCAAGGGGATTGGAATGTGGGGGTGTCCGGTCGGCCAAGCAGGACATTCCCCCCCTCCATCCCCACTTCCCTACCCTCAATCTTCAAGCTTTCTCCACGCACCCTTTTCCCTCATTAAAAAAAAAAAAAAAGAGGGTGGCACAATGGCCAAAAGAAGGGAGGGAAACTTCTCATCGGAAAAGTTGGCTGCTCACAGTCACATTGAGGCCCCGGTGGAAAAGCTTACCGGTTTGGGCATTTCGGTATAAACATGGCTTTGAAACATAGTGGTTTTCTTTTGAATGGCCGGGAGATACTCTTTCAGGGTGAATAATCTTTCAGTTCCAAAACGCTGTAAACGAGCTGGGGTAGGTACAGCATCACATTTGGGTCTGCGCTGACATCAGATTTGTATGCTGAAGGGACCAAGGAGAGGAGAGCACACCAATGGAGAGTTTCCCTGGTGGGTTTATGTCTTGCCTTTGTTTCTAGTGTGACAGAGAAATATTGCAGCTCATGAGAAGACTTTAAGGAGCTTTCTAAGCTTTAGCCAATAAAGGTTTGCTTGGCAGTTTGTAGAAGGCAATGATATCAAAATGCCTATACCAAAGATACCCTGAGAGTCTCCTGCAACAGCATGTGGGACTCATCCAGAGCCACTGCAGACAGCAAAGTTCTGCAAAACCTTAATTTTTGACTGGGCTGCATCCCCTTCTTTCCTTTATTTCTACCCCACCTTAAACAGCGAACAGAAAGGGAGGTGCTTGCAGGTCTCCATTACCAGTTTCATGAGTCTGCAGGTTTCTAAAGTGAAACAAGATGATGGGAGTGTCGCCAGCCTTTAAAAGCAAAACTTCTAATGCTTCTTTCTCATTCACTGAAAATCCTGCTCTAAATGTTGTCCTGGTATTTGGCACAACCAGCAGATAAAAAGGCTAGACCTTTTTTTCACTCTGCACAGTTATTTTAACCTATGCTGATGCTCAGTCATTAACAAGTGGTTTATGGAGGTAACAGAAACTGTTCATGTCTCTCTTGTTAGCTCTCTGCAGCCCTCCTTGGGAAAGACAGGGGCTGGTAAGCTGTCGTGTGAGTAACAGCACATAAATTAGTCTTTTTTTTCAAGTCTGTTCTGTTTTCAGGTCTGTTCTGTTGCAGAGTTGCATAGTTTAATACTATTCCAAGTATTAAACATTGAAGTTTCTTCTCCTTAGTGAGTTTGCACTTTGAAAGAACTAAGCGAACTGCTCTAATGTACACATCCTTCCTAACAGACATTAACCAGGACAGTAGATATGTACACGCAGGCAATGCTGAGCAGGTCATTTTTATGTCTTCTTGGAGCCTCTCGATGCTTGTACATCTGTAGTACCAAAAGCACTTTGAAAACGTAAGCTGAAACAATGGAGGGACAGATACAGGAACTGCTGGAGCTGTTGCTGATGTAGAATACAAGAACAAAGTTTTAGCATACGGAGCTGTGCATTGCAAGGTGAGGAGCCATGGTCAAGCTGCCGGTGGGACCAGTGTGGCCAGAGCAGGTGCAGTGAGAGCTGTGAGCAGGCTTATTCTACCTTTACCTGAAAAAGCCAGTCACTTGAGCAGCTGTCCCCAGCCAGCCTGCAGGAGCATCATTAAGGATGCACAGGGAGTAACGGCACCTCCAGAGCAAATTGTCTGTGTCAGTTCCTGCAGCACAGTGTGGTCCATGACAAGATCCCCATCTGACCCAGCGGCTGGCTGAGTCACAGGATGGGATGGCTGTCAGCGACTTGCAGAGCTTTTGACAGCATGGGGCTGTTTCACTGTTCACCCTTAACTGGGAGGTGGCAATAGCAGATGCAGCGCAGTAGTGGGACACAGGTCCTCTCTGCCGAACATAGGTGCTGTGGGTCGGTCTCATCTGTGGTGGCTGGTATTCCCTGCTTGTCTTAAATGAAATGGACCAGAGACCTCACAACCCTTCATTGGCAGAGCCACAGCTCTGCTGCCTACAGGATGCCAGTTTTTCCAGCAGCCAAACCCCTAGGCAGGAGTCCTGCCAGCTTTTCCGTAAGTGCTGGGCATCAGCATCTTGATTATGGACTGGGAGAGATTTGGCTCTGACCTGGTACTGTTTTGGTGGTCTCTGCAATAACCTAAGGAGTGGCACGTGCCTTAGGCTGTGCTGGTCAGCACATTGGAAGCTGCGACAGGCAGGAGGCTGTGGACTCCAAGCTTGAGACTTGGTTTGGTTTCCTGGTACAGTGCCTGTGAGTTAACAGCTGGTAGAGCTGGAAAGTGACTTTCACCAAGCAGTGGTCAGTGTGCTGCACCTCGCTGCTGCCCAGTGAGATGCCAATGCAGGCAGGGGTGGCTGCAGTCCCTGGCCCCAGCTGCATGTGTGGGGCAACCAGGCAGCACTGCCTGCAGGATGCCAGGTTCCCTGTGCCACACTGCAGTGATCACAGCTGTGTCTGTGAGTTGCCTAGCTCAGACCATGGCCCCAGAAACCTGACACTCCTGGAGCCCCGCATCCCAGACCGGGCTGTGGTACAGCCCACACAGCAGCGTGCATCCTCCCTGCGTTCCAGCATCCGCTCAGAGTTCTCCACCCCTCGCTCACTGGGCACCCAGAAACTCCTCACAGAGGTGTAAAGAAGTCTCTCCTCCTCTTTCCTCACACACCCTCTCTTTTATGTGGTTTTTCTTCTGCCGTGAACAATTCCTGCTCTGCTGCTTTCACTGTTCCAAAGAGCTGCAAAGTGAAATTAGCACACATTAATGCTTTTCACTCTTACTTTTTGGGCCCAGAAACAGAGACATGCTGTCAGGGCTGTAATTCTCAGCCAGTATTATGTAGGTCACAGGCAGCCAGCAGGGACATGACCCACCATGTCCCTCAGCAGTGGGTATCCATCAGGTGCTGCAGCAGCACAAGGGGTTTCAGCAAGAACCGCCCTGCTCTGCAGCAGCACGTAGCAGGTCACTGGGGCCTGGCCCTGGTCTGACTCACCTGGGGGTTTCGCCATATTAAAGGAACCCAATATAAGCTTTTAGAGAGAGGGGGAAAAGTCAGAGCTCCAGAAAATGTGAAGGAACAAATAGAGGTGCTGGTCTGTCCAGAGGAAGTCCCTGCTCTTCTAGAGACAACTGTGAATGGTGCTCAAAATACGTAGGACCAAGACAGGACAGAGCCAATAGAAAATGCAGAATTGGTGTTGCCCATGGCTATAGCTACTTTGAGGGTTATTCCTCTTAATATTTTTCAGAAGGAATTACAAATTATTTCATCTCTGTGCTTTACCAGGCTTCAGGAAAAAAAAAGTCTATAGGAGGATTTACATCTTAAAGTCACAGTAGAGTTACTGAAAATAAAAAATGCCTGTTAGTGATGTAAGCAATCTGCAGAAGATAAAATGCACATCAAATACACTCAAACTTCTAATTAATGAGTGCTAAAAGGAATTGTTTTTTCTTTCATCTTTTAAATAAGTTCAAGTGGAAAATAATATAGATGTGCTCTGTAATGATGAAGCTGACTTAATTTGCACATAGATCCTTCTGTAACTTTGGGGGTTTGTCTTATATGAACTACAAAAGAGAATAAATCTTATGAAGTGGGAGCTTCTTGAACAGACACCAGAATCCATTTCACAGCAGCTGTGTGAGGTATGCCGTGATCATTAGCTGCTAAACTTGGAACCATAACCTGGCTAACTGAGCAGCGTGGGGTGGGAGGTGTTTCTCAAGTTAACCACTTCATCAAAAGTCTATGAGGAAACAAGTAGAGTTGTGAGTGTTCTCTGTTGTCACCAGCAGAACTGCAGTCCTCATGTAACCATGAGCATTAAGCTGACATCCGTGCCCTGCCATGTTTTGCTAACCTGTTATGGTGGGGCTTGACAAACAAAGGTGTTCATGCTTGAGTGATCTTGGCATGACATGGGACCAGCACTCCTCATCTGCCCTGTGTAAAACAGCAGACAACTACTGCTTGCGTTTCAGGGAACAAGAACTTGCCTCCACCATACAGAGGGAAAAACTAGCCCAGCACTAAGCAAAGAATATCCAATAGCAAACTCAGGGCCCTGAGAGCAGCCTGGCTGGGCAGCTGTATAGATGTAGATGTATAGATGGCATTTAGCAGTGTATGATGGGGAAATAAATATTAAAAAAAAAATAAAATACCACTACCACCCCAAAAAAAACAGACCTCCTGCATAAATATACCAGTGAATTCTCACTGATTAATTCAACCTAACAATAAGTTTTACTTAAAGGAAATTACTTTTCCAGTTATTGCATACATTTAAGAAAATCTCAGTACATGGGGCTTTTTCAGGGTTTGAAACCCCATTCTTAGCAGCTTTCCTTGGAGCGGTGATGCTCTGCATCTTGGAAGCTGAGAGAGATACCTCGCTTGAAGAGAGTCTTCCAAAATCATAGCCATTTCTAACTGGAGATACTGCCATGTTCCTGAGTTTCCAGGTGATTCTGGTCCTTTTGAAGAAAAGCAAGTCCAATAAATTCATTATACTGCACTCTTACGCTTTGCTTTGTGGAAAAGTTTTTCTGCATCTCATGACCAACACTTTGTATTTGAAAGTGGAAGGCACAATAAGACTGTATATAAACTGACAAGTCTTAAATAATCACTTTTTAAAATTTTGTTTAGACAGGTAGTAGGAGGTAGCCAGAATCACTCTGTGTCCTCAGACCACTGCTGCTACACCATTAGTTCAAGAAAAAGCATGGCAGGTTTCCCATGTAAGCAACCAACTTCCAAACAGAAATTGGATGTTCATGTTACTGTATCCAGACTTACTCCTGTATATTGTCCAGTGCTGCCTCTATGGCCTACTAAGAGCTTTAATTAAAAAAAAACCTATGTAATTTTAAAGATTTTAAGCAGATCTACTAAACATAAATAAGATCACACTTCCTATTTTCAACACATAGTAGACTCTAGTAAAGGGTGAGGGAGGTTGATAAAAATGCAGTTTGTTTTGGTTTTAATTGAACAGGTACCTGTTACACACAGGTGTCTGCTTACATCATGCTGCCTGCACATACACAGAGAGCTCACACACTCTATATGAAACAACAGGACATTCACTGGTCCTATCCCAGGTGAGCAGTAACAGCAGACCCAGCCCTGCTGGCAGAGCAGAGTTTGTAAGTGGTTACTGCCAGGCAGCTGGCTGTGGCATGAGCTGGTGTCTTCACCTGTGCGAGGCTGGAGGAAGCATGGAGGCTCGCTGTTGTCTGGGCAGGACCTCACCGTGCATCCCTGGGAGAGCTCTGCAGGATTGCTGCTAGACTAGGCTGAGCATCTGTGCCCAACCTGCAGTGAATGCTTCGGGAGGCTGGAGGGATCTTAAAAGCAGGGACAGACATTTTATAAAGCACTGGAGGAGGGAAAAGCACAAAAGGGTCTCCGTCCTAGCTGGGTCCCTGAACATTGCTAACACACATACAGCAGCAGGCAGAGCTCTTCTTTTCCAGAATTACTTGTATCTCAAGCTGCTTGTATACTAGAGGGAGAGTGTGCTGGCTAGAGAAGGAGGGGTTTGAACTTGGCAGTCTGCTCCTAGCTCTACCACTGATTTCCCATGTGGCTTCAGACAAGTTACTTTAATCCTGTGTTTGTGCCTGCCTTCATTACAGGGTTGATAATACCAGCCTACCTCTGCTGAGCACTTGCAAGCTTAACTGATGTTTTCCAAATGCTTTAGGACACTCAGAAAGCTATCCCGTCAAAGTGAAGCTCAGAGCAGCACACGCAGAGTGACATATGTGGCAAGAACAAGGCATGCTAGGTCTTGTATATAGTGACAAGTTCCAAGCTGATAATTTCCTTTTAGAAAGAGAATACAGTGCTAAACCATGAACTAAAACTAAACTGTGAAAACAAGTACATAATACTTTCCAGTTTGGAATTCTAGAAATGATGAGAAGGGCAACAAAAAAAGCAGAAAACAGTCACACCAGCTCAGGCATTAGTGGCACGCCTGCTCTGTTAGCAACCCTGGCTGCCAGTCTCAAGGACGCAGTAGGGGTGGAAAAGGTGCACAGGCCGAGTAGCTCAAAGGTATCATGTAACCTCTACACAGGGAGAGAGGGAGGAGACTTTTGAGGGGTATAATAAAGATCAGTGACCTTTGCCAAGCAGTATGAAGACAGCAAGTCAGTTTTTGCTTTTCATGGTCTTCCACCACTGGTAGGGCTCCATACCAGATGAAACCTGCAGAAGTGGGTTAGGAAGCACACAAAAGGAGGTCCTCAAAATGAAGGGAAAGCTACCACTATTTGCTCATCTTGTTTTTACACTCTCCTTTCTGTAGTCATCACTGGCCACTTTCCCATAGACATCAGGTTTCACTCAATCAGCAGCTTGTAGATTCTTCCTGATTTTCTTAATGAGGATAGACTTGGAGCTACTCTTCAACACCTAGTATGACTGAAGTATTAACAGGGCTATGAACCCTGGAAATTCCAGCAGGCCAGTGGGGCTGGAAGCATACACATACCTGTGTGGCTGTGTTATGCAGCAGGGCATCAGGCACAGCAGACCACGCATTTGCAGGAGGATGCCTTGTTCCACCTCAGCACCCTGCAATAAAGCCTTTAGCACAGGATTAAGCAGAAGGGGCAGACACTGTAAATGAAGGCTCACGTTAACTCTTTATGGCTTATAAACCAAACTCCTTCAGAAGAAGGTCAAGTTTCTATCCCAGTATTCCTAGTACCCTGTTCTTAGCATGGGTGATTTCTGTCTTGGCATTTAGAGCTGAAACTTCCTGCATACATATTATCCCAGAAATAATAATTTGTTCCTTGGTTGTATCTGTCCTCAAGGAGGTGTCACAGCATCTGTAAGCAGCCATGCATGCATGTTGTGACCTGCATGATAGTGGTAGCAGCGGTGTCAGTATCATTACTGATACCTACAGACTGGGAGAATAGGAGAGACCTTTATGTCTCTATGAAAGTAGCATGAAAGCAGAGTGGGCAGTGTGGACAACTGAATTGACTTCAGAAAAAAGAAGAGCGACCCCAGCTGGTTAAGCAAATTAACCCTCTAAGTTGCCCAATGACATTAAAAGAAGTTAGATGGTACTTATTTGTGTGCTAGCTTTATGCTTAGTGAAAGGTCATCCTCTTTCACTTCTCACAATTGCAGTGTTAAAACTGTTCCAGTGTTTAAAAAAAGCTGTGGGGAATCTGCATTTGAATTTAATGGGAGTGCTTTTGCTCTGTGATGGTAATAAGGTACATCTATTAAAAATACTTCACTCTAGTTGCTGTTTGCTGAAACTAGAATCCTTTGTTCTTTTTAAAGAAAAGAAAAATCCAAACCAGGACCACTTCAGCTGATCTGGACCTATCAGATCTAACTACAACAGCAAATCTAACTACAACTCAGCCTTACACTCCATTTTATCTAAGTGCTTGATTAGGAAAAAAAGCCAACCACACAAAGACAAGAAGAATTCATTTTTAAGTGGAAACAAAAATAAGTAAAGTTCAGCTCTGAATCCAGGGCTAAATAGAAGTATCTAATGTAAAATTTGCAAAGAGAACAAGAGTTCTGGTTGAGTACCAGTGTTTCCAGTTGACAGGTGGGAGCAGCAAAGGCTGGTGCCTTTCCCTGACGGCTTGTATTTGGTCTTTTTCCAGTATGCCACAACAGGCTGCTCTCTGACACTCCATCACACAGAAAAGCCAGAACACGAAGACATCTGTGAGTATCGTCCCTACTCCTGCCCATGCCCTGGTGCCTCCTGTAAATGGCAGGGATCGCTGGAAGCCGTGATGTCCCACCTCATGCATGCCCACAAAAGCATTACCACCCTTCAGGGAGAAGACATTGTTTTTCTTGCCACAGACATTAACCTTCCAGGGGCAGTTGACTGGGTGATGATGCAGTCATGCTTTGGTCACCACTTCATGCTGGTGCTGGAGAAACAAGAGAAGTACGAAGGTCACCAGCAGTTCTTTGCCATCGTGCTGCTCATTGGCACCCGTAAGCAAGCAGAGAACTTTGCCTACAGACTGGAGCTGAATGGCAACCGCCGCCGGCTGACGTGGGAGGCAACGCCCCGCTCCATCCACGATGGGGTATCTGCAGCCATTCTGAACAGTGACTGCCTAGTTTTTGATACGGCTATAGCACACCTTTTTGCTGACAACGGGAACCTCGGCATTAATGTGACTATCTCTACATGTTGTCCGTGATGTGCTTGCATAGCTAGTGAAACCTACGCTGTCTGGACATAGTGCTTTACATTCACCAAGGGTTTTCTCTTGCTTCCTTTTCTTTTTTTTTTTTTAAATGATATTCAACTATGCCATTGTGTATGCTAAGGTTCTTAACTAGCCAACATTTTTACCTTTGGAGAGAAGAGCAACAAGAGTGTCCTATAAATAACATGAGTGAGAAAAGGTCTTTTTAAATTCTTGGGTGCCTTAGGAAGATTCCCCACAAGCAGTCACCTTTTTTAATTTAATTATATTTTCTTTAAGGAGTGCTTCCATTAGACATGTGGCTTAAGAGACTTGAAGGACTGCATTCCTGTTCGGAGCACACCCAAAAGCCCTTTCAGCAGGAACACAGACTTGCTCTCTCACTGGTGAGCTTTAATAATCGTTTTTAGTAGGTGGGAAAGGAAAGAAATCCAAGCAACCTCTCACAAGAGAGGTTGTGACTCAAAGGGGAACAATAGGTACTTCAGTGTTGATACTCTATTTCCCGCTACCTTATTAAAAAGGGATGGGCATTGGATCATGTGCTGGGGTTTTGAAAGAAAAAAGGGGAGGAGGGACTGAGGCAAAGCAAGGCAGGTTTCACAGAGTGTGGGAACTGCCAGCTCCTGTCCATTTTAGGGGAATGAGTGAGCCCAGCACATAGCACAACCATGCACAGCTAGGTACAGGTGAGAGCAGGAGGCACACATCCGATGCATCTAAAACAGCTGGAGCCAAGAATATAGTAATAAGCTGTCCACATGCAGCTTTCCTTGGAGACATACTTGACTGTTGATTATTGTAAAAAAACTAATAATATAGTGAGAGTTTTATGGCCAGTGTCACATCATTTGCTATTTAAGTTTTGTTGCCATATTTACTTTTATTTTGTAATAAATATTTTGCAAAAACTACACTGCATAGCATGCTGTGCTAATACATGTGTGTGATGGCAGCTCTTGCTTCCTGGTTACTCTATGCACTCTGCCTGGTTGGATCTGCTGGGCTTCCCCAGGAAGAGCCGGCTCACCCAGGTGAGCTCCCCCCTCTGCCTCCCAGCTCTGCTGCCCAAGAGGGCCACATTGCAGTAAAAGCAGGAGAACCGAGCCTGGATTCAGGTCTGGATCTGAGTTCCAGGGGCAACAGTGACAGCCTGGCTCATGCAAACTGAAACTGCAGTCTGTCACTGAAGCTGAATCTGCTCCAGCTCTCCCTCTGCAACCAGAGCCTTCTGTCTGAATTGCTCAAGAAAAATACTAGCTCCACATATTGGCTTTGCTGAATATTAAGATGTCTGGCACTTGGAAAAGGCAATGAGTTATGAAATGATACAGCCCACTGAGTTATTTAGCCATAGGAAGCCTCATGGTAGTGAAAAACTGCATGTAAAGTGACAGGTGAAGCTTTATGTAAATAATAATACGCAGTCCTAACTGTATCCCTCCAGGGAAGAGCTCCTTGGAATTATGACAATCCTATATGCAAACATCACCCAGTGCCTGGTGGCAGTCCCCAGAAAAGCCAGAGGAGAATGAGGGCTGCATCAGCAAAGGGACACTTGTTCCGGCCTCAAGAATGTGGAAGTGATCACAGAAAAAGACTTCCGAAGGAATTACTCTACCCTCTTTGTGTGCAGTTCATATAGAGATTCTACGTTTGATCTCATTTATACCATGCTGGCAGATCTCCAGCAGCATCAGCTGAGTGAATTTACTCCTGCTTAACAGGATCAAGTCAAGCTCTGTCTCTGACAGGCATTAACACTTGTGCTTTCAGCAGAACTTGTTAAGCAAGAATTCCTAAGGATATGATTTACTTTTCCCATATTTCACCGACATATATGGCAGAAGATAAGAGCTTTTTTGTGTAAAAAAACCCTGAAGTGTGTATTTGATTATACCAGGCTTAAGGAAATTAATTACTCCAATGTTGCCTATAATCCACATTAGATAATTTAACACACGTGATTTAATTAGGTCTTTCTACGCCATTCAGTTCTGAAGGAATGACAAACTTCTGTTACATCCTACACCCAAAGAACCCCAACACCCGGTATCTTTTCTGACAGACTGATTTTAGGATAAGGAATACCTCAGCTGGTACTGCTGACAAGTAATGTGTTTCCCCTTAAGACCAGTGAACAAACAGGTGAGATTCAGTCCAACATTAAGGTGTTTCAGGGTTTCTTTATACAGCTGGTATAACTTTCCAAGGGTGATATCCAGGAGCCAGAAGCAGGAGGACTTGCATGGCACCAGCACCTTGCCAAGGGAAGCAGCAGCATGTCAGTAAATGCGCTAAAGTTCCTTGAAATATTCAGAAAAGGTTTCTGAGGCCAGCCTGGTTTTCTTAAGAAAACTCCTGACCACCAACAATGCAACTGGGCTCTGAGGTGAACAGTGAAACATGCCCAGAGAAAACCGCCCAGGAGCCGGCAGCAGCAAGGGAGCCTTCTGTGCTGCAGAAAGCCCTCCCACTGCCAAACCAGGCTACAGCTAATGACATGCACGCAACAGCCCCTCTCAGCTGTGCTTCAACACCACCCAAGAGCAGTTAATGGCAGGCAGTAATATGAGTGACCAAGATCTGCACCTAGGAAACAGGTTTTTTTTTTGTTGACAGTTCTCCTCAAAACCAATTTTCACTTTAAACACAAAAAAAAAAAAAAAAGCAGAAACTCCTAGGGACTGATGAAATTCATAGCAAGAATACAGCACAACTTGAGTAGTTCCCACCTGCAGCTGTGCCAGCACCAAGCCACGTGGCACTGCTGGGACAGTGCCTCAGCCCATGCCATGGCATTGCAGGCAGGAGCAAATGCTGTGGCAATACCAAGATCTGCACCAACCAAGCATGGAAGCAATCTCCCAGGACCCCAGTGCTACAGGGAGCTGTCAGCACCAACGGCAGTCAAGCAGCATGTCCAGACACTGCACTAACAGACACCACTGGCTGCGCCTCAACATACTCCTTCCAGTTTTAAAAACTATTGACTTACATAGTTTGTTGTGGAACCCATGTGCTCATAAGACAACTGCACTTTTTTATACAAAGTCCATATAACATAGCACATATGCGCTGTCCTGAGGAAACTCTAAAGCCTGCATTTATTTGCAGATGACATATCTAAAGAAAATTGCTCCTTCTGCTTCTCCACGCTGAAGTGCAGATTCCTTGGAACAGTTCAACAGCATCTAGCCCTACAGAAGACATCAGCAACAGATATCTGACAAGCATATAACGTAAATCATAGAATCAACTAGGTTAGAAAAGACCTTTAAGAGCATCAAGCCCAACTCTTATCCCAGGACTGTCAGGTCCACCACTAAATCACTTAGGCAAGTGCTTTGGGTGCAGTTAGAAGTCTGTGCCCGAACAGGAAAGTCACAGCAAGTTCCTTAACCAGTGCTTCACCTTCAACCCTGCTCCCATTCCGGGCAGAAGGCTGCAGCGCAGCTCCGGCCGCTCACCACGTTCACGTCTGCGGCGTGCTTGAGGGCTGCTGCCGGGGCAGGGCAAAGGCAGGAGGGCAGCGGCTCCGTAGGCACCATCGCCGAGGGCCCCTAAAACACTCGTACCACCCTGAACACCTCCACCTCCCTTTGAGACCTTTTACGTCCGTCCACACCCAACCGCGGGCCCCCGCTGACCGCGTACACCTGCCCCGCTGCCCCGGCAGCCCCCGCGCCTCCCGCGTCGCCATGGAGACGGCGCCCTCCAGCGCCGCCGCAGCTGGCTCGGCCGTGCCATGGACGGCGGGGCCCGGAAACGGGGCCGGGTGGGCCGGGCGGGGCCAGCGCGCCGCGGCACGGCGCGGCGTGGTTTCTCCCCGAGGCTCCCCTTGCAGCGTCGGAGGCGGGCCCGGCTCTCTGAAGAGAGACGGACAGGTCGGTAGCGGGGGCCGTGTGGAGAACCGCAGAGCGATCGAGGAATCCCCGGGCGGCAAGCCGCTCCCCGAGGCGCTCTGCTGCAGTGGAGCAGGTGCTGACCGATCTCCCTAAAACCGCGGGAGGGAAGGCGGAGGGGAAACCGGCCGAGCGACCTTGGTCAGCGGCTGGCAGGGCCCAGCTGGCACCTCCCGCCTCGGTAGCTAAACCGCTGCCAGCCCCACTTACTGCATCCGCAGCGTTTGGAGTTCTAATTAGATACATTCGGAAAAGTCTCCTTCATCGGTACAATGGTCCAGGGCAATTGCTTTGAAGTCATTGTGCGGGGCTAACAGCTGGGTTTGTGTCTTACATTAAGGGAACATCGGACAGCGTTGAACCCATCGAGACACAGAAGCTGCCAGGAGCTTCAGTGTCGATGCAGAGAGAAGCTGGCTGTCTCCATGAACACTCCTACAGAAAATCAAGTAAGAAACAGCTTTGTTCAAGGAAGAGCTGCTCACTTGTATTGCCTTTCACTGAAGCTGCCTAGGGCTTTCATAGAAGACTTGTGACTTCGCAGTTTCCCAGAGATCCGCTTGCAAAGTGGTGGAGACCTGGAGCAGCCTCCAGGAATCCCCTCGTTGCTGAGCCACTTCTAAATGAACCTGCAGGACCACTCTGCCAGCCAACAGGCATAGGAGTGCTTAGCAGATGGCAGAAACAGCATACTGTATTACTGCGAGAGGTACTGGCAAAGCCTCTCGGGAAACCTGGAGATATATCAACCTTTCTTCTCCTCCTGCTCAGCTGAGCCATCCCAGCATGTGACCGAGTAACCAGCGACTTCTCTCGCCTGCTGAAGTACAGCACTGTACCTTAGGACACAGTATGTTAGTGGTAGTTGCTGCTTGACCCCACTGCTTTTGGACACCCCATCAAACAGCCTTTGTGCTTTTCAAGTGTTTGGGTTTTGTTTGCTTTTTTTTAAAAAAAAAAAAAGTGTTCAAAAACCATGTAGATGAGGCCCTCAGTGACATGTTTTAGTGGTTGCCTTGGCAGTCCTGGGGTAATGGTTGGCTTTGATGATCTTAAAGGTCTTTTCCAACCTAACCGATTCTATGATTCCTTTTCAACAAGCAGCCAGGCAGCTCTGCTCTGTTGGAGAATGTCTCCCGCATCTCGTGTGCCTCTAAGAGCAGAAGTGATCAGGGCCACAAAACAGCACACCATCTGAAAGTACTGGAGTTAGCTGTGTGCAGATCCATCCCAATAGAAAGGGGACATGCACAGCCCACAACAGATAAACATTGCTCTCTTCTCACTTTGGAAGGATGTTTGTTTGGAAATGCACTGTGAATGTGTTTGCAGGAGAAAACACTGTAAGCTTTGTACCTTAGGTGGAGCTTTACAAGTCCTTGGGGTGACTGTGGCTGTAATACAGAATAACCAAGTGTAACCAGTGGTAAATCATCTACTTGGGTTTGGAGGCAGCAGTGGTAGATAGAGATGATTCAGAAGCTGCGAAGTCCATTAGAGAGGGCAGAGTAAGAAGCGGAGGGTGCACCTACCCTGAGTACTGTGCCCTGGGTGCCAGGCTTCCTGGTGTCCCTCGGTGCCATGGTGCACCCAGAGCTGTGCCCTGCCTGTGCAGCTTCACACCAGTGAAGCACCAGCACCATGCATTTTCTGAAGTTACTTCCTCGCAGGTGAGGTTTATGATCAGCTACACTCTGTGACATAGCTTGATTGCTGTGGTGATAACTACGTGTCTTTGAACTTCAATTCAAAAGAAGTTCAAGCAAACCAGCATCCACATAATTCAGCCTTCTAAAAATATAAACAACTCCCATAGCATTGCTTTCACTTTTCCTTCTGTGTTGGTGCATTCATTCACTACTGGGTGCATTCCTGAGCTGTGGGTCCCACTACAAGCCTAGGAAGCTGGGTGATGACATGGGGCTGTTGTGATTTTTATCCCGTCCTTTTAAATACATGTTCTGATTTTTTCATACTTTCCAAAGAGAAGGACTTAGAAAGATTTTGGTGTTTCAGCCTGCCCAGAGTTTCATCTGGCTGAGTATTTTCTGGAAAGCAGAATAAGCTTACTTGGAAGGGCAAGACAAATTAGGTGGCAACAAGGCAAACTAAAATTTAAGGCTAAAAGGACTCAGAATGTGTTTAGTTTGGCTGAAAGAGAGGCTGTAGCAGTTGGCATGCCAGCCATGTTGATGTTCAGAAAGGAGATGATGTATATGGGACAGCACACAGCTGTGCAGCTGAGGTAGCTGGATGTCAGCACTACTGAGGACAGTGCTAGACACCAAGTCATCTGAGATGTTTCCTGTCACTCCAAAGGGCAAAGAACCCTTTGTTGCATTTATACAGCATGGACTGTACTTAGAAATGAGAGAAAACCTCAAATGTCTCTACAGCTCGCTCTTTTTAGGACTAAAGAAGCTAGAAATGCTTTAGAGGATAATGCAGTATTCGCTCAGTGCTACAAGTCACTGACGCTCAGCAATAAGCTGTCTCTATATGACTTCGGTGGGACACTTTTGTAAAGCCCTGATCCCATGTCAGTGCCCAGTTACAGTCCCTCAGGCATCTGGGAAGGGTTACATGCAGATCCAGCTTGCCCACCTGAAACTGTAGGACCAAGTCTGGCAAGAAGGCCTCAGGCAGCTGATGTGGTCGGTGAGAAAAGGCTGGCATGCTGAAAGAGGAACAAAACAAATATGTCTAGAAGATAAGCTTTCTGAGAGCACAACATGGCAATTCGGTAATTCTCATTGTCGCTATTACTTGCAGCCCTGTAAGAAGAGTCCAGAAGCTTAGATGTTTTGTGACATGGAGGTAAGAACTTCCCCAGGTTGCATATATATACTTAATGGGTTTACACCTGAATAAAGATATGACTCCAAATTGCTTTTGTTATTTTCCACTTTGAGTTGGAAGAAGATTTTGTGAAGCTGTTCAAGAAATCACTGCGCACATTCCCATCCACTGGCCTGCCTAGCCTTCTGGCCTACAGACCTGAATCGTTACGAGAAATCTTGCAGGCTGAGGTGAGTCAGTGGTAGATGTTCCCTACTGTGTGGCTTTTGCTGTTTATTTCCTATGAGTCCCATGTAGAAAAAAGAAAAATAATGCCCTTTGCCAAGCCAGTGCAGGAGTTCCTTTACAAAAGAGTATTTCTTTTGTAAGGCTCTTGAAATTATGCTTATTATGCACTCCTGAACAGCAAGAGGCTGTGCAACTCCTCTCCCCAACACTGCATCCTGTGTTGAGAATTTCCTAGCAGAAGAATTTGCCCTCTGGCTGAAACAGTGGTACAAAGTTTGTATAAATACTAGGTATACAGTTAAAGAATTACAAGAAGGGCATAGAGTTCCCCATAACTCTTAGCAGAGTAAAGTCATCAAAGAGAGCTAATCCTAGGCATGAGGTGGGGAAGCAAGGGAATTTCCAAGAATAATGCTCCAGAGAAGCCAAGTATTTCAAATTAATATGTTCTTTTCTGAAACTGAAGGATTTGAATGAAAGTGTTAAACACACAGTATAGTAAATCAAGTGTAAGTGAAGCACACCAGCTAAGTGGCCTGGAGCAGGTACCTACCCTTCACCCCTTGCTGCTGCTAATGGATTGCTCTCAAGTGGTGCTGAGCCTGATGTGCTGCCCTTGGCAGTGGAGGCATTAGGCATGAAATTCAGCAGCACACTCTTGGCAACTGCAACTTCTGTAACTCAGTTTCAAAATGTGTTTTCAAAAAATAAGATATTTATTTCAGAATATCTCGTCCCATCCTCAAAATATATCCCAGAGCAGTCCTGATTTGCATCTGGTCAAATACGCTCAGCTCTTTTGTCAACAAATCTGCTGGTGGATCCTCATGAAATTCCCCACAGATTTTCCTATGATCAACAGTGCAACAATCTGGGAGCTTTTTCTCTCCAAAGCCCCAAGCAACATACTTGAAAGAGTTAATGCATCAGAGTACTCAGCTGTATCATTCTTCATGCTCTGAAGCTTTCTCTTGGAAGGAATGGGTCTCGTAGGTACTACAGTTATTCCATTTATTTGAGGGTCTTTATTTATTTACTTTCTACAGAACAGCTTTTCTTTTTGGTGGTTTCCTGAACCTAGTGTTTTGAGTTAAATTGTCCCAAGATATCACACACAGATCTGTTTTAACTGCTCTTACACATTTTATGATGTTGCATTTTGAGCATAGCCCTCTTTCCCCAAGATAAAATGAGGATTTGTGTGCTGATACTATTATTTTTGTCTTCCCCATGTTCTCTCTTCCTACCTCCACTTCAGATAGAGGAGGACTTTGCTCCAAGATGTGAGTACTGTGGCAGCTTGCTGAAGCCATTCCCTTCCTTTGAAGACATTAGCCCACTGTCACAGGATTATGAATTAGTAAGCTGGTGGGAAAGATTAGCAGAGGTTGGCTGTGGAAAGGCCTACTCTTACGGCACCGCTCTTCTGCCTTTCAGAAGTTTTGCTGTGAACATAATCGAGGCCTCTACGAGTTCATCGTGAATGAGAGGAAGATCTACGGAGGCACCTGGAACATTCTCACCAAAGTTGGCCCCCAGAAGACCCATGAGGGGGAGACCCACAAAGGTGCCTGGAACATTCCCATTGATATTGGCCTCCATAAGTCCCATGAGAGGAAGACCCATGAAGGCATCTGGAGTGTTCCCATTGATGTTAGCACCCAAGAGTCCCATGAGGGGAAGACCCCCAAAGATGATGGGAGCATTCCTATTGATGTTGGCTCCCATGAGTCCCATGAGGGGAAGACCCATGAATGTGCCAGGAGCATTCCCACTGATGTCATCCCCAATGAGTCCTGTGGCACCGAAGTCGACAGTCTGCTGTCAGAGGAGAGGATGTATGAGAGGTACCGTGAAATGACTACAGGGAGAACCGGGTATCTGGTCTGTAAGGCACAGCAGGTGACTCTAGGGGGACAAGAAGCATTAAGAAAATGAAACTGCAGCAAGAGGCAATGAGAGAAGAAAAAAATTTGCTTTAGGCAACACAAGTTCACATTCTATCTGCAGCCTCTTGGCTTTTCTCCTGTCAGGCTGTATTAGAATGCAGGGAGGTACGTATTGAGTAAAGCATTCATTCTACTACTTTCAGACATAGTGTCTAGAGACAGGTAAAGCCAAAAACATAATTGCAGTTGTGGGTGTGATAATACTCAGGTCTAGCTTTACCCCAGATACTGAAACAAACCTTGAATTTGTGTTTCTCTGTTTTGCTGCATAAACTGCGACCAAGCATTTGGATTCTAGTTTCCAGTCACGAGAACTCTGCAAGTTTGACTTCTACTGGGCTGTTTAGTAGGAGGCCCAAAGCTTATACATGTATCTGAGTCTATAGCATAGGCTTAAAGAAAAGTAAACCAGTATACCTGGACGTAAACTGCTAGTTTGCTTGAACATCTTTTGCAGTATACCAGTGTCAGTACCTCATATTATGTACAGAGCATAAACCAAAGTCATTGTCAGACACTGTCAAATTTACAGAAAGCTAGACAAGAAGAACAGTCAAAGTATTCTTGGAGATTAGTTGTTTCTGTGATCTTGGAAAGCTCTTCTCTTTCACAGAAAATCTTGACACACAATCCATTACAATGTTTAGTCTGTTCATTGAAACCTCTGTGCAGAAACAATTCCTTTTTGGTGATATTCCGTTGACTAACTTACATGCAGTTGTGTGAGTGGAGAGAAGAAAACAGATTCAGAAACTTGCATTCCTATGGAAAGGATACCCAGTGCCTCTAGTTTTCAAAACAGGATATATGAAACATCTCAGGAACACTTTCATTTCCAGGCAGCTGGAGAGACGATCGACCAGACAGTTATTTTTGCAGGCAACAAAGACAGCACTTGCAGCTAAACGTGAGTTTGCATTTCCTTACATATTTGTCTATTTATTAAAACAATGAATTCAATGGAATTGCTTGTCTATAATGCTCCCTAATGGAACAGGGAGATTTATACAATGACACATTAGCTCACTGTCAAGTGTGCAATCCCATTAAATTAGATACTGCCATATTATATGGCATGAAAAAACAAAAACCACTTACATTCCCATTGCACTGAAAGGATCTCGTTGCTGTTACTTTCAGTATTTAAATCTGACTGTTTCAACTGAGATGCACAGAAATTTACTTTAGAGAATAATGAGTTGGCAAAGCCAAGCCCTTGGAAGGAATGAACTGCCAGAATTAGGGGGATCAACATTTTGCTTAGTCATGTGAACACTCCGCTAAATCCTAGCCCAGTCTGTGAATGACTGAGCAGCCCTTTGGATCTAGCTATAAAATTAAAGGCATTTTGACTAAGAACAGATGAACTACATTTGTAATATGGGCATATTTTCACAGAAGAGGGCAGGGTGCTTTTGTGGCACCAAGGATTTCAGATCATCAGTTCTGCAGAGCATGGATCCACAAATGCTATCCAAAGAAAGTCATACTACATCTTTTTTCTTATCTCTGAAATAGCTGAATACTTTGGACTGTCCTTGTGAGATAGAAAACACCTTGAAACAGACTCCTAGGATGGAGCATTTCAGCCAGAAATCCCCACTCCCCCAGGTTACAGCCTCCCTGCCATCGGCACTGCCAGCCCTACCCAATGAACACAAACCCTCCCTTTCCTCTCTAGGTTTAAATGAACCTGGCAAGATTTTCTACCAGCTTTCCCTGGAGCCCCCATCACCAAACAGCTGGACGCTGATGCCTGCTGAGAGAGCAGCAGAGCCCAAGGAGGAGTCTATCTCCTACAGCATCACCTGCTGTGATTTTACCTCTGTTGGTGGAAAGGCACGTAGCTTCTGCGGACATATCTGACAGGATGTGTCCACGCTCCAGAGCGGCTGAAGCCTGGTGCATGCCTGCCTTTCAAAGGCAGCTGGCACAGAACTGCTCTCATCCATTTTATTGTTTCTCTTCCAATCTTAGGTAGTGAAGAATGAATTGCTGGAAAAATACTACAAACATGGGGGGAAATTCCTTACCATGCTTCCAGATGGAACAGTGCAGTTATTGTATCCTTTACGGGGTTCATTGGCCTGCATTAGTCCAGGGTTGTTACTGTAACTTTACATGAGTCATAGACTGCTTTATCACCAAATACCCTGCTCCATCATTCACATTTGTTTTCACAGTCTGGAAAAAAAGCAGTAGTGAAACCACTTACATAGGTCTTGGTCTGAGGTTCTTCAGATCTGCCAGGAGCTTCCATGAAGGATAGGTACTTGTGCCTTTAATACCCAGCTTAAAAAATGTGCTAGCCCAGTGTTTAGACCCACTCCTGAGCTCTGGCCACCCGTGGATGGGTGCTGCTGGCCGAGTGGGCTCCCAAACCATTCAGCCCCATCCTTCCCACAGGGACAAACCAGCACATCATTTCCCATCGGCACGGGGCTAAGGTCTCTGTCCTGCAGGCAGGAGCACACAAAAGGTGCACTGACAAACTGAAATTAACAGTGTAACAGAGTACTCTTTGAAGAAATAAAAACGTGTCAGTTTCATGAAAGGACCCCATAGCTTTCAGGCTGCCTTTGCCCTTATGTAAACCAGAACCTTTTAAGCCACCCAAGTTATTTTTCCTTACTGTGGCTGACTTTTTTTCTGACATGGGGGTGTATGAAAGCCTACCTGAGCTCTGCCACCAAAGCAAACAGGCTTGAGACTACTTCTCTGCTCTGCCTTCCAGGCTGCATTTGTCCCAGGGATGCTGCTAGTCATGGAGGTGGCTAAGTGCCATAAGCACATGCGCTTCCAATAGCAAGTCTTGCTGAAGGGAAACCCCAGTGAGACACAAAATACCTCCTGCTCCAGTCAGGTTTCTGCACCGAGGGCCTTTTTTCTCCACATTTGTTTTCTTTTTAGCGCTGGGAGGATAATACCTGCCCTTGTTTTCTCTGCTGTCATCCAAGTTGAGTATTTTGACCACTTCACTTTGCTAGCCTCATACTTTCAATCACTAGCGTTGCCCAGGAACATGTCATTAAGATAAAAACTTGCTAAGCAGTTCTGCCTGGGTTATCGGTTAGAAAACAACAAAAATGTATTCTGTGTCTCTTTTGTCAGTGTATACACAGTACTTCAATGTAGCAGAAAAGCACTGGCAGTCTCCCAGGTAACACTGGCAGCACACCATCATTCCACCTTTTACACAGTGATCTGGTTAATGGGTCCATTTTTATACTCCAAAGTAGTGCTCAGAAATATTCAGAATGTACTAATAGACCAGACAAAGAAAGGAGTTACGAACACCTTACCTGATGACAGCTATCCATCTGGAAATCTGGCAATCATTGTTGTACAGAAGAAAAAATGTCACGTTTGCATAGTACAGGAAGACAAGCCAAGTTATGCCGAAATACAAGCAATATTTAAGTCTGATGGCAGAAGTACTTGCTATTATCCAAGTGGAACTGTGTGGTATGTTTAAGTTGGTCAGAGCAGTTTTGCTCTTCATTGTGTTTTTTAAATTTCAAAGGTCATAAAGGGTATTTTTAAGAGCATTCAAAATTAAGACAAGTAAAACAGCTCGGGGGCCTGCTTCAGGTGCCTCCCAGAGGGCAGGGCCACCCCAGCCGTGTCTTGAGAGAGAGGGGTTAGACCCCAAACTAGCTGTGCCTCAGTCCTTTCCCTCTGTGGAAGCTGCCATGGGAGCTGCAAGGTTCAGAGCTTTGATTTTCCTCTCTTCTAGGATATACATGAGCATTCAGGGAGGGCAGTATTTGGACCAAGCAGGCAGCAGGGTGAGGAGGTGGACATGGCCAAACAGCATCATGTCACCAGGACCCCATGTCCCGCTGAAACCCATCTTTATCTCCCTCAACCGGCACGTCGGGGTCAGGATCCTGGGCCAAGATAAGATCGCTGTTTCCTTCCTTGCCATGGGGCGACAAGCAAAATTCAACGTGGGAACCAAAGTGCAGGTATTTCTCAAGCTCACAGGTAGCTCCACACAAAGTCACTTTCCACCGCAGGAGCAGGGCAGCCAGGTAAGCTCCCATCCATGGGGAAGCACGCTTATTCCACAGTGGGTGCTCCCGATGTTGCCCCATGGTCCTGCCCCTCAAAACAGCAAACAGTGGAGGTGTACCTGTGCTCAGGCCCATGCAAACAGGGGGCTCGGCTCACAAGCCCTGGCAGCTCTGACTCTACGTAAGAAGCTGCAGAGTGCAGGAAGCACTCCCAGGTAGGTCCCCACTGTCCCTGCCTGCATCCCTGAGGGTCACCCTGGCTCTGCTGTGGAGAGACCTGTGATCCATGAGGGCAGGGTGTGTAGCAGCTCCCTTTACTCCACGGGTTCCTGCCACAGGGCAGGTTTGTCTATTGGGGAAAGACTAAATCCCTGAAGACCTGTCCTGTGCTGCTGTAGGGCTAACACCACTCACCTCCGCTCCCCAGGTCAGCGATGTCAGCCAGCTGCCTTCCCCTGCCCCGCTGAGTGAAGACGAGCTCCTGCTGCTTGCCTTCAGGGTGAGGATCCTGCGGCTCTTTGACAGACTGCGTGGATGCTTAAACTTTCCTTCTAGTGAGCAATGGGACAAACTGAAGCCTCCAGCATACCTTATCACACGGACTTTGAAGATCTTACAGCTTTGCACAAGTTCTGACATAAGCGATGAGCTACGTAGCTCAATCAGGGCAATAATAAATGCTGAAGTCTGACCAGCAAGTTAGTGTGAAGGCAAATCAAGCTGGAGATGCTCCCTGACACTGCAGCATCTACACACATTCAATGGTGTTTTGCCTGCAGTCCTGCCCTGCTGTCACACAGTGCAAAGGGCAGCCCTTGGCCATTCTGCATGGCCCCATTCCTGGGGCCTTCCCACCTCAAGGTAGGCTGACTAGTTGTTTCAGCCCATGGATGTGGCACGAAGATAAAATCCAATAGAGCACAGGTAAGTTATAGTCCGTGACAGGTATATGGGTAGATGTTTGCTCAGAAGTCACCCACACAGGCACTGCTCTGCAGTCAGCACTTCTGCCAAGGACACGGCACCAGCAGGATGCCCAGACTTCCCTGGCGCAAGCGCTGGATGACAGCTCAGCCTGCCGCAGGTACAAGACACAGTGGTGCCCCACGCACAGAGAGGCATAAAAGCAGTTTGTCCAAGGCAATCAAAGGTCATTGTCTTGGCAACATGTGCGTGGGTGCCAGGGGCAGGAAGCTGTTAATGCGCACAGCAGAGAGCACGGAGAAGCCACAGCCTCTTGGCAGCAGCTCGTAAACAACCAAGGCAGGGGGAAGGCTCTGCTGCAGTGGGCAGCCTGTGCTCCTTCCCACCAAGGGCCCAGTGGCTGTGAGCAGAAAGAGCAGAGGTGGTGGGGCATGGACCCCTCATGAAGTGGTTACCTCAGGCTGGCCCCTGCCCCAGCTCCCAGCAGTTGGGATGTTTGAGGGAGGTGCGGTGCCATAGGAATACCTGCTGCACCAGGACACTGCCCTGGGTGCCAAAGAGCCAACAGCTCAGGCTGCCGTGTACAGCATCCGACACAGGGCCACCTTGCAGCCTTCCGACCCCTCTCATGGACAGGAGCATGTGGGGAAAGGGAATGTCAAAGGAACACCTCCTCAGCCCCAGAGCTGCCCTGGCTGGTGCAGAAAACCTTGAAGGTCAATGCCAAGGCCATGGGAGATCAGGGCACATTGAAGACACCAGGGGAGCAGGGTGATGCTGGGGGAGGAGTTCCTCACTGTCCTGCCTTTTACAGGTTCTCCAAACACAAGTAAAATGAGCTTTTACTCAACCACAACACTAGTAGGAAGTTGCACAGTAAATGAGTCAAAAAAAATTTCCCATTTATGTCAAATCAGGCTCTGGATAAACATACTATTCTAAACATACGGATTGGGAATTTAAGTCTACCAGTCCAAGACAGATATTACTTGCTACTTCATGTTCATGACCAGCATACCAGCTGTGTTAATAGCACTGCTAACACCACGTGGAAGCCACACGCTGCCTGCCGGCCTCCACCACCTTGAGAAACACCCTGTCCCCAGGAGAGGGGCAGTGGTGGGACTGCTCCTGTTCACACCTGGGCTCACCCTGGTCTCATCCAGGCGTGCCAGGCCTAGGAAAGGGCAAAAACTCAACATTCAGCAAAATAACCAGGGTTTAGATCCACTCCAAAGCCTGTAATGCAACCCACTGGGAAAAGCTGCCTTCTAGAATTACTGGAGGTGGCAATGGCACACGCGCACCTCCAGCTACCCTCGCCTCCCCACGCCCAGGCAATTCCAGACTTCCCCAGTAATGGAGCAAGGTACAAAAAGGGTGGTGAGGCACTGGAATGGGTTGCCCAGGGAAGTTGTGACTGCTCCATCGCTGGCGGTGTTCAAGGCTGGGTTGGACAGAGCCTTGGATGGCATGGTTTAGTGGGAGGTGTCCCTGCCCATGGCAGGGGGGTTGGAACTAGATATCTTAAGGTCCTTTCCAACCCTAACTATTCTATGATTCTATGACTGTCACCCAAGCCACCGCAGCTGAACCTGCAGAGTTCCACAGGAGATGGGCTGAGTGGCACAGGATGCTGCTCTGGCTGGGCCCTGTGGCACGGGAGGTTTGTACCTTGCTCCATTACTGGGGAAGTCTGGAATTGCCTGGGCGTGGGGAGGCGAGGGTAGCTGGAGGTGCGCGTGTGCC
This sequence comes from Amazona ochrocephala, assembly GCA_039720435.1. Taxonomy (NCBI): domain Eukaryota; kingdom Metazoa; phylum Chordata; class Aves; order Psittaciformes; family Psittacidae; genus Amazona; species Amazona ochrocephala. The sequence continues at coordinate 35,924,605 of CM077884.1, read as the reverse complement.
ATTGCCACCTCCAGTAATTCTAGAAGGCAGCTTTTCCCAGTGGGTTGCATTACAGGCTTTGGAGTGGATCTAAACCCTGGTTATTTTGCTGAATGTTGAGTTTTTGCCCTTTCCTAGGCCTTTTAGTGTGAGGTGTCTCTGCCCATGGCAAGGGGGTTGGAACTACCCTTGTGCGTAACAAACCAAGATCAACAAGCTTGATCCCCTCAGATCTATTATTTAATACCCACTTTACACATGGGTGAAAGCAGTTAAGCGTTCACACAAAGCTTATTTAGAGAAATGGGTCTTTACACCTTCATTTTAAAATCATAAAGTAGCACTGTATAGGAAGGAAGAGCAAATAGCTGCAATGTCACCCACCACCCAGGACAACAGGAAGGTGCCTGGGTTCCCCGCTGCTCCGCAGCAGTGCTGGTAGTTGGACCCCCATCCACAAAAAACAGATGCATTTAGGAAGGTGATACAAGGAGGAGAAACCCTTGCAGCATTACTGAGCACACAGAACGCCCGGAGAGCCCCGCACTGGGTATTTCTGGAGGCCGGGATAGCAGTGAACAGAAGCAATATAGACTCACCCAGGTCTGTCCTCCCAGGCACTGCTCGAAGCAGGCTTCCAGGCTGCTGCTGCCTGTCAGCCAAAACTGCCCAGCTGGGGTTAAGCTTCATTTCAGGAAACACCAATTTCACACCGGAACCAGTTCTCCTGGTTAAAACACCAGACACAATGTCACCAGTTAGTGTCTGGCAACAGGTTTATCAGAAGGCTAACAGGTATTGCTGCCTCCAGCGACTATTGAGGTTCTGTAAGTCCCATTTTACTGTTCAATTTTTCCTAAGTGCTCTATAAATGGCAATCGTGGGCCTTGGTCCAGCCCATACACCCAAGCCTGCGCTACATGCCCTACAGCCCAGAGCAGCTACAGGTACAACCAAAACACTGCCCAGCCTGCAACACCACCCCATGCCAAAAAGAGAAAAAGCTTCTGCTGCATTGGAGGGACATCAGCAAAGGCTCCCACACAGCAAACACTAATGCACTGACAATGCACCAGCCCAGGTGGGAGGGGAGGGACAACAGCAGGCAGCAAGCAGAAGGTGAGCAATTACCATCACTAGGGTGATGCTGCGAACAGCTCATGGAAAAATCTTTATCTAGCAGGACATCCATGCATTTATTTGCTTTCTAATTTCCCAGAAGTGCATGATTTGTGAGAAACTAAACCTCTATCCACACTAGAAAAGTTTGGTTAATCTATTTCAGAAGAGAAGGCACAAATTACCTGAAGGGATGATTTCATTACAGTCAAGCACAGTGGCCTCAAGGCTGCTTTAGCAGCTGCAATGAGCAACACCTCTGTAGCAACTGGCATGGACTCCTCCCTCAGCTGGGTGGACAGAGCTTTGGCTACACACAACATCCCCTACATCAGTCCCTAGAGCCTCAGGGAGCGTCAAAACCCATTCCGACACACCACGGCAGCTGCCCCTGGACTCCCTTCTCATCCGATTTACTGTCCCAACAATGAGAATCTCCCTCCCATTCAGAGACAACATTTGACACAGTGGGTCCAGGAGGTACTTTTGCTTGTTTTACAAGGGGGGTGAAACCCTGTAGCTTGGAGCGGGACAAAACCAGGGTGGGAGGCAAGGCAGTGCCAGGACCCAGCTCCCACATGGGTGTCACTGGAGCAGTGGCTCAGCCATCCAGCCTGGAGTACTGCATGGCCCAGAGGTACCCAGCGGTGACCAGGAACTGAGGATCACAGGCTGCAGCCAGTGGCTCACATCCCAGGGAAACTCCCAGCCCCTGCAAGAGAACCACACCGGGACTGGGGTCTAACCCAGCAACTCCCCAGAACTGCAGCACCTGAGCTCCAATTGCAGCTGGGCTTCAGGAGGAAGAGACAAGAGCACGTGTTCCTTCCAGAACACAGAGGCTGTTAGGGGCTTCAACAACACAGACACAAGATTAATGACTTTGTAAAGTTGGCTTTTTATGCTTTTTCTTTCAGTTGCAGTTCTAAGAATATCCATCAGTGACTCAAATAAGGTACTTCACACAGTAAATGAGAACTCTTTATTTAAATTAACTTTCCTGGTTTCTATTTAGGACAGTAGAAAGGCCCAGCTGCTCCTCTCTTCAGAATGGTCAAGGAAAAACCTCTTGAACTGGCCAACACAATTTAAAGAGCAGTTGACCTTAATTTTTACTGAAGTCACAAAACAATGTAACTACTCTGCAAATAATTTTGTTTATATAATTTAGTATATAATGCACTGTTCAACTCTGCCATATATTCTGAAAAATATACAAACTTGCTTTAACCACATTAGAGATATCTGCCAGAGAGCTGTCACTTAACAGTGTAGGACAACATCAGACACTCCTATAACTTCATTTTAAACTACAAAAAGAACATAAATTCATATAAAATACAACAGATTAAACATTTTTTTTCCAAGGAAAAATTAGGTATCAACTCAATCTGCGATCGTGTGAAACATGAATATAAAATAAGTTACAGTTAGTAATGCCTGCATTGCTGAGCTATGAACTGGTCGAATGGAATCTTAAAAAAACTATACAGTATTATTGCACTCCATGACTGTGCAGGACCTGGAAACACGCCAGCACTGAAACAGCTCTTTCATTAAGTTTTTCTCAGGAGGCACAACGCAGCTGCGAGAGAAGCATCCAGTCTGTACTAACAGTGCGCTGTCTTCAGTACAGGCCTTCATGGGTCTGAGCCGCGCTGCCTTTGGAAATTGCCACTTAATGCCTGGAAACGGAGACACAAGCGTTACAGTCGGCAGCCACGCTGGCTCCACAGAGCAAACTGCCCCTGGAGCTGTCGGAACAGAGCAGGGGCAGTTGCTGTATCTAGGGAGAACAGCAGCCAGGCACGCTTTGGGTTAGAAACCTGAACTACCAGCACTGTCCCTTGGGAGGCTGGAACTCACGGCAAGAGAGTACTATCAGCATTTAATTCTGGGGAACCTCCCACAGGGATACCATCAGAATGATGCGTAGTTAGCTTGGACTGACAGGAGACACTGAAATGCAAAGTCACTGAGCCTCACTATCAACCCCTCCTCACCTCCAGTGTTACTTCCCACATGGAAATACAACTGAAGGGGTTTTTGTTGTCATTCTTTTAAACTCATCCCATTAAATTAAATTCTATGTAACAATCTTAGCATGTTTTGAAAGCTTTAAAGTAACATCAATCTACTCTGCAAAGAACACTAAGACTCTCCAAGTCCATACACGCAGGGTGCTGGGCTTCAGCAAGCCCATCTGAAAGACAGGACCACTAAGCTTTTTAATATTACATAGCATTTTAAACATACAAACCAACTTACTTCATATTTAAGATCACTTTCGCTAAATTACTAGGACAAACCAGACTGAGCTAAACAAAAAATATCTGTAGGATGCAGGAAGCAGAAGTCAACTGTTTCTCATATTCCCTGCACAAGGTAGCAATCTCTCCAAATTGCTCCCCCTGCTTCAGGAAGCCTCAGGAGTGTCAGCAGGGGGTGAATGGATATGGCACAAAACCAGGGCTTGAAGCCTGAGCTCTGTAGCAGTGAGGAACAGCAAAGTCAGCCCTGGGTGCACAGCATGGTTTCCTGCAAGGACCAAGACTGCCTGCAGGGCTCTGATAGAGCTGAGCGACTCTGGACATACACCTTCCCCTGCTGTGTTCTTGTTCATGCAAATATGAACTTGCAGAAGCAAAATCATATTAAACAGAGCTCCAAAGGAACCTGTGCAGGTGTCTGAACAGAGCCAGGTCACTGACTGCTACAGCTGGGACCAACTGATCAGTTTGATCATCATCAATGAGATGAGCTGCAAGACATCAGCTGACTGAAACGGCAGCACAGGGTTGGTCACTTGGGAGTAGGGCCTCCGTTGGCAAGGCAAGGCCAGGGAACCCATGTCTCATGCCAAAGCATTCTTGTACAGCAAAAACCTGCAACGCAGCCAACCGGTACACTTCCCTTCAGTGGTCTCCTAAGGGTCAACTGTCAGGCTTTGCACCAAGACAGTCTTTTTGTAGCACATCAATGTTCCAGTGAAGAGCTGTAAGCTAAACAGGTGACACAGGAACATGGAATTGGTTTGTCATAAAATATGTGAGCATAGATGTGAATCCTCTGCTCCTAACAGTCAAGGACTGTTTGCAAAAAGTTAAAACAGTACAGCGCACGGCTGGGAGCAAGAAAATGTTCTGCTTTCTAGGGTCATGCAATTCAATCAGGTTACAAGCTACAGACAAGTCCTTTGCACATAAGCTATTTTAAGGTACATAATGCAGAGTGTTTTCTAATCTCAGCACAATACTATTCACTAACTTAAGGCCTTCTGCAAGCAGCAACCCATCACCTGCCCAAAGGAACACCAGCTTCCAGTTTTGAAACAGGCAACCCCCCCCACCAAAACAGTAAAACCACGTGTCAATTTAAAGTCACTTGAGCTGGCGCTCCAGCAAGAGGCTTTCAAATGAGCAAATACAGTTTCAACATTCAGTCTGCAACACGTGGTCCCCCACACCCGAGCCAACAGACAACTGCTGACTGGAAGAAGACTTACAAGAAGTTTCAGTGCTGATAAATGGGGCTATGATCGATGATGGGGCATTGACTCCATGTGCACATTGAGCTTCATTTCGTTATCAAGAATTTGTACAAGCTGCTGCATGGAAGGAAGGTGGCCAGACTCTAGCTTAGACCACACCGGAACATCTACCACAAAACACACAGAGGGGAGAAAAGCACTGTTATGCTGACAGAGAAGAGAACACGTAGGGCTAATTCAAATATAAAATTAAAAAGATCTAGGAAGCTATGCAAGTCAGTAGTATGGTATACTGAGGAAAATATCTGGATCAACAGCACTCTAAACCCCTGGCTATACTAAAGGCTGGATCGGCTAGGAGAGTAAGAGTCTAAAGCTTCAATTTAGAAGTATACCATATGGATTTAGAGGTTCAAAGTATGCACTGACAGAAGGCTTAACAATAGATTAGTGAGTGGCAAAACAGCATACTGAGTTTTTAAACCACTGCTAAACCTCTGTGGGTCTTATTTGTCTTCATCTCACTCTGGCAAACATCTAAGCCTGACCCTCAAAAGTTCCGCTTACCATGATCTGGCTTGGAAGGTTCCACTCATAACAGCTGCAACCATTATTCCCAACCCCAAATATTAAAGGCAGCAGAGTCCATAATACTTAAGCGTAAGCACAGCATTCATTTTTGCTGTTGACAAACACTCTCTCAAACCTCCATCACTGCTACAGCACTTCATGAACCCACACTGAAAAATGCAACTGTCATCTTTGACATAAACCAAAAGCCAGACTGGAACCACAGTGTCCCAAAACACAAACCAGAAACATATAAAAGCCCAGATGTGACTGTTTACCCTCGGAAGATTGATGTCAACTCTAAGCTGAGATTTAGGACTAAAAGTGCATTGAGTTCAACTACTTTGATGCAATACAGTCATCTCTAAAAGGTTCTGCAGTATATAATTTAGAAACTACTATACTGAAAAGCATCCTGCACAATCATAAATTGAGGTTAAAGCACAGAGCTAGATCACATACTTGCACACAGAGCTTGAAAAATTCTGTACTCCATCAAGCTTACATAATCTTTACAATTACAGAATTATTTGAAGGCGGAAGGCCCATAAACTCTTAACCTGAAAAATCAGTATGCCTATCCACTGGTACCGAAATCTGGGAATAGCAATGGATTCAATAGGATTTCAAGGCTAAAATACATTACAAAAGAGAACACGGAAAGCACCTGGTTAACTGTAGATTATGCTTCCCTTGCTGATCATTTCGTACTTAATGCCCATCACGTGTAAAGAAATTAACAAAATACTATTATTCCAAGTGACCAAGCAAGTCAATTTTTACATAGGCATTTTAAAATATATGTAACTGACATCTGTATGAACTGCTTTATGACTTCTGTGATTTTCATAATTTGTGATATTGAACACCTGAAGTTTCCAAACGGATGGTAATTTCCACATTCCACCACGCTTTGAAATATACCCCTCATAACATCATCCCTCCTTCCCCCCACCCCGCTCTCACAGTCTATGTGTATACACGTAGCACAATGAGATTCCCTTAAACAAAATTCTCAGCTCACCATTCAAAGTTATTTCAAATGCACCTGTTGACATACACTGGTTCTCAATCATGTTGCTCAGGAAGAAAACCATCATACAAGCATAAACCTAGAAGAGAGCAGAGAGAATCCCAGGTACTTCAGCCGTGTGAGCCAGAGCTTATTTCATTCACTCCTAACAAGCACTGGCAGTTTACAGGCAAGTTAACAAGTAATCTTCCAAACATAGACCCATCTTCCTTTCATCCTCTTTTCAAAAAGATCGTGTGCATTGCCTTCCCTAGACAGGTATCAGCACTGCTCTGAAACCACTCAACTCAGCTCTGATTCAAACCACATTACATCTTCTCGCTCCTTCCCTCCACAGACCCACATCTTTTGTAACAGCCAACGTGCAGATGTAGCTACAACAGCACTTGTAGGATTACACACAACTGTTTCTACACGTTGCCAGTCACTGTAAAGAGTTAACACTCCAGATCAAAGAACCACAGGGGAGACACAAACAGCAGCTTAAGTCAAATTGTATTTGTTCATAAGAACTGTTAACCCTCGGGCATTTTTTCCAGCTCATCACGTGGAATTTTCTTTTGTGCATTGGTGCCTCAGGATGACATGACGCAATCTTCAGTAACACAGCATCTCCCTCCAATGCCAGCACCTTTATAATTCCCTTTTCAGGCACCAGGGCACATTCACAGGGGTCACTGCAATATTGAAGAATCTAGCACAGGTGATCAGTCATTCCACAGCCAGCCTAGCTGGGTAGTGCATTTGGCCCATTTAATTAAACAGGATACATTGCAGCTTCTCTACATTAAAACTAACAGGTTACAGAGACCCATTGCACTGGGTAGCCCAGTTTGAGGATCTGCGCACCAGCAGCATACATAAAGCAATTATAAATCGCTTCTGTCTAGTAGAATAAATCTGGAATAAGGTCACTATAGATCAGAGCACAACAACATTATTCTGTTATCATCATCAGTACTGACTCACAGAGATATTCATCCCACAAGGCACAGGCTGTTATGCCCAAGTATGTCCTGCAAAAACACCCAAAAATTGCAACTTCATTTTCCTAGCCACCATCTAATTGCATGCCTAATCTATTATGAAGTCTGATGAAAGCAAGGACTGCAAAATAGTTATGAGACAACAGAAAAGGGAAGCTGCAATTTTAACACCAACAATACAGGCTTGAAACTTTACTCTTGTGCCCTAAACAAACAAGATCTTTTATCATCTTTGTCAGCAATGTTAACCTCAGCTGTCCCTCCTGCAACACCATCAGCTTGGAAAGAGATGCTGAGAATCAAATCTGGGTCTGTCAAAAATATGAAGCACTATTATTAAGAATAATTGTGCTATGGTAAAATTCTCCAGTATATTTGGTTACAGAAGCCTAAAGATTCTGTTAAGGCTGCAGTGAACAGAAGTTGGCAGTAAGAATTGTGAAGTACTCCCACAGCACTTTAGAATGAAGCAATTCTAAACCTGCTTTTTCAAAAATCAAAGAAGAAAGTATACCATTTACCTTATTTTCTTGGCCCCATTGCCAGATGCTTGGAGCTTGCATGCCAAAGAAAGCAAACGGATCCTTGCCAACGATTATTAAGCCAATTAATACTAGTTTGAAGACAGACAGGAAGGATGCTATGTGCCTATCAAAAGACAACACACAAAAGTGACTTAGAAGGTTCACAGTTACTACTTCATCACTTCATAGCTGTAATTCACCTAATGGAAGTATTCTGACAGCGTACAACTATTTTCTAAGAAAACACACAACTTTTCAAGTAAGGTTATCTCCTGGGGGAGCGGTGTGGATGGAAGAGAGTTAAGAAAACATCCCCCCACAAAAAAGCACCCCACCTCACCAAACACACGCACGCTCAGAAGGATGCCACTGGTACCCTTCTGGTACACCAGGCTTGCAGATGTTTTGGGTTTTCTTCCTCCTAGGCAGACCTCAAGCAGAAATCTGCTTTCAACTTATACTTGTCCAAAATGGATAATACATTTAAATACCTAAAGAAGTTGTCCCATATTAGAGAAACACTAACTTGAGTGGCATTCACTTCTTCCTCATATTTTCCCAGCAGATGCAGAAAACCCCACAGCTTCTTGTAAGAATCAAACCTCAAGCCAGACAAAAAGTTAACACTGAGGTATCCAATCTTGTAACATTCTCACCATTGTAATTATTACAGTAATTAGGTCAAGAAGCAGTTCAGGAGCTACCACTGTAACTGTGGCATCACTACTCTATCACATACACAGTGGTTTAAAATAACAGGAACAACACTATTTTCATTTTGTCTTTTTCCAAGTTCTTTTGGGCTCCCCCTGCCTCCCAAACTTTACTTAAGGACATCTTGGTAGCCCTTCTGGTGAGGTTAGCACTCCCCTGACTTAGATGTTAAAATCAAACTCTTCCTTCATCTGAAACCTTAACTTATGACAGGAGTTAGTCACCAGGCACATAAACCTGAGTGACAAATGTGAATTTATGTCCAGATACATCATGTGGAAAAGTCTAAAAAATTCACTGTGGAAAAGTTAATTATATGACTTACTGTAAATTAGAACATGTCAGACCTCACCATACAGGTATCCAGATGGTAATATCTGTATGGAAAACTAAGGTGGCTATCTGGAATGCAGAACAAAACCAAGCTTGTATGCAATCATAATGGGAAAACCCCCTTAGTTTCTATTTTCAATATTATTCAAGCGTAAACGCTCATGTTCACCACTCACCACACTGAGCTCACATACTGGAAAAAAAGATAATGAGTACTGCTGGTCATTAGCTTACCTATATATAGGTTGAGGAAGGTAGTTCTCCCCTTCAATTCGGATGTCAGGGTACCGCTGGCTAATAACCCGCATGTACTCCTCAAACACCCGTCTGTAGCCTCAGGAGACACTAAACACAGACAGGGATTGTCACTGAAACTGAACTGCTGCGTGTTAAAGTCGCTGCTGAACTGGCAACACCAGTACTTGTGCTGTTCATGAACCACTCAGTTTAAAACAAAACTAAAACTCTTCACTCCAATGAAGAAAACTGATCTGCAGCTGAGTTACACATCCCAAACCCTGGCAGCTGGCTGGGCACTTGGGTTTACATAGGCCTGTTTTCACAGCACAGACACAATGTTGTGGCAAAACCCACCGGGCAAGGAATCGCGGGTTTTCCCTGCAGGAAGCTAACACAACCTGGACTCTGGGAACCACAGGGAATGTGTCCGTTCCTTCTCGGAGCAGCAGAGGGTAGGTTCCGGCCCCCAGGAACTCTGCCCCCCCTCAAAGGACCACGAGGACACGGCGACAGGCGCTGAGATCTTCGGGGGGTTCCACAAACAGTCTACACACGCTAGAACTACTTCACTCCTCCTGCTCGGTCTGGTTCTGAGCAGCCAACACTACCAGTAACGTTCCTAGAATGATGCAAAGGTGCCTGGTCTTCCTGACTGCTGGCAATAATCATCAGAAACCTCCCAAACCCTCTTCATTACAATCTTTGCTAAAGTATCAGCTCCTCCTAAACGCAATCCCAAGTCACCGGTCATATGAAAAAGGCCTTACAAAAAAAGGGTTCATCGCGGGCCACCGTTTTCTCGGTCATTTCCCAAGCGCTAACGGTTACCGCCAGCACTCGAGCCCCGCGCAGGACGGCACCGGGAAGAGAAGGCCAGCACCCGCAGGCCGGGGTACTCGCCGCCCCCTGCTCCTGCCAGCCTGGAACGCAAGGCCGGGCCGACCCCGCGCCCTCCCGCACCACCGCGTACAAGCGCGTTCGTCCTGCCGCTGCGTCGTTGGGGGGAAAATGGGGGGAAAGCGGGGGGAAAGCGACGGGGAGGCGTAGGCCCGATCCGCGCCGCCATCTTGCCGGGGGCTCACCAGATCTGGAACTTGAGCAGCGGCCCGGTGGCGTAGGCCATGCGCAGCTTCTTGGCCGGCAGGCCGCCCTGCTCCGCCGAGCCCGGGCCCGGCCGCGCCGCCAGGGCCAACAACAGCAACAGCACCACTCGCATGTCGCCTCCACCCGCAACCGCCGCGGGAGCGCACGAGCCGCCGCACCAAGGTCACGCCAGCGCCGCCCCGCCCCGCGCAGGCGCCGTCTGACGCGTGACGCCCACAGGCCCGGCCCGGCCCCGCCCCCAGCTGTTCCCGGGGCTCGTCGGGAGGTGGTGGTTTAAAACGGTCGTTTTTAATTAGGCAAACGTTACGAGACCGAGCGCCCGCAGGCACACGGCCGGCGGCAAGGACACGGCCCCCGGAGCTCGCTGCTGCCCAGCAGCGGTGCCCGAGTGAGGGGAGCACCGCGAGAGCTGCGCCCAACCCGCTCCTGGCCACCCCTCGGCGACGGAGGCCCTCCCTGCTGCACTGCGCACTCAGCGCTTCGGTCTGAACGGTCATGAGTAAAGAAGCGGAGACGGGGGAGTGAGAGTCGGAAGAAAGGAGAATAAAAATCGGAGTAAAAAAGGTGCCAGAGCCCCTACAGCAGCTGCAGCCTCCTTATCCTTGGCAGCGAATTATTTTTGATAATAATAAACATTGGCTGTGGTAGCACAGACTCTTTGTTTTAAAACTCTGCAATTGTAACAAAACATAAGTACTCTTATTATTAAATGCTCTTTATTTTTATCTACATCTTTTTAAATATAATAAAGCTATCAAATGGGTAAACCTCATCACTTTCCATCTTCCACCCAGACAAGGAAAATAAACTAACAGGCTGCTTCTGGGTTTTTTAAGCTTTGAGAACGTAATCACGGTTGGTTTGAACAATGTCAGAACTGGCTGATATGGTATTTGTTACTCATTTTCAGTTTCAGCTGTGCACAAATCTTTAGGGAAGCTTTGTAAAACGCAAGTGTGCAACGGATCTGTGGACTTTTGTATCCTCAGTCAATTGCTGAAACATTTTATGTGTTCAAGTTAATAAAAGTTAAACTTTGCATGAACTTTGTGTTAACACTGAACTTCTATGAAGTTTTAAAGGCCCAGTTCTAGGTCTTCCAGCTCCTGAAGGAGAGCACTTTCTTTCTGAATCTTCTCCAACTGGAACAAAAAAGCACAAGATGTCACAGATGCATGCAACTTATTCAACCTGCATTGCAAAATAAGCTACATCTTAACAGTACCTGATTCTTCTCTAGCTGTTTGCCAGCAGCTGCTTGTTCTTTCAGCTGCTCAATTGCCTTTAGTTTCTGTAAAACAAAACAAAAAAAACCCCATACTAACACAAAGATATTGATGAGCCAAGAATAGAAAAAACAGTCCTAGAAGTTCCTGCACTTGCAGACACCTGATTTACCAGGAGGCAGGTCTCAGCCTGGAAGGCACATTTCATTTAAGCATCCCCATATGCTCCATCTAGAATTTCCCACCAAAAAAGGGCATTTCTTTCAAGAACAACACCTAAATGACAGAAGCACTTCCTAGTTTCTGAAACATAAACACCATGCATTATCTCCCTGAAGGGCTAGATCCAAATTCAGAAATACCCCTCCACTATACTATCCCTCTTCACCACACATTTTCCTCAGAAAGCCTGGAATATTAATCCCATCAGAGACCATGAAAAGCTGGAAGCAGACAGGAGAAAAAAACCGCGATGGGTTATGCAGAAATGGGAGATTCTCTAGCCCAAACCAAACAAGTCCCACTCTGAAATTATTTAGTCCAAGAATTTCCAGGATTGGCAGTGAACTTTGGCCTCATACCATTTAGCAGTTAGGGAAGAAACTGAAACCACACAGCACGGTTCTCTTGTCAGATCCAATATCCGGTAAACAGGCAGCCCACACAGCTGCCTTCTGAGCTTTAACACCTTCAAGCTACCCCTGTTCCTTGGCTGCGCAAGCAACAGTATTTGTAACAGGAGGCTGGAACACCTCTCCATGCACCTGGCTAAGGCTTCTACACTGCCACCTCTGGTAAGGTCTTCACCAGTCCGGCAGGCATTGACCTCTACTGTTCTACCAGATGGAAAAGCAAACGAAGCTGGTTTACAGATTCAGGGAATTACCATCTATGTAAATGCCGAGCTCAAGTCACCTTACAATCAGACTCGATGCCACCTTTGTATGGAAATTTACTGTTTGTTAGAAAAAAGAAATCCCTTACCTTTTTTAAATTCTTTATCTTCTTGTCAACTTCAGGATCTCCTGATGTAACAGCAGGCACAACACTCCGTGGTGCATTCTGTGATGCTGAGGACTGCGTAGAATCCTGGTTTGCATCAGCTTTGGCCTCCTGCAGACAAACAGACTAAACACATTATCTAGAAAATACTTTTGATTACAAGGAGACTGAGAAATGTCTTCAATAATTTTGAGTGATCCATTTAGTATTTCTTCTTTCACTAGTTTGCTGCTGTACTCCAGAATTTGTGACTTGATTTGATGTACTGCATTACTTATATATGCTTTCCACAGAAAAAGGGTTATCTGTCACAACTCACATGCTGTTTCTTGTTTAATTTCTACTTCCTTAAGACACCAAGCATACACTGCATAGGGAAATGTCAGTAAGCATGACAGGACAAACACATACACAAATATTTTATAAAGCAGACTGGTAGGTTATTGTCTCTGAAGCAAAAGAAAGGGCTCAAAACCATTAAATTAAAATAATTTTAACGAAATTGTTGCTTCCCAAGTTTGTAGAAATTTTAAGGCTAATACCAAAAGCTGATTTTTATTTACCTAGCCAAAGAACAGCAAGCAAACAGGTGACATACAAGAGGCTGTCTTGGATCTGCCCTGATAACATGCCTCAGTCCTGACCTGCTGGGGGACATATCAAAGCAGCAAATCTGTTCTTACCTCTCACCAGCACTGAAAAACACTGTGCAAACTAAATGAGGATGAGAAGCCAGAACTAGTTAGTTTTAACGTTGGTTTCAGCTAACGTGCACAGCAACTAACCAAAGCTGTTAATTTTACCCTTTTGTACCTACTGTAGTCCAACTAAAAAGTCTACCACCCTCCGCACAACTTGGCACATGTAAGATGTTGAGGGCTCTCTGTGCCACTAACAGTCACTATTCTCTGCGACTAACTGTGAAAACTAATTAATGTTATCCTTGAAATAATTACTTCTGCAGTACCTGTTTAGCAGCTTTCTTTGCTTCATGTTTCCTTTGATTTTTGAGAGCTGTTTTAGAGAGTGGCTTATCGCTGCTTCCTGACTGTGGTTTCATGTTCTGAGGTGGCTCATCCTCATGCTGCAAGATATGCAAAATTAACAGTTAACAAAACAAGTACTCCATGTTGGCAAGTGTGTCAGTACAAAAAGCCTAACAGCCAACATGCAAACCTACTTAAGTCACTATTATATGCAAAGATGAACCATAAAGGAAGGAAAAACAAAGAAAGAAATAAAAGAAGAGGAAAAAAAGGTATGCGCCTTTTCGAATAGCAGAAGGCAGTGTGAAAAGGTTTTCAAACTGATCTATTCTCAAGTTTGGGTGGGACTACCCTGTATATTCTACAGATTTCATGGATTTTGGATGAAATAACAAAATCAGCACATTTCCTTTTTTTTTGGGGGGGGGATAAAAATGAAAGAGAAATTAACTAGCACAAAATGACTGAAGCTTGGCATTTTGATTTTGCTATCACTAGGAGTTTGAGTTAAAAAGTCAAGTAAGGAAAAACAGGTTGCTGGGAAGGATGTGTGAAAAGAAGGGACTGATCAGCCTTTTGGGATTTATTTTTTTGTTAAGATAACTCTTAATTTAGGAGCTGGACTGTTTTAATGCACATGACAAGATTTCTTGCCCATTTGAGAAAACAGAATCATTTCGTTTAACACCTCTTTTCTCTACTACTTCTGTTCCTTGAGCATTTGTGAAATCAGACATTAGCATGACTAACCAATTCCTAACGAGCCAAGTAGCACGGGGCTCAAAACCAAAGCTCTCCAAGACTTAAACATCAAGGGTGCAACTGTTAAATGTCTACTCAGTGGCTACTCAGCCTACTTTGAAAACATGCAGAAGAGAAGCTAATGAGACAAGTAGGTCACTATAGTGAAACCCATTTAAACTACAGCTTTGCTAACAAGTAAATCTCTTTCTGGCAAGTAAATTTACCTTAGAAAAAACCAAAAAGCAAACCAAAAAGGCACTGTTGGGAGGACAGTCAACCACCTGTCTAGCTGGGTTTAGACTGGTAACGGTAAGCCAGGTCACCTAAATCACAGGCTTCTTCTATCTTAACAAGAGTGCAGAATTTCACCGCAAAACAACTTTGCAGTTTATTGTTCTCTGTTGTAGAGAGTGTTTTTAAAGTTTGCAAACAACTGTGCAAAAGGACAGTATTTGCACCAAAGAAATTTCCGTTTTTCTAGCACAGATTCTTGCAAACAGTGAACAAAGTATCAAAGAAGATTATCAAGAAAACCTCTCATAAAACAGACAACACTGCTGTCAGTCCAACTGTTCTCACATCCCTAATTAAAAATACAGACAAATTTGAGGCTGAGTTTCAAAGACGGGCAAATCAATGAAGCAGAACAGTTTGATTCATATATGACACTGTCTACTTACGAGCTTGGAACTTGTTACAGGTTTGTTTCTCAGGGCTGGAGGCCTGTATGCTTGGGCAGGCTTTGGCTCAGCACTGGGCAATTCGCTAGGAACTGCCTGATATTTTACTGCTTTCGCTGGGAACACCCCATCCAGGAAGGGCTGCCAGGAAACTTGCCACATTTCTTCATTTGATGAAACTTCGTAGTTGTGTAATAGAGAGCCAGTGTAGTGCCATATCTTGTACCCATTACTGACGCGCAGCCTGGGAGCACATGTCGCTGTTACAATATGTTCTCCGTCAGGACACCAAGCAAAGTATGTGGAATCCGAGGCTACTGGTTTGGAAATGAGTTTGTAGTTTTTAACGTCCCACACTTCCATCTGTCCCCTGAGATTCCCAAATCCTGCTAGCACAAGGATGTGTCCATGCGGGCTGTAGTAAGCAGCATTGCGAGGACCGGTTCCAAAATCAAACACAGGGTCACACTTCAGATTAAAAACTGTTGCTTTGGCAGGCATAAACCCATAAACAGCACAGAACTCAACAGAATTTGGGTTCCAAACAACATCATAAATAGGACCATTTTTTGCTAAAGGAAAAGGAAAAAAGGCAGCTGTTGTTAGGGGATTGTATCTTTTCAGTGCAAGCAAAAATAAAATCAGTAGCGACGCATAACATCGTGCTTTGCTAAAATGCTGTGATCTAATTATTGACAATGAAAATGAATTCTGATGATGATAGAGGTAAACCCACCATTTTATCTTCTGATAATTTTACTTGAAGTGCAACAATAACCTCAGATATTCCAAATTACCTCTGCAGGCTCAGCATCAGCACTTTTCATACTTTTTCATGTAAATCATACTTTTTTCATGTAAAAAAATTCCTATATTATTTTCCTTCATTATTCAAGTATGACCTCTCAGGACCTTCTCAAACTGCCCCACTGGAAACCTGCAAAACCAGGTCTTTCATACCAGCTGGATACTAGTTCCTCTTTTTCTTATTCTAAGAAATATTGCATAACTCAGCTTTGTAAACCTCAGTAATATTGACATAAGTCATCTTTGGACCATGTTCATGCATAGCATTTTAAAAGACAGACTTTAAAGTAAGACAGCACACAAAAACTGCTTTTATGCATAATGATTAGAACTTGATATTGTTAGAAGCTATTCTGGCATTTAGAACATATGGGGTTACTGAAGAATGAAGAATTAGTGATGGAAACTCATCTAAAATATATAGGTGTAAATAAAAGACATAAGGCATTAAACTTTTCATAATCTGGATATCTTTATCTGTATTTCAGATGTCATGTGCATTACTGACAATTCTCAAATCCAGACATTGACCCAAAATATCAACTATTTAAATCGTCCATTCCTGTTGTCATTCTGAGGCCTCATTACAGCCCAGTTTCTAAAGATATAATCACACTGTCTGTCGGATTTTTAGATGGCATTAATCAAATGCAACTGCAGAGACAGAAGTCTGACAGAAAACTCTGTTTCTGCATGTTTCATGACAGCAGGCAGCTGGAGAGATGAGGGCAGCTTTATATGGGCTCAATAGCTAAGGCAAAGGCTGCACCATGAGCACGGATTAGTCAAAATCAAAAAGCCCTCTACAAATGCTGATGTGAAAAAAGCTTCAAAACTGCATCTCAAACGCAAACAGAAGATACAAATCCACAGGAAATGAGGCACCGCTCACTCAGAGTGCCCATCACTTGTTTTTGTTGGGGAAAAAAAAAAGTTTTACAAAACAGAATCAGTTTAGATGTTTCCTTGAAAAAGAAAAACTAAATGTAATGGAAATCAGTTATAAACTTCCTGTTAAATAAAGACACATTGGAAATAAATAACTTCAAAGGGCAAAGAAGGTTTTAAGCAGCATGTAATTAAACAACTAGTGCCCTAAATCCAGGAAACCACCCCAGAGAGATTCTAGATACTGAGCTGTAATCCTGATTATTTTTGTCCAGTGAAGTTAGCAACAAAGGGAAATGGGGAACACTGCTTGCTACCGCAAGTTTTGCTAAAAAAGGCAAACTGGCCATGTTCTTCCAGTCAGCACTATATTCAGGAGAATATGTTCACAATCCCTCTACAGCCACTTAAGCATAGATATTCTACATCACCCCATCCCCAGTGTTTCACAGCAAACTACCCTCTCCTTAATCCCAAACAAACCCAGTGTTTAACATAAACAGCAACAGCTTAAGATAATGAAAAGATATCACCATACAGGAAATTAATGAACGGACTTCCAGTTCAAACAAGATACTGAAATTAAGTGCATCCACTTGCTTCTCTCCGACATGTCATTTTTGTATCTTGGCACACTTTCCAAGACACAAAATAAAGGACTTATATTTGGAACTAAATGGATTTTAAGGTCCCTTCCAACCCAAACCATTCCATGATTCTACAGTTCTGTTTTCCAATATACTTAAAAAAATTGCTCTCACCCCAATTCCTTGAATAACAGTATCAGCTGCACGACTAGAAGTGCAGGTAGGATTATTCTGTTTGGTAACATACCTTTGTGCTCATTTTGGATTCTCAGACATTAAGATACCTCCGTTGTCCAGGGGTTTCCTTAGCAAACATGCACAATCCCCTTCCTGTGCACATGAAAACCCTCCCAAGCAAATTATTTGCACATACTAACTGAAAGTGTCCTCTCTGCCACTGACATTAAGACAAGTATACCAAAGACAACAAGATAATTCAGCTATTAAAAAACAAAACAAAACGAAAACCAAACACCCCCATTCCAGAATGGAAAAAAAAAAAAATCTGGTCAAGGATTTCTTACTAAGAGCAGTTCATTTTTTTTGTTTAAAGATTACTTCATTACGCTAACGAGAAAGCCCTCATACATTAAATGAAAGCCGGTAAAGCAATTCTCACTATCAAGAGCTGTTAGACAATACAAAACTGTCCAAGAGATACTTACGCAATTGCACCACTGCACTCTCTCCATTTGTTGCAATGTAGTGCAGAGTCTGCTCCCCATAGTACGAAGCACCTGTTTTATCAACTTCTGTACTAGCTATTACTAGCACAGCAGTGGCTAACAGCAGAGAGACACAATTACTTCAATACAATTATTGCAAATGATGTAAAATATTTCACAAACTACCACAGATTCATTTGTTCCAAGATTGGTTCGATTACGAATTCTAATTAGCTCCTTGTGTAACAGCGCTGTTATCATTCCCTTTAAAATTGATTTTTTCCTTAATATTAGGAACAGAACAAATATCTTCTTTTCTCAGACAAAAAGTGTAAGTCTGTAAATTTACCAATCAATTATGGGAAAGTGAACATATTTTTGCAGCCATACAAACATATTCATCTGACTAAGGCAGAAACTGAGCATTCAGATCAGCCCTTATATAAAATGTTTTATTAACAGCTTTTGTATGCACATCTATTCTATCCAAAGCTGTGTGCCCACATGTGGTCTCTACGTGTATGTAACACCCTCCCTGTATTCCAAAGAACGTGAGTTTAAGTGTTTTTTACAAAATTATTCTGAAACAGCTCATTGCTAACAAACAGCAAAGCCCACAGACTGCGAGTCACCCCAATTGTGATACATCTGCATACATACTATTATACAGATTAAGAACAGTTTATGCTCTGCTAAAAGCTTATGTTTACAGTCTGAATACAGTCTAATACATCATCACAGAATGCAAAATTAGATTTGAATTTACTACCCAACTGCGAATTCACCAACATGTAGAATATTCTCAATTACAATACCGAAAATCATGGAAGTCAACACAGGAAACTTATGAGCACCTCAGGGTACTGAGAACTGTGACCTTAACAGTGCATTAGCATTAACAGCTATCTTCAGTACTAATGTACTTCAGCACGTGCAAATTAAAAGCAAAAGCCACACAGTAAACAAAGTAATTAAATCTAAAATATGTGGAATACAAAAAGGTTAAATATACAGCTGTTCTACCTTTTTTGTTCCATAGCATTGTCACCTTATCAGCTTTAAAGAAGCTCTTATTGGCTAGTGCAGACTGTGGACCACCAAAGTTGGGATATTGGTACAGCCTAACGAATGATGGTGCACCTTTACTGCCTGGAACGTATACTGCAACCTAAAACAAAGCCACAAGACTTTATTGCAGTTTATATTCTTGGTAGCACAGTGTCTATTCACTAGTACTAGTAGTGAAATCTATTGCTCTAAATTCAAGGTGATTTTTTTAAGAAAACCAAGAAAAAATTGTGAAAGAACCTCAGAAGTACCTTGGTTGGCTGCGCACCGGGAGATAACACGAAATCATTCACCTTTTGCAAATGCAGTTTATTTGCAATAGTGTCTGCAAAAAAAAGCCACAGGTGATAATGACAAAACTTGTTAGAGTGGATTACTTCACTATGCCTTTTTATGGGTCCGTTTCATTGATAATAAAAACCAACATATATAAAGGATTTCTTTTACTAGGCAAACAGCCATTGCTTTCATGTATTTTTATTTACAAATCCAACTTGAACCAAGCCTAGGTCTGAAACCCAGTATTGAGTATTTGGAAGTTCAAGCAGCAAGGAAGCTTCTGAACCCCACGTGAACACAGCTCATGTCTTAAGCCAGGCACAGAATTCTTCATCTTATCTGTGCTGACTTCAGAGGAAGCAGTATCAGTCACACCCAGGTAACATGCACCATCAAAGAGCCAAAGGTTTTCCCCTTCAGCTTTACTGGACCATTTTTTCCTGAAAGCAAGCATTCATAAAGGCCTGCTCTGTGCTGGACATTGCCCCTTTCCACAAACAACTTAAGGGAAATGCATCTCTCAAAATTAAATGAACAGCAGCAACCCACAACCTCATTCCAGCACATTCCATGCTTCCCAAGAACAGCTTTGTTAACATCAGTGGGACTAATTCTCAGGAAATTGTATATCTCACAGGCAGTATTTTTACACAATAATTCTTCTATCAGCTATATATTTAAAAGAAAACAAAAAAACAACCCACCAAAAACCAAAACCACACGCCGCTGCCTCCTGCAGTTTTCTTTTATTCCTTTACATTTTTGTTCTAATTCATCTTTTATCTTCCTGCTTTTTTCTTCCCTTTCCCTTTTCAACCTCTATTGACTCCAAATATTCTCCTGCTAGACATAAACTTTCTTGAAACCAATGCTCTAGCCTCATAACTTAGTTTTTGCCATTCATAAATTTCCTAATGAGCCATTTTTTAATAGTTCATTGACAGGATACACATAACACAAATAAGTAATCACAGATCACATTCTCTACTGACGGCTTCCTGGACCTCATTAAATGAGAAACAATTCAGAATCAGGGCTCTCTAATTGAAAATTAAATGCATTTCATACAAGAGAAGTCTCTGAAAAGATAAACAAGGTGGTGAAAACATACTTCATTAAAACATAATGATTCTGAATGCCAAATTCCAACAGAATGTAGGCAACATTAAAAACAAAAAGCAAGCAAAAGAAGAAATGAGGGGGAAAAAAAAGGAAAAAAACAACACCCAAAAGAAGATGCATAGATAGAATGCAATAAAATGTATAGAAATACTTGCGTACTGAAGTTGTTGTTTTCAAAGAAGTGAACTTCATTGTTTACATTCCTGGCACAAATGCTTTCATCATCTGCCCAACAAGGACACCTACATTTAATGAAAAAAAATTAGAAACACCGAATGATGCTCATCTTTGCTAGTATATGATTTTTTTTCCTCCATTTTTACAGTCAAGCAAGTTCAAATATGATCCATGATTCAAAAGGACAAATGACATCTGCATAGTAAAAAATACACAGGCAGACTTAGTTATTGTCTCCCCAGCTTTCTCTGTGGTGCAAAATGATAGTGAATTTATACTAAGAAACAATTATAACTACATAAAAAGATACTACAAGCATGAATAAGCTAGTAGCAGATGTATTTGAAAAGCCAACATCACACTAAAAGCTCTATTTACCTGGAGCAGATTTTGGAAACCACATTTCTTTGCAAGCAATTAGTATCTGTAAATGTTACTTACCAGTTCTGCATCTTTTTCTGGATGAAAGATTTTAAACACTTTCCAGTTTTCACATCATGAAGTTGTAGGTTGGGCACTCCTGCTGTGCCATCTTTAGCAGCTGCAACAAAAATATGCATTACAGTACAGTGGTCTCCGGAGATTAAACCTGCTTCACCATGGTGACATTCCACCTCATAATTCTACAAGCAACTAAGCATGCATAAACCTTTTACGAGAAGCATCCTACCCCTTGAAGGGCTAAACCCTAAACTGCTAACTGCTTTACCTATTAACATAAGTCTTTCTGCCATCTTTCTTTCAGTCTGCAGAAAGAACATTTTTAGGTGTAGGGTTTCTACTCCCCATTATAAGACTAGGACCACCAACACTAGCACAGCTTTTGTAATGCCTACTTTTCAATCAAAAGCTATCCCCTTGGCAAACAAGCTGTTCTCCCCTCCTACATTTTGTTTTCGTAAGGATGAGATGCATTTTGTCCTGGACAATGGAGAGCACTCAAGTCATCTATGCCTGGTGGAGAACATGACTACGAGTCAGCTTGCAATTCTCCTTGTCTATACATGAATATAAACCACTTGAACAGCATATTGTTAAAACACTCTTTGCACTAACATCAGATAGCCATTTTTAGAAACATGTTATTTACTTTAATAGAATAATTATTAGCACGTGCACTTAGTTTTAGTGTTTGCAGGAATGGTCAACAGCAGATGATTTCAGAAGATGGCATCCCTCCCTCCTCTGCTATAAATTTGATTACCCATATAATTTTCTGTACACTTTCTGTACTGCTCATTTAGCCAATAAAGATACTACAGTGACAAATCAGATAATGGAAAGCCTGCAAACCAAATTAAAACCCAAAGTTACCCCGTGTACTTGTACATCTGGTAAAATACTCACTTGTATAGGCCTGCCACGTTGCCAGAACATTATTCTTTGGTGAGAATTGAAGGCAAACTGCCTTTGGAAGATCAAAGGAACAGAGTAACTCAGCACTGGTGACATTAACAACATTTACTCTGGAACAAAAAGATGTTAATTCAATAAAACATGCTTAAAATCATTAATAGCCAAGGTAACTTTCTGCATGACTCGTCAAGATCTGTCCCAAATTTGGCCAATGTAATGAAGTTAGAAGAGCTTTTTCTCCCCCTCCTGCTTTTACTGAATTTTTGCAAGAATACCTTTTAAAACTGGATACCCAACAGGAACTAAGTGAAAGTACTGATCAAAATATATCACATATTTTTATCTGCAATACTTAAACTCTAAACAAAAGACAAGATACATCCAATCCGTAGAGTCCATCCACATCTCCACAGTGCTGAAGTTGAGCACAACAGAAAGATTCTAACTGAATTAAAACACGCATTTATCACACATTTTTAAAAGCCTTCTACCTATAACGACATATCATTTACAATTTGGGCTTTTTGAGACTGGGGATGCAGGGAGGCAGGGACAATAAAAAGCAAAGGTCAGAGAGCTGAACAAACAAGGTCAAGCAACACCTCTGAATGCCGTGTGTTAAAGATCGGCCACATATGGAATCCAAAGAAACAAAAAAGATCACATCAAGATGCTTCCAAGTCACTGCTGCTCTTGAAAGCTGCATTAGGAGCCTGTTTCTACCATCTCCCTAACTGCCCCCTCTCAGAAATTAAGACGGACAGCCTCCAGAACAAACAGGCACAGCAGGACATGAAAGATTTGCCATTTGGAAAATTCTCATCTAAAGTGTGGGTACCTGGATACATAACCTTGCTGTTTGAAAAACATTCTCCTCCACAAACATTTCCTGGATGTTTCAGATTGACAAAAATTAAGTTTTTAATGAAAAATATTTAGGGTTAGGTTTAAATATTTTGCAGAACCAAAACCAAAACAGAAAGTAATGAATCCTACATCTATGTTACCTACTTAAAAAAAAATGGTTACATGGAATTACTAAATACTTTTTTAACCTGTTAATAAGAACAGTGGCATATCAGAAGTCTTATCTTTACAGCAGCAACCCCATGATCCACTCTTACTTAAAGGATTATCTCTAGGGAGCTCTCTAATGCACTGGGTCTATAAAAAAAGAACTTTATGCTGCTTGTAACTCTTCATCTTGTGTGAACTTTTACCAACAGATTAATCCCAGAAAACCAGGTACTATTGTATGAGGAAATAAGAACACAAAAAGAAAACCCAAATTAAGCATATCCAGATTCTATAGGAATGGGTGCATTATAAATGTAAGAAAACAGTAAATATTTTATCCAATATTCAGGAAACAAAGCCACTACTGCAAATAATGCAAAAATAAACTGAATTTAAAGCATGCATGCAAACACGTAATAGTAATAGCCTTTACACAGACAAGAGTAAATGGGGCACAACTGATCCAGTTTAATGCAACCTAAACAATTAATATAATAAAATGCACCTACTTTTCTCCATTGCACCAGGCAAAGAGGGAACCATCCTTGCTAAAAGCAACAGCTTTGCAATTTTTTCCAGAGTCCCTAAAGAGTTAAGAAATGCACATCACAATTCAAAGACACTGCATAAGTTAAGATATTTTTAACAAAATAAAAAGCAACACACCAATTTTCCTGCTGCACTTCTGAGTAGCACTTTTTAACAGTGCAGGCTACTCTGCAGCTGTTCAGTGACCGTGAGAAGTCAGGCAAGCATAAAGCTGTCAAAACCATCAATTTTCTGAACTACTGCCAGTAAGAACAAAATCCCTTACATTTATACTTTTTCAATTCCACAGTCTACCTTTGCTTATCAGAAAATAATTTATTTTGTGCAAAAGATAAAAACTAGTGAGAATAACTGTACCTTTGAAAGGCTGTGTTCTCTGTGAAACTAGGTGGCCCATTCACCATATAAAGCCCTTCTGATCCTCTCACTGGAAGAGTGAAAAAATAACTATCATTTCAAATTCAGAGAACTGCCCAAAGCAAAAGTTTCTTGTGATCTGTGCACCTTGAGACCTGCACACACTTTTTCCTGTTTGCATTTCAAAGTGAGAGTGTTGCAAAGGAAATTCAGAATCTAACACATGCTGAGGCTCCTGGCTCATCCATGGCACCTGCGCGATTAAAACAGAGGACAGATGCATGAAGAGACAGAGCTGAGCTATTGCTCCAGCACCAGCAGCTCCAGCGCACAATGCACCAGCAGTGGAGGTACCAGTCTGCTGGACATCTCTGCAGACACAACAGCCAGCACTTTGCCAGAGCTAAGGACCGAAGTGGGACAACTGTTGCCAGTCCCAGCTTTTCCTCACCTACAGTCATGTGATCAGCTCCCTGCTTCGACTGGCAAAGCCATTCCAAGGCAGCCTTCCCAACGGGGTCAGTCCATGAACCAGTTTGTCCTTCTGCAATGGGAGCACGGGTGCCAGTGCAAAGAAGGGAACATAAGCACTGCCAAGGGCAGCAGGGCAGGGCAGGATAGACTCAAATCAGATGCATGCTGAAGAAGCCAATGCGGGGGGCACCACTAGGGCTCCCCAGCCCACCCCTGCTTCGGGTGGGGGGAGAGTATCCCCAGAGAGGGAGATCCATAGCTTCTCTAGGCAGCCTGCACCCAAGGTGAGTCTCACAGTAAAATAGCTTTTCTTATGTTTAAATGCAATTCCCTGGATGTCAGTATGAGCCCATTGCCTGTTGTCCCATCACTGGATACCACAAACCAAGAGTCTGGCTTGATCTCACAAGATGACCTCAAACTGCAAAAGAGCTGCACCGGCTTAAGGAAGGAGGGTTGGATGACATCTCATCCTGAAATGGCCGATGGTGACAACTCTTAACCTTGCTGCAGGAAGCACTTTCATACAGCTTAACTTGCAAAAGTTGAGAATGCTCCATCACTGCAAGAGCCACTCAAGCGCACTGCACAATGGAGTTGAAAAGAGCTGCCTCAGTACATGACAAAGTGAGGATTAGCTGTCTGAACACAGGAACAGCATTTGCCAAAGGAAGATTACATTGGACTGGGTTTTTTTGCTGACATTAGGCAAGATTTGCCCTGTTGGTAGTTTCAACATTGAACTTCAACTGGGAAAACAGAAAGCATGAAAGAAATATCAGCATAAACTGTGTTTCAGTCTTCATTTTTTTCAGAGTCCTTGCCATGCTTATGGCACTAGAAAACAAGAAATGAAGATGGACTCATGTAAAACTGTGCAGGTGGGATAGTTGTATATAGATTGCTATATACGTATTTTTTTTCAGGTAGCTCTATTACAAGCACATTAGAATTCAGAGCTGAACCGCGAAATTGGCAACTGTTACACAGGCATTAGCTGTGTTCTATGTGTTTTCTTGGTGTGCTGAGGTGACAATTTTTACTGTCAAACATGACCCAAGAAGCAGATCAAGGAGCCCAAGCTGCAGGCTCTGCAGCTGCATTATCTGAAGGAAGCACTGTGGCCTGCAGCAGCGCAGCAGGAGGTCTGGGAGGGGAATGGCAGCACACACAGGCACAGCAACACCTGGGCCAACCGTAATGTCTGCCACCACGTCCCTACGCTGCTCTTTGGAGCTGCCCCTTTAACTGCTGAGGGTCCTTACTCCATCTCTCATAGCACTTTAGAAATTAACAAATGGAAATCATCGTAAGCAGCAGTTTATTAGACATCGGAAAATACTGGTTCGATAGGTTACAAACCTCCACATGTTCTATAGTCCTTTACATCCCTGGGGGTACATGCCCCTAACATACCTCAAGGGTATGTTTCAGCAGTGCTTCGAATATGACCCACTAGCTTCACACCCCTGCCCAAAGTCTATTTGCCAAGTCTGTGTCAGGCTGTCAAGAAAAATCAAGATCCAAATTTCAGGTCTAAGTTGCAGACAGTAGCAAGTAGTCCAAAACCCACCCTGGACAGCTGCAGGCCCCTGTCACACCCATGCAAAGATAAATATGTTGGCGTTTAAAGCTTAGAAAAACAGGAAAAAAAATAATTTCTTATGGGAAACTTCAGAAGTGGAACAAAGAGAAAAAGAAGAACTCTTGAAAGGCACTTTTCCCACAAAGCGCAATGAAGGAGCTCCAGTAAGCTACGAGCTCCACCCGGCAGTCGAGCGGTGCAGACCCCGACAGGCCCCACCCCTTGTCGCCACGGCCCAGGGCTGGATCTTGCCCTGCTGCACCCGCCGCCCGGTCCCTCCAGCACAGCACCTCCCATTATCAGCCACACGAGGCAGGCAACCAAGGCAAAAGAACGAGCACGTTTTAGAAACCCAAGCAGCTCCCCCACGGCAGGGCAGGGGGGGGCCCGCGCACGACCGGCGGCTGCCTAGCCGAGGAACGGACCGGGCCAAAAGCGGAGCGTGGCCACGAGGCACAGACACGGCCCGGCGAGGCACTGCCATCCCCGGGAGCGGAGCATGGGCCCCCAGGACTCGGGGCCCGGCCCAGCCACGATACAGCAACGCACCCTGGGAAGGGGACGGGCGGGGGGCACTGGGCGCCCAACCATGGGGCCCGCTTGCTGCCGGCAACCTCCCCACCACTACCACCACCACCGGGTCCCGACGCACCTGCCAGCAGGGGCGCAGGGGGCGCCATCTTGGCGCGGCGGGTTTGGCTGCGGCTTCCGCTTCCGGGTGAGCAGCGACGCGGCCGCCCCAGAGACGTCCACGTCGCGCGGGGCAGGGGCGGGCAGGAGTGAGGACGCCAGCGCGTGACGCGGCGTGCGCTGCCCCGGAAGCGGTGCTGCGGGGCGCGCGGGTTGGCGGCGGGTGGCTGCCCCGCCCGCGGCGGCGCGTGTTTCCGGCGGGCGGCGCCGCGCGGTGCTGACGCTGGCAGCGGACGGCGCGCGGAGCTTCGCGAGCGGAGCGGCGGCCGGGCCGTCCGGCGGTCGGTCGGTCGCACCATGGTGGCCAAGCAGCGCATCCGCATGGCCAACGAGAAGCACAGCAAGAACATCACGCAGCGCGGGAACGTCGCCAAGACCTCGGTGCGCGCCGGGACCGGGCGGGGGTTGGGGTTGGGGTTGGGGTTGAGGGCTGGGGTGGCATCCCGGGGTGACTGGCCAGGGTGACGGCGGTGCTGTGCCTGCAGAGGACGGCCCCGGAGGAGAAGGCGTCGGTCGGGCCCTGGCTGTTGGCGCTGTTCATTTTCGTCGTCTGCGGATCAGGTAAGCGGGCGGAGCGGCGCGGGCGGGCGGGCCCCGCGGAGAGCCCGCTGCGGCCCGCCCGCTTCTCTTCCGCGTGAAGCGCTGCTCGCAAGCGCTTCCCTCCCCTCCCCGCTCTCTTGCAGCCATCTTCCAGATTATCCAGAGCATCCGAATGGGCATGTGAAGGGCCCGTCGCCGGTCGGGGCCACCCGCCCCCGGCGCTGCCGTGAGCTGCCCCGCACGGCCACTGCTCTCCAGCCCCACTCTGTGCAGCGGCACCGGCCACATCGCATTCCAGGCCCCTTCACAGCCATTCCGAATTTTCT
This sequence comes from Amazona ochrocephala, assembly GCA_039720435.1. Lineage (NCBI taxonomy): Eukaryota > Metazoa > Chordata > Aves > Psittaciformes > Psittacidae > Amazona > Amazona ochrocephala. The sequence goes on along the minus strand of CM077884.1, from coordinate 35,897,388 downwards.
AGCCCGTGCCACAGTGCCTTGAACAGCACTACATGTACAAAGCAATAAAAGTATGTTGTTGATCTACAATCGTGGACCTCCTTATTCAGTGAGGTGCACAGTCACGTTCTCTGCGGATACGCTACGCTGTACACGATGTAGAAATGTAGGAGTTGGCACCTGTCACGAACACCGATTTGGAGATCTGTTTCAGTCTCTGTGTAGCTGGAAATGATTTTATTTAACGTCCGAAGCCTGGATTTTTGTAGTAGCTGGAGTACAAGTTTGAAGCATGCTCCTAACAAAGCAGATGGTTCATGCCGCGTCCTGCAGCTTGCCGGGCACATCATCCTCTGTACACGTAGAGTAGCCTCACTGCAGCATGTGGCAGTGCGCTAGCACCCAAACGCTTCTCACAACGGAAAACTTTATCCTACGCCCCTTGTCCTAGTAAATATGCAGTGCTTGTTTGTATAGAGTTAGTGGGTGTTACTTGGTTAGGAACCGGCATGACCAAGCAGCAGCTCTTCCTGGCATGACCTGATGCTGAAGCTCCACAGACTGCAGAAAGGAGCTGCCACCACCTGACCGAGCCTCCCCAGGCTGCGGGTTGTGACCGTGCTGTAAATACTTCTTGGACAGCGTTCAACACGTGGCGATAGTTTTGAATTTAACAACATTGTATGGGAATGTTTTGTGCAGGACCCTGTGCCCACAGTTCTGCTTTTATGTGCAGCATTGGCAGCGTATGCTATGTCTTGCAATATATATTTAATCCTGTTTAAGGTAAATCCTGCTTTTAAGTCAATTTCATCTAATGATGGATCCAGTACTTAACTGCTGCCCTGCGGATGATCACAGTTCCTTCTTAGTGATGCTGAAGAAAAAAAAGAAAAAGCCCTCTTTACACTTGTAGATGGCTGTAACTCAAGACCACAGTGGGAAATGCTGCTATTGATTGTATTTCATTGCTGATGGCCCAGGCTTTATGTTGGCCGCTCGCTGTCTGTGGTAACAAAGGCAGTCTGAAATGGGTCTGCTGTTGTACACAGTTTCTAAAGGAAGTTGTCTTTTTTTTCAGGTTTCTTAGCAGAAGACAAATTTAAGTCTGGTTACGTAAGAGGTAATAGAAAAAAGTTTCTGTAGAGATTAATTAAATGCTCGTTAGCCGTGAAGGAGCAGATTGTTTGTATGAGTTGTCATATTTACGTATGATATCATCAGGACTGGTGTAAGCTGGCGTGGCCAGGAGCATGCCCCAGAGCTGTACAAGGTAACATGTATCCCTTGTGCTCAGACGTTCATATTTTGTAAGTGGTATGGGGGGGGGAGGGGGGAAGTATGTATAACCTCTGATTTAAAATAAAGTTCTTTTCAAGTGCGAGATGTGTTTGTTTTGAGGTTGGCAAAGTTGTGCCCTACTGGGTGTTGAAACTGGGCAGAATTAGCTGCACAATTAGTGCAGCTTACTGAGCTTCTCCAAGAATATCCCTTTTGCTGCAGGAAACACCCACGTTTGGCTCATCTGGGGTCTGGGTTGTGCTGGTGCTGTGATGCCCTAGAACCATTGGTTGCAGGGGCTCCAACCACAGAGGCAGCCCATTGCTGCTTCGCTTCCCTGTGGGGGTTCAGTGGGTGGCTGTTCTCTGACATGCCTGTTCTCTGGTCCCCGGGGATACAGTGGAAGCCCAGGGGGGTCTGACTGGTTCCTGCTTCCACAGGAGCCATTTACACAGCCTCATGAGGGACTGTAGTGGCCTGAAGCTTCATGGTGGATTTTACTGAACTTCAAAGAACAAATTTGCACAAGACTTGCTTTGGTGCAAAGCCAGCATGCATCATTGGTGGTTGCAGTGCTTTGCCTGTGTGGCAGCTCAGTGCATGTTTTCAAGCATCACTGGATTCAGAACAGAAGCACGTTGTTAGTTGCATGTAAATAAAGGGATGTGCAGCAGCTGTTTGTGTTGTAATTACAGCACAGACAGCACTCCTTGTTTGACAGACCAGGGGCCAGTGACGGATCAGTGCAGTTTGGCTTATTGTGCCACTTGAAAAGCACTACTGAACTGAAACCCAAGTGCTCTGGGGGTGCTTATGTTGACAAGCAGCAAAAGAGTAGTTACAGCCACGAACAGGTAGTTGCCACATCTCCGGCACTGCACACCCCCAGCATCCTGTCATGCTGCACCAGCTGCAGCTGGGACCACACTGCAAGGTTCTCAGTACAGCACAAACAGGAAAATGATCAGCCCATTGCTGACATGAAAAACATCTGGTGATAGAACTGATCTCATGAGCTGACATGGCCCATGTGTACCTGCTCAGCTATAAGCACATGGGGCATGCAGACAGCATCGTGTCACATATTCTCTTAGAACAGCCGTGAAGCTATCAAACAACTTTCAGAAAGGGAATAATAATAACCCTTTGCAGCAGTTATTGCTCTGAAGCCCAAAGGTTGTTACTTTAGAGGAACAGGATAGTACAAGTAGCAGGGGCGCAGGGTGTAGCGCACCCAAAGGCTGGAAGGACAAGCGCAGCGGCTCCGCTGTCAGAGCAGCAGGGCCCCTGCAGCCGATCTCTGCAACGGGGGAATCTTCCTCGGGACAGGCGAGGCTGTCACGGGAAGAGTGCGAGGCCCGGGGACGCCGCAGAGCCCAGGGGACGAGGAACAGCGCGTGGCCAGCACCGAGGGGCCGCAGGACCAGAGCTCCACAGAGCAGCGTCCAGAGAACCGGCCCGGCCTCCACTGTGCCTCACCTCCGGCCGGGGACGGGCCGCGGGGCACAGCAGGGCTGCAGCCAACCTGCGGCTCTGCCTCCCACTGCGCCGCCCTGTGGCTGGCGGCCGCCATGGCCGGGCGGCTCCGTGCCACAGCGGCGCCCAGCGGTCGCCCGGCGCCCAAGGGCGCGGGCCGAGGCGGGGGGCGCCCGCAGCAGCCGCAGGCCCCCAAGTCCCTGGTGGTGGCCCGAGGAGGAGCCTTCTCCCACTGAAAGCACAAGTGCCAGGAAGGCAGCAGGCTCCTTCCACATCCAATGTGCAATCCTCCCCTTAGCCCTCATGGAGCAGAGGCTGCTTCCCCCCCACAGTCACGTTGATCCCGCACCTCAGTGACCCAGGCAACTTACCATACTAGGGGCATATCAGTAGACACACAGTGAGCTTTGCTCATACTCAGACTCGAAGCGGTTGATTGCTAGACTGTTGCTAGACTGAAATCTTACCATAGCCCACAAAACACTGTGAGATTGTAATAGAAGAACAAAGCTCTGACAGGCCCCAGCTAGCCCAGCATTTTGTGTCAAGCAGCTGCAGCAGGAACTGCTATGAAGGAAGACAGTGAAGTTTAGCAACCCTTTACCACTCATTCTCTTCTCCTCACAGCCTGAAGCCTTGTGTAGGGATGGTAAGAGCATACATCCCTTTTCATCAACCTGGTGGCCAAGAATTTGCCTAACACCTTGGAGAACATCCCACCTGCCTCCACAACACCCTGTGGCAACCAGCCTCAAGGTTCACTTTCTGCTACATGAAAAGATACACGTTCTCTGCAGGTGAGATCTGGTTCTGTGCTCACCTCACCTCAGCCACCACCTTCTCTGGGCTCTGAGCCTCCCCACAGCCTGCTCACCTCAAGACAAGGTCAGAGCCTGGGTGGGCTCTCCTCTTGAAGCATCCTCCATTGTCTTTGTAGCCTTTCCCTGCATGTTCTGCCACATCCTCTCTGAAACACAAGTGCTAATTCAGAGCCACCACTAAGCTAAGCATCATCACTTTGCAACCCTTCTGCTCTTGATGTTTCTGCTGCTGAGACACCACAATTGCACTCTCCCTCCCACCCAACTGCACACACACATAGAGCCAGCCCTGTTTCCAAGCACAGCAAGTCCAGTAGCTGAATTACTTCTCTATATTTTTTATGCTGAAGCCATGGAATAATTTCAAAGACATGCATTACAGGAATATGCAACAGCACCATTTCCCACAGAGTGACGGCATCACATCTGAAGAACCCACTGTCACATGTAGCTCCCTGAGCACAGTCACTTCCCTGACAGAACACCCAAAAGCAATCAGCTGGCACTGAGCAGAGGGAGCTGCAGCAGCACCAGCCAGACCCCCTGAGGAGGCAGCCTCTTGCGATGCAAATGCAGAAGGGCGGTTGATTGACATCGCTGGTGCCGGCACACGGCAGGACAACAAAGAAAGGCTTTACAGCGGCAGGAAGCTGACTGACACCGTGTGCACAAAGCCGCGCAGGAGCCAGTACAGCCCGACAAGAACATACTCATCTGTCAACAAGCCTTTCTTCTCTGTCTGAAATCAAACCTGCAAGAACATCAAGATGACCTTCTCACATTGAGGAACTACAGTTCATTTCTCTCCCCAAGCAGCAGCCTCAGACTACCTCTCAGGAAGAGACGGCAGCAATTCAGAGACCCTCTTCTGCCATTTTGTAGTGCTCTCGCACAGCAAGCCGAGTTGGCATTTAGAGCTGAATACAACTTATCACTAGGAAAAAACTAAAACCTGAAAAACTGAACCTGACAGGAGTGGAGTGAAACAAACGAAGGATTTCTAACAGTATCATTTTAATCTTTGTTTCATATCCTATTTTCTGCAGATTTACTCAATACTTTTTTCTTTTGGAGAAAAAACCTCTCTAGAAGACCTGTAAGCAGATCTGTCACTGTGTGCCAGAGCTCACACAAAGACTACTCCACATGGTCACAAGCATTACACAAGGGAGAAGAGATGCACAGACACCAGCTCCATCGGAATGCTGAAGTGCTTGGGACCATCTTCTCATCGGTTTGATTCTCAGCTGTTGCCATCAGGAGGACCGTAGCAACTCCAGTCATGCTTCAAATGCCTCCTTTCCATTTCACTCATGAGCAAACTGACAGTAATTTCTCTCTATGGTCAGTTCCCTCCACAGTTTTAATCAACTATTCATCTACAGGACTTCTGTTCCCTAAAGTCCCCTGATCTGTCATTTTTACTTACTTTACCAGACACATCCTTAGAGTATAGCTGCAGTGAGCTACTGATCACACTGGAGGGAAAAAACCACACTTCACTATTGAAATGTGTTGGTTTCCAATTGTAATGCAAAGCTCGTATTTCACTAGAGGATTTACAGCAGCACAGGTGTTTGCTTATAGCAGGCCAAGAGCACCAAGCTACAACTGAAGATTGTTTTAATATAGTACTTCAGCAACTACCTATACATATATATATACATATATATACACACACACACATATATACACCCACTTATGTGCCTTTTTTGAAGACTGCAATGAACTGATGCTTACCAGGAAGGTGTGACACTCCCTAAAGTTTCTGGAACATGGGAGTTGCTTCCTCAACACCTGAAGACACCAAACCTTGAAGTTTCCAGTGTTGTTTCTCTTGTTTTACCTAACAAGAGTTAGACACATACAAGGGTAAGATATTGCAGCAAACTTTTGCAGGCCATCTGACAGAACAGGTACAGACTGGAGGAAACCAAGCACCCCATGCTGCCCGCCGGGAAGGCACAGGGTGTTGTTTACTCGTACAGGTGTTCCTCAAAAGTGAATTCTTGGTTTTAACACAACATACCAAACCTTCTCAACACCCCAGCACACAGCCAAACATTAATGTCTCTCTCTGTATCTGCGTATACATATATATCTCAGTGCAACACCAAAACCAACAGGGTCACTGACAGCATCAGAATTCAGCCTTTCCTGGAATAAAAGAAAATTAGTCTCTTGCAAGAGAAGCAGATACAATTTTGGCATTATTCTGTTACTGGCTCCCTGACGTTACCTTTCTCAATTTTGTTAAGGAAAACAGTACTAGTACGCTGTAACAACTTCTACAGCCAAAAAATTCAACAAAACTGCAGTTTAATTTCAGAAAAATGTGTTAAAATATATATATTTATACATCAATTTGACACACTGTGTTAGTTTACACAAATGATGGTCTCTCTTGAAACTGTATTTATGAAATGTACATTTTTAATTTAAATACTCAGTATACACTGCACTTAATCTGCATGTTGCATTTATTAAATACATTAAAATCTGCAATGTAACAAAACGTTTTCTGCATACGAAATTCAAAACACCATTTTAAATGAACAAAAGATGGCTCACTTCATTTATTTTTTTTAACAACTAGTGCGTAGCACACCAGCTCAGCTCCACCAACACCAGCTGTTCTTTCTTTTTTATTTGACATTGTTCACAGACTATTACATATTACAATAAGAGTGCTGGATAAAAACATGAGGTACGAAAGTGGTTCAAAGATTATAGGTCATGCAGATCATGCTAGACAGCAAAGAAAGTTGTGAATGAGAAAACACTAAATAAAATACATAAAGAATGTGCATTATAAAATAAAAAAAAAAAAAACAACAAAACAACTCAATTACACAGCTTTGCTTCTTTGGTTACAAAGTAGGTTGAACAATTTCACAGCTTTTTATTCCCACCCAAAAAAAAAAAAAAAAAAAAAAAAAAAAAAAAGAAAAAAGAAATTATACGAAATGTCAAAAAGCAGAGGAATCATGGCAATTTCTCCCTATTAGAAAGTAGAAACAGAAATGAGCAAAGTTTTCTTCATCAAAATAGCCCATCAATTATTTATTATATCACAATAACTGGTGACTACCTGTACAGATGCACTATGGTCTTCATACTTACACTCTATACAAAATTTACATTCAAGCTGGATCTTTACTACCGTAAATAAATACCAAAGGTAAATTGCCATTAGTGTTAGAAATATGCCAGGATTCTTTTGTTCAATTATTGCCTAAACATTTTATCTATTAAAAGCAATCCCATCTATCATTTTATTGATACATACATTTATTAAAAAAAAAAATTAAAAAGTTCTGTGACATTGTTCATGTACATTATGAAAATAGCAGCCCTGTAATAAATAAAACAAATAAATGAAACTAATGTAGGCAAATGTTACTTATATTGAAAGAACAGTGGCTCTGAAGATGAATTGTTACTTCTTACCAGACAGCAAGGCTCAAAGTAATCCATGGGACATGGAAACCTCGGAGAGCCACCAAAGCTCTTAAAGACCTCACTCCTGCACACCAAGCAAATGCATTCTCTGCATTAGTAACTCCTTCTATGACTTCCCTTGTGCACTGATGATGTAACAGACACCAACTGCACTTCAGGACACACCAGTGAGGGACAGCTCTTGTTGAATGATTGTCTAATACTGAAAAGGCCAAACACACAACAGAAGCATGGCTACTCGCTTTCATATAAAATGGAAAGAACATCAGTGGCACACAAGGACAGACTGCTCTCGGGTTTGTGTTTCAATGGAGGCGAGAAAGCTTTATGCTGAGGAGACATTCGGCTGCTGTGGAGGTTGCGTTGGCTGCGGAGGCTGTGCTATCACTGTTTGCGCTTGTGAAGTGCTACTAGGATTGGCCTGTTGGGTTGAAAGTTGGGATAACTGATCATTGTTTGAGAGAGATTTTAACAGTGCATTTTCTCGTTCAAGTAAAGAGTTTCTTTCAACTAATTCCTTTATTTGTTCCTTCAAGACTTCCACCTCTTCTCTTACAGCATACATCAAATGGCTTTTCACTAGATCCTGTGAAGAGTAAGTTCAGAGTTATACCAGGTGAAAGAATAGTTTCATTCCACTCCAACCCCAGGATTTACTGTTATTCCTGTCACTGGAGTAAGCATAAAACTAGAAAACTAAAGCACTGTCACTAAGAAGATATGAATAAATTAGCCTTCAAGATCAAATAACCCAGCCCTTTTATTCACTGTAAAGTGGCCCTTACATCAAAAGCTTTGTTTTCAGCATTCAGCATTAAGTTCTAGTCACCTTGGTTACGCTGAAAACAAGGACTAGAATTATGTTCCAGCTACTCAGAGTGAAAGCATCAACTCTGAAGCTTTGGCCTGGAGGGATGAGTCAGTGTTACACAATCCCAAAACCTGAGGTGTATGAGAAGCAGGAAATAAGAAAACCTTTAAATCAGCAGAAGCAAAAAATGGAACAGATGTAACGAAAGCTGAACAAAATGTCAAAGATGGGATAGCTTAAGTGACCATTAAGACAAACTAGTAATGATCTTCACAGAAGAGACTTAAATGCACCTTAAGTTCAATCAGCTTGTTCACAGAAATACGTAGGAAAATTAATTCAAGAAGATTTCAGTAAAGACAATCATGGTTTATGGGCATCCCACAGTTGAACCAAACATCTTTTTTTCAAATGATGGTTTCAGTTTTAGTTTGACCTGACTGAAGGGACGTTACAAACTCACAAAAACACAGTACAGCTGGAAACTTATGCTCAGCGACGAATCACTAATCCTATTAGAAATAACTTATTTTTTACTTACCATTGCCTGTTCTATTTTGTTGTCAATGGCAACAACACTTGCACCAGATGCACTGTAAATATAAGGAGAAAACTTTGTGAGCATTACTGTATCTTTCAGTTAAAACTATGCACCCACCGGCACCTGCAGGACTCCTTAGAACATGCTGTCGCTGGAAGGCTAAAGCTTCAGACTCAAGAATTCAGTACACATTGAGGGGGGGACTGGGTGGGTGTCCCCCACTGTATTGCCCAGTACAGTTACAGCACTTAAGAGACACTGCTCCTTCAGTTTATTATTCCTCAAACTATGCTTATGACACCCATAACCAGAAAAACACATTAGAATAAAGAGTAAAGTAACTGCTTTGATTTCTTGCCTAATTATTCATCTTTCTTCACTGGAGAAAACAGGGATTTCATGAGATATTCAGGGGGTCCTTACCTCTAGTTTTATTTCTGCTAAATTGTCTTTACAAAGTTTGTGGGGAAAAAAAAACCAAAAAAAAAACAAACAGAAAAAAACTGTTATAATGTTTGCTCTCTGCCTTTACTTGAAGACTACTTTCCAGTTAAAAAGTTCCTGGCTCAGCCCTGTACTTCTGGGCAAGTGGCAGCAGTCAACAGAAGAGCAAGACATGACTAAAGCCCTGAACTCCATGAGCAAACAGGCTCGTTTTCAATGAATTCTCCCTGGATCACCTCCCACTTCTAAGAAAAGTACTGCAGTTTGCTGGTTACAGTTAGGGTCAGTCTTGATCTAAAGACATATTAATGCAGGCCAGTCCAACAAAACATCTCAGTCATCATTATAAGAGTGTATATTTACTGTGCAAAGCAAGATGTTGAACTACATCTTTAAATCCCGGGTTACTGCAATCCAGGCCTTAATATATTTGGTCTGTTTTCAAGTCTCAGTACAGGAACACAAGCCAGTTGCTCACGTGTAGCTCTCAAGCTGGAATTTTGGGTGGGCCGGGGTGTCCCTGTGCTCCGGCAGATGCTGGTCTCTGAGAGACCAGGAGGGGAGCTGCAGCTCTCCCCAGGAGGTCAGACAGGTCAGCCAGTGCTGCAGCAGAGGAATACCCCCATGGCAGCCACAGAATGCTCCATTCATACACAGGTCCCATATGGTTCAAGTCTGCCCACCCACACTAGGTCTCAGTGGTCTGATTTTACTCCACAGCCTCATGTTTGACACAAGATGGCACTTCCTGGGCTATTTACCAGCCCCGCCAGTGATAACTACTGATAATGCTCCCCCAGCAATGGAAGTTGCTATCAGCAGCGTGCAGCTATGTTTAAAAAGTGAACGTCCAGGAAAAACGCAAGGCTTCCAGTCATGCTTGGAAACTTGCCTCTCTGAAAATACGTAACATTCACCAAAACCAAGTGTTAAGAAAAAAAGCTACTTACGGCTTTCTAAAATGAGTACTGGCAATATGTTCAACAGTATTAGTTATATATGAGAAAGAAAGCGCGACTATTAGAAGAACAAGAGACTATTTAGACAAAGCCATCCTAACAAGACTCACAAGAATTGACAGTACCTAGCATCAAGCATTTACAAGTAGAGGGAATCAGCGTTTCAAAATGAGGAAGCAACAACCTCTGTTTCCAAACTGAACAAAGCTTGCAGTTTAAATCAGAAGTGCTAAACACTCATTTCACAAGAAAATTGTTCCAGTATCTTGCTGTCTTCTAAGCCTTTATCAAGCCATATTTGTAGTAAAGCTCCTCAGATTAAAAACTGTTTGTAACTCATTAAAAAGTTAAGTATTCCTTTCCACCTTGACTTAACATGTTTCAGATCTGAAACTATCAAAAATGTCCGTGTTCAAGAGTCATCAAAATCGCCAAGACTGCTCCATGTCCCAGCCCTTCATGAACACCACCGTTAAGTCAGGTGAGGCAGCTCTGAAGAGATAAAGGGGAGGAAAATTAAAGCTAGCAGCATGCTTCGCAGTGGGATCCACTGCATTTTTGCAGCGTAATGATACATCTTTTGCCAATACTCTTCTAGTTAAATTTGAGACTGTGGCTTTGTTCTACTATTCCTAGCTCAACTATTTTGTAGTTAGATTATTTAAAAACCAAAGCTCACCTACACAAAAGTTCTGGCATTCCATCAGTTCCGTAAGAACGCCTCTCAAGTGGAAGATAGGCTGTCTTCTCCTTGATCACCTGAAACACTTGTACCTGCACTGCATGCTGCAGAAGTACCTTTCCCACGCTGCACCCTGTGCTCCAAATTCTTGTCTGCCTTTTAACGGAGCACAGTGTTCAGTATGTGGGTACAAGAACTGCCCCTCCCCAAAGTGTGATCTGAATGCAGCCAGAGAAGCTGTCATCCTCCCACACACATTTTACACTTTACGTGATACTAATGGACAGTGCTGAAAGCCATAAGTAGTTTATACACTCATTTGTTTCATTATTTTTGTTGTCCTTATCCCCAGAGCAGCTTGCACTCTTACAGACACACAGAGTTGGGATTACAGACCTGCTTCCTGCACAAACCTCCACGCCCTCACTCTGCATCTTCAGCAGGGAGAGCCCAGGACCATGCAGACTACCACCTGCCCAGGAAAAGCTCCTCCCTAATAGAGTGGCCTCCAGTTCATCATCAGGATAAAACCACATCTAACCATTTCATTTCACTTTCTAAAAGCATATGAGAATTAGGTTTTATGCTAGCATAATTCCCAAATGATTCTGTCATTTCTTTTTTCATTTTATAGTGCTCCCAACAGCAAACAGCTCCTGCGAGACATTCAGAAGCAGAGTACTCCAGTGCTAGCTCTTCCTACAGTACAGGCCACATATGCTGCCAAATCTTAAGATTTTGTCTTTTTTTCAAATCCTTAGCTGTTGATATCAAATCCCAGTTTGCATAAAAATACTTTATCCCATGGCTGTAGAATGAAATTTACAGATTCAATCCTGTCCTTACAAAAAAGCCAGGAGAAGAAGTTATCTGTGAAATGAGTCTTTTTGGATGTTGTAACTTGAAAGAGTTTGGTATATTCTGCGGGTGCTCCATCCACTGTGTATCCAATGCCACAACTTGAAAGTTCTTGAGTTAGAAGTGGAAAGACACTACTCAGCTCTTACAAAAAAGACCAATTACTACGTTGTGCTTTTAGACAAAGTTGATTGCTCCAGGAACTACACAAGTCTGACAATTATTGTCAAAGCTGTAATACATGAATACAAATCCACATTAAGGTAGGCAGTTTCAAGGGATGCATTATGCATATCATTTTTTTCTTTGTAACTGCAAACTTCCTATATACTCCCCCTCAAACCGAGCTTTTGTAGTCAACCAGCTACCATGTGTACACACAGTAATTGATGAGAACAATTCAGTCTGAGCTGGAAATCCAAGTTAAGGTTACAAAAATGAAGGCTCTGACGAAACAGAAGTTACATTGGTGTACCAAGATCACTCTGAAGCCCACTAAGTATAAGGCAAGATTTACAGTCAGTAAAATTGACAAAGAGTATCATGCACAGTTTGCCATTTCCAGAGATGGATGGCAAACCCTATGTTTTCCTACCTTACCAGTCAGGCAAAACAATTTAGTCTGAGAAATTCTCATTTTGATTGTTTAAGAAATCCTAGTGGCTTAAAAATAATATTTTTTTTCCACATTTTACTTTGAAAGACAAAGAAAAAAAAAGATTTTAACTGCTAATAACATGGCTTAGCTATAGCTCACAATCAGGTATGCGGCATTTGGAACAAAGTGGTTTTCATCAACTACCTACAGCATGCACCTCAAACTTCTTTATGTGTATTTTAGGTATATTTTTCCTATGCCCTACAACTCAAGAACAGATCTGTAATTTTTTTGTTTTAAATGTCTTTCAAACAAACAGAGAAGTGTCCTGGACAATCATGTACATACAGATTAAGAAAATGAGAAAAGAACTTCTAAATCTAAGTGCATGTTATGCAATATACAGTAATCACACTTTCCATGATGAATCACATTTCTTCAAAGCTTTGGTATAGCTCTTACTTCATTGCTGTAAAAATTTTTCCTGTGAAGACATGGCATCCCAGGAGTATGGCAAGATATTATTGGAAAGATGTTTCAGTATCATCAGCAAGCTGTAATATTGTTAAAAACCAAGTGTTTGGTAGCTACTGCTTTCAATTCAGATTTACCAAAAAAGGCTGTATTTTGGGCAAACCCGTCTAAAGTTCCTATGGCACTATCACCGTCCAAAGGCAAGCCAGTCACAGAAGAGCAGTCACCCAAACCCATGTGAATATGCCAAGAAGCCACTATTCCCCTTCATAATCTTCTCAGTAACGTGCCATATGAGGAGATAAACCCATGAAACTTGTGCCCTTATGTGAACACTACACAGAAAACATCTGTGGGCTTCCTGCAAACGTATCAGTAACCAGTATTTCATTAATATTTAGTGGCTTGAATATTACCAGCCCTGAAAAAACAAAACCAAACCCAAAAACAAGTGAAAAATAAACAAGTCCCTATTTTACTGGAGCAATTTAGCAATCTTCTACTGTCAACTGCAAGAGCATGTGGTTAGCTTTGCTGCCTTCAAATGGTTCCAAGAGGTAGCTGATCACAGGAGAATAATCCACATTTGTGAGAAAAAAAAGTGTAATTTCAGCAGAAGATTTTCTATTATGTTTACACTGAAGTCTCCTAACTCATGCCCCTGAGGATCACAAACTACTTCTGAAGGAGCTGCAAAATGTAATTAAGAGTCTACTGCCAGCACATGTAAAATCCTTATGCTTCACAGCGTGTTACCCACACACTTTGTGATGGAGAAACAAAGGGATTTTGAGGAAATTAAACAAACTTATAATATTCACAGCAGAGATTTCTCTTTCAAAAACTGGGGATCTCAAAAAAAAAAACAAAACCCAAACAATTTTATAGTTCTCAAAGTACTCAAGTCTGACAGCAGATCCCCACCTGCATCAGAGGCCACACTGCCTACGCAGCTTGGATCTACCAGGGTGCCGTCAGTCTCCTGTCCTGCTGCTGCCAAGACACGCATTGCTGGCAGAGCTGCACAACTGAGGTTCACCATACCTCGACCCTGCGAGGAGCTCCCCAGAATGGGCTTTACTGGCTGTGCCCTTGGAGGACACCTTTATAAACCTCCACTGGTTTCACTGGAAGATTACTGTCAAAAGCTTTTCAGCTTCAGCCATCTAGTAAAGCCAAACTACCTAACATCATCTTAAGAAAATCTAGTAACTGGGGTATAAATGCAAAACCTCCTAAACCGCATCAAAGACTTCAGAATTTGGATGGAACAGAACTTTAAAATTTCTATCAGTCCTCACGAATTTGATTATGTTTTTACAAATACTTGTTTTTACCACAAACTGTTCCAACAGCAAAGAGGCAAGACTATTTTAAAGGAAGCCATTTATATTCTTCTACCTGAATTTAATGTTTTTCTATATCCCATGTCCCCAGTACTTGTTTCAGACATTGTACATAAACTTCAGATGTGTGAAGCCTTAATCACTAATTATTTGATTTTAGGGTTTGTTTGTAATCAGCTTACTCATCTTAAGAAATACTTTAAGTTAAGACCTGAAAATAGAGAAACAGATGAAGGCAAGACCTTAAAGTGAGCTTTCTGGTCGACATACCAAACTTGTATTCAAAGACCTGAAATTAAATAGTGAAGTCCTTGGAACTTAAACACCAACTCTGTCCCATTAATACAGGAAAGTGGCATCATCCAGAGCTTAAAGCAAAAATGCAAATTTGTCCAAGTTTCTGCTACAAAAGGAAGACGTGCTTTTGAAACTAATGCTAGCACTTCAGCAATTAAAGAAAAAAAGCAGGATGCAATAGCATTTTTAACCATCTGTGTTGTACAGTATACAAATTGTTGCCAAGCAAACTTTAAAGGATTCAGTTAAGTTTTGCAAGTTGAAAAGCCTCTCAAGTCAAACAGCCAGTACAATGATGAAATAGTTATCAATACTTCAGTTGCTAAACAAAATTTATATTCTACACAGTGGTTGTTAAGCAGAAGTATTGTGATAAGCCAGAGCATCACAAGGCATGAAGTCACATAATCACTAGGACTTCAACTTAATGCTGACAAAAAAACCCTTCAAAATCATAAAAATGAAGGAAATAAACAGTTTGCAGCTACTGATGAATTAGTAATGCATCTCTGACAAGTCATATCTGTGACAGATATGGCTTTGTTGCACTTCACTGCAGTTTCTCGCCATGAGTTCAATGCTAACTTAGTAGTTTTACTTTGCCATCATATGTTGCCACGGTTCATGTTTGCTCCCCATCTAGCTTTACTTAAGCATAATGAAAGAAAGCCAGAAAACTTCCTTTCCTGGTTTTGAGACTAAAAGAATTTTTAACTTTGCCAAAACTGTGTTTAAATATAACATTTACACAACTTGTTTTCTGATATAGGACTCAATAACCACAATGCCAAAAAGTTTCCTTTTTTTGGAAAAGGAAGCTGTAAATATTTTAGTGATGGTCAGCTAGCAGCTGACTAGCATTAAACTCTTTCAGCTTGCACATTATGTATGACACATGCATAATGGAAGGAGGAAGGAAAAAATGTCATGTATTTTAGACTTCTTTAGTATTAAAGTTCAGTACGAATACTTTGCTTCCATGACTACTTTTAGATCTTCAGGCTGCAGAAGCCCAGTGTGAAGTTCTAAACACAAGCAGCAGTTCTGTGCAAACAAAAACAAGAAACTTGCATAGAGCAAAGCTGTTCATGCATACCTCAGCACGTATGCATTCCATAGTTAAGAATTCATACCTATCCCAGAAGGTCTTTGACTCGCGTAACTTGTTGAAATGGAACGCTTGGTAGAATGCAGTTGACGGATTCCTATGAGATCCAAGAATCAAACAAACATATTGAAAATGGGTACGTAATAAAAATACTCTCTTATTCAACCTGCATTACAAAGCAAATTAGCTGTCCAGACAGGTTAAATTTACAGACTTCACAGAATGCCTGAAGAACAGTTTAATGACTAAAGAACCTTACTGCTTCTATGGCTTTCCATTAAGGACATCCTGATTCAAAAAGAGAAAGTAATCCTCAAGCCCTATGGATTTTCATGCTATTTCAAGCTTCTACTGTCAAAAGACAACTGTAAAGCCATTAACAAAATATCTTATGTCATACTCATACATACAATCTTGGATAGGTAAGCTGTTTATGACTCTAATGCCAAATTCAAAAGATACCTTTCACACT
Organism: Amazona ochrocephala; assembly: GCA_039720435.1. Taxonomy (NCBI): domain Eukaryota; kingdom Metazoa; phylum Chordata; class Aves; order Psittaciformes; family Psittacidae; genus Amazona; species Amazona ochrocephala. The sequence continues at coordinate 35,881,779 of CM077884.1, read as the reverse complement.
TTTTGTAATTCACAACAAAAAAATCTCTGCAAACAATACTCAGTATTTCTATTCTACTTTACACCCTACTTTATACACACACGTTCTCCAAGGGAACCTAGAAGTCAGAGCTAAATATGCCACATACAAGCTATGACAGATTAAGCTGCAACTGAAAACCAGATCAAGTTAAAATTGAAAAGCGGAATCTAAAATATTCCTAATTCTGTAAGTGGTTGTCCATTATCCTCACATGTCCCCTTTTTTATGTGCAACAGGGCAACTGTTGTTTGGAGGCGCTTTGCCTGTCAGTCAGAACACTCTAGCTACTACTCTGGGTCTCACAAGCCTTCAAGCACAGGCACCAGTAACCTTGCTGCAAACCGGACACCACAGCACAAATTCGGCCACCAGGGCCAGACCCCTGAGACAGCCTGACCTTCCTCATCCGGCGTGCACTTGCCCCACAGCTGACAACATACTAAGATGCAATTTGAAGAACTTAATTCTCAAAAGTCTCACCTGAACACTTACCATTTACAAGATACTGGATAAAACACAAAGTCAAAATTCTCTACTGCCAGTGGCTGTATGAGAACATGATACTTGAGCTTAAAAACTCCTTTTCTGAATACCGCAGTTCACCCTTATGTTGGTATAGTTATACCAGTCCTAGAGAAGGATGCAACAGCTTAGGTGAATCATCTTCAGAAAAGCTAGTATTAGTTCAAGTTCCTTTTAAATACAGTTTTAAGATTAAATATTTATGCCAACATTAGAAAAGGGATGGGCACCTGTGCTTCTAAGTTTATGGCAAGTATACTTCTTAAAATTGTCTTCAAGATATTTAAAACTTCCATTTAAGTACAATTACTGTATACTTGAAATCACAAAACAAACAAAAAAAAAAACAAACCACAAAACACACAAGCCATAACAGAACACTATCTGAAGTAATGTGATTCCCATGGCACGTGTATACCAGAAACCTTGAAAGAGTACCAGTATTTGTGCATTAGCAGTGATCAGGAATGATGTGTTTGAATGGCTTGTTAATCCCCCTTCCACTTTCACTACTCTATCCTTCAACAAAAAGACAAAAAGATCATTGCGAGTCTCGAATTAAGCTTAAAACCTGCTACAGAAGTTGTTTGACCAAACTGATGAATATACTCCTATGTTGGTACTATTTATGCTTTTAGAAGTATTGCACACTGGAGTGACAACTAAATACAATTAATTATAGGAAGAGCAACACAATAGCTAAAGGACATCTGAGTGATGTAGGGACTAACATATAGAAAGCAACTAACATCTGCAGATCAAGAGAATGTTCCTTTATGGAAGGGAAGGAAAGGCCCAAGCTCTTATAATTCAGTTGTGAGGAGTATGTAAAATTCTCCTTCTCAGAATGTGACTGTAAATAGAAAGTTATTCCAGTTGCAAGATAAATTTACTTGCAACATATAAAACCTTGTTGCTATTGTTAGGTATAAGAAGTTGTGGTTTATAATCACATGGCATGTATTTCATACCATCTATTTTTATACTGATACCCTATACACTATATACTCTTGTGCTATTCTTAAGCAAGTATCTGGAAAGGTATGAAAGTTTTGCTCGTTTTGTACCCCCTGTTGTTGAAACAGCTTTTGCATTACTTCAGACTCTTAAGAGAACATTTTTTATTAGATAGCTATATTTTAACAAGATGTTAACTGGGGGAAGAGAAAGGATGCTACCTAAACAGGAAAAGCAGATCCATAGAGGTAACATGAATGATGCCTTATCTGCAGGTCTGAACTACTATGACTGAGTTTCAAACTGTTGAGATACCTATTTTTAACCACAAGCAGTAAAAGGCTTGAGAACGACTAAAAACTTGTTTCAGTTTGCAGAACAACTGAGAAAACAGCTTACAGTAGTAGTATAACATGGCCTGCTGGAACTGCATCATGATTGAAACAGCAGAAGTCCTTCTGACAATGCCCAAACTGAATGCAGGGACAGTCTGGACCAAAAGAAGCAGATTCCTCCGTTGCCCTCCCAGCAGATGGCCAGGTCCCACAGGTCAAGTCTCAGTCCCAGTTGATGTCAGACTCCCACAGGAGAGCAGAGTCAGCCAGAAAGGGGATGCCAAGTCAGTAAGTGAAAGCCCACCTCCTGCTCCACAGGAGGTATACGAGGTGCTTCCCCTCCTTCATCTCTGGTAAGAGAGGAGAACAGGTATTCCCAAAGGATAGAGAGGCTTAGTTCCAGTCCCAGGGATTATGACAGGCAACTATCTTAGCACATTTAAACTGTACCTTGATTGGTAAAAACTGCCTCCGTGTCCCTAAAGAACTCCTGCAACTCATACCGTATTTATTCCCTTTACAAGCTCACAAATGTCAATATTCACAACACACTCTGACGTTACGGTTTCTGACAACAGTTTTTCTGCAAAAGAAACTTGATCTAAAATTCAGTTCTCAGAAAACTTTCATAAGTTTTCCCTTTAAAAGGGAAATCCAAACCACATCCAAAGTCTCACCTCATATTCAGGAGTGTCCTCCCACTGCCATTAATCACCATATGCTAAATACAAATTCTAGAGAGCTCTGCTTCACTAGAAACCATGCCCATAAAAGCTGGCAAATTTTCAAGTACACAGATAAATGCTTGTCGTGGTTTAAGTCTCTATAAACTCACACAGTTGCTCTCTCACTCCCTCCCCACTCTCTCTTTCCCCAGTCCCGGGGGGATGAGGAGGAGCATCAAAAGAATGCAACTCCCACAGGTTGAGATAAGAACAGTTTAGTAACTAAGGTATAACACAAACTACTACTGCTACCACTACTACTACTAATAATAATGACAAGGCAAATACAAGGAAAGAATACAATAGCTCACCATCAATCGTAACCCGACCAATCAGTGCATCCCCCATGGTGCACCAGCCACCGTGCACCCCTACCAGCCGCGAGCCCCCACTGTGCACCCCCACCACCCTTCCGGGTCTCTGCTCTCCGTTTTTACATCCTGGACATGATGTGCTGTGGTATGGAACAACCTCTTTGGTCAGTCTGGGTCAGCTGTCCTGTCTCTCCTTCCTCCCGGCTTCCCCTCCCTCCCTGGCAGAGCATGAGACTCACAAAGTCCTTGGCCAGCCTAAACATCACCAAGCAGTAACTGAAAACACTGGTGTTATCAGCTCTGTTCCCAGGCCCAAAAACAAAAACACAGCGCTGCACCAGCTACCAAGAAAGAGAAAAATGACTGCTGCTGCTGAACCCAGGACAATGCCTTTTAGTTTAAATAACAATACTGACTTTGGAAGTGATGGGTATTGGCTTAGCATGCAGAAGTTTCTGCACAGTTGCCTTTTTTCCAACTACTACCTTTGAAGGAGGAATAGTGACATCATTGTTCATGATATAGCTGAAGCTCTGTTTCAGCCTTCAAACTACTGATCAACCTCAGCAATTAAGGGCAACAAGAAGAGGAACCTGTGAAGAACATCACACTTTTTACTCCAAGGTGGAAAAGTAAAAAATTCACATTAGACCACCTCAGACAATTCTCTTTCTCTCAATATCGCTAGTTTTCATTGACTTTGAGAACAGGAATGATACACAAGACTGAAAAGGCCTAAGTGCCTGTCTTTGAAGAATATGAAAGTATCTGATCAGACAACTTGTAACCTCTACTCAATGCCTCAGAGGAAAAACAAAGCAAAGCAGAACCACCTATTTGTTTTTACCTAGACAGCAGCAAGCCAACATGGATAGCCTTTCAGAAGCTTATATCAGACAAGAATTCCTCCCGAGAAAAATTAATGGACCTCATATAGAAAAAACACAAAAGATGTGATAAAGATTGTAATAAAATCAGTAGCGCTTTTAATGCCATCTTGCATGAAATTTTATAAGAACATGGCTTATACAAAGCAGGTCCACCATGGATAACTACTCTGTACACATGGCTCTCCAATGGTTGAGTGGAAGGATGCATCAAACAGAGCTCTCCAGGGGTCTCCTCCGAATGCGTTACAGGACACTCTAATCCATGACTTGGACAGTAGAGTACAGACTATCTTTATACCTGCAGATGATCTGCAAGCACTCTGGACAGCAGGAATAGAATTCAGGAAGATCTTGCCCAATTGGAGCAATGGTCTGAAATAAAAAGGATGCAATTCAATAAGGATAAGCATAAAGTATTACACTCCGGTAGCAATAATCAGCTGCACAAGTACAAAACATGGAACGAGCAGCTGACTGCAATTCCATAGAGGAGAATACAAACAGAAGTTAAAAAAACCCAACCTTGCAAAGGTGTCAGACTTGGAATACTCCTCTTACACAAGAGGTATGCATACTAACTGAAGTCTTGTTTTATTTGGCCTGAGTCCTTAACTTAGATTGTATGGCCGGTTTTGGATACCAGCTCTCCAGAAGGATATGGGCCTACCCAGGCAAGACCACTATGAGGCATGTTATATTCCATTATTTTTTTCCAATAATCAGAATCGCTAAGTAGGAGAATTAAGCATTTAAAAGAGATGAAAGAGAGTTTACACAGTTTAAAGTTATCTGTGAAGGGAAGAAAACTTGTTTTCATTCCTGTTAGGTTTAAGTACAGCACAAACATTGTGAGGTTTAATTGCAGCAAAGAAAGTTTAAACTACACACTAGAGTTGTTTTTCACATCATAAACATCAAGGAATAGAAAAGACTTGTTAAAGACATGGTGGGATTTCCATATTGTCATTCTAGAAGATAACAAACTGTCATTGCTCCAAAAGATTTCAGGCCCTAGCAAGAACTTTGAAGCACAAGTCTGCCTTTGAATAGGATCAACTCTTATAGGAACTAAATCTAATTATGAAATAGAAAAGAAAAAAGTAAAGAACTGGGACTGGGAATAGAACAGGAAGCATCCAGCTTCCTATCCTTCCCACAGACTGCTATAGGAGCCCGACAGTATATCTGTAAATAAAACTGTGTTCTTCAGCCACATTTATCAAAAGATGCTAATATGTCACTTTGTACATCTACATTATTTCTACAGTGCCAGAAGTGAACTAAAGCTTGGGAAATGTGACTCAAAACGAGCCCGAAGATGAAGTCAGCAAACAAAAGTATGCTACGTCAGAATTTTTATTTAAGTCAAGAGACCTGACAGTATGAACAGTCTGAGCTTACTTAAGACTACTATCAGCATATGCAGATGTATTTTACTGGAGTGATCAATAAGGAATCAAGACATTAAAAATAAAAATATATAGAGCATCAACTGCCTATTTTGATGTGCACTAAAGGACAAGAAATTAATCCCTCCTTACTTTATGAAGTTTAGGAAAAAAATCGCATGTGTTAGTACCCAGAAGCATTTCAAACCCAAGGTAGCTTTTAGTTATGTGCCTTTCCGAACACCGATAAAGGGCTGTGTTTAACCAAGTTACTAGCTATGACCTGCAACAGAAACTGATTACAGTTGGTCTCCAAATTAAAACACTTGGCACAGTTTATTTAAGATCTGAACAAGGGGTTTTGCAATCACTTTATCAGAGTTTATCAAGAAACTCCCAGTAAAGTTTATGACATTTCAAGAATATGTTTACACTAGTAACAGAATTCCTTCTCCATCCCTCTTGGAAGACATTTTGCTTTTTTATTATATTGCCTTCTATTTAAAGCAACTGTAACTTCAAATCAGCTTTATTTAATAAGACTCCACCTACAGAGTAGGTTACTCTCAAAACAGAGTAACTGGAGTACAAAGTATTGCAGGAGAAACTTGACAATGACTAAACATGGGGAAGTCAGTGTGGAATTAAAGAAAAAAAAAGTCTCAAGATTGAAGCTCTTAAGCTTCGTGTTTAACTACATACTCTGTTCTCATAGTTCCTTAAAGCCATTATACTTGAAACAAATGCACTGAAAAAAAAAAAAACAGCAAGCATTAGATGCTGTTACATTCAGTTTTAGGGGCATTCTAGCTGCAGAGGACAGGAAAAGCTGACTCATTTAGCAGGCTGCATGACAGTTTTCAAAACAGCGGCTCCCAGTCACCACGTTGGACTTTAAAGGGGTTCACAGGTTACTTCTAAATGAAAAATATCATAACACTGGAGAGAGAGCACACTGCATGAATCTGATCTCCACTTGAAAAATCAAGAGATACACAAATTTAAGTGCTGAAAATCACCAAACTAGGACACTTAAGAGTAGTTTTGTAATTGAATTCAGGAAGAAGGAGATGAAAGAACACTCAAACGTACTACAGAATCACCAGCAAGACAGTATGAGCAGCACCAACATTCAGTTTCAGGCTGCTTTCAAACAAACTACACACTCACAACACAGAAACAATGAAAATCACCTTAAAGTAACTTTACTGAGAGAACTAAAGCAGCATACATCACCTGGAACAAGGCACAGAAGTCTGACATCAGCTGCATCTCAAACTCCTGACATTCAGATTTCAAGTACCAGAAAAGAGCAAGCTAGACTTTGTTAAGAGTTGCATCACCTTTCCATAGCAAAGATCAGACCAGTAGCGCATACTTTCTTAGCCTTGTTCTCAAAAGAGGATTTTGGAAAACAATCTTATGCAGTAACTAGACATCTCTAAGGAGAAGTGAGTAAGAGATGACCGTCTCAAGTGCACAGGGAATTCCAGCAGAGGCATTTCATTCATCACTTGCTTGCCCCGTCAAGATGCTGGCACCAGCTTTTCCCTGTTCTGAGGCCTGGCCCTCTAAAAAAAGACACCACTATCATTCTTTTTTAGTCCCTATGAACACTACGGAAAAAGAGTAAAACCACTTCTACAAAAACTGGTAATGAGAATGCAGCATGGACATAGCATGTTATATCAACATTAATAATGGTCAGACCAGAGGGATGCAGTGACTAACCTGACTATTTAGGGAAGGACAACTGGAAGCAACTCAAATGCTTCAGCCCACCCTGAATCAAGAGCAGTCATTGGTATGACCACATGCCCTCACCTGAAGGAAATCACCATTCTTCTCAGTTACACGGGAGAGATGCCAACAACTTCTTCTATTGTCCCAGCACTGAATACTTGCAGAAGACACTTTTATACCTGACTGCATTTTAAAACATACTCAAAGCCTTTAACAATCTTCTACCGAGTTAGAGCAGAGGCACTATGCCATGTTATACCATTACGACAGACCTGAAGTGATACTGATTTGAGAGGAAAGGTGATGTAACTTCACTTTTTCATTGTCTGATAAAATAGCAGCAAGCTTTCTCTTCCCTCCCCTTCCCCCCCCCCCCCGGGATTTGACTATTGACTGTGAAAATCTGGTCTAAAAATCCAAGAAGTATTTTGACAGAGTATTAAATTCAAGCTAATTTAAGAGGTAATAATCTGGTATCAACAAATCTTCTGCAAATAGGGTTCCTTGATGAAAAATCAGCATAGTTTCTTCCACTACATATTCCAGAGAACAGATACTACAACACACTGTTCAGCACACACGCTGCATAAAGATTTACTTTACAGAAGCTAACTAGCCTAGATATTTCAGGTGGAGCTGCACCCTGTTATCTTCTAAAGTCTACCAAGTTTTGCTACTAGTAATTCAAAGCCTTCTCTGATTAACATCACTTTGAAGTTTCTGCATTTGAAGTCTCTGGGAGACACTAAATCAGTAGAGCAGAGGAATATGAAAAATCAGACATTTCCCTTGACTTTATTACATTCTTTGAAAGCATAAGTCCAAGTTTCTATAAAGAAATTAAGTTTACGTATACCAGCAAAAATTAATGAGGCCAGTAGGATATCATGCTTCCTGTTCACAAAGCCTTGGATCAATAAAACAGTGGTACCTTACCTTAAGACGTAAATAACATCAAATAATAATTTCATTAATTAATTACAATAAAATCAGCTCTGTAAGGTAATAATCACTCAGTATTTCTGAAGGAGCTTTGCTGAAGAGTTCAAACAGTAAATTCTGATATAAGTATTTGATACTAATTATGGCAAGAAGAAAGCAGGTGCTTATCTTCTGAATCTCTCCTTACTTCTGATTTCAACAGCTGTAACTCAAAACTCCAATGTCGAATCCTCTTGGGTCCAGAAAACTGGTCCCCAAACCTCAGTAGTCCTGTACAGTAGACAATCCTGTAATCATAACAACTTTAAGGTCATTCAGGACTTGCTGATGATCTTTCCCATCCTTTACATGTCATCTTCTCACTTTCCCAAGCCAGACACTGTGAACCTTTAGTTCACTCTTGACTAGTACTTCTGTTCCAACCAGGCAACCAATGCTCTTGTTCTCTTCCACCCCGCAGGCAGCATCATCACGCACATACTTCTTAAAATACTATGTGCTAATAAAGCAAGGCTGTTCTGTGAAGGCTGTCATGGGTGTCAGTCAAGCTGAATTTTAATTACATAATATTACAGACTGTGTAAGGACTGATCTGAGTGATTCTGTTCTCAAATCAAAACATGTAAGAAGTGTAAGATTTCACATACTAATGACTTCTCACTGGTTGAGGTTAACCTTCAGTTCTCATAGGTAGGGTATAAAAGACAATGTAGTTCATGGGACGCTTCAAGGAAAAAAAACAAAACACAGACCACCACATCTTCAAAGAGAAGCAACTATAGATTAAAAATTGATAAACTTAATGGCAATGGAGAAAGTCTTTGCTTGACCCAGTCAGAGATTCTTGCCAGTATTAAGAAGCATTCAAGAAAAGCCCCAGAAAGGCCCATCAGCATCACCCATGTTCTGATGAATTGAGACAAGTTTAAAAAAAAAAAAACAAAAAACCACAAAAAACAAACATCTTGAAAATAACTTACATGGTCTCAACAAACATCTTGAACCTCACCTCACTAGGTATGGAAGTCGTTCAGCATGCATTGTAATTTACTACTTAATACCACTACGCCATATTATTCTTTTGCAAATTATCCCATTCCAGAGAGCAAGCTTGGAATGCATTCAAAAAGAAAAGCCTAATATGCTGCATGAAAGAAGGCAGTCAAAAAAGACCATAAATTCCTTATTTCTGAATTTAAAAGATCCACATTTGCTCGTACTGCACTATACATACAAAAATCCGGAAGGGATGTCAAAACTGTTAAAAGTATTGACTTTTACACAACTTGACTGGTACAGAAAAGACATTTATTCGTATCTACGAACATGTTATTGTACAGAATTAAGCTTCTACTGCCTGCTCTGCCCACAATGCTAGACTTCTCCAAACCTACCGATGAAAATGATTACTACTGCTCATGATTACTCGTGAAAGTGGCCTTGCACAGTAGGACAGCTGGCTTGAGTATTCATCCTCAAAGAAAACAGCCCAAAAATTAGATCCTCCCTTCCCCCCACTAAGTTGCAGTACAGAAGTTTCAGATGTTTCAGTTATCTATAACTACAAGTGGTGCCCGGTTTTTGAAAACAAAGTATTTCAATATCTGTGGAGCAAAAAAGCAAGTGGAAAAAACAGATTCAAACAGACTGAGCCAAACCACACCTGTCCTTACCTATGTAACATTGGTCAAGAAAGCATCTATTAGCAAACATGTTAAATTACATACTCAGCTTTTAGAAAAGATATCAGAACCTAGACCATGTATGGCATGGTTTATTACATAGCATAAGTGTATTCGTCTGCCTTTCCACATCACTTACAAGTTCATTACAACTCCAAGCTTCAGGCCAGCCTGCACTCAGCTGACCTTCTAACTATAGCACCGTCAGTATGAGAGCTTACTGCTTGGCTTAAAGAAAGTGTATTTTTAAAAAGGCATTTGTAGGGTTGGTCAAGGAATTTACGGTCTTTGCACCCACTGAACAGTGTTCTACATAGGAGACAATTCCAGCACTTGTCATCTACATCCCTAGAAAAATAGCTGAAATAACTTGACAGAGATGCAAGCAGGGTTTTTTTTAACCCTCATTTTTGATCACTTCATCCTCCAATAAACCAGACATGTTAATCCTGCTCTAGACGTATACAAGATCTTCAGATACTGGTTTTGGTCAATTACCTCCTTTCTTTCTATGCTACACTTCTGCACTGCCACCTCACATACATACCATATTCATTCCCTCACAGAAATCAAAGTATCAGGACTATGCCCTTGCTGCAAAGCAGCTGAATGGCATCCTGGGCTGCATTAGGCAAAGCATGGCCAGCCGTTTGAAGGAGGTGATCCTTCCCCTCCACTCAGCACTGGTGAGGCATCACCTGGAAGACTGTGTCCAGTGCTGGGCTCCCCAGTACAAGAAACACATGGACATACTGGAGAGAGTCCAACAAAAGGCCATAAGGATGATGAAGGGTCAAGAAAGCATGTGTTCTACGAAAAAAGCCTGAGAAGTCTGGGACTCTTCAGCCTGGAGAACAGAAGGCTCAGGGCAATCTTACTGATGTATTTAAGTACCTGAAGGGAGGGCATACGGAAAATGGAGCCAGGTCTTTCCAGAAATGCCCAGTGACAGGACTAGAGGCAGTGGGCACAAACTGACACACAGGAGGTTCCCTCTGAACATCAGGAAATACTGCCACTGTGAGGGTGACCGAGCACTGGCACACAATGCTACTTAGAAGCCACCAGGACATGATCCTGAGCAGGTATTGCTACGCAACCCTGCTTGAATAGCAGGGCTGGACCACATGACCTCCAGAGGTCGCTTGCAACCTCAACCAGTCTGCAACTCTGACTGGTGTCTGCTATTGACATAGATCCCAATTTCAGTTTGTAATCTTTAATGAGTGCTAGACGAACATCACCATTGCATTGATTAACAGCTGACACTTCTCTATGGTAACAATACTTCTACCTTCTCTCTGCACTGTTGCATTCAAGCAAGCTGTCACAAAACAAATGCATTACTTTAAGCTTCTATCAGAGAATATATATAAAAAATTTCTTGGAATAATCTTATCATGCAAAATAAAATATGACAGGCATCCAGCAGTCCATTTGGCTACATAACTCACCTGCCCAGCCTGAGTAAAAATAGATTATTCTATAGTGCAAAAAATTCACCAGCTCTCAATACACATCTGTATTTATATAGCATGAAGTTTAAAGCTGGAGTCATTTTCAAGAGAAGGAATGAAGATACAACCTTACACTGCACTTCAAGTGACCTTTTATGTCTGGAGAACCTTCTCAGAAGACAGTAGCTTTAGCAGTTGCTATAAATACTTCTATCTTTAAACTTTGTCAAATATAGGAATAAAAGCAGACACCTGTGGCTGACAATCTAGATTTATCTACCAGAACTAAACCAGTTGTACCTTACCAGGAGGAGTCTCACAGAAGTTTCTTACGGAATCTTTGCTGACACACAGAAAACATAAGGTTTGCACCTTCCACAAGCAACAGAAGCTGCTAGTTACCAGCTTTACAACTGACAAAACTAATATATGGCCTCAACATGCAACAGGACAATACTGAAATACCTATTTCAATAGGGAACAGTTACTTTTCACTATGTCACCTGAAGCCATAAAATATTATCAGTAATTCCTACAAAAAAGGCACAGCCTGAGACAAATTTCAGCTCTTCAGTAGTTTGATAGCCCTGCCTGCTCAAAAGAACTAAATACTTTAATATTCAGCTTTTAACAAGAAGTACAAAAACCTTCCATGAAACATATGCTGTTATTTCCACCATTCAGAAATGAGCTGACTATGAAACACTTGCACTCTTCTATAGGGAAGCAGAAAACAAAATTAACCCACGGCAGCTGAGCAGAACACTTAGGAGTTCGAGGTACAGAGAACCATTTATGTCAGAGTTGGTACACTACTGTCTTTAAAACAAATTGCACTGTTTCACTTTTTTAATGTATTTCAAGTATTTTCCCCCTTTCCTCCTTATAGCAACTACCTCATCTGAAACACAGCTCATTAATTTTAAGCATGTATTGATTCTTCCTTTACAAAGGCATTTGAATGTTTAAACTTGGAAACAGCGCTGAGAAACCACATATTTCTGTTTAGGTGTTTCAGAACACTCAAGAACTGACTGCATGGCAAGACAGGTTTTCCATAACCTAGAATCCGGTGTGGTGCTTTTGGTACACCAGGAGTTACCTTATGTAATTTTTGTTACAGAAAGCACAGCCATAAATGAACACAACTAACTGGAGTTTTGTTTGCATTAACCTCATTTACCTGTCGCTAACTGTAATGTTCACCTCAGCAATTCTATCTCAACTATTTTTCAAATGCTGAAGTCTTGCTGTCAAACTGAAGGCACTCATGACTGTAGCATGTCTATCCTCTTTTCATTTCCACCTGCTTCTACAAACTCTTGAAAACACAATCCTTCAGAAGACCTGAAAACATTCAAGTTTGCAGCTGCAGTAGAACTCAAATCTCTAGTAAGTTTATGAGCAAAGTGAAGCAAGTGACAGCATTCGGTAATAATGCAACTGAAGTATTGCTTACTGGTTCGTTATTTGCAGGATGCTTTCTTTTTTCTTTACGAGTACAATAAAACATGCATCTAAAGCAACATGCAAGGAAACCCTTATCAAAGTTATATTAATGCCCATGCTCAGTTTTGTCCTTGTATTATGAACATGGTCTGAAAAGCTCAGTTTTCTCAACAGTTAGTACACTATACAAATACATGATTTAGCTGAGTGAAGAGATATACGCTGTGAAGAAGTCTGCACAATCAGGTTTTCAGCAGTTTAAGCTGCTGTAGTTGACAGTTCACAATTGCAGCCATTCATTAGCGTTCCTGGAATACAGCCTACACAGTTCAAGCTGGTCAGCTATCTCTGGAAAATGATCTATACTCTGCTCCTTTTACAACATGCCTGGTAATATTTTGCCCCAAAAGTCTGCCAAACATGTAGGAGGTTTGAACAAGCTTTCTCAGTAACATTCTTTCAACAGAAGCAACATATTTCTTTTTCCCCAAGAGCCAAAATAAAGTTATTAAGCCAGCTGGAATATTATGCTTGTCAACTACAAGTTTGTGTATCCATGGGCATAAATGTGGGTAGAGAAACTGACACACACTGCTCCTAAAATCCTCTCAGGTACTCTAACTGCCCTCCAGCCAAACCAACCAGTACTGCTGTTGAAGCCCAGCAAATAAAGAGTCAGGGCAACTCTGAGATCCAGTTCTTCCTGTGTTTTTACAGTATTTGTCAGACTCCAAATTTAAAGCAGACTGCGATATCCACATTTGCTTCAATAAGAGTATTATTTCCTCTATCCTTACTGTTGCAGTTTATTCCCCCCGTAGCCACATTTAGAGAGGAAAAGAAAATAAAACTGCTATCCTGTAGATCTTTCATAACTTCCACAGCAATGCAAGGAACCATAGTTTTGCCTAGACCAGTGTAAAAGTGAATTGGATTAACAAAACGGGAAATTTAAGATCTTCGAGCATGGTGTTGAAAAAAAAAAACCCCAAAAAAAACAAACAAAAAAAAAACCCAAAACAACAAAACAACCCAGTTGTACACCTACAGATACATAGAACTATGGCTTTATCAACTTACACCTCCACCTCTATCTTAAGAGCTTTATTTAAAACAGCAGAGCGTAAGATAGGAAAGACAGGAACTGACCAGCTTTTTTTATATCAGACTTCTCTGCCTCACACTCACTTGTTTTCTCACATTCAGTTTTCAAAGAATTCCCATCCTAAATTATTTTACCTTCAGAACAGCTCCTCTCCATATTACAAACAGTGAATGACTTACTAGATAAACCTAAGCTATTTCGAGCTATACAGTATTCCTTGACGAATCACTGTTTCAGAAGATGACTACAGAAGACTGATCTATAGAAGTTTGTCAAGCTTCAAGTATGCACAAATATTAAAGTCTAATTGAAAGTATCAGAAAAAATGCAGATACCTGCCCACGCATTGACCCCCTCTTCCGGGGTATGTTACACATTGAGATAAAAAAAAGAAAAAAACACTTTCCACAAATTTCCAGCTCTCACGATCACAAAGTAAACTCTCTGAACAAAACCAACCATTAACTTCCTGAACCTGCAGTCAGCCTGGAACAGTGACTCATGATGTGTGAACTCCCTTTGCGTCCTATTAGTTTTATCAGAGTATCAACTCTGAGCCTTTTAATGACACTTGAAGGTCTTCATTAACTATTTCACCATGGATTTCAGCAGATAAAGCAGCTGGGCACAGGCTCATGGGAGTAATGGTGTAATTTAAATGGCTGGAAAGAGGACAAAAGCAGGAGCAAGAATATAACAGCAGACAAGCAGGAGACAGTTTTATAGTAAAGCCTTCCCAGCAAGTAGAGCAAATAAAAACAAAGTGGTAAAACAGCCTTAACAAGCTGCTAGGTTTTTATTTTCTCCTTTCTCTGTCTGAAACTAGTGAAAGTCAGGCTACTGTTTGAGGGGAGTAAAGAATGAACTTTGATCTACTAGCTCTGCATGGATCTCCTACTTGGTATGAAGCCTAGGCCTGTTTAAACCCGGGAGAGTCTTATAAATACCATATAGCCCCTTGTTTCATGTACCACTTCAGCAAACAACAAGGTTTTATCACCCAATGAAGAAGCAAACAACTGAGAAATATGCATTTCTTTCCAGATAACTACAGCTGAGTTTCTCTACTGATTATTATAACGTGGCATGCCAAAAAAGCACTCTACTTCTAGAGTCCATTCTTACTTCTTACTTGCAGTTCTCAGAGCCAAGTTTCTGAAAAGGTTTCTCTAGAAATGAACAACGTGTGAAGCGATGTTGCAAGGTGGCTCAAGTTCAAAGACAAAACTACATAAGTAACTTTAAAAATCACTCGTTTGGGGTAAAAGTACCAAGAACTGTCTCACTGGTGAGCAACACAGTGAGCAGCCTACAGGTTTAAATAAGTAGAGCAAGATTTTCCTTGTTATTATATCAAGTGATTTATTTGTCTCAAGATAATCATTTGTTATTAGAATTTATATAAAAATGAAGTATTAGCAGATATACAAAAGGAATGTGAAATACGTTTGTCTCTTTCTGACTCCTTAATCATCAGAATGATTAAACACAAGACAAGTCCTAGAATATCTTTAAGGCCCCTTCCAACCCAAACCATTCTGTAATTCTATGAAATCATCTTCTGATAATATACTGAACTGTGAAACAACATCAGCTTGAAATCTAACCTTATTCGCACAAGGAAAAGCCTGTCAGCTGGGTCAGCAATCCTCTTAAGGAAGGCATAACTGCTAAAATACAGTAACTGTTTAGCTTTTTCTTTTAAGTCCTTTACTGCTTTAACCAGACCTAGCGCAACTCTCCACAGCATGGCCTTTGCTTGCAGAGTCACTATCTCAAACACAGCATTAGTCAAAAACTCTGGTGAGCACAAGGCCTGCGTTACTGCAGATTTAACTCTTCAAATGCTAATCTGTCTTGAAGGTACCTTCTCCATCTACTCACCCTGACCCCACACACACAGCTGCTTTACTAAAAGGCACTCTGAGCATCACTGACTCTGTAATCTCAAAGTTTAGTATTCTCTCAAGGCAAGGGAAGACTTTCAGGATAATTCATCAGACTTTCCCAAAACGGTGTTACACCCACTTTTAAAAACACAAATGCATATAACCAACATGTATTTAATTCCTCCAAACTACTGTAGTCCTAACAGTAAATATTACTGACATTAATTCAGTGCTCTAACACTGCTTTCCCTCCTTCCTAAAAGGAGTTTTGCCCACCATACTACCCTGAGAGCAGTCTGACAAGTCTATAGGAATAAAACTCACATCCACACTTCTTCTTTCAGGCCCTTTGATGAGCCTGCTCATACTACACACTCTATTACAAGTAATCGTTCCAAATTACTTTCCTATGATGAAAACTCATTGTAAGATTGTATTTTCCCCTGTGCACATACCTTTGCCCAAGTAAGTTGTGGACATTTTTTCTCAGTGTAAAAGAACCACTATCAGAAGAGCTTTCACTGCGTAACGGCACACAAATTCACATCCAGATGCAACTACTTTCCTCACTAACTGGTACTATGAAGCACAAACTCAACAGCAGGATAAAAATCAATAACCTGTTATAAGCTGTTGAAGTTTTAGATCTGTTATAGAACTGTTAAAGTTCTCCAAAATTCCTCACCCAATGGCCCCAAGATAGCACTAAGCTTCTATTCTTAACAACACTGCAATACAGTGGTGCGGATAAATCCATTTTAACCAGGCGGTCATTTGAGTGTTTTACAATGTGTTCAGGGGAATGCAGAAGACTCCCTTGCATACTGAGCAATCGGGTGCAGAAGGAGTTTTCAGTCTTTGATTTGGAAGAGGTGCATTACGTGTGCATTAAGCAGCTTCCAGGGTACTTTCTGCTTTGTGAAAAAAGTAATCACACTCACAGCCTAAGAACAAGTACAGTTCACCACTTGCTTAAACACTTCGCTATGTACTCCTAGAGAGAAAAAAAAACCAAAGGAGTCAAGGTAAATTTCACTACAACTTCCTGAAAAAATGAACTTACAAAAAAACACCTGAAAGGAACTTGAATGTCATTTTTTCCCCCCTTCAGAAAAGCTACTTTTATGGCATTATAAAATAATTCATACCTGTCTTCATCACCATCAACAGGAATAGATATGCCAAACACAGAGCTGGCAAGACTGTTCATAGGAGTACTTGCAGGTAACTGAAGAGGATTTGCTAGAGTGTCTGGAATGGGAGGCTTCACAAGAGGTTTATTTTCAGCTATAAGAGAAAGTGGTGGCTGAGGTAGGGGTTCCGATTTTCTTCTAGACTCATCAATCTGGCCTACTAAGGACTGTGCTTGGGTCTGAAACTGTCCAAGGTTTGACTGTGGCAGATTCGCAGGTACATTAGGCGTGCCTTGCATTAACGAATGTCCGACGTGCTGCGGCTGGACAACGCTGGTACTTCTGCTGACAGAAGTGTGGCTCGTCAGCTGGGACTGGACTAGCGTAACAGGGACATTTGGCATAGTAACAGAAATGGTGGTAGATGCAGCAGGCACACTTGTACCGGGCACAACCGCAGGCACATTCTGAACTCCGGAGACCACAGCATGGGGAGCACCAGGCATTCCGGACACTTGGCTGCTTCCACCCATTTGATGCTGAGTCACAGATTTCTGTTGCACAACCCCTGTATGTCCAATGCCTTGCTGCACCACACCTCCTGGTTGTGGAACAGCAGGCTGACTAGCTTGTGTCTGGCCACTCTGCATTAATCCTGATCCCTGTCCAACTGCTTCACCAGGCTGCGTTGACACCCCCATCACTGGTGCTCCCACAGGTGGGGGGTTTTGGCCAGTCACCTGCCCCACAGGAAGGCTGGAAGCCACAGTATTTGGAACAGAGCCCGTAGCAGCCTGCTGAATAGCTCCTTGAGACTGCATAATTGTCATGTGCTGCATGTATTCAGTCTGACCAGAAGGCTGTGTCGGCAATAGATGAACTGGTGGAATCTGGGACTGAGAGTAAGCAAATTGTTGAGGCTGAGTCACTGGTATGCTTGCCTGCTGCACCTGCTGCTGTGCCACAGGAATGTTTGGCTGGCCTACTGTCACATTTGGAGGTGCCATGCCTTTCCCATTGGGTCCAGCCTGTGCAACACCCTGCGTATTTACCTGTGGCTGCGACTGCTGTGGCACCATCATTTGCTGATTTGTTACTGATGCCCCAGAAAACACAGGCTGAGCAGTACTTTGAGGTACGGCCCCACCTATGGGTTGTTGCGGCTGCTGCTGTTGCCCAATGACAAAATTAGGTTGCTGTAGAGAGGACTGGTTCATTTTCTCTGTCTGGATTAGCTGTGACACAGCAGTCAAGGAACTGTCAGCTATAGAATCGGGGCCATAAGCGGATGCTGGCACAGCTGAGACCACGACAGAACCTCCTGTGGCACCGAGGCCACTGTCCCTCTCTTGAGTGACCTGCTCAAAGGTGCTGCTGTGCCTAATGCAATCTCCAGTCCTGCCCAGAACACCACCACCATCTGAGTCTCGGTCATAATACTCCATACACGTCCATCGCCCTCGCCTGTAGGGCTCCCCTGTACCATGGTCCAGCTTGATCACCCTGAAGCGCGAGCTGCATGCAGCAGCCACTGTCTGAGACATTGTCCCAGGAGCAGCTGATGCAGAAGGACCTGTGGAGGGCAAGGCAGTTTGAGCACTGCTGGCTCCTGCCACAGCAGCGCCAGGAGCGGCACCTGCCAGGGGCACAGCAGAGCTCTTGGGCACAGCCCCTCCATTAGGAGCCACAGCAGGCACAGCCACAGCTACCCCACCAGCAGCCACAGCCAGCTGCCCATCCAAAAGCAGATTGGGAGAGACAGTGCCAGGAGTTTCGGCCTCGCCCACGTTGTTGAGAGTCTCTTCGGAGGAGCTCCGCTCACACACATCCTCAGGGCCGTAATCTGTGGCTCGAGAAACATCAAAGATTTCAGAAGACACGTCCTCAGTGCGGGACTCATCCGGGTCGTCCAGGCTCTCAGTGTCCTCGGTGATGCTGCTGGCCACCTGAGCCGTGGTCACGCTGGTGATCTGGAAGCAGCTCTTCTTTTTGGCCGGCATCTTGGACATGTTTCCTCCGCGGGGAGGGGCTCCACCGGCCGGGGCGAGGCGAGTGCGTTGCCGGGGCGAGCTGTCACGGCGTGCCTACCGGGCCCCCCGCACTACCGCACATCCTCCGGCTGCTTCCTGCGACAGGCAGGCGGGCCGCGGCGCTCCCGCTGGCGGGCGGCGGGCCGCGCGGGGGGCGGCGGGGCTCCTCCTCTTCCTCCCCGTCCGCAGCCCTCCTCCCGCGGCCGGGACGCGGGCCTCCTCCTCCTCCTTCTCCTCCCCGCCGCAGCCCCCGCTCTGAGCGCGGCGGGACCGGGTAAGCGCTCCGCGGCTTCCTGCCGGCCGCGGCGCGGGCCCCGGGCGCGGAGGGCGCAACAGCGGGCCTGTGGCCCGCCCCGCGCGAGGGGCCCCGCGGCGGCCGGGCGAGGCCCAGGCGGCCCCGTCCACCCCCCCCTCCCTCCCTGTCTCCGCGCTCTACCTGGAGACCAGCGCCAGGCGCATCCTGCTCGGAATTAGCCCGCGGGCAAGCCCCACGGGCAGCCCCGCCGGACGGAGGGCCGGCGCGACTGCGGCGAGGAGGAGGAAAAGAAGGCGAGGCGGCCCTTCCCTTCCGCGGGCGGGCGCAACGGCCCCGCTGCGCTGCGGCGGCCCGGGGAGCGCGGGCTCCGACTGCAGCTCCCTTCGCCCAAGATGGGGCTCAACTTCTCCTGCGCTGCACCCTGGGAAGGGCGCCGGCCACACCCCCCGACGCCACTGCGTGATGACGTTTCGCCCCGCCAGGGCATAGGCGGGGCAGGGAGGGGTGGAGCGGGGTGTGCGGCGGCCGTTTGGAATGTGCCACCAGCCGCCAGCTCCCCCTCTCCCGGCCAGGCTTGGTCCCTCCCGGCTGCGCGTGAGCCGCCGTCGGTTGGGCGCGTGTTTAGCGCCACCGCGCAGGCCCGGCCTGAGGCTGGCGGGCGTCCGCGCTACAAAGTTAGAGTGCGGTCTCCTCAAGGCAGGGCCGCCGGAGCCCGGTCCTCAAAGCTGCCAGGCGGCAGTGACCGTACCTCAGCCGTTCATCCCTCCCGGCGGATGGCAATTGCTCCGGTACGATAGGAAGTTACTCCAGAAACTCCTCTAATTATTAAAATATTCGTATTTTCCAGCCTGAATTTATTTACAGCCCATTTCTTGTCATGGTTTTATATTAATGAAGGCAACAAATTCCTAGCTATTTCTCATCATTCCCAGGGTCATTCTCACCGGTCGACTCGCATTATTTGCATTTTGAATCAGATCCTGTTGCAGAGCAGCGAGCAGAGCGGCATGCAGGCTCGCGGATGGGGCGCTGCTAGTACCGCATTACAGCACTGCTTTTCCGCTGTGTCTGCTTCCTGCTGAATCCTCTTTGTGTTCCATAGCTACATCATACTGGTGGTTCATGCCCAAACTATAAGAAGCCTACCTTTGGCATCTTCACGGGCTCACCTCTCATAAATCCATGATACGATATATGTCGTATGATGTATGATATATGATATATATATTATATATTACATGATAGTCCAGTCTAGTGGGAGGTGTCTCTACCCATGGCAGGGGGGTTGGAACTAAACGATCTTAAGGTCCTTTCCAACTCAAACCGTTCTGATTCTATGATTCTATGATATGGTAGAACATTTCATTATATCCCACCCATTTCAGTTTTTCCAGCCACCAATGTCATTAGGGCTTTCGTGTGTGATAATCTAGTCCCGGTTTGAACAGTCACACCTCGCAACTAACTATACATTAGCCCATCCTGGCTTTTGTGGAAGGTCACAAAGTGCTTTGGAGACTAGTTCTACAATATGGAAGATCCCCACTACTTGCTTCCCTTCAGTCCAACTGTTCCTTCAGTTCAATTCTTCCCTACAAATCATAGAACCATAGAATAGTTAGGATTGGAAAGGACCGTAAGATCATCTAGTTCCAACCCCCCTCCCATGGGCAGGGACACCTCACACTAAACCATGCCACCCAAGGCTATGTCCAACTCAGCCTTGAACACCGCCAGGAATGGAGCATTCACAACTTCCCTGGGCAACCCATTCCAGGGCCTCGCCACCCTTGCAGGAAAGAATTTCTTCCTTATATCCAATCTAAACTTCCCCTGTTTAAGTTTGAACCCATTACCCCTTGTCCTCTCACTACAGTTCCTAATGAAGAGTCCCTCCCCAGCATCCCTATAACCCCCCTTCAGATACTGGAAGGCTGCTATGAGGTCTCCACGCAGCCTTCTCTTCTCCAGGCTGAACAGCCCCAACTTTCTCAGCCTATCTTCATACGGGAGGTGCTCCAGTCCCCTGATCATCCCCATGGCCCTCCTTTGGACTTGTTCCCAACAACAGTTCCATGTCCTTTTTATGTTGAGGACACCAGAACTGCACACAATACTCCAAGTGAGGTCTCACCAGAGCAGAGTAAAGGGGCAGGATCACCTCCCTCAACCTGCTGGTCATGCTCCTTTTGATGCAGCCCAGGATATGGTTGGCTTTCTGGGCTGCAAGCGCACACTGCTGGCTCATGTTCATTTTCTCATCGACCAACACCCCCAAGTCCTTCTCTGCAGGGCTGCTCTGAATCTCTCCTCTGCCCAACCTGTAGCTGTGCCTGGGATTGCTCCGACCCAGGTGGAGGACCTTGCACTTGGCATGGTTAAACTTCATCAGGTTGGCATCTGCCCACCTCACAAGCATGTCAAGGTCCCTCTGGATGGCATTCCTTCCCTCCAGCATATCAACCGAACCACACAGCTTGGTGTCATCGGCAAACCTGCTGAGGGCACACTCAATCCCACTGTCCATGTCACCCACAAAGATGTTGAACAAGACCGGTCCCAACACCGATCCCTGAGGGACACCACTTGTTACTGGTCTCCAGCTGGACACTGAGCCACTGAGCACTACTCTTTGCGTGCGGCCATCCAGCCAGTTCTTTATCCACCGAGTGGTCCACCTATCAAATTGATGTCTTTCCAACTTAGAGAGAAGGATGTCATGTGGGACAGTGTTGAACTCTTTGCACAAGTCCAGGTAGATGACATCAGCTGCTCTACCCCTGTCAATCAGTTCCATAGCCCCATCATAGATAATATCATCATATACTGTTGCATAAATGCAACAGTTCAGCCAAGTTGTGATTTATTTTGCAATTTGTCATGCTAATCCATGTCTTCTGTATCTGTTTTCAGTAGTATTTTACAATACGATATCATGCCAAATACTTCTCTAGCTTCAACAGAAATTAAACCTAACGCATTAACAATATAAGATCTCATATATGTTAGAGTTTTGTGCTAATCTGGCATGAGCTACCTTGGTAAATTTCTCCATTACAATCAGGCATGCTGATTACAAAAGTCTTTGGCAAATGTCTTTCCACCTTTTTTTTTTTTTTCAACTTTAATTTGAAGTTCTTATCAACTGCGCTAGCCCAAATTCCAGAAAACTTCTGCAAGAGGTAAGCATCATTCATGTTATTAGTGTCTTCCATTACCCAGATACTTCAGATGGGCAGAGCCTCCATCTTTGAACTTTCATTTTTCATTATCCTGTCGCACATTCTAATTTCTTCTCAGAGAGGAAAGAATTCTGACAATCACCCAAGTCTCCATTTCTTTGAACATTGCAGTCGTTTTCACCAACCTGGTGAAGATGCTCTGGTATAATTCAGTGGGGATCTGGTAGTGTTGTTTGACCAAGCATAGGACATAACCTATGGAGTTTTCTCCACTAGACTCCAGTCAATGCCTCACAGTTTATATCCTGGCAAGAAAGAAACCCCAGCTTTTCTGGCTGTGCTCCAAGCAGTGGACTATCTGTCACCATACACACTGGGTAGTCTCTTTCAAGTCCTGGATTGCAGGTGATACCCTGTTTGTTCCTCTTTTGGTAAAGCATTCTGTTCTGTGGTACCTTGTGAATTCTCCTTATGTGTATAACATACTTGATACCATGTCTGTGTGCATACACTGTGCCAAGAGTTGCTTTTCTCGTCTTCTTTGGCACTTTGTCTTCTGCCTACTTCTTTTTATGCTAGTATGAACCTTCTTTTCAGTTCTGTTTCTCTTTGTACTAGCTCATGACTTATTATTTCCTGTCCTCATAGTCTTCAAAGTCTGCCTTCTAGAGTTCTTCATTCTGCATATGTTAGATGATTAACTGTCTATGTGGCATCCTTTTTCCTCCTTAATTAATTTGAGTTCCAATCTGAACTCAGTTTGTAATTCTTGGATTTCCTCCTGCTATACAGAGTTTTTGCTCCTGCTATGACATGATTCTGTCAGGCAACACTTTCTGGAGTAGCTTCTAGTAGGTACTCACTGGAGGATAAATAGTATTCTTTATCTTCCATTTACTGTCATCTCTTAGCCCTCTGACAAAATCTACATTCTTTGAATTCATCTTTTCTGTCTAACCCTGATTTTGAAGAGGGAATAAAGACAATCCCCCAAACTTCCTCCCAAGCAAATGCTCTTCAACACACAATCCTGTGTTTCCTGCACCCTCTTCACTGCATGATTTCAAATATACAAATGTTATATAAGAATATTAATGTACACAGTATAAGATCACTAAAAATGAGTAGCATTATCTTAATACCAATTTGCAATGTTAAAACTTTGTATTTCAATTTAACCAATTTCTTATGCCCATGAGAAGGTGTACTTTTGGCATGGGACTTGAGGTTAGACCTTGAACCCGCCATTAGCCCAAGTACTAATACTCCTTGTTCTGCAAGTCAACCAAGTATAATTTAATAAAAGAATGGAACTCTGTATTTGAGCAGAGAGGGTGATGCTGCTTTGGCAAGCTGAGTTTCATTTTAACAGGCAGCATGTGGATGTGTCTGGGAGTTTTTAAATTAGTCATAGCAACAGTAGATTAAATAGCCAGGGGAAAGTCATATGGCCAAAGATATATAATAATGCTATATTATACAGCGCTACTTTTTATAGCACAGATATTAGTGAGGTCAGGAGGAGTTTTGGGATTTTTCCATGTTAGTATGAAAGCTGTAGGGAGGTGAAGCAGCTGGGACTGTATGTGGCATAGATCTTCTATCAGTAATGATCCTAATCTTTGGAGAAAATCTCACAAGGGCAAAGAATAGCTAGCAACAGGAATCAGTAAAGGCTTGAGATTACTTTTGTGTATGCACTTTTTTTATTTCTTAATTTTCAAATGAAAAGCACTTGGGAATTTTAATTGAAACAGACATTTGATAAACCCTCTGTTCGTGAACTGTGTATATATGAATATTTTAACATAACCTAAAATGCAATGAGGAATGGGCTATTTGGCTGACATTTAGTGTGGTCTAGGAAGGGAGAAAGGGAAATTAATAAAAGGTGAAATGGGGAAAGGATGAGAAATAAAAGCAAACAAGATAAACTGATTCACTAACAAACCAGAAAGGTTTCTGAAAAGTCAAGTGTAAAAATTGCTACAGCCCATAGCCAGGTTAGCCAAGATACACACAAACAATCCACACAATGGCCTTGGCAGCATTACACTGATAATATTTTTGCAAGGTTGAATTAGTGCTGAACAATATTCTAGTATGCTGAGCACAAACAGGCTGATATTTTTATCATGTGTCAAGCGTGGATGTATTCCTTTTTTGCCTTCAAGAAAAACATCTGCCACAGTTAGTTAAAAGAAATTCCCACATGACTCCTGTTTGAGTTCTTTGAGTTGACTGTATGGGACGCTTGTGGTTTCTGTGTGTACATGTGTGCATTCCTCTTTTTTCAAGAGGAAAATCTGCAAAGGACAGATTTAGCAGGCAGCGGTGAGGGCAGCAGACTCCTTTTCAGTGCTCCTGTGTCATCTGACAGAAAGTTTATTGCCAACATCTTCTACCATTAGACATTTCACTAGCAGGATCCCTGGACGGAGTTTCAGTGAAGATGAGAACTAGTAGAAGCTTTCCACACTTGTGGTCCTCTTGTTTGGGGACTGCAGGTGAATTCACATATTTTGGCATTTACAAATCATGGACTAGTCATGCAAAAGACATGTATCTTTCACAAAATCTCTCAGCTTCAAAGGTGTATAAAGATGTATAATAATAGGTATATATGTAAATTCTAAATTTTGAAAATTCCTAATGATAACATTAAAAATACAATATTTTCTGAAAGAAAGATGTAGGAACTATCAAAGGGAGTTGGGCTGTTTATTGGTATCTAGATTTCACGGGGTCAAATAATAATAACATTAATTACATTAAGTATTTATTAATAGCATTAGGTGATTATTGTTGAAGATTAAAAACTAGCCGGGGGAGGCAGTGTGATCTAACAGATTGGGCATTCACCCAAGTATCAAGAGTTCAGGCTGAAATTGTTTGTATGGAAGTCAGCAAGATAAGTTCAGGAGTTTAGTTTTTAATTTCAGTCTTACACCTGAGTTGGTATTTATCTGCAGCGTAGCCTTGTACAAGTTATTTTTCATTCTTTGTGCCTCTTTTCTATTTCTCTCCCATCTACCAGCTTGCCTGCAGATACAGAGAAGTCTTCAGGTCTCTGCCTGCCTGTTTTTGTGTGTTGAGTACTGAGACCTAAGTTTTGGTCAGGTTATGTGATAATGTCTTAGAAATAGTAACATACTGGCACAAGAATGGATAAGTGATAAGCAATTCATTTACCACTAGATTCTTTTCAAATCTGAACAGAAACCTAAGAGTCACTGAAAATTAAACTTTCACGTATGTGAGCTGAGGTTTAACAGTTTGGCACTTGAAGAGAGCAATCCCTTTCAGGTGACTCTTATATCATGATCCTGCATTAACTTCTTAAATTTAAAAATAAACAGTAATGTCAGAAATTCCTTTCCTTCACTGTAAGCTGCACATATTCCATTTTATAAAGCCAGTGGTGCTAGACAGTAAGGCATTTATCCAAACTTTCCTTGTTTTTAAAACTCATCTAAATGACCACAAATGATCTCAGACCGGACTGAGATGCAACTGTAATTTTAATTTCAAGTCCTTTAGAATTTCAAGCTGCAAGACATTGGCTGCAAGACCTGGAAGACAAATTCCAGGTTACATATTGCTGGAGGGAGGAAGGGCATAGGAAAGGGTAAATGAGTTACTTGAATGTCTAAGTAGGATTTTTGCGTTCATAAAGGCCACTAACTATCAAGAGAATCAGTGAATAGTAGCTGCAGTATTTAGCTTTAGGCTCTTCTTAAAGTTTCACGTGGCTAGAAGCATGGAAATTTCCTCTTTCCTAACCCTAACAAAATTGCTCTTTTTTTTTTCTTTGCAATGTTCATTGTCTTCTATATGGAACATAATAGGCACTAAATCCAACAACTAATGAAAAAAATTAGTATGACCAACAGCTGAGAACAAAGGGAAACTGTTTGCACACATGGAAACACATTTAAAGTGCAAATAGAAATAAACAAATATTATGAAATCTCATCAGTTGCTGTAAGCCTTATCCTGACCCCTTCAAAATCAATAGCAAAACCCATTAAATGTCAGTGGGAGCTGTGTTTTACTGAACTATGTTAAAATCTACAATGAACTTTTGTACAGATAAATGGACAGGTCTTTAGCATAAAAAGCCCTTCTTCATGCCACATACTTTTACTTTTTCATAATGTCTTGTGCTGCACCTGAGGTGCTGTGCTGGGAGCAGCCTGGGGTAGGACTTTTCCTCTATCCAGAAAGTGCCAAAGACCATTATGAATACCTAAACAATTATGAAAATAATTTAGGGAAATAATAGCATTGTATGGAACAGTTGCCTAAAGAGCACTGTTTCACTAGGGGAGTCTGAGGTTGTCTGTTAATTGACTAGTTATTGTCAATCGCTTCTGGGCTGTATAAGCCCCAGTGTGGTTTTCACCTCTTTGATTTGGCTGTTCTCATTTGCATAGTTGCTTTCAGCTTTGTTCTCTGCTGAATTCTGAATCATTTGTGGTTTAAAGGCAGAAAGAAGAAGTGAAATCTGAGCTGCAAATCCAGTTTGGGATTATAGTACACTCTTGATGCTGACATAAAGTATGTATTTTGAAGCCATTATAAGGCAATTATCATGTGTGGGCATTAGCAATGAATTATTGCTGCCAGAATGCTCTGACCACACCACCCAAGTCTTGGAAGGCAGACGCGGGGACGGTGAGGGTGGGGACCCTGGGCCCACTGTGGGGGAGGATATTGTTCGGGACCACCTTAGGAACCTGAATGTATACAAGTCCATGGGACCGGATGAAATCCATCCAAGGGTCCTGAAGGAGCTGGCAAATGAAGTTGCTAAGCCACTGTCCATCATATTTGAAAAATCATGGCAGTCAGGTGAAGTTCCCGATGACTGGAAAAAGGGAAATATAACCCCCATTTTTAAGAAGGGAAAAATGGATGAGCCGGGGAATTACAGACCAGTCAGTCTCACCTCTGTGCCTGGCAAAATCTTGGAGCGGATTGTCCTGGAAGCCATGCTAAGGCACATGAAAACCAACAAGGTTGTTGGTGACAGCCAGCATGGCTTCACTAAGGGGAAATCCTGCCTAACCAATCTGGTGACCTTTTATGAAGGGGCTGCGGAACTGATGGACAGGGGCAGAGCAGTTGATGTCATCTACCTGGACTTGTGTAAAGCCTTTGACACTGTCTCCCATGACATCCTTCTCTCTAAGTTGGAGAGACATCAATTTGATAGGTGGACCACTCGGTGGATAAAGAACTGGCTGGATGGCCGCACGCAAAGAGTAGTGCTCAGTGGCTCAGTGTCCAGCTGGAGACCAGTAACGAGTGGTGTCCCCCAGGGATCGGTGTTGGGACCGGTCTTGTTCAACATCTTTGTGGGTGACATGGACAGTGGGATTGAGTGCGCCCTCAGCAAGTTTGCCGATGACACCAAGCTGTGTGGTTCGGTTGATACATTGGAGGGAAGGAATGCCATCCAGAGGGACCTTGACACGCTTGTGAGGTGGGCTGATGCCAACCTGATGAAGTTCAACCATGCTAAGTGCAAAGTCCTCCACCTGGGTCGGAGCAATGCCAGGCACAGCTACAGGTTGGGCGGGGAGGAGATTGAGAGCAGCCCTGCGGAGAAGGACTTGGGGGTGTGGGTTGATGAAAAAATGAACATGAGCCGGCAGTGTGCGCTTGCAGCCCAGAAGGCCAACCGTATCCTGGGCTGCATCAAAAGGAGTGTGACCAGCAGGTCGAGGGAGGTGATCCTGCCCCTCTACTCTGCTCTCGTGAGACCTCACTTGGAGTATTGTGTGCAGTTCTGGTGTCCTCAACATAAAAAGGACATGGAACTGTTAGAACAAGTCCAGAGGAGGGCCACGAGGATGATCAGGGGACTGGAGCACCTCTCGTATGAAGATAGGCTGAGAAAATTGGGGTTGTTCAGCCTGGAGAAGAGAAGGCTGCGTGGAGACCTCATAGCAGCCTTCCAATACCTGAAGGGGGCCTATAGGGATGCTGGGGAGGGACTCTTCATTAGGGACTGTGGTGAGAGGACAAGGGGTAATGGGTTTAAACTTAAACAGGGGAGGTTTAGATTGGATCTGAGGAAGAAGTTCTATACTGTGAGGGTGGTGGGGCCCTGGAATGGGTTGCCCAGGGAAGTTGTGAATGCTTCATCCCTGGCGGCGTTCAAGGTGGGGTTGGACATAGCCTTGGATGGCATGGTTTAGTGGGAGGTGTCCCTGCCCATGGCGGGGGGGTTGGAACTCGATGATCTTGAGGTCCTTTCCAGCCCTTACTATTCTGTGATTCTGTGATTCTGTGAAAGCATAGAGCAAACCTGGGTTTTATCTGTTGTTTAAAAACCAGGAAATAAATCATGGCTTTAGGATATGTAAGTCAGGTTGATCTGTCTTTTCTTTCTCAGTCTGAATATGAAACAGTTTATAAACTGTAGATATTTAGTTAATACATTGGAATGCAATGAAATTTAAAGACACAAATTCTTCAATTTGATGTATAGATTACAGCATTTCCAGCATTCCAGTCTTATGGTGAAGTGGAATCCAGATCAGGTTTCATTTAACCTAGTTTAAAGAGCAATGTGAATTGTTTCAGATATCTTACATGGAGTTCAGCAGCATATTCTCTCACATATTTCAAACTTATACTGAGTAAAGACTGAAATCAATACTGGAGAAAGTCCCCATCTCTTCAATAGTCTTTGTATGCCTTAAATCTTTCTGTTTGACATAAGTGTATTTTAATGGGAGATGTCAATAATTCGTTGCTGGATTTTCCAAAACTTAGTTTGCTAGTTTTCTTGAATAATTCTTTGAACAGTAAACAATCACTTTATTTTGTGTATAAATGATTACTCAGGTTTTTTACCAGATACATTCAATTATCTCTCAGGGTTAAAAGCATGAATAATGGCAGAGCATTTATTTCATTTTTAATTAACATTGGATGTTGTCTAAGCAAAAAGTGGATGAACACATTCAGATTTCAGATTGCTAGTCAGATACTTTAAATAAACTGTGGCATGACTTGTAGTTATAGATTAGTTTGTGGTATTGAATTCCAAAAGTCCTTATGTAATATTTGTAGCATAAGTGTACGAGAAAATGTGGAGCAGAAAGATTGTCTATTTTTAAGATGAGAGAGCAGTTATGGAGTAGACATTAAAGCAACTACAATTCTGGAATTGTATTATTTGGACAACCTGTTTAAATAGACTTTCCAGGGAGTCCTGGTTGTTTGGAATGGTGATGTCTGTGCTCTCTAATTACCTGAGGCAACATTTGTTTGGTTTAGGTATGTGAGAGAGTCAGATTCAAAGGTGAACCTGTATCTGTGCCCCTCATATTTCACTTCAGCAAGCACAATGCCTTTTCTTCCCCTTTTTACTACTTAACCATGCATTCAAGAGCAAAGGTTAGAGCTAGATAAGTAAAGGTGTATAGGAACTTCTACATATTTAGGTTCTGAGTAACTTTTGACATACCTATTGTTACCATATCATGTGGGATACCAGTTAGCCAAAACTGATTCCTGGCCTTTCTTGCATAAACTTGCCACATAAACCTCACATTCCACAATACCTGCAACTTTTCTACAAAAGCACAAATACTGCTTTTTGTAGTGGATAGTGGATTTATGGATTCTCTTGCTCCAACTGGAAGTTCTATACAAAATATATACAAAAAAGTGATGCTTCTTTGGCTATTTCCTACTTTCTCTTCAGACTGTGCACATAATATAAAAGGCTGTGACAATGCCCCTATTAAACACTCATGATGTCAAACACTAAAATGATGTGGTGAATATAAGCCTAAATTCTGTTCATATAAGTCTCTGTTTTTCTACTGTTAAATTAGTTTTAAAACTTGCATAAGTAGTTCCACTGAAATCCACTGAAATAGAATTGTCACTGAAACAGAGTACTCAGCAAAAATAAGTGTGCTAGACATATAAAAACAATAGTTGTTTGACAATCTGCATTTTGCATTGCAATTATTATTATTATTTTATAATGGAACACTTCCGTTATACACATGATTAAAAGAATAGGCATGATTTGTTGTCCTTCATTATTAATACTAAAGAAGTGATCTCAGTATATATCTATGTGTGCAAATTCAAAACACTTTCAGAGTTCTGTCTTGGGAACCTGAGAAAAATGAGAAAACAGAACACTGAGGTCCTTTCCAACCCTAACTATTCTACGATTCTATGATTTAGGGAAGTGAATATTCTGAAGCTTGTTGGAGTAAACTGGTGGAAGTGGTACAAACTTAATTCTGGGTTAAATCTAAAATATCACAATACTTAAAAAAATCACTAATTGGATTTCCATAATAATCACCTAAAAACTCTGCGTTAGGAGTCTGATCAGTGAAATTGTCCTGAAGGTGTTAAATAGTGTGGGAACTCATTAGTAATACATTGCAGAAGCAGTGATATACCAGTCATTTTCATTTGGAGGAGGATGTTTTTTTCTCAGTTGCACTCTAAATAAGTCATTCTGTATGGATAAAAATTATCTTGGAAATATTTTAAGACCATAGGGTATTTTTATTCACAGCCTTATATTCTGTTAAGGCATCTGAAAATCATTAAGAGCTATTGATACAGAGTGGTCTCCAAGAAGAGGATCTGTGATCTCTGGGGGGAGTAGTCAGGGCTTAGTGACTCCCTCTTATAGAAAAAGAGGGGTGGCTGTTATTTGTTTTCCAACTACAGTCACACTCTCACTGGTGTTTGAATGAATTTGACAGAATCTGAAGTGAACTAGTACAGATGGGCTGCACAGTGTCAGCATGGCTTTGCAGCATCATGACATCGCAGCAGCCAAGACTAAGTGTGGAAGCATATACACCATACATGCAGTAGATACAAACCAGATACAGAAACAGTGGAGTTGGGTTTTTGGCTTTATTGCAAGGGAAATCTTTTGGTAGTGTTACTGTTAGCAGTGCTGACCTGTGCAATGCACACTGAGTCACTTACCTGTGTCCCATCTCCTAGTATGATCAAATGTCCTTGTAATGTACAACAGTACAGAGGCCAGAAAGCACAGAAGCACAGTGCGCCCTCAGCAAGTTTGCCGATGACACCAAGCTGTGTGGTTCGGTTGATACATTGGAGGGAAAGAATGCCATCCAGAGGGACCTTGACACGCTTGTGAGGTGGGCTGATGCCAACCTGATGAAGTTCAACCATGACAAGTGCAAGGTCCTACACCTGGGTGGGAGCAATCCCAGGCACAGCTACAGGTTGGGCAGAGAAAAGATTCAGAGCAGCCCTGCAGAGAAGGACTTGGGGGTGTTGGTCGATGAGAAAATGAACATGAGCCAGCAGTGTGTGCTTGCAGCCCAGAAAGCCAACCGTATCCTGGGCTGCATCAAAAGGAGCGTGACCAGCAGGTCGAGGGAGATGATCCTGCCCCTCTACTCTGCTCTGGTGAGACCTCACTTGGAGTATTGTGTGCAGTTCTGGTGTCCTCAACATAAAAGAACATGGAGCTGTTGGAGCAAGTCCAGAGGAGGGCCATGAGGATGATCAGGGGACTGGAGCACCTCCCGTATGAAGACAGGCTGAGAAAGTTGGGGCTGTTCAGCCTGGAGAAGAGAAGCTGTGTAGAGACTTCATAGCAGCCTTCCAGCATCTGAAGGGGGGTTATAGGGATGCTGGGGAGGGACTCTTCATTAGGGACTGTAGTGAGAGGACAAGGGGTGATGGGTTCAAACTTAAACAGGGGAAGTTTAGATTGGATATGAGGAAGAAATTCTTTACTGTAAGGGTGGTGAGGCCCTGGAATGGGTTGCCCAGGGAAGCTGTGAATGCTCCATTCCTGGCGGTGTTCAAGGTGGGGTTGGACATAGCCTTGGATGACATGGTTTAGTGCGAGGTGTCCCTGCCCATGGCAGGGGGGTTGGAACTTGATGATCTTAAGGTCCTTTCCAACCCTAACTATTCTATGATTCTGTGATTCCATGATTCTAAGTTTTTAATTGGATCTGAAATAGAGATGCAATAGAAATGCAACCGAAGCATTTGAACATAACATATGTAATAACAGTTGCTGGAACTGCAGTGAGGATAATGGATTCTTGCTTCCTTTCCCATACTGTGGCATTGTTTGGTTTTGGCAGGAGATGATGCAGAGATGAGATATCACTCTGCTGCCTGAAGTTACAGGCATCAAATTGTTATGACTGGTTCTTTTAATACTCTTCCAAATTCTAGGAAAAGCCTCAGATGCATTTATATTAAAACCAAACGTGGTTTGGAAAAACAGTAGAAAATACAGTGGTGAATACTGAGTGAACAGCAGATTTACTTCACCACTGTGGTCACAGACCTGTAAAGATAATATGCATTCATTTGAGAATGGGCCACCCTAATAAAATGAGATATTTGGCAATAATTATGCAACATATTATCCAATATCTCCAAGGAGATTTGCTCTGTGAAAATATATGGGCTATTGTTCTTTGAATTAGTAAATCTTATGCTTGTCTATTCACCTTTTCTTCTTTTCCACCTTTTCTCCTTTCCTCTTTAGAGACAATAACAATCTCAACTAACATGAGCGTTCCCTTGAGAATGGTTCTGAAATGCTTTTGGAGTTGTCCCGCTACTTGAATAACCCTGTTCGAGGTCAGCACAAATTTGGCCCGTATTTTTCATTTGTTTTCTTTTCCAGTTTTTATACCATGTTTGAAATGGAAAACAAAAAAAAAAACAACACAAAAACCCAAACAAAAAACAACCAAACAAAAACCCAAAACTGTTCTACTTAAGTAGTAGATGGACAATGTTTGATTATTGAATGCCACAAGTAACACAGATTTCCCTCCTTGGACAGTAGTATTTGTACTGGCCAATACTCACACTCCACAGATAACTCACTTCAGTAGCACATGGTAATGTACATTATGACTAATTCAGCCTGTAAGCAGTTTCATTGTGGTCTCTCCAGTATAGGAGGTTTTGGCTTTTTTTCAGCATTAAGTCATACACAAATTTTAGATGATACATTCATACAAAGAGAAGATCAGTTCAAGGAAAAGATAAAAGGTTTTTTCTCAATTTCCCAGTCTTTCAGCATCAGCACCTTCAGTCTGCATTATGATGACCACACAAAAGCCATTCAGTTTCTCACTCTTTTCCCCTCACTGAGGCACTCAGAGGATTATATATCTTATTATCAGTTGGGCGCTGTTTAGATCAAAGATCCCTTGGGGTTTTTGTAAGTTTTAGGACATTTCTCCATCTAATTATCTTGGAGCAGATTTTTTTTTCTTCTCATGTGGTGCCAATAACAAAGTAAATGAGATCAATATTGTTCTCCATTACAGAACTGCAGTTTGCACAATGCTATACAGGGGGTCAAACAAAATACTGAAAGGTCTGCAGTGGTCCTCCAGATCTCAGACACCTTGATGGGCAAGTTTGCTTGCAAGTTGCATGGTCACACTATTTAGAGATGCTAATTGAATGCTGGTGTACGTAAACCAATACAAAACAATCTGAGAGCAAGATGTGAACTATAAATGGAAGTTTTCTGAATGTAGAGCGTATGATGAATGTAGGGAAGTTTTCTGGATGTAGACTATGAGAAAAAGTTACTGCCAGAGTGTGGGTGGCCCTTGTCCTGCTTCAGCATGGGGGCTTACCTTGCCAGCAAAGACAGGGAGATGGTGGGTACACTCCTGCTCTCCTCTACCCTGGCCAAGGTTGACTATGGCAAGCAGCTCCCTTCAGGGAAAGACACTCAGGGCTTAATTCTTGGTCTGATGGCTACATTGTGCTTCAGAGAAACAGAGTTTCTTCCCAGGATGATCCTGGGGCTGATTGTTCAGTCATAGACTGTTCCATTTGGAAGACTGTTGTATCATCAAGGTCTTTACGAGTACATATAGGGCACAATAAACTAGAGGAGTCAAAGATGATGGTGGAAGTATGGTGGTGAAATACAGAACAACAGTTCAGTGGAACTGTATTTTTATTCTATGTAGACCAATATCATGGTTAACCTGTGTAAATATTTCAGTATTTACTTATGTGGCAAAAGACTTTTATAATGGTAAGTAAATACATAGTATGACAGATTTAGCACGTGGGAAAGTTCATGGTGAGCTCCGTAAGAATATGAAGGTTAAACAATATCAATGTACGTGCAAGTAGCAGAAAGAAAGGTTCAGATTTTTTTTGAGTTAAAATGTGCATGCAGGCATGCTGTTCAAATTAGCATGACAAATAAATTCGTAATTTATTTGAAAGCACTCTTTTCAAGAATGCTGATGTATTCAAGTTTCTTAGTCTATAGCTCCACACCTAAGAAAACACGTACTTTTCTTCTCATGTACTTCACAGAATCAGGCCTTCAACACCATCATACACCCAATTGTTAGAAGAAATATGCCATATCTTCTCTATCATGCACTATCTGTTTCTGTAGCGCCACTTCTGTGAATGGTATATAATTAACAGGTGGATTTTAGGGGAATTTCTCACAAGGCTTATATGTCCCATTGTTTTTTTCAGGTAATTAAACTGAAAACTGAACTACAAATGATTCTCTCAAAGCTGCAGACCACGTCAGTGCCCAAAGTAAAATTAAAATCTAGGATTTCTTGAGCTCCTCCCTACTACTGTGCAGAATGTAAAACTAAACAGCGCAGCATGTAAACTATCTTGAGCTTATATATGCATTGTATAATACGTGTTGCACTAGTGTATTGTTTCTGCATCTGTATTTTTGCAGATGCATTGACAACACATAGGGTATGGGGGCAAAAGCGATTTTAAGTGTTAAATCACAAAAGGATTTTTGAGCCTATACTTCTTTGTGTGTTCTCTGACAAGGGAAACAGGATTCTGCTTTTAACAGAGGTGATGCAGAGCAGAAACTTGTAAAGCTGGAGATGAAGCTGGGCAAGGAGAAGGGAGATGCTTTCAGTTCCTCCCACATTTTCTGTTTATATCTTTCCCTATGACATTTGCCTTCTCGTTCCTCCTTCCCCCTTCGCATGTGTGGCAGCAGAAGGCAATTTGCTAGGTTCATGGTGTAAGATTCTCCATGAAAAGTCAGTGCTTCTGACTTCCACGCAGCTGCAGTGGCTTCCCAGCGCTGGCTGTCTAGTGCTTGGTCATCAGAGTTCTCGAGCACAGCACTTCAAAGACTACAAACCAGTCTCCTCTGTCTTCCTAGCAGACGGCTCGAGATTTTATACGAGAATGTGCATTTAGATCGTGTCATCATAACTGAAAGGAGTCAGTTAGATCTGTGATTTTGCTTTGGCCAGTATTTACAAAGACAAGCTGTGGGATGTGAATAACAGTAACAGGAACTTGACAGGGACTTGTTTCATGTACAGAGAAACCCCAAGTGACAAGTTTGTATGACTTTACCCTGTAGAATGTGTAACATGTATTACTTCCTTCCATGACTCATCTACAGTTGCACGTAGATAGGAACCCTGTAACCCTGTTTTTGCTTTGTAAATCATTAGACTTAATACCTTTCAGCCTTGTCTTCCTGAAATCCTAAAATGGAAACCCGCACCCTCACAGCCCTTGCTGGCCCTCATTCCAGCCTGGACTAATTCCTTTCTGCAGTAGTTACTGGCACTAGCCCACTCAACTGTAAAAGGAAAAGCTTTATGGCAGAGCACTGATGGTAGGACCATGACTGTGGGACAATTCTTCTGCCTTTATTTTGATGTTATGTTTATAGGGAATAACACATGGTAAATCAAGCCATTTGGGGATCTACAAATACAGAGTAGAAGAAATTGTGTAACTGATAGCACAGTAACATGCTCGTCTGTAAGAAATCTATCTAGACAGTATGCCAATTCAAATGATAACATAAAGTGTTAATGATTAAAGTGATCAGAATCTGATGCCACGTATGGGTGGGTGCAAGGGGCAGAGATGAGCATTCTGCAGTTTTTCCCAGATGACAGAACCTGAATTACAAGCCCGCATCACAGCTCTGATAATGAGTAAACCTGAAAGCACTTGTCTGCAATCTCCTCTGTGCTGTGTTGCAAAGAAAAAGTATCGGAATTATCTTGGAAGGCATAGAAGTTAAAAATGTGTTAGAGTTTTATGAGTTTATTTTCACAGGTTATAAAACAAGAAGAAAAGAGTCATTCAGCTATGTTTTTCTTCATAAATTTTATGAATATTAACAGACTTTAAAGAAAAAATACAATAGTGCGTTGTAGAGGTGCTTAGAAGAAAAACAATGGAGGCAAGGAAATTTGATGTCAAGTTTGCTTCCAAATTCACTAAATAGAATGCAAGACAAACCTTGTTCTTAATTATGCCAGTATCTATCTGTAAGAACTGCACTATCAAGTGGAAGTAATACAGAAATCATGTGCAGTCTGACTCCATAGAAACTGACTTCTGGTAACACAAAGGGACCTGAGAAGTACGCAGTGGATACCTCTGAAAACTGTTGGATTTGCAAACTGGTCGCTTCTCTTTCCTATGCTTACATTTTCCACCACAATTTAACCATATGCCAACTACCCACCAAATATTTGATTACACATACAAAAAAAGGCCCGAGAAAGCAAATGTCATAAAAATATAATGGTTATATATTCTTATTTTATTCTCCTCAGTGGCTTCTTGAAGCCTAAAAAGACTATCAAAACTCACACTTCTATACGTAAAATCACCTCTGCATAAATACGATCCTGTCTTGAATTTATATGAGCTTTTGAAGAATCTGAATTTAAGTTCCTAAGATGCCATGGCAGTCTAAGCTAAATAACAGCAGTCCTTACTCAAGCAAAGCCATTCTTGAAACAAGGCATGGTGTCTGGTTGTACTGAACCACGATCTGAATCTTAATCACTGGAAAAAGCATGCAGAGACCAGAAGCATCCTGGACTGTGTTAGCAGCAGCACAGCTGTTGACCGAGGGGAGTGATTCTCAGGTACAGGACACCAATAAACTGGAGTGAGCTCAGCAGAAGGCCACCAAGATGGTCATGGGGCTGGAGCACTTGCACTTGCACTGCTGGACCGGGGCTTGCTGAGCCTGGAGAAGAGAAAGTTTCAAGGGAACCTAACAGCAGCTCTCCAGTACAGACACAGAGGTTATTGAAAGGATGGCACCAGGTTCTCCAGGACTGTGTAGTGAAAAGGTGGGAGACAACAGACATAGGCTGAAACAGTGGCGATTCAGACATAAGGAGAAACTGTCAGCTTGAGGGCAGTCAAGAGGCGGAGTGGGTGGCCCCTTTGCAATCACTGCCCTTTCAGGTTTTCAAGACCAGACTGGATGAAGCCCCAGCTGCCCTTTCTGACCCTACAGCTGGCCCTACTTTGAGTAACAGGTTGTATTAGAGACCTACTGCAGTCCCTTCCAACCTGTTAACCTGTGATCCTAGAACAGTGATATCTCTCTCAGGGGAAGTTCATGCTACGTTGCCGTCACTCTTGTCAGCAGACAGTGGTTGCTTTTTCTCAGCGTATCTTGACCAAGGGCCCTACTTTGTGCCACTGCAGTCAGACAGATTTTTCCCATTTCCTATGTTCCTAGGTATAAATACGAAAAATAATGCCAAGCATTGCTCTGTCTCTGGTGGCTGTGGTGGTGCTGAGAGCAACAGTGGTGGTGGTAAAGTCACTCAGAACAAACTGGAGTTTGTGGCTCCCCATAGATCTGTGAGCCAGAGAAACACCTTGTATCATGGCTGTGTTGGCTATGTGCTGTGCTCCTGAGAGGGACAAAAACTGTAAAAACTTCTCACACAATGTCACAACTTCTCACACAATGTCCTTAACACTCGACTGTATTCATGGTTTTTCAAGAGACTGAAGTGAGGTAACGGAAGTCGACTTGTGAGAGGAACTCTGTTGTGAAAACCCACACGCTTGGACTTTTCTCTGCAGCTGCTCAAATTCTCTTTTTAGTCATAACAGTTTCTTAAGAAAAAAGAAAACAAACAACCTGAAAAGTGAAGAAGATTTAATACCTTGTCCTTCAATTCCC
Source organism: Amazona ochrocephala (assembly GCA_039720435.1). Taxonomy (NCBI): domain Eukaryota; kingdom Metazoa; phylum Chordata; class Aves; order Psittaciformes; family Psittacidae; genus Amazona; species Amazona ochrocephala. The sequence goes on along the minus strand of CM077884.1, from coordinate 35,843,756 downwards.
TAATCTGCTGTAACAGAATTGGCTTCGGCATTGTTGAGCGGTGGATTACGAACGGCACCAGGAATACGGAAATGTGTTCTAATCCTTGTATGGAGGCTAATTCAGTCAATGATATCAAGCGAATTTCTTCATCTTATTACATCACAGTTACTCCATTTTCAAAATAAGGTTGATGAATATCTAGCATTGTTAATTGTCCTGAGAGCTGCAGCTATAAAATAACTACAGCACAGGCAGATTCAGGATGACAAATGATACACAAGCAGCCTTGTGATCCTGGCCTATGGCAAAAGCTGTATGCTGCCATGGCAGTTTATTCAATAGCCTGTAGCGCTTGCAAAGTAAGCACTGTGGATTACGAAATAACTAATATTCAGAATTAAAAACTGTGGAAAGATTTATCAAGTTCACCACAAGACCTCTCTAAAGATGTCCTCAATTTCTTGTTTGGAGAGCATTTTAAACTCATCGCTATCATCATTATGTTTCTAATGCCCAGAGCCCTATTCAAGTTTTATGCCTTGAAAAGAATAATTGCATTATCCAAGTAGATCTTCAGAGTCTGACTCCTTCATTTGGTTGTTGCTCAACATATATGGTCATTTTGTGGGTGTTAGGATCTGCCCATAAATACAGAAACCTGATTATCATGTGTTCATCACTGCCTTATCTAGGTACTATCTAGCTTAGCTTTTCACTAGTACTTACAAAACATGGTTCCATAAAAACTTTCTCTCATTAATGAGAATGTTTATGAATATTGGGGCTGTTCAGCCTGGAGAGGAAAAGGCTGTGTAGACACCTCACAGCAGCCTTCCAATATCTGAAGGGGGCTTAAAGGGATGCCAGAGGAGCACTTTTCATCAAGGACTATAGCGACAGGACAAGAGGTAATAGGTTTAAACTGAAACAGGGGAAGCTTAGGTGAGATATAAGGAAGAAATTCTTCACTGTAAGGGTGGTGAGGCCCTGGAATGGGTTGCCCAGGGAAGTTGTGAATGCTCCATCCCTGGCAGTGTTCAAAGGCCAGGTTGGACAGAGCCTCAGGTGACATGGTCTAGTGTAAGGGGTCCCTGCCCATGGCAGGGGGGTTGGAACTAGATGATCTTAAGGTCCAACCCTAACTATTCTATGATTCTATGATTTACAGAGCTGGCCCCAGAGGTAGCAAGTATATTGAAGGTTTGTGGCTTCTGAAGAAAAGAAACTGGAAATTTTATCTCTGAGCATGGAAAATAGGTGATGAACAGTTAATCAGTGTCAGCCTCTATGAAGACAATCCTTTTGAAAGGAAATGTAATCCAAATGGGTGTCAGAGGTATGTCTGCCATTTACCAATATTAACTTTCACACATGTCATGCTTAAGGAGAGTCCAGTGTTTTTGTATTAAATTGAAGGAGAATGGATGCATTTCCTATTTCTAGGATCAAGACCATCCATGCCTTTAAGACATTGTCCAGTGGCTTTGCATTCCAGTAAGCACAAGAACTCAATGTTGAAAGTGCCAGTGTTACAGCCCCTCTCGCCTGCTGGCTCTGACAGACCTGTGCATATTGTGGCCTTACAGTGTGTGTGTAGCAGAAAAAATGTCTCCATTAGCTATCACAGCATGGCTGTCCACACAGGCACACAGAGCAGAGCCCACTGCTTGGGACAAGCTCTGTGCCAAGTCAGCTTCCCAGTTTGCTGCCTGTCAGAGCTGGATACACCCTGGCCAGACTCAGATCTAGGTGCAGGGCTCTTTCCACACTGGAGAGATTATGTTGCAGCAGGCTTGCTTGCAGAGGGCAAATGTGTGCTAATGGAGTCTGAACCACTGCCAAAGCGGATAAAATTTAAAGGTATGCTTTGCTCATACCAATTACGAGCAAGTCCCATCCTTAATGTAAACATCCTTAATGTATGATACAGCGCTTGCTACCTCAACCCAGAACATGCCTTCATAACCATAGCTTTGTTTTGCATGCATGTGTATGCTTCTAAGATTGTCTAGTTCTAAGAAATATACAACACTCATAGAATTACATTCGTCATAAGACATTTACTTACACCTTTGACCACACCAAATTTACAAGCCTTAGGAGTATATATTATAGCTTTCATACAAAGCTTCATTTTATTTTCAATTCTGCTGATGAATTCACGGTGCTGATTTCAAAGTCATAGGGCATGTTAGCTGGATGGCTAAAATTTCATCAGAAAGAGGACTGTGTATTTGTAAGGATAACAGTAATATTAAGAGTGACATCAGTAAGGGCTATGAAAATAATCACAAGAGCTTTGTTGAAGAATTAATACATTAGCACACAGAATAACAAATGAGGAGTGGGAAAACACAATTCTTCTGTGGAGATTTTGCATAGCTGCCTCCCAGTATTCTACTTTCTTCTCTCTTGCTAATCGTCAGGGCTGGACACTGGGTCATATATATCACTTTGAAGTGATAGACTTCTTCTGCTCACCAGGTGGGCAAACACCAAGCAAATGTGGTCACTAAGACCTTGTAGTATAGTTTTACTACAGAGCATGTAGTATCATGTAGTACCAGGGGACAGGAGCACCTCCCATATGAAGATAGGCTGAGAAGGTTGGGGCTGTTCAGCCTGGGGAAGAGAAGGCTGCGTGGAGACCTCACAGCAGCCTTCCAGTATCTGAAGGGGGGTTATAGGGATGCTGGGGAGGGACTCTTCATGAGGGACTGTAGTGATAGGACAAGGGGTAATGGGTTCAAACTTAAACAGGGGAAGTTTAGATTGGATATGAGGAAGAAATTCTTTACTGTAAGGGTGGTGAGGCCCTGGAATGGGTTGCCCAGGGAAGTTGTGAATGCTCCATCGCTGGGGGTGTTCAAGGCCAGGTTGGACAGAGCCTTGGGTGGCATGGTTTAGTGGGAAGTGTCCCTGCCCACGGGAGGGGGGTTGGAACTAGATGATCTTAAGGTCCTTTCCAACCCTAACGATTCTATGATTCTATGAATAAATGTGGTAAAATTACAGTAAAGGTATTTAAGTGGTTTTGGAGGTACATACTGTGAGCTCGGCTGTTTCCCACTGTGGGAAAACCAGTGTGCTTGTTCTCTCCTGCATTCTTACCGTGAGACTGTGCATGGTTGTTCCTTCCAGATTGTTCGTCCAAACAGTGCAGACAAGCCCTTAGTCCCATTCTCCCAGAGCACGAACAATCTGTTGTCACATCTTGCAGTGACTTTGTAATGTGGAGAAACTGGCATGGGGATGAGATCACACTTGTTCTGTTTTCTGACCTGAAGGAATACAAACCCACTGACCTCATATATGTGCAGACGTTGGCAGATGGTCTTATTCACACCACTTTATAATTCAACATCATACTTAGCCCTTACACTGCATTGCACAACGCAGAGAATAACAGCAGATGGTCTTAAGAGATACCACCTGCACCAAGAATAAAAGCAAGTTCTTCAGGTAGACTGACCCTGACATGTGAGGTAGCCCAAAGGTGGACCAAAGCCCCTCATTCCCTCGGCAGGCCCATAAGAAGGGACCAAGAATAGAAAACCCGGCTACCACATTAGTTACTGCACAGGACACCTCAGAAGAAAGAGTGTGATGGACAACAGAGTCTTGGGAGACAACCACTGAATGTAGGTGACTTATGCAAAAGTCCTGGTGAATGCCCAAGGTGTCAGTTCTTGCCTCCATACCTGCCTCCAGGGAAGGTGCTGTATGAATTGCCTTTGGAACGCATTCATTTCTGGTCCTAACCCAGTTCAGTCCTTGCTGACTAGTGAAGTCTAGGGAGTGGATAGGAGCAGAGATAATTAAATGTTTAAGGAAAAGCCCTGGTTGTGGTGAGGATAATTTAGAAAGTAAGCAGCATAATAAGAGACCTGTCCACTATGACAGGTTATTATCTCATCCTAAACCAACCTCTCAACCCAAACAATTTTATTTTTAAATGACTTTGAGAGAACATAACAAGCTCCACTCACTTGCATGCTATGGATTTATGAAAGATACTTCTGTGTCTTTACAGGATATGTTTGTGCTATGCTATAAATAATCTACCTTAACTTAGATTTCAGAAGCTGTAACAAGATGGCTCATGGCTCAAGTCTGTATAAGGCTGTAGTAGTGTGACACACAATTGTTCGTGTGTTTGACATTTTAAGTGCTTTTTAGCAGTGTTAATTATCCAGACAAACCAACACTAGTTTGAAACCTACTTATGGAAACTCATGGAAACTCATGGAAACTCATGAATGATAATATGGCCACAGACAATTCTAAACATGTAAAGTAAATTAAATTGGCATTTTCTAAATACGCCTCTACAGTTTGATCATTTGCTCTGTATCACATGAATTTCAAAGGATTCACAGATATACCACGAAGAGTGAGTTTGTATATACAGCAAAATTTAAAAATAGGTCATAGTTACATAGTTACATTCTTCTTTAAGAATGAATAGCTAAGAGTCATTATACTGCATCGTATGTCCACACGAGCAGATTACTGACTCCAGTGAGGATAGCTGTGGGAGCAGAAGGATGTGAAACCAGGTCCAATTTTTGTTTGCTTATTCTAGCATAGATCCTCCTTAGAGAAGCAAGAAAAGGTCTCTTTATTCCTGCAGAACTTGTGACATTATCCTCTGTAACCTTTCTGAGGGTGGGGAGTCAATATCAGAGCCTTTGCACAGCTGCTACTCGACTGTGTGCCTGGGGCTGCTCTCTGAGGAGTCTGCAAAAACCTGGGCACTCTAACGCAGCACCGAGTTACACTGACCCCCCAAAATGCAAAGGGCTGGTCCTGTGGGAATAAATCCTCTGTCTTAAAGAGACAGGCATAGTATTTAGGGGGAAAATGGAAAGGTTTGGTCATGTTCCCACTGAAGCTGTTTGGACTGCGTAAGACTGAATTAGCTAGGGAGTATGACAAAAGTCTGGCAAAACTTGGCAGTTTTAATTAATAGCATCTATTCAGCTGTCAGAATCCAGTGGGTCTACTGACAGGACGGAGAGATGACAGATCAGCCTCTTCTAACATCATGTGTATATGCTTTTAAGATAGTAAAATATATGTTTTAAAACATACACTGAGTCATCTGCACAAATCTTGAAGTCTTTCACAGAAGCCCAGATGCACAGATTTGTATCTCAGTTACAGAATTCCATGACACTCCTCTCCCTAGAATAAGTCAAACCTAACAAAAAATGATGAATTACTGAACAAAAGGTACCATCATGACCATCTGTGAATAAAAAGAAGGGGGAGTTTCACCATTGAAAACACAAAATTTACAGCTGTAAGGTCTAATGCATGGTGGTATTTTTTAATTAGCCAGATGAGTAATAGATTTTGAAATTGTTTAACATGGCTTTGGGTGCTGTTGTTTTGTTTTACAGTGACAGAGATTTCCACAGGAGAAAAAATGTGGAATCCCAGCCTAAAATCTCACATTGCAGAGGTAATGTCTTCAGCCTCACACTGTGCCAGAACTGGCTGCCTGCTAGGGAATGTCATTGGAATACTTGCAGCCATCAGTGAAAGCACATCTGCCTTTTCACTAGCTGCAAGTAGGACAACAGGGATTTCTATATGTTCTTTTCTGATGGTAAGTGCTCAGCTGCTTAACAGAGCTCCCTTTTATGAGAGACCATGCTATTTCTTATGAGACACAAGAATCATGTACAGGATAGCAATCACATCTGACCGGACTAAACCCCGCAGCACGAGCGTTATCTCAAAGTCAACAGTTGAATTACCATGGGTATGTTCCTGCTTCATAATGGAGTGGTGCACAGCAGAGCTGCACCCGAGAGCAGTGTCAGGTCACAGGGGGAGCTCCAAGCTGTTGGTTCCCCTCAGGGCATCCATACAGCAGCTACCTTCTTGCTTTGGAGGAGGTTCTTCCTTGAAAAATGTCCCCTCAATGTTGGAGCTCCCAAAAGAGCTTTTATTTGTGGCAGAAAGCAGATCTGTGACGATCCTCAGGCCAGTCCGGGGATCCCTTATTTCAGGAAGAAGCCATAGAGCCTTTGGAGATCAGCCTACACCTGACTTCTGCAGGAAAGTTCATGTGTCTCCTGACTGCGTACTGAGTGATGTGTACAAACCGTGTTTGTGGGTAAACACAGCAGAGAGTGCACTTCCAGCTTGCACTTGCAGCTTAAAGGAGGTGAGGCCAGCACAGCAGGCTGAGGGAGCAGGGCTGAGCTTTATCTCACAACTGGAAATGTCTGGTCGCTGCTGCTCGTGCACAAGGACAGTGACCGTGTATGACCTGCACTACAGGTGCGTATTTAGCCAGTGGTAAGCACACTCTTGGAAGCAAAGAGAAGGCTAGAGAGTGAAAACTGACAGAAATAGGCCTTCAGGTTAGCCCTTCAGTCTCTACATCATCCCTGCAAGTGAATTCATATACCCTCAGCCGATCAATTTTCTTTCATCTGCATAGCTGTGTTGAGAACCACAGGGTAATACAGGGTCTTCCTGTGCACATACCTGCCCTGCACCAATGCCTCTTGTGCGGCTGCTGGGAGATTTTGGAGGCTATGAGCCTATGGCGAAAAGTAGGTGGGTCTAATTTCCATAGTCATCATGTCTAATATTACACATACCATGAAGATGAAGCACATCATGAGTCTGCTCGCATTCACTGATAAACCGGTCATGCAAAAGGCTCTTCGGAGCAGGAATTCAGCAGCAGGCATTCTACATCTGTCAGAAATAATTCAAGGGTGTGGAGTGACTCATTGGGAACTGCATGAATAATCAAGACTTCATTTTCAGTAAGACAAAACCATGAACTTTTGTCTGACACACCAGTGGGGAACATGTTCCCTGTGTTAGTGACCGTGTTCTGGGTACTGATGCCAGCAAAAATACCTATTGATGCTAGCAAAAAAAAAAAAAGAGGGATTGTTTTCCAGTTAAAACAGACTGACCACTTTGAAAGTGCAGTTTTTTGTACGACAAAATAGCATGGATGTAAGACTGCAAAGCTCAGAGTAGGAAATACAACTGAAAAAGCAGGCGAACCTTGCACTGGTGTGTGGCCACAAGAGTTTCTGCTGTAATCAGGCAAGTGATATCACATCTCAAGGTGTGTCAGTTCCTAAATCAAAACAGTATTGCAGTGAACCAACAAAAGAAATCCACAGCCTCAAAGCAGGTGTGGGTTGGGATCAGTCCCAGAGAAAAGCCCTTTCCCACTACCAGGTCATTCTTCCCTCAGGAAGGCTTGTGGAGCACCTCCCTACAGTGGGAGCTTTTCTGCCCAAACAGCCTCTGACTCCTGCGTCTGTCTCCATCCCTTTTCCTGGCATCTCTCCTTCATGAAGCTCTTTTGCAAAGGGCCTGAAGTGAATCTGTCAGCAACATCTTATTTAGTATACACAAGTTATCAAAATATATACCTTAATCTGTCATGACCCTCATATCTAATGGTCAGGGAAGGACCTGCATGTGCAGAAAGGTTACCAGAAGAAAACGAAGGTAATCAGTGTGACATCTTTCCCACCCAGAGCCTGGGGACACCTTCTCTACTGTATAAATCTAACAAACTCTTCTTGAGATATCGCTTCTTAGATTTTTTTTTCCCCAGAAGAGAATACCATTTTAATTATAATCAGGTAACATGTTAGGTTAACGGCTCATAAGTCTAATTAATGGACAGAATGAACAGTTTCGAGAAGCAGTTGATGCCAGATGAACCTTAAAAGGATTATACTAAAAAACAAGGCATAAAATTTGAGACTAGAACAGAAAAACGGGAAATCAGAACAGCCTACATTGAGTGTTTTAACATTAGTCAAGGACTCAGGATCATTCCCTTGCCCCAGTAAGAAGCAGAGAGATTTGTGTTTCAAAGGAGTGATAGATGAACTATTTCCTTTGCCCTTGGCTAAGGCTAGAAAGTTGCCAACCACGGCTGGTTCCCACTTGCTGTATGGAAACAGGGAACTTGATTTTTTTTTCCCCTAGACTGAAAATCAAGCAACAACAGGAGTTGTGCTGAGGTTTTAATGTGCTGCGCAAGAACAATGAGATGGGGAAAGTGGGATCACTTTTTGGCTGGCTTGTGCGAAGGTCCAGGGTCAAGGTACCCTCCAGGGTCAGGTGCTGTGACCCCCAGCTTGTTCTGTCAGAGCTACCAGGTACTGTGTCCCCTGGAAGGCAGAGCTGCCTCTGTCGCAGAAACTGAGAGCTGGAAATATTCACAGCACTTGGGCACTGGAGACGTGGTAAATATAAGAGTGGTAGGCAAAGCTTTATAAGCTGAGAAGAGGCTTGCAAGTTCTGGCCACAGATCAGAGAACAGGCAAAAATGGTGGACATTAGCGGGTGTTATGTGTGTAGTAAGGTCTGGAGGTTGTCACTACAGATCAGGTATTCCCAGCACTTATTTTTCTTACGCAAATTGTAAAATACTTCCAAAAAGTACTGGTGAGGCAACAGGATAATCTGTCCTTTATCTGCTCTTGCAAGGACAGGGCTAAATTCAACATGACTGCAACTTATGAGCATTTCATAGGACTGGTTGATCACACATGAATAAGACAGAGAGTGAATGGGAGCTCTGAGAGCACAAACCCATGAAGAAGGCATCTTGTGTAGGAGGGCGAGGAGCGCAGAGGCGTGTGCTGGAAGGTGTGGCAGGTATGTGTGAGCTGTTAATGACTGTGCTGAAGAAATCCTGGTGATACATAGGTGAAGGAGTCCAAGAGCTGGAGCACAACCCATGCCTTGGTATCAACTGAAGGACTGACCTGCGGCCACAGCAGCTGGTGCGGGTTCCTGGCTTGCAAGAGATGCAGGCTGCCTTGTTGCTTACCTTGCTGCAAAGTACGACTCTGAAGTATGGGTGGTCAACACTGCACCAAAATTGCTTCCCCCCTGACAAGTTTGGTGCCATTCACCTTATTGCTCCATTGGCTTTCACGGTCAGCCTCAGTGGTCCGACGCTGCTGTGAAGGGCTGCAGCACATTCCTGAGAACAGTCACAGCACAGCAGTGGGCATGGTGACTGCAATCAGTGCCTCACACCTGGGAACCAGGCATGCCTTGCCTGGGAAAGGAACCATAGGCCTAAGTGGTCTTTCCTAATGCCTGGCATCTCTCCCACCCAGGCATTACCTGCTTCTCCCACAGCCAGAACAAGAGACAGGGATCACATGGCTGGCAGCCATGGTCTTGGCCCCATGTCCAACCAGCAGTACATGATCACGCACGCTACCAGCAAACACTCCCAGCTATTCCAGGCAGGAGGCATGCTGCATCCACCTCATCCAGATTTCTGAGATTTTCCATCCCAAAGACTTGGCTTGGTGGGTTTTTTTGGTTTTCTTCTTCTTTTTTCCTTTTTTTTTTTTTTTGTGTATGTGGTTTTGTTTCTTTTTTCGTTTGTTTGGGTTTGGGGGTTTTGTTGTGTTGTTTTTTTGTTTTCTGCCTGGTAACTTAAAATATTTACTACCAGGCAGTACTTTTGTTTCCTTAAGGAAGGTAGCCAGACAGCTACTGACAGCAGACATCATCAGTGGTTGCGCTGGGTGTCTGTTGGCATTGGGCCTTATTCTTTTATCTCTCGTCACTAACCCAGGTCTGCCAATGTGGAAGGATCGAATATACAGTGCCAATAGTCTCTTGGGGATGTATTCCCCCCTTGCAATACCCGTAAGCTCCTGCCCTGCTCTGAACAGTGTGATAGTAAATGGACACGTCAGAAGGAAGGGGAAGCATATGCTGTACTCTGTTCTGCGGTGATGCAACAAGGGCTTTTTGTTGGAAACGTCAGGTATATGGCAAATGTTATCATTGCCATTCAAAAAAAAGGGTTGCTCTGGCATAGTCATCTACGTTTTAACATCTGGTTATTGTGAAAGCTAAGAAATGCCATCCTGTCCACAATAAGAGGCCATCTCTGAATCATATCCTTCAGCGGATGTGCCAGGAGGAATGCAAAAGAGAGTCTCATGACTATGTATGCCAGTGATAAATTTTCCTGGGAATAAATGAGGGGTCTAGAGGTTCATGGTATTTGTCTTATGAATTCTTTTGTTTGTATGGGTTAATCTTTTGAAAGCTATTGTGACACATCAGGAGAAAAGCATGCTAATCATTCCTTTACAGGAGCTCTGCATATTCCTACCCAAGAGGGAAATGGATACCATCACATCTGTTGTCTGCTGCATCCCTGGCTTTCCTGAGCTGAACAGATTTATGTCAGCTGAGAAGAGTGAAGTTGACCTTTTATGTAGACAGTGCCATAACTCCACAATTAAACTCTAATTCTTTAAATGCAGGCACTTAGGACTAGTCTCTTGGTAAAAGCCAGTACATCCTGCGCTGCTAATTTCTTCTAGCTTGTCTCACATTTAAATCTGATTGTTGCAGGAGAAGAACAAACCTAGTCAGCCAGGAGGAAGACAGAAATCAATTTAGGAAATATGAATCACTTGAACTTCACAGAATTCCTGAATAGGGAAGCTGGAGCTCAAAGATAATACAAAAAGTCTGTTCAGTACTGGAAACAAGCCAAGTTCTGTGGCTCCTAAGTGGGTGTCTAACCGCAATACTTCCCTTCTTCCTCTAACTAAAGATGCTTGCTCATCATTCTCGAAAAAGATGCTACTCTAGTCTTTTTTGCTTGGTAGCAGTGCACATAAACTTCGCTTTGTAGTTACGTGTCAGTGCAGTCTGTGATGTTAGAATGAAGCAAACTAACAACTCCATCATGTATGCTAACAAAGTCCAAAGTAAATTTAATGTTGCAGCTAATGCTATAGAATAACATTTTCCTGGTGGGATCTAGTCTTTACAATGATTATAAAATCTCCTTCTTTGGTGAAAAAGGGGATTGTAGTGACTGGTTCAAAATCGGCTACTTGGCCTGACCAAACAGCTTTATCCACTGCAGAGTTCATAAAGATTTTTATCACAGTGGGATTAAGGCATTGATTCACATCTGAGAGTAAATTAAATTGAGATGATTGATGCTGTAACCATCTCCCGTTTCCTGCCTTGACTCTCTTGGATGTTGCTAACCCTGGAGCAAAAATGCTGAACAGGGCTTCTAGCAGCTCCTGACTCAGCGCATTAAAGATTACTAGCACGTATGTCAATATATTGCAATACTAACAGTTGCCTGTTGGCGCAGAAGTCCCGGACACAGCACACAGACCAATATGATCAGGCTTGTGCCAAAGTTTATTGCGCAGATAGCTCAGTATATATAGGCACTCTACTTGTCTATCATTAACACACACAAGTCTAATTGGATACATGTATTGTTCACACGGCTAAATACCAAATAGGATTCACTCAGTAACATCTTAATGATTGGTTAACTATTACAGCATACGTTTCAAGGTTACAGTTAACATTCCTTCTCTGTGTATCTCTCTCAGTAGTTTTCCGTGCTAACTTTTCCCAAGGCTTCTGCACGTACACGAACTTTAGTAACCCTCAGGCGAGGCCTCAATGCCTGCGGGTCACTACCTTACAATTGTCAAGCAATTGTCTGGATTGCTCACATGCCCATTCACAGTCAAATAGCTCTCCACAAATCCCTCTTTTTGTTTTTGAGCAATCCAGACCCGATTCACAGCACGAGATAGCATACTGACAATACACTTCCATAAACAACAAAAGATTTAAACAATAATGATCAATACCATTAAAACTGTTAAACCTTGTTTGATTAGTACTCCTAGCCAACCACCAATACCCCAAACCCTGTAATAATCTTTGAAACCAATCCCAATCTGAGAGCACTTGTAACTTTCTATGTATAGATTCAGAATGATCAGAAAGATTCATACAACACATTCCTTCAAAATCTTCACATCCGTGACCTTGGGCTAGTAGTAAAAAATCAATTGCTGCTCTATTTTGCAGAGTAGCATGCCTTATACTATCTACATCTAATAAAAGATTACTTAAAGCTTCAGAAGTAGCATTAGTTTGTTTTGCAAGCCAACAACCTAGTCTATTTAAAGTAGTTAGTGTGTGAGCAATCCCGACTGAGCGGTCTATTCCAAAATTCTATGTGATCATTACGAAAACTACTAAAAGCATGTGAACTTCTTTTTACACGATAATTGCTTTTACGTCTGATTTGCAAAATTTGTGATTGATTTGGCATTAATAGGGTCAGTCGTGCTAAACTACATGGTCCTCCTTTTATGTGAGAAGGGATCCCTGGCCAGACACGATCCCCACAAACTAAAAAGTGACCACTAGGCAAGCTAATAGGATGGTTAGTAGCTTTAGATATGTTGCTGGAGGTATAATCACACCAAGAGCTATGGTTAGCATACACCGGCAAGGTGGCATTAACCCACCAAGCTCGTGACTGATTCCTCCCAACATAATTGAAATATAGACAATAGTCCATTTTTACAGACCCTAATAATTCCAGTTCTTGTGGTTCCAACGAACTCTTTGGCAGGTAAGGTATCCAGCCATCCCAGGCATCTACCTTTCCCGTGCCTTGTGCAACAGCCTGCTGAGCCGTTGGAACAGGCCAATTATCTATGGGCACAGCCACCAAACAAGTGGTGAATGGATTCTCTGGGGTACAGTTAAAATCCACATGATGATTATCAAAGTGGCTGATCTGACTGGTCCATATGTTCTTTCCATGGCCTCACCCACCGACTCGGGACCCATCGTGGTCCTTCACCTGTCGAAACACAAACATATCCTCTGCCAGTCATTTTTACCTCTACTGGGCCTTTCCATTCTCCTGTTCGCAAATCTTTAAACTGAACTTTTGCTGCCTCAACCTTTTGCACCTTTGATTGTAATGATGTATGATGGATTACAATTGGTGGAGATTCTCGGTTCCCTGTTAAACGCAGATAATTTAATACATACAGAGCTTTTGCAAGACGTTCAAATGGCATCTGTTCTCCCTCTTTTTGTTTTTGCAAAAGCGATTTCAGGGTAGCATGAGCTCGCTCAACAATGGCTTGACCTGTGGGAGAGTGTGGAATACCAGTGACTCTACGGATTCCCCACACATTACAAAAATGTGCAAATGAATGTGACACATATGCCGGTGCATTGTCTGTTTTGATTTCTAAAGGAATGCCTAATGCAGCAATAGCAGCATGCATGTGTTTAATAACATGTTTAGCAGACTCACCAGTTTGAGCTGTGGCCCACATAGCATGAGAAAAGGTGTCAATGCTGACATGCACATATTTTAAACGGCCAAACTCAGCAATGTGTGTGACATCCATTTGCCATAGTTGTAAGGCAGCCAATCCTCTAGGATTGACCCCTAAGCCTAGACCAAAACCAATTTTTTGGCAGGAAGCACAAGACTGTACAATGCCTCGAGCGTCAGTAATAGGCAAGTTAAATTGCCGAGCTAACACCCTCGCTGATTGATGGAAAAAATCATGTGAGAGACGTGCCTGTTCAAACAAATTAATTGTATGATTTGTCCATGTTGCAGCAACAAGTTGGTCTGCATTGTTGTTACCGATAGACAGACCATATTGGAACTGATGGCTACGAATGTGTGTGATAAAATATGGTGTTAGCCGCTGGTTTAACAAATGTAGCAACTGCATTAAAAGCATATACAAGGTAGCGTTTTTCACAGTTTTAACCATGGCTCGCTCAAGGCGTTGCACTGTCCCAACAACATAGAGAGAATCTGACACAATGTTTAACGGTGTTTCTGGCCATTGCTGGAAAACCCATAATACTGCTCTTAACTCCAGTGTTTGTAGAGAATCACCAAGATGACCCTGCAAAATATGATGTTTCCACTGGCTGTCTGTGTACCAAGTGGCAGCAGCTCGTTTAGATTTTCGCCCAGCATCAGTAAAAACTGTAAGCCCTTCTACTGGGGTTTCAGACCTGACTGGAATTTCTTCAAAAGTCTGGTCCTGTAAGATAGGTAAAAATTTTGTTGGAGGATAAGCGTTACTAAGTGTGCCTGGATATTCAGCAAGTGCAATTTGGAATGTCTCTGAAGTAGTCAGCAACCAGTTAAGATAATCCTGTACAATTGGAATGTAAATAACATCTGGTTCCCGACCCGCCATATCTATGATTCTTTTTCTGCCTTTTATTATCATGTTGGCAAAGAGTTCAATGCGGGTGCAGATGGTGTTTTTCGGCTGGAAGGATAAAAAGATCCACTCCAGTATTTTAAGGTCGTTATCATTTTGCTGTATAATGAGACCAAGTAAATGTTTTCTTTGAGCTGAGGAATTGACAATTAACAGGCGCAAAGGTAATCCTGTTATTTGTCTTTGCACTGTAGCTGTTAAAATTTTGTCTGTTACCTTTTCTAATGCTAATTTTTGTTCAGGTGTTAACTGTCTGCGGCTATTAGCATTAACAGAGGTGCCTAACAAAGACATTAAAGGAGCTAAATCATCATTTGTGATTCCTGCAATTGATCTCACCCATTGTATGTTTCCCATGAGTTTTTGTGCATCAGTAAGAGTGTTAATTTCAGTGTGCAGTTTGATTTTTTGGGGACGTACGGTACTACCCGTAATTGTCCAACCTAAATATTGCCAAGGGCATTGCCGCTGTACTTTTTCTGGGGCTATGTGTAAATTTTTTGATCTCAGAGTGTGTTGCAGTTCCTGCAAAGTTTCAGTGACATCAAGTTTTTCTCCTGCTATGAGAATGTCATCCATATAATGGTACACTAAAAGGGATTGATGAGTCTGTCTAAAGGGTTGCAAAGCCCAGGCAACAAAAGTTTGACACAGAGTTGGTGAATTTTTCATACCCTGAGGCAAAACTACCCATTGGTACCGTTTTGCAGGTTCCTGCTTGTTTATGGCTGGCACAGTAAAAGCGAATTTTTCTGCGTCGTCAGGGTGTAATGGTATTGTAAAAAAACAGTCTTTCAAGTCAATAATTAATAAATCCCAATGTTCAGGAAGCATTACAGGAGAGGGTAATCCTGGCTGTAAGGCTCCCATGTCTTGCATTACGGCGTTTACAGCTCGCAAATCATGGAGCAAACGCCATTTTCCTGATTTTTTGGGAACTGTAAAAATAGGAGTATTCCATGGGCTCGTAGATGGTGTTATATGTCCTGCATCCAATTGCTCTTGTACTAAATTCTGTATGATTTGCAGCCGTTCCTGCTTTAGCGGCCATTGGTCCACCCACACAGGAGTGGTGGTGGTCCATGTGAGTTTTAAAATAGGCTGCTCTACCATGGCCGCTGCTAAAAATTTTTAGTTATGAGACGTGCTCCCATTTGTGACAGGACATCTCGACCGATTAGTGCTACTGGTAAGTGCATTACATATGGGCGAGTTGTCACCACGGTGCCATCAGTAAAAGCAAAAGAAACTGGAGTTTTACTGATCATGGTTTGCTGAGTTCCCCCCACCCCGATCACGCTAGTGTGTGCCGGTAATAGTGGCCAATTTGCTGGCCATCTGACAGTCGGGATGATAGTAACATCCGCCCCTGTATCAATTAACATAGAAAGGGTTATTGATTGTCCGGTTTGATGGGTGATAATTATCTTTTCCTCAGGTTTCCCCTTTGCTATGTCGATTGCCAACATAATCTCCGGGGTACCTGTTGATCCAAATCCTCCTTGTCCCCTTTCACGAGTCTGGGCTTTTGGCACACAGGCTTGAAATGGTATTAATTGAGCAATTTTTGACTTTGCCGGTATGGTAAGAGGCGGGGTCAAGGTATATAACATGATTTTTATGACGCCGTGATAGTCCGAATCAATAAGTCCTGGCACCACAAATATACCTTTTCTAGAAACAGATGACCGACCAATAAGCAATGCACTTAATCCATGCCCTAACGGTCCCTTCTGGTCAGAATCAATTACTACGACTTCCGTGGAAGTCAGAGTAATGTCTACTGCTGTTGCCAGGTCCACTCCTGCGCTGCCGACTGTGGCGGCTGCGCAGCGGTCCAAGCACCCTGCATTTGTGTCGTCGCGCGCGGGTGAATCGCGCTCGACAACTTGTTTCCCGAGTTTTTGCACTCATGGGTATTGAAATAACTTCTCTTACAATGTATGCACCATTTCCGTGCCCGTGCAGTAGTTTGTCCGATCAGATTTGGATTAGGTGGACTCTTACAATTCCTTCTAAGATGACCTTGTTTCCCGCAATTAAAGCATTTTCCTACCCTTGGTTTTACAGCAGCTCCCACAGCTGCAGCCATTACAGTAGCTTTTTCTTGTTCGAGCATACGTTCAGCTGCCTCCAACAGATGTGCTGCATTTGACCCTCTTGGCAAATGACTGAGTGCCCTTTTCGTTTTCTCATTAGCATTATCAAATGCAAGCATATCCAAAAACTTAGTTTTCATGATTTCATCTAAATCAGGATGCGCCATTATAGCGATGTGCAAGCGATCGATAAATTTGCTGTACGGCTCTGTAGGTCCCTGCTGCACAGATGTAAATGCAGGCCGAACCTTATCATCAGGTATGCTAAGGATGGCTTTAAAGGCTAAATCTTGACTCAATTGCAAGACTTCATGGGCAAATCGCACTTGCAAATCAAGCGTCACAAATGGTCCCACTCCCATTAACATTTGCGCTTGCACCCCGCATAATGGATCCCCCTGTTGTCGCGGTATTGCGGCAGCTCTATCACAAGCAGTTTGCCAGTTTTGATAAAAGTGCAACTGTTGTGACGGAGAAAGTAACATTTGTGCAACCATTCGAGAATCATACGGAGTGAACAAATGAGAAGAAAAAATATGCTGTAACAGCGATTGCGAGTACGGTGACTTCAAGCCATACTGTGAAATGGCACTTTTAACTTCTTTTAAAATTTTCCAATCTAACGCTTCCCACGCGTATCCCCCATTATCAGCTACAACCGGAAAAGCCATAGGCAATAATTGCCCCTCAACCAATGCATCACGAATTACCCCTCTCCACCTCGCGGATGGATTCCCAAGGCCCCCCAGACTGCCCCCCGCCCCAACCCCGATCCCTGCCGAAGGCACTGGCGGCGCAAGGGGAGGGGGGGGGTTAAAACCGGGAAAGTTAGGCGGGCCGTCAGGCGGAGAAGGCGTCGACTTTTCCTGCACTTTGTCCAGCCGCACTTCTAAGGCCTCCAATTTTTCCAACAACTGGTGTAGCTGGACTTCTTTAAGTCCGTTGTCGTGGTCGTCGATCCGCTCGCAACGAGATGGCGGCTCTGATGGTGGTAAAGGTGGAAAAAGTTGCGATGGTCTCACCGGTGACGGATCCCGTGAAGCGGCCACAGAGGCCGTGGATCTCTGCTGAGAAGACTGCAAGTCTTTGCTGGTAGATGAAGGTGGCGGCGGCAACGAATCAGCTACTTGTGTAGATGTCTCTGCGCTGGTTTGAGTCGGAGCCGAGTGACCCGATATTCCCCGGTCCCCCGCAGCTGTACGTCTTGGCGTTACAGCGGGTATGAGAGGCCCCGTAAAAAGCATGCTCGTAGCCGATCCCGACTCCCCCGTCGGAGTCAGCGCTGCAAACGCAGACGCCGCAGCTTTTCGCTCTGCTTGCATGTCTTTCAGAGAGTCAACAACCGATCTCCACACAGTGGGGTATTTGCTTGCCTCCTTGGACCCATTACTTATCTCTTCCCACAGCACTGCCCCAATTTTCTCCCAAATTGCGATTTGAAAGGCAGCATCCGCTGAGGGGATCAACTCTTTTCCCTTTGCCCAGTGTAGCAAAGCTCTCAAGGCAGGCTCGTTATAATTCGCTCCTCTCACAGAAAGGATGTCTTGGAGGAGTTTCACCACTGCTGACTCTTCCCTGGACAGTGTGGACCCCATCTCCTCCCCGGCCGCTCACCTGATCAGGGCGAGATTCCCAAACTTTTTGCGCTAGCGACTTCCGAGTGCCGGGGCAGCACCCGATATCGACCGGCTTCTGCCCCCTCCTTCTTGTCGGTCTCGTCGGTTTTATCCAACGCCGATCTGAGGGTCCCTGTTCGGGCGCCACTTGTTGGCGCAGAAGTCCCGGACACAGCACACAGACCAATATGATCAGGCTTGTGCCAAAGTTTATTGCGCAGATAGCTCAGTATATATAGGCACTCTACTTGTCTATCATTAACACACACAAGTCTAATTGGATACATGTATTGTTCACACGGCTAAATACCAAATAGGATTCACTCAGTAACATCTTAATGATTGGTTAACTATTACAGCATACGTTTCAAGGTTACAGTTAACATTCCTTCTCTGTGTATCTCTCTCAGTAGTTTTCCGTGCTAACTTTTCCCAAGGCTTCTGCACGTACACGAACTTTAGTAACCCTCAGGCGAGGCCTCAATGCCTGCGGGTCACTACCTTACAATTGTCAAGCAATTGTCTGGATTGCTCACATGCCCATTCACAGTCAAATAGCTCTCCACAGTTGCCTACTAAGAAATGGGTAAAACCCTAGCAAAAATGAGCACAGGGAAATAAACCAGAAATTGTATATAATGCTAATACAGCTGTAAAGTTACGTAACTAGACAAAGCTATAGCTTCACCTACAAAAACTGAGCTGACCATTACCAGGCAGGAGTGAGGCCTTGACCTTGTGCTAGGTAGTATGAAAAGATTCAGGGAGAGGTAACACTCTAGAAGCCATCAAGCAGGGTGGATAAGGGTGCTTACACAGAGCAGAGGATCATAAGAGCCAAGTTCAAAGCAAATCAGAGGAGGTCATTCCTCAAACAGCAGCACTAGCCTTGCAGAATGCTTTGCAAAGGGTATTTGCAAAAACATGCAAAAATTTCTCAGGGACTCAAGGGGAAAATGGACAAGTACATGGAACAGAGCCAGTGGAGATCGCAAAAGAGGCCACAACCAGCTCATAAAATCCCCCGAACTGAAATTACAGAATCACAGAATCACAGAATAGTAAGGGCTGGAAGGGACCTCAAGATCATCGAGTTCCAACCCCCCCGCCATGGGCAGGGACACCTCCCACTAAACCATGCCATCCAAGGCTATGTCCAACCCCACCTTGAACACCGCCAGGGATGAAGCATTCACAACTTCCCTGGGCAACTCATTCCAGGGCCCCACCACCCTCACAGTATAGAACTTCTTCCTCAGATCCAATCTAAACCTCCCCTGTTTAAGTTTAAACCCATTACCCCTTGTCCTCTCACCACAGTCCCTAATGAAGAGTCCCTCCCCAGCATCCCTATAGGCCCCCTTGAGGTATTGGAAGGCTGCTATGAGGTCTCCACGCAGCCTTCTCTTCTCCAGGCTGAACAACCCCAATTTTCTCAGCCTATCTTCATACGAGAGGTGCTCCAGTCCCCTGATCATCTTCGTGGCCCTCCTCTGGACTTGTTCTAACAGTTCCATGTCCTTTTTATGTTGAGGACACCAGAACTGCACACAATACTCCAAGTGAGGTCTCACGAGAGCAGAGTAGAGGGGCAGGATCACCTCCCTCGACCTGCTGGTCACACTCCTTTTGATGCAGCCCAGGATACGGTTGGCCTTCTGGGCTGCAAGCGCACACTGCCGGCTCATGTTCATTTTTTCATCAACCCACACCCCCAAGTCCTTCTCCGCAGGGCTGCTCTCAATCTCCTCCCCGCCCAACCTGTAGCTGTGCCTGGCATTGCTCCGACCCAGGTGGAGGACTTTGCACTTAGCATGGTTGAACTTCATCAGGTTGGCATCAGCCCACCTCACAAGCGTGTCAAGGTCCCTCTGGATGGCATTCCTTCCCTCCAATGTATCAACCGAACCACACAGCTTGGTGTCATCGGCAAACTTGCTGAGGGCGCACTCAATCCCACTGTCCATGTCACCCACAAAGATGTTGAACAAGACCGGTCCCAACACCGATCCCTGGGGGACACCACTCGTTACTGGTCTCCAGCTGGACACTGAGCCACTGAGCACTACTCTTTGCGTGCGGCCATCCAGCCAGTTCTTTTATTAAAGGCTGGGAAGTCAGCAAGGGAAAAATAATAGATATGTTTGCCATTTTCTCACAGTTTTGTAGGTGTCTGCTTCCAGCCGAGCTGGGGGAGAGGGCACTGGACTAACAGGGGCCCTGGTCCACCACACTATAAATTGTGTTTTTTGAGGCTTCTGTGTGTCCTACTAGGCTGTTCTTGCTTTAGGGCCAGCAGCCTCCAAGATAGCGATGTGGAAGGCTGCCTGTGGTCATAACAGCTTTGGGCATGCAGTTCAGGTCATCACTGCACATGAACCATCATCCGACCATATCATGATAGATTTACTAAGGAACCGAATAGTGTCCTTCACAAGTCAGTACGAACAGCTCTCCCTCCACCTGCACGTCTTCAGCACACGGAATTGGCCAGCAGCAGTCCCATATCCCATTTACCAGCTTTGTGCTATATAATTATAGAGAAGCCAGGAAAGAAAACCGAGACTGATTTCTAGCAGGGACCCAGTGAGGCTCAGGCAGAAAAAAATGTCTCTAGGTTGGGTTCAAAGTAGCATGAAGAAGGAAGAAGCACGTTGGAGCCACTCAGCTCTTCATCACCTGGCCTTGCAGTTGCTGATAGCTACAGTTGCTACCCCAGGACTAAACCTCCAAGTACATAGACATTGAAACATATCCAGTCTCTAGGCCTTACGCCTGCAGAAATGTAACTAAGACTGTTAAGAGCATTATAAATCTCTGAGATGCACTGAAGATTCAGGCAGTCCGCCCCTTTCACTGTGGCTTGCTTTTTTCTAACTATGTGTTGCTATTCCCCCTCTGATAATTGTTGTTCCTTGCTGAAAAGTCTGAGCGAGTGTTTCAAAACACTTCTCTGAAAAAGGGATGTGGTGCTGGTTGTGGATATTTAGAGCCACTGTACCAAGAGTTTGTGTAAACAAGCAGGGAGACAGATCTGCTTTCATATGCCAACTAACGTTGTGGGTCCCTGGTCTCAGGAATAGCATCAGAAAAGACATCCTGCTGAACAGCATCTTTATTTAAGCAGTGACTGCCTTAGCACATCGGGTTCATGTCTGTACCTTCACTGGATGTTACTGTGTTCTGGTATTCTGTTTTTCATTATAGTTTCACAAGGTTATAACTAGAGATTCAGCTGTCCCCTAATGGCACAGATTTTAGCTGATGACAGAGTCACACAGTGACTGTTCTGCCTGGTGCAATGCACACAAAGTTCTGCTGAAAGGTTCTATGGTGTGAAGAAAACACCAGATATTTTGATTCATAATTGTCTCTGTTTACATATTATCTTGGAAATTCAGGCATGAAATGAAGTGATTGTTTGGAAGATGTCAGGAAAACTCTCATATTCCAGGTGTGAGTCACCTTTCTGGGTTTTGTCTAGCAAAGAGGTAGTATGGTTCAGTGGACTTTTCCCTTTGTAGCCTAAGGTGATAGTGGTGTCACTTCAAGCGCAAGCAGCAAGATAGCAGGGCTGTGAAAGACTCTGAGCCTGGAATGTAACCTGTGTAACATAGAGCAGCACAGCTCTGCACCCCCTCAAACTGCCCCAACCTGCTGCAATAGCTTATGGCTTTTCCAGGTGCATGGGCTGCCCTGACTGAAGACCCTGACAAACCCTGATCATCCAGAGGACTTGTGACAATCCTTCATCTCTCTGGTACATATTACTCATCTTTCTAAAACTTACCTTTATTCTCATCACCTTATTATTCTTACTTGAATGGATATACTGTTTTTTCCCTTCCAACTCTATTTCTTTCCTAAGGTACCTCAACTGTAATTCCATAAGTGCTCTAAAACAATTCTGTAAAATCTCTTTACTACCAAAAGCTTTTGTCTATGGGGTATTTTAAGTTGCATTCCTAAGAACTTCTTTTACAAACATTAAAAAAATCTAAAAGCTGACTGAATTCTGCACCTCATATGTGCAAGGCAATAGACTGGAGTAGGCTAAATGTTGGGCAAGCTTAGCTCTCTCTCCGAGCAGAGCAGCTCATCCTCATTTTGGTGGGATCGAAGCTTCTCACATCTTCTCTGTGCTGCGAGGAGGCAGTGGGGCTGGGGGACAGTGGGAAGGTGTGGCACAGTTGCTCCAGGAGTGATGGGTGAAGGAGCAGTCCTATCTCACACAGGTTTCCATTGTCAGCCACAGTTTCTAGTTGAAGCTCCATCGCTGGCGGTGTTCAAGGCCAGGTTGGACGTAGCCTTGGATGGCATGGTTTAGTGTGAGGTGTCCCTGCCCATGGCAGAGGGGTTGGAACTAGGTGATCTTAAGGTCCTTTCCAACCCTAACTATTCTATGATTCTATGACATCAGAGGAATTTGCTAAAAGGGCTCAGTGAGGCTTTTACCCTCCACAGGCAGCCTCCTTATCCAGCCGTTCCTCTGGTGGAGCTGATCCTTGTGGTAGTGCAAGTGTTGATAGTAATCCTCTACTAAGCCTTTTACTCAGGACTGGCTGTCCCTGATTTCCTTGGAAAATGCCTTTAAACGTACCACTCTGTGCCAACTTCAGAGGTGTCACCCAGGTATGCTCCCACGTAGGCTAAGCCAAAATCCAGAGACACCACCAGGATGATACCAGAGGGGAGCGATGCAGAGAAATGTTCGGAGGTGGGAGCTGAAGGAGAAGGGGAAACGCTGGGTGGGTCAGGAGGACCTTTGCCATGGATGCCTTCCACCAGCACCAGAGTGAAGAAAGCAGCAGCAGGAGCTGGCACTGCCTGGCCAAGGGCATGGGGCAGGGGCTCCTACAAGCTTGAGGTGATGGCGAGGAGGCTGGTGCCAAAATGGGTAGGTGCTGGGCACAAGGTGAACCTGTCCTGTACGAGGCAAAGCCAGGAGTTCCTTGCGGGGCAATCGGCATCGCCATCACCTATCCTGAGGAGCTGTGGTGGAGGTGGCATCTCCTTGGCATCTCCTGCACTGCCAGCAGGAACAAGTGCCCTGGGGAAGGGAGACGAGCTCTGAGCATGCCTCCTCCCACGGCCATGCATGAGGAGTGCTGAAAGCAATTATTGATCTAAACAGAACAAGAAGAGGCATCGATACTAAGAATATTTTTCCAGCTGCTCAGAGAGCGCCAGGTTAATTCAAAAAGGCACAGAGTTTATTTCTAGACCTGGTGTACTTCCATGTCATAATATATAATAATTATGTACCGATTTTACACATAGCTGTTAATTTTAAGTTGTGCTGAAGCCACACATGGTTAATGGTGGGGTGAGGCAGCTGGGCGCTTGCTCCAAGAGGAGGAGAAGGCTGGCAGTGCAGGGAGGGCTTGGGGCATGGAGCCAGGCCTGGCGTTATCTCAGCTGTCATCATGAACTCTTCAACCCTCCCAGATGTTAACCAGCTCCATGCTTGTCCCCTCCGTCACAGATCCCAAAACTTCTGGCAGCACAGGGCTCCTGCCAAGCTGGAAGCTGGGTCCTGTGGCTGAGCCCCATTCTCCTGAGCCCAGCTCACCAGCTCACTACCCAAGTGCTGCAAACTAATGCTAGGAACTGCTGGCCTCCCTGGCCAGGCAGTGGGCTTGGCAGAGCCGAGCAGGTCTCAGCCGTCTCCAAGGGCCAGACTACAGGCTTGTGGTATATGTAAGGGTGATCTAGAGCAGGGTTCAACTCTGCTTGAAGCACCAAGCCTCACCAGGAGGCTGGGTAGGGTGCCCTACAAGGTCTTACAGTGTCTGGGCATTACTCAGGAGGGAGTAGCTTTGAGGCCAAGGCTGTGCCCACCCAGCCCCATCAGCTCCGGGCAGGGAGCATGTGCCCACCATGCCCAGAGAGCTCTGCTGGACTTCAGCAGGCACTGAGTGTGTTTACAAAAGGATTAAGCAAAATAAGCCACTGGGTTTCTCCATCCCCACATTCATGGGGCCTAGTCACTTCTTCATCTTTCTTTGTCCATGTGGTGTTCAAAGGCCTATATTTTAAGCCCACTAGTCCCCTCAGGAGAGCATTATGGGCTGGCTAGACATTATGTGGTTGTCTGCAATGCCACAAAGACCTGAGCTGCACTCTCCTCCACTACAAAGCCCCTGTACAACGCTGCTTTTGGTAGCATACAGAGCAGGAACGGCTACTGGCGTCTGGTGTCTGCTCAGCTTTACTTTGAGGTACTTAAACTTAGCAAACTGGCTTTTTTTAGGTCCATATGCATAGACCAGGTGGTCACCTGTGGCAATATGTTTATTCACAGATTCTAGCTGCTTTCAGGGAAAAACCTTCTCTAAACATAATTAGGGCTATTTAAGTAGCTGTTCACAATTACCTCCTGGTTCACACAACGCACCACATACTCCCTCATTGAGCAATAACTCCTGAAGATACGAGGGTGAAAAACCACAGACAACTTGCTTTTGAGTGCCTCAAAGATTTTGATGATCCTGCTGTAAATGGATGTTTACTTTTGAAGAGCTGCAACCTACCATACTTTGCCATTATACTCTGACAGAGTTCAAACCTGTAAATCATGGTCATCCCCTATCCTGGAGTAGGGGATCATCTCCTACCCTGCAGTACCAGCTGTACAGCAGGAGGGAGGCAGCCCAGCATGCTGCAAGTGGGTGACTCCAACCGCTCATGCAAGGATTCATGCTTTGGGACTGGGGTGGCTCTGATTCCATTGCCATTGCTGCAGTGTTAAAGGGTGCACTGACACATGCATTGCACAAATGGGACTTGACACAGAGGGAGACATGGAGGGTTAATGCTGACAGTTTCCTCTGTGTTTCACTGCTGCCTGGACTCCTCACATTTTTTTCTGCAAGTTGCCTGCATGTGGTTTCAGTGGACAAGCTCTTCAGCTTTTGACCTTCCTCCTGCCTTAAGTAAACTCATCTCTGGGATTCCAGCAAGGCCATCATACTCAATGGATTATAAACCTTACTTGCTCTTTAGGCTCAGCAGGAGCAACGTTGCCCCTGTAAGAGCTCGCACCAGTTTGAGTGACATGATCCTGGGCCTGTACAAGTGTTGGTCACTAGAACCTGGCCCCAGATTTGGCCTCAGAGCTTGCTGAGCTATCAAGTCATCTGGAATAAGAGTCTCATTTTCTGAGCAGTACAATTTTCTCCACAAAGATGTTATCTTTGTTCCTCGGTTTCTGGCAGCAGAGCTGCTCACACATGCTATTAGCAGATGGCAGAAGACGTACGTGGAATTTGCTCTCAGAACATTTCTTCCATTCTTCCTCCCTGACCTAAGAAGAGCAAATTCAAGCTAAAAGCATGTACTAACTACAGCCCTTTTCCAAACAGAGTTAAAAGCAGGCTTCAGTAGAAACCTCTCAAATATTTCAGCGTCTCTGCCATAGTCTAACTACTCAGCACATTTCCTTTAGTCAGAAATGCAGGGTATTTCTGTAAAGCCACACACTCCTCAATGCCCTTATGTCAGCTGCTTTTAGGGATCAGCTGTTAACAAGGAGCAGGCACTGCAAGAAGGCTGAAAACTTCCACGCTGTCTCTCCGGCTAAGTTAAAGCATCCCTCTGCGGCCACTGCTAACTACCATAGGCTTGGCAGACCTTGGGGCACTTGGTGTAGACCAAGCTGAACACATAAATTTAAGGATCAGGCAAAAGAATTGCCAGAACAGGAGCATGGACATGTGCGCATTGTTCAGCCTCCAAGTGAAGGAAGCATTTATGCTACAATGAGCTGAAACTAAACTGGCCTTCCAGTGGAGCTGCTGTCAGAGGGAATCTGGAAGCTGCTGCTGTAGCCATGTGCTTGAGCACTTCCCTGAATCACCACTCACTTTTGATCTGTATGTCTTGCCCAGAAAAATAAATGGCTTTTTGGTAAAATCTTCTTATTCAGGGATTCTTCTTTTATTTAAAGCATGCAAATTTTTTCTGCCTCCCTAAACTGAGGCAAATCCTCCTCAGAGTTGCTCCTGAACTTGATGGAAAACAAGCAGAAAGACCACTGCTTTGAGACTGCCTTAACCTGCAGACCTTACATGAGCGCTTATTTTTCATCTGTTTCGTTTTGTCCCTGAAGGTCGATTTTATTCCATGACTTGTGCTGTAAAACAACAGAACATTTCCAAAGCCCCAAAATTCTGTGGAAACACTAATGGTTGGAATCCCAAATTAAACTTGGCATGTTGACCCCACATAGTGCCAAGTGGAATCACCTCACATCAACAAGAAAGGTGTGATAGTTCCAGCCTTTTTAGATAGTTGTGCTCAGATGCCTGCTCCACAGTTCACTGCGCCTCTGCTTACCTGCCACCACCACTTCTGCTTCCCATGGAGGCATCACTCACAGCCATGAACTGCCTCCTGGAGGTGGGTGCCTCAGCCTACAAGCAACATCCTCTTGCCCAGTAACCACAGGTTAGATAGAGCTCATCTATCTAATCAGATTAGATTAGGGATCTAATTAAGACTCTGCCTGGAGAGCCTTGTGTCCCACACCTTGCTCACTCCAGTCATGCCTCAGTACTAAGGTGAAAAGCTGTGTAGCACACAGTCTCTGGCTGTGGGTGCTCCACCTCCCACCACAGCATTGCTGGGAGCAGCACTGCTACCGGGTATGGGAGTCGTAGGCAAAGCCACCAGTAGCCCTGGGGCAGCGCCAAGGGTCTTGCTGATGTCTCCAGCCCTGTGGACAGCTTCAATAGCTGTGCAAAGCAAAGAGTGTCTGCTGTGGTGACTGATTCCTTCCTCTGGGGAGTGCAAACCAGCTGTACCCAGAAGTCCTTGGCCCTCCCAGCCACAGGAGAAATGGGATCCCAGGTTTTCCCGTGCTCCAGCTGAGCATTGTGAGTACCAGGTTAACAAACCACAGCATTGCCCTACTGCTGCAGGTCTTCAGCCCCAGGCTGTCTCACCCCAGCAGAGAGATGCAGAGAAGAGTCAGGAGCATGAGTCCCAGCAGGAACAGGGCTGGACAACTCAGGGCACACCATGACATGTGTTGGCTGCTGCAGGAGCCATGCTGGCAGGTGCTATGCTCACAGGGCAACTTCATGCCTATCTGCAGTTCCAAGTGCCAGTGCCAGTGCCATGCCTTGGAGTATGAGCCCACTTGTCCTTAGTGAACCATGGTTAAAATCCCCAAGAGAAAAATTCAACCATCAGATACATACTGCAGCACGTAGTGGGACACAGTCAAAACGCATCTTCAAAGGACTTCTCAGGCAGAACAGGCTACCGTGCCCCATGGATACTGGAGGTTACTGCTATTTTGCAACACAGCTTGAAAGACTGAAGCATTCAAAAACTCTGTTTGCTGCCTGTCTGGATGTAGAGTTTCAATTTTCAAGCCAATATTCCAAATGTGAAATCAGAATATTTTATTTACATAAAGATACTTGATCAAATAACGAATAACGGCTTCAGTGGCACAATTATCATCATGTTGATACTCTTGTCTTTCTACCCTGTCTCAGAGAATTTGTTCCTTTTGTTAGGTAACGCAGACAGGAGGCATACTGACTACTTGCTTTTATTCATGAAAGTCTGTAGGTCCCAAGATTATTTAAAATCATTTTCTTCCATACAAATGTACTTATCGCACAATATAATCTCTCATCAAAGATGGAAATCCAGTTCCCCAGGTTCACAAAGTCTTCCCATTTTCAGGTGTTTTGACATTGCACAAAGGCCTGTCTCCCTGCACAGCCATGCAATTCTGCTGGCAGCTGAGAGCAGAGGGGCAGCATTTAAAATGCTTTGTGTCTCTGCCAATACTAAACTATTGAAGTCATACTTTTATGTGCACCTGGTTATATCTTCTGCTGAAAAGAGCGCATGGTAGAGCCACTTTTGTGCCAAACATAGAATTGATTTCCTTAAAAAATAAGTATTTTGCCTAAAGCCTAATACAGATTACAGCCCTAGGTAACTCTCTCACTTTGTTCCAGTGTCAGAAGCATGCAGTGGAAAGAGCTGAAACTCTGCAGAGAGGGCATGGCTGGACCCTGGGTGAACACTGGCAGCCAAGTGACCTCCTGTGTGCAGGACAACCAGGGGCAGAAGGAAAGAAAGGCACTGGGGGAAAATAAGGTGAGGTTTTGTTTTTTGTTGTACATGTGAGGAAAAAAAAAGGATTTGCCGCCTGGGTAAGAAAGCAGAGCATGATGTGTTCTACAATTCCCACTCAGCTCCATGAAACAGCTTACGTCGAGGGGTGTTGATACCTCAGATCTCTCCTATGTTACTTTCTTTTGAAGCTCAAAGCCAAAATAGCTACTTTGAGTTGGCTACACTTCTTTGCCCTTTCCTTCCCCTGAAGTAAACACAATCAGTAGAATTCCCTGGCATACTTCTCTCCTTCCTGAAGTTTCTTTTCTCATTTGCCCTCCTCCATATAATCAGACCCCTTTTCACACATGGGTGAACCTAGAAAATAATGTAGAGTGGGAATCACATGAAGCAGCTCAGCGAACATCAGGTAATTGTGTCTTAGAGGCCTTTTTGAAGGTCAGATATTTCTGGTCAATTTTTCCAGCTACTTTCTTTGTTAAATGAAAGCCCAGAAAAAGAACAAGGTGGCTTTGCAAAAGCCTCTAACTCACTGGCCCCATGAACCTGCCTGTCTCATATCCTTGCATGCTTTCCTTCTACATTTTCTTTCAAAGACACCCATTTTCACAAGTCACCTGCTTGGGCAAAATCTGTATTGCTCACCATTGCCCTGAGAACTGCTGAGATTTTCAAACACACTTCTTAGTAGATTCTTACACTTCTAAGTCACTTCCGAGATTTTGCAAAAAAAGGCTTACTTTCCATTTGCATCATGGCATGAAAACCAACCTAAAAACGATCTCTGACACACAGACAGACACACAAGCAAACAGGAGTGCCTGTGAACCTGGCCACCTGTGGTTTTCCCTTCTGTGTGATTTCTCCAATATTAAGGGTTATAGGTGAGTTCACACTGCAGCTTTTCATTCCAGGCATTGTAAATTTGAGTATTACCACTATCAAACTAATAACTTTGTGATAATAAGTAAGAAACTAAGACACTTTTTAAATGAACTGACAAGTGTTACAGCCACAACATGGTCACATAATCCCAGCTTTCATACAAAACTAGACAAAGAACATCAAACAAAATTAAAGAAACTGTACATTCTTCTTTCATATGCGCGATTTCAACTACAGAAGTAAATAACTGTTTTAGACTAAGAATGGAAGCACAGGGCAGCTTTGCTAGATAAAATTTCTATTTTAGGAGAGATTTTAATTTAATAAACTGGACTTGTTTTCTGAAAAACAACTTGTAATCGAGAACAGAACAATGCCACTAGGCTGTAAATTCATTAAAGCAAAAGCTTTTTTAAGTTGCAAAACCTAGCATGAAAAGGCCCTGGTTTGTCCTCTTAGCAATGTAATACCAATAAATAACAATGCAGTGAGTTCCCAATCCCAAATTATTTACTGTTGCTCCAGACACTACAAAAGGTATGCAGAGTTTGCATTGCACAGGATTCCTTTCCTGCACGTACCTGTGAATGTGCACAAGTATTTCAAGACTTTAGACAGCACTCATTACACAGACCCAAATATGATGGCAGCTCTGGTCAGATATGCACAGAGATGATTGTGAATTGGCAAGTATATGCTAAAATTGGCTCATTAAGGAAAACATGCAAACTGACAAATACATCTGACAAAGTAATTTTAATGCAATGCAAGCACATTTACTGCTAACCCGCAGTACAGCTGCATTGGGGAGCACTTTGCTGCAGGTCAACCAAGAAGAGCTGCACACTCTGCCCTGCACCAGAAGCACTCCATGAGAGCTGAGCTCCACTTTCCACTGGGCACTGAACCCCAACTGGCACAAACCCTTTTTCCCTTGTGGACTTATTCCCCATGGATGCAGTGCTAGGGGACATGGGATCATCCACCTCACCCTCCCCACAGCTCCTCCAGAAGTCTTCCACCTCCCCTGTGTCTGCTGCTATGGGGTCTACATCCTCCTGGCAAGGCAAGCCTTATTCCACTCAGCCCAGTCACTGCTTTGACCCACTGTCCCCAGTGTGGTGGTCCACTCCCACCAGAGAGTTAAAACTGTGTTTAAAGTACATAAATACCAGAAAAACTCTGTACCCTATTTAAAGCCTTAGCTCAGGCTCCTGTGCTTGATTCTGCTCAGGAGAGCTTTTGCAAGAATTAACAAAAATAAAGAAGCTGCAGAACGTCCTCACAAGCTAGTAAAGAAAAGGAAAGCAGTTACCACCTCACTACAGCGCATCTGGATTAGGCTGAGCAATGCCAAGCTCTGGATGAGGCCAAATGAAGCCCAGCTCTAGCAGCTGTCAGAGTTGTTTGCCTCATTGATGGCTCACATCTTTTTAGAGCCATTTAGAGATGGCTCTTCTAAAGCTTTATCCTAAAGGAATGCAACATCCAGCAAGGACTGATAGTGATCGGAGTGATGAAGTCAGGCAGGCTTGTGCTCCCAAGGAACAATGGGCTTTAACTGAATGCTGGGAAAAAGTTCCTCACCAGCACAGCAAGGGCAGAGCCCAGCAAGGTGATGGATACTGTTGGCTGAGAAACAGAAAATGAGAAGAGCAGATTCAAGGTTGGAAGAAATCTCCTCTTCAGTAGCAACATGCTATTGACCAAGAATTAAACTACTAATTTCACCATGTTTTCTTAGTAGATGTGGCTGAGGGACCTCTGAAGCATAAGGAGCATTGACACATTGACACCTCTCCTCTGAAGCTCCATGAGGTTTTCTATGTGCTCCAGATGATTAATGCTGGCTAGCATCTGTGTGGATAAGAGCTGAGCAAAAGTTACTTGCTGTCATCCAAACCTGTTTCTGCTGCTCTTCCTGGGTGTGGAGTCATCAAGGTGTCTTATCAGCCATACTAGGCAAAGTAGTCATCTGCCACACACCTGATCAAATCTAGAAAACCAGCATTTATTTGCTACTGTTCCTCCAGATCTGGGTTGAAGATAAACCTCATTTGTTTTCAGGGCATTTGATACTCGGTAGGCATATTTGCTGGTTTTCGAATACTTGTCAGAGACAAAATGACTGGAAAACTCAAGGATATCCTTTGGAGCCATGTACAAAATAAAAACAAATCAAGATAAAGTGTAGCAGTGCACTGCTCCTTCCTTCTCCTGCCTATGGCCTTGGACTATGGAGAGCAGTTGATTATTTCTAGAGCTTCCACAAAAAGTGACTTTTGCAAGCTGTCGTTATTGCACAGAGATCTGCACCTCTACTGGGAAAACGCTGCACAAATCAAGATGATGAAAGTGACTCCTCTGTATGGAGCTCTTCTGGAGAACACAGACAGCCTCAGGCTTCAGAAGCTGTTGAAGACACAGGGACACAATTTGTCTGAGTTTTATCCAGCCCAATGGTGTGTCCAATAGCTATCATTATCAGCTCCTCAGGGGAAGGCAACTGAAGTACTTGGGCTGACTGTATCATTTGAACCACATTCTTGCAGGCTCTTTCAAAGATTGCGAGTAGAGACATCAGACCTCAAAATCATTTCCAATCTTCTGGAAAGTATTTGCTATTCCAAACATTTTGCAGACCATAAAGGAACAGAAACAATAATTACACAAACACAGTTCTCAAATAGATTGTTTGGTAAAAGAGCTTGACATTAATCAGTAGGTCAATGAATTACCTCCGAAGCCTTTCACAAGGCTTAGCTACACCTGCTGACTTCCATTTCTCAGCCTCAGTGCTGACTTACAAAGATTTACATTGCAGCTAGTTGAGTGGTGCAGGCTTCACATTCTTCTAGAACTCTTGAGCAGAAAAAACTAGGTTTTGGAGGTTTGTTATTCAGCTTACTGATTCACTGCTCCTTGGCTGACAGCTGAAGTGGAAATGGATCCTCCTGCTCACTAGATGAAGTGCACTCCTCCTGAGAAAAGGCCCTCTCTGGGTGTCTCCATAGCAGGCACAGCCACTGGGATTCATGGCATTTCAGAGCTGTGCCTCCCCCAGCACTCCCTCTACACTGCAGCCATCGTTTGGGATGCTCAGTGTTGCGCACAGCTAACCTGCTCCTTGCACATGTGCTGACTAAAGCAATCAGCATCAGCCCAAAGACAATTTCTGGGAAGCCCCATCTGAGACATTTAAGAAAAAGACTTAATTAGATAGCTTTCATAGACACAAAAATAATGCTACAGATACCAACACATGGATGACCCATCTTGCCCCAAGCAATAGTCACAGTAAGACATGCTGCTGCTCCACAAAACCTACCAGCTACAAACGTGTGCACTTTGCATGGCTGGGAAGATCCTTGGGTGCCAAAATAGATGGCAGATGAACTAGAACTGCTTGACTCCATAGAGGCTGCAGGTGAGAGAGTCTGAGGCAGAATGAGACATTTTCAGGGTGCTTTTGTCAACAGGCATGTTCCAAGGAAAGGGACCTGGTGCTCCTAGGCTGAGAGAGTGCTGAAGGTACTTGTCTATCAGTATTAGGAGGGCAGCTCAAGGAATGCTTACTAAATCTGGTCCTCCTCTTTTGTCACTCACATTGGGCTTGCCACACAGTGCTGCAGCCAACTTCCCTTCTCCCCTTGCTTTTGCTGCTGGGCTGTGGCAGGGAGCACAGGCAACATGACATTTGCAGGCTGCGCAGTACCTTTTGCAGTTGCAGGAAGAATCATCAGCCTTCTCCCATGGCGAGTGGGATGGGAGAACCCTAGCTGAGGTAGGTTTGCGTGAGATGGAGTGTCCCCCACGTGACAGTAACACACAGTGCAGCACACATGCCAGCTGTAAGTAGTGCCCTGATGTGCATGACTACAAGCTGTAGGAAGAAGAAACCACCCAGGCATGCACTGCACACTGCTCACTGTCATTCACAGTGAGCAGCGTGCACAATCACATTATCCTCCACTTGTACCATTCCACAGAAATACATGTTCTTTAAGAAACAAGAAAAAGTATGTTAATTCTAATAATTTCTAATATTATAGCTGTCCATCACATGCACACCCCCAGAGTTTTCTCTACTGAAGTGCAAACGTAACGTCTTTTAATCAGTCCTTTCTGCATGGTTAAAAAGCTAAAAAACCTGCTGTTTGATGTACTGTACTCTCTTTCCTTCACACCCGCTTTGATTTCTTGATTCAAGTCAAGTCCATTTATCTCCAACTGCATTTATCTCGTACATGTGTTTGGATGAAATATTTCATAACATGCACATGGAGATATATTTTGAGTAAATATGAAATTTTATAATTACAAAAAACAGAGACCAAACCATTTCAGTATGCAGAGACTACAAACATGTTGTTTGTTCCCATTAACAGCAGTCTAAAACTTTGAGATACACCACCTAACATTTGTAATGCTTATATAACATATATTCAGCATCTATTAAAGACACACTGCCCTTTAAAGTAACTTCTGGCTACTGTATGTATTAGCAAACTGCATTAAATCACATAATTTGAAAAATGTTGGGACTAAAATAGTGTCTGTATCAGCACTGTTACAAGAGCATAGCATCTAAACACCAGATACCAGCTTGTATTCCTCGCTCCCACAAAACATAATTTTTGACATTACTTAGCAGTCCGGGGTTGAAAAGTAGCTCAAGCTAGGAGAGGTCCAGTGGCATCTGCCCTGGGTGCACCGAGGCAAGCAAGCATCCTTGGGGTAACCCAGGGGCTGGGATGGCTTTGGCAGGCAGGACAGGAGCCTATTTTTAGTAGGGGCAGACCTCTCCCTCTGAGAGCAATCCTGAACTGGCACCATCTGGCAAACGTGTTTCCTATGCAAGTATGGATATCTTTAATGAATGGAACATTGATTTCTTCTACTGGTGAGGATGCCATGAGTTCTATTTAATATCAGTTAATGAGATTAACTGATATTAGAGAAGCAGCTAAAATAATTAATGATTTTAGCTGCTTCCTTATGGAAGGAGCACAAAGGAACAGGCTGACTGAAGACGGAGGGCTCCTGTAGGAACAGCAGCAGCAGACCCCTGGAATTACTGCTGACCAGAGAACCCGGCTCAGAGTGGAAAGAGAGAGTATTAATTAGGATTAATGGGAAGTAACTGGCTTAGTATAATGTGACAGCTGTGCCAAAGAGAACATCACATTTTCTAGCTGCAATCCCTACTGTCAGATCTCTGTGTTATATTTTGGGTACTGGCCAAATCATGCTGGTTGCAGGATATTCTCTGTTACTCTAAGTCACTGGAGAGGAGCAGAATTGTCTATATTTAGGCCACCAAGTCCCTTATATTAATCTTTACTCCTTCTTTGTTTTGGTATTCTGCTTTCTATTTTTACCTTGCATATTCTGCAGCAGGTCTGGACATCTGAAGAAGGCAGGTCATCCATTCTCCAGAAAAATCAATGGCTATGCCTGTGGTTTGTTTTCTATCTACTTCTTTCTTCATGTATGGGTTTTCTTATAATGCAGACTAGAAAATATACTCCAACAACAAAACAGCAGACCTGAAATGAAAAGCAAGGGATAAATCACATGCCAGTAGTAGAAAAGAACAAAAGTGGTAATATGTTTAGTGCAATTTCACCTAGAATTTCAGTTTCATCTGTGCTTCTTTAAGATTACCAAGGTACATTTGAAAAGGAAAGTAAAGGTTTTGTGAATGACAGACACAAATCCTAACAGCACAGTTGCCAGAGAGAGACGAGCAATACTTGCTGCATACCTTCATTCTCCACCAGTCAGGCTCTCTGCCATACTTACAGTCAATGGTACCATATTCAGCCAGGAAAATGGCTCACTCAGTAAAAAGGGCGGTAAAACTTGGCAGCACATACACAACATGGTCATACACTTCTCTGTGTTATTTCTGAACATGTGATCTTTACATGACTTGAAACATGGGCTAATAGGAAAATTGGAATTTTCCATTAATATGACCTTCAGGAGTGTTTGCATAATTCATGAATCTGAACAAAGTCCAGAGGACCCCCTCCAGGTACTTTTCTTCTGAAGGGACCAAGGCTGGCTGGCTGCCTCCCCCCTGAAATGACAGAACAGCTCAGGTGCTGCAGGGCACAGGGTGCTTTGCTCTTGCTATGCATGTTGCTGCTGGAGCACTCCTGTCCTGGGCCTGACCACTCACCCTGCTTCACTTCTCCAGGTCTCTTCAGAAGGAACCTGATCTGGGCAAAACATTTAATACTTCCTCCAGCTCTCCTGGTTTGTGAACTCAAACACACCGGCAACATACATGCCACTCTTCCCTACCATCCTTGGGAGAGCAGGCAGCACCAGGAAAACTCCCTTCAGTTTGTCCTGATCCCTTTTCTGCTTTCTACAGGGGTAGGGAGAGCAAGAAAAAGAGATGAATTCAGAGGAAGAAGAGCTGTGAGAGCAGTCCTGGAGCCATCTGCCCTCGCAGACAGCGTGTGGATCTGTGCTGTTCCCCCACCTTCCCTGGCACCGTCCTGGGAGGTTCCTCCAACAGTGCCTTGTGGGCAAGTTTGCACTGAAGACCTGGAACAGGCAGCTGCTGCTCGCAGAGAGCTGCCTGCCATGCACATATATCCAGTATGGAGAGGTATTTTGTACACTATCTTTCTTCATTTCTTATTTTCCCAGCTGTTGCTGCTGGACACACGCTGCAGGGACAGAAAGCCAGCAGAGGACTGCAGAGGGGAAAATGCCCTTGCCAACTGTGATCAGTAGTCTCAGAGCCCTTTCCCTGGGGAATGTTTCTGCAGGACGTGCTTTGGAACAAACTTTGTGTGGTTTCAAGCAATACAGATCAAAGTGATATTCTCCTCTAAGACGAAAAACACTAGCCCACAGTGATGGTTTTCCCAAAGTAGGAAAGGTATGAAGAGGAGCACAGGTGAAGAGAAAGGAAGAAATATCTTTGGAAAAAAGCTCCAGGGCTGCTGGCAATATGAAATGTACAACCCTGAGCCTGGTCAGTGCATAAGCTGTACTCTGGAAAGGCAAAATATGAAAGAGAAAGAATATGTTAAGAAGCATCTCTGAGCAGTAGTGGAGCCTACTCCTACCAGGAACTGCCAGCAGCACCAGGCAGGTAACTTGTCTGCTCATCCATCCCAATAGACAACGAAAACAAAAAGAAAAAAAAAAAAAAGGGAAAGAACAAAGCATTTTCCCAGGAGCAAGGAGCAGCAGTGTAGAAAACTTGGGACCATAGCACAGACAGTTTCTCTTTCCTGAGCGTTTTTAACTTCTACCAGATTTGCTGGTGGTTGGTGCTCGCATTGTGACAGCAATAACAGGTTGAAGCACGCTCCTACTCAAGGTAACTGAACTTAACCCTTTACAAAAGTTTCCCTGTGTAAAATCCAGCAGTGTGCTGTGGATGTATGATCTTCCCTCCCAGTGCTGAAGGGACATAGATCCTCCATGCCCAGCCATGTCTACAGATAGATTTAGATCAACCTCTGTCATCTGCCTGCACAAGTCATGCATTCCTGCTGAGGATTTATTTTAGACACCTGGCACTCCCTCCAGAGAGAAGTGAATTACTGCATGTGGCACACACAGTGGGACAGCAGTACCAGACACTGAGATGCCTGTATCCTTTCCAGCTGCCTCGCTCCCTGAGCTGAAATCAAGAGCCTTGACTTGACTCTAGGCTGAGAAGATCACCACAGGAGACGCGCAGAATGACTCCAGCACTGAACAGTACCAGACAAAACAAGGCAATGAGAAAAGGTAGTGACATGCAGGACAGAAGCGGGATAGTATGGGCAGGGTGGGGAGAGAAATTATTTCAGAGCTGGAGCTAATTTTGCAGAATCTGGCTGTTAAACAAAGGACCACAGTGTTTTTAAAATTCTGCTTATTGAATTAAGTCACTCTCCTGCCAACTGGATTACTTCAGCTGGCTGAACAATCTGACACCTCTTTTTAGAAAAGAATTTGCTAACATGACCAACTCAGTGTGACAGCATACCTCACCATCCCCTTCGCTGCGCTCTCGGGGAAAAGCAGGAACTACAGCTGAAAACAAAGCCCTTTTATGGGAAACTTCCATAGAATTCAGAAAAGACTTGAAACAGCAATTAAAAGAAAACTCAAAGCATTTCTATTTTGAAGCCTAATAGAATCAAGGATTGGTACTTACATTCTAGCACTTTTTGTGGGTTTGTATAATGTACAAAACATGTATTCCTTTGCATTAAAATTTAAAAAGAAGAAATAATTTTATTATTACATACTAATAGATGCTTTTGGAACACGAGATTTCACCTTGGTTTCTGAGAAAGTTGTTTATAGCAACACTCAAAATCAGGCTCTGCAGTCAGGTAAACAGCCTCCCTTCACCCTCCGTGTCAGCGAGTATTGCATGGCCAGCATGCCTGGATGTTCCTGTTGCTATCTGCTCCTGTTGCAGCAGCACTTAGAGCTGAACTGAGCTCCAGAATCAGTTCCTTATGGTACTGGGTATGATTTTTGTACCCTCAGAGGCAGTCCCTGACCCAAACAAGTCTGCTGAGAAGGGAAGTTTGCCTGTGTTTTATATTAGGGAGAAGATGCAGAAAGATTATCCACATCACCAAAGCTTTGTTTAGGATGCCAAAGCAGTGGCTTAACCCGAAGATACATGTCTGCTAAAAGGAAGTAGATAGCTGCTAAACTTCACCTTCACTAACTTCCTTACTGTTACATTTTAATTACTGTGCAGTCTGAATACCTGATATAAGCCATTCTCTCCCAAAACTCCCCTGCAGACATGCTTCAGCTCTCCTTACAGCCTAGGAGTTGTGACAGCGGGACAAATGCGAGCACAGACAGTTTGGGGAAGTTATGGGCACCCTCTGGCTCCTTCTGTGGTACCTCTGAGACATCACAACTTCTTCGCATCCAGCAGAGGTAGAGCAGAGCTTTCTGAGGCCCTTTTCACTGCTCTGAAATCCAGTCCTGCCTTCTCGCCCACTGATTTCTTGCTCAGGAACAAAAGCGAGTATTTTATCACCAGCTGCTACTTTGAGTGTTAAAACACAAGGATGTCACAGAACAGTATTTGCTACAACACAGCTAGAAAGAGCTGGAACCCTTTGGGACAGATCCCAGTGGAATTTTTTGGGACGCCCTCTGTACAAGACATTGCAGTTCGGAGGAGTTCAGCGGCTTTTTTTTTGTAGCTCAGACGCATTGATAGAAATCATCAGCCTCATTAAATCAAACCATTAACATTTCTCTCTGCCCACAAACAGATGATCATAGCCTTGGGCCACGAGTTATACCAATCATTGGTTCTTAAACTAAAAATAACTACTCAATTGGCATAAAGAATAGCACAGACATTTAGATCAGGTCATGATTTTAGCTTAAAATTATTCTCGGTGAGCATAACATAATATTCCAAAAACAGCTCTGTATTAACTCAGGGCAAGATTCGATGGAGATTTTGAACCAGCTTAGTGAAATCAATTTACAAAACATGCCTTCAGTTAAACCAGTTCAACTGTGCACAGTTCATTAAATACCAACAATTTTTATGGCTAGTGTTCATCTGAAAATGGGCCTGGTGCAATTCAGCATGCTTTACTTACTCCTTTTCTTTCTGACATTTGCTGGAAGTACAAGCTGGGAGAGATACTGTCCCTAACTTCTTTTCACTCCTGGAAACCTGGATCTCCAAACTCCCCCCAAGACACCACTTTGCTCACTAGCCTTGGGCCCAGAGAAAAGCAGAGCTGAGCACAGAGTCCCCCCAGACCAGAGGACTGGCCCAAGGACCTGCAGAATCCACAGTGCAACCAAATCAGGAGAGACACCAGAGGGGCTTTGGGGACCCCATAGCTCCATGGTTCCTGTGCTTCTGTGCTGCCAGCCCGTTGTGACTCTACAGCCATCACCCTCCTCCTGGGGATGGGACTCTTGCCAGGAACTTTCCTCCAGGGCCAATGGCGCCTTCCCCCCATTTCCTCTGTGCCGAGGATGAGCTGCATGTTTCAGCAGTACGCAGCATCGGGACAGCAGCTGTAGCACCAGCTGTTTGTTCAAAGGCCACTCACTGGCTTCAACACGTTAGACCAGGCACTGTGTGAAGACACTGGTTCCTGTGGCGCTCCTGCAGAGTGTGTAAGACACACATTTGGTCACTACTTCAGGAGAAGATGAAGACATCTCACCAGCGCTGCACCTTTAATGAAAAGAAAATCCAGCCAGCAAGACCAAGGGGCCCATGCACTGTGCGTGCGCGCAACCAAAGGCTACACTGGCACTATGGCAAATGTTGGAGTGTTGGGGAGTTTGGCCACAAAGCACCTTAATATCATCCTGCTGCACTGTGAAACCTGGAGTCTTTGAACACATCAGTTCATTACCTATTGTAACTTGCTGGTCACAGCGTACACTACAGTGAGCTGTGCACCTTCTTTATTACTGTAATTTGAACATATCTGCTTTTTCACTTTACACAGACAACTGTTGTTTCAGTGTCCCCTCAGGACATTATGTTCTCCAGAGAAAGGCCTGAGGACAAAGAGCATCTTTTGAAGGCTTGCATTACGTCTGCGCCATATTTCTCACATCTGATAAGCCTATCTGTGAAATTCCAAAAGAGAGATGGTTATCTCCTCTTACACAAATAACTTATGCTAACGTTACTTTGATACAAACCTTCTGTGATACATTTCTGTAAGCAAAGAACTCTTTAAGTGCTACCCCTGAGGAAATACTAGCTTAATCTTTCACATCTGTCCCATTTTGACTCTAATGAAGACTATTTTTTGTACCAGCTCTGCCCTTATATCATTACAGTGGGTTTTTACTTTCAGAAAGCAGTTGTAATTCTATTTACTAGTTACTGCAGTTACCACCTTGAATGTATTTCTCTTTGGAATCAGCAAAACACCAAGGATATTTTACACAGAAAAAAAAAAACTTATGTGATTTTGTCAAACAGTACAAAACACAATTTGTGGATTTTTGCATTTGCCTAAGCCCTGTATATTTATATTTCTTGATAATACTCCAGAGTATGTGACAAATTAACAGCAGTGCCTAACAGCAGTGCCTTGGAAACTGTACTAGCCTTTGCAGGCCAGACCCAGGTCAAGGCCCATAGCCTCAGGCTGCCAGTCAGAGCCACACTGACCTTCTACTGAACCATATTTCCACTGCCACAGAACATTAATTCTGATTTATCCATAAGAATGAACTATTTTGCAATGACAGAACAGACCAAAATTGGTGATCTTGGACTGGCAGGCTCTACCTAGGCGAGAGTCACAACCTATTAAGAGTCCTGCAGGCATGAATGCAAGTGGCACTGTTCTTCCTACATACAAAAGGTCTGTAATGGAGGCTGTGACCCAAGAGGCTGGCTGGTCTACAGCGTCTGCAGTCAGTAACAAAAAGACTCATGCAAGAGCAAAACCTATCTGCTGCACAATGGACCTCCCAGCAAGGCTGGGACACAACTTCAGCCCCTCGGACGCTTTGCTGCACAGAAAGAGCCAATGTGGTGCGGAAGGGACCTGAGCAGATGGTCTCCACAGGCCTATGCCCTGGGCAGCTTTACTTGTGTAACTGAGCCCGGTGCGTGAGGGGATCACCACTGCACCCACAGCTACTGACCTCACACAGCCTGAGGCAGGACACTCACTGCAAGCTGTGCTGGTGGCTGCATCAGGATGGCCTGTGCAAAGCAGCATAATATGGAGCAGAACTCACGACAGGTTTCTCTGCCTACTGCATTTGCTATACTTAGTTCATTGGCTGCTGTGGTCTTTAACCTTTTTTTTTTTTTTTTTGTAACATGCAGATGGAACTTCATGTTAAAGGGCAAAAGATTTAAAAAAAAAGAAAAAAAAAATCTACATCTTTGTCAGAAAATATCTATACTTCTTTACAAACATGCATTAGTCCAGTCTAGGCTAAGCTTATCATAAGTCTTAGATCTCTGCATGCTGCTCATTCCAATGCAGAACCTAGGGCTAACCACAGTAGAGAGAGAAATAGCTCAGGACACAAAACACAAGAAGAATTTCAAGTATTCACCACTAAAATACAGTATATATTAAAAATGATGTCAGTGTTTACTGCTAAAGTCAAGAGCATCCCTGAATTTAAGCTTTGTTCTACATTTCACGCTAAGTGCAACAATAAATACTGAATTACAAGAATTTAGTTTGAAAATTCAGAAATATTTAAGGTCCCTCAAAAAGAATTCAGAAATTACTCCTTAAACCAAACAGCCTTTCACAACATTCAGAATACATTGAGGTTATTATTGAAAAACATGGAGTCAGCATAACTGCAAAGCCTATTGCACAGAGTATTGTGTTTAAAGATGAGGTTTATTAAAGAATAAATGCATTAAGAAACCTAGGTCAGGGGTTTGATGTGGAGCCACCTCTGGCTATTCTCACCTCGGTTGGCCAAGCCCGGCATGGACCAAGATTTAACAAACAGGAGCCACAGCTTCTCTGACTCCGGGCAGGACTTCACCACCAAAAAGACACAGGGCTCAGACTTACCTAGAGAGAATTTATGCAGTGACATCCAGCAGGACTAGAAACTGCCCCAGCTGGGGGGTGGCTGATCTGCTTCGGAAGTGCTTCCCAAACCCCTGTTTATAGCCCAGTGGCAATCACAGCCCCCTGGACAGGGAAGACATTTTGAGTTCAGCAGTTCATGCAGTACTATTGTCATCAGTTCTGCTCACTAATTAACACTCTCAAGCCTGAGAATGCAGTTGTGCTTTACTTCCAGGTGGGCCACAGAGAGGAGGCACTACCACAGGTGGGATCCAGGCACTACCATGGGTGGCATGTGAGGACCATGGCTGGCTCCGCTCTCTGGGACCCTGTGGGGGCATGCACAGCCCTTCAAGACAGGTCACTCCATGCCAGGTGAACAGCCTTCCACAAAAGGGTACTCACAAATTGACCTTGTCTCCCATTTTGCTTATTTGTAAAACAG
Source organism: Amazona ochrocephala (assembly GCA_039720435.1). Classification (NCBI taxonomy): domain Eukaryota; kingdom Metazoa; phylum Chordata; class Aves; order Psittaciformes; family Psittacidae; genus Amazona; species Amazona ochrocephala. The sequence goes on along the minus strand of CM077884.1, from coordinate 35,801,996 downwards.
AAGTCTGAAATGCTGGAGGAGGAGGAAAAGGAACAAGTTTTGGGTTCCCCCACCCTTGTTTAAGAAGTATTTAAGGCATGTTAATTCTTCCTTGATTTGCTAAAGGGTCTCTTGGGGCCCATGAGAATATTACTTTTCCCACTGCTTCCTCAGTAATTATACTGACTTTCATAACCAGAATTTCTGATCTAGGATACTACACAGCAAAACCCCACACTTCCCTGCAGTAGTCAAAGTTGTTCTTTATTTATCAAAGCAATATCCCTCTGAATCAAACAGACCAACTCCTTCCTCCCCTCCCTGCAAAGCTCACGTGACAGCAGCAAATGCTTTGGAGCAGTGGCTCAGCCTGGCAGCTGCAGCACCAACCACCTGCACCACTGATCATCCTTCAGGACCCCTGGCAAAGGCAGCCACAGAAGGTTGGAAAGGGAATCCTCCAGAAATGCTGTCCATCAGAAAGATGAGTAAATCCACCTCATAGGTTTGCAAAGCCACTGAAAAATGCAAGTGCAGGTGACAACTGAAAAGAGAAGATACGAAAAACATTAAACTTTTCAAAGTGAGGACTGAAATAAAATTATTCCAATGAGGAACACTTGCATTTAAAAAACCTGGTACATATACAATCAGTCAGAAGGCTACTCTCTCTTCCAGAACACACTGCTTCTGACAAGACCTTAACTTGTTGGCTGGTGTCACCACTAACACCTGGGATAGCAAATAGCAGCTAATCCTTACACTGTTTTTGTGCTAATGACTGAACCAAGATCACTGGAGTCCCTGGCAAGCTTCCCATTTAATTCAATTAACTCTAACCAGGCCTGTGGTGATTGCACCAGTCAGCATAAGAGAAAGCCAGAAACTGGATCCCTGGATTCAGATGGTAAAAACCAAGGAAGTCTCCACTGTAACTTTCTAGTACAGTTACCAGCAGCCTAACCTGTTGTTACTGAGTGATCCAGCATCCAGTGAGGTTTTTATAAAACAATGCGGAAAACCTATTATTTTCTTCTCTGAAAACGCTCAACATTTTGCTGAGAAAAAATGGAAGCAACCTATTTCATTGTTTGGTGGGTTTTTGGTTTTCTTTGGGTTTTTTTTTGTGTTAGTTTATTCTAAAATGTTCTGTTACATGTCAGTTAAAGCAAATGTTACACTGCATCTCCTTTAGCCTGTGTTAGAGCTGCAGAGCCTCCAGGAAGATCATGTTTCCCCTAATGCAATGCAGATGTCTTGATGTCAATCTGCGCAACACACCCTGGGAGCTGCTGACCTCTCCCTGGGGACCCTGACACTTGGAGAGATTTAAGTTCATGAGGTATTAGCTGAAAAATGCAGCTTAACAGGGAAAAGACTTCAAGTGGAAATTGACTTTGAAGCCGGTTCCACAAACTGAAGGCTATGGAGTCTGGGAATGTCAAAATGTTTCATTTAAATAAAAAAAGACATTCCTGACTCTTGTTTGGAGTTTTATTCCCACAAAAAAAAATAATTCCTTGTTTTTGAGATGAAACCAAATAGAATCTATGTAAATTTCTCATCAGACAGACACTTAATTTCATTCATCTCTAATTTCATTTAAAGATAATTTCTTTAGAACACAAACCACAGAAAATCTAAAGTGTCCAATATAGCTACAGAACTGAGGGGGTATAACACCAAGTCACTCCCTTCCCCAAACTCGCTAAACATCTGACTCTGCTAACACTATTGGCTACTTTCTGCAAACTGTGAAGAGGAGGAGTAAACTGAACACTGAGGGTGGTGTTTGCACAGATGCAGCTCTCCAGCGTATTTGGGTAACAGGCCAGAACCAGAAGAACTTGAGGCCAAATCCAAGGAATGTATGAATATGACTGCTGTAGTGCAGACTTTTGTGAAACTCTGCAAGCCCTGACAGAAAGCTCTTAAGGCTGTTCAGCTGGTGGGGTAACTTGACTGGTGGAATGTTCTTCACTGTGGTGTGAGTGGAGGACGCCTTGTGCTGCACAAGAACTTCTGTTACAATAGGCTGACCTAAACCCAAGAATGGAAATCAGCAGCCAGGGCCAGCAGTGAATTGTGATCCCACCAGGTCACTTCCAACAAGCAGTATATTTAGCAAGCCAAGGCTGTGGGGCACAGCATACCACTGCTCAGCAGACAGAAAATCCTGCCCTTAGCCAGGCTCATCACGCTACACTCTGCGGCTGCTTCGGGGCTGAAATCAGGGGCTGCTTTCGGCTGCTTCCTGCCCATAGCAGCAGCACTATAAGCAGAGGCCGTGCAGCAGCATGGCCCCATGCTGTCAGCTCCTCTCACAGAAATCCTGACATACAGCATCCTTGTAATACTTAAATGAAACACGGTGATGTTTCTTGTGAAAGCGCTGACCATTCATTGACAACTAAACTGTCAGCTCAAGCTTAGAGAAACGTGAGGACGGGTTTCGGTTTAGTACCTTCGAATTCTAATGAATATGAAAAGTAAATTAACCAGGGAAAATTAAGCTGCAATAAGAAATTGGTATATCCCCTCAGCTGACACAATTTCCAGGTCTGTGTGATAGTTTAAAAATAAAATAAATAAAAAATAATTAATACTTCCCAAACATTTTCCTTTTACTTTTGAACGTTCTTCTACCGTAAGCCCCAACGGGCTTCAACATATTTGCCCACTCACATTATTTAGTTAAGAAGTTCTGAAACAGAGATTTGCATAGATGTTTCCTCAGTGGCGCTTTTGAAGTGTTACGTCTGGGATAGCTGGTAAAAACCCTAGAAGTCTGTATACTGCCAATATAAATAGTGTATTTAAGGATGGGGGATTATCCATTCCTTGACACGGCTGTGTTACATACCACTAGCTGTCATACGAAGTCTGCTGCCAGTTGCTAGCAGCAATTTTGTTTGAAATTCAGTCCAGCACAAACAATGCTCAGATAGGCTTTTCTCCTGAAAAACAAAGCTTTCAGACCTTCAAAAGGAGCTCTAAAGACTCATATGTGACCACCATCTTGGACATACCTCAGAAACAGCATGAGTCAGCAGAGATTATTGAAGCTTCAGAAAGTTTTGTTTTGTTTTCTTTGTGGAAAGCCTGTTCTGCAATTCCTGTCATCTTCTGGCCTGTGTGCGGATCCTCTAGGATGGCTGAGAGTATAACAGGCAAGCCAAAACCAGTGTTAACAGTTAACATGATGCTGCGTTCCTACCTGCAAATTCATTGGAGAATAACAGCTCTCTGCAAATAAAGCTCAACTGCTCTAGGTCAGCAACCAGTCTTTGAAGTCAGGAAACCAATGCTGTGGGTCCAGCTCATTAAATACGTGTTTAAATAAATCGCTACATTTCATCAAAGTTTTTCCCATTCCACAGCTCCAATGGATAGAGGTGCCAAGCACCCCTGGCAGGAATGCTAGGCACTTGTCTCTCATGCACTCCCATCTACACATTCAGCATCTTCCAGAAAGGAAGAAACCTCTGTACTGCACTTCAACACTTGACCATGTCCAGGTATTTTCTAGACAGCCGCAGTTACTCCATCAGGCACCACTTTTATACTAAAGATCCATAAGGGATAACATAGGGGAGACTAGAGCCATTCAAGTACCTGCAAGCAGATGTGACACTGTGAAGCACAGTTACAGTTGAAATTCCCACCCTTGGCAGTGCTGACTGCTCCTCAACAGGCCGGGCGCATGTGCTGCTGTGGCCATGCTGCAATCCAGACTGGGCCTGTATGGAGAAAAGCACATTATGCACAGAAGAGCACCCGGCTGTGCTGGGACCACACCAGCAGCAGGACACGGCTGAACCTGCTGCTGCCCTTTGTTCTGACACCTTTTGCCTGGCATGTCCGAAGGACACACAGTGGAGACCCATGGGCAGCTGCTGCCCAAGGAACACTTCTGTTGGTTTTGCCGCTCACAGGTATGAGGCCAGAGCAGCACATCTCTGCAACATCCTGAAATTTGCAGATACCCTGGTTTAGATTTGTGAGTTAGAGATCTCTAATGTAACTGTGTTAAGTAAACCTCTATTCACCAAATGGGGGGTCAGCCAAGGCGGTATCATGCCTGAGCAGGGCTGGTCCTGTGTGGTCATGGTGGGGCAGCAGTGGGATAGCAGTAGGAAAAACAAAACAAAACAAAACAAAAAAACAAAACAAAACAAAAAAAAACAAACAAACAAAAAAAAAAACCACCACCACACAGAAAAAAAAAACCACCAAAAAAACCCAAACCATCGTCCCCCCCCCAACCACTTCAACCCAACACTCCTAAAGAGATACCTACAACAAACCCAGTGTAAAAACACCAAGCCTTTTAAAGCATTTCCAAATGCTGTCCTGATACTCCTGCCGGGTGTCAGGTTATAGGAACTAGACAATCCACCCGTAACAGCTGAGGAGCCACATCTAGAACTGCATCACCTGCTTCACAGAAAGAGCTGACAATAGCATTAGCATGAAACTAAAATTAGAGGCTTGAGCACCGCAGTCACTGAAATTGACCACAGTTCAGCTATTCATATCCCTGATTTTTCTTGACTGGAATAACCATAAAATCAGCTCCCATTCATGCTTCTCCCTGCTTGTCAAGGAAAAGCCCGGCATGCCTTGCACACAGGGAGCTCAACTGACACTTCTGCCAGGGCTTCTACCATTCCCAGCAATTAATGTGTCAGGAACAAACTTGAAAAGAGATTATGTGTCCACAAATCAGCACTGTTTTACAAAAATGCCAGGGCATGGGAGCCATCATTAACCATCACCCATGCATGAACACTTATGAGACACAGTAGATTAGAAATGGACAAATAAAAACACATGCAGGATAAGGACAAAAGATCAGGAGAGAGGAGACAGGAGAGAAGTGAGGCTGCCAGATGCTGAATCTCCTCTGCACTGGAGTTGAGGAATGTTACAAGTGCAAAGTTTGCCTCATCATTTAGAAAGAGCTATTTGTTCATTTACATTTACTTTACTTGGAGAGAAGGACTAGGTGGCTGGATGCACATCTGTGAGTACATATATTAGGTGTGCACTAGAAGAGCCTCATCAGCTGTCCTGCTGTCAAGGCTAAGATGGGATTCCCAATCCAAGCCCTCCACTCAGCAGGACAGCTAGCCCAGCGCTACATTCTTCCTCAAGCAGCAGCTTGGTTTATACACTAGCTCTAGAAGTGACTTCGTTTTTTTGTATTAATATTTCTGGGATGCAGTTCTGGTTCATTGGAGCTGAGTGGAAATTCAAGACAAAAAAAACCTGATTTCTGTTGTTTTTGGATAATTTCATACTATTAATTCTTCATGTGACAACAAAAAGTTACTATATAGTCTGAAAGACAATAAGAATAGATTTATAATAACATTGTCAAAACTACTTCCTTCAACTGGGTTGTACTTAGATATAGGCAGGTTTCTCATTTTGTTGCTACCACTTGCTCATGTGGTGCCCATAGTTGCAAGGGCAAGAGTGCAGCATGGACCGGATTATGAGACACAATGGTGCAACATCACTTGGTCCTATGTGCAGGTAAGTCTGAAGTGATGTCAGGCTTGTGCTGTTCCTAGAATACTAGGGAATTGCTAATATTAACAACTAAGGAAGTGAAAACATCTGCTAAACACCAAATCAGGGTGTCAGAGTGGAAAACAGGCCCAGCCTCTGTGAGCACATTTTGTAAATAAATCAGAAGATGTTCTTTTACGGTGCGCAACAAAATTTATTGAAAGGAACATGAGCCTTTCCATTGACCTCACTTACTTTTAGGCAGAGGAAAATGCACCCTATTTAATCATACATTTACTTACAATATGAGGCAGCTGTTCTTTAAGACCCAGAACAAGAGACTGAACATATAGTGGGAGGTGTCCCTGCCCATGCCAGAGGGGTTGGAACTGGATGATCTTAAGGTTCTTTCCAACCCTAACTATTCTATGATTCTATACTGCCATTACAGCTGCAAAGTCATTGTGCTGAAGCAATTGCTCTGCCCTGATCTTAGAGAAAACGTGATGAAGACCCACTGTGAAGTATATGGCAACACACAGACTCTTGCAGGCTTTCGATGCAAGTACTCTGTGCATGCCCTTCTGCCTGTGGGTTTTTAGTTCTATACAACATTTGGAGTTTCTGATCCATAAATACATCTCCTCATGGTAGTACATCTGGAAAAGCCACAACGTGCTACCGCCTCCACTTGCAACTGAAGCCTCTAATCACTGAGTGTCGAGCTTCCGAATCAGTCCCTCTTCCGTTCTTTCATCAGCATCTGGCTTGCTTTTGGTCTGGACAGCAATTTCATTTGCACCTTCTGGTCCAGATGTTGCCTGTGGCTTCTTGCAAGAATCTCCCAATTCTGCTGTGACCCATGTTGAAGGAAGGAACATGGCATAAGATGTGTTGTTCACCTCAACTGCCATAAAGACCTGGGCAGAAGCCCAGTGCTGCTTCTGCTCCTATGAGCAGCTATGTAATTAAGTGCAGCCACACAGCTCACTGCAGCTGGTTGGTCACTCCTCCTCCCTTCTTCCTACACTTGCTTCAGGCATGAAATGTTCCCAGGTTCCCACAGTCATCCCCTGAGGTATGCCAAGCCCATATGTTCCTGTCCCCTTTCACACACATTACCAAAGAGCCAAAAAATTCACTCCTTGGAGACACACTTCTTTGTGCACAGTCCACCCAGCAGAACGAAGAAACCTAGCTAAGATGGCCACGAAGTCATGTTGTTGCTTAGTAAGACTTCACTTAACAGTGACATGAAGGATATAATAATATAAACTTTGGGGTAAAGTAATATAACCCACCGTATTTCCAACATAACATGCCTACTTCAGTAAAACTGCTTTATAGCCTTTTGCTTTAAAATTCTCAGTTTGCCAGGAATAAAAATGCCCTATATTATACTGCAGACATCCGCTCATTCCCCATTTTTATCAGCATTTAGGGCTATGATCAGAAGACTCTGACTTTACTCTAAAAATCAACTGTATTCCAAGCAATCAGGTACCTGTATTAAAAGTCCACAGTTTACAGCTGTTCTTGGCTCCTCCAGGTAGCTAATGCTGTTGGAGACATCTGCTCTGTCCTGGCATCCAGAGAGAAACATGATGTTTCACTGTCACTGCCGGCCCTTTCCCGGTGCCCTGCTCCCCCACTGCAAGCTGTGCAGGTCCATCAGCCGCTGAGCCCAGTTCTCCAGATGACACCAGGGTCTGTCCCTGTGGAGAGCACTATCCAGTGGACTGAGGCTTTATTTAAAGCTGGATGTAAAACATACACTACTGATCAGCATGTATTTAAAACACCAGACTTTTTTGGACTGATGCTCCCAACCGATGGGTTTTAAGGTAACATCACATGATCACTACTTTAGCATCAAAATATTTCCCTTCATTAAGCATCATCTGCAGAATTGTCACATGCAGGAAGATGTTTGACACATCTCTCGAGGATGCCAATACAGAATCAGCATAAAACTGTGCTTTGAATGAAAGCTTAGACATTTGGCTGGAAACATCTCCCAAGCAGCAGCAATTGTAGCTCACATCACAACATTCTCAACAACAACAGCTAAAGATCCCCATTTCAAAAGCGACTGAACGTTACAATGCAAAGCTAAACACTCATTCATGGCTGTGACAGCCTTGTGGAGCTCATCTCCCTTCCTGTCTCTCAACGCACATGAATTATCCTCCCAAATACCTACTTTTCTATCAACAATATGCACAACATCTTTCAAAAGGCAAAATGGAAATCCCTGTGAGTATTTCTGGTGCTGCTTCCAGCCAGAAATAACAGTAATCTGATCCACAAGTGAATTCCGTTTCTGTTACTGAATTCCTTTGTACAAATATCTCTGCTTTGAAAAGGTTTGGCAACAGCAAGGCACAAGCTAATTTTACTTATAAGGTGTGAATCGAAGAAGATTTGCAAGTTTCTGAATCACAGAAAGCAAGCGTCTGTGGCCTCTTACCAGTTCTGTTAAGAGAAAACATCACAGTTTAGCTATTTTAGATGCAAATTCAGACCTACTTGCTGCATCCCTGCAGACCCCCACCTCCCACCACCCTCACGTTCTCCCCAAGCACAGCAACATGACCAAATCCAGAGTCTTGTCTTGGGACACAGGAAACTTCCAGCGCCATTTAAACCCTCTGCTGTTAACAGGCCACATTACCATGGGCGAAACTCAGCCTGCAGTGTTAGAGAATAGAGTAGATCACCAATCTGGGAGAATCCAGCAAATGCTTTGTGAAAGAAACAGGTGACCAAGGAAAGGGTGAGCCACTCTCTGCATTACACAGTGCCAAAAGCCCTGGGAAGCTCAGAGACTAAGCTACAAAGACTTCTGCAGTAGAAGCGAACCTTCAGGGGCTACATAGTGCCTATGCCCTGGTCCCACTGCACTGTAAGTGAAGGCCTACGATCAGCTAATGCCTCTGTGTTCTTTTGCTGCTGAGAGAGCTCCCACCCAACATAAGGTTGTTCTGAGGATGGGGACAGCTCTGCCACACTGGCTGCAGCAGCCCTGGGGAATACGCGGCTGGCCAGCCTGCTTCTGCAGTCCCTAGGAACAGGCACTCCAATCCCACAGAGCTTGCCAGGCTGCTGGGGCCAGAGCTGCTGTGAGCACTCCTCTAACATTTTCATCTCTTCATTCAGTGCTTACGACAGACTTGATCCCCTCCAGCCCTGCAGGAACAATGCTGAGGGCTGGGAGGCTTCAACGTGTCTTTCCAGTACCACCAATTCATTGCTTTTCAGCCTCTCAAAGACCATTTTAGCACCGTGCCCCAGTTCATGGGTGAATACCACCATATCTTCTTCTTTCTTAAAATGGGTCTTGAGGGCTTACAGATGTCAGGCATGATATAAAAATTAAACACCATTGTTTGAAGGAATGAAGGGTCCTCCATCTCCCAGCAGTCTGTGGGATCTAGCCATTGAATAGATGGGTGAATTCTCCCATAAAATCCAGTATCATGCATGCTTAATCTTGCTTCATCATTTTTGTACACTGCTGCTCTGCAGCCTGACAGTTCATCTTCTGCACAGCTCCATTTGTCAAACCAAATTGTTCTCTGACAGTCTGCAGAGACATATATTTGCCATCTGCAATCTATTCCTCAGTTTCTGGCACATATTTTCAGTGCTTTCTTATGAAAGCTGTTTCAGATTTCCATGGGCTTCTTCATAACCTCTGCTAGCAAAGCCTCACACAGTCTAATTGTTGACAGCTGCATCATGAGAAGTATTTTACGTTTCTTTTGTTGTTCCTCTTGCTGTATGCATACAAGTTGCTACATCAAGAGCTTCTGAGCTGTGTAACACGCACCAGGATGTGGAAAGACGGTATCTTCTGAGAGCGGGTTAGACGGATTTAGTTTGTTACAGTTTTACAGAAATGGTTGTAGCTCTATACAGTAAAACACTGACAAGTAAAAGGCATTTGAGCAAACAGGCATGAAGCTCTGAAGTTACAGATTATCAGTAAGCAAGTACAGAGTTAATTAGTGTAATGACTGTAATATGCTGAGAGAGCTATGGATCATTTCACAAAAGAAAATTCAATGCTATTAGAACATTTGTCAGAGCTAGAAAAACTTGCAAAGTTGTATTTTCCTGCTGAAGCTCCAAGGACCAGCAGGGTCCATCTCCCCGACAAAGGCACCTGAGTCACATTGGCTGTGACCAAGCCAGTGGTCAGTCTGGTTATCAGAGTAGGCCAAACAAGGCTGTGGGACCTCCGCTTGTACCCAACTGTAGCACTAAGAAGAAAGCGGCCACAGCTGTACTCCCAGCCCAGAAGCAGAAGAGCCTGGTACATGCAGTGTCTGTGCCTCTCTGATCCAACATTCAACCGTGACTTGTGTTGCCCTTGATACATCCTGCATCCATGGGAAGTCTCATTCCAAAGCAGTTAAGACACATATTTAGATGGAAAAACTTCTTTATGTATAGCAAAGGCCAGCACTAATAAAACATTTAGGTCAGGGCCTCTGAGTACCCTCTACTCACACGTTTCACTCAGTACCATCCCACATGAAAAGTACTAGGCTGGAAAAAAAAATAAAACTCTCCTTCTCTTTTAAAGAGCTTCCATTTCAGCTTCATGGCAAAGAAAAATCCAGTAAAAACAAACAAAAAAACCCCAAATCCCACAAACAAACAAGGGACACACCCCAAACCCCCAAGTAAAATCACTGTTGATTTTTTTTTCCCCTTCAAGGCAGAAAAGGGACTGCAAGTATCAGCAGAGGATGTGGTATCCCAGACCATATCCAGGAGATGCAAGGCTGCGGTAACACTATGAAAGATGGAAAATGCTGAGGACTAGACTATTCTGTCTCTTCTGCAAGGCTGAACACAAATCTGAAACATCTGTTCACATAACTTGAGATGAGCTCTCAGTCAAGAGACATAAGCACAAACTCTCCCTGACATCAGCGCAGAGCAACTATCAGCTAAGCTTTTTGTGGAAATCTAAGAATCCAGATACTTTTGATGTTCCCTGCAAGCACAGAATAACAATGTGTTTTCACTACCAGCATATCATTTGCAGAGAAAAATTAGTACTTTTTAAAAGCATTCTAAATCCTGAAATCTTTGTTTTTTCTAGAACTAAACTGTACACACTCTGCTTTAGGAGCTACTCAAATTGGTCAGTAATTTCTATATATATAACATATGCTCAGGTCAGCACAACTGGTACTTGAGCATAAAATGGTTTGGGTTGGAAGGGACCTTAAAGCTTGTCTAGTTCCAGCCTTCCTGCTATGGGCAGGGACACCTTCTGCTAGACAGGCTGCTCAAAGCCCCGTCCAACCTGGCTTTGAACAGTTCTGGGGATGGGGCAGCCGCAGCTTCTCTGGGCAATCTGCTCCCCTATGAAAAGCATTATCCAACAGGCAGAGAGGAGGATTTCAGCTGAAAGCATTGGAGGACAGAAGTCATTTGCAGAACTTGCATCCAGACCCCAGTTCAGGGCTCACGTTCCTTGTTGCATCTCCAAATTTGGTAGGAGAGGGTGCTCCTTTTTTTTGTGCATTTTTTGCAGGGTTCGATTCTCATAAATGCCTACCTATACTTATAGAAGAAATACTTTTTTAGCTATATGAGATACAGTAAGTTAAAAAAAGTGCAGTGTCAAATCAAGGAAAAAAGCTGAAGAACTATGTGCTATATACACCTTTTCCCTGCTTCTGCAGCTCCAAAGCAAAGGTAGCCTGCAGCTCTCCAAGAAATCTCTGTATTCAATACATTTTGAAGAATGAACCCCCTCATGTTAACTATAAATTGGGGTCAGTTTCTGGTTCTACTCCTAATTCTATATGTGCATGTAAAAGTCACTTCATTCCCATGCTGCTGTTCTCAAATCCTTTGTCTGCCTTGCCTCTTCAGCAGTGGCTAAGTAAAGATTGTCAGACTGTCTCCAGCTATGTACCTGCACAATATCCAAGGCAGGGAACTGGATTTGAAATGGAGGACTCTAAAAGCCACAGGAAGAAGGGAGAAAAAATTAAAAAATGAAAATAGTAGTAGGTGGTACCCAGTAGCTTTCCAGTGGCATGGGGGGAAGGCCATGCCAGTTATTTTTGCCTTCCCTCCATACATCAGTAGATGGAGCTCTCCTTTCACCAGCTTCAGGAGTCCATTAATGCCTGCAGTATTACGAATTCGAGCACTGTAATTATTCTGTCAGCACCTGCTAGGGCTGCTACATTTGACCGATCTGTGGTGGCTACAAAGGAGGGATCTCGGGCTCCACAGCTGCCTGCTCGACATCACTCAGCAGCATGAAATTCTCCAAAACTTGTAAATGACAAGAATGTTTGATTAACCACAGTATTGCCTTTCCTTCCAGTTAAGCATTGTGTACTGTGCTTCCTTTGTAAACTGTTACCAGGATTACATGGAATTCAGTACAGTTTGGAAAATGACAAGGCATGTTTTATTTCTCTTGCAAAATAAGGAATGAGAGCTTTTGCTTGCTACATTGAGAGAACGTATATAAAAATCATATCATGCCTGTGAGTACTGAAGACTATATTACTCAGAGGATTTTACAGGCACTAAAGGTTAAGGGATCTGTGGCCAATTTCTCAACAATTGCTTGAAGACCTAACATCTACAATCTGTATGTAACAGCAGGACAGGGAAGGAGGGATGAGGGGCAACACTGGCATTTACTTGTGTCTCTGCAAGCTCTGAAAAATTACAAATGCAGATGTTGATTTTTCTCTCTTCTCACCCCATCTTTAGGTGCTGCTGCAAGTGACTCCAGTTAAGCCCTGCACAGATGCAGAAGGCCTTTGTGATGTTGTGCACCACAGGACCAGAACTACAGTTGCAATTTCCTCAAGACACATCAGCCCGGTTTTCTGCAACAGGAGCTGACAAATTAAATGCTGCAGAGAAGTGAGAACAAAGTTCGGCTGCTCACTCTCATTTTGTTTGGTTATTTGGGTTTTTTTTCCCCAGGGGTGTGGGGGTGTTTGGTTTTTTGTTGGTTGTGGTTTTGGTTGCCTTTTTAATGTACCGTGCACATCCTGCTTCATTCTGCTACAAATCCAAATGCAGGCTTGACTTTAAAGAGTAATCACATGCTACTGACTGCCACGCAAGGCTATCTTCAAAGCCAATGTACAGCTTGCTATTCTTTGGAAACATGCACTGCAATATAAGCAATATATAAAAACATATTCTGACCTTTTTTTAGATTCTTTGAAGAAGATTTCATGTTACGCAAGTAGGCAAGCCAAGAATATTGTAGAGTTACATGAGATGCTGGAGATAATATTTGCCAGCAAGGTAATTCAATATACATCTATTCTTGCATTCAATAATTAAAGAGAGGCCCCCAGCAGTGAATTGCTGGGTGATTATCTCACAGCCTCAGATACCTCAGCTACCAGAGAAGTGCCAGCACCTGCAGACAGGCACTGGCAACTGCGCAGCACCACATCTTCACAGGCAGGTACAGAAACACAAGCAGGCAGTATTTTCAGCAGAACTGATTTTTTGTCTCTCTGAATAGAAGTTAACAGAACAAGAGAGATTAGACGCCCATCTCTGAAGACAGGCGTTTTCTACCAAATAGCCTAATAGTGACCGACTTTCTGGATTTAAGACTTTATTCTGTGTCTAATTCCGCACAGATAAAATGGTCTGTTGAGACAGGATCCGTGCTTCAGCCCTAAGAGAGCAAAAATCTAGGTAAGGACTCTGACATTTGGTCTGTAATGAATAGAAGCCAACAGCTGACAAATTAAATACTTCAGAGAAGTGAAAATTAAACAGTCCTGCAGTCACAAGTGTTGGCATATGAAAAACTGCCACTAAGCTAATAATAGAAGTGTCTACCGCAGCAGAGAGGGAGGTCCCAGTGTCCTAGAACAAGCCATACATCTGGGCACTGAGAAGACAGCCATTAGGCAATGTATGTTTAAGTAGCACATACTTGCTACCTTCCTACCAGCTATTCATCTCTGCAACCACAGGCTGAGGGCAGCAGTCCACAAGCAATAATGTGACGCAAGGGACAAAAATCAGTTTGGGCTCTGCCCACCAGGCTTCTATTTTAGCAGACAAGTTTCCTGTAGCCACAGGAACACAGGGCTCATTGCCTGGCTGAGTACACCTCCTTTACTTAATTCGCCAAAAAAGGGAAAACTGGTTCATCTGTCACACACTTGCATGTGCATATTCTGGACACGAGCTACTTTCTTTAGTTACTTCAGGTATCTATGAAAAGCATAAAACTGCCTGGGGACAGTCTTCCTTGCCCACTCCAGCCCGATCCCTGCATAATTTCTTTGCGCACAGTAGAGCCGTGCTGCTTAGAAATGCGAGGAAAACTGGGGTCATTACATGGAACACGAGCAAAGCATGCAGATATTACTCACAACCAGAGCATGAAAATGATTTACAGACAGGTAATTTTGAAGCTAATCTATAGTGCTTGCATAAGGTACTCACTTGATACAGGATGATAATGAATGATACAGGAAAGCAAATCAAGATGGTGGAACCGCAGACAGACATTAGTTAGGTGATGCACCTTCAGCTGCCTACATCTCCGCTCAAGTAGAGACGGGAAGACCAAAAGTACGCTGCTGGCTACTGCAGCACAGCACAAGATCATGTATATATTATAGTACCCTAGGAGGAAAAGCACCCTCATGTGAAACATGCATCGCTCACATACACATAGCTCTCTTGGAGATGACAGACAAGGTTGACTCACAGCACTCCTCCTAAATAGTGTCCTACACTCTGTAATGCAGATAGCTGACAAGAGATAATGGGCACTAAAGAGCAGAAGTGAGATAAAGCACTAAAGAGAAGAGGGAGATAAAGTGCTGAGAGGAGATAGGCATGAGTGCACACACATACACACAGGGACAAGCCCTAACATAAAGTGCAGGCAGGTTCTGCCAGTTTCAGCACTGATTCACTGCTTTTCTTCCTGAGGTATCTGGCCCATATACTTGGGAGACTTTCAGAAGTATCAAGCTGTATAGTAAGGTACAAACCAAGTGGATCCATCAGTCTAGGGAAGAGCAGCTCCTGGGGGCTGAGGGTGCAGGAAGAAGCTTCTGCTCCCAAGGAGGCAAAAGGAAACTTCAAGAAGTTTCTCAGCTGTCTGGTTCTGTACCCACTGACATGTACTCACTGCAAGAGACATTTGCTGGCTCAAGATGATGCACCATCAGTTTGGATGATGGCTACAGGAGGGACAATTAGGTCATCTTCCCTTTTTGACAGAAAAAAGACCCAGGAGTCTCAGATTCACTAAAGGGGATTTCTGTCCAACTGTCCCTTTCAGAACACCTGTTAGAACAGCCTTAAAAGCTATCAGCATCATGTTCTCTGAGTTTCTGCATAAAACACCTGCTGCACACACACAAGCTGCTTTTCAGTCAAGCCCAATACTGATTGTCCATTATGATGGCAAATGTACCCAGCGCTTTTCACTACAGGTAAAAAATCCAGAAAAATCCAGTCCTATTTGCCTATGATTATAGCAAGAAAAAACCTCAAGAGAACCTGCAAGTTTTTCTACTTAATGTTACAGTTCTGTTCATATTAGAAGGCAAGAGACAGCTGGACAGTTCTGTCCATTCCAGCTGCCTCCAGCAAATATGGCTGCTGTCCTCCAGAAGCAGAACTTACCTCACAATTTTCTCATCAGAGCTGGAGGTTTGACTTCCACAGCACTGACCATGGGGGACAGACCTGTGATGATTTCTTCAGGGCTGGCCACATTCCTCCTCCAATGAGGAGGAAGGGATGGATTTTTCCTCCTTGCTCAAGGTACAGGCTGCTTTGGCCAGGCTTGTCACCAGCCAGGAATGACAGGGAATGCTTCTTAAGGCCTGCTCTTTCCTCAGCACAGGGTACCAACTACAGCCAGAAATTTTTTGGCACCAAGGATGGTGCCCTGGCCTTCTCTACTACTGCTCCGGGATCTCCCCTGACTCTAGCCCCTTCATGCCCTCCTCTTCTGCTGCCGCCTTCGGTCCCTGTTCTCTCCTACCCCTGCTTTGGTTTGAACAGTGTGTGATACAGCAAAAAGTGAAGAGCAGGAGACATACAGGAATACCAGGAGGGCTCATTCCTTCTTACTCCCTTCTTGGCACTCCTGGGAAGGAGGCATTTGACCATTCATAGCAATGGTGTTGATACCACACTGGGCAATAGCTCACAAATTAAAATAGCAACAACACTGATGGTACTCACAACTCTCAGAAAAGAAAGGTGATGTCGAATTGGCTTGCTCATCTTTTCCATGACAGGAAACATGTCAATCCCTGTTACCAGCACAAACATTGTCTACTTCAATCATTCTTTGCAACTCACAGTACCATGCATGAGGACCACACAAATAAGCAAGACCACAGTTTCCTTTTGCCTTCTATGACAAAATTTTAAAATGCAGTAATACCCAACCTCTCCGTGTTGTTCTTTGTACGCTCCAAAGCATTCAGCTGCTGTTTATCGTGTTACAGCCTATGGATGTACCAACCTTCTAAGTAAAGCAAACTGGTCACCCAGCAGTCAGCTGTTGCAGTGACTGCAGGGCAGGCAGCCCTTACAGGGGCTGGAACCTCATGGCCAGCACAGGCTGCCAGTGACAGCACCAAGAGGAGCTGCCAGCAAGCTTGCCTCACTGAAACAAGAATCTTCTGCTTTCTATCCAAATCCATTATCAGCAGAGAGAAGGGTCAAGGAGGAGGAAGCATAGCCAGTTCCCACAAGTACATATACAACACTGTCTTAAGCTCCCATTTTTCAATTACTTTTCTGCTTTATGGCCCTTAGCACAAGCAGAAAAATGGAACTGAGGTGCAGAAAGCAACCAGTTTCTCTTTCAGCTTCTCACGCATTCACATCAAATCAGAGCCTGGATCTGGGACGCCCCCAGGAAGTACTGGAAAACATATTCAGAGCTTTGTGAAAAATTGCTTTTACAGGACACAGGTTGCTTTGGAAATTACAAGCAAAAGCCACTGAAGTGTCACAACTTTTTGAGAGGTACCTCCATCAGAAGATTCCTGTGGCATTTCAGATACTCAACACAGGCCTGGTGAGCAGGAGCAGGGCTGTGGCCAGGCATACCTGCAGCCCTTTGCCCTGGTGCCAGTTCTGCATGACCACTGAGAGAGGGACCCTTGGTGAGGCGCCTCACCACCATCATTCCTGATGGAGCCTGACCCCTCAGCAGCATGACAGCATGCTGGGGGTGTGCTCCCAGGCATCGCTTCCATGGGCTCAGTTATGAGGCATGAACATGAACAGGGGTCCTGCTGAAGCAGCCACCTCCCACATGTGCAGCCTGCAGCAGCTCTGCAGCAGATCCCAGCATGGCACAGAGCCTCCCAGCTTGCTGTGTTTGGAGATGCCTGCATGCACTGCAGCCCACTGGAGGACAGTGTGAAGAGGCTGCAGATGTACCAGCGCCATCCCCGAGGCCAGGCGCTGGAGCACAGATGGCCAGAACGCATTTGAACCAGTCCATGCAGGCACCCTCTCACCAGGGGACAGCACATGGTCCCCACACTACCAGGCCAATGTGTGCTAATGTACCACATGCCCAAGGCAAGGAAACAACTTCCCAAAGCCCATGAGGGTATCAATAAACATGCAGAGCACTCCAGGACCCTCCACTGCGCAAAACTACAGTGATCAGAGCCAGCTGAACTCTTGGAAGCCTTGTACCCAGCTTCAGGAGGTCTGCAGCAACCCAACAGGCCCCAGCACCAGCTCCTTGCTTTCCCAGGCCTTCCCAGGGGAAGGCCAGGAGGGAACAGATGGCTCCAAGACAAAGAATATGTTTCCAAGCACTCCAACCCACACACACAGATCTCCTCTGGAGATCTTTCCCTCAAGCCATGCTGCTTGTTACCACTGGTGAGAGCCAGCAGGACCTCAGCGGCGCGAGCACAGTCGGTGGCCTGCTTGTCCCTTCACACACCTGAGCAGTTCATGGTCCAGCTTAAGAAGTCTTTGTTAAGGACTAAAATACTCCATTTTTTTCTGGGTGCATGATGCACACTCAGTCCCGGATGCTGTTGTAAATGCTAGGAAGGAGGTGGCAGTAAAGGCTATCTCCCTTCCCACAAACAGCTTGAACTTGATTTTTTGCATTAGCTTTTGGTTCATTTGTCTTTACTCTAGATTCAGACAACAAATTAGCTGGATGTTTTAATGATTAAATTCTTTGTATTTCTTATTAAAAGCTGGTTCAAACAGCACTGCCTTTCGTGACTGCATACATGGCTTTTGGGGTGTTATGCACCTGTGTTTGGCTGAATTACTGTAGTTTGCCCCTTCACTGCAAGTGAAGGTTTTTCACTTCAGGGGAAACAGCATTTGCAGTAACAAGCTGTCCCTCAGGCCCCAACAGCACACGCACGAACTGTAGTTTACTGTAACATACCAGCTATTCCAGATTTCTTTCCACCTATATTATATACAGCATGGAAGCTTCAGGATCTGTAATTTTACTTCATACAGAATGTGATTTTCTTTCACACATCAAGCAAGCACCAGCTTGCAAAATAACCCAGCAGTCCTGATTTTAAAGGTTAGAGCAAAATGTCCAACCTCAGTCCCAGGGCGTCACAAGTAGCAGATATTTGGGTGTAAAAACGTGGTGCATAATTGCTTCAAAGCAATTATGCACCGCAGCTTGGAAATACAAAACTGAAAAGGCAGAGATTTAATAAAAATGTGGTCATCAACACACAAAACCAGGAGAATATATGGGCAGAAATCTAATTTCATACACAATAAATGCATGGTAGTTTTATGGATATTGGTTATTGGCATGGGCCTTGAAAAAACACTTGTATGGAATGAAGCAGGTAAGAACCCCATGGTTTTCCTTATTACCCAAAGACAGTGTAAAGCAGCAGCTTTGGCGACTTACTTTCCCAGGTTTCTTACATAAGGAGATGAGACACAACCACGATGGGCATCTCACTACCTGCCTCTCCCCCTCTCTGTACTCTGTCCCTCCCTCAGCCAAGTACTTCCTTTTCCTTTTCTTCTGACTTCATGTTACTGCCATTCCTGGTTTTCCTCTCACATGGCAAACACTCATCTCCTGGCTATGTTCACTTGCAAGAAGAAACAAGCCGCCTGCTTTGCTCAGCACAGTATTAAAAACAAAGACACAGGCCTAAACGTCGCCAAAACCACAAATGCACCTGACCTACTAAAAAGCTGAAGGACCAAGCTTACAGGACAAGCTGCTCTCAGAAGTTTCAGTCCTGGAGGTAAAACACAGAGCACCAGTCTAAAGTCTATTTTATGTGGTAGAGAGAGGCTGCTCATTCAGTGTACTAGAGGTAGAGGAACACAGAACAAGCATTAGCAGCTGATTGTTTCCACCATGGAAGGAAGGATGGAGGTGAGAAAGTGTACGTCACCCCCACCCAGTCGTCACCACACTCCTTCCTTTGAGGGGGATCTCACCTAGGTAAACAATACCCGCCTAAGTGTAAGTCAGGAGTTCTCTCATATGATACAGCAGCAAAGGCCAGCAAAAGTACACGCAAGGCTAAAGCCACAAGTCTAAAATTATTTGAAGACACAAGCATATATGGAAAAAGCCCCTGGTTTAAAACATGGGTTATGAAAGCCAAACAGTTGTGCTCAGTACTGTGATCAAATGCCATCCTTATTCCATCAGAGCTTAAAATAGGGTGAGTAACAAGGCAAACAACTGTAAAAAATCCCAAGCTGCTGCCAACGGACACACAGCAGGCAGCAGCACCGCACTGTTTCAGTCCACATCCAGGGACTGTGGTGTTTTTAGAAGGAACGCCTCCATTATGATTCAGGAACACATTCAGCTAAGTGTTGATACAGCCAGGCAAACTTCATTGGTAAACTACACACTGCAAAAAGATCCACAGACCACAATGTTAAACCAGCCTGGCCCCAGCATGACAGGCAGTGCATGCATGCATAGCACGGCTCATCTCTCAAGAGCACCCTTGGCTGCCAGCACATAGGCAGGGGTCCCTGTATTTCATTTACGCAACCCACAGGGCAAAAATTGGGTGCACGTTCACAATGCATGAACTCCCAAGATACTCTGAACCCCCTCTGTCAAGCCCAGGTAGTTCTCATATTTTAGCTACTGGCTGCACAGGCTTTGTGCACAGGCTGGAGGCTGAGGCTTTGTAACAAGCCCAGGGAGTTCGGTACATTCTGTTCAGAGTGCCAAACACACTGAATAACCACTTACGTTTGCATTTGCCTAAACATAGCCTAACATACTACAAGCAAATAGCAGGAATAGGTTTAGCAGTCAAGAGCTCAATTAAAAGCAAAAACCACACATCAATAGTTTGGTACTTTTCCAGAAAGGCCAGAAAAAGCCAATATGAATCAGAATCATTGAAAAGGTATTTTTGTACTGCAGCAAAACCCAAAGAATAAAAAGTTCTTGGCAAACATCTCGAACTTTAAAACCTATTTTTAACCAGTCAGTACATTTTATAAGCGTATCTGTAGATAAGCTGCTAAATACCGTTTCTGGGGTTTAGTGATTTTGCTAGAGACACGCAATCTCGGTTGCTGCCTGAGCCTGACTGCTTTTCTCTGCAACAGCAGAGAGATCGCAGAGAGGCAGCCAGCCTTACAGCAGAACTGCTGCATTATGAATCAGATCATGCTCACCAGGAAAAGGCAGGCTGTAGTGTTTTGGGTGGGCTAGAGAGAGCCAAGAGACTTGGGGTGCTATTCTTGGCATCACCAGTGATTCGCCGCATGACCTTGTGAAAGTGACTTAGTCATTGCATAGATCAGTTTCTCAGCCTCTTCTTGTTAAACATCAGTAGTACTGCAAAACACCCCAGAGGCTGCTTGCTTCATGAAGAAAGGGAGGAAAAGAATGAGACTGTCTGAAGAAGAAAGGAAATAACGTGGTGCATCTGGGTGCAGCCACATTTCTGATTTCAAAGGCAGTTTGGACTACGGCTGAAATAAAGGCGATAACTCAAATAGTAAAAGAGAAATAGTGTTCAAAAAAAAAAAAAAAAAAAGGAACAGCATTCCCATACAGTTATTTTGTCCCTCTGGGTGTTTGATGAGGCAGATGTTACTATAATCAAATGCCTGTAAGGTAGATTCATCAAATACACCAGACTAGACTGACTA
Organism: Amazona ochrocephala; assembly: GCA_039720435.1. Taxonomy (NCBI): domain Eukaryota; kingdom Metazoa; phylum Chordata; class Aves; order Psittaciformes; family Psittacidae; genus Amazona; species Amazona ochrocephala. The sequence goes on along the minus strand of CM077884.1, from coordinate 35,781,329 downwards.
GATGCATCTTCACAGTATTCCTGTGCAAAGGAAGTAGGATGTGAAGCACTACTGTTGTGGAGATGCTTACAGAAGAATACTCCTATAGTTAAAGATAGCCCATGTCTCTGGATGTGGTGATGCATGCTAGCGATTTTTTAAAGAAGCTCTGCCTGGTAACAGAAAGGGATACAACCTACTGGTGGTGGAGGGAGTTCCCACTCACCACTGATGTTACACATGTCCCAGGCAGTGGCTCTGGAAGCATGCTGGTGCCAACACAGCCTTGCCAAGAGGTGTATCAGCTAACCCATGGTGCAGTATGATGTCAGCTGAAGTATCTCATCAATAGGAGTTTCACTGAAACTGCCTTAGCCATGCCAGGTGGCGTGTCGTTCAATCCAGCACGCCCTGTGCTGGCCTGCAATAATCTATGCTATAGACATGCAACAGCTTCTGGAAGGAAACACCAGATATATGTTGAAACCTGAAAGGGCCTTAGTTCACACAAGTCTTCAGCTAAAGAAGCCTATGGCAGAGGTTTTTTTTGCACAGCTGTAGGAGCAAAGAGGACTGTCAGAAGGCCAAACCTGTTCTGTCCCAACCACACACAAGCAACAGGCACCTACAGTTCCATTTACTCCCAGGTTCTGTCCAGTTGCACAGGATAGCTTTGGCTGCTGCTCAAAGCCAACATCCAGCTCTGCAGGATCTCAGGTGGCCATTAGTTCTGCTGCTGCACCAAATAGGATTGCTTTCCTCCATAACAGAAAGCTCCAATGTGCACAGCTTACCCCAGACATCCATGCTTCAGTATCCAAATAAAACAGTTTCCAGATTTGGTCTGTAGGGTGTTTGCTGTGGCCACTCCCCCAGGGCTGACTCAAGTGAGAAACATCCACTCTTCTCTGCTACTCACACCATGTGCCGTGCTGGCCACTGTCCATGCACATGCCACAGCCCAGGACTCAGAGAGGTGGAGACGAGGAGATGATTATAAGGCAAACTGGTAACTAAAAAACACACAGAATTGGAGCATGAAAGAAGGTGGAAAATAGCATGGAACACATGTGTAAACCTCTGTAAAGGTGGGTGCTGCTCAGAACTGTTAAAGGACTATTGGACAGTCTGTGGAAAAAGAAAATTAAAAAAATGCTACACGCATCATGAGCATCAGTAACTTTCATGTTTACTGAGACTTCCAAGGCAGCAAATACAAGTAGCAAATGCCCCAAAACCACCATGAGAAAATTCTGCCACACCTGGGGTAGGCAAGGCAGGGACACAGCACCAAGCCCAGGAAAAAGCACAGTGCTGGGTCCTGCACGTGGGTCACAAGAACCTCACACAACGCTGCAGGCCTGAGAGGAGTGGCTGGAAAGCTGCCTGGCAGAAAAGGACCTGGGGGTGTTGGTCAACATTCGCTGAGCAAGAGCCGGTAGTGTGCCCACATGGACAAGAAGGCTAAGAGCATCCTGGCTTGTACCAGCAATAGTGTGGCCAGCAGCACAGGGAAGTGATCATCCCCCCTGTACTCTGCACTGCTGAGGCCACACCTCAAATACTGTGTTCAGTTCTAGGCCCCTCACTACAAGAAAGACATTGAGGTGCTGGAGAATGCCAAAGAAGGGCAGTGAAGCTGGTGAAGGGTCTTTAGCACAAGTCTTATGAGGAGCGGCTGAGGGCACTGGGGTTGTTTAGCCTGCAGAAGAGAAGGCTCAGTAGAGACTTTATTGCTCTCTACAACTACCTGAAAAGAAGTTGTAGTGAGGTGGAGGTCAGCCTCTTTTCCCAAGTAAGAAGAGACAAGGCAGGAGGCAATGACCTCGAGTTGCACCAGGGAGGTTTAGATTAGATATTAAGAAAAAAATTCTTCCCTGAAGGAGTTGTCAAACACTGGAACAGGCTGCCTGCTGAAGTGGTAGTCACCATCCCTGCAGGGATTTAAAAGACATGTAGATGTCACACTCAGGGACATAGTTTAGCAGTTGCCTTGGCAGTGCCAGGTTAATGGTTGTATCTTATTGTCTTTTTCCAACCAAAATGATTTTATGATCAGCATTCCTCAAAACACACCAGGCTTTGCAGGACTGCTGTCTGAAATGGAAGCCTCAACCTCCACTGCAGTAAATGAGAGTCTCCGCAGAGGAGAAACAAGAGTCTTAACCTGCTGTGTTCTGTGTGATTGTTTAACTGCATTCATGAACCTATTGTTAGATACATAGGTCCGTGCTAAAGCCCTTCCCCAGAACACCAGCAGCCACTGCAGCAGCAAACATGACTGTTGATTACCACATAGGCTTCTAGAAGCTCAGACAGATCCTAGATTGCATCCTGCAGACTGGATTCACAGCTCCACCTCAACATGCCACCTCATGGTTTATTGGGATGAGCTGCCTCCCTCTTTCTGCACACCACACAATCTCACACCTACTGTTTTCACTCCTTTACTTCTAGGTTAGCTGTACCTTTGCTGAACAGAAATACTGCAACTCCCAAGAAACGAATTGTGACAAGTCACTTCAGACAACAACAGCAGCTGTGACTGCTAGCACATGGTACAGTGAGGCTTCTGGACAGGGACTGTCATTCTCATTTTACAGACTGGAAAACAAACCCCTCCTGAAGGCAAGGACACAAAATGGCACTAAGTGAACAGATCAGCTGCTTTTGAGTGCTAATCATCACTTGTGTTTCCTCTGCGTGTACCACATTAATCCCATGGGAACAGAGGAGCACGAGACATTGATCCTCTCCCACCTTCTGCTCCATAACAGTCACAGAACCCTTGTTCAGCCACCAGACACCCTTTTATTGGACACCCTCTTTGACAAACCGGTTACATTATTAACTGAATTGAGATAAACTCAAGGCAGTTACTGTACCTACACCCAGCCTAAAGTCATCTGCTTCTTCTCAAGAGGGCTTTGTGTGCCTTGGCAATCATGAGTTACAACTGTCCCATCACTACAGTATTTCTCCATTGCCAAAAAACCCCAACCCTATCCATAAAGGCCCAGAGCTGCACAGATTACACAGTTTAATGTAAAGAAAACAGCCTGTGCCACAGGACTGATGGCATCCCCGCTCCAGGTAGAGGTCAGGGACACATCAGGGATCCAGTGTGGGTCTCGGAACCAGCCTGCCTGAAGAAGTCAGCGCACAGCCAGCCACGGTGTGAACCTACTGCAGGCATCCCCAGCATGCACTCGGTGCAAGGCAGCTTACTCCACTGTCAGATGCTGTCCACACAAAGACTTAACTTAGGATAACGTGTGAGCTCTGTGTTCTGGCACTCTGTACATGAAGTTGTCCATGTGGAGATACTCTTGAGGATCCTGGCTGTGTTGCAGAGGTGGCAGAAAGATTAGGGGAAAAAAAACCAAACAGACACACCTCACCATAAGTAAATCCCATCCTCCCAGCTCTGCTAAACCTTTCTGCTGTCCCCCAAAACCACACCTCACAATGCAACACAGCCTCTGCACAGCCAAGCCAGCTCACATCTTTCTGCTTCTTCTCCAGCTGCCTGCCCCACCGCTGTGGGGGCAGTCATCACACGGCAAAATACATCTGGGAATTCACCAATCTCTCATAACAAAAATGACTTCCTGGAATAGAACTACACTTGCTGAAACTTGGTCAAGATCAATGAGCATGGGAGAGTGAGACAAGGACTCAAACCCTTCTGATCTACACTACCCAACTCTGGGCACCACACACAAACCCTGTTTTAGTTTTGCCACTTCTCCCATTTAAATAAGTGTCCTTGACAAGCACACACTGGTTCCTGCAAACCCACAGTAGCCCTGGCTGTTTGCCAGGCTGGAGTTCTCTATCTACAGATGGTGCAAATGGATTCCAACCTTTCCACTGCAGCCAGATACATGATTTTTTCTGAGGATTTCCTAAATCGTTTAATCTTATACCTCCAAAATCTTAAAGTCTACATTCATGAAGGGAGACTGAAGTGACCAAACTTGGTACCAGGGAGGGAAGAAATTCTGTTATTTTATTTGGCAGCTGCAGTTCAGGACATCTCATTTCACAGACACCAGCCAGGAAAAGGCTTGCATGAGAGTTAATACAGAGATTGAAGTGACTTAAAGAGCATTTCACTAAAAGAAAACACCCTGCAAAACACAGAAGGAACTGTATTTGTGCACGAGTCTTTCTGGGGAACAGAACAGCAGCTGGGACTGGTGTGATCTCAAGATCTGCAATATTAAATATCAATACCAGAGAGACTTGGATATACCTGAGAGTTCAGTAAAGGGGTAGAAGCACAAGACACACAGGGAAAAGCTGACAGCTGTGAGCACTCAGGCTTAAGAAGGCTTGGGGGGATTTTATCAATGTGTGAGTACTGATGGAGGGAGTAAACAGGACAGAGCCAGACTCTTCTCAGTGATGTGCAGTAACAGAGTAACAGCTGAGAGGCACAAACTGAAATACAGGAAGACCCATTCAAGCACAGGAGAAAGCCTTTTTCCTGTGAGGCTGGTCAAACACTGGGATGGGTTACTAGGGAGGTTGTGCAGTCTCCATGCTAAGGAGACACAACATGCCTGACAGCACTCTGCACAACCTGCTCCACTGCCCCTGCTTTGAAGGGAGTCGGACTAGATGATGCAGAGGCCCCTTTCAATCTCAACTGTCCTTCGATTCTGTGAGAAATGGGAAGAATGTCATTTGTTTAGTCTAGAAAGAGAAAGCTTCAGAGGGAACCTGACCAACAATGATATTTCTGTGATTTCAGATACCTCCCTCCCCCATAACCCCAAACTTATGTACTTCAACTTTTTTTTCTTTCTGTAGCATGTGAAAGGCTCCAAAATGGCTTTGTACAGACTCAGAAGAACAATGCATCGTTTTGTAACCAATACTCCAGTTACATGGGTAGACTTAATTACTTCAGATGTAGAAAACCTGATTAAAAAAAATGAAAGTTACCACCTTCTGAAAGCTGGAAACTGACATCTTCTCAGTTTATACTCTATGGTCAATGAAGACACAATTTAATCCAGACTATGAACTGCTTGGAGTTTTTGAAAATTCTTTCTTGGAGTTCATCTAGTTAAAACTGAAGTCTATAGAAGCATGGCTTTGTTATATACAGTTCAAATATGTGTGGTTTATTATAACCTGAGGTAAGCTGTGGTCATCTGAACTGTACCTATTAGATTCTCACTCTTCAGCACCTAGGTTAGTATCTTATGTCTGGGTCCAGAAAACCATGGAGACGACTGAACAGAAGTGACAAACACTCCCATGTGCCACATATTTCTGCAGATCAGCCTGTGGGAGGACTGGCCACAGTAATATCCATTTGGCATTTGAGCAAACCTCAGCCAACAGCCACCAGGCCTGGATCAGGGGAAAGGACTGCAGGACAAGCACAGACATTGCTCACTACCTTGCTCTCTTTTCCCTGATCAGCTGAACATAGCCATTACGATCTCACCTAAGCAAGTTATGGCATAATACATATACGGTTAAGGAAAAGAGCCAAGGTGAAGCTTTAGTGCATGTTATCAGATAGACCAAAGTGAACAGGAAGCTCTGCCTCCTCTGTCAAGTTCAGACCCCAGCCGTCTGTGATTTAAACCCAATCCAAGACAGCACCAACAGTTAAACTAGTCTCTGCTGCAACCACAGTAGTTATCATCACAAGAGCATAGAACTATTTCACCAATCTTGTAAGTAAAACACTATCAGGCATACAGGCTGCAGTTGCAAACACAGGATAAATATCTAGGAACATGCACCAACAGCCAGTTCACTGACATATCTGACCTATGGCTACTGCTGATGGCATTACTGCAGGCTCTTGCCCTTCTTGTGATAAATAGCACAAAGACTTACTTTCATGATTTCCATAGTGTAATGAGAATGATTATGGTAGGTACAGTCACTTTCTTATTGTTTCATTTGAGACACCAAGTACAAATGTTCCAACTCCAAAAAACTGTGTCTTGGCATGCTTCATAGAATAAGAGAAGTGAAGTGCTGACCACCCACACATCCAGAGCCTTGCTACTCTACAGAGTGGTAAGTCCATGCTGACACACAGGAAAGCTCAGCCAGGAGCAAACAGTGGCTTCACTAAAGTAGCCTTTACCATTTAGATGATAGAGCGGAGAACATTCAGCCTAAATGTGTTCAGCATGTCCTTGCTCAGGTGGAGCCACCACTGCAAGAAGCTGGCAGTGAGCAGGAGAAGGATCTACTGACTGCGGCTCTCAAAAAAGAAGGTGTACAGAGACAGATGGAGATCTGTGGGAGCCAGAGGGCACAGTCACTCTGTCTCACCATAAGCAAGCCACAAGCCAAACTGAAAATGCTCCTTAAAATGACAGAAAAGAAAAACAGCCATTAAATTGGGTAACTGGGGAGGGGAAAGCCACCATGACCTTGCTCCTTACAGCAAACTAGCTGGTTTGAGTCTTGCAGCACGTACAATGTGCACCAGTCCTTGGCAGCAGAAAGCATTGCAACAGGTTGGGGTTTTTCTGCCATCCCACAAGAAAAAAATCTTTATTCTGTAGGAAGGTTTTGGAATCTTAAAGAAAGCTCAGTGGAAGAGACAGGCACAGAAAAAATGATCTCAAGACGTGGATGAACTTAACTCGCTAGTATAAATGTGCATGCTCCACATTTAAGCAGAAATCAAATACCCTACGAACACCCTAAACGCAGCCTGAGAACAGAAAGTCGTTGCCTAGACAAATACCAGTTTCATTTCAACTAAAGCCTGCATTGCAAATGGTGAATTTGTTTTCAAAAGCTTAGCAAAACAGAAGTCAGTTTAATTATCTAGAAGCCAAATCTAGATAAGTAGGTGGTACAAAGGGGCCACCTACTTGAAGCCCCGCCCTGCCACACACTATTCACAGGATCCACTCTTCTGTATTTTTTAAAAGTTCCTTTATTTTACTCTACATTTGTCTTGATAAATTTATCTTCAATACTAGAAGTGGTGTTTCTGGTAACACTGTTTCTACTGTTGTACTGAAGTTATGGAGAAATTCAGACTAACATACTCTCTTGAGTAGATTACACACATTCAGCCTCACCTTGTCCTTTAGAAGGATATTAGGATATTGACAACTGATATTAGTCAGCATTGCTATATACTCCACCACCTCTTGCTTTGTAAGAAAGCTGGAATGTTCCATACACAATATGGGATGCAATAGAACAGCAGTCACTAGGGAAGGACATTTAATTGACATGCAAGCTTGTGTCTGTCTAGCTGGCTGGATATCCAATTTGTGCAAGGGTTTTTTTAAACACCAGCAGATAAACCCGTGGGTACAAACAGAAAACTAGCTTTTGCAGGTGGCAGCTTTTAGGAAACATGCAATGAGGCACAGCCTGTTTTAGTGGCTGACACCTGCCTGTTAACAACTGAAAGGCACAGCTAGATGACGTAGCTATTGCAAGAGGAGACTGACCATCCCAGCCTAGTTCTCATTCAGCAAGCAAATGCATCAAATGATGCATAAACATTGTCTTACACCTGCTTTGCATTTGTCCAGCATCTGGTCCATGTGGCAACAGAGCAGCACAATAAAACCTGCTGCACCTAGAAGAAAGAGGATCAAAAGCTCATGCCTGACAGGTGTAAGGTAACATACTTTACACTCCTTCATGAATATCTGAAGCTCGCTTTCAATTTATACTAAGGTCTCCAGAGTAAGAAGCCTCAAAGAAGCGTAATATGACTTCCCTTTACATTACAAACTTTAATGCTAGTGTTACTTCCTGTAAGGAAATAAAAAGTCTGCTACTGTCACTTTTTGTTGCTGTTCCTTATATGCCATCAAGTTCCAATCCCCCTGCCATGGGCAGGGACACCTCACACTAAACCATGTCACCCAAGGCTATGTCCAACCCGGCCTTGAACACCGCCAGGGATGGAGCATTCACAACTTCCCTGGGCAGCCTATTCCAGTGCCTCACCACCCTTACAGTTATACATAATAGTGTAAGCATTATTTTCAACCAAACCAACTTCTAAGCAGATAACAAATAGCAACTTACGTACAAAACAGAAAACCCCTACTGAATAATGTATTGTATTTTTTTTGCTATTGTAAGGTGCTTTACTTTCACCCAGCAGAAAAATGAATTTGGTTTGAAACTACTCAGTGGTAGAAAATGAACAGATAAAGCAAACTAAAAACAAGTTATCTTTTTTATTTAAAAGATATGTTGTTTCCACTAATATGGCAAACAATTACTAGTCTGTCTGTAAGCAAGGACTATCACCGGGTCTTCCCAAAACCAGCCAAGCAAACCAGAGGTTTCTTGGTTGTGCAAACTGATTGATAACTGAGTGAGCAGAGATCTTTAATGCCTGTTTGATAGTAGAAATAAGGCAAATTCTCACCAGGTTTCAGTTCACACTATGGGACAAAATCCACAATTAACATTCACAGGAGACACTTGTAGCAGCCCAGGAAGAATACTACAATCACACAGCTGAGCCCCAGGCCTTGCCTTGCTGTTTCCACCCACCTCCCTCTGCCAGTGCAGCACCAGTAGTGGAACCGGGCAGGACAGCACAGCACCCACTCTGAGGTGGGAGAGAGGCACGGGGACTTTCTACAGACTGAGAGGTGAGAAAACTCTACATAGGTCCAACATAACGTGTATGTACTTGCTTCTCTTGTGACCCCCATTGTTGCCAGGATGCAGGTTCAAATGTACTCAATTAAAAAAAATAATTAACATTCTCCCCCATGCCCCCCCCCAAAAAAAAAAAAGTCACTGCTTTACATTTCAAATTCTTGTGAAGAAACCATCCTGTAAGTGCAAAAATAGATCAGCCCAGATTCACAACCACATTTTGTATATAAACAGAGCAAGCTTGTTCAATCTTGGATTTGTCCCATTTTCAGTATTTTTCTAGTTTTGCCATGTTCTTCCTAAACTGTAGATCCAAGAGTGCAATATTTTAGATGCATTCCAATCACACACATACTGTGGTGCTCCTTTTGTATTTTCTGTACCCTCTTCCTGTATGCACAGGGACATTTACTTGCAAATACAGCACTTGAAATAGCTCTACCTGCTGTCAAGGCTTCACATCACAACTGTTTCCAGGAGTTTATAGCATTGTCAGACTACAGCTGTTCTGTAGCACTGTACAACTCCATGTGTTTTCCATGCCAAGAGTCTGTCTCAAAGGGAAGTCTTTGGATTTGCAAAAACTAATCAGATGTTTTTAAGAACAAGAATGGGGAAAAAAAACATAGCACTTTAAGCATAAAAGCATTAGCAACTGTAACCTCAGAGAAAGGTTCTACAGGCAGGCAGAAAAGCAACCAGTAGGCCACAGATAAGCAAAGTAGAGAAAGCAAGTACTGCAAACTACTGTACTGCATACACAATGCAAATTCTTCCTAAAGGAATTATCTCAAAACAGAGTTAAATATTTCACTGGGACTAATACTTTATTTTTATAAATCAGTCTGCATAATGTAAGCTGGCATTCTTCACATTTCAATTTTGCTTACAGTAATAAAACTAACTCTGCAAACCCTCCCCAGCTATATGTTATTTTTATATCTAAGAGCACAGAGTGATGGAAACTTGGCAGGACAGATCTGACTAAGAGAGAGAGAAAAATTGCTCTACTTCCCAAACACACCAGAACACGACCATGCACCATAGTCTGATTTTAAAGCAGTAGGATGAAAGTGATTCAGCCTACATTAAAATTAGAGGTACGATGAGATTGAGACTGCAAGATAAGTACTGAATTAAATGCATTTTTACTTGACTTAAAGAAGCTTTTTGTTAATGACTGGTAAAGGAAATACTGGAAACCTAACAACTTTAGAAGCCTGTGAAAGTCAAACCCACAAGGTGTTTTATGGACCTGCGAGAGCCACCTGCCACCCCTCCTGTAGGAAAGCCAGAAGCAACAGAGCACAGAGTACGGGGCAGAGGTGGTGCTGTGGGTCTCATTCCCTGCAGCACCATGGTCAGGCACCCCCAGCCTTGAGCTGCTGGCGCAAGGGGATGAGGCCAAGATTAGATGAAACGAGACCATAGCTGCACCATACCACACACATGCCTACTGGCAGTGGCATCCCAGCAGCAAGGACTCCTGCTGAAAGCCTCTGCAGCCACCTTTGGTCCCTCCAGACCCATTTACCAAGATCCCCATGTTACTTTCCCCAAGCCTACCTCTTCCCCTGACCACTGTGAAGTAGTCTCAGCCCTGGCACCTGCCCTCCCCCCGCAGGGAGATGCTGCAGGCAGGGAAGCACTAGTCTCCCCACTCTGCAGCACCCCAGCAACAACCTGAACTGCATGGCACCACCACACACCAACAAAAGACTTTCTCGAACCCAATACTGACACAACTTACACAGCTGTTAGTCAGTTTGCTCACAGCAACCCTGACAAACTTTTCTGTATCTTCTGTTGCTTCTCTTTATGCTCAGAGACAGCAGCACAGTGTTTCTGAAGCCTTTGATAATGAATACATACTTAGCCTCAGCCATATATATACACACACATTTTTAAATATATATGAGAAAATATAAATCCCTTCAACATTTCAAATGTTAGATGAAAAAGCATTAGCTGGAAGAGTTCACTGGGCCAAATGTCCAAATCAAGACATGCCCATTCTTCCAGATACACTACTTACAGCAAGGAGGAATGTGTCACCGCCTAGTGTTTCTGCCTGCTGCCTCCCCAGGCTCTCCCTTTCTCTTCCAGAAAACCCTCCAGCTGGCCCTGCTTTGTTCTGTAGTGCATTTATATTCAGCTCCTTTGCCTCAAATGAATTCAGGTGCGTGCAGGCATTTGGTACCTGCATGTGGGTGTTGCTCCTGGTGAGATTTCTGTAGTTTCTTCATTGCCTAGGTTTCTTTCTAATAAATCCTAAAGAGCAAATTAGAAGCAAAAAAAAATAAGAGTGATTCTTTCAATTATTTTCTGCCTTTCTGCAATATACATACACACATTCTTGCTACATGAGAATTCTTCATACACACAAGAAATGTGAGAAATCAACTGCCACCAGAGGACTCACTGTCTCCCAACATCAGTTAAAGACCTGCCCAAGTTCATGTTTTGAATGATTTGCACAAGTAACTGTTGTAGTTTCCTCCTTAATAGGAGGACACAGAGGACAATACTGTCATAAATTACTATTCCATCCATATGGCCATGCTGGCTGCCTCCCTACATCTCTAGTACAAGCTCAGAGAGCCACTGACCTGCTGAAGAGCAGCACTGGCACCATACTCAGGAGATCAGGATGACAGGCAGAGCTGGGGTGCCCAGCTTTTTGTGCATGGATGGTTTTTACTACCCAGTACTGAATGGTTGTGGTGCATAAGCGAGGATGAGAAACCACACGCCACCAGCATTTTGATGCTAACAATTTAAAAAAATCAGCAAGACTAAATGACAAAGAATCCGTTACTGACTGAACAACACAGAACCTCGTTTATTGGGATGGATGTGTGTAAAATAAAGGTACCACTATAAACATAATTTGCATGAGCCACAGTGTTTGAAAGGGGTGCTCTCCCTGTTGTCTGTGAGGGAAAATAGAGACCAGACAGGAATGGGATGTGCAGAACTGGAACAAGTCCTGGCACCGTGCAGTGTGAGATGGCCTAAAGCCACCAGCCCTGACAGCTATTGGGCACTCCTGCCACTGTCTGCACACAGGATTTCTGACTTAGCGGAGCGATACAAAACACAACATAAATGCGAGTTAGCAATTGCAATACACAGTTCAGCCCCCATACCAGTGTGATTCCCTGATTCCCATTGCCAGTCTCCATACCACACTCTGTCACAACAGTGGGCATCCCCAAACAGGGATATGTGGGTTGATGCCAGCTCAAGCCTGTTTCTCTTCATAATTCCCGTTAGCTGTTCAGATGTTTTACCCTAGGTTGGGCTGAGCCACATAAGTCCACCTCCCCCCTCCCTTGCCAGCCCTGCTAACTCAGGGAGACATTTACACCCCCAGTTGATTTACTCAGCTGTTGATATCTGTTTATTTAAAACAAAGTCCACCCTCCCATCCCCTTCATGCTGAGATAAAGTCAGCTTCTTTGCATTACTCTGAGTGTCCTGTCACCCTTGCCTATCTCCCCATTGAGCGCTCTTCCCCTGTGGGGCTTATTCAGAGAGCCACTGTCTACCCTGCAGGGTTTACTCAGTCACATGCTTTCTGGAAAACTCATCTGTTGTACTGACTTCTTGAAGGGGGAGGCTACAAGCCAGGAACAAGCAGAGGGATGCTTGCATAAATGCCAAGGGTGATTTTGTGGGAAAGTTTTACACCCGAACCCTTGTCCTCCAGAAAACTAAAGGAGGCTGTGTGCTTGTCACGGCACACATTCACCTCCTGTGCAGTACTGTGGGGTGTGACTCTGCCTTCAGTCACGCAGAGCCTGGCTGGAGCTGTGTGACTCAACACAACGGCTGGTGGGACACAGGAGCTGCGCAAGAAGCTTCTGGCCCTCCTGCACACAGCCCTTCCAACCCACCACAGCTGGCAGGAGCACAGAAGTGCTTACCCAGCAGGTACCCACAGGTCTGCATCTCTACTGCTTTGGCCACCCAAGGTGATGGTGCTTCCTCCAGAAAAGTCTCAGGGAGAAAGAAAATGCATCTCAATTACTTGATGGGACCTATTCACATATGCTGAATTTTGAGGGGCAAAGCCCCTCAGGTTCTGTTCATGCAGCCAGTCCTTGCCTTCACAAGTCCTTGTGGCTTCACGTACAGACTTGCAAGAAAGCATGGTTATGCATGTTTCATAGCAAACTATTGTAAGAGGGTGAATAGGAGAATCAAACCCTAGGAGGCCAGCTGCTGATATAGCTGGAGGGGGTGAATCACGTTTGTTTCAGCAGCAGTACCCTTAGCCTGCAGCTAAAAGAAGCAAAGCAGGGAGTAAGGTAGGGCACCTGCTAGGAAGAATGTCATCAGTTGTGTTTTTTTGTTTTGTTGTGGGTTTTTTTGATGCTTGTCAGCTATTACCACTAAACAGCAGAACCTGTGACAATACAGAGAATATAATTGTTTTGCTCTGAGAATACAGGACAACATTTTCACCCAACAAGAATGAACGTGTTGGGTTATTTTAATTCCTGGCATAGCTGGGCATGTCTTATCTCTGGCTTGAAAAAATGGAAATGCATAACGAAGGCAGCCCGTTGTCTCGTTAGGTAACTACACACAACTTTCACCACAGGATAGGAACTGTTGGCAAGATGTGGTATCAGGACAGAGAAACCACTTATTGCCAGCTAAATAGATCTGTCACATTTCTTTCTGCAAATGTTATGTCTACTACTACTGCTACAAATAGCACAGCTGAGTGATAAAACTTAAAAAATGTGAAAAATATTTTCTCTATTTTCAAGTCAGTTTGCCTTGTGAATCTCATAGCATTTTGTTTTGTCAAACCCATGTTTCAGGCCCACAGGGCCAGCACTTCTCTGACCTTCGCACCCGTGCTCATCATTAACAAGCAGCGGAGCTTAAAACAGGCTTTGCAGCAACTCATACGGGACAGAGAAGGCAGTCTTGTTAGGTATCTTTTAACTAGAAGGAAATAGGAATAAGATAACTGTACACAAGAGTATTGTTCTTAAAACACTAAAACATGCTATTTAATGACTGTTGACTAAGGCCTGGCCCTAAAGAGACTGACAGAATTTCACATTGCCAGAACCTTCCTTCCACGAATAGTCACACTGATTTCATGTACTTCTTTAGGATCAGGTCTGACATGACTATTTTTAACTACATGAAGAACTAGCAAGTTTAAAAAACCTTAACCCTCCAGCTGAGTCTGTATAGATTTAAAAGTCATTCTAATCTGCACATAATTCATGTGTATATCAATCAGCAAAGAGTAAACAGCAAGTGCTGCAGTAAGCCTCATGTCACTAATTTCATGACTCTACAGAAATATGCCACTGTAAATTAACTAGTACATTATGGTGTGTTATAAATAATTAAAACTAAAACTGCAATTGACAAAATAGATGAAGTAAGAACATTCTGTAATCCACTGTTCTTATCCTACTCAATAATTTCCTTATTTGGGTAAACCACTAAATATGTCTAAATATTTAAGCACAGGCAGGAATTAATTAGTACAATTTATTAATTTGGAAAGCATCTTGATCACAAAAAATTAAAACATGTTAAAACATACACATAAGCCACTCTCAGATAAAACACCAATCCGCACACCATGCAAAATAACCCAGTCCTTTACCATCCTTCACAGATCTCCAAAGTGAAGCCAAAGAGAGCATACCACAGAAGTGGTGACTGACACAGGACAAATCACTACTGCTGACTGTGGGACATCAAGAACTAAGAAAGACCCCATTATACCTGATCATAGAGGGCAAGGGAAAGAGATGGGCTCCTCCAGTCATCCCAGTTGACTCCTCCTGATGTTCAAGGAGGTGCATAGGAACTATAGGTCTCCCAATCAGCCAGGCTCTTCCTCGGCAGGATCTGTTTTACAGCATTGCATGCAAGTCTGACAGCTGAGTGCAGGGCACATGAGAAATAGATTCTGCTTTGGCATTTGAATTAGAAGCAGTTCAGCTTTTGAGACCTAGAGATGAGAAGAGACAGATAGGTGGACAGCATATGAGTAATATCACTATATCTTTCAGAGGAATTTTTAAGGCACACCAAAAATGCATTTATGCAACTTCTTAGAACTCTGTGTGCCCCACTACTTTAATCAATAGCAAATGTCAAACTGTTTTTGCAGAGGTTTTGTTTTTGTTTTCTTTTTATTCTTTAGTTTCACTGAAATAGGAGGTATCTTTTTTTAGCTAGGCATAAAAGGGGCTGACAAAACCTGCTGCTTCATTATCTCCATGTGAATTCCATATTCTGCTCCTTCACTCTCAGCCTTCTCCTCTGTCTTCTCTGAAGTGCCACAGAGCACTCACCAGCCTTTTTTTTTTTCTTTTGAATTTGCTGGTATTTATTTACAGGACAAAAAGCTTTATCAATTATTCTACTGTTTATGCTGTCTGGGCTAGCCCTGACCTTCATTGACAGAGAACAATCCCTACTGACAATCAGGGCCAGACCCTGCACCACTTTCTTGGTGCAGCACCATGGAGGTGGGTGTCATTGCCCACCTTCCCCCTCCAAAGCAGCAGGTGGGAGGCTGAGGGAGTGTCCCAGGACAAACCTTCATGGAGAATTCCGCATGTGGAGAGGCCTCTGACAATGTTTCTGTAACATCCAAGGGGGTTCCTACACCTCTGGAGTCCACCATGGCATGGAAGGATCCTCACTGGTGCTGCCTTGGGTTGGTCCACAGGCGTCCCTGGGGTGCTGCCTCGATGGCAGAGTGCACCCACCTCCCCATCTGTGTGAAAGCTGAGAGGTGGAATAGAAAATCTTTAAGTATCTGTGTAACCTTGACTTGTGCTGTTACACTGGAGCAGATAGAAATCATAAGAGACAGCAATCCTCTTGCTTCACAGCATAAGGAATCTTCCACCCAGTGGAGTGGGGGCACAAACAGCAAGTGAGAATGGCCTGGAGAAAAGCTTAGTTCTAACTGATTGGAAAAGGGATCCTCCACCCATCTGTTACTGCCTACACTTGCTGCAGCACCTGTACTTGGAGGCTGAGCAGAGAACCCAACAGCCTGTTCTGGTACAAGACACTCCACAAGCTACCCTACGGAGTCTCTGGACCATATGAGGAGATTCATCGGGCGCTGGGCAATGCTGGGAGAGAACAGGATGCTCCTGTAGGGATGCACTTCCCTAAGAGACCCTGACTTCCGGACAAAGCCTTGTAGCTGAGAGCAGAAGCCTGTAATACCACCCTGGCATGGACGAGGACACCAGTGGGTTTGTGCTGGGTATAAGCAAAGACACTTTATAATTGTCACTTTCTTATAGTAATGATGGATTAATCCCACCTTTGCTTATCTACCAGGATATAACAGCTGACTTAAGAGTCCTCCCAAGCTGTAATGGGTGCTCACAGCTCTATGAACCACAGATTGTTAAGCACACAGTTAACTCCCACAGACTATTTCCTTCTTTTTTTACAACCATTTCTTTAGGCAAGTCTCTCCCGGTTTTTTAAAAATTCATTTTAATCAATTTAAAATTAATAAAGAGAGTGAAATCCTTAGGGCCTGAAAGCACCAATCTCTGCCTTGCTGGAAGTGATGAGTCAGCTTGAGCAAGGCCGCCATAGAGCCTGCTCAGGGACGCCTCCGAGGAGCTGCCGCTGCGCTGAATTAGGTCACTTGGTTTGCTATTTACAGAGGGGCAGCCATCTCTGCAATCGGATGCTTTCTTCTTTCTGATGTGAAAGCTGCTGTGCTCTGAGAGCACAACCACTGTGACACCTCGCTGTTGCCGTAGCTGCTGTGGCTCTGTCCTGTGCCTTCACTGGTCAGGAGCATGACTGAGCCTCTCTGAGAGGAGGGAAAGGACCTTGGCCACTGGCAGCAGGACATGGCAACACGCAAGGTCCCACCTCACTTCTGCAGTGCTGCACAGTGTCTCTGGAGGGGGACTCTGGACTCCTGCCTTGGTTACTAACTCATGCTCTGCCTGGGCCAGGAATGGAAACCAGCAACCCTGGGAGCCAGACCTCTGGCTTGTGCCTCCACCCAAAGCCAAGACTCAGGCCCAGGCCCAGCACCACTCACTGCACAAGAGAACACGTGCTCCTTCGGCGCCAGAGCAGAGCCGCAGTACTCCCTCACTAATCACCCGCGTCTAATTGCTGTGCCACGGTCCTAACAGGCAGCTCCTACACCAGCTCTCCAGGGGATTAACATTGAGTTTCTGCTTTTTGCGCTAATGCAGCACATGAGGAAAAGCAGTTCCCCTCTTGCAAGCCCAGAGCACATGAGCCAGTCACCTCCATGGGTCACAGCAGCGCCTGGATGCCAGGAAGCAGGCAGGGCCAGCCGGGGGCAGCAGGGAACCCAGCACAATGCTGGCATCATGGGCTTTGGGCAAGAAGAAACGCCCTGCCCTACTCCTCATGCCCAGTGCCAGGGCATGATGGAGGCTGAGGAGCTTTTACAGTGCTTTTGCAGCATGAAACCTCCCAGCCTGTAACAGGAGAGCAGCAACAGCAATGATGGAAAGGCAGAAGCCCTCACAACCTGCCCATGACATCCCTCTCTATCTCTTGACCAGGCTCAGGCTTTCTCAGCACACCCCTTCTTGGGCCCCCCCAAGGAAGGGCACAGGGATTCCTGACACTGAGGGACATTCCCTAAAGCTGCACGATGCAACTGCCATTCTCCTGGTCTAGGAAAAGGGGTCAGGAAAGCTGTGTGCCAGCCCTTTCAGAAACAGGCAGGCTCTGCTGGAAGCAGAAAGGCTGCCCATCAGCTGGCACCCCGATCTGAATCACCACCAGCTTCCTGCACTTATCTAAAAACACTGGTGACTTGCCTTGGAAAAAACAAGCATACAGTGTCCTGCGACAGCTGGCACCTCCTCTGCATCCCTGCCCAGCTCTCCTCCAGCATGGAAAGGACCAGCCAGACAGGAAAGCAGAGAAGTCAGCTCAGCTCCCCTTGCCCCAGCAGCCACCCAAACTCTCCTCTCATGCTGCTCGATTTCGGTCCTAGGTGCCATTTGCCTGATGTCAGTTATTTCTCCCCTGGGCTGGAGCACTGAAAGAATCAAACACAGCGAGGGTGTCCTCTTGGTGAAGGAGCAACATGAAGTGCTCAGCAGGACTGTAGGACTGGGAACAAAGCAGCCAGAAAAAACTGCTTGCGCTTTCCCAAAAGCAGTTTCACTTCCCCTACAAGCAGTGGCTCCAAATAACAAGATGCCTTGAGTAATTAACTGAATGTTCTTTGGATAGAGCTTGTAAAAGGAGCTTATACATATTAAACAAGAAAGATCTACTGTCTATAACTTGTTCTTTACTAACAAATAAAAGGTTTGGACTAAATCCATTTTAGAGCCAACTTTACAAGGGCCTTATGCTGAAATTATTCAGTAGAAAGAACTGAATGGAGTCCAGAGCATTTATGAGGGGCTGACCACAGAAAGCAAGGTTTGTGGTCAGACTGTTCGTTTTTTAAAGAAAATCAAATACTCTCTCTTTTCTGGCATGAACATGGCAGAGCTGTAAAGATTTAGCAGTAGCACTGCATTAGCCTCCAAGAAACACACAAAACGACTGCTTCCTCAGTTAGATCAGCTGCTGGAGCAAGTGTTACAGTTGCCATTATCAGAGCTGAAAATGGAAAGGAATTCCTCATTAATGCATTGAAGAACAAAGGATCTTCTCTGTAACAAGGGCCTGTATAGTGCTAGCTGCTGGGACTACAGTATCTTTGCATCCTGACATACTCTTGTCCAATGTAGCTTGCTGTTCCATCAGAAATAGCAATTTGGTAGTGAAGCAAATTAATTCTACTCTATCAATATTTTTTCCACTTGCAACAACAACCAAAATCCAGTGTTCTATCATCAAGATAAGGTAATCACAGCAACATGGAGCTCTTCTCGGTAGAAACAGAAAAGGTACTCAGCACAGCATTGTTACGTAAGACTCAGATGCTCCACTGTATTGGGCATATACTGCAATAGCTGGCAGTTAATACTGCTGTGGGGTCTGTGAAAAATGGCATGAAAGGAAATATAGGGAAAATGTTATAATTATTTAAATGGGTTTGGTTTGGTACCACCAGAGAAAAAACAAACAAAAAAACGGCCTGAGCAAAGTATTTAGCCCTTTAAAATCTAAATGGCCTTTAAAGAATAGAAGAGCTGCTGCCCTCCTGTTCCTCTGCCCTGCATCTCATATTATATTCACGTGGGAGCAGGCAAAAGCATCCATGGCACGTAGTAGAAAGAGGCACCAGGAATACCTTGGGAGGCCAGCACAGGCAGAGCTCACCAATTTCCATCCCCCAAACAACCCAGCTCAAGAAAACACAAAGGAGACCCCCCCCCCCCCCCCCCCCCCCGAGCAAGGGGGCTGAAGCCTGAGGAGATGACTACTACAATTCAGCAATTCAGTATGCTAGTCAAACACACCTACTTTGGCCAGTAAACTGTTAAGGCAGACACATACTTCTACTACAGAGAAAAAGCTTTGATGATGGGACCTTTCCCAGCTGTTGGTAACAGGCTCAGTACAAAAGGTCAGACTGAGAGTTATCCACAACACAGGGCTTTCTGTGCTCCTGGCAGACGTTGGACACACGCTATTCTGGACACAAACTCAAACACAAGTGGTATATGACCTGGGAAGACACAGAGACAAAATGTCTAACACAGAAGAGCAACTGAAGGTTGGACTAGGCTCTGTTTAGAACTCAGTTCATGCTCTAACATCCTCTTTCTCACAACAGTCTTCAGAAGGGTTCAGCCACTTCAGGGACCCAGAGCTCTAACATTCCTGCTTATCAGCTGCCTAAACTCACAAATGTCAGCATTTCTGAAGTTACAGTCTCGAGAGACCCAGATCTTCTGAATATACTGGGAAGCATATCAGCCTTAACACTGCAGAGCAGCCTAGTGTCTATTTTATGCCTAAGCCTCTCATATGCAAGAAGTGGTTTTGTCTCTTCCAGAGAGGAGCAAAGTGACAAAATTATTTCCTGCTCACCTATTAATGTTCAGCTGTGAGAGACAAAAGATTTTTGCTCACTGAAGAGAAATAAAGATGAACCAAAGTGACTGAATGTATTTCTTTTTTAAATTAGTGTTTTTGATTTGTTTTAATTATAGAAATGGAAGCCCTGCTTCGTTGGAAGGCTGCAGGGTGACTAAGACCCAGTGCAATGGTACATGACAGAATACACCTGTGAAGTTTGTGTGTGAGATTTCAAAAAGACTCCCTCAAATGTCACACACCGAGCATCACGGGCACTCCTGAGATAAACAACAGAATTATCTGAAGAAACAAACAAAGCTTTCTTTACCTATCAAAAAGAAGGTGAAAACACAATGACAATTTCTGTGCATTCTTTGTAAGCCATGTCTAACTGCATGCCTTTCAGAGGACTCTCATGCATCCTGCCTATCCTATTCGTATACTCCTACTGGTCAAAGCAAAGTCTCTGAAAAGATAGGCCTGGAAGAAGATCGGAATTCAAGGTCAGATTTTGTAGTGAAGCAATAAAGAAAAAATTCAGTGCTTTAATGGCAAAATTATGAGTGTCATAATTTCAGTTCCCAACTTCTGTTTGTTTGGGTTTTTTTCCTATTACTGAGATTAGGTCAGAGTAAAATGGAAGTATCAAAGCACTGTCATAATCAAAGAACAGTTGCTATGCTTTCTTTTCTTGGCCATTTAACATAGCTTGCTAGAAGGAAAAAACCCACCCCATTAATACTCGAAGAGGAGCAACCTCAGCTTTATGTCATAAGTTGCTTTCTGTGGTTTGGTTGCCACAGCTACTGTGGACCTAGTTCTGTTGAATCGGGAATCATTCGGAGATCAGGAGTGGTATCATCACAAGGAACAGTACGCAACCAGATTCAGGCCCTGAGTGGTTACGGAACATGTCTCTATTTGTCCTTCCTACTTTTCACTCACAGTGCGGTCGTCCTGCCCGACTGCCAACAGAACAAAACGAAAGAACTTCATACTTTTTCAGAAGCAGTATTTGTAAAGAGCACTGTCGTCAAGTGTCTGATGCATCCAGCTCCAAAAGCATCCAATACAGTAGGTAAATAAAACATTACAAAAAATGGGCAAGCAGAGCTTTTAATAAGAATTAATAATTATCAGGGAGGCAGAGCTTCCCTCCCATAGTATGCTAACACGTACCGCTCCGGACTAGTTCCGTTCAAAGTTATAGTATTACTTTGGGTTTACACCAACAGAGGTGCTGCTTCCTGGCTTGGTTTCATTAGCCTGAACCCTGCAACTAGTAAGGAACATTCCGAGTAGTTTATTTATCACAGGTTTTTTTTCTTCCTGTGAAACTGTAATTTATCACAGAACAGTTAGGGTTGGAAGGGACCTGTCTGCGTTAAGTCTCAGTTTGCCCTACCACTCTGCAGCTGCTGGTTGTGCTTGAGCAAGTGCAATGCAGTAAGAGGGACCAAGGAGGTGACTCTCCTTGTGGCATTGGCATGAACAACACTGGAATTGTGTCTGCAGTTTTGCATCCCCACATTTAAAGGGAACACTAAAAATTCAGCTGTGCAGACAAGCACATGCTTGTCAAGAATTTCTTAGAGCAAGGGCATAAACCACACCCTCGGGAGTAATTCAATGAAGAACAGCAATGCAGTGGACAACATACATCTATATAAACATGGTCTTGCTGTCATACTCTGTATAAACTAATCGGTCGTTAGCCACCACAGATTCCTTTGTTCTGCATTCCCTGAACCTGCTTAGTTTACTTGCCAAGATATTATCCAGACTTCAGGGATTACAGTTATTTATTTGAACATCTACATCTAATCTAATATCTAACCTCCACGTTTTCAAAGGAGAAACTTTCCCAAATCTTTAGGCCAGAGGAAGCTTTGTGGGTAAATCCTTTAGCCATCTTTGAAAATGTATGCATCTTCTTTTCCACTTGCAAAGGAAGAATTGTCCAGCTACATTAATTTGTACCTACAATGAGATAAAGAGCATCTAAAAAAGAAATAGAAGTTAGTTTATGCACTGTGCAGATTTTACTACACTTACTTCTGTAGATATACTTCCTATATTGTGCCAAAGGACATCTTACCAGCCACATCTACCCATTTAACAAAACAGTGTCCACACGCACAACAGCAGAGCAGCTGCCAAATACAGCAAAGAATGCTCCAGCAACTTTGATCCTTAGTAACTTTACAAGCTACTTTCGCAAAATGAAATGAAAGTGTAAAGAAGTAATGGTATTTAACCTTTCCATGCCCTGTATCAGAGATGCCACCAGGAATTGCAACTTCTCACTGCTCTCCAGATGCATGAGGAATTCGGTATCAGTGTATTCATTCCTACTACTTCCTTCTGTCTTCAAAGAGTGGCAAACTACTTCCCTTGACACCAGTACTAATGACATTTTACAGTCTGATTGCAACTGGTAACAACTTTGTAAGAACAAATTCTTAAAAGATACCTAATCACCAGACTTCACTTGAGATTCTCATATGGAGATTATGAGTTTGAATATACCTAATCTGGTTACAAGCAGCAATTAAAATTTTGCCAGGTCAACTACAAAACACCCTGCTAAAATAACTTTCTGCAGCAGGGTCTTTTTCTGAAAGCTGTTTGTGCTGTTCCCCCGCTTTGTACAGCAGGTACTGTAATCACATTGCCATATGCAAACCCTGTCATCTACAGCACTGCATGTAGTCTTCCATAAATAATATGGTTCCCTAACAGTTTAGTAGTAAAGTAGAAGTCTTCCAGAAATATGAACTTTTCTTCATATTGGCAATACTGCATTCATGTACAGTTTTCTACAAAGGTATTTCATTCTGTGGTATGTGTGGAGTCCCTCAGTCCTGCCTAGAAAAGGTGAAAGACAGTGAAGGATTAGACCCTGAGAAGGCAATGGGAGTGAGATGCTATATGCAGTTGTCTTCTTATCATCTCCAGTGGTCTGAGCATGGTATGCCTTCTGATTTTTTCCTCAAGTATGTACCTCCTGGTTTACTATATTAAACCATTTAATAAAATGGCAGAGGGGCTGTGAGTAGGAGCTGATTACATATTTGCTACTTCAGTGTCTAGATAATGGTTTGGAGTGAAGCAGTCTCTTGCTGATAAGAACACCGGCACCCCAGAAAAAACCAAATCTACTTCCAGTTATTTCTGTGGAAGGCAGAGATAGTCTTAAATTTCTGCTATGTGCCGTGCAGCCTGGGAGATGTGGTGCTTGCTAAATGAAAAGTATTAAACACTACAGTTTCAAAGCTGGTTTTTATTTGTTTCTATTTGTTCAATATTTTCAAGAGTAACACATGGAGAAAAAATGAAGTGACTGATAACAGATGATTCTGAATTGTTGGCTTTGGTAGCATGAAGTAAAAATGCAAATGCACTACTGAATGAGCAGAGCAAACAGAAGGCTTGGTCACCCGTACCCCATCCTGAAACATAAACAGAACTTTGTTCAGAAAATGGCATTACCTTTATTCAGCACAGACTAGTCATTAGCCTAAACATGAAGCACATTTTCAGCAAATCTAACTTACAGCAACTTCTCTCATGAGCCTGAGAGCACATTAAAGGGTGCTAGTAAGAGTGATTATAAAGAACCTACTAGATCAAGCAGATCCCACTGCAATACTTTGATTTTAATTTAAATTAAATTTAAATTATAATTTACACCACTCTGCTAACAAAAGGGGAAAAGGGCATTGTAAATGTAGCAGCAGGCATACGTATCTGAATTTATTCTTCCCTGTTTTTAGTTTGTGGTTAAACTTAATACACTTCTAAGTGCAAGTAGATTAAAGCTCCATCTAGTGCCAGGGTCTTGGAAGCTACTGAAAGGCTTGCAGTCCAAAACCAGCAAACATGGTCACAAAACAATCAAGAAGCAGCAAGCCTAGCATCGCACAGGTGTCACACAGCATTTCTTTTTCTGCTACAGCATATAGTTTCTAAAACAACAAAGATAGCAAAAAAAGATTTATTTAAATTAAAAACAAACCTTTTTTTTTCTTCTTATAAAGGTTTTGTTTTGTTTAGTCTTTAACAGTCATTTGACAGGGATGATTTTCCTTCACACTAGCGAATAACAGAAGTTACCACCAATGTCAGTGCACTTACAATGCCTCAAGCACAGGGAGTGAAGTGCAATCTTCGGTTTTGTCACAAACTACTCTTAAAAAAATATTTGTTGGAACAACAGAAAAGTATGTAAACAGGAAGAAGAAACAGCTGTGTCCGACAGAAAGGAGAAGAAAAGGTGTATAATCTAGCATTGAAAAGTGCCATTTCCTCTGCTGCAGCCATTATTTGAATAACTGTCCCCAGGTCCATGGCAACAGTAGGTTTTGAGAAACAAGTATACCTTTACCTAAATGCTGCCTCCAAGCTGTCCTATTTCAGTGCAAGAGCCAAATCTCCTTCCAATCAAAGAGTGTGCATTCCAATTCATCCACTAACTTGATACTAACTTGTATCTAGATCCTGGTTTTGAGAGGCTGATGCATGTTTAATACATGGCTTGACTACCCGCCAGCAGTTTACGATTATCTTCTCCCTGGACATCTACCAATGATAACAGAAGAAATTGGGTGTCCATTACAACAAACAAAAAAGTCTAGCTGGTGCTGATGTTCCCTTCCTCTGTTTTTCTGAATTTTTTTATGCAATGCCAACAGCAAAACTGCACCTGTTTCTGCTCTGTAACCAAAACCATACTACGTGTCACAACTGCCTTATGAACGTTATTTTAGCCTAATAATGAGGACAAGCTTTGTATAGCAAAGGACAGTTATTCTGATCATTCAAAGCAGTAACTTAAAACTTTTATATATATATATATATATACATACTGAAGTAACGTATTTTCATTTAAGAAAAGCTATCCTCATTCTGCATTTTATATGTGAATCTCAATGAACACTGAAATAGGAGGAATCCTTTCTCATCTAGATAAATGTAATACACCCGAGTTGCTAATCTTTAAAAAGCCCTTTTCCAGTTTGGCGTTTATCTTCATCCAGAGTACAGACGAGCTGCATTAGATGCATTTTTCACATAACCTGAGCATGCACTGGGAAATACATAACTAGAAATATGTATGACCAAAAACCAGGTATGAGCAACTGCAGACACTCTAAGCATGATCTGATGTCGTGGTGCAAGCTGTATTGCTGGATGAAGATGCCAGGAAGACGGACAGGAGAGCAGAGACACACAGCAGATGCCTGGATTCTTCTTCCTCACAGTAACACCACCACAAGTCCACTCCCACTTGCTGCAAAGATTGATAACAGAAGTCCAGCACCTGCTTGAAACAGCATATAATCTGAAGTTCAGATGCCTGGCTCCTTTGGCACTTACTGTGTAGACAATGTTAAACCAGGGATGATGGGGGCACAATTCATCAACAAGACCAGTATACAATCAAAACCACAACTCCTGAAGCCTTCTACCAGGTCTCTGTGAATGCCAGCTTACCATGACACTGAAGAGACCTGCCTCAGCTCTGCAGTCCTCTTCTCCGTCATGCTTTCAGCATGTTTTCTTTTCATAACGAATAGCTGTTTGGTCAAGACACGGTATTACTTGTTTCCTTCAGTGAGGTATTTAAAAAGAAGAGAAAATATTCTGAATTAAACCACACCATTTCTAGGCTGTTTTCCCCTTTACTCAACTCTACATTTCCCCGTTCTTTCCATTTTCAGATTTCCTTTCATTCACACCAGAGCAGCTGCTCTCCAGTTCAGCAGTATTAGACTTCCAGACTGAGCAGAACATTTCTAAGCACACAATTCATATATTTTAAAACTTTTCTTTGATCTTCTTCTATGACTATGTAGACAGATTTGAACAGAATAAATTTCACATACCTTGTTTCTCAAAAATGTGATATTTGACTCAATGTAATACAGAGAAAAACACTACAGCTGTGCCAGAAATAATTACCTCAGTGCTGAAACTTAGTATTTCAACTATCAAAATTTACACAAAAATATTCTAAACATTAAATACACATATACTGGCTCTTCTTTGGTGAGCTGACAGCAGGCAGGTTGACTGCTACTCATAGCTAGAATCAAGTACTTCATGGCAACAAAGAAATGTGGTACCAAATTTTTAGAAGAATTGCAAAAAAAGAAAAGCATGCAGTAATTTCTGCTTCATTCAAAAAATAATGTCTATTTGCAATTTTACAGAGCATTATAAGGTTAGAACTGTATAAATTCCATTGGAAAATATGTTTTTTCTACTTCAGAATTATTATTAAATGCTTTTGCAGACAGTGAATGTTTTGGGTAGAAATTATATATGACAGATAAATTTATCTGTGATACAAAAATCCTTTGGACTTTTAACAAACAACAAGCATCAACATCAAAATTATTTGTGATCAGAGAAAGAAGCAGCACCCAGATAAACATACTTACAGATACTGTCATTGAAAGAAAGCTTAATGACGGAAATAACATACCGAACAAAGCTTCAGAGTTTCCTGGCTAAACCACGTGGTAGACTGAATAAGCAGCAGAGAGCAGTGCAGAAAAAATCACCCAAAGAAAGCATGAGTAAGAAAAACATAAAGGCTTGTCAGCCCAATAACCAGAACATGACCACGCACATACATGGACTGGCAGGAAATGCTGCTGCTGACCCTGTGGTGGTGTTCAGCAGGAGAGATTTCTGCTGTGACTGCAGTGTACCTGCAATGCAATGCAACTTACTGAAAGGTTTTGGGCTTTCTTAAGGTATGCTAGCACAACGCAGAAATGCAGATCAGATATTAAAATGTAGAATTATATACCAGTCCACTTTGGCAGAGAAAAAAACCAACAAAGTAACAGATGAAGCCTGGGAAAAGTTTAATGTTCGTTTCCACAATATAATTTCTCAGTGCAGTCAGTGAAGTTTGCACAGAGATCAGAGCTGCAGACTTCATGCAGTTAGAAGGCTGTTAGCTGCTCCTGCTTAATCACATCACACAAACATCTGTTGAAAATGACTGTGTTGAGAACCCATGCTTGCTCTGCTCCATTTTCCACCTTTCTGCTTCCTCTCCCTAACTTTCTAACTCTCTAACTTTGGGCTCCTCTGACTCCCTTAAAGCATTTCTTAGACTTAGTGTTCACTTTTTAGATTAACTTTTATACAACCTTTCACTCAGTGAAATAATCAGTTAACAAAGGCATGTAATGAGTCACCACTGAGCTTGGATAAAATAAATATAAGAGCTTGGATTTAAGATGCTACCACCTTCCCTCTACTGTATCCAGCTATCTATAAACTTACTGAATTTCACAGTACCCTTGTTTCATAATTGAAAAATTAACAAAGGACTACCTATTTGTGTTCTGTTTGCTTTATTTAAAGCAAAACAAAATATTGCAGGATCCAAGTACCCTGAAGAGCCTCTCTGATAAATCTGAATACAAAGAAAGCTGGGTCATAAAGATCTAATTCTGCACATCTCACTCATGCAGGGACTCTCACCAAAGCCACCAATATGAACTGAAGACTATCTGTCCAAGTAAGAATTCCATAGAATCATAGAATAGTTAGGGTTGGAAAGGACCTTAAGATCATCCAGTTCCAACCCCCCTGCCATGGGCAGGGACACCTCACACTAAACCATGCCATCCAAAGCTCTGTCCAGCCTGGCCTTGAACACCGCCAGCAATGGAGCATTCACAACTTCCCTGGGAAACCCATTCCAGTGCCTCACCACCCTCACAGTAAAGAATTTCTTCCTCATATCCAATCTAAACTTCCCCTGTCTAAGTTTAAACCCATTACCCCTTGTCCTCTCACCACAATCCCTAATGAAGAGTCCCTCCCCAGCATCCCTATAGGCCCCCTTCAGATATTGGAAGGCTGCTGTGAGGTCTCCACACAGCTTCTCTTCTCCAGGCTGAACAGCCCCAACTTTCTCAGCCTGTCTTCATATGGGAGGTGCTCCAGTCCCCTGATCATCCTCATGGCCCTCCTTTGGACTTGTTCCCCCAGTTCCATGTCCTTGTTATGTTGAGGACACCAGAACTGCACACAATACTCCAAGTGAGGTCTCACGAGAGCAGAGTAGAGGGGCAGGAGCACCTCCCTCGACCTGCTGGTCACGCTGCTTTTGATGCAGCCCAGGATACGGTTGGCTTTCTGGGCTGCAAGCGCACACTGCTGGCTCATGATCATTTTCTCGTCAACCAACACCCCCAGGTTCTTCTGACTGGTCTGTAGTTCCCCAGCTCATCCATTTTCCCCTTCTTGAAAATGGGGGTTATATTTACCTTTTTCCAGTCATCGGGAACTTCACCTGACTGCAATGATTTTTCAAATATGATGAACAGTGGCTTAGCAACTTCACTTGCCAGCTTTTACATATAATAAACTTTAATTTCTAGGATTAAGGTTTATTTTTTATTGGCCACATGCAAGATCAAGAACTTGCCTTAAAAATCAAAAGAAAGAAAAGTTCCATGATTTCAGACATTTTTTTTTAATGCTCTGACCAGTCTATAAATCAGATCCACAAAGAACTGTCCTTCCTCAGATTTAAACCATTTCTGGAAGCCACCAAAATGGAAGCAATCTCATATCTGACACTTCAACACCACTAACCTTGCATCTGGTTTTAAATTAGATTTTAGGTTTGATAGAATCATAGACTCATAGAATAGTTAGAGCTGGAAAGGACCTTAAGATCTTCTAGTTCCAACCCCCTTGCCATGGGCAGGCACACCTCACACTAGAATATGTATTTGTAGTGTTTGAATTTGATGGTTGAATAAAGGGTAAGGGAATCTCTTATTAACTGCTTAATCCTTGGAAAGACAAAGGTTTTGTTGAGCTACCTATACTGGTAAAACCATACCAGGCAAACCTTCTCTATGGAGACAAACCCCTCATCCACACATTGAGTTAAACCACCTTTACAAAGAATGTATGATACACCAGAAAACCAACTTTTTTTCCAGAACATTCTGGATGGCTTCAAGTGCTGTTGCACAGGGCTCTGTAGCACAACCACATCTATGCTAGCACTGACAGGACCCTTTTCATGCACAGATGTAGCTATGTAATAAAAATTTGCATGTGGTTTTAATCTAATGATTGTTGCATTTTGTCATCACAGTATTTTCGAATCCTAGCTTCAAGCTTGCTGCTCATTAATACGTCATTTTTACAATTTATTTCTAACTAACAGGCAGCCTCTGGTGGCTTCCTTGTTTTTCATCCGAGTCACTTACGTAGCCATGGAAGCAATCTGCACAGCCAGGTTTCAAGTCATTGCCATGAGGCTAAGAGACAGACTGCTCCTTGCTTCTTGCCTTTTAATCAGCAGAAGTGAATGTGCTAACTCATAACACTTCTAAATGGGTTTTACCCTCTGCACTTCTGAAAGCACTTGTGGTAAATAGAAAGACTGCCACAGGAAATCTAGTATGGTCTGAAGAGGAAGTTAGCAGAGCAGCACCGCCGACTGGCATGAACTGTGGTAACAAACTATGCCTCAGGTGAACTCTGGCTCTGTAAAGGTTAATTTTCAAAAGTCAAGATGTGTTCTGTTGATGGTCACTTGCCCTTTCTATTTACACATAAATGCTGCTTAAATTTATCTCCAAATGCTCCAGTACTTACAAAGCCTGACAGAAAAATGTGAGTTATTTTACTAACAAAATCCACACGCTCCTTCAAGTTTTTTGTCGATTTCAATTTTCATGTTGCTAATATAAAAGCAGCCAAGTTTCTCATAAAGCTACAAATAGTACAGTGTGGCTAAGCACAGGCATTCTTTCAAATGATTATTTCTCTTAGATGTGATCCAACACGAATTTCAGACAAAGTTCTGAACCAAAGCAAAATGACTAGTAACTGTTCCAGGCTGCATTAAAACAAACTGTGGCTACAGTGTGCAAAAAACTTCCACAAAGAACTACTGGGCAGAATGTCAAAAGAGACTAAAATACAAGAAATCATGGGTTAGCAACTATTTATGACACATGTATGGCTTATGTTCAGACAGCACCAGTTCCTATGTCAGTCCAGGTATCGATGTTAAATGAGCCACTCCATCTATCAATTTTAACAACTATATTTTTGTTTATACATAAATCCTTCATTTAACAAACATCTCAGTTTCAGTTAAGACTTGTAACAAATAATAAAACTGGAACATCTCTCTTACAATCTTTATCATATAGAGCACATCCTCATCTTCTTAAATTGAACAGTCTCAAAGGTGCTGTTGCAATAGTGTCTACACAAATAGCATTATAATAATTGTATAGCCTAGAATATGTCCAAATGAGGCACCTAATAGTGAAAATAAAGGAGTATGATTTTTAGAAATAGCACTGGCAGCTGCTGAATCTCTAAATTATACTGGTATGCTACCTCGTAATTTCATAACATTAAATAATGGTAATCCAATTTAGAGTTCACTCTCTGAATATATTACTACAGTTACTTCACAAGTAACATGACTAAAAGCCCAGATACCAAGCAAGTGGCAAATCCTCTACTCTCATAACTTATGCTCAGGTCCCAGACTTCCATGCAGTTATTTCCAATTTAAATCATTAAAAGCAGACATCTGTATTCCCTGTGTTGCTAACGCAATCTGCTCATCAAAAAAGCTTTCACACTACTTGATCACCTGGTTTATGCAGCTTAACTAAAAAACAGTGATATTCCCCGCAAAGCAGTCGTAGCATCACAGGACTCACTCTGCATTCTTTGACATCCATATGGAACATTTAGTTCTTCAAAGGAGCACTGAACCCACCACACACTAAGCTGGCAAGGTTCTGAGTCCCGGGGACAGCCAAGCAGTGCCTCTTGCAGCAGTTCCGCAGCTCCTAGAGCAGCGGTGCTTCCTCCCAGACACCTAGCTGGCAGTGGCTGATGGGCCTCTACCTCCCATGAAACTGGACATTACATTGTAGGGCCTCAAAACACACTCATGGTCCTCAGGCATAAGGGATGGACAAATGGGTGGAAGGGCACATATGGGAAGGTGAGATACCTCAAGGCAAGAGGTGGCATAGCCTTTGGTAAAAGCCCTGGAAACCCACAGGTTCTTGCATGAGATTCCTCCACGTATGTACCAAGCAGCTCGCTGTCCTTGTGAAGCCTACCTCTCGTTAATCAAGGACAATGACACTGGCACGCAGGCAGCTCCAAAATTTGCAAGGCCTGCCTCTGGGTTCAGTGTGATCAGATGTCTGCCCCTGTATTTAGTAAATCCACTTATTAAAGTGAAGCAATTTGGAATCCTTACTGCAGCTTGCAAAACCAACAAAAAATGCAAACCCCACATTTTGGTCGAACTCTAAAAATAATGGGCCCATCAGCCTCCTGTTCATTTAAGATGGATGCATTCCATTCTGTGCAAGTACTAGTGTTAAACTGGCACTTCCTACAGGTAAGCATTATAAAAAGAGAAGTGGCCTTCAATGGCAGCTTCAGACAGAAGAGAACTTTTTCTCCTTTCCATGGCAAAAATGGGAGGATGATGGAGGCAACCCAAACTTCACAAAAAGCTTTAACTAGTTAAAGAGCTGAAAGCAAATTTAAAGCCTGTAACTCATTGGGAGATACAACAGAATCATAGAAAGGCTAGGGTTGGAAAGGGCCTTAAAATCATTTAGTTGCAGTGCCCCTGCCATGGGCAGGAATGCCTCACACTATACCATGTCACTCAAGAATGACATGAGGACGTTTTTGGTATACATGGGTGGCTGGAAAACAATAAAGCAAAGCAAAGTTCTGGTGCTGTCCAAATTCAGAGTGGGAAAAACACTGTGAAAATTAAAATAGAGAAGATACTTACAGAATTAAGCTAAAAGATGCAAATAACGGCTTTTTAAAGTATCTAGTAATATAAGCAATCGCTATTACTATCTAAACAACACTCAATCCCGTGACAACCAAAATAGGTTTTAAAACTACATTCTGAAGCATGCTGTAGGGATATTCATTAGAAATATGTGGCGAATATTCTTCCTGGTGGGTATAACCTCAGAAAAGACAGATTCAATTATTGCATGCCATGCCTGGGCATATTCAGGTGTACGATTTAACTTCTTGAATTAAAGCTTCAAAGTTAATTGCATGGACCACCACTTTGCATCCCACCTGTCCCTATTTCCCAGAGAATCACAGCAGATACTATGTAAGGCAAAACCACCCTGCTCAAAGGAAGGTGACCAACTCTACCACCCCCAACTTCAATCTTAAGGACAGAGCCATTACCCTAAAACACACCCTTAATGTTGCAGGTGAACATTTCTGCAACTTGCAGCAGGCCAGTCTTCCAAGCAGTGATCCTGCCCAGAGCCCAATCCCAACGTAGCAAAAAACTGGGATCAGACCTGGACATCTTACAAAGAATGTGGAAACTAAATTATATCAACCTGGTGGAACCTGGAAGAATGAAACCTGAAATAGCCACTTACAAAACCACACAGAAATAAAATGCAACAGATGTTAGGGTGTGAGATGAGGAGCCCATCGGCTCCATACAAGACCAGCAATTCGATACAGAAATCCTTTCGCTACATTGACAGCACTTTGGTTCAGGTCGCAGGGGCAAGGAGGGCAGCAGAGTATGGCCAACTACCAACAGAGGAGTAACAGAGCTTTACCTAGGCAACGACTATGCTTCCAGAGATGAGAACATCGCCATTCCTTGGACGTTAGAGCACCGTTCGCACTCCCCCAGCCTCAGAGCTAACTGGGAAGGCGGCACACAGCACCGCCGGCACCGCACGGGTGCTCGGCCCCAGGCCCGACCGTGCAGAAGCACCGGTGCCAGCCGGCTGCGGCGACTGCCACACCGGGGCTCAGGGTGACGGGCAGGTCACACAGAGGTGCTGCAGCGAGGGCGCGCTGGACCCAGCCCCCCCCAGGGGTCCGGAAGGGCGCGGGTAGCGCACCCCTCCCGCCGGGCCGGGGCACCCCCGGCCCGCTTCACCTACCTGATGAGCGTGGCCAGGATCGGACCCACAGCTGGCCGGCTCCTTCCCGCCTGCCTCGCGCTCCTCCACCCGGCGGACGGCGCCGCAGTCCCGCCGTTCCCGCCTCAGCCGCGAGGAGCCGGGCGGCGCGGGGGGCGGTGCTGGGCCGCGCCCCGCCTCCCCTCGGCGCCGGCAGCGCGGAGGGCTGGGCCGCGCCGCGCCGCCCGCTGCAGCGCTCGGGTCTGCTCCGCTGTGAGGAGGGAGAGGAGAAGGACGGGACCGCCTCGCCCAGCCCCGCCGCCCGCCGCCTGGCCCGCGCCTCGCCGCCCGCCCCGTTCGCCCCCACCGCCGCCCGCGCGAAGATGGCCGGCTGGCAGAGCTACGTGGACAACCTGATGTGCGATGGTTGCTGCCAGGAGGCCGCCATTGTGGGCTACTGCGACGCCAAGTACGTCTGGGCAGCCACGGCCGGCGGCATCTTCCAGAGCATCACGGTAAGGGCGGCGGCGGGGAGGCAGGGCAGGGCGCGGGGAAGGGCGAGCCCGGCCCCGCGGGAGCTAGCGCGGCCGTTAGCGGCGGGGCGAGGCGACGGCACACGAGGGACGGGGGCACCTTGCGGGGCGGCGGGGAAGGCGGCGGTGGGCCCGGCGCCGGGGGAGCGAGCCCGCGCTGCCTTTTTGTCTGTGGCTGCCAGCGGCGGCGCCGTGGGCGCGGGGGCCCTTCCCGGCGGCGGGGGCGGGGGCCGCGGCTCGATGCGGCGGGGCCGCGGGAGGCGGCGGGAGAGGCCGCGCGGGGTGTGCGCGGTGGAGCTTGCGTAGGGCCGCCAGGGCCCGGCGCTGCGGCGAGGCTTACGTGCGCGGCGTAGGAGGCGTTCGTGAATGCCCACCTCGCCGCTGGCTCCATGTTTTTCATCGCCAAGATGGCGCACTGCCATTGATTCCTCTCTCCCCATCCCCCCCACCCCTGCCCGTCCTTCGCCTCTGCTCCCGCCGCCGCCCCGCTCCGCTTCCCTCAGCCCCGCTCCCGCCGTCCGCTCGGCCGGGTGGGACCCGTGCCGCCGTTACGTAAGGACCATGCGGGGTGGCCGGCGTGTTGCAGCGCGGCCTGTCCGGACGACCCGCCGGCAGAGCCGCGCCCCGCCCCACGCGTGGAGGTGCCGGTCCCGGTTCGGGAGCTGGAGCAGAGCGGGGCCGGTAAGGGCCCGCGGCCGTGGCGGCGGCCGCCCAGTGCTTTGCCGTGATTGGGGCGTCAGGGCCCGCCGTGACGCTGCACTTTGAGGCCGCCGCGCCGCAGCAGGGCCCGGCTCTCCCCGTCTTTCCCCCGCCTCACCGGGTCGCACCGCCGCCCGACCCTCGCGACCGCGCCGTCCGGCCCGGGGCGGGTGCTGTCCACCCTCGCGTAGGGGTGGACGGCGGCCACAGTAGCCGGGCGGTGCCGCGTAGGATCACCGCGTGTAGGAGTTGCCCGAGTATGCGGAGGCGCCTCAGCAGCGTGGCTAGGGCCGAGCTCCTGGCCCGCCGGTGGAGGCGGGTGGCATTTGAGCCGATCATTCGGGGATAAGTGCCAGTAGGCGTTTGGGTTCCACAGGGTTAGTGCGTTCCATCGCCAAGATACACGGATCCTGTGCTTAGCTAGTTTCAACCCTGAAGCACCTCCCTTAATGAGAGCTTGGATCCGAGAGTCGCTTCAGAATTGGGCTAAGGTATTCCAGGGCAGCGGATCCACTGCTTACAGTGGTAATAGACCAGGGCAGTGCAAACTGTGACTTACAAAGCACTGTGTTCTGGAAGACTTCCTGGTGGGAGCAGGGGGAAATGTACTGTCTCATCATCTCAACAGAAGACAGGATGTTTTCTGAATAGAAATTAAACAATAAAATACTGCCCTGCTAACTCTGAACTTTTTTCTTTGACAGCCAGTAGAAATAGATATGATTGTAGGAAAAGACCGAGAGGGTTTTTTCACCAACGGTCTGACCCTTGGTGCAAAGAAGTGCTCTGTGATCAGAGATAGCCTGTATGTTGATGGCGACTGCACAATGGACATCAGGACAAAGAGTCAAGGTGGTGAGCCAACGTACAATGTTGCTGTAGGCAGAGCTGGCCGAGGTAAGCATGATTTTCTTCACTCTCAGATCGCTAAATTAAGATTGACCCTAAGCATAGACTTCAGCTATTAAGAAAACCAGGCTCCTGTATTTAATGGTTAATTTTGGAAGTGACGCAAGGGGGGTGGATGGCAGTGGCCTGGCTGGCTGGCTAGGTCTCTGGCTGGTTATCACACTTGTCCCTGTTCCCACATGGGCACTAGGCTAGGAAGCAGTTAGCCAGATCACCAGCAAGCAGGGAAGAGCAAGCTACAGCTTGAAGTAAGCTACCAAGCTTGGTATCTTAAGCTTATGGTAGGGATCTAGTAATGATCAGTAGTGAAACTGACTCTCATGTTGTAAACTTCTGAACAGAAGGTTTATTCTTCGAAGATGTAAGTTCTTGTGTGAACTTCTACTCGCCTCTTAACAAGTTCTGTGCTAACTCTTCTTGCATTCCTGTTGAGCTCTCTGAAGTCTGTGAGCTAAAAGCCCATCCGATTTGGTATCATTGAGAAACTTGCTTTATGCTAGTACACCAACTCCTTGTGCTCCTCACTTAACTTCTAGTGAAACTTATCATGGGGAAGGCACTAGATTTGGATGTAAAAACATTCTTCGAAATACTGGCTATAAGTAGCAGGCCTTTCTGTTCAAAGTACTTGGCCTAGCATTTTTTGCCTTGCCATGAAGCAAACTGCTGAGCAGCAGACTTTTGCTTATAAGTATTAAAACAAAACTAGAGCAAAATTTCTTTGTAGGCTAAAGCTGTTGGCAAAAATACGGGAAGAAAGTTACAGCACTGAAGTGAAATAAGCAGAGTTATGGTTCTGCTGCTGATTGTGAAATGCCAAAGAACTGCTTGTCTTAAGCTTTCTGTGAGGGAATTGCTATGGAGATGTACAGTCACCTGTAGGTAGTCTGACTGCAGTATTTCCAGTTACAGTATTCCTAGCTTGGGAAATAACTGCTGTGCTTGTGGAAGCAGAGGGCTTATTGTGTCTGCGTACCTGCTGGTGACATCTGCTGGCAACTCGCAAGTGGTGTTTACTGGCTGAGAAGCCTTTGGATGTTCTTGTCCACTAGACAAGTGGGATGCGTCACCAAAATTGTGGGAATAGAGAGAGGGTCAACACCAAGATCTTCCCTGTGTTTTGTCTTGCACAAAAAGCATGTTTTCTAGTTGCATGGTTGTGTGAAAAGTCTTAGCTCTCTGACCCCATGGCTTTTCTGCTAATACTGAGGCAGTTACTGTTTTTCACACCAGTAGTGACCACGACAGAAAAGAATGTAAAAATATTCCCACTTCTGCTCTTCAGTCACACTTTCTTCCCTTTTTTTTTTTTGATTTAAAGATGCAGCCAGGGTTTCCTTGCTGGGTGATGGCGGATGGTGCTGATGGCAGAGAGGCACTTGTGATGCTTTTTTGAGATACTTGGTTGCATTTTTCTTAGCAGTGAAACGCTTAATGACTTACATAGTCACATAATATTCCTGAGGATAACTCATGCCTTCCCCCAGTCCTGTCTACATCTATATTTTTACAAAACTCCTGTTAAACTAGCTTAATAGCCAAATACTAAATCTTGAATTTGAGTGTGTTTATTGCACTGCCTAAAACTTGCATTATTTACTTGTCTAACACACTCTTTTTAAAACTTTTTTCTTTTCTCTTTCAGTCTTGGTCTTTGTAATGGGCAAAGAAGGGGTCCATGGAGGCGGATTGAATAAGAAGGCATACTCAATGGCAAAATACTTGAGAGACTCTGGGTTCTAGTTGTTAGGCAGACTGTTAAGTATTAGGGGAAGATTGCTATTAAACTTTCCTGGCGGTGAGCTTTAAACCTTACATTCTGGAAACTTTATTAGCAATGCAGGGTGATGGGGTATGAACCTGTGTCTCCTTTGTATCCCTTTGTTGGTGGGGAAAGGTGTTATTTTTTTTTTTTCATTTTTTTTTTTTTTCCCTTTAATTCTGTTCGTTTCTGTTTTCTTTCCTTGTGTACTCCAGCATTGGTTATAGTCATGGGAAAGGAAGGTGTCCATGGAGGGACACTCAACAAGAAAGCATATGAACTGGCTTTATACCTGAGGAGGTCTGACGTCTAAGCAGCCTCTCCCCATCCACCTAGCAACTCTCTTCATCACCACCCAGTTGTGTTCAGTGCTACCAGACTGTAGATGGTAGTTTGTGTTTTTTATTTACCCATTTCCTAATGTCATAATTCCAGTTACCCTTTGTTCATTTATATGTTAACCACTGTATGTAACCAAGTCCCATATCTGGCACCATTACTGCACCACAAAGATGATATGCATGATACCTTGAAAAACTTTTGGGAGGGGAATATGCCAAGTGTAGGCTTTGCTTTGTCTTAGCAGTTAGTGTGATATTGATGACTAAAACAACTTAAATACTAAACAAGGTGCCGATTGTACAATCTAATTTGATCAATGCCTCTTCAGCACTTTGAGCAATTACACAGCTCACTAGTCTTCCTTTCATAGAGCATGGTTGGGAGGAAAAAAGTGCATGCATATCTTTACTTCTGTCCCTGTTTTTTTTTTTATTCCACATGTTTGCTCACACCCGTTATTATAGTGCCTGGTTTGTTTAACCGAGTTGTGACTCAGAAGCTATTAATGTTCTATTAGTTTTGTTGTTGCACTTCACTGTAGGCTTAAGTCTTTCTATTTTTTTGTCATGATGTCTGAAGCTTGTACTGCTTAACAAGTGCAATCACAAAACTGTGGAAGAAAGGGTACAGACGCACTTCCTCCCATGACCTTAAAGCCACATCCCGAACGGATCCCCGCAGACATTCCATCGTTGCAATAGCTCAGGCACTTTTTTTTTTTTTTTTTTTTTTGCCAGCTCCTGTTCTGTAGTTGAATTGTAAGAGGCTGCCACTATGGACATTAGATAGCCCAACATAACCATCTGGAGTGTGTCTGGTTTCAGTTTTTCATAGGACCAATTTTAGTTTGCAGCCTGGGGGTCATGGGGTGGGTTTGGTTTTTTGGTTCTTGTTTTTTGTTTGGTTTTTTTTTTTTTTTTTTCTTTTGTTGCTTTTGTTTTTTAATATGGAACTACAATGTCATTGTGGAAAACTGCCACCTTCAGCTACACCGGGCGCTCTGACTGACTCCGGTCTTTCTGCCAGATCACTCACTGGTAAAGAGTTTTGCTGCTCTGAAGCCACTGTTTGGATGAAGGTTGGTAGTTTGAAAGCTAAACTGTCAAAATGATGCCATTTCAAATTTTAAATCTTCATTTGGCCTGTCACACCCTTGCTGCAGAAATGATGGAGTGAACTGCCTTGTGCACTAGTCATCTGAAATGTCTGTAACCAAACTCTCAGTTCAGACACGGTACTAACTTGTATGTCCATTTAAAGAGAACTGCAGAACTCCGTATACAAAAGAATAAATGGGAGGTGGTATTGGTTGGAATAACTGACTTGGCTGTCTTGTGATGAATTTTTTTAATATGTATTCTGTGCCATACTATTGTTAAAAAAAAAAAAAATGAACTGTTGCTATTGTGAGATGGATTTTAACTGACTACGAGGGTTTCTTTCGAATGGCACTACTGTAGGGACATTCTAGTCTTTGCTTCTATTGTTGGGCCTTGTGGATAATGTACAGATTTAAACGAATTCTTGTTGCTGATTTGTCCATTTCTTTCCCTGCACTTTGTTACATCTGGGATACAGTCTAACTCATCTGATTTAATATGCATTTCAAAAAATGCCATAACTATTAAAAACACCTTGTTTACAGACAGATGAAATAAATTTATTCCAACCAAACAAAATCTGGCTGTTGGTAATTTTTCCCTTCCTAGCAGAAATCTGCTGAGGCCCTTCTTCACTGCATGGCTGGCTACACTAATACTAGATGTAGGTGCCATTCTGAGTTTTGTAAGACAGCAATAGTATGATAATACCTCTTCAGTCAAAGGCCAGGCTCTCTTTGGGGTAAATCATCTTAAGTGAGATGATGTCTTGTCACAGAACTCCATGTTTATCTGATTAGGGTTAGAGAGTTCCCCTGCCACATGGGTACCTAATGTACAACCTCTGGAACAAAAGCTAGAGATCTTTTCCACGTTAAAAACTCATTAGGATATGTAGCAATCTAACCAGGGTCAGCTCTCCACAGGGTAAGAACATGCTCCCCTCAGAAAGGACAGAGTTAAGGTCTCTCTTACCCCAAAATAATTCTGCCTGGCTTTTGGCACTTCTGCTACCCAAGATGGGCCCTGTAAAGTAACACAGCACTGGTGAGATGCAGTAGTGAACAATGGGAGCTTAGGTGCTGGGAAAGAAAAGCCAAAACCACAGGAAGTTAGCTAAGACTGTGCTTCCCTGGGTCCTGGAGATGACCATTAAAATGCTTTTGTTCTCCCCTACATCTTGATCTTCAGCGTGAATGTTGTACCTGCTCCTTTGCTTGCCACTAGATCCCAGCCTAACCTAAAACCTTTGTATACAAAAGGTCTTGCCTTCTCCACGTACTCCAGTTGTTTGCTGTCCAAACCTGCCTTCCAGCTGTTAGCGTTAGAACAGACTAGAAAAAGCCCATAGCGCTAAGCAAGTTTACATTTAGTAGTAACTAATACAGAGGTTACAAACCTTTCATTTCTCCCTTAAATTTGTGTGAATCCTTGTTTTGCTCTGTATCTAAACTGTCTAAGCCCAATGTAACCCAACTCACATCCTGACTGCAGAACTTTTTTCTGGGGGGAAGGATCACTCCCCAGAGCTTTTTTTGTAGTAAGGCCATAGCTGGAATTAACTGTAATGGCACCTCAGAGGCAGGAATAGCCACCAGAAGAGCACACCAAATTCCTTATTTATCTTAACACTGTTCCCTTCCGATCAATCCCCCTCTCCTGAACAGGTGTCTGTATATCACCTGTATACTTTTTCTTGGTAATAATTAGGTGCTGCTCAAATTCCTTTTTCAAAGGTGGTGGTTGTTGAATTTCCCCAGCAGAAAGCTGTCTGTGTAAAGTATCTTCCTTGAATAAGTCTGACTTTGATAAATTTCACATTTCCATATCAACAGATGATTTAAATACCGAGGGTTATTTTCCTGTGCTAAAGGTCTGAACACTGAATCGTGACCTAGGTCATAAATTTGCATTAGTATTTTCCTTGAAGAAGTTAAGAGAAGAAATACAGTCAAATGCTTTGTTTCAGACATTACAAAGTTCCATGTAACTGGTCTTTCTGCTGAAACGAAGCCCTGTGCAGTCCTGCACACCCATCATCCTCCTTTTGCAATGGATCCTCCTTTAGCAGGATCGCACTGCTTAACTTTGGGGTGCCTAAAATACAATTGTGAATGCACTGACAACATCTCAACAGTAGGAACCCATTTTAAGAAACATCTTTCAGCTTCGCAAGTTTTCAGAAATGTTTTCACACTGGGACTTAACTAGGCATACATACACTGAAAGTGGAATTTTACATAGTGAAAATACAATAGTACACTGTCATCAACCCCATGGATTGCTGGTGGCAGTGATTTGAAGATGAGTCATTCTTTCATTATTATACCTTTTCCATGTCTCATTCTGCAAAATAAACTTTCTTTGCTCTTACCCAGTCCCAGAGAACTGATTTCCTTTGCCAAGCTGAAGCAAGGATGGTGTTGCTGCTTGGTGTGTTAGGTCAGAAATAACAAATGGAAACCCCTCACCTGTACTCACCGCAGTCCAGGGTTCAGTGTTTTCTGACTTCTGGAACACAGGCTCACAGACTAGCTCTACAGGTGTCAGCAGGTGGGCAGGAAATATTAACAGCACCCTGGTCCTCCTTCCCTCTCCCACACGCAAATTACATGTACAGACCCAGACTCAAACTTCTGACTAAAAGCGAACAACAGTGAAGGTTTTCTGTTTAACTTGGTCCTCCTCCACACAGTACTGATCAGTCCAGCACTTTGTGCTGTGACACACAGTGAAGTGTAAGCTGCTTGCTTACCAAGGAATCTTAATAGTTGCATGTTCTGGATCTTTAAAAATACTTTAGTCATAAATATAGAAGACTATGCCATGAATGTAAGAAATGTGAAAATTCAGTAAATTCCTTTTGATACTTAAAGTGGAAAACATGTTTATTAACATTCTGTCAAGCTTTCCTTATTCAAGGCCATGTAAAAAAAATCTCTGCATTTTGAGTATATGTGTTTTTACTTTCTACATAGTTACAGAGGTATTATATAACATTTACTTTTTTCATGATACACTGGTAAGTACTGAGTTCTGTTAAACAGTTATAAGCACTTGTTTTCAAATCAGGTATTTGAAAAGAATTATTTTTTTTATATACATAGTTCAGCAGACTAATGCAGCATAAAATGCTCTTTAGTAAGAGGTATATGAGTTGAGGATCAATAGAATACTTACCTAAATTATTTTTTGATGTGGAAAAACCCCTCTGTTTTGGCCAGCCCCTTTTCTTCTCCCAACCCTCCCCCCCCCCCCAACTCCGACATCATCACTGGAAACCAGACTACATCACAGTAGCAGGTAGGGATAGCTTATCTATTTATGGTGGATCTTACCTTGTGAATTACTCAAAACTAAACATATATTCTAAGTTTCCTTATGCTAGGAACTGCTCAGTGGAACTGCTTAAACTCAGCTACTTTGGCAAACTCCACAGTTTGGAATCTGCTTTGAGATAAAAGTGGAATTTCTTCTGCTTTGCTTTGATATTGCCACCACATAGAACACCAATCTGTTCTACATCTTTCTTTCAGAAGTGGTGACAGTTTTTAGGAAAACTCTATACAAACATGCAAATACATTGTTCTGTTGGGCATAAGGGGTAACACATACCATACATGAAATAAATATTGCTATCAGTATGACCCAGTTGTAGCTACAAAATGGAAAAAAATTACTTCCAGATAAACCCCATTTCAACAAGATACATTTAGAGTCTGTGATATTTCTATTGATATAAACTATTAACATTATTTATTAGCATTGTGAAGTCCAGTTAAACTGTTCATTTTGAGAAGACAGAATGCGTGACTGAATACCTGCGTCAGAAATAAATCTCTAATGATTTAACCATAGTACTACTACATGAACTGCTGCTCCTATTGAAGAAACCAAATGGATTAGAGATTAAAAGATATTCCCTATGTAAAGGTTTGTGAAGTACAGCCTTTCAGAATGCTTTTGTTCGTACACTATTCATTATTAGTAGTCTTAGACAGTATTTGCCACTCTGTACTCCCTTTCATCATTGGGCTGCAGTTGGACCA
Source organism: Amazona ochrocephala (assembly GCA_039720435.1). Lineage (NCBI taxonomy): Eukaryota > Metazoa > Chordata > Aves > Psittaciformes > Psittacidae > Amazona > Amazona ochrocephala. The sequence goes on along the minus strand of CM077884.1, from coordinate 35,739,371 downwards.
CTACACTTTCTTCGTTTGTTCCATTTTCTACATCACTGCTATCAATATTGTCATTGTCATCTTCCTCATATTCTGAGGACTCAGTCATGTTCTGATGGGAATGAGATTCTGACAGAGCCCCAAAAGACTGAGTACTAACTGAGGCTAATGGTCTAAGCAAGGGAGTGTTTTCAGACACTTCATTCTCTTCTTGACTACTGTCTGTTTCAGAGTCAGAGTCCCCCTGAGAAGGGACCACTTTCTGCTTACATACAGGACACGTTTTTTTTGTTTTTGTCAGCCACGGGTCCACACACTTGCAGTGATATGCTGTTAGAAAACAAAACACAAGTCCATCATTAACTAAGTGAAAAGGACAAGGAAACCTGCTCAGTTGTACTTACGCTTAGTAACACAAAAGAATTTTAGAACTTAACTCAGAGAATTCTAGTCACAAGTTTGTTGGCATGCAGACTGCCTATCCTGTACAGAACACCTTATAGATGATGATCTTGGCCATGCAGATACATGCAATGAATACTTCTTCTACTGAACAAATCTGAGAGCAATTCTGCAATGGGCCATGTTAGACAAAATAAGCTTTAAAAGCTTCTTGAGGAACTATACCCATCGTACCTATCCTGCAGCAAGCATGCCCACCATCATTCTCCTCATAATGCCTTTAACTTCCACTGATATGTATTGAACCACCTTGTTATTAAATAAAATTAATGTGGTTTTAATTTTTTAGTTACCGCATTATTAAATAAAATGATCGTATTTTGCCGATGTTAAATCAGTTCTACAGTTGGCACTATGACTAGACTGGCCTTGTTTAAAAAAAATTAATCTGAAAGTGTCTTTTATGTTATTAAAAACTAAGCTCTGCTTATTAACAAAGACTTGTATCTGGCAAAGAGCATACTGTGTTTAGTACACATTAAAACCCGCTAGTAGCATGCTCTCCATGAAAACTGACCGTAGTGGGGTTTTTCTGTCAGCTACCTTTGATATTGGTGATTTGGGATTGATATTGGGTTTCATTAACTTTGCAGTCCCGAGCTGGGACAGATGCTATGATCTGTTCTTTCTCATGTGAGAACTCTTTGTCAGCCTCTTTTGAAATTTTTATGACTGGGACCTACAAAGCTCAGTCTGTCACCTGCTGTGTTGACTGTGGATGTAAGGCTGTAACATCAGTTGCCTCTTTTTTTACATCTCTTAGTGATGTGGTATTTGCTGTTGCAGTGCTTGATCAGAGCAGGAATCTAATGAGGAAAATTCTGGGTAAAACTGCATCCAGCCAAAATGGCTATAATACAGTTAATGGACTCAGAGGCAGAGAGGGGTCTCAACCTGGGAAGGATGAATCTATCGTGAGAGTGGACACAGGTTTTATAAAAAAGAAAGAAATAAGAATTAGAGCCGCTCTTGGGCCCAGGCCTCTTTGAGACTTCTAGACAGGAGCTCTAAATGCTTCTTGTACTTGTATGCACTTGGAAGCAGTCTTGTCTTGTTGATAGACACGTACATGACTACTAGATACACCTTTTGCAGTGGGCTGTATTTCAGAAAGGCTGTTCACACAGTACAGTATTTAACTTGTCACAGTAAAAATGTTCTAATTTCTGCACTGACAACACTGACTTCCAAGTGCAGTCAAGGCAGTAGTGTATACGGCTTCAGGCTACAGGACAGACTATATCCCCTCATCTAATGTCTATGTCACTAATAGCTAAATTATGTTTTTATGGTTTAAGTGCCTTGGAGAAAGCAAAAGTCTACTTTTTTTAAATGTAAAAAGTAACTCTGGAATGTGCTTCCCTGTTAAATACAGACATTTAGAGTACAGTGTTAAACCCAGATGTCTTTCATGTGCACATCCAAATAAAAACACAAAAGTGGGAACGTGTGCTTTTTCTGCATTTAAAAAGACAAAAAAAAGTTTGTTCTTTTCCCAATTTGTACATACACTCCTGCGTATTAGCAAGAATGAATTTTATAAATCAATAAATTCACTGTAGGGTTTAGACACGGTGTTTTAGAGAGCTGTTTTAATACAAATACCTAACCTAAGATAGAGCTGCTTACCATGAGAACATGGAAGGATTCTGAGCTTGTCTCCATCCTCATATTCATCCAGACAAATGGCACATACATCATATTCATCTCCTGCAGCACATAATTGAAAATCAGTTTAATAGATTTGCAACAGACCTTTGCAAACACATGCATACAGGTTCTCTTGCTGAGCTTCCCAGGCTGAAGAAATTACTACTCTTCCCTGTCCATGCAAGGGGCAGGTTCTTTGGAGCTACACAGTTGACTGCTCTATTTCTACCCTTACTTATTAGGGCTAGAGCTCATTCACTTTCCCTTCAGGTTAATAAACACTTCAAACTATGTGAAGCACTACATCTATAATATTTGTTCATTCTTATAAAAAGATTTTTAAAAAAATAAAATTTCTGTTTTGTTTTTATCAAGGGCTTTTATACAACACTGTCCTTTTTACCAATCAAATTTCCTGGAGATGCCGGCTCTCCAAAGTTTGCAGTTACACCAGAAGCTTATGCCCTTCTCATAACCCAAGTTCATCTGTTATAAAAAAAACAACTGAGAAGAAAGAAGAGCGCAATGGTTGATCACTGCAGTGTTGCTAGTGTGATGCAACTGGGGAAAAACAAAACTGCAACAGTAGAAAGCACCAAAGAGCAGTCTTTCCAGAAGCATTAAGTACTGTTCAGGAGTCTGAACTGGGGCCACCTGTATCCTCAAAAGATTAATTCAGACAGAAACAAAGAATATTATGATCACGTAACCATGAAACTTATCATACAAGAAGAGCAAAATAAAATAGCCAGGTATTTTTTTATAGAAATATTTGAAGGCTGAAAAGGGATTCAGCTTTCTCTATCAACAACGCAGAGGAGCAGTATCACCCAAAGAAGCTGGGGAGGGGGAGAGGTGGGAAGAGCTATCATCAGACCAGGAACTGTTAGATTGGAAGTGAAAAGAAAGAAAACAATGGAGAGAAATAAGCCTAGATCCCCCAATTCCTGTCTAAGACTGCCAGTTACTAGGCTGTATTATTAAAGGTGAGTAGTGCAAAGTACATATTTTAAAATAAAGAGGTAGCTCCATTTAATTTTATAAGGAGCCACATTTCAGGTATGTATTGTGAATACTTATCTGATCAAACCCTGAGAGGGACTTAAGCAGTGAAAGGGTCCCTGTCACTGTTTGTTACTGACCCCCTGCTTTGACATGAGCTGGGTTCAGTATCTGTTCAGCTCTGTCAAAGGTGGAAAAGTTCTGGCCATGTGCTCAAAGCCACTGTGTATGCTAAAGTTGGTGAACTCTTCTTTCATACATCTCTTGCAACTTAAGACACATCCAGTGCTGCAACTCACTATTTCCAGATGGTATTTCTATTATGCCACTAGCACTTCATTTAAACAAATGAACCTCACTGTCTTGGCACTGCCCAGTACTGCACTGTCTCTTCACAATCAGCTGCTTGGTAGGGCTGCACCCTCCCAACCATAAAGTGTTGTTTAGATATCTATACAGTGTTCCAGAAAAAAATTTGCCTGGTTCAGCCCACCTCTCCCCCTATTAAGTCTTCCCTGTCACAGGGATAGAAGCCCATGTGCCAGCAGGCTGAACTGCAAGCTTCCATATCGCCCAACCAACAGGTTAAAGGACTGGACAGCTACATGGTCAAGTGATCCAATGTGTATTTGTACATCTTATCACAAGGGCAGTGATCTGCTCAACGTGGTGCTAGTGTGCCTACATCCTGGTTATATGCCTTGTGATAGGAAAGCAAAGGCACCAGTGATAAAAGACCGGACAGGAAAAAAAGACTGCCCAAAGGAGGACACCCCAGATATCCCAAAGAACTACGTCATTCCCTGCACATTTTGATATTTTGGCTAAGTATTCATAACAGGAGCCCTAGACCAAGTCTGCCTGTTCCCAATCTGTACCATCTTCACAGCTGCTTCTTAACATTCCGGTGCGCAGCAGTTTACATTTCACCATCTTCAGGGGCTAAGACCCTTGGTCCTACCATACAGCAGAGGAGCTAGGGAAGTAAAGAGGTGTAGGTCCCATGAGAAAAAGTATGCGCAGAAAAGGTTCACTATCTCATATACCAAAATACCAAATGGAGAAGGCATACAGCAAGGCAGTGACCCCCATGAGAGAAATGAGGTCCCCACGATCTTCTCACCTCAAGGTAAAAGAAAGAAGGGCTGAGATGCTGTATCTCACTCCCAGTGCCCCTCAGGGCATCCTTCCCTATTTCCTTCCAATTCCTTAAAAATTTCACCTATCCTGAACCCCATCCATCCCACAAGTGTTACCTCATCCATTATCCTCACAACCCTATTCTCTACTCCTATGCCCCACAGCATCACCTTAATCCTCTCCCAGGAAGCTTCTGTCAAGTCTTTTCCTATCTGCACTAGAACTTCATTGCTGCACATCACCCCAAGGCTTGACACTGGAAATGTCAGATTTAAATGTGTAAGACTTACACATGCTAGGCCTAGAGTTAATAGCCACAAGAAGAATGTTTTCACATACTTAGTTCACCTTTCAACATACGCATATCACCCACAGTATCCTGTGACACACCAGAGTTTAGCACAAATTCACAGGTTTTTTTAATACCAAATCCTATATTACTTCCCAAAACACTTTCCAGATTACATAGAAGAGACTGACATCGCAGTCCACACTCCAGGCTTGTTCAAAGGAATTGGTGCGATACACAACAGCCAAGTTGTCAAAGTGTTGTTTTGTGGAAAAGGCGGAAATAATGGGGCAGATTTCAGTAGTGTGTAGCTACAGCAGGCCCACACCTGGGTCATCAGCTTACTCTACATTATCAGGAAGGAATGCAATTGAAGGAAACCGGCACATTTTGCATTACTCGGAAGAGATGTCCTTTCAACACAAAAGCCTGTGATGACACTGCATGGCAGGAGAGAATTTCTGGAAACTCGGCTCAAAATTAATTTTGATACCGTCCTGCTAAACCCAGTGCTTTTCTACAGATGGCAAAATTAACTGATTAGGTATTTAGAGTCAGTTTTCAAATAAAAACTTAGTTTTCAAAATGCAACTCAGCATGGTTCTGTATCTGTTTAGTATGAGTAAGGAGACCAAGTGTATCAGAGCTGGAAAAGTAAGAGCTCTACATCAGCATCAAAGGAGCTGAGCTTTCCAAGAACGCTGCAGAAAGCTAACAGAAGTAACATCAGAGGCACAGGAGATGAACAGCCATTGTCAACTCAAATTTCAAGTATTACATGAAAATCAGTTTTCAGGGAAAGAGGATCACAAAATTAAGTTGTTCAGCAACAGATGAGGCAAAGATGTATTATTTTTCTGTTCATGTGTTCATAATAAGATCATTAATAAAGCACAAAAGTTAAATTCAAAAGTTAAAGTTCTAAAACGCAGCCTGGGCAGGATTTTTCATTAACTGTGTAACAATATACTTCACTGAGAAAAACTTTCTTTGCAAATGTAAAAAACTCAAAAAAAAATCAACACAAAAATACCAATTCCAAAATGCAGGATACTGTCAGTCAAATGCCACGTAACAGCTTTTCCAATTGAGTCTGTAAACAATCTTTACCTCACACGATCAGTCTCGATCATGTTTAGATAGTTCTCATAACTAAAAAAAGAATAAAAAAACATACTGAAGAGTTACAGTAGTAGCTTAATAGTATTCATACATCCACATAGAAATAACTGTACCCTCAGCTTTTAAATAAGGACATGCCTTATACTCCACATTAGCAGACCAAGGGAAGCACCCCTCTGCTTTGATTCAGGATTTCTGCAAGCTTTCCTTTGCAGATGATTTTAACAAAAGTGAGCTTACTTGGGTTGCCCAGGGAAGTTGTGAATGCTCCATTCCTGGTGGCATTCAAGGCCAAGCTGGACAGAGCCTTGGGTGGCATGGTTTAGTGGGAGGTGTCCCTGCCCATAGCAGGGGGGTTGGAACTAGGTGATCTTAAGGTCCTTTCCAACCCTAACTATTCTATGATTCTAAGAACTGAGCCAGCTCATTAACAATCAGGCTGCTTAATTTATCTGCATTTGTGTTGAGCTGCATTAGTAGCAGGTGTTTTCTGCATCATTCCAATGTCAAAATATCACTGACTATGATGTAAAAAAATCAAAATCATACAGGATTGTTTTTTGTAGTTCAGGGAATATAGAATCCTGTATTCTTGCGCACACAATTCTCTGAAGGCCATAGCGACTTACATGCTGTAGAATCAAACATTTTCAGTATAAAGTGTGTTCTGTCCTGGGCTTTTCTAAAGGTGCTGTCAATTTTTTTAAAAAATACATACAATACATGGCAGTGTTCATCTGGAATTTGTCTTCCATAGGGTGGGTGACACGGAATAGGATCTTATGCAGGATCATGACTATCACATGTTGCTGTTCTGCCAAAATTATTTCTTTTTTCCCCACAAAGACTTTGATAATTCAAAACTACTACAAGCAAAATTGACATCTATTAAAGATGAAAGCAGGAAAAACCATAAAGCATGTGAAGGGCTCTCCACTGTGGTACTAGGTCTATATTTGGAAGATAGTAAAGGAAGCCTACTTGCATGCAATTATTTTCTCGCCTCATTCATAAGGCTTGCTCTTGTATTCCTTGTACAACTTCAACTCCCCTAATGAGCAAAGGAATGCAAAATGAGCCCTCTCATTTTACCAAAATACTGCATACGCTTGACTGCTTCTGTTTTATGACTGCCATGACAGAATTTATACTGAATCTGTATTTTGCCTGTGCCTAATACTTCCACTTTAGAACGGAACAAAAACTTCTTTCATCTTTCCAAAGGTATAAAACCAACAAAACATTTTAAACAGTACTCAATTATATAGCAGACACAAAACCAAGGCACATAAGATGTCCTTAAAAGGCAACTTCTTCACATTATTAGAAGAATTTCTTTATTTGTGGGTGTTAAGATAGATGCCAAGAACTATGTAATAAAAGACTGATCTCTCATGCAGTAAGGTCTTGTGTTACCTAATGCCTGGCTTCTCCATTATTATAGATCACATTAAATAAACCAGCCAGTGGCACGGGTACAATTAAATGAGACACAGCAAATTACTTAAATTACAGGTTTGCTAAAGCTAGTGGTTTGACAGGGAAAAAAGTATGGAATCAAGACTGTGAAGATAAGTGAAGGAACACATCTGCAATATGCTTCACTACTGGCAAAGGTAAATTATGGAGATTAGTACATATGCAGTAATTACATTGCTTTAATTAAAAACATTTTTAAACTAGAAATAAAAGGAATTAATGCAAAAAACAAAAATTGTATTGATAGAGCATTGTAACATTAAGTATTCAGCTTCCACAAGAGCACTGCAAAGTAGTAAACATAGAATCATAGAATCATAGAATAGTTAGGGTTGGAAAGGACCTCAAGATCATCGAGTTCCAACCCCCCTGCCATGGGCAGGGACATCTCCCACTAAACCATGCCATCCAAGGCTATGTCCAACACCGCCTTGAACGCCGCCAGGGATGAAGCATCCACAACTTCCCTGGGCAACCCATTCCAGGGCCTCACCAACCTTACAGTAAAGAATTTCTTCCTCATATCCAATCTAAACTTCCCCTGTTTAAGTTTGAACCCGTTACCCCTTGTCCTATCACTACAGTCCCTAATGAAGAGTCCAACATGCCAACTCTTAGTTTATAAGGATAGGAAAGAAAGTAGATGGAGACTTTATCTTAGCATGCACAATATCAGAGTATACGTTGCAACTCAGGACCTCACAGTTAATAGGTCTATTTTTCGAATATCAGAAATCCATTATTAAAACCAAACTGTCATCTGTTTCCCCAAAGATAAATTCCAAGGGCTTCTGTGGTGGCATAGAACCTGTAAAATGTGGTTCATGTTACTTTTGTTAATATATATGATTCAACATAAAGGCAGAGCAGATGACCACCACTGGAAAGCAACACTGTGGAAATCTGGCATTTCAAAATAAGCACAGTGGACATAAGAACCAGTTTTCCCAATAGTTCCTATACAACAGGAGAAGATAAAGGGAAAGCAGGAGAGAAAACAAAAAACACCTCATGGGCAGGTAGGAAAAGCCAGAGTGATTAAATAGAGCCCATTACTGCTAGACCTAGATCACTGACATACGAGTTTTTGTCTAATGTAACACAGTGAAGTACTTCAGCTATAGCTTTTAAAAGAAAATTGCTTCCTCTTTTGCTATGATATTCCTTCTCTCTGTTGTTTCTGTTAAGTCAAACCACGTTTATGGATCATTTATAATCAGCACATTATCATCATGTTCAATGCAGAAATTAATGTTAACCATCAGTACTGTCAAGGGCATCACAGCTCAGAGAAAATGAAAATTAAAAAAAAACCCACATTCAAATAATACTTCTGTCTTTTTATCCCCCCACTAGTCATTCACCATGTATAAGAAACACTGGAAAATGATAGCACACTGCTCTTGAGTAGGCTTATCTCTCTACGACATCCCCACGCAAATGAACATCGGCACATTCAGAAAAAAATGACACAATGGTAGAGCATCACATCCATTTCTGGGCCATGTAAATACAGATAAACTTCTCTAGTAATAGCTGATCCTTCATGACGACATGCCCCTCGAAGAACAGATTTATTTTCTAAAAGAGACACTTTGCAGACATCTTTTTTCTGAAATACCCATTACTGTACTTCAGAAGCTGACTCAGAATCACCAAAAATTGGGGAAAAAGTATGGAAACTGCTACAAGTTACCTGGAAGGCCAGAGAGATGCTCAGGCAGGGCTGGGTATCGGCCGGTGGGTGGTGAGCAGTTGTATTCTCTTCCCTTGTTATTTTCTTAATCATTATTATTATTGGTGGTAGCAGCAGAGGTTTGTGCTGTACCTTAGTTACTGGACTGTTCTTATCTCAACCCAGGGGAGTTACATTCTTCCGATTCTCCCTCCCATATCTCTGGAAGTTGGGGGGGGGAGGGAAGGGGAATGGGGGAGTGAGCAAACAGCTGCATGGTTCTGAGTTACCAGCTGGGCTTAAACCACAACAGTATCTTACTTATATAAACTGTGCATGAAAAGTCTTTAGTATTATCTTCTACCTACTTGGCACATATAAATAAAGTATTTTCAGAAACAAAGAATTACCCATCCACATATATGTGCACTTGTGAACAATGAAAAACGCAAAAAACAAAACTGCCAAGACCGGCAGACCTCATGACTTGTTTTCTCTATTAGACCATAAGCGTACTGTGCATTTAAGCAGAAGGGTCAGTAATGATCAGCTATACTCACACTTGCAGGGGAAAAAAAGTAATTCAGGAATACACAGTAAACTGCAGAACTGCACTTACTCTGGAGCAGATTTTTAGAAAGCCTTGAGACACCTCTACTCCCCACTATTCTCAATCACATATATCAATCTGCATATAAAGATAAGTACACAAAAATTCAATACGTAAAAATATGTATTTACTTAAAATGAAACATACTCTTACAGCTTATTATTTGTCCCATATATTGGGCCTTTATTCCATGTGTGTATGAAGCATTTCAAAGCTGACTGTCACAGTAAAACTCTTTTTTCACCTAACAGCTCCATTTTTAGAAGTCTTGTGGCTGTAGCAACTTCCAAATTCTGGATTCTTCATCAGGTATCTAACCACTCACTTAGGATCTTAAGTTTTCGAAAATGGATGTAGAAAAAAATTGCTCTGTTCATTTTTAATTTGTTAATGATATGCCCACACATTTCTTCTTTTGCAGCATTCCATCTTCACTAAATTTACAATATTTTCTTTTCTATGGGAGTGAGAGGTTACACTAATTTCATTGACGTTAAAATCTGAATTTTTTTTCAGTCTTTGCTAGATTCCATTTTAGTTAAGCTGATGTGGAAATAATATTATGCATTTCTGAAAAACAATGTTTACGATAACTACCAATTCACATCTAAGCTATAATTCTTCTGAATATTCAGATTCGTCAAAGATCAAATTACAGCCACATTAAATGGATGGCTTTTTTTGCTGTATTCACTTTTGTTATAAAGACATTCATATGAAAGATATAAACCCCCACTGACTTCTGTATGACCCAAATGTAATCCATTTTGTAAGGAACCACAACACAACAATCCAAAAAAATCCACCAGTGTAGAAAACACATTCAGAGTACACTGCATTCTGTGGAATTATCCAAAGGCAAGGCTTGTTGATTCGGACTTTGCAAAGATAGTCAATGCCACGTCTTTTTGTTTCTGCATCTGCTACTCATTACAGAAATACTAAGTGACTGATTAAAAGCCTACTGAAATCAGTAAAAAAATTTCCATGTGTTATGGTGGTATCTGACCACCATATAATAATTCAGAGACTATTCATATATTTTCTGTGTTAACAACTCCAGTAATGTCAGGGTGCAATCCCCCATATAGAACAAGCATCTTCATTACATCATCATCTGCCTATCAACCTACAAAATTCTAGACAACTACTAAAGCCAACTTTCCCTTAAAAGCCTTTTTACAGTGAAAACCACTTATGCAGTTTATGATCCAAAAAACAGGGCAAGAAACAAGAAATAGTATCTATGGTGTCTTAGCTTCAGTAGTTGACTAACGTTTCAATACCAACGGATTTTTAAGAATACACTGGAGACAAAAAGAAAATCCAGCATTCCTGAAAATAGGATTATAGTCCACAGGAGTTATTTTCACCTATCCTTCCAAAACAAAAGGTTAAGATTGTTTGGATATAACATCAAGAGATCTGAAGTGAATGGACTGTGCAATAATGTCCTGAGAAAGCCTGTGTTTCACAAGGAAACATGAAGCAATGTATTTTCATTGTAATCACTAAAGACAATATACTGCAAGTACTAGGTCAAATTCCATCCTTTTAGTAAAAGGACTTCACGTAATATAAGAGATTAATTTCACAGCAGTAGAACCAAAGTGATCATTTGCTTAAAGAAACTGAAATCCTAGTTGAACAAATAAGCTTTTTGTTCTGTTTTTCATAAGCCACTGAATGCAGTGGCCACCTAGAGATTTACAGCCGGGTTGCTTTACAATGACTGAGCGAGCTCCAAACAATTCATATGGTGTAAGATTCAGCAAAAGCAAAGAGGAAGGAAAATAAGTAAATGCGCAATAAGATATTTTCATATACTGGCTACTTAGTCATGTAATTCTTGAGATTTTCAGTTGATTGTGTGCATCTGTAGTAAGACATTAACTGACCTCCTTGAAGTAACTTTTTTTCTTGAAAATTTCAACATGAGGTAGAACATAATTTACTTCATATTTTTATTCTAATTTGATGTCACAAGGAATCAAGAAGAGGAAACAAAAATAAGATTAGTTTCATTGGTTTACTATAATTTTTCAGGGTTAATTTTAAATCCATAGCACCGTAGCAAGGTTCAGTCAATCCTGCAGAAGAAAACATTTTACTCTTTCTTTTTTCCTTTGAGGCTGACTAACATTGCACAAACATGGTATTGCTCAAATTGAACATCTGCTTTGCACAGTGAGAGTGATGTCATGAATAATGCAAGTTGGCTTTATCAGGGGCAAAGAACAGTAAGCCGTTCTATCCTTGAATCCAGGCATATCCCCTAACATGGTCTTTGTGCCTCAGAAAATACACTCTTTATTGACACGTGTTATGTGATAATTGTTTCAATTAAGTACTTTTCCCACCTTTTCCTCTCATGCCTTGCAATAGCTTCTATGAATGAACAATGATGGTAAAATGATAGCACATGTCAAAAAAAAATGAATTAGCAGATTCTTTTTTCTACTTTTAAGGAACAGACTACAACAGAGAAGGAATTACAGCAGCTTTTCTATTTCACTGAATAAAGTAACAGCTCTGTTTTTCACCTTGTCATTAGATATTGCATAAAAATGAATCACTACAAAGAATCACAGCAGCAAGTACTTTGGCATTCAATTTAAGTCTCGCTTGCCCTCACAGAAGTATGGTGATTGAATGAAAAGACCGCTCCTCTGCAAAATCAGATAAATTATACCCACAAGACAGTTTTGGTTTATAATCTCTACCATGTCAGGCAACTTATGTACCACTAGTATCTCAGTTTCTAGACAATCACAGAGCTGGACACGGTCCTTCAGGGGGGAGTTCCAAATAATGGAAAAAATGCATCAGTGACTGACTGCTGTGGTCATTGTTAATGACGGTACAAAAAGGAATTTTTGTGGAAATTCTGTACCAATTCTGTGTTATATTAACCAACACTTGAATTCTCAGCCAGAGTCTGCATGTGGTATTGGTTGTGCTTCAGTTACAGAAACGTGAAAACTCTTCTACTTCAGTCAGAACAGGGTCAAGTATTTCACGCGCTTTCACTCCAAACTCCATTTCAAACATACTCAAAATTATCTCCAGAACTACAAACCCCCCTCAATTTAGAGTGTTTTTTGGTGTTAAAAACAATGGGGTCTAATTAGTTTGACGGAGAATGATTCACTTGCCTTTCTTAAATTTATGTACAGGAATTTTCTTAAGCTGATCCTTCCTAAGCCGATTCCTTCTTGCTCTGTGTCTGTCCTGCACAAATTTTGTTATCTAGAAACAGACATAGGACAAAACGAAAAGTTAAAACAGTAAAAGAACTATAAAACTATTTGGATTTATCAGTCTACACAGAAAGTTAGTCAAAAGGGAATCCTGGCTCTAACTGAATCACCACTTCCCTTGCCTGAACTCAAGGATGAAGCCAAACAAGCCTAAAAGAAGCCTTCAATGACCATGACACGTGAAGCTGAAAATACATAAGCTTTTTTTTTTTTTTGAAAGGAAACAGGAAAAAAAATTCCTATACTATATAAAATAATGTCCATTGCGACAATCCTCTATCAAAGCCCACGTATAGTGAGGGTGGCACATTTCAACACAAAACACGATTCATTGAGTGGTTTTGCTCACAGTTTTGGATTATTACAGCTCTCTTACGGTATTATTCCCACATTCACCAGAACCGTTTTCAAAGTATCTAGCTGTAGTTTAGGAACAATTAAAGGGGTTACTTCCAGCCATAGTTAGTTGCCATCTTCAACTATAACAAAGACTCTGTTTCCATTTTCTTAATAGTCTCTAATGCTATTTCTGTTCAGTTTCTAATTCTAGCATCTGCGATATAACATTCTTTTTTCCAATACAGTGATGGACAAGCAAAGGGCCTTAACCAAAGTATACACACTAACAGGTCATTTGAAATTTGCAGAACTGCTCTACACCTACCTACGCCGTGGGTAAGGTAAACAACGCAAGAGTATTAATATTATAAACTGCATTAACATCTCTCACTTTAGGAACCCCTGAAAGGCACTGGTATACTTCACAACAGATTATTTTTTTAAACGTACGAGTGTATGTATATTATGCACAAACACTATTAGGAACACTTGAAACTGCAATTGGTTTTGCCAAAATAAAGTTTATTTATTCTTTTGCATCACACCTGTCTTCACTTTTTAAGCATATTTGGATCTAAACTGTTTGTTCAGATTCTTTTTTTACCATATGTTTGCATAAACTGCGGATTTACTTCTGTAATTCAGGTATTTAGTAACTCTGAAAGAGCCTCAGATTAATTCCTTAGTTAAAACCAAGATTTCCTGAAATAAGCAGGACCAAACCCAAAAATGAATGAGGACCAAATTCAACCTGATTGTAGTACCACTACTTCATGCGCACTGAACTCCTGTGTCCAACCCAAATCATTCTGTGATTTAATTGCTTCTGCTAAGAGAACGCACCTATGCCCTACAATTAAAACACTGTACAAATTTAACTCACACCTGTAACATTAGTAATGACACTTTGGATGCAAAAAACTGCTGTTTTCATAGCGAGGAAAACACCTCCAATTCTAAGGAGACATGGCCCTCCAGTGGGATTAGCACTGTGTTATGTAGCTCTAGTTCCCTGCTAAGTGACTGGTGCGAATTAGCCTGTAGCTTAGTTCATTTACTTACCTGTAGGTAACAGCACTGAAGTCCAGCAACTAACTTAATTAAAACCAAAAGCAGCTAAACTGGTAAAAAACTCTGAAGTGAAATATGAAGAAAGATTCTCAGAGTAAAAAACACCTCTTACTTCTGAATTTTCACAGTGGCAGTCATGATAAAAATCAAGCTCACACTCCTCATAACAACAGTATTGCTGTCTTAGTAACTTCAACTGTATGTCTCCCCTCCTTATTTTCTCTTCAATGGTAACATTCTAAATTGCTGTTTAAATAAGAGACCCCCTAACTATTCTTATTACCTTCATTCCCTTATTAGTATCCTTCTAAAAAATGACAGACCAGGGCTTTGCACCTGCCCTGGGTTCAGCAGTAGCAGTAATTTTTCTCCTTCTTAGTTGCTGGTGCAGTGCTGTGGTTTTGACTTTTGGCCTGGGAACAGTGCTGATAACACCAATGTTTTTAGCTACCACTTAGTAATGTTTAGTCTGACCAAGGACATTCTGAGCCTCATGCTCTGCCAGGGAGGAGGGGAAGCCGGGAGGAAGCAGAGACAGGACATCTGACCAAAGAGGTACTCCATACTACAGCCTGTCATGCCCAGTATATAAACTGGGGGCAGTCGCCTGAAGGGCTAGATCACTGCTCAGTTGGGCTGGGTATCGGTTGGTGGGTGGTGAGCAGCTGTATTCTCTCCCCTTGTTATTTCCCATATCATTATCATTATTGGTGGTAGCAGCAGTGGTTTGTGTTATACCTTAGTTACTGGACTGTTCTTATCTCAACCCATGGGAGTTACATTCTTTTGATTCTCCTCCCCATTCCCCCCTGGGGAGCAAGGTGGGGTGGGAAGAAGGGGGAGAGTGAGAGAGAGACTGCAGGGTTTAACTGAGAGCCATGCTGCCACCGCTGCGCACTCAGGGCAGAGGGAAGGCAGCAGAGCCGGCAGCGCACAGCCTGCAAGCTGGTCTGAGTTACAGCTGGGCTTAAACCACGACAGTTCTTTTTGGCGTCCAAAGCAGGGCACGAAGGGTTGAGATAACGGCAGATCTGACCAGAGTGTGTATAACTGTATTTGTGATAAGCATTCATTGTTTCAGATTGATAGTCACTCATCACAATGCTGAGTTATTGGCTCTCAAAGTTTATGCTCTTGATCTCAGTTTCAGTATGTCGACCTTACTTACAGCTAGTATTTGCTGGGTTAGTGTTTATTGGCTGGAGGCCTTGGGCTAAGGTTCTGGTTTCATTGTACTTTATGGAAATGACTTGTAATACAATAGAATCACTGATCATGAAACTGATCTGGCTTGCGTTCCCAGTGTGGTCACCACCTCTATACACATTGGGAGGTATATAATAGAAGTGCTTAGCAATTACACATCTTTTTCCCCTCCTGGGGTGATCAACCTGTGAAGCAGACATTCACTTACGCTCCCAGCCCCCCCACCAGACCATTTACAGCATCATTTGAGAGTTCTGACGGTTTTGAATGGCCTTTAGGTACCCTTGAGACCTGCCTGCTGATTGTGATGGGGATCACCATGTTGGCACGCATACAGAGTGTGTTTTACCCACGACCATTTCATCAGGTCCTGAGAGTTAAGCAGAGTCGGGTTTGGGCATTGTCTGGGGTTAGACAACGATGTAGGAGGACCAAGAGATTTTCCCTGAGGCCGGACAGTCATGAGTGGCGGGGTGTGTGGGACAGTATGGGCGAGTACCTAGTCCACTGGGCCCCTCCAGTGCTTTGGAATTTCACCACTGAACAAGTGCAAAATCCAGAAAAATTAGTAAAACACTTAAAATGAGGTATGTTGTCATTCTGGTCACACCAGAGAGGGACAAATCATGGCAACGTGCTGGGGCTTGGCCTATACCTTAGCTACTGGACTGTTCTTATCTCAACCCATGGGAGCTACATTCTTTTGATTCTCCTCCCCATCCCTCTGGGAGCAGGGGTGGTGGGGGGAAGAAGGGGGAGAGTGAGACTGTGGGGTTTAACTGGGAGCTGCGCTGCCACCGCCATGCACTCGCGGCGGAGGGAAGGCAGCAGAGCTGGCAGTACGCAGCCTGCAAGCTGGTCTGAGTTATGGATGGGCTTAAACCATGACAGCACCGTATTTTGATAAGGGGCAAAGAAAAGTACTTATGATTTTCAAAATGATACTACAGTCCCTTTCATAGCATTTTACATTCCATTTATTAGATTACTACTATTTTGTTTCAATTTTCAACTCAGGTGTAGTATAAGCAGATTATTAGTGATGCTCAAGTTAGAATACTGATAGCATTGGAACAGATGTTCACAGAGTATTATCCCTAGTAATGGCTCTCCATTAGACATACCATCTCTCCTCACCTCAAAGTGCTTACCCTCAGGGTACAGTAAGGCCGTACGTTCACCCAATTAACTGAGACAAAGTCCTCCCATCAAGGTTGTCACCAGAAGGTCAGAAAAAGCATTGGTGAATTTTATATCGTCACTAGCTGACCACTTCTGTTTTGTTTTCAGAGAGCTGCTGCAATTCTGATTGTGCCAAATATGCCCAAGATTGTCAATGAAATACATAATTTGCAGTGAAAAAACCACTAACGAAGAAATATTTTAATAAAATGTTACAGAATAGTTGATTCATTACTTGATTTTTATCAAAAAGTAAAATAATAAATTGGTCAGAGACCAGCAGAGATTCCAAGAAGTGGGATGCCAAGTATTCTGAAATAATAAAGGTTAAATAGCATAGCTATGTATAGGAGACACATGTCCAGCTGAGAACCTCTACAGGTAATGTATACGCTGTAAGTTATATGCTGTATGCTGTAACATGTTCCAAGCTTGCTGATCCATTACCACACCTGCAGTAACAAACCGCAATGTGGAACAAGGGACTGAAGTTTATTACGCAGTACAAGTTTGTTAATGTTGGACATAGTCTCAGCATATGAGAACACAAGGACAGGTCATTATTGGATAAAAAACAAAGGGTAGCATTGACAACTCTTTTTAAGTAGTTATATGCCAAGTAGAACATCCTAAGGGATCCCTTAAAGATATCCCTTTGACAAAATTTTGCACCCGTTTATTTTACTGAAAAAATAAAGGATTACAAGTACAGGTACGTACAGTACACAGAGCTTTCACTGTTAGCAAAGGATGGGCAGGGTAGGAAAGGGCCTTAAGATCATCTCCCACTAGACCAGTTTGCTCAAGGCTCTGTCCAACCTGGCGTTGAACACCACCACAGATGAAGCATTTACCACTTCTTTTGGCAAGCACCTTGCCACCCTCACAATAAAGAACTCCTTCCTTATATCTAACCTGAAATTCCCCTGTTTAAGTTTGAACTCCATACCCCTTGTTCTATTGCTGCAGTCCCCAATGAAGAGTTCCTCCTCAGCATCCTTGCAGGCCTCCTTCAGATACTGCAAGGCTGCTATGAGGGCTCTACACAGCCTTCTCTTCTCCAGGCTAAAAAGCCCCAACTTTCTCAGCCTGTCTTCATATGGGAGGTGCTCAAACCCACTTATGGCCCTCCTCTGGACTTGCTCCAACAGCTCCATGTCCTTCTTATGTTGGGAACACCAGAACTGTACACAGAACTGCAAGTAGGGTCTCATGAAGGCAAAGCAAAGGGGCAGGATCACCTCCTTCAACCTCTACTTTCTTTACTGTATCCCTTCATGTAAATTTAGTAAATGACAGGTTTTTATGATCATTTGAAAGAAAAAGGGTTATTAAAAGAAGAAACTTACCATAAATATGACGATGAGAATAAGACAAATCCCTACTATTATTAAGAAAGGGATTAAGTAGTACTCCAAAGGAAGACTGAATTCTGGGATTAACACAACATGGCCACTGTGGGGAGAAAAAGATAAATTCTAACTTATTTAGAAAGTGTTAATAATGAATTAAAGAATAAGTACAATGAAAAAAACCCCAACAAAACCCTACTGAAATAAACCATTATCACTAGGCACACTAAAGGAATACCTACCTATGCACAATGACATAGAAAATTCAGCTGATAGCCATGTAATGTAAAGACAAGAACAAATGAAAGGATAAAACAGTGTTTCTTTGAACATTTTTGGGAGTCAAAACGAATTACTGACTTCAATCGTAAATACATCTAAAGCAACTGGGAAAACAATCTCATAGCTGCTTTGATAACAGAATGAGAAAAACTTAACATAGAATCATGGAATAGTTAAGGCTGGAAAGGATTTTAAGATCATCTAGGTCCAACCCCCCTGCCATGGGCAGGAACACCATACATTAAACATCACTGTATAAACTCTGTTAAAACATTCTGTGAAATCACTCTTATTTACTAGAGTTTTCTGGGTTATACAGAAGGTTTAGTTTCAAATCATAAAGCATAGTAAAGCGCACCCTCTGTCCTCTGAGAAGTCAATAAAATACATTACAGTAACCAAACTGTTTTCCCAGGCAACCTGATATGGATGCTGGCAACTGGATATCTGTATAGCAGTATGTATTGATACTTGAGGGAGCAAAACGCCATTATTATTCTGTTGGAACAGTCAGAAAGACATGAGAAAGTACAATGTATAAAAGTGTTGGTAGTTCTATAACCACAACTCTTGTGGAACCACACTTTACTTATCAAGTAGTTTCATCAACAAGGTCTCTACTTGAGAATGATGACACAGTCTAGTTCTGATTTACTCAGTGAAAGGACAGGCAAACCTACAGAAGCAAGACTGCTAGATGAGTAACAAAACACACCTCCTTTTCCATCCTATTCAAGTTATGTTTTTCAACCATCTTGTTCTCACAATGCTTTTCAAGTTTTAAACTTAAAAGCAGAACAGAAGCAGCGCAAACCTAATCACGCATGCTGTTAGAATCATCTTAAATGCTTCCTGCGGATTTACCTAGCATAGGAAGCTATCTGTGATTTGTTCTAGAGCTATTAATAAAGGATGATTCCCCCCCGCCAAAGACCAGCATCTGACTTCAATGGGAACTGAAATACATTGTAAGAACAATACACGCTTAGATATGAAATACACATACTCTCACAAGCATTTCTGTGATTCCTAGATCATTAGCTAAACTAATATTTAATGCTGTACAAAAACAGAGGAGTAGCATTACCTAAATAGACAGTAACCTTCCTGCAGCAAATAAATTTACACTGATTTTTTCAATCTTTTCTGCCCATTGCTTTCAGGCACACAGTTTTACCTGGAATACCTATAGCCCCTGTCACCAAAGCATTCTATTTTAAACCCATAAGTACTAAAAAGAGGCAATGACTTAATGCAAGGAATAACACAGCTGCTTATGAGATAACTTACCCCTTCTCATAAGTAAATTCTTCTTTAAGAGAATTAGCTGATGTCTCACCAATAAAGACAGAAGGAATGTCAATCTTCTTTAAAACCTCAACTGTATTTAAAAAAGTTAGGAAAAAAACCCTATTATTATGCAGACACTATGGGCATTCTTAAGACATAAGACTTTTTAACATTATGAGACTATCACAACATGAAGACATTTTAACATAATGACATATACACTGATATATGGATGTATTATATCTTTACATCACTTAAGAACTGATAGTATATTTCCTACAAAATATCTTGGTATTTTATTGCAGGTACAGAAATCAAAGTTCTTAGTGGAATATTTAAAAGGAAATACAGCCAAAATATTTTTACAAAAGAAGAATCATCAGAGTAAGGTTAACCAGATCATCACTCTTATTCAGAGACTTTGCAAGTCACACGTCTTCACTAATTTCCAAAACTTCTGGAAACTTAGGATTTTATGATCTGTTACTGTACATTTTAGTTAATCTTTCTTCCCTCCTTTTCATCCTAATCATAAAGGAACATACTGGAAACAGCTTTGGCTAGAAAAGGTCAAAAAGAAGGAAGAACAGAATGAATAAATCCCAGATTTTTATTTCAGTCTCAAGAAACTGAGTGCAACTGTCTCCTCCTCCTTCACTGCTTAATAGTGAAGGTAATAAGAAGCTCAAAAGTTGCAGCACGAAAGAAAAACATTGAAAGAAAAATCCCATATTGTAGAAAACCTCCTCAGCTTCACTTTATATTGATTTGCACCTCTGACTTATGCTTCACATTTTAATGGTCAAAGTATCTTGAGTTCAGTTAATAGCAAAGCATTCAGGTTTCCCAAAGCAAAAGCATGTATGGCTTAGCATCACCTCACACCACCCAAGTCTGCATTTCTTGTGAATGTGTTCTACATTTTGATTTCTCAGCAAAACCTGAAAATAACAGTCACATGGGTTGGGAATTCATTGAAACCACTTTCATGTAGCTTTCTGGGCTACCTAGCTGCCATTTAGTCTGCTGAAAGTTCATTTCCTAGTTTACTCAAGGGTGTTTCCACTTGGAAGGACTTTTTTTGTTCTCATTTATGTTCTTGTTCCATATTGAGCACGCTCAAAAACTAAACAAAATAAAGAAATGCCACAATGAAAGTCATGACAGCACTACAGACAAAAAACATACACCATAAAACAAAAGTTTTGACTAGATTACAAGCTGTTCTAACACATTCATTCCACATAAGATTAAAATTGGAAAAACTAGCATCACAACCAGAAAATGGTGCAATGGTCTCCAAAGATTCTTTTCCAACTGAAAAACTGAGAATATGTAATACGTATTCATATGAAATTAGAATCCATTTGTCCAAGGGGACAGAAAATGTGCACAACAGTGCAACCACAAAACTACTGAACTACAATCAAATACTAAAAAGCCGTATTTTAAAGTTTGATTTCCTTCCAATAAAGTAGTTTAATTTTATTATATTTCTACTTAAGACCATATCAACTATTTTCCACATCAGTCATACAAGTCTATCTCAAATTTAATCATTTAACCCAGAACACCTGAACTAAAATTTAAGGAAAACCAAAAGAAACACTCAGAGAACATACAAACCTAGTGCCACAAATAATACACAAGTAGACACATACTTTCTTATATAAGCATCTCCTATTTTAAAATATTAAAAGGAAGATTTGTGGTTGGGGTGAATTTTTCTGTGGGTTTTTTTGTTTGGGTTTTGTTTTTTTTTTTTGGTGGTGTTAGTGGTTTTGTTGTTGGGTTGAGGTTTTTTGTTGTGTTGTTTGTTGGGGTAGTTTGGGAGGGCTCATTTGTAGTTTGTTTGGGTTTTTTTGGTTGTTTTGTCGTTTTTTTTTTATAGGGAGAGTTCACCATAATACTTTATACTGACTTTAATACTGTACACTAGTGGGTGAAATGATTTTCAAACAGGAGAGAAGAAGTGATACCTGTACTTACTGTCGTTGGATCCCATGCTTATGAGGTCATCAGAATCAACATTGTGAACTATAGCTGCCTTGTATCCAGCTCTCTGTGCATTTAAAACCTGCAAGCCATATAAAATACTTTAGAAAAACAACTGCTTCAAAATACAGCAATCTGTCTGTCCTCCCTAAGGTACACTTTCAGCAAGTTATAAATACTAGCGTGTTCCAAAATAAAAATGTCATTACTTTATACTCCTGTAATTATACTACTTTTCCAGCAAAATAATTTAATATTGTCTGCCAGCATTTTTCACCTATATTAAAAAGAAGTTTTAAAACCTTGTATGGATAGATAAAAATAGTATTTAATCATAACTGAAAATAAAGGCACTAACTTTGGTAAACTAGAAATTACCATTTGATAACTTATGAAACCACATGTGTAGTATCCTCTCTGTGCCTTTAGAGATGTGAAATAACTAATTTGACAGCCCAGGTATCCAAAGCTTTCTCATGGAAACGTATAAAATTACAAATATGAATACAAAACTATAAAAGCATTGTGTACTGGCTACATTTGTGATATATACTGTTTTTTTTGTCAATACAGACAAAGCCTAAAGACCATGTAAATGGCATTTGCTGCAGTGACTAACATAAGCATACCCAAGTCACAACTATGCATCTCAAATATTGCTTTAATGCATCCACAGCAGCATCAAAACTCATAGCAAGAAACAAAAAGCACTAGAGAACCTTGACAAAACACTTAGGTTTCATCCTTTATTCAACTCCTGTTTAAAACTACATTAATAAGCTTGGCAATAGGTGGGTAGACTTGCTCTGAACTAAGCTAGCATGGGGCACTGAGATGCATGCATTTACTTAAGAACACTGTAATGCAAATATTTATGTAACAGGCAAACAATCATTAAGAACAACTGAACAGAAGATCACAGCTTTAAACGCCTTTGAAACTGGAAAACAGTTGCAGTATTTGGATATTATGGCACCACAACAACTTTATTTATCAGTCAACAAATACCACCTCCTTACAATCGTACACACAAAGAAATCTTGGTCCTACAAGAAGTCACCACCACCTTGCTTCTACAGCAGACTATCATCACCAGATCTGAAAAACCAAGGGGAAACCTGGGTGCTCTTTTTCAAGACTTCTACCCTCAGGAGAGATGAAAATACATATGTGTATGTATATACACATACACTCCCAATTTATCTTCTCAAGAGACATACAATGAGGAACATGAGTTGTAAAGCTGGAAAGCTGCCACTGATTATACTGAAAAAAAATAGAAGAGGTTCTCTAGGTGAAGCTTGATATATGAAGCCTTCTTGCATGGTGCACAACAGCAAAAACAGGCAAAAAAACCCCGGGGAAAAAAAAAAAAAAAAGGCATGAGAAGTTAAAATTAAACAGCCCAGAGTAAGACAAGAAAAGGATTAAAAGCTTTGAATATCTATATATCTGAGCCGGTGACACAGAATGGCAGTAATGGAGTCATCATGGATAACTTACAAGTCATCAAACACGGAAACTGAAGAAATACAAAAGTTTGTATTGAGTGATCTGAGCTTTAAAGCTCCCTGGTTATCACAGGTTCTTAATCTTCATAGCCACATAAATGTGCTAAGGTAATTAGTGATAGTTTCTATGTAGTATTCATTTTCTTGTTTGTTTGGTTTATTTCTCTGACATCATGTCCTGAATAGGTATTTATTAACTGTCCATTATACACTGAAATACATCCTTCAGGACAGATTGCAAATAATCTATATTACTTAAGGAAGTGTTCCAGTATCTGCACGCTTCTGCTACTTCCTTATAACACAGACCCTTTGCTTAATTATTGGATTATAGAATTATGGTGTTTCTGTAAAATCACGCATAAATATGCTTTTGAGCTATCAGTGACACACGGTTACTCGAATAAAGAGTGACACTGACACAATCACAGCCAGGTACCTTCCACACAAGCTACCACAGGCTTAATGACATCATCCAGCTGCAAAAAGCAGCAGCAACTGCCTGTTCAATCACATTGTGAAGCTCACCCTTGCCACTCAGGACCCCAAAGACAAAAGCATTAATTGTGCACCAAAAATGAAGCACTAACCCATTTTTAAGATACACCTAAGCAGGATGAAATACCTTCAGGAAATGATTTCTTACTGCATAGTTAACCTTTCACTGTAAGGAAATTAGTCAACTCTTTACTCAACAGTTATATGCCTCAGAGTGCCAGCAATTCAGATTCTCTCCCTCCATTCCTAACAGCTATATCCCAAACAGCAGAACAATATTGCTGGAAAATGCAGACACCTTGGGAGTCTGCAAGGAGAGATAGTTTTTGCATAGTATATATTTATACACAATAAAAATCAAGAAGTAACTATGCGCCTGCATTTGTAGTTTTCAACATCAAACAGAAGAAGAGACAGGACTTTCTAATAAACATCCTGTCAGTCAAGTAGCTGACATGTAATATAACTTGCATCTCTGTGCACATGCCACTTCATGGCAGAAATTTTAGGGCAAAATGCTGTACTATGCATAAAATTATATAATGCAATACTGCAACAGCATTAACAACATAAGAGCAAATTCACTTGCCAGTGAGTACATAGATACCCATGCTTGCCTTGGAACTTCTGATCCACCTTCCACCTTACTCTTTGTTTAATAAAGTGTGGGAATCCTCTTTTCCATGGGTATGATATGAAATACAAACCATAATAAAAAATTTCTACACACCAAGCTAGTGTGACTTAAATCCTTGAAGGACTGAAAATGGAAATCCCTCAACAGTAATGTACACGTCTTCCGTTTTCTGCAAGGAATGTTCATTAACAGTGTGTGGCAAATCAAGGGGTGTAAAATTAAAGTACAAGAATCTACATTTACTAAGTTGACAGCTATGTGGAAAAGCAATTCTGCATGTCTTCCCCCTGCCTGACTCTTGTCTGCAGCTGAGTAGCTTTCCAAAGCTTCTCTATCTCAGAATTCTGTGGCCAGCAACAGAGATGAGATTTTTGTGGTTTAGCACCAGAGTAAAAAGCTGAAGGCTCAGTCACAGTGCCAGCTTCTTCAGCAAAACAAGTAATTTTCAGCAAGTACTTCTGATTAGAAGTCTGTTCCACTTGAAAAATTCTGACCTCTTCCTTTAACCACATCTTCAGCAGTAAAACTGGAGGGGGACTGGAACTGTATGATCTTTAAAGTCCCTAACAACCCTAACCATTCTATGATTCTACAAATCTAATACTGTTCCATAAGTTTAGCGGCAGCAATTAGACAGGCAAGGAGGATATGCAAATAACAGTTAGTCATTTGCCCTTCCTTTTCTCACTAAGCCATTTACACACAGGATTCACAATACAAAATATATGACATTTCCCAGTTTGACGTGAAGGTAGATTACGTGAGCAGTGGAATCTACAGTCTGGGTAAAATTCACATGTTTAATCACCATACCACTGAACTGACCATACCACATAGCAACAGATAGGGCTGGATCTCCTTTTGGTGCAAGGAAGTCAATGCAAATTGAAGAGCACTGCTTTCCTTAAGACATCCTCAGCTGCCCCTGTATCAGGGCCATTTTCAAGAAAACCATATATTCTAGCCAAGCACAAATAATTCTAATTTTGTATTTAAAATAAAAAAAATAAACACAGAGAATACTTCAGCTGTACGTCAAAATTTTTATAAATACTTCACAACATAACACCTACACATTGTACCCATTTAAAAACATTTCCATCCTGCCATTAGTGCCCATTTCTACCCAACAGTGCACTGTCTCCTCTCCCCATCAGCCAACTATGACACTACCATTGTTTACATGGTCTCAGTGCGAACCACAAGATGATCTACTACTAAAATCAAAACAACCCAGGAAAGTGGCCTGCAGATTTTAGGTGCTTTTATGTTACCTCCACTCCCTAAGCTCTGCTGTGATCCCTTGCAGCGAAGAGTCTAACTGGCAAGAAAAGCTAATACTGCTACCAAATGCTTATTATTCTAAAACTGCAGCATCTGTCATCCTTATTTCCCATGTAACCTGGCCTCCAAACAAGTAATCTTAAACTAAATCATGTAACAATACTGCTTAATATGCCCGTAGACAAAATTTTCCCTTCCCTTAAAATCAGCATCTACCCTGACGTTAGCTATAGGTATTCTTCTGAAGCACCAGTAAATTCTTAAAGCCCTTAAAACAGCGGGGGGGGGTGGGAAATATTACAAGAATCTTACCTTGATATCAAAGTTGCACTCAAGCCTTCGAATTAACACAATAAAAGCACTGGAAGAATTGTCTCTCAGTGGAGGTGGGGCTATAGGCTCACATGCATTCTCTGGTTTTGAATTTATTAGAAATCCCTAGAAAACAGGAACAGAAACAGGTACTTCATTTCTCTTAGCCTTAACAAAGGAGTTGGCAGACAAGTATAAGTACTTTTTCATACAACAGCTAAACAAATTCTTATTATCAATTCAGTCCTACATCACAGCAAGATTTCTGCTACATTCCTATTTATTGTGATTCATCAGAATCTTCACGTCTGTAAAGAATTAGAAAGAAAACAGTTTTCCCAGTTACATCATCTGAAGATCATAACTCAGACTTTGCAGAATAATTCAGCAGATAAAGAGGATTGTGTACAGTTCTGGTGTCCTCAACATAAAAAGGACATGGAACTGTTGGAACAAGTCCAGAGGAGAGCCACGAGGATGATCAGGGGACTGGAGCACCTCCTGCATGAAGACAGGATGAGAAAGCTGAAGTTCAGCCTGGAGAAGAGAAGGCTGTGTGGAGACCTCATAGCAGCCTTCCAGTGTCTGAAAAGGGGCTATAGGGATGCTGGGGAGGGACTACTATTCATTAGGGACTTTAGTGATAGGACAAGGGGTAACAGGCTCAAACTTAAACAGAGGAAGTTTAGATTGGATATAAGGAAGAAGTTTCTTTACTGTAAGGGTGGTGAGGCACTGGAATGGGCTGCTCACGGAAGCTGTGAATGCTCCGTCCCTGGTGGTGTTCAAGGTCAGGTTGCACAGAGCCTTGGGTGACATGGCTTAGTGTGAGGTGTCTCTGCCCATGGGAGGGGGGTTGGAACTAGATGATCTTAAGGTCCTTTCCAACCCTAACTATTCTACGATTCTACGACTGCACATGCTATATTAACATTGTGGAATTGTAACCTAAGACATATGGAGACTAATCAAGAGAACTGAAGTATAACAGCCTGAGAAGCAATAACACCAATTTCATACTTGGCAATTAAAAGAGGAAAATGGAAGAAGGTTATGTGTGTGAAATCAACACTGAACTAGCATACAGAATAGCTGTTTACTATTCTAAGCAAAGAGTATAGGTCCTCAAATTCGATATAGTTGAAAGATCCACAGGTGTAGGAAGTTCTGGAAATAACAATCTTGAAGCAGTCTTTGGATTGTCTCTATGCAACTGAGCTAGTACTCCACCAGTGAAAATGGTTGGAGTAGAAAAACGTGGAAAACATGCTCACCCAAATACTGAACACGCTGACACTAGTCCCTCTCCACAATGGTGTGACTTCAGGTTGACTACTCCTCTAAACTTTCTTCCCTACTACTGTAAATACTCTGTAAACACTGATGATATGGAAGTTTCCATTAAACAAATGCCAAAAAGAATAGCATGCATGCTTCACAAAACTATTTGTTCCAGCTGTAAAGAAAGTAGACATTCCTTCTTCCTTTACTAGAATATGCTCCCTTCCTTGATCAAATCTCTAGATCACCTAAAAGGAGCAGCTTTATTAATTTTATTAGCATTAGTTAATAATTACATTGTTAGTAATTAGATTCGCTTCTGTCAGTATCTTCACAACAGATTTTGATTATCAAGATACAGAAAAATCCAGACTCTATACCCAGAGCAGGTTTTGCCTACCCCTCATTTGAAACACACCTCTTCAGAAAATCTGCTGTCTGCCTGCAGTGCAGACACAACATGACAGAGGAGTTTGGAGGCTAACGCAATGGAGTAGCATCTGACATAAGGATATTCCTATAATATTCACACAGATTTAAATCATTTTTAAAGCCAGAGGAGGTTACCATACAGACAAAGAGCAGTGAATTGCTGGAAAATAAGAATACAAGTAATTTGTTTTACGCGAATAAAGATCATGAGAAGCTGCACTCCTGTGAGTTCAAGAACCTGCTACAGTTGACAGCTTGAAACTTTTTTTACTGACAGATTTAGCTATATAGAGAGGTCATCACCTGTGTAGAAATCATATAGTTATATACAAACATAGCTATAAACTGCTAGGTTATATACATAAAATATATATAATAATTAACATATTTACAAACTGCCAGTTTAAATGTACTTTTTATACATAATCTTACATTTTATCCATAAATATGTATTATTCATACAGTTTAGCCTGCAATAGAGGAGCAATTTTGCTTTGAGAAATAGGATTTTGTAATGGTAATTTCCCTTT
Organism: Amazona ochrocephala; assembly: GCA_039720435.1. Lineage (NCBI taxonomy): Eukaryota > Metazoa > Chordata > Aves > Psittaciformes > Psittacidae > Amazona > Amazona ochrocephala. The sequence goes on along the minus strand of CM077884.1, from coordinate 35,711,501 downwards.
TAGCAAAGAAGCTGCACCCAACAACCTCTTCTTTATCAAGCTTGTGGTGACAGGCACAACACTACAAACCCTGTAACAAAAGCAAGATCCACTGAAAATTCTGCACTGATTTGCTGACACACAAATTTAGGTCCTGGAGGTTCCCCCACTTTGTACAGCAAATGTTACTTATGTTACATAGTTTCACGCAAACCATTTACTCTTTTTAACTGGAGTGGTGTGCCTGGAACCAACTGTATTCTGTGAAGAAGTTTTATACAAATCACACAACATTATGTTGCAGTTCAAGAAACACATGCATAGAAACTAAAGGCTAACTACGACTGGACTGGATTTTTCTTACTTTTTACAAAATAATTAAAATCAAAAGAAAAAAGTTTCAGCATTATATTCAAGACTAAGACTCATTATTAGTTCTACAGAGGTGACAACCTTCACCTTAGTTACAACACAGATGTCTAACAGTTAAAAAGATTAGAATCAAAGCTCCTTGTATCTATTTTTGATGTTATTAAACTGGCTCACTACTTGGGCAAATCACTTAATTGCACTGTTTTTCATATAGTCAGTAAACAACTACACAGCTCTAACTTTTTCTAAATAAAACCAGTGGGTATGAAAACAGTGTCACCTTGAGGTTTCATTTCAGACCTTTTCCACATCCATTTTGCTTGAGCAGTAATTAATCTATTCTGTATTTATTTTTCCTCAGTGCTACTCATTTAACTTCTATCTTTTTTAGCTTATAGAATACTTAGGGTTGGAAAGGACCTTAAGATCATCGAGTTCCAACCCCCCTGCCATGGGCAGGGACACTTCCCACTAAACCATGCCACCCAAGGCTCTGTCCAACCTGGCCTTGAACACTGCCAGCAATGGAGCATTCACAACTTCCCTGGGCAACCCATTCCAGTGCCTCACCACCCTTACAGTAAAGAATTGCCCCCACTCAGGTGTAGGACCTTGCACTTGGCATGGTTAAACTTCATGAGGTTGGCATCAGCCCACCTCACAAGCGTGTCAAGGCCCCTCTGGATGGCATCCCTTCCCTCCAACGTATCAACTGAACCACACAGCTTGGTGTCATTGGCAAACTTGCTGAAAAAGACTCAATCCCACTGTTCATGTCACCAACAAAGATGCTGAACAAGATCGGTCCCAACACCGATCCCTGGGGGACACCACTCGTTACTGGTCTCCTGCCGGACACTGAGCCATTGACCACAACTCTTTGTCTGTGGCCATCCAGCCAGTTCTTTATCTCCATCCAGCCAGTATCTATCTCCAACTCAGAGACAAGGATGTCGTGTGGGACAGTATCGAACACTTTACACAAGTCCAGGTAGATGACATCAACTGCTCTACCCCTGTCCATTATTTCCATAGCCCCATCATAGAAGGCCAGCAAACTGGTCAGGCAGGATTTCCCCTTAGTGAAGCCATGCTGGCTATCACCAAGCACCCTGTTGCTCTTCATGTGCCTTAGTGCACCTTCCAGGAGAATCTGCTCCAAGATTTTGCCAGGCACAGAGGTAAGCCTGACTGGTCTGTAGTTCCCCAAGTCATCCATTTTCCCCTTCTTGAAAATGGGGGGGTTATATTACCCTTTTTCCAGTCGTCAGGAACTTCACCTGACTGCCATGATTTACAGAAGAAACATTCAGCAGATACAGTTCAACAGATACAGTTGGGATTTTTTTTGTTGTTGTTTTCGTTTTTTTACCTTCAAGCCTTCTGCTGGTAGCCTGTAGCCAAATCTAGCAGGTAGGTCATCAAAGGTCTGGGTTCCATTTTCAAGATTATACTAAAAGAAACAAATTTTAAAGAAAATTCAGATTTGCAACAACAGAGAAATAGATAACAGGTATAAACTGAAATAAACAAAACCACATTTTTACTTTTTAGATTAAAGTATTTATCAGACATAGAACCTCTTGTGACCATGTCAATGAAATCACAAAATTGCTTCTTCCACTTGTCATGGCAACATCATTCTTTTCTTAACTAGCTGTCAATACAAGGAAGTAATAGATCTTGTGTTAAATTATTCACATGTTAAATTTTCTTTCTACTGTCTACAATTCCAATATGATCATACTTCCAGACTATGAACTATGAACAACCCAAAAAGCTCAAAAATCAGAAGAGCTGAGGTTCTGGGGTGTGGGGGTTGTTTGGATGGTGGTGGTGGTGTTGGTTTGGGTATTATTTTTTTTTCCTTTGAATTCTCTCACATATAGGGAAGAACAACTTCCAACAGGTGGTTTCTTGTAGGCAAAGAAGAGCTTCCATACATTATCCCTTCTAAATTACCTGCTGTCTATTCAGGTTAGCAGCTGAAAACTATATGGTTTTGTTTTATATTAATGATGAACTTTCATTTCAAAGCAAAGGAATATAACAAAGACTCTAGATCTGTGGAAACTTGGTTTCCCCTTTCTCTGTTCATCTTCTGTAGCTCTATGATATGCCTAACCAATGCAAAATTCACACAATAAAAAAAAAATAATAAAAATTATGTCTGCTGTATTTTTCCATTAAAAGTGATAAAGTTAAGTTTCTTGCAAAAGCTGTGAATTATACAATAACTGAGTTGAATGCACATCATTTGGTAAGTTTTATTACATAGCTTAGTGACTCAGTAACATCTGCCTATTCATTATATTACACAGTTGTTATACAGAACAGTTAAGGATTGTGCTTATTTCAGAGGGACAAGGCATTTCCTAACAGCCAGACTTAGACACAGAAACTCAAAATATAGTTCACAGAAAAACACTACCATGATTTATCTTAACTCTTTCAAAGGATCAACATTTCAAGGGAGCTGCCTTCCCAGAGGCTTTAAGAAAATTGAGGGGGAAGAGACAGGAATGGAACTAAATTTGAAGGAAGCATTTTTGTTCTGTTTAATCAACCTGCTCCATAAAACCTCTTCTCCTGATCTTCCCTCCTACCATCACATAGCACAGCATTGTGCCAGTAATACCTGCCTTCCTCCATCCTCACTATTCACTCATTTGCCTTCTTAAAACGTCCTTCCTGAGCTTGTGCTACTCTTTTGAATCACTTAGCAAGCCCCAACTTAAGGTGGGAGTCAGACACAAGCCTGTTTATTTTTAGCCATTATTTTAAAAATAAACAATAATGGTTCATATACACGTAGCTACTTTATACAAACATAATCCTTCATCTGAGGCTGCAACTACATGAGAACACTGAAGCATAATACACATAAATCAGCCAGAAAAGAATTTCTTTTGTTGGAGAACCCAAAATTTGAGTGGAATCTTGCTCCACAATCACTAAACCATGAAATCCCCTAAGATTATAAAATATTTATATGCCTTCAACTCCATGTGACACAGTGTGCAAACATTCCCTCTTCTGAGTGTCTCGTAAGCTTTCCACTGACTTCTTTTTATAGCAAGTTTTAAAGAAGTGCCTAGTTCATCTTTTCATTTCCTGCTGCAAAGATATTCTCAGAATAGATCCACAAGTTCTAAATACCCAGACACTTCATGAATAACACACATCATGTTTAGATGGAATTATTTTGGAATACTGTACACAAGTTTAAATAAAAAAAATTAAACTAAACTTTAAAAATGCCCTTTTTTTTAGGTTGGTGGATTGTTTTGTTTTAAATATCTTTTCTAAGGGAGGAAGTGGCAAGAACGAAAAAGAGGTTCCTTATGAAAAGAGGAAGCATGGGCTTGGTTAGAGAGGAAAAGGGGGGGAGGGAAATTCAGTTTTACAGTAGAAAGTAATTTTAAGATTTCACAATAGAATGGTGATGTAAGTTCCACAACAAAGCAATCATCTATCTGCATTGTTCCTTAAAATTTATATCTACAAAAAATAATAGAACAGTAACATCCAAAAGATCCAAGTTGCATAATCCAGTACTGATCAACCCCATATCATCGCAATATTTTAAGTACCTTTATTTTAACATTTAGTTTCAAGGTTCTTTCCCCGCTGTTCTCTTAAATTAATTGGTATTAACAACTCTCCTGGATATTACTGTAACTAGCAGAGACTATGAAGACTGCAGTATTTATGTTTAATTATATATAAAATTGGTAATACATAGCCTCACAACAACTTTTACCACTAACCCTATGTTCATTATATTCTTTATTAGCCTGATAATTTAAAATTCTACACGCACCAACAATATTATTCTTAATGATAGCAGATATTATCAGCTATTAAAAAAAATTATATACATACATCTATCTAGGTGCAACACAAACACTTAACTGACAAGGCCTCTAGCACACACATAAATTATACTACTCACAAAAGATTATTTTACTTTATCTATATACCATTACCCTACAAAACAGCATCCATCATCAAAACTTAAATTGCTGTCTAAACCAATGAAGCATGAAATTTTTTAACAGGATTACAACATGCTATAAGGTATCTGGTCAGATTTGAACTTTGAAAATGTCTAAGGGAATGAAGTACTCTCACTGTCATGGTATCTGAGCACACATCATCTGTAAGCTCATTCGAAAATGTACTTTTTTTTTTTAATTGAACTAAAATGTTGAGGTAATTCCATTCTGAGCAACCTACTATAACATTTTACTGATTCATTAATAGAATAGTTTAAAAGAAGATTCAGTTTTATAGAGATTTTGTCTATGTAGAAAAACATTCTTATACTTACTGCTAAAATATCTGCCTCCACGGGTAAAAGATTCAGAAACGCAAATAACTGAACAGTCAGAATAGTGTATATCTGAGTGGCAGACAACATCAGCATTCCTATTGACAACAGCATATTTTATTTAGTACCTGCAACAAAAAAAAAAAAATAAAAAAACAAACCAGAGTCAAGGCATATAGCAAATATTTTCCTCTGTGATTTTTACTTGGCTTTACTGGTCAGTTAAAGTATTCTAAAGGAGTATGCAAAACTTTGTTCTATGTTTACTTTTGATTACAAGTAACCTTTAATTTATTCAACTAGTTTAGAGATAGAAACCCCCTTTGCTAAGAGCTTGTAACCTCCATGGGAATGCATGCATAAAACAAAAATTGTAATAGTACCACTACAAAGAGCTTTAGGAAACATGTATCAATGCAAACTATATACAGAAATGAACATTCATATGGTATTAATAATCTTCAGACATTGTATGAGCAATGAGTGATACCTACACCCTTAATGAAGTCCCTGAGACTTTCATGTTTCCCTCAAAAACAAACAAAAGCCAACCCAAACTCCCCCAAAACCCCCAACAACCATCAGCAAAAGCCCCCAACAACCACGCCCAAAACCAAACATCTGAATGAACAGATTTGTTCTGTAATCTCTCGTTATCAAAAATTGGCCAATTTTACAATCATGTGTATCTTAAATCACAAAATCTGGCCCATCAAATACAACACAAGTGCTAAGGATACAGTGTTTAGATTTTGAACATTTAAATTATTTTCAGCAAAGACAAAAGCTAACACAAGGTATTAATCCACAGGTTAGAAACTCAGTATTCATTGAAACAGGTAACATTACTTTCCACGTGTCCCTTCCAAATAACTATTTTTCTGGCACCAAAAAGAGTCCCTAGTCTAGACAATAAACATGATGCAGGTTGAAATGTCATTTCCATGACTGACAAAGGCTGCTCCTTAGGATCACAGAATTTACTATACGCCTGCGAAGGATCAACTTTCTCCACAACTATAGAGCCCTCAAATATATGCTCTCGCAATCCACAAACATAAGAACAACATGGTACTAATCAGCAACATTTACTAAATATCACATTTAAGGTAGTAAGAAATGGTATCTCTGCAAAGCTCTCATTTAAAATGCTGAATAACATTAAATGTCCATGAGCATTTAACCTCACCTGGGTCTACCAGCTGGTAATAGAAAAAACAAGCAATACACACACTCACATGAAGGTTAAGATTCTACTAGCTAAATCTCAAAATCAAGCATCCAAAAACTTGGGTTGGGCAAGGAAGAGGAAGAAATCTCAGCTTTCGACATAATGACTGATGCCTTTTAGTGCATGCCATTCATGCACTGAATGAAGCAAGGTTCTGTAGGGGAAAAATACGAGAATATAATTTATTAAACTGTACAGCCATTTCTACACAAAAAGGCAAATGGATAAACTGAAGTTGTGCAACCAGCCATAAAAGTAGCACTTCCCAGTTTCAGAGTCCTTGGATTTCCACATAAACTGTGCCTTTTAATACTTCCCCCATGACTTACAAGTTTTCTAATGTTTTTAAAAAGGGTTAAATTCCTGCAATATATACTTCACCCAGCCTGCAGTAATGTGGGGGTTTGAGATTTAGGCTTAACTTGTGCTGTTGAGAAATGCAACCTGAACTGGAAAGACAACATCTTTGTCAGTGACATGGACAGTGGGATTGAGTGCGCCCTCAGCAAGTTTGCCGATGACACCAAGCTGTGTGGATCGGTTGATACATTGGAGGGAAGGAATGCCATCCAGAGGGACCTTGACACGCTTGTGAGGTGGGCTGATGCCAACCTGATGAAGTTTAACCATGACAAGTGCAAGGTCCTACACCTGGGTCGGAGCAATCCCAGGCACAGCTACAGGTTCAGCAGAGGAGAGATTCAGAGCAGCCCTGCAGAGAAGGACTTGGGGGTGTTGGTCGATGAAAAAACGAGCATGAGCCGGCAGTGTGTGCTTGCAGCCCAGAAAGCCAACCATATCCTGGGCTGCATCAAAAGGAGTGTGACCAGCAGGTCGAGGGAGGTGATCCTGCCCCTTTACTCTGCTCTCGTGAGACCTCACTTGGAGTATTGTGTGCAGTTCTGGTGTCCTCAACATAAAAAGGACATGGAACTGTGGGAACAAGTCCAGAGGAGGGCCACAAGGATGATCAGGGGACTGGAGCACCTCCCGTATGAAGATAGGCTGAGAAAGTTGGGGCTGTTCAGCCTGGAGAAGAGAAGGCTGTGTGGAGACCTCATAGCAGCCTTCCAATATCTGAAGGGGGCCTATAGGGATGCTGGGGAGGGACTCTTCATGAGGGACTGTAGTGAGAGGACAAGGGGCAATGGGTTCGGACTTAAACAGGCGAAGTTCAGACTGGATATGGCGAAGAAATTCTTTACTGTGAGGGTGGTGAGGCACTGGAATGGGTTGCCCAGGAAGTTGTGAATGCTCCATTGCTGGCAGTGTTCAAGGTCAGGTTGGACAGAGCCTTGGGTGGCATGGTTTAGTGTGAGGTGTCCCTGCCCATGGCAGGGGGGTTGGAACTGGATGATCTTAAGGTCCTTTCCAACCCTAACTATTCTATGATTCTAATACTCTTAAGTAAAAAAAAAAAATTGACTTAATCTATGAGCCTATATACAAACATTGATAACACTGGAGATGTTTTCTGAGTTTGCATTTTAAAAGAATGTGTTTCAGCTGCATAATAACCTAGATCATTTAACAGCAGCACTTCCATCTATAGAACATGAGGGACAACAACTATGGCTCATTTCTGTGTGACATGTTCTTATGATCTGATCCTAGTAAGCAGGTTCAGTGGGACAGGTACAAGCACACAAGCTTAGAAAGATTAAATGGGATTCTTTATAACGACCCACCTGGACAACAGGTGAGTCTGCTGGACAGGGTCTTAAAAAGGAGTGACAGAGAATGAGTTTATTCCAAACAATACTACTCAACAAGTGAAGCAATACATTTTAGTGCTTAAACAAATATCTTCCCATTTTTCTTTGAAGAGGACTGTTTAAACAACAAAAACTCTTTTGAACAAATAGTAACGGACAAGTACCCTAACACAGCCTCTAACTAACCTGGGATACAGTAAGATACAAGCGTGCAGCCTGATCACAATTAATTCCCAGAAAAAATCAGGCACCAGGAATATCCCCGTGAGAACAATAGGAGTCACTGTTTATGAGGGCAGCCAGGAAGAACCTCCTCCTCAGCTCTCACTTCCAAATGCCTTTCACTGCAAAAACACAACTCACTGCCAAAGATCATGATCTTTGCTCTCCACTGACAAGTTACATATGACAATTTCTTTTTGCACTGTTGCTACAGTCATAATCCAGTCTTAAGACAGACAATGATTAGCTGTCTACAGAGGAACTCCACATTCCTCTTTGGATTAGCTATAACATGATCATGCACAGGCAATCTCTTAAGAATACAGAGGTACAAAATACCTTATGCCCCTTATAAAAACTCACACCTAAATGTGATTGAGCTAAAAAAATCCAACACTCAAACCTCCAACATGTTCAACAAAAATCATATGATCCAGTGCACTACCTACTTCAGAGTACGAAACAAGCAACAACTAAGTGCTACCTTCTGCATGAAATCTAGCCACTTGCATTGCTGAATTTAGAAGAATCGCTTGGTCCACAAATGAACACCTAAGCCTCTGCAGCGATTCTTATAATCTCGCAGTGAGGAATTACTTGAAATGACATAAAAATTAAAATAATGGTAACACAAAGCATCAAATACATTGGATCCAATACTGCTATAACAGTTAAAACAATTCAGGTTCAAATTTTAAAATCAGATGGTACATGATCAATATTGTTATCAGAGCATCCAGATCTCCTCTAACTTCTTTTATTGGAGAAATACTTCTAACTATTGGAGAAGTACTTCTAATTAAACTCAGTTAGAATATTCAAGTTGTTTGTATATGTTAAAAAAATCAAAATTGAGACTTCTTATGTAAATGGTTCTATGTGGCTTTGTTTTGACTGTAGATATTTCATAGTGAAAATTGTAACTTTGTTGACTTAACTGAGGAATCACAGCCAAGACTACCACATTTTCTTTCAGGACTACTACATTTTCTTTCACAATCAAGAAGTACCTAAGAACTGCTGTCTTACTGTCTTATTCTTTGTGGGGTTTTTAAGCAGAAAGCACTGTTCCATGATCAGAGGTCCTCAACATTAATTACAGCAAATACTGGTCAGTTAAATTTGATTTAAACTTACACTAACATGAAGATAATTAAAGTTCACCACTACTAATGGGACGAAACAGCTTGTATTTTCAAGAACAGCTCTCATGATACTGACTTGGTCATTCAGAAGTGATACTTTGTGCAACTTTCAACTAGTTAGCGGAACAGAAGCTACAGTCATAGGAACCTGTAATTAATTGTGACATTCACAAATTTTTATTTCTAAATTAAGATTTACCAGTTTCTCTTATCACCCTGGCCTAAAAAAGAGGATGTGAGTGAAACTGAAAGGATAAAGAACAAAAAAATATTAAAAAAATAACAAACTTCTACCAGACAGAAGCAACAATACACTCGAAGCTATCACAGTATTTTAACCAAGACAGCAAATTCAGCACATACCTTACAAGACAGAGAAACATTAAAATAGTATTGAGCAAGTCAGAAAAATACCAGAACTAGAGCTGTTCTTGCTAACAACATGCATGCACAGTACAGTCTTCTCTGTCAAAGAGTTACACACAGATTCTTCTGGGCCTAAGAACTATTGCCTCCAATACAAGTTAAAAAAAAAAAAAAAAAAAACAAACAAAAAAATCATCCTTACAATTCCTGAAATTCCGTGGCTCATTTGTAGATTACACAATTGAACAAGGCAGCTTAGAACACACAGACATAGGTTTATGTAATTAAAGACTATACAGTAAACCACAGAAAAGAAGTTAAACTTGACTCTGCATTAACCTTCAGCACTTTACATCTGATTTTCCAGTGTAAGTTCTCCTTAAGTAATTCCAGGTATTTTGAGATTCATTTTTCCTCCCACACTACCTTCTTGAACTCACAAGCCTGAGGAGCTACACCGCTCCCTCACAGGACTGAAAAGGATCACCAGGTCAGAACTGAGGAGAGGAGAACGTAGGGTGTGCTGTATTACAGCACATCTACAAGCAGCAAGACAACCATGAAGTAAAGACGTTGACTTGGAATATACCAGACAAGGTATTGTCCACGAAGAAAAGGCAGCAGTAGTACTGTTGTTTGTACAACAGATAACATGTTTCTGGCTACACTTTCAAATGAAGGGGAGAGCAAAACCTCCCTTCTTACCAGAAGATAAAGATGGCTGGATAAGCTCGGCACAAGGACAACACACAACAGATACAGCTATCTGCTGTACTGGACACTAAGAATGTCTTGCCTACCACTTAACTCATTAACGGTACTGTCTGCATTAATCACAGGGGCTGTGAAACACACAGTGGTTTTAACACCAATGCACTGACTCCCAAACCAGAATAGACAACTTCAGTGGAAAACATTCTCCTGGATACAGCCCCTGCATCCGGCCAAAAATACTAGTTTCATGCTTGTCAATGTGAACAAGCCTTAGGAGCACGTTTAAGCCAAATGTCATAAAGAAATTACATGGCTTGGGACACAGATAAGAATCTTCAGAGCTTTTAGCAACTATCCACAAAAAAAGCTCCACAAAGTACATAGAAGCTTCTGAAAATTTGATGCTTATCTATCAGCTCAAAAAGCATTTCACAGCAGAACACAACACAAAGCAATTCCTTATCTGAGTAGTTATGCTCATACTACAACTCTCAAGAGAATAGCTCTTTCCCCTTCTATTAGTGAAAAAACCTCGCATATCTGTACGTTTCTACTTCAGTGCTGAATAGCATTACAATGCTTACAACAATCCCAAAAATCACAGGACCACATAAAAACCCTGTCCTGACGCAAACTCGGTGACAACATTCGAAATCTCCATCAACAGAACTGAACATCCACCCATCCATAGAACTGAAAACTAACACACACACAGCAAGCTCGGTGTTCAGATCTGGCAAGATGCACGAACTATTCCTCTCAACCGGTTTCCATCTTCCTACAAGCAACTGGGTTGTCAGGCTCCACACTAATTGTTCTCTTCCAAGCACAACCAGTCTTACAGTGCACAGCCAGCCTGAGGGGAATCACACACCAGGCGGGGCCGTAACATGTTAGAGCAAGACTTCAAGCTTTACCCAGTCTGGAAGCAACGCACAAGGAGCTTTTCAGCTCCTTTCTTCACACTCTCCCTCCCTCCCTCCCGATGAGGCGGACCTCGGCGCAGCCTGTGGTTAGGAGTTGCTGGAAGGGGCAGCTAGGCTCACTGCAGCGGGGCCGGCCTTGGCTTCCCCAGAGCCGAACGGGCGGACGGCCCCACCTCGCCGCTCCAAGGGTGGAGGCAATAAGCGCTGCGCAATGGCGCGACAGAGCCGGTAACTCCTTTACCACAACGAAGCCAGGACGCCCAGCAGCAGGTAAAAGTGTCGAGAGGACCTCTTGACCGCGCCCCCGCTGTGGCGGCCCTCACCTGCGGGCCCGGCACAGGGCCCGGCGCGGGGAGCCGAGAGCCGTGCCTAGGCCGACTCCATGGCGCCCTCCGTCCGCTCCGCGGTCACAGCGGAAGTCCCGCCCACCGCCTAGTAATAAGAGACGTCGGCCGAGGGCCTTGCCATTGCTTTCCCGGGCTGCCACTCAAGAGCTGGCGCGTGACGCGGGGCGGGCTTAGCAGGTGAGCGGCGAGCTGGGCTCCGCAGCCGGTCCTGCCCGCGAGGGGCGTGGCTTCCTGTGCGGCGTCACCAGGTGCCGCGCCAGCGGCGGGTAAAGGGGCGCGGTCACTGGGGCTGCCTCGGGTTTGGCCTCGCCGTGCGGGATTGGGGTAGTTTGTTGGACTTCCTCGGTCGCTTGTGCTGCCAGTAGTAGCGCGACCTAAGGGAGGCGAGAGCCGTGTCTGTTGTCTCGGCTGTCCGATACTGGCGGCTAGACCGGCCTCCTCAGCCCCTCGAGCGTGGCGGAATCGTGGCTTGGCCGAAGTGTGCCGTCGCCCTTGAGCTCTCAGCTGGAGAGAGGGACAGCGGAACAGTCCCGCGGAAGTACGTGGGGATCGGGTGCCGGAGAGTAACGTAGCCGCCATGCCTCTACCTCAGTGCGAAGCCCGCCGGTCTTGCGGCATGGCGGGGTGCACCTGGCGAGGGAAGGGCCTCAACACGCTGCCACATCGAACTCCAGCACTGTGCGGGAGACAAGATGGTTTTCTCTGTCCTCTATCTTTAGCCCCACTCTGCATTAAAAAAACTCAACCAGAAAAGTAGCCTGGAGAAATGTTACATTAAACACAAAAAGTGATAGGAGGAGAGAGTGGGGGAAGGAAGGTAGCAAGGTGGGGGTCATATAGCATGTATCACCTGTTGGCTCATTGTATGTTTCCAGTCTTTGGCTTTGTGCATTTTTTTTTCCTTGCCAGCGTACAGTCTATTTCTCTGCACTATCCTATTGATGCTCTTGGCACGAAAGAGATGAGCTGCCATTGAGGCAATTATCAGGATTCCTAGAGAAGTTCACTCACATGTATATTCAGGTTTTGTTCCCCCCCCCTTTTTTTAATGAATGTTATTTCCACTGTTTTATTTCTCTTTTACCTTTTCATACTTGCTTTTCAAGCGTAAGATTTATATTCCTTTTTCTCACTTTCAAACTTACTAATCCCCTTTATGGTTTCTGGGAAGCGAAGGGCACAAGAGATTGGGATACGTTACGTCACTTCAGCGCAGCTCGGCAGGACCAAGAACGGTGTCACGGCGGTCACAAATAAGGCAGGCCGCCGCATCGACCTCGCTGCCTCCCGCCTCCCTCCAGGAGCGACCTCCACGCCCCTTACGGCCCCGCGCAGGCGCGTACTGGTGCAGATCCGCGCCCTTTCCTGCGCCGGCTGCGGCAATGCTGCTGGTGCTTTCGGAGGCCCAGAGGGCGGATCTGGACTTCTTGCCGCGGGCGGGCGCCGCAGGTTCGGCACCGAGACGGGCACCATGAGGGGCAGGGCGTTTCGCGGGTGCGGCTCGGTCGGCGGTGGGGAAGACCCGACACGGGCGTGAGCCGCGGCGGGGCTGCAGCGGAGTTGTTTTCTCTCGTTTCAGCTGTCGGCGAGCTGGGGCGCTTGGCGGTGGAGCTGCTGCGGCGGGGAGCAGCGCCGCGGGCCTGCGAGACGGCCTCCAGTAAGGCACGGGCAGTGGCGGGGGGAGCCGGGCTCCACGGTGCCGGGGGGGGGTAATAGTGGGGAGAGAGAGGGGGCTTGGCTGAACCCAGTGTAGGGTCTTGTCACCGGGTGTAGGTCCGGCCCGGCCGCGGGAAAACCTTGCTGCGTGCGCGGGCCCGACGTCTGGCGGGAACGCGCAGGTTCCTTGCTGAGCCGTGAGGAGCAGTTTGGGCTTCTCCTGGGGATTCTGGGTTGTTTTGGGTGGGGGATCGAACTGGCTGTTTGTCCCCCTTGCATTCGTGTTTGAGGAGTGTGCAGCCTTCTCGGGTTTTTGCTTTTCTATGCGTGTTTTGCAAGTTGGCTTGGGATGAATTTGCAGTTTTTTGCATTGGTGCTCTGGTAGCTTAATGGGGAAGTAAAAGGTACTTTATGCTTTCTTTAAAGGGAAGCTTAACATCGACGTTGACACCATTCAGCATGGAGTAGAAGGACTGACGTATCTTCTCACTGAAAGCTCCAAACTTATGGTGAGGATCCCTTTGTTCTCAAATTCAGGGATACGCCAAGAGGTGTTATCTAAACACATACAGCTCTGAAAATACCGATGAATAGAGAAAACCTAGTTCACAGTTCTGATGGCATGTGTTAATTTCAAAAAAAGGTGTCTCTTACCGAAACACTGCATTCGTTTGGATCACTGGAATTTGTATTCCATGTCTGAAGCTAAGACTTGACCCTGCTTTAATAATGTATAGGGAGAACATGCAGTAATTTAGTTGGTATAGAGAAGTATACTTCAGGATTAAGCGTGCTCTAAATAACAGAATTTGAGTGAAGGTGATTTTATTGTTGTTCAGCTGCTGCGCAGGATGTGTGCAGTTCTGGCTGCCTGATAAGCATCCTAACATCTGATGTGGTGGGTTTGAGAGCTTTTCCAGCTCCTGTTATTAGAAGTTTGGGTGGGTGTAAGCAGGTATTAATAATATAATTACTGTTTCCGTTGGGAGAAATTCCTACTTTATCAAAAGTAGGACATTTGAACAATGACAACATGGAGAAGGGATAAAGAGACAAGGAATTCCAAACAGGCATTGTGAGGTGGAGGAGGGATGGAAACAGTGCAGAATCTTCCCTAGAGGGGAGTAGAGTGACTTAAATAACAGATAAATACAGGGTACTGTTGCAGAATATAGCTTATCACAGAATGTGTTTGTGAATGAATGTGCTGTAAAGGCATGATGCTTGCTGTTGAATATGTAGCTGCTGCCACAAGGGTGAACCATGTGTCTCCAGTTCAGCACAAAGGCTGAAGCTGAGGGAATCAGCTTCTTGGGGCCGGGCCGAGTTACTGTAACATGGACCTTGAAGTTGTACCTGGTGCTTGCTTACATCTGCCAGCATTCAGGTCATTTCAGAGTATTTGAGTATCAGTATTGTGTTTGCATACTGTTGATAAATTGATGATTAAAATATGTACTTCTTTGTGACAAAGCTCAGATGCTTTGTTGTGTTGCATTTTGTTCTTTGGTGTGAAAGCTTAAATCATAGAATCATAGAATAGTAAGGGTTGGAAAGGACTGAGGTCCTTTCCAACCCTTACTATTCTATGATTCTATGATCATTGAGTTCCAGCCCCCCTGCCACGGGCAGGGACACCTCCCACTAAACCATGCCATCCAAGGCTATGTCCAACCCCACCTTGAGCGCCGCCAGGGATGAAGCATCCACAATCTCCCTGGGCAACCCATTCCAGGGCCTCACCACCCTCACAGTAAAGAATTTCTTCCTCATATCCAATCTAAACTTCCCCTGTTTAAGTTTAAACCCATTACCCCTTGTCCTCTCACTACAGTCCCTAATGAAGAGTCCCTCCCTAGCATCCCTATAGGCCCCCTTCAGATATTGGAAGGCTGCTATGAGGTCTCCACACAGCCTTCTCTTCTCCAGGCTGAACAGCCCCAGTTTTCTCAGCCTGTCTTCATACGGGAGGTGCTCCAGTCCCCTGATCATCCTCGTGGCCCTTTTTTTAATAAAAACGTGATGTAAAACTGTTCCTGAAGCTCATAATAAAGAGCAGTAATACATCAACACATGCAAATCACTTGACCTGGATTATTTGTTTTGTCCTGGGTGTAGATCTGTCCTCATATGTTCATGCAGGAGAACAACTTCACCGTAGCGTTTGTAATATTTACTTAGTTTTGGTTTTTTCTCAACAAATAATGATTATTGTACAGTTTTGTATTAAGGCCTAAATTGCTACTTCTAGATTTCTGAGACAGACTTCCAAGATTCCATTCATGTTCTGGGATTCTCAGATGAACTGAACAAGTTGCTGCTCCAGCTGTACCTCGAAAACAGGAAAGAGATCAGGAGTGTTCTGGGTGAGCTGGCACCAAAGCTTCCCAGCTACCACAACCTTGAGTGGAGACTGGATGTGCAGGTAACTGCTGTTCTCAGTGTTCAGCATTTTACCTTACGTGTTTTTAGCATCATAAACAAGTACTAAACAATTTATATTGTTTAAAGAAATAGAGGCAGCAGGTTTTCATGTGTTTAAAACCAACATAATTTTGCAATTGCACCAGAGATAGCTAGTTATGAGGTGATTAGGATATGTAATGATGCAATATATTTGTTGCTTTACAAAAACTGATCTCATAGATCCATTGGTGCTATTAAAAATATTTGCATATACTAAATATATTCAATCTCAAATTGTCACCTGATTTTCAGAAATATTATCACATTGATTCAAGTTGATTTGTATTGCCTTATGAGAAAACTGAGTAATAGATTGTGTGTATCTTTCATGTGGGTGAAAAGGATTTTTAAGCAGTTGTCCGAGCAGGTCCTGCAAACCAGTTGTGAGTTGTAAGTATGAAAGCTGATAACCCTCATTTGTTTGTCTCCCTGTTCCCATTTCATCTGAACCCCGCCATGCAGCTTGCAAGCAGGAGTTTGAGACAACAGATCAAGCCTGCTGTGACTATAAAGCTACACCTTAATGAGGACAATGATCAGACTGCCCATGTGTTGCAAACAGACCCTTCCACCCTCCTGCACCTAATCCAGCAACTGGAGCAGGCGCTGGGGGAAATGAAAACGAACCATTGCAGGAGAATAGTGCGCAACATGAAATAAGAATGATTGGTGGTCACCATCTTATGAAGCAGTTTGTGAAATGACTGAAAACAGTGTTCACTAATAGATTTTGAAGAAAAATAAACATCTGGATCAGATGAAATGCTGTCCTGTGCCAGGATCTTGAATCAGTAATAATTATAGGCTAAATGTCCTCTAGGTGCTAACCTGACACACCTGCCTGATAGGAGATAGGTAATTGGTTTTGCTTTACTTGCAAATGTAGAAATGCAGTGTGCTATGCTGAGAATTTCTTTAGCTCTAAATTAGTATTGTTCCACTTGAAGAGCTCTCCTACGTTAAGTAGAGCTGTCCCAATATTATATGAAGCTGCACATTTATTTTTACATTTATCAGGTAGCTTTTTCCCTTGGTTTTGCTTCTGTTTTGATGTGAATAAAATAAAAAAACCCACAAAACTATACTGGTGGGAATGGTCCTTAACCTCTTCCATTTAGAATGGATCCTCCATCTTGACCCATGTACATGCAGGAGTCAACGTGGGACTGCTGCCCTCTTCCTACAGAAGATTCAGTCAATTTGGAGGCTGGACATTACATTGCTTTTCTACCTTTCTATGTAAGTATGACCAGGGTAACCCACTCTAACACAGTCAGCTGCAACCCCTGCTTAGGCAGCCTCAGCTTTCTGCAGGGAGGTATTGCCACAGACAGCCCCATGCCCTAGATGTGAGCTAGCATATACTGGTTAGAGGTAAAAGGTGATCTGAGAAATGGCAGAAGCAAAACTGCAGGCTGGGAGGCAGGTTAATAGTACTAACTTCTGCTGAATCTGATCTTGTGTTGAGACGCAACCATTTTATTCCCCCTGCTTGGGTAGTGTGCTCACGAAGGAAAGACTAGCCAAGTATTGCAATGTAAATGATGCTTTTCCATTTTTGAGGAAAAAGTCTTAACAAAGGTTATGTCAAAAATAATTTTTCAGTTGTAATCTAATGCAAATGTTTGTAGCTTCTGGGACTAAGGGTAAATATTTTTCCTAATGTTATACTGTCACTAGTGAGCGGGTGTCATAAAGCCATTGAAGAAGACAGATGGGCAAGAGGGAACTGTAACACATGGATCTTGGCAGTAGCTGTGTGTTTAGTGTCTCTCATGGCAACACCACAAATTTCTGCATTGACTGGGTCTTTATAGTCCCAAATGCATTGTTTTCTTGTTGGTTTGAATGTTTGGACCTCTGAGAGCTACTGTTCCAAAGGAAACCTGCCTGGCAAAAATGCTTTAATCAGTAACATTCACTTAAAGAGGTCAGTTTCCTGGAACAGGGGGTTGCTTGTTCTGCCATTGCTTTGTGCAGAGTGATGGTTGTGTGAACAAACTTCATTTCCTCTCCTATATGCAAGTCAGTAATGGGTTTCATTTACCATTCGTATGTGGTGACTCTTTCATAGTCACGAAATTTTCTTCACATGTATATGTGGTACTTAAAGGTAATTAAGTGTTACTACTTGGGATTTCTGATTAGTACTTTTTTTTTTTCCCCTGTAATTGGTCTACATTTTCAGGTGAAATACAGAACAGCTTATATGTAGGCCACGTTTTTCTCTTTATTCCAGCTTCTCACTGTAGCTGTAGTTTAGGACTCATAGCAGCAAAATAGAAGTTTTGGGTACCAGTCCTAGAAGCTTTTTATGTCTTAGGAAGTTCAGTAACTTTTTTTCCAAAGTGACCAATCAAAGTCAATCTGTAGGCAATGCAGCATTTTAACCTTGAAGGAGTTTACAAACATCAGTTAAGTTCTGAGTGTATTACATTACTGCTTCACCTGTAACATCTTTTGAATATGGAGTATAATGTTTTGACCTTGATGTAGAACTTTTGACTGTTTTGTTTCATGTCAGATTTAACGTTGTTTTGGAGAGCTGCCCTTCCTGTGATTGTCAGTAAGGTCTGGGTTTACCAAGTCAGCAACTTGTGAGTGACTCCCTGGCTCCTTTTTCATGGAGCACTAAATTCAGGTGAACGTCATGCCAGTGCAGAGTCCAAGTGCACAGAACAACTAAACATCTGACTAGTTCAAGTACAAACTGGATTATTTTCTCAAAAGCAAAGTTAGGCTCAGCCTTAGCTATACATGTCTCAACAGATTTGTATCGAAGCTTATTTTTCCTGGTCTGAACAGCAGGGGGCAGAAAGTTTGTTTTTCATAGTCTATGAAGGAGAAATTTCACTACATAATCATTTCGGTGTTTGTCTTCCAGTAAGAATTGTTTGTTTCAATACTTAGCTTGGGATGTATTTCACTTTATATTTTTTGAATTCATGATTAATTTTAAACTGAAAACAATAGAACTTCCAGTTTTCAATAACTGTAAAACATTCTCTATCTGCTAATGAATTTGCTAAGCCACTTAGCTAAGAACATAATATAACCCCCAATTCTTAAAGCTCAGGATAACATAATTTGTTCAGTGTTGAAAAATGTTTGTATTCTTTTAAGCACTGAGCAAGCTCAGGAGGCAACACTTTTCTTCCTCCTGCTCTGGTTTTTAATCCTTTGAATGAACTCATAATTGCTGTCCATTTTGTAAAATCTGTTGTCTCTGAAACAGGTTTGAATCAGTTCCTCATCTCTGAAGTGTGTTTAGGATCTCCTGTAAGCTTTATTTTCTTGCACTTTTGCTTGTCCCTGACACACTTTCTCATGAGTTTTTAATGTGCTGGACTAAGTATTTTTTCACCTGGCTAATTAATTAGATGTTCCTTGAATTACATGTGGAAAACTGTTTTCATCTAAACAGTGGTGGAGTTAATTTAGGTCTACACATACATAAATAAAATCAATACCTGAACTTTGCATTTGGTCTACAATTCTCATTTAACAGAAACCTCACTGAACTAAGATTTTGTCATAACACTGTTTTGAATTTAATGTTAAATGTATTACTGGTTTAAATTTAGTGTAGTGCTGTTTAGGAAATGTGTCCATGTATCAAGTCAAAGGTATGAATGGGGACTTTGTTTCAGTCCTGGTTTTTGTAAGAAGGCCTGTTTCCTATGCTGTGACTTTGTTAAGATTAACAATAGATAGTGCATAGGAAAGGAAGTCCCAAGGTTAGGAATAACCTGGCAGAACTCCATGAGTAAAGCTCTGCTGGTTACTGCTCTAAACAAAGGGAAGGAAGTCTCCTCTCACACTGTGCTTGGCTTTGTGCTCAGAGTCAGGTATATTACAGCACAATCTCTTTAAATACTCTTGCTGATTTTATTTTCAAGTATAAGTTGTGGCAGTTTTGTTACTGGAGTTGTATCTTGAAATGTCACTTGTCCATCAGATTATTTGTATCCATAGCAAATACTATTATTTCATTTAGGGTTCTGGATTTGTATTTGTTTGAAATGTGGCAGGTTTTAAAGGCTACCAGTAGTTCTGTGGCAGATAGTGAGCAGAGTGCTTTTATGTACATAAAAGTGCAACTTTGTACTAAATTTGAGAATACATTTTAGGAATTACCATAATCGTCAGCTTTACAACTTGTTTCTTCTAGATTCTTTATTAGAACTTATTCTAACTACATAAGGAAAGGCAATCTTTCACCCCATCTGTGAAAATAACAAAGTTTGTAATAGGGATACCACTCTAAATAGTTGCATTCTGATTGGCCCAAAATGTAGGTAATATGCAGGGTAAGATGCAAACCATAGTGACCAAATAT
Source organism: Amazona ochrocephala (assembly GCA_039720435.1). Classification (NCBI taxonomy): domain Eukaryota; kingdom Metazoa; phylum Chordata; class Aves; order Psittaciformes; family Psittacidae; genus Amazona; species Amazona ochrocephala. The sequence goes on along the minus strand of CM077884.1, from coordinate 35,691,690 downwards.
GCTGCAGAACACATTAAGTACATTGTTTACCATCATTAAATATGTAAGAACCTTCTACTGATCTTAATCTTTTCCCTATCTATTGCTCTGTGAAAGTGGGCTTACTTTGGTTTGATTTTGGGGGTTTTGTTGGGTTTTGGGTTTCTTTATTTTTTTTTTGGGGGGGGGGGGAGGGAGGATGGTGTTGGGTTTTTTGAGTTTGATTGGGTGTTTTTCTTCCAAAAAGAAAATTAAATAGACTAAAACTGAATTTCACTTTATGGAATTTGTCTTATTCCATGGTGTGCTTGTGTGTGCATGAACATTCAAAGTAGTACTCCTTAGAACAGATGCTTAAAATACCAGAACTGCAGAAGTTGGGAAGCTTCTCTACCCAGCTGTTCACGTGTTTTGTGTTCGTAAATCTACCATAAGATAACAGAAGAATTTCTGTCCTGTTAGGTTTGTCTTTAGCAGAAGCCCTAAGCAAACCCTAATTTTAGAGAAATTCCTCCGTTAGTACTTACGCTGTTACTGAGACAAAACTTGTAAACAGTTTTTCTCTGAATTTCAGGAATTGGTTAATAATTTGACAGGAATGGCTTTTAAAATCACCATTGTGTTCTTCTACATCCAAATGTATCTCCTAAGATCTAAGAATTCACAAGTTTCACGAATATTTTTCAGTTCTTGCTGGAGATTGCAGTTCAGGTTTGCTGGCAGGCAGCAAACAGTCTGAAGTGGAAGTGTGTACTCACCATAACCATTCCTGTAACAGGGGAGCTGTCTTAGCCTGTGGTGTTGATGAAGCTGGTCTCTTTCAGTGGGTCACTGTTCGAACCCAGGCCAAGCATGAGATGTTCACGTGTCCCCTGCTGCCTGTTTCTGTCCACCTGAAGACTAAATTCACTTGCTGGTCTACATACTTACACCCCCACTTGCAGGCCTTTCCCTGTGCAGCTAGACAAAAGGGAACATGGAAGAGAAGTACTTCTTTTTCTGCTTTGATAACTATTCTTGCTGTCACGTATGTGCTCAATGGCAGGACCACGTCTTAAATGTCTGGTTTTATACAAGTCAACTTTTATGCTTCCTAGAACAACAATTTTCCCCTCATCCCTGCTTGTTCTCCCCCGCAAAGGTTAAAAATCAGTACCAAGGATGACTTTCCAGGCAAAAAGTAAATACCTGACAAAAACAGGGAATACTGATCATGAGTGTTGTTTCTAGTCGGTAGGGGAACAGAGGATCCAGCAATTCAAAAATACACAGAACAAGTTTTGTGGGCCTTATCTTCTACAAAGTGGGGAAAGGTGAATACAGAGGGCTGAGCAACAAGCGCAACCAACAGCACGTGTTCATGATGTGTTATGAAGTATACAACACTGCTATTTTATTTATATGTATCTGTACACTTATTAGGTAACAGCTGAAATATTTTACACTAACAGCAATAGCAGATGTCAGAATAATCAGTCTCATTTCAAATTGTTCTGCTAAGCTTGAGCAAATCATACACCTTCTGTGTTGGACACAGGAAATGCAAACTGGAAGACTCTTCCAAAATTTCAAATCTGAACAATTGTAATTTAACTGTTAGCTTTGTTTCCTGGCAAAATCTACACCAGAAAACACTCTGTGTACATGCAGTTTTTATCACCAGGAAAAAATGGTGTATACTGTATCTTCCTGCAAGTTAAATTAGTTAGGCTAGAAAAAGTATTTTTCATGCTGGTATGATTCTCAGCACTATTCTATGCTATCCATCAGCTAATATTTGCAGAGCCATTCCAGAATGTTTTTCTTCTTTAGCTGCTTCTCCTGTGTATTTCAGTCTTGTTAGCTGGGTTGTTATTCTGGTATTGTCAGCAGAGTTCACACAGGGAGCCAGACTGACATAACTATTCCAGAACAACTCCTGCCAATAAGATCATACTGTATTAAGCAATTTCTTCTTTTCTTATTGCAATTATGGACTTCTAGTCTGAAGCAACAGATCAGGTCTCAGTTTATTTTACATGACTATTTTAGGACTTGCTTATCCCAGATAATTTGGCCAAAAATCATCTTCCAAATCTGTCTGGAGTAACTGAAGGTCATAATGACTAGCTGTGTTTCTGTCCTTTTAACACTACCACGATTTCCACAAACGTGAATTTGTTTCCTATGTAAGCTGTTTATGTGCAAAGTCAGCTGTATTAGCAAACTTCATTTTCACCAGCAGTTTAAGCTACCCAAGACAAACTGATTATGGCATTCCTACGTATTTTATGTATTTTGTTCAACTGTCTTTTTGGGAGGAGCCATGCTAACCTCAGTGAAGAAGCTTAAAGCAACAGCTGTAGCATGGTGACTACTGACAGGGCTTCAGCTGTTTGCAAACCAGGCACTACAGCTTTTCCCAAATCAGTGCTCCAAATTGCTTACGTGAAATCTGCCTTTGTACTGATGTGATGAGCAGTGTTTGTATGTCCCATTCCACTGGCATTGCTGTAAGGAGAATAACCCCTGAGACACAAACATTAGTGCAATTTTTTGATTAGCACAGCTGTTTCTGAAATGAATGTCTGAGCAGTCATCTATAGATGTTCACATAGCTTCCTTGCCAGAAGAATTACATCAACTTACAAAACAACATGAACTAAGCTGACACAAGTTCAATTGTTGGTTTGTTTTCGTTTTTGGGTTTTTTTTCAGGCTGTGTTCACATTAGAGGTTTTGCTGGCCTGGAGATGTTGGCAAGGGACGTCTGCTTACATAGCTATTTTGGTGAAACTTTGTAATATACACCAGTTCTTTGTATTAAACAAACCACAGCACAGTTGTCTACACATATAGGATATGCTTTGTGTGTGTTCTGAGGTGCCAACCAAAGTCTAAGGCTACCTGAGAAACAAATAGCTATGAAATGCATGCAGATAAAAACCAGAAACTTAAGCACTGACCCATTTGTTAAAAAACACAGTATATTTTTCTTAAGTATACCTTTCCAGAAGTGTCTTGAAAATTATATTAATACAGAACTATTAGTAAGAGCATAATATACAAAAAAGCCTATCAAACAATACCCACAAGTGCAAATAAAATCATTCATTTGCATGACAAACTGTATTTTTTCAAAGTCTAAATGTGTATGATGCACATATACACCTTCTGTAGTGAAATTTCATGTAATACGTCTACTGTTCCATTGTATTCTTTTTCTCCATTATTTATTTGGGGGGAATAGAAGCTTTCTTTTTATGTACAGCTCTTCTTCAGTGAAGTATATGAAAACAACTAGATGTAGTTAATGACCACTTTAAAGCTTTTTTGTGTAATACATACCCAAACAGAAGGCAGGAACTGTGCAGCTCTTCCTGGTCTGCACTATGTAATTGTTACTAAGTTACCCCAAAACCATGAGATTTTTCCAGGGAATGCTGAATGGTTTATTTTGTAACAGACATCACACATGGATTTTCACCTGTGTGGGCTTTCTCAGAAAAAAAAATAAAAAAATAGGGCTTTAATGCAAAGCAGTGATGTATCTAGATTAAAAATTACAACATGGTGTTGTTTCTTCTAACCATTAGATGCTCATTATCTAAGGGTAAATCTGAAAGTGAATTTCTTATCTGTTTGCTTGGTGTGCCACTGAAATACAGACTGAAGTTGCTGCTAAAAAATGTATGACAAATAGGGTATACTTAAAGTAGTGTACTTCATAAATCCTTCAGTTAAACAAAAGAAGTCTGTGCTATTAAAAAAAAAACATTTGAACCACACATGGAATGGAGATAAAAGAATGTTATTGGTTGGGGTTTTTTGGTGTTTTTTTTTGTTTGTTTGTTTGTTTTTTTAAATGTACAATCCTGTAATTGGAAGAAAGAAGTAATGATAAGGAGACTTTGTCACGCTTGTGGATTGCTTCTTTTATCACTTAATCCAGTCCCATTGTGATGGAAGTGGCATTGTCTTCCATGAACTTGAACATGTTGAGTCATTTTCTATAAAGGCTGGTGGTCATATCCTATTTTTATGTCCAAAGAAGGAAGTTACTATTTTCTAAACATAGAATAACAACAATACTATGAGAATTTAGTCTTACAGTTTTAATCACTTCCAGATTAGTAAAAAATGATGCTTTAGCCTACAACATTGGTACAATAGCAGCTAATTCTCTTATTCAGTAAAAAGTACAGCTTGCTGAAGGAGACAGTTCTAGCTGTAATAAATGTTTAAGTTTAGAACAGATGTGAGTATACTTATAATGAGATACAACACTCTCTTATGGAAGTGGTCTAATTAACACAGATGAAAGGGTACCACATCATCAGAGCTTTCCCTTGAACAGCCATGTCATCTGGAAAGGAATGTAGTCAGTAGCTGGGTGTGCCTTTACTCAAGGATACAGAGGCCTGGAGGATGCAAAAAAGCACTTGTAAAGGCTGTGTGAAAAATCACTCATGTTCAGATCACTATCTGTGCAATAACTACACGCACACGCACACAGGCAATCGTCTAATATCCAAAGGTTTTAAACAAGGAAATCGCAGGGGTGGGGGGGAAAGATACGTAATAGCTGCATAACCCTGGAGCAGGTGCTGTAATGACCACAGCTGTCTGGGCTAGTAAAAACGCCAGCAAGTGACCCCATAAGGAAGCAGTAGAAGAATGGTACGAAAGATAGCATGGAAAATTCTTAGGGAAAGGAAGCGTAAACAAGTCTCAGGAGTACTGGGTTTCCTGACCAGAAATACAGCAGATGTGGGAAGGAAAAAAAAAAAAATCAACAAGAAGAAGATGTGCCTAGCTAATGGAAACACAAGTAGGAAATGTAAGGAAAAGTAAAGGACAGGGAATATTTGTTGAAGCAAGGAAATCAGGAAATGCACAAGCAAGATCTCTTCCATGAACCTGGCTGATTCTAATCTGGAGTTCATGCACAAGCTCTGCATTACCAACATTAAATGTTGCACTGATAAAAGGACAGGGATTGTTCAAGAGCCAGGTCCAAGCTCTGATGCCAAAAATGATGTTCAGAACAGTTCATGATGCTTCTTAGAAATAATTAAGTTAAAAAAAATAATTACTTGCATAAGACTTTTCTACTGTGGATTCTTATTGCTGAGGATGTATTCTTATCAGTCAGCATAACCCGGAGTCTGTCCAAAGTGCAAAAATAAAACGAAGAAATGCTTTACTAAAATAAAGTTGTACATTTGCATAACCAATGTGTGATATCTGTATGTGTGTAATCATAAAAGCCCTCTACACTTTCTATTGTAAAAAACAACATTGAAGTTGGAAAGTGAACATCATTCTTTACAGATGCAGCTACTGAATGTACTGCAGCTACAGATGCAAATTCTGGTCACATCACTATTCAAAAAGTGTTCCAAGTGCACCAAGCAAATGAGACAAGATTAAATAAAAATGTATTACATTTGCTTTATAGAAGCCTAGGGAATGCATTTTGATAGTCGCTCTGGCTTCTAGTATGGACTAAATAGAGGACAAGCAACTGTGTACAACAAGTCAGGATAGATCCATGAAATGTCACAGCTGTATCTGAAAACACCTATGGATAGTGAGTTGGAAAGATTTATGATACAATTCAGCACCAAATTCGTACCTGTCAGCAAAGCGCTAAGCCTTGCCTAAACTACAACAAAATAGTTGTGGGCCATGTCACTACGAATGCTTCCTTCCTTTTTTTCCCCATTGCCATAGCATCACTTTAGTGTGCTATGAAGATCGTATGTGAACTAATTTAAGCATCAATTTTCCTCCAGAAGTTAGCATCACCCATGAACTTCAGGAATAATGGTATTAGAGCAAAGCTAATGAGGTTTACACAAATCCAGTTGCATCAGGAGAGAAAATGCTTCGAGTTTCCTTGAACACTGAAGCGACGCTCCACGTAACTGCACTGCCCGACAGACAGCTGCTCCGCCTGCGGCGGCCCAAGGCAATGGCGCGGCCATGCAGCTGCTCCCGGCAACGGACCACCCGGCTCCGCAGGCACAGACCAGGGCTCCGGCGGCGCCGAGCGCGGCCGCCGCGCTCACCCGGAACGCCCCGCCCGGCGGCCTTGGCACCGCCTTCCTCGTTCTGCTAACTTCGTGCGGGACGGGGGGTGCGGCGGCGCGACCAGTGGGGTAAAGGGGGTGCGAACACAGGCCCCGGCTGGCTCTGAGGGGCAGCTCAGCGGTCGTGGCCCAGCCCGTAACCCCGGTGTCCCAAGGGCCCCTCCGTTGCGCGGCGAGACCACCCCCATCCCTCAACGGCTCCGGGCGCCCAAAGTTTCACGACAGTTGCATAACTGCGGGCGGGGCGGGGGCCGGGCCGAGTGCTGAGGGGCGGGCGGGAGGGGCTGGTGCTGCCTTCGTCCCGCTGCTGCCCGGCGCGGCCCGGCCCGCGGGCTGACCCGCCCGCCCGGGACACCAACGCTGCTGGTGGGGGCACAGAGGCACTCATCGCCCGCCCCGGCAGAGCGGCGCCACTCCTGAAGAGCCGCCCGCCTGGTTCCGAAGGGCACGTCCTCGGCCGTGGCCTGCAGCGGGGCCGGCTCCGGCGACTGCCTGCTCCAGAACCGCCGGCGCCCGACCGGTGGAAAATGAACCCCGCTCCCGCGGCTCCGCCGCCGGGGCAGCAGGTGATCCACGTCACGCAGGACCTGGACACGGAGCTGGAGGCGCTTTTCAACGCGGTGATGAACCCCACGCCCAGCTCCTGGAGGAAGAAAATACTGCCCGAGTCCTTCTTCAAGGAGCCCGACTCGGGCTCGCACTCGCGGCAGTCGAGCACGGACTCGGGCGCGCCCCCGCTGAGGCCCGCCGCCGCGCAGCATGTCCGCTCCCACTCCTCTCCCGCCTCGCTCCTGGGCTCAGGCGCGGCGCAGCAGCACGCTCACCTCCGCCAGCGCTCCTACGACGTGACGGACGAACTACCGCTGCCGCCCGGCTGGGAGATGGCGCTCACGCACACGGGACAGCGGTACTTCCTCAAGTGAGTAGGGGTCCCGGGCCGGAGGCCGGTTGCCGTGGCTTGGTCCGCGCGGAGGGAGGGAGGGAGGGAGGGAGGGAGGGAGGGAGGGATAGTGGTCGGCCAAGTTTCATCACCCCCAACCGGGGCTAGTGCCGGGGATAGAGGGGGTTGCTGTGCTGCCCGGCGCGAGGTTCGCCGTGAGGCGAGGGCGCTGGGGGTTTCCAAGTGTGAGGTAGATGCGGAATCTGGGGGTGAGGAAACTTCTTCTGAGTGCTGCAGTGGGAATAGGAGAGAGCGGGGTGAAGCGAGGCGCGGGAGGGAGGATAGGTCCCGGAGCCTATGAACTGTCGGCACTGCACCTCTCCCCTGCTTGGCCAGGCGTCCCAGATTCATGAATAAAAACTGCTATTAAAGTTTTTTAAAAGTAAGTTTAATAGCAGTTGTTCCCTGGAGTTTTCCAGGAGGTGCGACCAGGGCACCCTGTGCCGGTGACCCGTTGGAGGCGAAGCAGGCTCGGTGGGAGGGACCGCGTAACGCGGGCTCCCGGGTCTCCAGCCCGGTTCTAACCGCGAACCCGTTGTGCTCGGGTCGTGGGTGGCTTTTCACAAACGGAATGCACGGCTGCAGCACAAGTGGTGTGTATGTATATTTATAGCATCCATATCTTTAGGGACACGGGAGGAGGCTTCCTTATTTTAGTGACAGATTTTGAGAAGTGTAATATGACTGCCTATCCCTTCTGGCCAGAAATTTTGGGTACTGTCTTATTTATGACACTTGGAATTTGATTTGAAGCAGTTGAATAGTCCTGAAAGTATGTAATAATTGTAAAATGTGGTTAGGTCACGGTGCCTTGTTTTGGTAGATTCTGTATCTCTGCTCCAGATACATTGCAAATTAAAAGGCACTGTATTAACCAGGTAAATACACAGTGATAAAATGTTTGCTAATGAAATAAAACGTTTGCTGATGAAGGATGTACCCAAGGATACTGAGGGAGTTAAACTCACAGGGCTACAGGAGATCATTCACTCATTTACTACAGCCCTTAGAAGAATATTATATTGAGTTCATATTCAACTCTGTGTTCAGCCATAATAAATAGCATATAGACAAGGCATGAGGGGGAAAAAAATGGTGTTTACTGTGTAGAGAAATTAATACATGCATAAATTGAATGATTCTATAATGATTTCTTTGCCTTGTGGCTTTGAAATTTCCAAATGATTACTCAAGACCCCAGTCTTCGAATTACTCTGCACAGAATTTTGTTGTTTTTTTTTCTCTCTTGTCACACTCTGAGCTACTAGCAAACACAAAACTATGTTTCCTTTCTTTCTGCCATTCTGTATGTTACTGTATATGATCTATAATAGCGAGTGAACGTGTGCCAGCATCCAAACTTAGAAGTTTTTCATTAAAAAAGGTTTGTCATCAAGTTTATCACCTGAATGAGAGGATCATGTTGCTCTGCACTTTACATGTATTTTTCTCAGTAGAACAGGACAGAGAAGTGGCTGACTGACAGGAGCACTGTAAAAGATCATTTGTAAATAAATATTTCATATAAATTCTTGCTAGGGCTTGGCCAGCAGGTGTTTTCAGATACCTCTGGCTAAAAACTACGTAACATAGTCTGTCTGCTCTTTTTTTCTTGACTAATAATCAAAATGAGCTCGTGTGGTTTCACCTTCCTGTCACACATGTCTTATAAAGAGGCAGAGTTTTCCAAGTTGATGGATTCTTGTTGCTTAGGTCGAAAATGCAAGTTCTTTTTAAAGAAAAATGATGGGTAAAACCCCAAAGTGTCTTTAATTTTTTTTCCAAATCCTGTCAATAGTAATAGTCTGATTATCATAATCTTGTTTTAGTGTAAGAGTTTAATTGTGTATGTAATTTAAGTTTGTCTTTATTTTCCTTGCCCAGTTTTATTTATCCAACAGAACTTTTCTCATTTCTATAAAAACTAATTTGGAGAATGTATTTCTTTGTACTCCAATACTTTTGGGAGTAATACTTAACCATAAAATGGTCATATATGAGTTATATTTTATGAGTGGTCTAATATTTTTCAGGTGAAACTAGAGTTTTCTGCAGAAATTTGTGTGTTTATGGAAAGCAGCATTTAACCCTATGAATTATTGCACATAGTTTTCAAGTCAGATGATGTCCTTGAAAATCCCAGCTGGTCAAACCAGGCATAGAAGGTTACATTTTCCTATATTCAAGGGAAAAGAAAATTTGCCATTTCTTTCCAGGTTAATTATCCATAAAGATTTGTTTATAGTCATTAGCAAAAGAAAATTGAAAAGCAAATTAAGAGTAAATAGCTAAATTAGGTCCTGTTAAAGTTCAGAATGCAGTTCATTCTGTTTAAACATACTTTGAAGAATTATTAAACAAAAGCAGTGCTGGGAGTTTCAGTGAAGAGTGAGCTAACCTTACTGACAGGGAACCAGCTATAACTTGAAGCAGTCATACTCCTGCATGTCAGCTCCTGCAGAAATTTTCTGGCTGTGACTGGAAGAAACATAAGTAGCCTGGGGACCACTCCACCCTGTAATTAAATACCAAACTGCAGAAGTGGGGGGTGGAAAACAGACTAATGAACACACACACTTGCAGCAATGTTATCTAAAGCATTTTTCTGTGTGTGCATGTGTGGAAAAAAATTTAAGTGTGATGTATTTCTGATAAAAATGGTTTCTGGAAAGACAGTCAAACTGCCTTGCACAGCTCTTGTGTCGATAAGTGGGAGTATCACTTGCCTGTCGATCCACATGCTGAGCTGTGTACACATATTCTGTAGAAAGAATTTTTCAAGTATTACTTTCTGCTGATTTTGTTTTCAGGTGGTACAGACTCATGTTTCAAATGAAGACTAAGGTTTTAATGTTTTCACAGTGTGTGTACAGTGCTTCTTGGTCAGGCTCTGATTTCATTCCAGAAGGTAAATGGAATATAGAGAGTAGGGCAGCGTTTGCACTGGAGAGATTTGTGAAACTTGGTGCTGTTACCTTTATCACACTGCAGTTTTTTAAATGTTACAGTGAACATTTGTCATACCAGGACATATTTGCCAGTAAATCCTGCTCAAGGGGAAAGAAAGCTAGTTACTTTCAATATTTGGTTTGCTCAACATGTTCTATTTTTTTTTCTACTGGTTTCTGTTGATGGAGAAGCTTGATTTAACACATGATCAATTTTATATTACTGACCGTGTTCAGCAGGACAACATAAAAAGTAATGTAAATATCATGAAAATACTTTTTTACTGACAATGACAAAACAAACAACATGAAGGTAGTTCAAGTGCTGAAATGACTTCCAAATGCAGCCTTTCCCTGCAAGCTTTTTCTGTTAATTCTGTAGAGATTATTATTATTATTTTATATTGATGTTGTGCATGGTGCTGCACTGTATTCATAATCAAGATACTTTTCTACCTCAGGAATATTAGTTACCCAAGTAGAAATTGGGGAGGAGATGGACAATGCATAAGGCAGTTACTCTGTTAAGTTCTGAGAAACTAAATGTAATTTCTAAATGTAGAAAAAGCTAACCATGTGTGACACCTTTACAGTATTGTTCAACAGTTATTACCACAGTTGCTCATGGATGTGATGCTTGTGCTCTAAGGTGGGGCTCACATGCTGACAGTCTAAAATATCATGCTTTCAAATTAGGTGGTGAAACACCAAGTGGCCTAGTAATTTATGGAGAGAGCTTTGTAACTAAATACACCAATTTTTAAAAATCAGGATGTCAGAAATTTTTAATTTATTGGTGAACCGCATTTTGGTTCATGAGCTTAAAAGTCTGGTTTGGATTAATACAGTTTTTTTTAGAGGTAGCTGCATTTGTTGTTAAAGGCACATGAGTGTGTAAGCAGATGCAGATTTACTTACAATGACAATGGCCTTATAGCAGAAATCCAGTGATAAGTTAAAAACTTATTATTATTATTTATAGGGTCTTTGGATGGTCCTGTTCAGAGCTAGGTCATGTTTTGTTGCCTGATAGGGATCTATTTCAGATGTTGACCAAAGAGAGCTGGTGAAAAGAGCAAAACATGATGTTTTAAGTTACTGTAGTGTAGACTGACTCTACAGATCTGCAGCTAGAGTGATGGACTGTGTTCATTGATAATGGCCATAAATGGGTGATTTAATGAAGTCTGCTTCAAGTACTAGCAGTAGGATTTGACAGGCTTAAGCTTATAATCTACAGTGAGGTGAAAAAAGTTATTAATGTGTTTAACTTTGTGGAAATTAAAGTTTTTCTTCCCATTAACAATTAGAGATATTTGGAACAGATTAAAATTGGACTGATTCACTGGAATAATTTTTGACCTGGATAGGCAAATAACTTCATTTGATACAAATTTGTTAAGCCACTTTCTTTGAAAAGAAAAAGTAAGCTAATTTCTATGTTGACATTAGAGTCCCTCTTAAAAGCTTAAAAAAACTACCAAGCTATTTATGAGCTACTTTTTTTCCCTCTTTTGGTAGTAGAAACAATAACAATTTCCGATGAAAACTAGAAGTTACTCATTTTCTTGTCCAAGATAGTGTTGTTTCATGATCAATAGACTATTTTCTCAGAATCTAAAATCATGTCACCTGTGATGCTTAATAAAATTAGGTGGATAATGTGGTGCTTTAAATGTAGTGCTTACTAAAATCTGAGAACAAAAGCAGATCTGCAGTAACATTCAATGACACATTTGATTTACAGATGTGATCTAAGTCTCTCTCTTGTCAGGTTTTCTGAGTTAGGATGCATGCTATATTTTTGATTTAGCTGTAAAGTGTCAGTGAAAAAAGCTTTAAGGAAGGCTACTCTGTGTCTAGAAGTGTTGCCAAGAAGAGTTTCCTTTGAGGAAACAGTTAAGAAACTTACTGTAAAGGGTTGTCTCCACACAAAAGCTGCGCTGAATTTAGGTGTATGCGCTTCTAAATGATATAAGGAAATTGATGACAACTCTGCTATACACATTATTGTGTTGATGTAAAGTTTGCTGTATTGGACTGATGTACTTGTCTAAGCTAATAAATGAATAATGTGCATGCAGAATTGCATTGGTTTAATGAAATTTATCTTGAATTAATAGTACGGTGTTAGTGTTAAACCCGAAGTCCAGGAGTATTTGTGCATTTATGGATGACAACTGTCATGCATCCATCTCATGATACGAGCTGAAAATAAAATTGCTTTATGCATTAATCATTAAAAAATAATATTGATTAGCATATTTTTAGAAAGTTGAGTATACAGTAGATACAGGTATTAATTAAGAAAGCTTCCATGAAAACCAAATGGTTTCACTGGAACTATATGAAAGAGTATAGTCTTTGATAATGGTTTCGGTTTCTCAAAGAAAGAAAAATGAAGAGTAGGTTTATTTTTGCAGGTTTTGTGAGATGCTATAGTCAACATTTAAGAGATGGTAAACATTTGAAAGTTTTACAGCCCATCTTTGTCCTGTAAATGGTAAATGACAGTGCACAGAGCTGTCTGCTACCCAAGCCAGTGAAACACAACTTTGAAGAGGTTTGAATCTGCAAAGTCCTTTCCAACTTCTTACTGTTCACTCCTTCACGTCATGTTGGAAGAGTTGGCGGTTTGCCTTTGATTTGTTTTCTGTTTGGATGCTTTGGGTGAAGTTGAAAATTGTTTTACCCATAATTCTGTCTCTGATTAAGGAGGTTATTACAGGACAAGAGCCTCTTTGTAACAGCATATTTAGTGCTCTGGGGCCTAGCGTGACTTGCAGATACAAATTGTATGGAAGCAATTAAATCCAAAGGAAATGTCATGTGGGCTGAATTTCAACATACAGGCTTGTGGCATTCACTCCCTTCATTTTAGAGAGATGGGTGGGTGTGATGTGGGCTGGAGGTGGAGGGTTTGTTTGAGGTTGGATTATTTAATTATTTTTTTTCTACATTGATTAAGTCTAAGTCCAGACCTAGTGTGAATGCTGATGTCTGCAACTGCTGTGTGAACTCCTCAGGAATGTAAAACTTGGGAACATTGCACGGTTCTGCCGTATTCCCTACCTATGACTTTTTAAGGCAGATGTGACTGAAGACAGACAGATAAAAGCTTGCCTAGAGAACTGAACAGAATGTATAATGTTCGAACCAAAATAATTGCTTAGGGTGTTCCATGAATCACTACAATATAAAGGGAGATGTGAAAGAGGAGTTCACTGTCTTGCACTTTCTCATGGCTAACAGCATGCAGGTAGGTAGTTACGGTGTAAGCACAGCAGTGGCAGAACTGTGAGTACATACACATCTTTTCCTGCAGTAACTCATTTGTCTGCCCATACCCTATGTAACATCTGCTGGCCCTTGCTATTTTCTTGATCAGAATGCTCCTTTTTGTTCATTTGGTATCAGTCAGTCCCTAATCCTTTTTGGGTTCAATATTCTGACAGTCTTTCAGGTTTGTGAATAAAAGGACATTTCCATGGTACATTTGAGGTTTTGCCTGTACCACAAGTAATCCTTTTTTTTTTTTTTCTACCTGTGATCAATTTTCCTAGTCTTCTGTTGGTGTTTTTAAATGTTCTACATTCCTATTTTTCAATGATTGATTTATGAACAATGGTGTAAGCATCACAAAATGAAGTAACGGCCTTCTGTCAAGAAATTCTTAAAGGTTGCATTAAACTGTATTGTGTTGCCAAAATAAAAAACTGGTTTTGAACTTTTGAGTCCTACATTCTGTGTGGTTTGGGTTTTTTTAAAGAAGTTATCAGAACTTCTTGATTGATGTGTTTTCTTAGGCTTCACCTTCATTGTGCAGCACCGAAATACAGGAGCATCAGAGAAGAAGGAAACATGGGTGATTGTGAGCTGACCCAAGTTGAAGGAAAGAGCAGTGCAGTTCCTGTTGTGTTGCAGAGGGTGACTCTTAGGAAATCACGTAATCTGTCTGTGCCTTCATCTGTGGTATGTGAAACTAGACTGATAGGTTTTCCCACTTTCTAGTAGCTGATGTGAAATAGCATGTTAAAGATTGAGGCACTAGCATGAAACTCAGAAGTTTCCATAGTGGTGTTGATATGCAGTAAGAACTCATCAGTGTCTGTTCTTTTCCGTGAAAAACTTCAGTGTATTGAAGCAGTGTACAGGAACAAGCACTAAACTTTTACTCTGTGGAAATGTGAGCTTACATCCTTTTGCAGTGTTGCCATTCTCAACGGCCACAAAGCTTATGTTTCCATAGGGTGGCTCAGACTTTAACCAATGACAGCATCCTAGTGCCGTCGTTGGTGGTTCTTGACCATTCTACCAGTTACAGGAGTTTAAAATCCCTGGAGAGGACCTCAAATTGCTCTTTAATATGCTTCTCCTGTGGGTTTCTTTACAAAAGCTAACTGTAGTTTGTACAGACTACAGCAACACCCAACATACCTTTGGAGGTAGCATGGAAATTTTCATAGGAGCAGACTCCAAAATGTAAGAAGTCACCTTGCCCAACTGAAGTTTGTAAGATTTTGAGACCTATTTTCAAAGGTCTCTTAACTGATTAATCATTTTGGAGATGTGGATTTGGAGTCTCTTTTTATTAAACAAAGGAAGAAAGAAAAAGAACAAAACCAAACTGGTTTGTTTCATTTATTTGCCTAAGCAGCCTTGTACACATGAAGGTGGAAATGCGAATGTTATTTTCAGAATCTTCTCAAAATATGGTATTTTCAAAAGCTTCAGGAATAAAAGTAATTACCACTTGAGAGAGGGTCTAGGTTGTCTGTTTAGTTGGACAGTATGGATGTAAGGAGCTTTTCTAATCTTAACATGCGTTCTGTGTGGTTGCTTTTAGAGCTGCCCAGGAAGTTACATATGCCAGAATCCTCTTGTCAGTGCCTTCACTCACCTGCATTAGATATCCAGGGACTGGAACAAATCAGGCTTTGCATCAGTACATGAGTACAATCTGCTCTGTGGGGTCATCACTGTACAGCTTTGTGGGGAATGCAGTAAAAGGTCAACATTTCTGAGCTTATAAGAGCAGAATTTAGTGTGGGAGTTCTTCACAAATGATTTTTTTATTTCACATTTGGTTTTGACACTACATTTTCCTAGTCGTGTTTGTCATTTTACTCATTCTACTGTTTATATTTAAACAGAAATTTCAGTGCTTTTGCCTTGAGGAAAAAGTATTTTTTGCGAATGTGTGGCTTAATTGCATAGGCACATGTCAAAAATGAGGATGTGATGTGATGTTAATGTGAAAATTGTGGAGAAAATGTGTGCATGTGCAGTCTACAACTCCTCTAACTGACATCACAGTCTTGTTGGCAGGAGAGGTGTAGTGATGGCAGTGATTCTTACATCATCTCATACTGCAGAGGATAGAATTTGCATAGTTCTCTGTCAACTGTTCCTTTAATGAAGACTTTTCCAGTCTTGGGATGATCTTTTCACAGATGTTACAATCACTGTCCTCTCAGCCCTCACATCACCCGGATAGTAGGTTGTAATCTTAGGCAAAACTCATTTTTATTAGAGGTGGCAGCGAGTTCTGCTTTTTATTTGTGTTTTACATTTGGCATTTTGATTTTTATCTGCTACTGAAAGACTTTATGGCAGTGGAGCATCAGTGAAATTATGCCACTGCAAGAGCGTGGACCATGTAAAATTGAATAACTAGGGTAAAAGAAATTTTTAGTGAGCCTATTTACAATTTACTTTAAGTGGAGCATTAAATGGTTGCTAATTAAGAGACATTAAGGTTTTGCTGAGATTCAGCACTGAGAAAGCAGTAAAGGTATGTATGTTGTAAAAGATACTTTGTCAAAGCTAGGAGAAATCCTGGTTTGAGATTTGTTACATTCCCAGGATTAAGAAAGCGTCCTTTTCAAATTCTGCCAGACTTGAGAGCAGAAAAATGTTGAATCAGTCATCAGACAAAAATCAGTCAAAAGACAAAAAAGAAGGGCACAAGTCAAATTAGAAAACAAACAAAAATCTCATGAAACTTTCTGGAGCTACTGATTTTGTATGACTTTGATTATGTATTGTATTTTATTTGCATTTCTTTAAATTAATTGTTCAGTATGATTTGTTCTAAGTGCCCTACAAACATAGATTAAGAATATAAAAAGCTCAGTTTCAGAGTAATTCTGACAGTGTTGTAAAGGCCTCTGAAGACAATTGTTGGTACAAAGATTATGAATGTGATCAGCTGTAGTGGAGCCTTAGCTGAAAGTCACCCAGCCAAAATTCTATACTTTCATCTACCTTTGGGAACACTGTTAATTATTCTTGTTGTCTTGCTTTAAATATACATTTGGAAAGGGAAAGTAATGTTCTCTGGGGAGCCTGACAGGTCTTTTTTTTTGTCAGTGTCACACTCAAGACACACGTAATTAGACGAAGTTCAGCTTTGAATTCAGTGTTTGGGGACTTGGTTTTAATTTACTAATATTTTGAGGCACTTCCAGAGAGTTTTCTTGTTTTAAATGTGCTGTTGGACTTGTTTTTCTGTGACTATTTATTTTATAAGTCAGCAGGAAAACCTAGTTGATGTAATGGAAAGGCAGAAGTTCAGCTGTTTTGTTAGGTTTTAAAAGTTACTTTATCACTTCTAAAATCTAAGAAGTGTTGCAAAAACATGTAGTTAGATAATTTACCGCTACAATGAAACATCTCTCTTGGAAAAGATGCTTTGCAAAGTAGGTGATTGTTGCACTGCTTTTCTTTATTGCAAATTTAATGTTTGATCTCACAGGGCCATACTTCTGATAGATTAATCTTGTGAATAGGAATTACTTAATAAAGCATTTTCAAAATGTAATCCAGAAGCAGAGGACCCAGACCTCCTTGCTTCACAAAGGTGTGAAACTTCAGATTTGAAACACGTGCTTGGGTATCTGTCAGAGTTTATCTGTGATTGGCGTGGCTGCAGTGTGAAGCAGTAGCTGGAGACCACAACATCCAATTGTGCTCTGTTCAGTGAGCAGTCATGTTGGAGAGATGCTTCTGACTACAGTGTTAACATTCTGCGACCTGTTTCTCTCTCTGGGGTTGCACCATGACAAAGGACTGGCAGATCAGGCAGTCTGACTGCCTGCATCTGGTACGTAGGGGTCCTGCAGTGGCAGGGTGTGCGTTGCTGCTCAGGTGCCTGAGCTGCTGGTGACAGTGGAGTGAGTGTCAGGACTCTTTTGATATCTTGCAGTTTGAGCTTGGACAGTAAGAGTAAGTGAGAATACGTTTTTCCATTGAAAGAATTCCGTGTCTCGTATTCCAAGAGAGAAAAGGGAGTCCCAGAACTTTAAATTTAGAATCTATGGGTTTGTTCTTCTCTTGCGTCCTCACTGAAGATGGACCCCATGACCCATGCTTCCAAACAAGCAGGTCCTGAACAAGTGTGGGTAACCCTAGGGACTCAGTTGTGGGATTTTGTTCTCAGAGTTCTCTTTTGTGCTCTTAACAAAACAGTTCACCTCTTAGTTGGCAGCCAGTGATTGATTGCATTTTGGTCCCCTGTCCAAGTACAAGGAAGAGGACCCAAAAGTCAGGAATGCCCCTAGAGAATTTGTATTCCCTCTTCTAGCCTTGGTTCCCTAGTTGGTTCTTCTGGTTGGTTCTGTGACAAAGGGCTGATATGCTCTAGTATGGGAAATGCCACCCGCAATGCGTTTTGTGTTGCTTCACTAGATGCCTTTCTAAGTTTAGATTGTCATTAATGATCTGAGAGATGTCAAACTCTCCATAACTTCTGTAGGCAAAACTTTGTTGTAAATGCTTAACATTTAACCACGATGAGGCAAAAGTTTACTTTTCAAGGTTTATTCATTTGGGAGTTTTACTTTTAGTACCAAAAGTAATGATTATTTTTTTCTTGCAAACAGCTGAAGTGAGGGATCTGCGTACTGATGTGTTGAGTAGCTGTCCCAGCATGAAGACCTTTTAGTTAGGGCTCTCATCAGATGTGCGTGGCTTTTGATGTTAATTAAAATAACCCTGCTGACATGATGAATAAACTGATTTTGTTTGCTGATGCCTCTGTTTGTCTCACCCAGCCACAGCATATTGTTAGATAACTCCTTTTCAACAATGACTTGAATGTAGGGGGTTTTTTTCCTGGATTCTATCTTGTGATGAGGAAAAAATAATTCTGCTCTGCATGCTATAATAGTTCTTGCCTCAAAATTTGACTTTTATAGGGTCATCTCTTGGTATTAACCATGCCAATACTCACCCTAACATAGATACTCAAATCTATGGAGAAACATAATTTTAAGCAGTTGTCTGCAGTGACTGAATGATTTGTGTTATTTTCTTCTTGTCCTAGCCCTGCCTTCAGTGCCTGGTGGATGCTCTCCTTTCCTTCCTGTAGTAGACTGCTCTGAGGACAGAGGGATGATCTAACTTTGATTCCTTAAATTCTGTTTAATTATGTCAACAGCTAGATCTACCATCTCCTGTGAATTATTTGACAGAAACAGACTTGCCATGATGCTCTGTTTGGATGTTCATGCTGCTGTGGCAGGTCACTGTCTTGCATTGCAGCGTGGAAATGTATGAACAGTCTGTGGCACCAGAAGTGGTTTCAGGTGCTATATGTTCCAGAAAGCAACTCTTGCATGATCTGAGGTTGTGCTAGCTCAAAGAGATAATCTGGTTCATGTCCCACAGTCTGCTTTTTAGAAACTGCCTCAGATTTAAGAGACCCACTTGATTATCATATAGAGACTGTTGATTTTCTTGTCAAATAATTGCCAAGACTTGAGCATTGCAATTGATTCCAGTATTTGGTGCAATATATTTATAGTCAAATACTTATAAAAAATTGGTTAAATTGTGATGTTTTGACATATACTTTTTTAGCAGTTTTTACAGATCTTGCTTAAAATGGCATGTAGTACATTAAGAAGTAAGAGAAGCATAAGCTTGCATATAAAACAAGTGAGTATGCAGTTAGGACACAGCAGCACTGCCAGGTTCCATTATGTGCTACTTTTCCCGTTGATACAGACATCTGTTTGCATTTGTTTGAGTAGTTTTGGGCTACTGTCAGTTTGCTTTACTAAAAGCATGCCTTTTGCTGAGGATATTGTCTCATGAGCACTTCCTTTTTCTGTAAGATGGTCTCTACTAGAACAATATTTTCAGTAGTCTTTTTTATCTTGGAGAAACAAATGTCCAATTCATTTTTCTAGAAAAAAAACAGGAAACTGTAAAGAAGACAGGCTGAAATGAAATGCATACTATTACACACAACTTAGTTTATAAGGATACGAAGCAAACGAAATAACTCTCTGTTAGGTACCGAAGGGATAATACGGTTTTACTGTTTTCCTCTTATTATCTGAACTTCATGTAAAGAGTAAGATGAGCTTGTTAAAAAACAAAAAAGCCCTCCAAAATTAAAACAAACAAAAAACCACTCCATCTACGCATATGAAAACCTCAAATCAGCTTCAGTACAGCAGCAGGTATTTTGGCAACATCCAGTCTGTGAACCTTTGTGGGCTATATTATCTGTCACAATGTTCAGTACTACTGCTGCACTGTGGCTGGTATAGATTCTGACTATGACTAAGTGCTTTGAAAGCAAGAGAAAAGAACAAATTGGGAAATCTGAGTTGGAAGTTCTTTCTGACCTGGTACAGACATGACATTTGTCCTGACTGTTCTGCATGTCAGTGTTCCAGGTTGCCTTTTCTAATGCTGGAAGAAGGGAAAGGTTTTCTATTCAGACAATGTCCAGCCTTTTTGCAAAAAAAACGAAGTTGTAAAGGCTGCTTTTGGTGTTTTACATTAGGGCTTCTGAGAGAAACCTATGCCAGTCTTTAATTTTAATCAATAGATGAAATTTTACATAAACCACAGCTTTTTTTCTATTCTCTCTAAAAAAAAAAAAAAAAAAGAGAAAAAAAAAGATGAAAGTTAACTGCTGAGAGATTGCAGTTCACAAATGACTCATTCATTTGAGTCATTTGAATGAGTATTCCTTTGGTAGTCTAGTTCCAGATGTGATATGCAAGAATCTTGACCTGCTGGATCTAAATGAATCCTACAAACTCTTCCCTTATACTAGATTCTCCTTTTTTGCAAACATTTATTTGTTTCAACTTAGAATGCTGTTAAGATCACATCAGTGTAAAGCATTTAAATACAGGTATTTCAAAATAAAGATAAAAAACTTACTGATTTTGTTTAGTTCCAAGATATTTGGCTTTTGCAGGGCAGAGTTTTGCTTTTATGAATATTAAAGAAATACACAATGCAAAACACGTGTAGATTTTTTTAATAGTCTGGTGAGTTGCTCTGGAAGGCAGATGATATGCATGAGTTTTATTCTAGAAAACGGCTTTTATGAAAAAAAATGCCGGTGTGTTTTAATGCAATCTGCATGTACAAAGTAGGCAATGGAGGTACCATTTTTCACTATTTGATATAGAGGTTTGTCTTTAATTCATATGCTTGGAATTAAAAATAAAGAGTTGTAATGGAGATTAATAGCAAACATTTTAAATAAGCATAAGAAGTTGATGATAAGATTGTCTTTTACTATATTTTGTACTGGACTGTTAGTCCAATGAAAAAAAAAAAGCCTAATATGTTTTATCATATTGGTTTCTAGTGGTTGAAACAGGACTGAGAGCTAGCTGATCAGTGGTCCACTATAGTCCATCACTGCATGATGAGGCAATACAGCATTTGGTCTCTGTTTCCATACAGACAAAAGTAAGCCAGTGCTACATAATATAGGGGATAATTAATTTATTTCCATAACTGCTAGAGAATACTCTTCAGCTCCTACTGTGAGGAAAGTGTTTTTGTTGCAGGAGTTTGGCCCAGCTCCTCCCTTTCTTCCCCCACTCCTTTCTGATAGTGCCAGGTGGGACTGTGGAAGCGGGTTTGGTTCTGGTGAACAGGCATATTAATATGCATGAAACAGAGTACTGACTTATGTACATCACAGTTGCCAGGAAGAAAGGGATCTGTATTGAACAAGATACAGAGAGAACACTGTGTATTATCACAACTGTGTCCTTTAGAAGATCTGTAAAAATCAGTTGTTCTGGGAATAACCACCATTATTTCTCTGACCACAGAGTTGTAACTGCATGGTTGGACTAAAATTCAAAGTGTTTTCTTTCTGCTGAAGATGCCATTTTCTTGCTGGGTTTTTGTAGCTGGATGCCTCTCCCAGAACTAGTCCTTGAAGCTGATGTGCCTCAGCAAGGCATACAAAAGTTCCCATCCCCTTAGGCAGTGCTTCCTGCTCTGTGGAGTTAGCAAGCTAGCTGCCTGCTGTGAAATACAGTAGTAAATGAGTTTTGCAGTCATGCCCATGGAGAACTCACTGAAGTTTAATTTTCCTTGCTACAAGGTGTAGTGAAAAAGAGTATTGTGTGCAGTTCTGGTGTCCTCAACATAAAAAGGACATGAAACTGTTAGAACAAGTCCAGAGGAGGGCCACGAAGATGATCAGGGGACTGGAGCACCTCTCGTATGAAGATAGGCTACGGAAATTGGGGCTGTTCAGCCTGGAGAAGAGAAGGCTGCGTGGAGACCTCATAGCAGCCTTCCAATACCTGAAGGGGGCCTATAGGGATGCTGGGGAGGGACTCTTCATTAGGGACTGTGGTGAGAGGACAAGGGGTAATGGGTTTAAACTTAAACAGGGGAGATTTAGATTGGATATGAGGAAGAAATTCTTTACTGTGAGGGTGGTGAGGCCCTGGAATGGGTTGCCCAGGGAAGTTGTGAATGCTTCATCCCTGGCGGCGTTCAAGGTGGGGTTGGACATAGCCTTGGATGGCATGGTTTAGGGGGAGGTGTCCCTGCCCATGGCAGGGGGGTTGGAACTCGATGATCTTGAGGTCCTTTCCAACCCTTACTATTCTATGATTCTATGATTCTTGCTGATCTTCAGCTGATTACACTGTGAAGATGCTTGCTGGCCTTTTAAGCTTTGTTTTGATGAACTGGATTGATAACTCACTTTAGAAATAGAAGCCAGTCATGCGTTCTACATGTAAAAAAGGTCAGGGCGACTTGAAACCTGTGTGTAGCTTGCAAGCAATTTAGTGCCTGAACAATTATGACTTCTCAACTCATTTCTCCGCCTTCCCCCCTTTGTCGTTAATGTTTACGGTAACCAGACCCATTAACCTAATTTTTTCAGTGAAACTTCCTGCTGCCTTATTAGGTCCAGTTTTTGTTTCCCTGCTCAACTTTTATTTTGACACCTTTATTTTGACAGCTAAAGCTGTCTTTAGTTATGCTTTTGCATATTATTTCCCTGGCTTGTTGACACTTTCACTGCACAGTCTGAGTTCACAGTTAGTAAACATATAGGTGCTTTACTTCATCTCCTTTCTTGTGTTCTCATACCTTACTTACTGACTGCACACTATGAACTTGTTCTGAAGACAGAAACACTACCTTTTCATCAGAGTTTGTGGTGCTCTTTGGTGAGCTGTACCAGTCCTGTGGATAGCCTTGTAACTTCTCTGATCTCTTCAGTCATTCTCTTAATTAGGAGAGACTGCCTTTGAAACAACTGGTGGATCTGTAGTTTCCTTGCAGCTTAGAGGTTCCAAATGTGTGTCTCTAGTAAAATAAAAAAGAAATTTGTAATCTGGCTGTGTGATTAGTGGCCATAGTAACTTTAGGCAACTGTATGCCTAAAAATTCCTAATTTAATTTAACATTTAATTGTGGGTGAAAAAAATGTCTTGTAAATTACAGGCACAAAACAGTGGTTTATTTTTCAGCTGAGTCAAAGCCAAGCTCTGTAACTGGGTTACCTGCAGACCCCTAAGTCTAAGGGTTTCCAGCAGAAGTTGTTACATGTAATGTTTATTTCACACTGAATTTGAAGAAGCCTGTTTTGTGTTTTTTCTCCGCGTGTTCACCCTGTCTGTTTTTGATGATGTCAGTAAGAAAATACTTCAAGTTTAATATCATGGGTTTTTTATTTTCAGGTATTGTTTCAGTGTTTCCAGAGAGCATACAGAAAAGGTTGGGGGCAACAGTAATCATATGGAAATGCTAAGTTGTTATTTGTCTCATGTCATTTATTGACTGTCGTGTTTTAGAGTATGGAAGTTCCAGAGAAGATTGATGGCTTCACACTTGCCCTGGATCAGGAGTTTGTGGCAGCAGAAAGCAATCAGAGGCCACGAGGAAAATAAAACCAAAACCCACCATAGAATCATAGAATAGTAAGAGTTGGAAAGGACCTCAAGATCATTGAGTTCCAACCCCCCTGCCATGGGCAGGGACACCTCCCACTAAACCATGCCATCCAAGGCTATGTCCAACCCCACCTTGAATGCCGCCAGGGATGAAGCATTCACAACTTCCCTGGGCAACCCATTCCAGGGCCTCACCACCCTCACAGTAAAGAATTTCTTCCTCATATCCAATCTAAACCTCCCCTGTTTAAGTTTAAACCCATTACCCCTTGTCCTCTCACCACAGTCCCTAATGAAGAGTCCCTCCCCAGCATCCCTATAGGCCCCCTTCAGGTATTGGAAGGCTGCTATGAGGTCTCCACACAGCCTTCTCTTCTCCAGGCTGAACAGCCCCAATTTTCTCAGCCTATCTTCATACGGGAGGTGCTCCAGTCCCCTGATCATCCTTGTGGCCCTCCTCTGCACTTGTTCTAACAGTTCCATGTCCTTTTTATGTTGAGGACACCAGAACTGCACACAATACTCCAAGTGAGGTCTCACGAGAGCAGAGTAAAAGGGCAGGATCACCTCCCTCGACCTGCTGGTCACACTCCTTTTGATGCAGCCCAGGATACGGTTGGCTTTCTGGGCTGCAAGCGCACACTGCCGGCTCACGTTCATGTTCTCATTGACCCACACCCCCAAGTCCTTCTCCGCAGGGCTGCTCTGAATCTCTTCTCTGCCCATCCTGTAGCTGTGCCTGGGATTGCTCTGACCCAGGTGTAGGACCTTGCAGTTGGCATGGTTAAACTTCATCAGGTTGGCATCAGCCCACCTCACAAGTGTGTCAAGGTCCCTCTGGATGGCATTCCTTCCCTCCAATGTATCAACTGAGCCACACAGCTTGGTGTCATTGGCAAACTTGCTGAGGGTGCACTCAATCCCACTGTCCGTGTCACCCACAAAGATGTTGATCAAGAGGGGTCCCAACACCGATCCCTGAGGGACACCACTCATTACTGGTCTCCAGCTGGACATTGAGCCACTGAGCACAACTCTTTGCGTGCAGCCATCCAGCCAGTTCTTTATCCACCGAGTGGTCCACCTATCAAATTGATGTCTCTCCAACTTAGAGACAAGGATGTCATGCGAGACAGTTCTGGTTTCTTTCCTGAGCTTGTCTCGTTTTATTTACATGCTTTATGTCAACAGATCAGTACATAAGAAAGTGTAATAAGATGCAGACTAATGGGGATTAGTGTTAAGTACTCACAGATTCTGACTTCAATGGAAATAACACCTTGGTAATGGAAGATCCTGTGATATTGGGAAGTCAAAATAAGCATGCACAGTCGGTTGAACTCCATAGATGAGTGGAACAAGAGCAGGCTTTAAAAGTGAAGTGTAGAAGGTATTTTTTCCCCCGCTCCTTTTCAGTGGTTCAATTGGCAGTGGTCTACAGGCTGCCCCTCAGGTTACTCAGTCTCTTGCTCAACTGTTCCTCAGTTCTGTCTCAGGTAGGAGCAGAGAGCTCTTATGCTAGGTCTTCATTCCTGCTGCTGGTTTTACTAATGGAGCCAAGCAGCTGATAAACAGCCAGACACTGAAGTGGCTTCTTGGTCTGGCATGACCGCTGATAAAGAGGCTGGTTGATGAGACAAAGAAAAGAGCTCCATTTGATTCCCTGTCCTTGCTTCACTGTATGCAAGAACAAAGACAACTACACAAAGCTCTCTGTGTCGCAGACAGTAATGTCGGTACCCTCTGACTTCATCTCTGTTGGGTTGTGGCTTTAGGGGCACATATCTGATGTTCATCTTGGGTCACAATTCAGTTGTGCTCAAAGAAAAAGGCTGGTGTTGCTTTGGTTGGTAGAAGCTGAACTGAAAACAAAAATACAGAATGACTGCTTTTACTTCTCAGGTAATAATCTGATTACTTTGATTATTGTAAATTATGAAAGTGCCAACATATGGTTAAATTATATCAGGTAAATTTTTAAATAGAACTGCTTTATTCATCTCCTCTGAACTCAGTATGCCAGTAAAACATCACAAATCTTCATTAAGATGACAGAGTTCCTTGTGTGTCATATCTTAATATCCCACAGTTTCTTTGGCCATCTAGTAGTTTATTTTTGGTCAAGGATTCATTTTCATTTACTATGTCATTGAATTTGGCTATTACAAATTCTCTGCTTTTTTTGTTTGTTTGTTTGTTTTGTTTTAAGACCATAAAGGACTTTAAGACTTTGAACTTAATAAAATAGAGTTTATCAAAAATATTTACAATGCGAAATTGTAAAGGAGGGCAGCAAAGATGGTGAAAGGAGTAGAGAGCATGACTTGCGAGGAGCAATTGAGGGGACTAGTTTGTGCAACTTGGAGGAAACTAAGGTGTGACCTTATTGCTGTCTACAGCTTTTTCGTGGAGCAAGCAGAGATGGAGGTGCTGGTCTCTTCTCCCAGGTGTCTGGTGATAGGATGCAAGGGGATGGGTTAAAGCTGTGTCAAGGGAAGTTCAAATTGGATGCTAGGAAAAAGGTCTTCGCTGAGAGGGTGGTCAAACCATGTTTGGAGCAAGCTACCTAGGGAAGTGGTCATGATTCCAGGCCTACTGTTGTTCAAGAAGCGTTTGGTCAACTCTCAGACACTTGGTTTAACTTTTAGGTTGCTCTCTGTGGAGTCAGAAGTTGGACTTGATCCTTGTGGGTCCCTTCCAACTCAGGGTATTTTATGGTTCTATGAAATAATTCTGCATTTATTTAATAAGAAGTCCAATTGAAATACAGGGAAGCTTTTTCAGGTAAGAAGCCAGTGTAAAATACTCCATTCCTCCTGGATTTTAAAGATCAGATTTTAGATACCAGATTTTAAATGGTTTATTAGGAAATTTTACAGTATATTATGGTACTGTTAAACATTTTTTTCAATCAGTATTAGCATTTTTTTGTAGCTATGGCATAGCATTCTAATATTAAACAAAATAGTCACACCTTTTCTGAGGGTAGCAAACCTCTTTCTTTTCCTCCCACCCCAAAATGATATTTGTTAGCCAGGTTTAATGTGTAGGTTAAATATTACCTGATCGGTTACTCTCTTTTGCATTAGTAGTCTTAGGGCCTGCATCTAAACTGTGCTAGTTAATACATGCTTCCGTAATAGCACAGCACAGTATATTCTTTTGAAATGTACACAACTTCTCATACTTGTACCAGTAATCCTTCAGAAAAGTGTGCATTTGTACTTCTAAGTGAACAGAGCACCCCATTGTAAATCAGTGACATTTACACTGTTAAGTGTCTGATATTTTTACACATTATTCTCAGCTTGAGGGAGGTCTTGTTTGTCCACATTTGTACTTAAATTTTAAAAGGACAGATTTCCTTTCAAATAGATTGTGTTTGATCGGGGTATTACTACAGTGTCAGAATTGACAGCAGTTCCATCTGTTTGGCTAAATCTTATTTGAAATTCTGGCCTAATTTTAAAATTCTCAAATTAAGTACAGATCACCCCAATGTAGAACTGTCACCCTTCCTGTGCTAAGGTCAGCTGTCAGCTACCAGACATTGTTTCTTTGTTTTGAAAAGGTTTTGTTTGGGCAAAGACTTGGTCCTTTAACCAGATCCTGCTTTTCATCTGTTTTTCATGGCAGACGATCACATTTCCCAACCATTTGCAAACAGCGACTGTCTGGCAGGATTTCCTGGATACACAGGGGTTTGAGATTGTAAAAGGCCAGCTTTCTGAACTGTAGTGATTAGTATGGTTATTTGTACTGCCTTTTCTTCCATGGGAACTAATCGGCTCATCATATGGACGGTAGAAATAGGGTCCAAGAAAAATTCATCTGTTAACTAATCAACCTGCACAATGAATCACAAAGAAAAAAGAATCAAAATAAGACACTTTATGACCTTTGTGTACTGAAAATGAGGAGCTAGAACCAGTATTTCAGGAGCCAAAGTTTTGTAAGGAACTCCTGTATCCCCTTTTGTCTACTGGAGTGAATACTGAGGACCTTGAAACACATAACCAGTGAGTTAAAGTTCTGTGAGCGCAAGGTAGTGGATAACCAGTGCTTACTGTGAAAAGAACCATGTCTTCATTAACGTATTTTATATTCTAAGTTGACCTTCAAAATTAAAACCAAGGTGGTAATAAAAACATGTAAACCTACAGATGCTATGAGAAATTTGATCGATGTTGATTTGTTTCCAAGGAGTCAATTCACTGGAAAAAGTGGTGGGATTTTCTTTTGTGTATATGCCGGGTGAGAGACTGAACCCTTTGGTATTTTCCCATGTTCTGAGGAGCCCCCTAAACAGATAATATGGAATAAGAGAGATGTTGATGAGAGGGTTTTGTCATTATTTGCACAGAATCCATGGGATATTTAATAAGGTCCTGAAAGTGATGGTGTTTTTTGGATATCAGAAGTGCTAATGGAGTTCTTAATCTTACAGAGAAAAGCTATCCTCCATTTTCCTTAGCATACATTAGTTGATTTTGGTTGACTGCTTTCCTTTTCCTCACCTTGCGAGGACTTAATGAAGAGGGCAACATTCTGTTATACCTTCTATCTATTAAAACTGTGTTTATCTTGAAATGTCTTTTGCCCTTACTGTATTCTCAGTAGTTACAAAAATGGAGGAAGATGAAGTCCTGATCCATTCAAGTTTATGGGTGTCTCAGTCTTAGTTTAAATGAAGCAGATTTTCTCCCATTGAATTTACTTTACAGAGGAAATGTCAAAGGCATCCTGGTATCCTCTTTCTCTGCCCATATTGTCCAGAGGCTGGCTTGTTTCGACCGTGTGAACAAGATCTAAAAGTTCTGGGTTTGTAGGGTTGGGGAGGAGGGAGCTCAAGCTGGTTAGTTGGCTGGTTTTTAAATATGTATGGAGCCTCCACCCTCTGACTATGACTGTCCGCAAGAATGTCATCTGTGTGTAGTTACCACCGACTAGTTAGTACAGACCCTGGTGTGGGAGGGCAGGGTTCTTCAGCCTTGTGAAAACACTTGTGCAGTACAACTCTTTCAAGAAACCTCCTGGCAGCTTGCTTCCTTATATACGTATTACGCAGTATAAAAAATTCAGAAGTGTTTACTTAACTTCAGGCACATAGGTTTGAAAGAGCACTTCTTATGATTCTGTGATTATTCTATACCATGTGACACTGAAAGAAGAGCAGGGACTTGAAAAAACAGTTGGGTGGTTAGATAAGCAGCATGAAGCACAGATTCTTTTTTATCTTTCTTATTTCTCTAAGCAATTCCATACTTCTTGTACAAGCATCACTTCCAGTGAAATTGGTAGAAGATTTACTTCCACACGCAGCAGACAATCTTGTAACACAACTGCGAGCAGCCCTTTTTTCAATGTCTCCTTCTGTCATAAAATAAATACAAAAAATAAGTGTGCATGGCATCACTGGCAAGTTGATAAAACTTCAGCACAGTTAACAGTCACAAAGTTGCTCCTGACAATTTTTCAACACATTATTTTCTAAAATACTGAGAGATTTGAGGGGCTTGAAATTTAAAATAATTCTAGGTTACCTCGTAGCCACTGCTGTGGTGGGTAAATATACATCCACAGTAATTTTATTCACCCAAGTAGTTATATCTGTGATGTAATGAATGAAGCTTGTTGTCTAAACTTTATTTTTAGTTGCTTATGTTGTATGTAACTAAATCATCGGAGAAAATGTTTTTGCCAGAGGAATTTTGGCAGACTAGTTTTAAGTCTTATTGACAAGATGTGAATCTTGGTCGGAACAATTAGGAATTTGGGTCTTTGAGGGAAAAAAAAAATATATTTTAGGATCTAGTTTGGCTCTGCATGTTGATTGTGCTGTAGCCACTGGCATTTGTATTAAAATATAAAGATTGCAGCCTGTAAAGTTCAGAGAGCAGAAGCTGTTTCACTTTCTTGGAGCTTAATAAATGACCTGAAAGCTGAGGTTGTGAGAATAATCACTGCTTTGCACAAGTGTGTGTGTTTTGAGCCAGAGTGCTAAGTTTCCAGTGAAGGAGAATTGTCTGTTTGGGAAATGTATTCTGCAAGCCAATTCATGCTATTGTTTGGAAACTCTGACCAAGCAGAAATGGAAAAAGAGAGCTTGTCATAGGAAAAAGTTAGAACAACTGCTGTGCATTTGTGGGAAGAAATTCTAGAGCCTGTGGTAACACCATTTTGTTGTCTTTTTAGGAAATACTAGTCCCTGTATGATATCAAAACCAGCAGGTAAACAAGAGTGCAGATATGCCTACTTTTGGAGTGGAAAATAATTTATTTCTGCAACAAAAGCCTTTCACTAAAGTGTGATTGGATATACTGCAATGATCTGAAGCTCTTAACAGTTACTCTTCAACTTAAAAGAGGACAGTACATGATGATTAGTTAAATAGCACAAGTAGAGTTTTATTGGCATTATGGTGATGAGTTCAGCCCTATTGATTGTCTGATCAAAAGGGCACCAGTACTAGAAAGGAAATCCAATTTTTTTTCATGCACATACAAAATGTAGAGTGCTCAGGAAACAACATTCTGGGTGATATTCTGACAGACTGAAAGCAAAATATGAAGTTAAAATCTAGACTGCAGAAGAGAATTCTGGGACCAAAGTTGTCTATGTCATACATTTCTCTGCCTCTGGCCAATGCAGTGGGGTACAACTTTAAAAGAGAATTTTCCTATAACTTCCCAGGGATTTTATGCCATGTTTTGTTCAAAATCCTTCTCCTTGCCTGGGCAGGATTTTGATTTATTTCCCTGTAAGGGGATTCTGCATAGTCGAAGGGGGGTTTCTTGTTTGTTTGTTTTTACTGGAATGCAGAATATGTTAAAATAATAATAGCTTGTCTAGAAATGCCAGCTTGGTAGTAAAAGACTATTTATTAGATTGGGCTGCTCCTCTGTTTCTTGTAGCAAAACAGCACCATGTTGCATTTTATGTGTGTAATCCCTGATTGTTCATAAATATGATCACTTTTGATATGGCTTTTATATTGGTGAATAAAGGCATTCATAACAAAACCTGATTATAGCCCTCCAGCTCAAGTGGGGACAGTTAATTATTTTTCATTCGGTAACCTATATAACAATATAACTTCATGAATCTGAAAATGTCATGCATCTCTCTCTCACAAAGGAGTATTTTGTCTTCAGATGATTACATTTTCCCAAAAAATAGGATAAACATGATTTTAATAGAATCATTAATATGTCTTTTTAATTTTGAGTGCTACAGGTACTCATTAAGTAAACAAATGCATTAATGCCATTATATATTGTATACATTAAAAAATCCCAGAAGAATGTTCTGTATAATAGTTTCATTCAGTACCTTTTTTCCTTTCTCTCCAGAATTGGGATTTCATCCAAATTCTAAAGGTTAAGTTGTCAATAGAACTCAAAGGGTGTTTTGTTTCCATTTGTATAACTGGTTTAATGTTTTTTAAGTCTTCAGCGTATATGAACAATAGCATCAGTCAGTTACAGGGGAGCTTAGAGGGACATTCTTAAAAGTTCTCTTCCCAGTAGCAAATAATGCTGAAACTAATTCAGGAAAAGAGCAACTCTTTTC
The DNA here is from genome assembly GCA_039720435.1 of Amazona ochrocephala. Classification (NCBI taxonomy): domain Eukaryota; kingdom Metazoa; phylum Chordata; class Aves; order Psittaciformes; family Psittacidae; genus Amazona; species Amazona ochrocephala. The sequence continues at coordinate 35,660,989 of CM077884.1, read as the reverse complement.
ACTGAAGAAGTTATTTTAATTAGTACTTAGCATAGGATAATAAATATTCAGATACTTATGTAATGTTCCAGCTTCAAGATTAGAAATTACGATGCAGCAGGAGAACAAAGTCCATGGTTCAATCAGTTTAATAATTACATTGTGTCTCCTTGTTAAAGCTTCATGAAATTTTCATGAAACATTATTGGTGTCTGAAAAAGCAAGTGCCATGAATTTTAAGAGCTAAACTGCAGGTTGAAATACTGTAGACTGTCACTTGAACCTACTGCAGTAGTGAATAGTTGAACTGTTGAATGTTAGTTATTAATTTCTGTACTTTCAAAGGAGAAGTGATTGAGATACTGGGGTTGGTTTGTGTGCTTTTACTGGTATAATGAATGATAAAATCTTACTCCTTTCAACTGCTGACATGAACAATATAACTGAAATCAACAGCCTGCAGCTTTATGTCTTCTGACTAATAGGTATTTTCTTTTAATACAGTTATTTTTGATAAAATTACAAAATATTTTTATAATCTTGCCTCTGAGAAAGGCAGACTTTTTTGCTTTCCCAATTAACAGTGAATAATGTCAGCAGATAATTAAAATGCCAAAGCTAGAAAATAATACTTAACAGCTGTTCTGGCTGCCTACTACCAGTTGGTTCCAGGATCGCAGTAGGGGCCACCCGGAGTGCTTTGCAGCAGCTGTAAACACGGACTAGCTGTACTGGCTTAGTCCTGAGTGCCAGTATGTGTTTGGAGAGTGTCCTAAGAATAGGCAAATGTCTTCCATTTAAGAGAGGGAAGTTGTACAAGTTCATACTAAAAATCTAGTAAAGCGCATGTTTGTTGATCTCTGGTTTTGTTATAAAATGAAAATATCAGGGTAGACTTCCATTAATCTTTACCATTCTTCCCTCCTTTGTCAGAAATCACTTGTTATTTCTCATGTATTTTCTTAGAGGAGATGGAGCCCATCTAAAAATGAATGTATGTTCCTTTTGTGTGTATGAGAAGGTGATAGATTTCCTTATCTGGAAGAGAGCCAGACCTATCAATTTTTTGTTATATAATGTTGGAAAATGAGAGGGTAATGGAGAAATACTTGTTCTGCAAATAGTATTCATTTCAATGTGGTTGTTACAGGTGATAAACCTACAAGAGAAGGATGTGATAAATGTCTGTGGGGAATGCCATTTTTACCCATTGTTTGCTAAAAATAGTTTTGGGAATTACTGTTTCTTCACATGGTAAAGAAAGTCTTCATCTTCTGTCCATCTTAGTGCTTGCTGTATGAAAATTGTTTTTTATCTCTATTTAACTGCTTGAAAGGGTATGTGTTTGAAAAAGCCCCCTGACCTATACTAATCCCACCCTCCCCCTGCCCCACCATGATTTCTAAGTATGCCAGGCACTCACAGTGATAGCTGCTGTGTTTTGAACACAAAAGCAATACCTATTTTGTTAGGGCAGGGCCTAGATGTTTGAAAGTGCTTCCTGAAATTACTGGATACTTTGAAATATGTTGTACTGATCTATAAAATGGAACGCCCTGTGAAACTGAAAGGTAATCTGAAGTTGCACTGTGACGATTTACTCATTATCTTTTAAAGACAGTTTATTACATCTGTCACTGGAATGGAGTTGAGAATTTTGTAGTAAATACAGGATGAAGCTGCATACTAGCGAAAGAATATACTTAATAGCGCATCAGTAAGTGAGTCTTTGAATAGTCCATGAGCTTAGTAAGTAAAGCAGGTGCACTCTGGAAAGCTGGCATATAATTATATAACTATCAATGGTATCACAATGCACAACCATGAGAGGACCAAAAGAAGCTAACAATATTATTGTGATTCAGTGTATTAAACTTTCTGCATTCCTTTTCTTGTGTGTGTAATATAATCTAAAAGAAAAGACTAAGACAACTGCAAACATAATTAAGTCAAAGTTTTGTCTGCATAGTCTGGCATGTAAACTGTCTATGCCAATAAAGATTTTCTCCAAATATGTTCTTTATGGGCTCATGCCAGGATGAAGCTCATTGTTTAATAGTATGTGATTGAAATCTTAATTTAACTCGGTCCCATTTCCTCTTAAGTTTGCGTTTAACAGCTGTAAACAAGTGACAAGCTGTAAAAATCGGGCTATCCTACTGAATTTGTGTCATGATCTTCAGGTTTTATTGTTTAAAGAGAAGTGACTGTGTCTTACATGTTTGGGAGGTTTGTGGGAACTGTTGCAGTCTACTTGCTGGAGTTATAGTTACCAGATGCACAGGTAGGTGCTGTTAAGACATGGTGCTGTAGTTTCTGTAAAGCCTTTCCATGTTGTGATGAGAGGCAGAGCTTGGTTCTTGAAATTTTCCAGACTGTGGTGAGAGAAAGGGAAAAGAAGAGTGGCAAAGGAAAAAGAATCAAACTGCGTGCTACATGTCTCACACGGTTACCAAACCACGTCCTGCCCTTCTTTTGTACATATAATGACCATGGAGAAGACAGACTATTTTCAAGGAAATACAAAACATTTATATTTTATTATATTTTGCATATATATAAATTATACTGTATGTATTATATATATTTATATATAAATTACAGTATATCCAATACTAAAGGTTCATCTTTTGAAACTAAAGCTACTTGAAGTTAAGAATTAAGACATTAGTATTTTGTAAATAATTAAGAATAGGGTTTAACCGAGGATTCTTGCGAAGAAGCATTTGCAAATTCTCTTAATATCTAAGGGAGCACGTAGTGGATGTACAGTTTTCTTACTAGAGACAATCTAAAATGTTTCTCAGTTACTTTTTTTTAATGAACAATGAAGTCTTCCCCCTTTCAGGATTGGGAAGATGACAGCAATAACTGAAGTCTGCAGACCCAGCAGGTGCTGGTGTGAAGTAACCTTGATAAGACGTGGGGCAGGGACCGTACTGAGGGTGACAGGCTGCGTGTGGTCTGGTGAGGAGGAATTCTGGCCAGTCCTCCCACTGGTTCCAACAGCTGCCATAGGCTGCTGTAAAATACTGCTTAATTATAGAATTTGCTTGATCCTTTTCATCCCCTTCAGAGATTCCTGGCTGCTCCCTTGATCAAACTAACTATCTTAAGGCAAGGCATTCATGGTGGTATTACAGTGGCACTGCTGCCACTGTGATCCTCCGGGAGCTCTTGGTGTTTCCATAGTGAACAGTGGGTTTGGAGGTTTCTGAACACACTGATAAATGTAACTGCAGTTGGTAAGCATTTAAAAATACTCATTTGTGAGTTATTTTTTTTGCCCCCAAACCGTGTTTTTAATTTTCTGTACACAGTAGGTCTCACTGTTTTCCTCCTGAAGTTTCCTAGGAACAGACACTAGGTCTGGAAATTTGAAGTGTGTGAGGGAAATGAGAGCAAAGGTTTCTGTAATAAAAATGGGATTTTTTATATGCACAGTCATTTTTATTTTTTTACATCTAATTGTTACACAGGACTACATACTTGTTTATGATTTTTTTCCATTTAGCTTAAATGTGTAAAATTATACTTCTGCAGGTCACTTCATGTGATTTTTGGGTGGTGAACTGGATTCTTGTGACTTTTTTTTAATAAGACTGTACTAAGTAGATTCTGTTTATTTAGATTCTAATGATGTGGTTTGAATTCTCTGTTTAATGACAAAGAACACTGGTCCTGTGGTCTTTCCTTTCGTGCTTATTCGCTTGCACAATGTCAGAGATACAATATAGTAAAGGATCTTCATGGTCCTGATGCTGGATTTTTTTAGCACAATTAATTTCGGTGGGAATTGGACACATGCACGTAGGGTAATTGTTTCTAAAGCTAAAATCATTTCCATTCAATTTGTATTTTAAGTTTTGCTCGCCAGTGACTGCAAGGCATAAAGGTCACTTGAGAGCTAAGATCTTTAAGAAGTTTATGACACTAAACTTTCACAGATGAACAAGATTCTGTGAGGCTAGTGAAGCTGTCTCGAGCAACATGTTTTGAAACAAATCATGACTTCGTACTCCAGTTGAGTTCACCCAGCATTTGAAAGCTTCAAAGAACAATGTAGTTTAACTAGTAGAATTGGTCAGTTGGCTTTTCAAAATGTTGATTCCATCTACATTATAATGAAAAAACAGTGAGTTAATTTGGTATCCTTATACTTTAGTTCTTAATGCCACCTGGTAAGACATAACTGTGACATGAAAAAGTGCGAGACTTAAAATAGATTTCACTTGATGTGAACTGCAGGTGGCAAAACAGCTTTTACCGTATCTTTAACAATGCCATATTTAGGAAAAAAGCCTATAAAATGTATGCTGCATATGAAGCCTGGAAGGAGCTTTTTTTGAAATATTCAACATTTAGTAAAGCCCAGGGAGTAGAAAGAAAATTTATTGTAAATAGCTTTTATGTCAAAACTCTTTTGGAGCTTGAAACGTATTTGTGTTGATGTCTCTAATAGGAAGTGAAAACCAAGCCAGATTCTTCCAAACTCATTGTCTGTGAACAACCAGAATCTACTGTTTCCCAATTCACTCAAGTAGAACAAAGGTTGTGAAAACCTAGCCAGAGTTTATAGTCTAAAAAGAAGGATTTTCATGTTGACCACTGAGAGTACAAGATATACACTACTTTTCTTAACCTTTTTCAAACAATTTATCAAGAAGACATGGGTTTTATATGTTTGTTTATTTCTGTTTCTTAGTGGGTTAATTCCTTTCTCTCTAGTCTACAGCGCAGCTCACCAAGCTCCCACATCTGTTTGTCTGTTTCCCTTTTAATAGACAGAATCTTTAAAACAATCCGTGCTAAAAGCCGTCTAAAAGCTGATTTTGTGCAGTTGTGAAGTCAAACTCCAGTAAAAGGGACTCGTGTGAAATAAGTTTGTAAGTAGAGCAAGGGAGAAAATATTTAAGCACATTTGGGAATTTTGAGGGAGCTTACAAGGCAAATCCACCTAGGATGGTCCTTTCAATGGAGAGAGTTGCAAAAGAAATCCCAAACCACAAACTCAAAACCCTTGTCTGCTTGTGGCAAATTGGAGAGAGAGATCAAGCCACAGCTAGATAAGCAAAGGATATGGGGAGGGGAATTAAATGATAAAGTACTGCGAAATTGGCTGGGTGCCGATGGTCAAGTGCATTGACTGTTCTAAAATGAGTATTCTTTTTGAACTGAACTTGGAATAATGGAAAACCTGTGAACTGTTTGTAGATGGGACTGATGTGGTAAAAGATACTGTTATATAAAAGGTACTGGGAAATTGAGAACAAGCTACTCTACGTGAATACTCTCCTGTAAGAGAGGAAATGAGGGACTGTTTCAGTGGGATTTACTGTCTGCCTTCAGGCAGTTGACAGGGTTTTTTTTTCAATGCATGAATGTACTGGGGCTGATGTGTACAGTAAGCAATTGACATTTATTGTTTGGTGCCAACGAAGATAGAGCTAGTAGGTACCACCATAATTAATGAGTAAGCTAACACATTATTTCTCAGTTGGTGTGTGCAAAATGAAGTCTTGATTTGCTCTTGATACTCACTACTTATTTTTAATGTGAATGTACATATGAATCCACTCACCCCTGAAATGAGTTTGTGCATTCAGCAGCACATACAAACACACTTCTATTTAGCAATTGCCCGTTGTGTTGTGAGGTTAGTCCTCTCATCTCCTTTGGCCAAGGAGTGAGTACCAAAAGGTCTGAGGGGTGCAGTACAATGAACAGGCCCTGGCTTATCTTATTAAAGAAACAACAACATTAATAGTGGTAATACAGATTTCTTTCATCTCTGCCATAAGTCGCCATATTAGATTATAAAAGATAGTTGCTGAAAAATAGGGGAGAGGACTTTGCATGTTTAAAGGTAAGAAAGTGCAACTGCTTGAGCCTACAGTTATTTCCTTATTGAGGGTTCTTTATAACCCACTTAATTTTGTGAATCTGGATTAGGGTGCAGCCCCGCAAAACTGTAGCGGGACTGAAGGAGGGAGACAGCAAACTGCATTGGGAGTGCAGGGATACATGACCAGGGGTGGTGAGCTCTTGTGTCAGAATAGCTGTTGAGGGGGCAGTTGCATGCAGGTCTCTGCATGCAGAGAAGGCCTTATTTCTGGACAGCTGATGTTTTATCTAGCCCAGCGTGAAAGTCCATGAGGAAATGTGTAAAGAGTTCCTGCCTTGACCAATCACTACAACTTTTGTAGCAACACTTAAGTTGTGCTAAACTGATCCGGTATATTAATAATTATTTTGATTAGTTCTATTTTTAATCTGAATCTCTCTGCTAATTTGAGTTGCTGTCCATAGCTTAAGCTGGTTGCGCCAGCTGAACTGAGGATGAGCAAGGTGCAGGACTGACTGTGGCACTGTTACCTCACAAAATGTACTGCAAAACTTTAAATGCTGCTGAACCTTTTATGTTTGAAGGGCGGATGCTTAGCAGCCTTGTGGGTTAGGCCTCTACACAGATGAAGGTATTAATGAAAGAAAAACATGAATTTTTCTTTCTTCTTTCCACCGGCTGTCTTCAGGCTGCGCTGGGGCTATGCTGGTGGTCTCGTTGAAGGTGGACTGCTGTGTGGGTTGTGGGCTCTCAGGAGTCCTGGGCCACCTGACTTGTGATACTAATGGTTGCTTTCCTAAGGATCAAAGAGAGGGACAAAACTACAAGCTCTTCCTCAGGGGAGAAAGCCCACTTTGCCTAGTGAGTGGGAACCCTGCTTGAGAGTGTGGCTGAGGCCCTGGCAGGGCAAAATCGTAGAATAGTTAGGGTTAGAAAGGACCTTAAGATCATCTAGTTCCAACCCCCTGCCATGGGCAGGGATGGGGGGCTGCTCCTGCAGTTACTGGGAGCATCTCTGGTTTGTGTCAATAATTTGTTTTATACCAGCATGTTTTAAAGTAAGTTTCTAAGGCACTAAAAGCTTATACACAATTTCTCATTTGCTGCTAGATCCTGCATGATAATGGTTACTGAAATACTGTGTGGCTTGGCTGTGACTGTAGTGTTACCAGAAATTGCACTGCAGTATCATGAACAAGCTCACACAATAGACTGGGATGTTGTGGCCCCAAGGTGTTTTTCCTAAATTTAAAAAACTTTCCATCTATATGGAAGTGTATCTGCCATATCATGCAGTATCAAAGCACTGGGTGGGCTCTTGCTTGAGACAGGCTTCCTTTTTTTCCCTTTTTTGTTTACAAGGAACAGAGGGACAGAGAAAAGGTTGGGCAATGATTTGGCTCTGTTTGCAGAGATGTAAACAGATTTCCCAATGTTTAGCAATGGTGGTGTAGCCGGAAGCGGATGCCTGGAGGTGCTCCAAGACAATGTGAGTGGTGGCCGTGTTCAGAGCAGTTAATGAGTCAGAACATGAGGGCTGTTCATGCTCCTGAGTCATCGACTTCCCGCTTGCCCTGAAGCAGCTTTACTTTGATGTGGCTCAGTCACAAAATCCATATGACAAAGCCCTGATAAAGGATCCCATACAAGTACTACAGTGTTAGCCAAATTCTAAGGTTGTGTTATTTCAGGTGACAGTACGCTTATGGAATAATGTATTTCAAATCAGTTCATTCCCCTTAAACCTTTTTAGATGAACAGATCTGAATTTCCTAATACTAGAGGAAAAAAGAGTCTGAAAATAGAACCCACTGAGATACATTTGTTGCTGGAATTAGTACAAGCAGAAAGAGAATTAGTGTACTTCATGCTGCTCCTTGCTAATTTAAAGTAACTTAGCTGCCTTGGCAAGGCTGTGGTGGATTAAAAAATGCAGTACACAGCAGTAGCACAAGTTCTGAAGAGCACTGGTATTTCAAAGTGGGAAGCAGACACCCCAACAGGAAGCATTTAGTGAAAGCCTACAGTACAACAGGTGGAACAGAAACAAAAGTCCTAGTAAAATACTGAGTTGTTTAGATTCAAACTTTGTTTTAATTTTTCTCTGAGGAGGGGCCACTATTAGAAAACAATTTACCACTTACTGAGCTTGTGCATCATAGGACTTTTTATGGGTGTGAATGCTGGATTTGGGCAACTTGGGGTGCCGTTTATAATAGCATGTTCTCTGTCATACTTGACAGATACTTGGGATATCTCACGTGAGTGGTAAATATTTAACTTCCCTGATTTCAGTGGGAACACTGAAACTTCTTGTTTGCTGTGAAGACCCTCCATCCGTCTCATCTGTGATGCAGAAATAGAAGTTAAAATTAATTTCCCTTCTTTCCTAGCCTGCTGATGTATGAATCAAGACCTTTTTGAGAAGTGGCCTACTCTGGTACTAGGATTTATAAGAAGAAATGCAAAGATTGCTTCTGAAAAACTTGAACATGGGAATTTAAATATGTGTTTGGGGGCTACTTTGTCATGTGTTCGAATATTCCTCAAATAAGAACCTTGCAGGAACAAGTCTTAAAAGTTTGTTGTTTCTACATAGCAGTTCTCTCTCCTTCATAGTGAAGCTTCCGTGGTATAGATTAGGCAAGATTTCTTTGAAGTTTGGGGCTTTTCCTCTTTGGGTTCATACACATGTAATGGAGACAGTTACTTACCTTCAAAATTTGTAGCAAAGAACTGTTTCACCAATTCTGTTCCAAACTCTCAGGCTGTCTTTTTGGATAATGTGTGTATACAATGAACAGAAAATGGGATGCAATAAAAGATGTTAGCAATAACAAATATTGCCTGTTATTAAATGGGTAATAAAAGAGTAAAGAATTGGATATTTGGACCATTCATAAATCAGTCTTTTTCAGAATTGTTCTTATACTGAGTTTCAGTTTCGTCTTTGGTTGAGAAAGTATACTTGATACAGAAAGCATTTGTTTTTATTCATATACATTTTTAAACCAAGATTGTGTTACTATTCCATCTCCTATTTTCTTCTCCCCCTGCCTTTCATGGGAAAAAGAAAGTAAAAATGACAATTGAAGTTGAAAGATATTATTTGCGTAACTTCGGAGCTATTTTACGAAAAACTTTTGAAATGAAAATTTTATTGGCATTTGCAGAAAACTATGCAAAAATGAAAAGCATAGATTAGTATTATAGAAAAATAGTTTTTTCTCAAGGGAAGTGAAAGCCTTTTACAACTTACGGAAACAGAATATAACACTTAGGACTGAAAGATATTTTTGTGCAGTTTATTAATTCAGACAGATGCAGTGTAACAAGTTATCTTTCTGTATAGACACTGGCACACCACAGTTAATGTGTAAAGTGATTCTAACAATATAATTCCATTGATAAAATCAGTAAAACTAGCATGCAAGTCAGTGCCATGGGGACACTTAGACCAGGGGTTTAATGCTTTATTCTTTGTCCAGGACCTGGACAAAGCTCAGATGTTGGGAAAAGTACAGATTTTGCTGCCTTCCAAGCAGGTCACCCGTGAGGTACAGTTTAGCAATGAAGACAAGATTTCTAGCACATGTAACTTGCTTTTGTCTGAAGCTGTGTTTTTTGTCTTGTTGTAGGCCATGTGATGTATGCCAAGAAAAAAGTCCTTCTGGGATTAGTAGTTTTGGAAATAATAAAACAAGGAACAGATGGATTGATAGAACCCAAGATAAGGATATTTAGGGGTTCTCTCTGTAGTGTTTTTCTTTCTCGTGTACAGATACACATTGCAGAGCTGATGGTCTTGATTACATTGAAATTTCACATGTATAAGTGACCTTTTTTTTTTTCTAGGGTGGAAACAAATGGTGAAAGGGTGTGGTTTCATAATTAGCAATGTTGCTCTTCCAGCTCTGAGCCTGTGAATTGCCTCTCCCTTCATCATGCAACCATATAGCTGGTTGGATGAAAGGCCAGCAAAAAATGAATCAGCAAAACAGAAAAGAATAAGAAATTAGTAGTGTTAGCTGTAAGGGTTTGCTTAGCCTGATCTGGCAGGCTGCATTACTGCGGGATCACTACTGTCAAGCCAAGAAAAGGGCTGAGAACACATGGCTGGGGATGTGGGACTTCCCCTCTCAGCAGCAGCATGGACTTGGGTTGTCCTCAGCTGGTCATGAAATCACAGCTTCACCAAGACTGAACTGTATCATACTTTTTAAACAAACCCCCAGAGCTAAATGCTGCTCTCACTCCTGCTCATTGTGACCAGATCTGATCTGGCTGCTCAGACACAGTGTGCATTACCAAACATTTGCAACAGGGTTATGGATGGGACCAGCCTGTCATTTGGTGAGTGTACCCTGGTGACTGTCTTTGAATTGGATTTAGTGATGAAGGTCCATAATTTTAGGATAGTATTCTACATTTTAGTGTTTGAAATCTACCCATAATGTTTAATGTATTACCCACTGGCCTTTAATAAAAATAGGGTATTCCAAGTTGAATTTTGTCAGTTTTGATACCCAGGAGGCTGTAAGAATCTCAAAAAGGCTAATTCCTGTCACTGATACATTTTTCTTTTATTCTTCTGTAAAAATAAAAAGATATGGCACCAAAATCTTTTATTCCAGTATAAACCCAATACATTTAAAGTGGAATGAACTGGTACCTGTTTCTGCAAAAGTTTAATGTAACCTTTTTGATACCTGTACAGAAATCAAGGGGCGAGATTTATATAAGCAACATAAATCAGAGTGGGGGAGGCATTTCTGTTGTGAAACCAAGCCCTTTATTTTAGAATCATGTGTGATTTTAGAGAATGTTGGTGTTTCAATTCTACTATCTTAAGTTGTTAAATAAGCATTGTCTAATGTTTAACAGCCTTTTCTTTAATAACTGGATAAAACCAAACTGGTTTAGTGGTCATAGTAATAAATTGTATCAACAGCCAGTCATTACTTGATCTTGAATCATAATATCAATGGATATTTGAGGGTTTTATTTCAGACACTCTGTCTGCATGTTTTTTTAATGAAGAAGATATGTTTGTACACTGCCAGGATGGTACCAAGGAGTGTAAGCAAGGCCACTCCTGGATCTTGGCTATGGCTCCTAAGAAGTTATCATGTTTACACAGAAAATTCCTGTGTTTTGTTTTATTTTAAATTCAGCTGGATTCCTTAAGGCCTTACATTTTTGATCAGTTTTCAGCTCTTCTGTGAATTAGGAAGCATTGCTAAGTGGTTGTCATTGCCATGCTTCTCACATGTGTAACTCGGGTACAGATTGTTTTCTCAATAAGAAGGATCAAACAGATTTTGAACAAAAGCAGTATTAGTTTTCAGCTACAGTTTCATGTCTGGTTGCTTTCCATAGCTATTTGCAGAACATTTTAATCTTTTATTATGATGACTTTTATGTGAGAAGAGGCTTTATGAATTTATTAAAACTTTATGGAGTGTTTTTAGATTTGCAACTCTTATTTCAACTGAAAAGGAGAAAATCTGCAAGGCAATAAAAATACATCCTGGAAAGACACTAACTTAGAAAATACTTCCTTATTATTGATTCTAGATTATGTGTTTCTTCATGTTTTGTGCCGGCTTGATGCTGGTTGCTTTGGATTAATGCCGACTGCCTCACTATGTTGATAAATAAGAAAAGACGTGTACTTCAGAGAAAGCAAATGACAGATCTCTTCCTCATAATCCTTTGTAGGCAGGACATTTTAAGTGGGCATATTTTAAAACAGGAAAGGGATGAAAAATTGTCCTTTGGTACAATGTGGAAAAAAGCTCCTTTACAGAATGTCATGGTATAAGCCCAGCCTGTAACTCGGAACCACGCAGCCGCTGGCTCACTCCTCCACCTTCTTCCTCTCCCTGCTCCCAGAGGGAACGTGGAGGAGAATCGAAAGAATGTAACTCCCACGGGTTGAGAAAAGAACAGTCCAGTAACTGAGGTATAACGCAAACCACTGCTGCTGCCACCAATAATAATAATGATAAGGGAAATAACAAGGGAAGAGAATACAACCGCTCACCACCCACCGACTGATACCCAGCCCAACCCAGCAGTGATCTAGCCCTTCCGGGTAACTACCCCCAGTTTATATAGTGGGCATGACGTGCTGTGGTATGGAACACCCCTTTGGGTAGTTTGGGTCGGGTGTCCTGTCTCTGCTTCCTCCCGGCTTCCCCTCCTCCCTGGCAGAACATGAGACTCGGAAAGTCCTTGGTCAGAGTAAACATTACTGAGCAGCAACTGAATACATCGGTGTTATCAGCACTGTTCCCAGGCTCAAAGTCAAAACCACAGCACTGCACCAGCGACTAAGAAGGAGAAAAATGACTGCTACTGCTGAACCTAAGACACAGAATTACTGCTCGTTTCATCCTAATGTGGTGATCAGAAACCAAGTACTTCAACAGGAGGTGTTATGAAGAATGTTTTTGTAAAAGAGTAACTATTGCTTGACTCTTTGGCTTTTAAAGTATACTGAGGATAACACTAAACATAATACTGTTCTTGTATAATTTTTTTCAAAGTTATTATTTTGACAAGTTTTGCTGAGCGGATAATGTTTACTGTCAGCACTATATAAACTGAGTTGCTGAAGAACATTTCTAATGACTTCTGTTACCTAAACCCTATATGATTTAATTTATTGTTTTTACAGTTTCAATAAAGTAAACCCAATGGCTCTGTGTAAAAAGCGTAAGACAAAGAAATTAATAGTTATTGTAATTGACTGCCAGCTGCAACCAAGCATTCCTGATACCATGCTCTTTCCTAAATATCTGCCGTGCAGTCTCTGTGCAAAATTAAGAGCATGACCTACTTTCCATTGGCATCTGTAAAACTTTTGGTGAATTCAGTGTTTCAGGATCTAGGCCTAAATGACAAATTCTGTATTTTGCTCAATGTCTACTTTCAGTACTTGCTGACCTATTTTGCAAAGAAGAGCAGATTATTTTTGCTTTTCTCTACATTACATTTTGCCTAAAGTGATAACATTGTCGAGATGGAGTAGAATAGTTCAGTTGGAAGAGGCCTACAATGATCATAAGGTCCAACTGCCTGACCACTTCAGGTCTGACCTAATGTTAAAGCATATTATTAAGGGAATTTGGGGCATTAACCACCTCTCTAGGAAGCCTGTTCCAGTGTTTGAGGACCCTCTTGGTAAAGAAATGCTTCCTAATTATAACAAGTCTGAACCTCCCTTGATGGATGCAGCTTTGAACCATTCCCCCATATCCTGTCCCTTGATGCCAGGAAGAAGAGCTCGGCACCTTCCTCTCCATGTCCCCTTCTCCAGAAGCTGTAGAGAGCAATGAGGTCGAGGTCATCCTTCAGCCTCTTTTTCTCCAAATGAGACAAACTCAGAGTCCTCAGCAGTTTCTCACAGGACTTGTCCTGTCACCAGCAAAACAACATGAACATCAAACTGTATTTTGAGACAAGTTTCACACCGAGATGGTGGGTGGTGTGGAGTTCCCTTTGTCCACAGCTATGGGGAGCTTCCTGCTGAAAAGAACTTTGACAACACAACAGAATTTTGAAGTTGACCATTTCGGTATTCTAGTGTGGCTTTTTGTTAAGAGCACTTCTGGTTATCACTCACCGTACATAATTGGCAGTTCTAGTGGAAGGTTTTGGGTTTGTAGAGTGAGGAATATATTCAAACAAGTTACAGATTGCTTAATATAACTGATTTCATAAATGCTTTAACTTGTGCTTTAAGCTTTCCTAACAGGTATTTGTGCTTTCGTTTTTTAAAAGAATAATCATAGAATCATAGAATAGTTAGGGCTGGAAAGGACCTCAAGATCGTCGAGTTCCAACCCCCCTGCCATGGGCAGGGACACCTCCCACTAAACCATGCCATCCAAGGCTATGTCCAACCCCACCTTGAACACCGCCAGGGATGAAGCATCCACAACCTCCCTGGGCAACCCATTCCAGGGCCTCACCACCCTTACAGTAAAGAATTTCTTTTTCTCGTATCCATTCTAAACTTCCCCTGTTTAAGTTTGAACCCGTCACCCCTTGTCCTATCACCACAGTCCCTAATGAAGAGTCCCTCCCCAGCATCCCTATAGGCCACCTTCAGATACTGGAAGGCTGCTATGAGGTCTCCACACAGCCTTCTCTTTTCCAGGCTGAACAGCCCCAACTTTCTCAGCCTATCTTCATACAGGAGGTGCTCCAGTCCCCTGATCATCCTCGTGGCCCTCCTCTGGACTTGTTCCAACAGTTCCATGTCCTTTTTGTGTTGAGGACATCAGAACTGCACACAATACTCCAAGACACATTTTCTAACAAAAAACTAACAGAGGAAAACCCATCAAAATCCAGCCAGTAATCAGTAGCCTGGTTATTCAGCTGGGTCAATGCTGGACACAGAACCAGGCAGTCCCTAGATAGATACCAGACTGTTGATTGCTTTAAGACAGTTCCTCTTTCTTTTCTTGCTTCAAATAGATTTTACGTGCTGATCTTTAAAATCCTTGTCCTAATAAGTTTCTTTCAAAACTGATGCATTTCAGCAAAAACCTTCAGTTGCAACAAAACCACAGTTCCTTTACCACTGTATTCTGTGTCAAAAAATATTTTACAGAGATCACACTTTATCTTGGTGTAAAATCTCATGCAGATTTATGTACTATTCCATTGTTTTCAGAGTAGTATAGGTATATGAGGGGTTACAGTGGATAATTAAATAATCTGGAAGATGAGTGTATATCACAGATTTTCTAGTATCATAATAGAATTCACGCGTTCAAGTAATAGTAGTTATTCAACAGTAGTACATAAAAACATTAAAATGGCAGGGGCAGAAGATCAGAAGAATAAATTACAATGATATATAATTTTGCTTAGAGTGAGATCAGAAGGGTGGAAAACAGTGGCGTAAGAGAAGCAAATAGGACTTTCATAACTTTATGCTAGCTATGAACATAACATACTTGGTTATTTTGTGTTAAGCTTGTGTTTTATCTTTTCTTTTTCAGTCACATAGAGAAAATTACAACATGGCAAGATCCTCGAAAAACTATGAACCAACCGTTGAACCACTTGGGCCACCATCATGCAGCTACTTCCACACCAGTGCCGCAGAGATCTATGGCAATGTCTCAGCCAAATCTTGGTGAGTCATCTCTGCATATCATCTCTGTGGTGAAAATGCAAAAGAGCAAGGAGAGACACCTTTTACTAATTTGTTTCCCAAAGTATTTTTTGCTTAGCTCTGATTCTGCTGTGAGACCTACCAGTATGTTCTCCACTTTCTTTTCTTATTTTTCCCTCTGTGAAATTTGCAGTAAGTGAATTCATACTGTTTGAGGTGGAATTCTAACATGTCTCACATTATATTTTAGAGTCTCTGTGACAATTTTTTTATGCAGTATTGAACATAATAAAATCAGGTCATCCTTGTGCTTTTTCATTCAGAGGTAGTATAAAGCCTCCACAAACCCACTGTATAATTTTCAAAGCTGGACTGTACAGCATGCTGATAGATAATCTGTGTTTCTTCAGGTCAGAGGTTGTATCTGGTTTGCATGCTTGTTTATGGTGGTGAGGGTTTTTTTTTGCATAATTAGGTTCTGCACTGGAAACTACCTGAAAAATACTAAAAAATCTATTTTGCAGTCTGAATTACCTGAAGACTTTCTGTGAATAGTGTGGTTTTGTCACTATTCCTGAGCTGAAATTCAAGCGTCAGTTTACATTTGTCTTATTTTGCCAGATATGAACCCTAGTGAAAATAAAGTGGTGAAAACACTGACAATTTTAAAGAAAACATTAAGAAAAATAGAAGAAAAAATGTTCATGTATAATCAAGGATTACAAGTAATCCTTAATATCTGCTGCTTTAACTGTTCCACCACTCCAGAAAATGAGGAGCAGATAGGTCAGTTTACAGGCGTAAAATCACAAAACTGTCAAATAGGTAGTTTTAAAAGCACAGACCTGATTCTTGTCCAGGTTAGTTTTTGATACGTGGTCTCATGATTTCATGATTATTCATTTGCAGTGTGGTTCATCAGGGCTGTCTGTCTCTTCACCTACCAAGAAAACTGTGGTAAAATCAGAAAGGTTAGGGTGTACTGCATTGTGTTACACTACATGGTAAAGCTAACAATTGCTCTGTGCATGTTACTTCAGACCACAGCTGTGTTTAGGTCAATCTGCTCATAGCAATTCTGAAATGGCCAATAGGACAGTGGGGTTTATTGTTCATACCAACTCCTCAGCTTATGTTTACATCTCTTACATTCTCTATAATGATAAAATAAAGGAGGTACCATAAATCAGGACAGTGTACAGCAAGCTTTTTCCCCCAGTTTGTCAACAGAAGTAAATAATAACCAAATCCTGTACTGAAATGCTTTCATACTGAATTTTAGAGGAGGACCTTTCTCAGTATACAGAGGGTTAGAAAAAGAAGCATACACCTAGTTAAGAGTCTTGAAGGGACTTCAGGTGCCCAACAGGGGCATTTCCAAAGACTTCAAAATCTGTTACGTCAAATACAGACTCTATTTCATTCAGTAACCTTTGCAGTTATAGATGAAGTTCCCCTTTTTGGTAGGTATTTATACAGTGCTTGGCAAGGTTCAGATCTGTGACTGAATTTCCTAAACATTTGCCCACCAGAAATAGTATGTAAATATTTCCACAGTGTCCATACTTATTTAATTAAGAAAGTATTTTGTCAATATGTTTTGGTGGAGTTTTTCTCATTCTGGTGGCTTTTGAAAAGCATACTGTGACACTTTGGGGCAAGCAAATATGTTTGCACAGCTTAGTAGCATTTTGAGCACCATACTATTAAATTCATCATCACAGTCCCTGATATTCCAATATACCTGTTTGAACGCACCAAGGTGACCTATTTTATTAAAAGATATATTTAATCTAGAAACTGTTTTTTATATATATGCGCATATATGGACAAAGAAAATTGCAAGAATCTGAACAGAATACAGTAGCCTCTGAATACTTTGTGTGACAGTTTAAAATACATGTGAGTGCATTTTCCAGTACTGAAACAGAATGTCTCTGTTTTGAAACTGTCTTGGTCAAAAGGCAAGGTCTTTCTGCCCTTTTGTGATGCTAACAGTGTTACTGCTGAACCTGCTTTCTTGGGTCTCAGATATTGAAGTGAGCAGTTTGTTGGTCTGGCAGTCAGACCTCCAAGCCAGAAGTTGTTGTGCCAACATCTTAGAGACATCAGAGGCGAAAGAGAAATTAGATACCCAGTTAAGCCACTCTTCTGGACATAATTTTGTAACTTTTTTTTGTAACTTTAGCAAATGAAGTCTATGCATTTGTCTTTTGCCTTGGAGTTTTTTGGTACTGTAGGAATTAGAAGTAGTTTTTCTTTTGAAGATGTGCCGCTTAAAAGGATTTAAGTATTCCAGGTCTGCATGCTGGTCTGCACTTCTAATTACTAACACATGTGTTTTCCTTGCTATGCTTCTTCTGAAGAGTTGGAAAATACGGTCTGTTCTGTACAGCTTGTTGATTTGCTTTATAAACTCCTTTCAGCAGTAATTGCTGGGAATTGTACAAAGGCACTTACGAACATTCTATCATAAGCACAGAGTGTGACTAAATGATACCAAATCACGGTATGACTGTGCTTGAGACATAGAGAAGCATGTAGTGAGAGTTGATTGAAATTACTGGACATACTTTAAAAAATCCTTTGTATTTTTCTACCTTTTTCCTGCTGTAGTTTTATGGTATCTATTTATGAGATACACATACTGGCTTTCTCATAACTTCAGCGCTTTATTTCTTCCATCTTCATAAGTACTTCTTAAATCCTGTTTACTTTGGTGCTGAATCTGCACATGTATTATTTTCCTGCCCATTCTGAAAGAGTCTTTTTCAGCTGACTGATAAAGTATTAAATATCTGTTACAAGTCAATTCTGTTATTGTGGTAGAAACAAAGACTGTATGTGGGAGGAAGGGTGTTTGTACAACCTTATTTTAGACATCTAACCTAGGTCCCTGAATTACGAGACCAAGCTCCATGGACTTTGTGTGAATGAAAGGAAGGAGAGCAGCTGCAGTGCAGCTAAGCTAATGGTCAAACTACTGTCTGACTTAAATGACTAAATTGTTCTCAGGGGGTGCCAAACTCCAAGCTTAGGAAGCTGTTCTGCTTTAATGGCAGTCACTGGTGTAAGAAGATGCTGGAGGGTAGTTTTTGGCTATGTCTAGCAAGATTTAGGGGAAAAAATCAGATCCTTATAAAAGTTTCTTTTGCAACAATTTTTAATTAAATACTGCTTGGTTTATAGTCTTTATTCCACATTGTGCAACACTCAAAACCATTGTTATTTTCATCCTGCTTCCTTCGGACTGTTTTAAAAGATTTCTTTTGTGATTGTGCTCTTCATCCATTTGGTGAGCACAATCTGGTCTTCATTTAGATGTTTTTCAAGTTTAACAGTTTGCAACTTATTTCGACATAAAATAATAAGCACCTCTCATAGTATTTATCTCTTCTGTATAAATTAGCTTGAATTTATACGCACAAGTTCCTTATACAAAAATAATAGGCTTTACGGTACAGTTGTTTGTAGAATTTAGGCCTTAGGACAAATACCAATTGCAGACTGCAAGGCACAGTTATTCTAGGTCCTCTGTGAGTGACTGAGCTGTGTGTTAGGCAGTGTCCAGAGTTTGGTGGATTGAGAGTTTTGGCCACTCTGCCACTTTGCAAAATGCCTTTGAGTTTGTTTGGGTGTGGATAGGGGCTTTCAATTTATTTATCTAGAAAATGTGATTAAAATGGGTGCTTAGTCTCTCTAAACTCACTGAAGTCCAACCAGGATGGACATCCATAATGCTTCCTAGTGCTTGGCTACCACTGTCATCTTTGACTCCCTTCACACTGGACAGTCCAGCACCAGCAATAACAGACATACATACCTGGTTTTACCACATTATGTTTTCCACTTCTGGTACACAATAGAACTTATGTGACTTGTCAGACTTTGCATGGAGATGGGATTGATGGGTGGAAAGGCTTTTAAAAGCTGCAGTTATGTATGAGCTGGCTGTTCAGGAAGAAGTGATAAGGAGTGAAGCAAAGAGACAAGCAGAAAGATGCTTCTGTAGATCCCTTATGCATTAGAGCTGAGCCATCTTCTCCTACCCCCTTTAGTTATTCCCTTATAATCTATTATTGTGCATATAAGTTTGATAAGATGATCTTTCAAGGTCTCTTCTAACCTGGGGTGTTTTATGATGATGGTTGGTAACCTGATAATTTCATAACTGGTAAATTAGTATCTTCTTGAGTAGTGTCTATTGGCCCAGCTAATCTTGTCTTCAGAAAATGTACCCAAATCACTCTTAATTCTGAACACTGACATAGTACCTCATAACTATGTGCTCTCTCAGGTTCTGTCAAGATGAACTTATCAATATGTATATATTCAGGAAAAACAATCATAAAAATGCTTGGTGTTAAAATTCCTGAGGTTTCCAGTGTTCCCATTCTCTATCAGTATCTAGAGGACATTGTTTTAATTTATTTACATGCTGCTGCTTTTTTATCAGTTATCTGCTAGTGGCATCCTCAAAGGGGGTATTATAAGAAACTGAACTCATTCAGATGTACTGAATTGAGGGACAGCTGCCATAAGGTAAGTAATAATGTTTTGAGCTTGTAAAGGTAAAGGTGCCTGTTCTGAGGTAAGAAGCTGGATGAGTTTCCACACATGGTTGAGGGTTGGGGCCTGGCGAAACTTAAGGCTGTAGCCATCACAGAATAATTCAGGTGGGAAGTGGCTCTGAGAGATCTCTAACCCAACCTCCAGCTCAAAGCAGAGTCAGCTATGAGATCAGACCCGGTGCTCAGGGCTTTGTGCAGACTGGTCTTGAAAAACCTCTGTGCCAGCTTAGAGGGTCCTGGTGCAGTTCTCACGCTTTCATCAAGTAACAGACTGGCACCATAAGGAAAATCGATGATGTACCATCAACATGGGGTGGTGGAGTTTCGGAATGTGAAATACACTCTTAAGAACAGAGAAAAATTTCTGGCCGAGTATATTAAATATACTTTTGGTTGTGCTTTCACCTCATCAGATCATGTGTAAATGCAGAGTATATGAAAAATAAATTATGGCACATCTGTGGTAGAAGCTGGTAATATTTATCTCCATAAAGCAGTTCAGGCATAAAACAGTGGAAAGCCCAACAACATCAATTTGTTTAGTGTATGCATTGATCCTGAGAGTTCAACCATATTAACGTACTGTGTCAAACTCCAGATGAAGAACTATTTGATTTTTATTTGTTTTTCTCTAGTGAAGAAGAGAAAGATATTCTTAACCTTAGAAACTCCATGAAGGTCCACCAGCAGGCATGACCCAAGTGGTACAAACAGGGTAAATACACTGGTTCTCTAACGTGAAAGACATATATTACACAATAGAATTTAACTTGAAGAGCCTTTTACTCTGGCAACTGTTACGGAAATTTGTCTGTGAATTCAAAAAGGTTAGCTTTTTACTGCGTTGCTAATGGTATTTAATTGGGTCTGGATACAACTGGGAGTTATGACACTTTGTGTCTGCTTTCATTTTTCTTAATCAGCCAGGAAATCCAACCAATAAAACAATGCAATAATCCTGTCTAAGAGCAATAAACACATGAACCAAAGTTTCCATATCCTGCCATGATAAAAGAGGTGTAGCTACCATTGTTTGAGTATGATGAAACGCAGTTTTGGTTGCTGTGTCAAAGTGAGCCTCTGGAGATAACACAGAAACTCCCACAGCGTTTAAAAACAGTTGGTATGTATTTTAGTGATAACTAACATATATGAAATGGTCTAGATTTTGCAAGGCTTAGTTTGCATTGCCTGGAAATTTGGCTACAGATGTGTAACAGTGTGAGGAACGTGTTTTTCCCACAGTGTAGCCCATGCCCTCACACCACCTGCACAGCGGAAAGGATTCCTGTTCCAGGTCATTTTTAATTACTGGACATCCTGGAAGAAGTGGACACAGTTCTTTTGTGGTCAGTGTGAATAATTTTGGTGCTTGCTTCTGGTTAGTGAAATAATACTTAGAGGAGAGCTGAAAGCATTGTGGAGTACTTGCATGTTCTGTGGGAATGAGAGTTACGACACAGCTCTGGAAAAGAAGGTGGATGGGGTGGGGTTTTTCTTGTCATGTGCAATTAAAGCCTCTAAGAAGTAATTTATCAGGCAGATTTCAAATGGAGCATTTTTTAATTTTTTTATGATTTAAAGACAGTAGCTAATAGTTCCAGTAACTAACAGGAATTAACTCCAGTATCTGGTAAATTAAATCCAGATATCTCAAAGGACAACACACCTTTAAACCAGCAACTGTCTGTCTAATAAATCTGAAATGTTAAAGGTTGATGTACTCAGAAGAGATGATGGTATCGTTTCAAAATCTAGTACTTTTTAATTTTAACACAAAAGAAGTTCCTGTTTGTCTAAGCGTTTCCCTTCAAGGTTAGTAATCCAAACATGTGCCAGTGCAAGAATGGAGTGTCGTCTTCCATAGTTTCAAAGTGAATGAAATGCAAAAACTGAAGATTGCCTGAAACAAAAATAAAAATAATTTAATAAATATTTAAAATAATAATCATAATCTGTAATTGGTCACTAGCTTTAAAGCTGTCCTGCCAAACAGCCTTCACTTATTTGTTGTTACTGATTTACAGTGCTTACAAAGTAAATCTCTAATCTTTTAAATAACTTCCTGCTAAATTGTAGCTTTGGTGCTGCACCTGCAGGTTGTTCGTTTGGGGTTTTTTAAGCTTGAGTCATTGAAGATGGGAAAGATTAGTTAAAAGTGAATATCACAGAACTTAACAGTTGAAACTGTTGAGAAATTTCTGTATAGCTATTTTCAGCCCAGAAATCTGAATAAAGGAGTCTCTGTGCACTGGGATAGTACAACTTTTTGGTTTAATACTTTACAGATTTTTGGAACAAAATGCACCAGAACTGAAAAGCAGCATTTTTTTCTGACCTTGTTGGACGGCTAATGCTGTTTCTGGGAAATAAGTGAAACAAGCAGTTCTTTGTTGGCAGAAGCGGAGAGAGAAAAGGAGGGGAGCCTAGACTTTTTTTCTTCACAATGTCGTGACTAAGTCAAAATTGTAACATGGCTGGGTTTGTTCTTTTTTCTTTTTTTTTTTTTCTAAGAAAATCAACTCTATAGACATTTGTTTTTCATCAGCCTGTGTTGCGTGACACCTGATGCTGGCCAGTTCATACGAATTAGGCTCTGGACTGCCTATAAACAGAGTAGAGAAAAAGATCCACAGTTGCATCCAGAAACTTCTGACACTAAAACAATAAAAGTTGGTACAATCAGTTCAATACACATCAGAAACAATTTACACTTGCCTGTTTTGACTTCTGCAACTTGCAGTCTCTTGCCCACATAACAATCCTTGCTTAGTATATATCCAGGAAAGTCATCAACAGAAAGGTCTCCTGCAATGTCAAAAAACCTAATTCACTAGAATATCATTATTAATTCAAAAGCAAGCACAAGCAATTTTTTCCCCCCCCCATCTAACTGGAAATAGAAGATTACATAGGTCTGACTTGAGATGTGAACTAAATAGTTGTAATTCCATGGACTGCTATGAAACTGTGACCACACAGTCCATGTTTGGAACTTGGCTCCACATTTTTACTTGCCTTCATTTGAGCTGGAAAATTGTGTAATGGCTGTTTATTGAAGAGACTTACTTTGTTTTGCAAAATACATTTATTTTTCCTCAGGAGAATTGAATTCAAGCCCACGCTGAGTCTGTCTGCTATAATGGTGAATATTTTTCACCTGCTGTATTATATCCAATTTCCTTTGCAGAACCTTAGAAATGTTACCCTGGAGTGCCAAACCCTGCCTACTGAATTTAAGCTTACTTAAGACCAGCTGATGTTCCTTGGTTACCTTTTGACCTCTCACAACCAGTCCAGAGGTCCTAAGACTCCTCAGATCACAGGCAGAAAGGCTGTGATCTGTTAAAGTGTCACTGATTTGTTAGATGAGTGTCATTGTACTGAAATCAATTTTCATATTGGGTAGTGTAGTTGGGGCATGAACTGTTGGTTTTTCTTTTTTAACCCAAACTCCATTATGTTCTGCATAGCATACAAATAAAAATTGAGAATTCAAATATAAATAATAGCAGACATTAATAAAATTGCATAAATAGCACAACAAATGTGCCATATGATTATATCATAAGGAATAGAGATTTGCAGAATGTCACTGTATTCATAGAATCATAGAATCATAGAATAGTTAGGGTTGGAAAGGACCTTAAGATCATCTAGTTCCAACCCCCCTGCCATGGGCAAGGACACCTCCCACTAAACCATGCCATCCAAGGCTATGTCCAACCCCAGCTTGAACGCCGCCAGGGATGAAGCATTCACAACTTCCCTGGGCAACCCATTCCAAGGCCTCACCACCCTTACAGTAAAGAATTTCTTCCTCATATCCAATCTTAACTTCCCCTGTTTAAGTTTAAACCCATTACCCCTTGTCCTCTCACTACAGTCCCTCATGAAGAGTCCCTCCCCAGCATCCCTATAGGACCCCTTCAGATACTGGAAGGCTGCTATGAGGTCTCCACGCAGCCTTCTCTTCTCCATGCTGAACAGCCCCAATTTTCTCAGCCTGTCTTTATACGATATTGTTAAGCTGCTCACTGGAGTTGACCCAGGACTTTCCTTTGACTTCACTGGGCTCTTTCAGACCTTTAGTCACGAAGAGTTATTAGCAATATTCAAAAACAGTGTTCCTGAGCTGCTCAGTACAGGAGTCCAGCTCTGGTTCAGTTGACTAGTTCCAGGAAAAGCAGTTAGGTAGGAGACTTTTCGCAAACTAAGCTTCTGGATACCACAGGGCTAATTTTTCCATTGTTGGGATTCTTTTCATTCCAACTACTGTATTTAAAGATTCACTATTAAATGAAATCTAGACAATATCAGAACCTTCAAACATGCTTAAAGGTATTCCACATAGTATATTTTTCTGTTTTCCACATGCATACCATTGTAGTTCTATCCTTAAGAAAAGTAGCTTACTGGTTTGGGTTTTTTTTTTTGTTTTCTTGTTGTTTGAAGAACTCAGTGGAAAATGAAAAAGCACTGAGAAGTCTTGGTCCTGCAATAACCATAATCATACTCTTCCACTCTTACTTTGAGGAGACTGGAGTTCTGTATGGATGCTGGTTTGTGTCCAAGTAGATAGTGTTCCAGGATAAAAACCACCTGGTGTTACCTAGAGCGTTGTGCCTGGAAAACATGGTGGGGGAGGAGGGTAGAGAAAAAAGGAAAATAATTTTAAGCGATCATAGGTGTGTTGGTACAATTATACGGGAGACAAATGTGACCACAGGTTTTAATGGTGTTGATTCTGTAAAGAAAATGTCCAGAAAGATGCAGGTAATTGCCTGTAAAAGCACACTGTTATCAATCAGTGTATAAACTAGAGGTTGATAACAGCAAGAATCAGATACTCTACTGAGACTTACTTCTGGAATTGGCCTGTCTAGGATGTTTTAATGTGTTTTAATTTGTACAGATTTGTACAGTGTCATTTTTGCGTGCATATGTTACGTAATGATGTTCAAGAATAAACAAAGATTTAGTTTACTTATGGTTTAGTTATGCTGGCATCTCTTCCATGAGTCCAGAAGGGTTTATTAGTGTGGGCTTTGCACCACCTACAGGTAATAAAGCTGCCTCTAACTGGCCCTGGGTGTAGCACAGGACTGATCCATGCCTGTTCGATGCAGTTAGGACTGATTAGCCTGAGTAATAAAACTAATCTGCACTCTAAACAAACCATATAGTTAATGCTTTGAAAACTCACTGTATTTCACACCTGGCTTACCTGGAGAATATCAGTGCTGGATGCTATTCTTAGCACCATAAACAGGAAGATCTTTTGTCTCTGGTAAATCAGGAGCCTATCCAGTGCTTTTGAATTGCTTAATATCAGAAGTGCTGGCCTTGTTTGTGCAATTACAGACTTCTTTACTGAAAATGACTGGTTCCAACAGTCAATACACTTACACAACACTATGAGATACCCAAGGGTATCTCTGACACCAGAAATTTTAAAGCGGTTCTGTTCATCAGTCTTTTGATCAGGGAATTTTCACCACTATCTTCCTGTGCTTACCTCAACTATGTTTTCGATCAGCCTGTCTCTTGCTAATTCACAGCTCTTTCAGCTGAAGCTGATACATTTGCTCAGCGCTACTGGCTCTTACTGTTTCATTCATTTTCCTGGATGTTCCGGTTAAATTTTTCCCTGGTGCTTGGAAGACATTTTGCTGTCAGTTACATTGTTTTCCTGAGACCCACAGTCCTGCTTCCTCTGAATGTTTCCTTTCGAGTCAGGGACTCTTCATGTGTGTAAGATCAACCCATAAGTTATTGTCTTTGTAGTATATTTGCTACATCTGTATTACTTTTGGGGATCACTTTTCTCAGTGAGATAATAAAATCATTCCACCATTTTCTCATGTTTATCTTCTGTGATCAGTTCTGTATACAAAGGGAGATCTTTATATTGTTGATACCTTGTCTGCAGAGTATTGTCTAGCACAGCCCTGAACCCCTGGAAAAGGCGTTGTTTAGTGCAGCGCCTCAGTCGCAGGCAAGAAAGCATGTGCGCATATTCACATACAAGCTCAAGCTCAAGAATTTCTATCAGTGTGAAGTCAATGAGTCAGCTGGTTTTCTGCACAATGAGGGTGACAGGGAACTGAGCAAACAGGGAAATGTAATGCATACAAGTGATTTATCTGTGCCCGTGGGTGTTTGCTGGTGCACAAACTGCATGGAGTTACTCAGTGCCCAAATCACTTAACATGGGCCAAGCACTGTGCTGAGGAAAGTGGCAGTGACTGTTAGTGGCATGTTCCAAATACCAGAACATGTGCACTGCTAGTATAGGAAAGTCCTAAAACTTAACACATGAACTGAAGGCTTGCTCATAATAATTTCAGTGCCTTTCAGTGGAACCAATGCAGAAGAGTACTTGCAAATCTGCAATTATTTAATTACCCTTCAGCTACTTCCTAGAGTCAGCTGTTTCATTACTGTACATGTAACATTTTGACCCTTAAGATATATTTTTAGAGCAGCTGAATGCAGCAGTTGTTGTGGGAAGTGCTGCAGAATGTCCCAGGTTTTGGTTTCATTTTGTTTTCTATAATAGATATATATATATGTATATATATAAAAGCCTAACAGTCTCATGTTTTATACTATTTTTATTCCCAGTTACTGTTTTGAGTTAGGTTAGATTAACTTAATGTCCATTATACGTATGCATGCACATGCCCAAAACCTAGACTTGACTTCACAAAAGTAGACCACATATGTCCTAAATTTCCTTATGGGGCATGTTGTGATTGCACTTTGGAATAACTCAAATGGAATGATGCTGTTACGCAGTCAGTAGGATCAAAACCTGGGCCTTACCATCTGTGTTTTTATAAACTAGTTTTGAATGATATTTAAAAAAGAAAATTTATCACTATATAGATTTAATGCTTCATTTTAAGATAGACTTTATCATAAACATGCTCTATCCAGATACGTTGACAAAACTATCTGTACTTGTTTGGAAGCACAGATGCATGACTACTTACACTTAATATTTCTGAGCCTATCCAGTTTTGGCTGCAATGAAAGTAGGTGTCTGGTATTCTAACTGAATGGAGAGTTACCTGAATCCCGTTTTTTCTTGAAGCACTGTGTGCTGGAGAAAAGTGTGGTGGTGTCAGTAGGTTCAAATGACCTTAAGTAAGTTTGTGAGCCAAATCAATGGTTCTTTAAAAGGCATTCCAATTAATGGTAATTTTGAACAAATCTGTTTTTCTGTGGACCTTTGTTCAGAGATTTAGACCTACAAACCTCTGAGGAGAAAGGCACTCACTGAAAGAGGAGCTGAGCCAAATAACGCAGGTGGTAAAAGTGGATAAGGATGGCTTTTGGTTATTCTTTTGCCTTCCGTGCATCTCCTGCACTGAAACTTGTAAAACTTTTCTACAGCTATAGCTTTACCAAATCCACATGATGTAAATAACATTTTTGGCAGTAGAATGTTTTTTGTTGTTGTTGTTGTTTCTTAGAAGACATAAGGCATATTTGAATTGTCAGAGATTTAGAGTGATATAATTTCTATACTAATGTCAAAGTGTGGGAATGTTTGCTCATTGTACTGAGCTTCCTGTAGTTTCTTGATGCTATGTAACAATGGATCGTATTGCTTGAAAGTAATTAACTGCAAGATATAGACTTCATTGGACCAAAATATTCTGCCTGTCCCATAGAAGAAATTACTTAGAAGGTTATTGGAGGCCATAGCCCAGGAAGAAGTATTTCTCAGTGTTTTCATATTGTCTTGTTCTTCTTGAATGTATAATTTCAGCTGTTGATACATGTGTACAGATCAGCTGATGAAGAAGAAAGGCATTTTTGAGAGTCTGAGAGGGGTGGGGTTGTTCAGCCTGGAGAAGAGAAGGCTCCAGATCTTAGAGCAGCTTCCAGTACCTAGAGGGGGCCTCTAAGAAAGCTGGAGAGGGACTTTCACAGGGGCATGCAGGGATAGGCCAAGGAGGAACAGTTTTAAACTGGATGAGGGTAGATTTAGATTAGCCATCAGGAAGAATTTCTTCACTATGAGGGTGGTGAGGCGCTGGCACAGGTTGCCCAGAGAAGCTATGGCTGCCCCATCCTTGGCAATGTTCAAGGCCAGGTTAGATGGGGCTTTAAGCAACCTGGTCTAGTGGAAAGTGTCGCTGCTCAGTGGCAGGGGGGTGGAACTGGATGGTCTTTGAGGTCCCTTCCAACCTAAACCATTCCATGATTCTTTGATTTTTATATAGCAACAAATAGCCATGACAAACAGTACTAGAACTCATGCCCTAGCCCTGAGTGTATCCTAGACACACTGTGCAGGTCATTGATCTTTACTTAACTTTGCCCAGTTCTGTCATTTGTACTTGCTGCTTAGATGAAAGCCATTTTCCTGTGGAGAATTTACTATATTGTGATAATCCTTCAGCCAGCTTGGGTTCTTAGCATGGTGGGTCTATTCACTCAACTATTAACATGCCAAAAATCTAAGCACACACTTATGCATACGAAAAGAGTTAAAAGTCCTGCCTAAGTGCTTGTGGTTTTGGCAATTTTAGCACCAGAATTACAGTGATAGAATTTATGTAATTGTACTTATAATATTTCTTACTTAAGGTGATTAAGACTAGATTCACTGAATCTTAAAATGTGGCTCCATATATTGTTTTCCCATTATGAAAGTGGTTTTATTTCTGCACCTACGTCTCATTCCTACTTTTCCCCTCAGCACTGCAGTATGCTAACCTTTCTGGGATTGTACCACTGAAACATCACTGATCAGTGCTGGCTTTTGGTCTGTCTTTCCTGCAGCCAGATTATTTTTCCCCTGGACTCCTACATTGGATGCATATAAGCAGTTTCACGGCTACCCAGTTACTTTTGCTAGGAACTGATCTGGCCAGAAAATACCTTCTTTTTATCCCCAGACAATTTTTAGTTTGTTGTGTTGCCTCAAAAATGCTTTTGCCAGCTCAGTGAAGGGGTAGCATGTGGGCAGGAACCAGCAGCTGGCTGTGGAACGAGGTGATAAATGGCAACACTGGTTTCATGTGGAAGCGTGATGTCATTTGTGTGGATACAGCTATTTGTGGACCACACATAAGCTGAATCTGTGAAAAGGTTATATTACTGCAGGACTGCTTTTAAACTGGAATTATTTCTTGAGCTAGATTTGTCACTGAAACTAAAATAATATGCAGCTGCACTCTCAAATGGTTCCACAGTCTTTACATGCTGGGCCTGTGTGATACTGGAGCATCCAGAAGGAAAAATCTGATTCAGATCTGATGTGAGCACATGTAAATATTTCTGTCAAACAAAGCAGGGCAAAGTTTTTATGCTGGCCTGTTGCCAGCGAACCTGTGTTACTCCAGATGCAAAGACAAGACAGTACCTGATTTGGCAGAAAACTGGCTAGCACAGAATCATAGAATCAGCCAGGTTGGAAAAGACCTTTAAGATTATCAAGTACAACTGTTCCCCCAGCACTGCCAAGGCCACCACGAACCCCCGTCACTGAGAGCCTCATCTACATGGTTTGTGAACACTTCCAGGGACAGTGATTCCAGCACTTCCTTGGGCAGCCTGTTCTAAGGCCTGACCACCCTTTGGGGGAAGGAATTGTTCCTAATATCCAGTCTAAACCTCTTCTGGTGCTGCTTGAGGTCATTTCCTCTTGTCCTATCCCTTGTTCCTTGGGACAGGAGACCAGCCATATTATAGGTACACATCTGTCGGGGAATTTTCAGTTTAAAAAAACTTGCATGTCATTTTCTGCATATCATTAGTTAAATATTTGAATGTACCAGGATGAATATAAATACTTGCTGTATTAGAAGCATTCATGTTTTATACACATATGAAATATGAAAAATTATTTACTAACCAAGTCCTAGTACAAGATCTTGCCAGGTGGAGTAATTACCTCGGTCATTTGAAATACAGTAATTCTAATGACTCTATACTGTAAAGGAGTAATATGTGTCCTAGGCCCTTTGTTAAAGTACAATTCTACTTAACCAGCCATGACTTATTTTTTCTCCCACAGTCATGAATCACCAGCACCAAATAACACCCAGCACAGCCATGTCGCAGCAGAGTCGTCCTCCCCAGACTCCACAGCCAGGGCTTTTGAACATGCCTAGTGCATTGACCACACAGCAACAGCAGCAGCAGAAGTTGAGGCTCCAGAGAATCCAGATGGAGAGGGAGCGAATTAGGATGCGTCAGGAGGAGTTACTGCGACAGGTAATGCCAAAGATACTCTTATTTTGTTCAAGAGCCTTTAGTTCAATGCATCCAAATTTTTACCAGGTACTGTTAGTAGCTCTGTAACTTTGTCAAGATTAACCATTGTTTTAGGTAAGGGTAACAAAAAAGCTAATATAAATAGAACATTTTTTTTTTTCCTCTCTAAAATAACATTGAACAGAACAAAAAATGGTCATCTGTCAGGAGTTAAAGATTGGTGTCTTTCCTTTCAGCTATAATAGTAGCGTAAGGACCAAATTCTGTTCTGCATCTGTTTACAATCTAGAGCAACTATCACAGATTAATTTGCAGTTTAACTTGTTTTGCATAGGAGACCATGTTCATGCTTCACTGAAGATAAAGGCAGAACATCTGGAGTTGTTCTTGAGTCTGATCCCACCTCTATAACTTGCACCCATTGCCTCAGGATTAAAATAAAATTTCATTCACATCTTACATGAACACCTCTGACTTGAAGATTTGCCAGAGATTCTTTGTGGATGTATTGTTTATTGTTCTAAAAGTTTCAGATCTATATTAGGACTTTTATTATGCAGAACAGATACTGTAACTTCCCTTACACTGCCTTATGGAATTAAAAAGTTTTAACAATTACATTTCTTCCGTTACAGACAACTCTACTGGCGATGTTGTGTTTGCATGGCATGTTAATCAGCTTCCTTAGAGGGAAAAACAATAACCTATTTCTCTCACGAACAGTGTGAACAAAGTACATATTTATCAAGAATAACACCATTATTGGTGGCTTTGTAAATGCTACAGTACTAAGTACCTTTAAAAATGGTAACGTTCACAGAATTGCAGACTGGTTGAGGTTGGAAGGGTCCTCTGAAGGTCATCTGGTCCAAGCTCAAGCAGGTTCACCCAGAGCTGGTTGCCCAGGACCATGTCTAGATGGCTTCTGTGGGGTCACCTCTAAGGATGGTGACCCCACACCTCCCTGGGCAGCCTGTGCAAGTGCTCGGTCATCCTCACAGTGACAAAGCATTTCCTGATGTTAAGAGGGAACCTCCTGTGTGTCTGTTTGTCCAGTCACTGGGCACCACCAGGAAGAGCCTGTCTCCTTCCTCTTTGCACCCTCCCTTTGGGTATTTATATACATGGAAGAAATTCTGCTAAGCCTTCTCTCCCCCAGGCTGAAGTCGCAATTCTCTCAGCCTCTTCTTATAGGAAAAGCAGCATGCCCACATTTTCCCTAACATTCCTATTGTCACCTAGGTAGTTACAGAAGCTCTTCTTGTTGTCTTTGACTCCCCTGGCCAGATTCAATTCCAGCTGGGCTTTAGATTTCCTAACGTCATGCCTGTGTGCTCATACAGTGTCTTTGTGTTCCTCCCAGGTTACCCAACCTTACTTCCATCCTCTGTGGAAATAGCAATTTTGTGGAGTTATTATTTCATGCCATCAGTCCTTTTGCCTTCGGGGTTGTACCATAATTTGTAGTTATTTTAGGGTAATGTTTGTTTGTACCGTATTTAGAAATGCAGTATGACTTTTTTTGTGACGGGTAGTAACCAGAAGTTGTTACTGGACTAATGACGCCAATTGGCTGAACTTTGCTGATGATTTCTTAAAGAACCATAAGTTGCTGTAATGTTTTGAAATGTTAGTGAGTTGTGTATAATGTGAAAAGAAGCCTAAGGAAAATCCTCACACTAAGATACCCTCTGAGGTGGAGTAGCAGAGTGTGTGTCATAGGTTGACTAGTTACCAGTAAATGAGGAGTGATGCACTTTTACTTCCAAGTCTGGAGGAGAATGACTGAGCGAAACACGTTACAAAACAGACTGGAGCATCTCAGTGACCTCTGGAAGACTTTGTGGGTAGAAAAGAAAGGGAAACACATATCTTTAAAACCTTTAGGTCTGAAATAGAGATCTGGATGATCAGAGCAGGTTTATGAGCTCACAGAGGTTTTGTCATCTTTTAGAGGCAACAGTCTTGAAAACCTCAAATTAATGGCCAGCATTTTGGTTTTCTCTCTGCAGCCTTTGAATGTTGGTTTTGCTAAATATTTTTTTTAAACATACTATCTCAGTAAAATTAATGGAAGAAAAGGTCTTTCATGTTTGTAATGATTGAGAATTTGAGGAGCTCTTTTTTCTGTGCTTTTATTTCAGAATAAATGTTCTTAATGGCATTTTATCAAATCATCACATTTCAGAAAGCAGTAATAGACATTATTACAGTTACTCACCAAAATAAAGGTTATTAGAATTGTATTGAAAGTGGGTATTTCCTTCATCTACAGAAAATGCAGGTTGATGCAGGTCTTTATTACTTATACAGACTTCTAACAAAAAGAATATGATTGTACTTTTCTCCCTATGTACAAACTATATGTAAGTCAAATTTCTCTCCAGTTGCATGCCTGGAACCTTGGTAACTTCATCTTGTGCAGACAGAAAGACCCAAAGTAGGATGAATGTACATACTACCATAAAGTAGGCTTTTGTAAAAATAAAAATGGATGTCTGATGAGTAGAATCACACAAACATTAGTGAGAATATTTGTAAAAATGCTGTATAACAATATATTTGTTTCATTTATATTTCTTTACTCCTTTATCTCCTTCCTCTAAATACATGCGTAAGAACTTCCAATAAAAATGCTTAGCAAAAGTAATTAACAAAAACTCATTAATACATTTGGAAACTGCAGAGCACCATCTAGCTGCATTGGGGGGGGGGGGGGGGAAGGCATTGAAATTATGAGCTTTTACAGTTCCTGCAGTGGCACTTGGCTATCTTTGTGTGTTATTATTCCCATCATCTTCAGTCCATGCTCGAGGTTAAGCAAGTGCTCAATGCTCATGCTGTACAGGGGTGAAAGGCAGATACGATTCCACTAATGTATCTGATTTTTTTTACCTGCTTACATCAGGGCTGAATTTGACTTTCATGGTTCAGACCTTTTGTAGACACCAACATCTTGTTACTGTGTTCAGTTTCCACTACCCGTGATTTTGGGGAGTTACATTAAGATACGGTACCTGTGTGTGTAGAACTGTGCTCAAGGTGATGGTTTTTGGCATAAGCAGTGATCTCAAGTCTTTTGAGTACCTTCTCCTTTACTATCAAGAGCTCAGAACATAACAGAGATGGGTGTGGAAAGAGATTGGGGGTATCTGGTATAGCTTAGTCAGAATTGTCATTGTGATAATAGTGTATTTAGCTATTTTTACTCTTCGGTTCTGTTCTTGCTTCAGGACAAGAGCAAATTGAGCTTCAAAACAGTTGTGCCATTAATACAAGGGCTGGTTTCCTTGCTCTGCTGACTGTGTTTTACTTTGAAGCTAATATACATACCACACTGCAGGTGTGCTGTACTTCATCAAGTCTCCAACTTACTATGCCTAGTTAGACCCTGCATCTACGGTGGTTGAGCTCCACACTACATAAAGCAGGACAGGAGCACCTTGCACTACTAACGTTTTCAGCACTGGTGTAGCTCTTGGGGAAACAACATGCTTCCCATCCAAGGAAAGCAAGATGCAAAATCCATCCTTTCTGACAGAACTTTGTGAAGTTCCTGCCAGTAACCTGAGCACTTCTGAACCCCGACAGCTGAGAAGAATGCCACAAACCCCTCTGGAGTCATCAGTGTTCAAGTACATTTTCTCTTGCCCTGACCTTTCAATGCTGCTTTTGCTTTTCTAGTGTAACCTATCTAAGGGAAAAATGCTGAGTAAGTGTGCACAGTGCTGCCAGCAACTGTGAGTGGGTGCAGAGAGTTTGAGCAAGAGGCAAGGAATTCTTTTGGTGGGTCGCAAACTTCCTGGCAGCAGCTGCTGGCACCCCACTGCCATTCCGGGCTGCAGCTGCTTGGGTGGAGCAGCATACCCAGCCCAGAGGAATACACAGCTCTGGAAGATCCTCTTAGGGAATTTGTTTCCTTCTTTGTCCTCCTTTTTATTTAGTTGGTAAAGCCCCTACAACTGCAGGCTGAATATGTGCAAGAAGGGCAGCGCTTAAGAAAACCAGTGTGACAGCTTCTCTGAAAATGTTCCCTCACTCGGTTCTGTCATTCTGGAAAGAGTCTATTTTATTTATTTTTATTCCTGGTTAGTTTTGGCAGTTTTCCAGAGGAAAAGGGAGAACCTGATTGATGCTCAAGCACTTCTTGGAAATTGAGGTAGTTAGAGGTCATGTCAGTAAGAATCTCTGAAAGGGCCTTGTAGGGAAGATGTTCCAATACTTATCTGTGTGCACAAGTGCCATCTTGCACCTTGTTTGGAAGGGTACAAAAAGGCAACACTTCTCAGAGCTTCCTTTTCTGATCCCCAATCCTATTCCGTAAATTTGTGCACAGGAAGATACAGTGGCTCAAAAGAGACTGTAGAAGGGGTGCTGTATGGAGCTGTAGAGGAACCTGTATCACTGTTTCCTCAGCACAGAGTAGAATGTTACTGACCTGCTACAGCCTGAACAGAAAAATGTCCTGCCCTACTCTTTCCACTGCGCAGACTGGTTGGTAGTCTGATGGATTGATGGCAAAGGCAATATCTAGCTGTCTCATTTTCCACCTTAAGGATGAGAACAGTGAGAAAAGGAATTCCAGTGGCTAGCTAAACTCAGTGTAAAAATGCCCTCACTTGCCTCCAGCAGCCAGAAGTGACTGTCTGAAAACTAAGCATGGAGCTCAGTTCACTTGTGCCAAGGAGGGTTCCAGGAAGTGTGACAATGAACTTCTAGATTTGTCTGGCATACAGCTAAAGGGGGGTTACATCAGAATTGCTTGCAGAGGCAGTGAATAATTCAGCTCACTGCAGTGCTTTGAAGCTTTTAAAAAGTTTTGCAAAATAACCACTGATGAAGGTTTTTGACATGTGTTTGTCATGTCAGGGGACTGCGGGGTTTTTTAATTTGTTTTGTTTTGTTACTCATTTTGAAAATCCCCTTTGGGGTTTTAAAATGGTGCGTGCAGTACTGCCAAGCAGATCCTTAACGGGCGTTTGGTCCTTTCTGAACCTACGTGCTAAGAATTGTCTCTGCTGGCCAACAGGAGGCACTCCTGCATTCGGGTGCTAAGAGCTAATTCGACTAGCTAAGGCTGTTCTGGTAGCTGGCAACTGTAATATTGCCATTGACAGAGCTGCAAGAACTCTCTGGTATTTTTTGCCAGACTTCTTCACCTAGGGTAGAGATGCCTGAATATTCTTCTTAAGAATCTTGTAGTCATGCCATGCTTAGAATAGAGAACCAGGCATAACGGGCTATCACACAGCTTTTGTGATGGTGTAATTGATCCATTGCTGTTGACACTGCTGTAGTAATGTCAAAGAAGCAAAGCAGCAAGCAAGTCTGACATCTGTAGCAATACTAAAATTGTGGTGTGACTTCTGAACAAATCACCTGCATGAGACAGCAGCAGAAGGTTGGTTCAACGTATGGTAGAGCCAGTACGCTACTTTCCCAGCCTACCTCTGACTCCAGTACGCAGGAGTCTGTTGTTCTGTGTTATAAAGTACACGTGGAGTTAATATTACAAGCAATATGCAGTATGTTGAAATAAAGACACAGGAGGTGCCAAGTCATTCCCCAAGTGAGAATAGATAAAGTAACTTTATAATAAATGTACTGTTTCTTGCAAGAAAGAGGAGACGTGAGCTTAGACTTTGTAAATACCAGTGTGAGTCTTTTTTTAGGGTGCTGAAGGTTTTTCAACTCACAAATTGTCTTGCTTTGCAAGGCCTGTCTATCTCATGCAGTCGATTAAGCATTCCTGGAATGGATTTCTGGCTCTGCTGCAGTTAGGAGTTGGGAAGGCCAATTACTGTGTCTAGGGACGTGATTATAAACCTGGGTATGAATCTCTCCTTGTTGGACCAAGCAGGAGTTGGCACCATGTTTTCCAAAGAGATCACTAGCTGAATTCCCCAATTGCATAGGTCAGCTGCAGGACAGAGAACAGCCGGCCAGCATTAAGGTTTGCAGATATGTGTGAAATTCACAGCACTTCATGCAGGAGTAAGTCCAGTCAGTGCCCTGGAAAGAATGGGCATTTTGCAATGTGTTCATATTTCTGGGAGGCAGTTCATTGAGAACCCTTCAAGTTTAACAAAAATCCTTCCCAAATGGCTGACTGTTCCTCTTACTGGCCATAGGACAAACAGCCTGATGCATCGCAGTAATGTAGTCTCTGCACCTTTGTTCTTCCTTTGTTAATAGTCTATTCTGAGCAACTTTTTGGAAATTAAGTAATTACTGGGGAGTAAGTTACAGAAGTTAACAGTGGTTTAGGACTTTCCCCCATACAATATAATATAGAAAAATCTTTGTGTCTCTCTGGAGAAAGGCAGTGCCTGCGTCTATTCTGTAAAAAGAAGGTATGACTGCAGCAAGTGTAGGCTAACCTGAGGTTAGAAAGCTTGTAACAGCGACATCAAATTAGGACTTAGAGTATTCTGAAAGAGGCAGATACTTGGATCTTGAACAGATTTTTCTCAGTTATTTTTAGTAATAGCATTTGATTTTCAGAAATGACAGCAACCAGAATGATAACCAACATGTATTTCATATGTTGGCAAACTAGGGGAAAGGCTTTCTTTTTGCCTTCCCCCCCACTCTCCCCACCCCATACTGATCTTACCTTTAGTATGGAACAATGTCCAGTGAGGTTTGAAAATGCACTGCCCTAGTATCAAAACCATGAACTTCACTACTAGATTGGACTTAAAAAAAATAAAAATCCTAGCTGAGTATATCCTGCCTCCTTTTATCTGTCTTTTCTTCGCTCTTCCTTTCTCTTCCTATATATTTTTCTTTATGGCTGTCTTTTTTTCTTTCTTGCTGTTTTTCTAGTATTAGCCTTGCTTGTGTTGATGCAGTTGTTATCTTATATTTAAACAAATACTTGCAGTATCTTCATGCAGACAGTTAAAAATGCAGCCTGACCATTTTCTGAGGTTACATTTTCACAAACTCCAGGTGATTTAATTATAAATAGAAACATCACCAGTGGAGTTGTCACTTAACAAATGTAATGAAATACATAAGCTATTAAGAACCTTCAGACTGTTTGTTCTTAACACTTCCTAAATAATGACACCATCTAATGTAAATTATTATTTATCCGTGCATATATTGATATTTTGATTATACAGGAAACATTGCATTAATTGGCACCAATATATGTTAATTCCCAATGAATAATTGTTATTATTCATGAAGAGACTAGGCCGGTCCTCCTCAATGAAGAAATCAATTGAAAACATAGCAAATTATCATACTGTAGCCTCAAAAACATATTAATCTTTTTCGTAGTTGGGAGAATGAATGACTGATTCACTGGAGAAAAGTTTTCTACTAGGATTTAAATGAAATATTTCCATTGCTTATTTCATTAAAAAATACTGATAGGGTTGAATAAAGTAGGTAAAATACAGATAAAGCTTTATTATTTTTAGGTCTTAGGATACCTGTTTGGAATGTCCCCTTGGAGCCAAACAACCTTTGCATAGACTTCTGTACCACTAGATGTCATGGTTGTTTCACAGAGACAATGCTAGAAGAATTATCTTTCAGGAAATTCTGAAGCAAGTTTCTCTTGACTCTAGTTGCTCGTTTGTCATGCTAATGACAGTACACGAGACAGGTCATTGGGCAGATATTATTATTAGGCAGAGTATACATTCTAAAGATTATTGGGTCAAAGCCTTCTTTCAGTAGTTTTCTTCCAGCATGTTACATATTTTATGGTTGCAAGTGGTAATCTGCTTTGGTATATAGCAAATCATGTAATCTAGTAGCAGCTCACATAGTTTCAGGCCCTGATTTTCATCTCTTTTGCACCAGTTTAAACTAAACTGAGAGCAATTTCAGTTAAGGCTAGAAACAAATATGTGGGAGATTAAATTTGAGTCTGCAGGTTTTAAACTGCTTTATTATTGCCACTCCGGCTCTCAGAGAACTTGTCCTTACTGAACAGTAAACTGAAATTGTAATTTGAGTGTTAACATAGCTATAGTATGCATGTCAACATGGAAAACTGTCAACTGGTGTTAGCTGGCCCATGAAGTGTGTCCAGGCTGTCAGTAATCAGTTGTAATGTGCAGGCCTATCGGTGTTTCATGATGAGGTGACAGACAAGGCGTCTGAAATTATAACATAGGTAATTTGATTTTGTAGGGGTTCTCTCTGGGTCCAGCAAGGCTATAGAGATGCAGCCATTTTGCAGGTTATTGTGTTTTGTCCTGGGTTCAGCAGTAGCAGTCATTTTTTCTCCTTCTTAGTAGCTGGTGCAGTGCTGTGTTTTTGACTTTCAGGCTGGGAACAGCGCTGATAACACCGATGTATTCAGTTGCTGCTCAGTAATGTTTAGTCTGACCAAGGACTTCCTGAGTCTCATGCTCTGCCAGGGAGGAGGGGAAGCCGGGAGGAAGCAGAGAGGACACCTGACCCAAACTGACCAAAGGGGTATTCCATACCACAGCACATCATGCCCAGGATGTAAAAACTGGGGACAGGGACTCAGAAGGGTTAGATGACTGCTGGGTCGGGCTGGGTATCGGTTGGCGGGTGGTGAGCAGTTGTATTCTCTTCCCTTGTTTTTTTCTTTATCATTATTATTATTGGTGGTAGCAGCAGTGGTTTGCGTTATACCTCAGTTACTGGACTGTTCTTATCTCAAACCATGGGAGTTACATTCTTTTGATTCTCTTCCCCATCCCTCCGGGAGTGGGGGGGAGGGGGGAAGCTAACGAACTGTGTGGCTGATTTACGGCTGGGCTTAAACCACCACGTTTGTTCAAGGTTTGACTTCCCCCTGGCTGTCTGCCACTACCAGTGTGACAGCTCTGCCAGTAAAGCATTTGTATGAGTATTCTGTGATCTGCATCACACAAAGAGAGTGAGGCTAGTTTAAGCAGGCAGACAAGCTCTCTGGTTTAATGTGAAATGTGTTACAAAGTCCTCAGAACGTGTGCCTGCTGGCTGAACTATTGGACTGTCTTCCAGCCATGGTAGTAACTGAAAAGTAGATTCTGTGGTGTTTTAGGGCAGTACAGGTGGGTATGAAAGATGCTGTCTACATTACAACTTTTCTTCACACCACTGTAAACAAAAAGACATCGGTTAAGTTGTTTAGAATTCCTTTCATAAATATGTGTATATATTACATGTTCTCTTGTTACAAGACTTCTTGCAGGACTTCTGAGCTGCTGGAATAACCCTTCCATTGTATTTGTTTGCCTTTTCAGGAAGCTGCTCTGTGCAGACAGCTTCCCATGGACTCAGAAAACATGGTCCCAGTTCAGACAGCTGTGAATACACCTGCCATGACACAAGACATGAGGCCTATTACAAACAACGGATCCGATCCTTTCTTGAACAGGCAAGTTCATGTCCTCTTCATTAGGCAATTAGTTGTGTTGTCTTCTCTACACTTGAAAACTGACTTTCTAAAGTGGTTTCCTACTACTGTCATCCTTTGTACCTACTGTGAACATGGGGTAGAGCTGACTTGAAGTTTATACTTCAAGAATGGAATCTTAGAAAAATCAAACAAATGGTAACAGATGGTTTTAATTGTACTGTAGGTGTGTGTAGACAACCCTAGGTAGAATAAGTACATAACCTAAGTAT
Organism: Amazona ochrocephala; assembly: GCA_039720435.1. NCBI lineage: Eukaryota > Metazoa > Chordata > Aves > Psittaciformes > Psittacidae > Amazona > Amazona ochrocephala. The sequence goes on along the minus strand of CM077884.1, from coordinate 35,621,613 downwards.
AAATAAACTCTTTTTTTTAGGCTGTCAGAACTGTTTTTGTCTAGAGACTTAGATATACATGTGTGTATTTCAAAATTTATGAGTGGCCTCACTTCAGTTGCTTTACATTTGGGCTGACTTAACATGACTACATTAGTGGCCAACAGTTGAGAATGAGGCTTAATGACTCAGTATTTAATATCTTACCTACTGTGCTGTCTTTTTTCAAACACCATGATGACAGACTATGTCTACCAGAACATCTTTACTGAGGCTTTTTCATGTTTTAATTTATAGTGGGCCATACCATTCCAGGGAACAGAGTACTGACAGTGGCTTGGGATTGGGATGCTACAGCATACCAACAACACCAGAAGATTTCCTCAGCAATGTGGATGAGATGGATACAGGTAGGGACACTCTGATTTAGCTTAAAGTATAATGATATTAATAACTGTGTTATAACCAGTTTTATAATTGCATAACTGAACGATAATCTCTTGCTTTCCTATGCAAGGGAACAGACTGAGACTAGGGGGAAAAAATGCCTAAAAGGTACTTAGGGTCTAGAAGCTTCTCAGCTTTAACTTAGGTTCAGATTGTATGCTTTTACCTTACACTGATATTAAACAAAATAAATTAAAGTTGGAAAATGTGAGCCTTAATTAGTGTTTTCATACCACAGTCCAAGGTAGGAGGAATAAAAATCTGGGTTACATTCTTGGTACTCTGGAAAATCAGTCTCGCTAGTAAATCTCTTACAATGGCAAAGCTGGATTTGACTTCAAACAATGTATTTAGCTAGTTCAGGTTTTCATAGTTAGTTATTTTTACATCATTGTCCTCATGGTATTTAAAATACTGAAAGAAATTTCTAAGAAATTGACAAGCTTTTTTCCAGATAGTGGAATTCTTTGCACTTCCTTACCTAAGCTTCCTTTTGAATTCATCAGAAGTTCTAGATGATGCTAAGAGTGAAAGCCTTCTCTATTAAAGATGTTCATGCTTGTTATTACTAATTTATGAAAAAAGTAGTAATAGTGCAGGTCTGAATTGCTGTAAAACACTTCCTTCTTTAGTTATGCCCTCAGGACAGCATTCACTCTTCAGCAGAGAGCAGGATAGAGGCTTTACATAAGACTCAATTGCATTGCTCCCTGTGTGACTAGTAAATTTGAACTATTGTGCTTCCCAAGGGGAAAGTCAGAGGCTGATAGCAAAGATAAGAAATTAACTCTCAGAAGAATATGCATTCTGCAAGCAAGTATAGTCTTGAGGTAACATTTGTAGAGGATGGGAATGCTTACAAGTGCTTTCCCATCCCACAGGAGGATAGGAAAGGGGGAATCTAATGTTTGTATGGATTGTGCTGGTTTAAATTACCCACAAGACAAGTTTTTGGCATTTAAAAATTTCTTCTTTACTTTTCCTAGGAGAAACTATACCACAGACAACAATGAACATAAATCCACAACAAACACGTTTCCCTGATTTCCTCGACTGTCTTCCAGGAACAAATGTTGATCTTGGGACTCTAGAGTCAGAAGACTTGATCCCTATTCTCAATGATGTGGAGTCAGTACTCAACAAAAACGAGCCCTTCCTTACCTGGCTGTAATCATTCAATGCTGATTTGGCCTACAATGCAATTCAACATTTCTTTTTCCTCTTGAGATAGAGGTAGAATATGTGAAAATGCTCAAGAGATACAACTTACTGCCTTAATGTTTTGTTACATCATCTTTATGGTCGGTTTAATCTCTGCCTGGATTTCATTGACACTAATTTAAATATAAAATGTACACACATATATATATTCAAAAAATACATATATGCATATATATTTATTCCTCTTTAAAAACAAGCACACTACTTTACGTATCTTTACATATCTGTATACTTCTTTACCTTTTCAGACCAGGCAGAAATGTTTCACTTTAAGGACCGAAAGTGGGTGGTGTTTGTGCATGTCCCTGACTGATCTCCTAGGTGTTGATTAGCATCGAAAACCCTTCATGAATCACCAAAGCTAAATACTAGCTCACTTGGTTCAAAAAACATGCACAGCAGCAGACCATGAGAGCAGTTTTATTACTGCATTTATGACAATAGTATCAGAAAGGGGTTTTTTATCAATTTACTTAAGCTTTAAATCTTTTTTTATTTTTTTTTTATTCTTAGTTACTAACTGTGCCGTATGGAATACAGATTAAATCTGATCCATATCAGCCATAATAATTCTCATTATGTATTTGCAAAGGCACAAACAGTACTATTGCAGTTTCTTTTTTTCAGTATATTACTGTATAGTTTTTTGGAAAACAAATAGTTCCAATCTGAACGTACCAGAATTGTTTAGCAATGTTTTTATACAATATTGTTGCAGAATAAACCAGACTGGTATTGACCGCTGCCTTTTACAAACAAAGTAATGTATTATAAACAAGTATTTTTAAAAAAGATCTTAGATTTTGATGTTTATTATATTAAGCACTACATTTTTTAACTTAACACATGAACAAACAATTTTTATGTATATAAAATCTGTGGCAAACATCTTAAATGCAAAAACATTCTTTTAAAAGCAGGTCTGAAAATGTGGCACAACCTGTTAATGTCATATGTAGCGGAAAGAAGCCTTATACTGTTTTCAGTAATGTTTTAACTGACAATGTCAAAATACATGTAGTTGTTTACATGAAAAAAGATGGTAACTTTATCAGGGCAACGCTAAAGCAATATTGGAACTTGTCTGGTAAAGTTACTTAGTTGTTAAGTCTTCTACTTACTGCAGTTGGTATACAGGACACAAGGCGTGTTCTGGTTATTTCTACCTGTTGTATATCCTACAAATACTTCATTATCAGAGGTTTGGGACTGAGAAGGCATCAAGGACATTAAGCTTGCAGTTCCCCTGAAATGCAAATGAAGTCCTAAAATTCTTAAATATTTTGAAATTATGTTATTTATAATCTGTGAATTTAAGCTTTTTATATTGAAAAATATGTCTTTTTATTAAAGGCATTGAAACTTTTCTCTAAGCTTAAGCCAGGCTAGTAGAGAGAGAAAGAGATGTAGCACTCAGTGTAAATGTGTGTTTGGCAGGTCTGATAACACTTAACAAGGTCTTACTGATGCACCAGAATACTGATCACTAAAAACTTTTTTCCATCTGGTTGGGTGAGGGTAGGTGAAAAGGTCAGAGGTGAAGAGATGGGAATACGGAGGAGGTTTGGAAGACAAATGATCATGTAACAGATGTAGATCCTTGACAGGAAGGGTTGTTGCAGATAGGGATACACAGAGAATGTATTGTCAGCGTTCTGTAAAAAATGTAATGGCAGAACTTGATACAATGAACTGCCTTGTCCATGGTGAACTGCTGGGTGTACAAGATATGAGAGGGTAGAAAATAAACAGCAAACGCACACAAATTTTGAAAGAAAAAAAAAGAGGTGGAAGGTAAAGACCTAGAGTCATGAAGTTTTATTACATAGGGAAAAATAGCTCTTTTAATGGGTTGGTTTTTTGTTTGTTCGTTTTTCAATAGAAAATGAGATGTGACAGCAGAGTTGTGTCTGCACAGGATTTAATTACTGAATGGGCATTGTGTTTATTTTTTTGAAGGGGTTATTTGTTGTTTTGGGATTTTGTTGGGTTTTTTTTAATAATTTTTGTGAGTGCTAACTATTGATACAGCAGAAATTTCTTTTTAACAAACAGGGGACCGGGCAGGGCTGACCAATATTACTGTAACTATGATTAATCTCTCTTTTAAGGGTTTCTTCAGGTTGTCAGCCCAAACAAAAGCCATATGGTCCTAAGGCTTTGTTCTTTAGTGACATGACTGACTTGGAGATTTTTTGGCATCTGATTGCGATGCCGACTTGTAAGGCAACTCTTAAGCACGGTGTGATTGGCCTAGCAAGCTGAAAGCCGTTGGTGCTAGAACACAGTAGCTGCAGATCTGAGCTCTAGCGTGACTCAGTTGATACTACTCACCATTAGATTATATTTAGAAAATGCAGGTTTTTCATTTGCTAGTCAGTCTGTACTATTGTAAATTTAAGCTTTGTCATAGTAGAAGATACTCCAAGCAGATCAGGTTCTCTGCTGGTGTGCTTTAGCTAACCTGTGTTGACTTCTGTTTGGCTACACTGATTTCATCAACTGCAGGCCATGCTTCTTACAGTGAAACCCAATGCTGTTTTCTTGTAACGTCACATAAGATGTTTATCAGAATTGTGAAGCTACAAACTTGATTCCTCTCTTCATTGGTGTTTCACATGGCTAAGTGTCTTGGTTTAAAGACCTTAAAGAGGTAAAACAATCAGAAACTCTTTCCATATTGCTTCCATAATAAACCAGCTGTGCAAAACAATACTTACAGTGTAAAACAACTGCCAGAATCTTAGGTCAGATCTTTACTCAGTCATGAACTGAATCATGTTTAAGTTAAAAGCCATTCTTTACACTGTAAACTTTTCATTTTTGTAATGGAGAGGATGTGTCAGATGAAGAGCAGCAACAACAAAATTATTTTTTATAAAGTTCTCTTTTTCTAAAAGTTTCTAGCTTTAAACAGGCTGTGGCAGAACTTTTTAAGTACTCAAAGCATATGCAATTCTTCTGAAACTAGATTTATAGATGCCAATGTGACGCTTATTTCAGGTTTTGAACATTTACTTTACTAACTGCACACTGTCTGTTTGTAGTATAAACACAGCAAATGTGCCAGCTGGATAGATTTACTGTCAGCCATCACTGAGGGTGGCATATGTAACTCTTGGTGAAACAGGAGTAATGGGATGTTGTTAATTACAGTTTGTATTCTGGTAATACTGTCAGAATGTAACTTGGGGAGGGATTGGGTGTGACTTTTTGACAACAAATGCTGTTTGAGGGAAGGATTTAAATGTCTATTTTAAATACAGAAAATATGGGTGTTCAAATAAACTTGTTTCCTAATATGCTACATCCATGTACATGCTAGTACTTTAACTTTTTTACTTTTTTCATTTTGTTATATGACATGTGTGAGCATTTGTTTTTAATTTTGAGTACCTTGCAACAGATCGTATGTATCAAAAGCAGTCAGATCAAACTGTTGTATCCAGGGTTTGATTCTGGGTTTTTTACTATTTCTTTGATCTTGTACATGAAAACCAAATATAAATGAACTTAAAGATTTTGGATGCATATTGGTTTATTAAATTGTTTGTTTTTTATTTTGGAGATTCTAGTATGTGCTTCCCAGGGAACTGTGTAACACTGCTTGGAATAAAGGTACAGACATACTATTCCGTGCAAAAGGCGGTACATTTTTAATTAAATTATGAGCTTTTAGCAAATCAGATAGGTTATTTTACCCTTATGTTTTAGTTTATTGGCAGTTGTTATGGCCATTAGTGGTAATTACAGATTTACTTATAATGCCTACAACATATTCCTTCCCAGTGCCACCATTACATGTTTCTTTTAGTGGCACTTTGCAATTGATAATTCACTGACACAAATGTTTTGTTACGATTTGGTTTACCTTTATCTCTAAGCACAAGAGTTAACACCAAGTCCACTTGCTGTCAAGTTCTGATTTGGGGACTTTAGTGCACTGCTTTCAGTCTGATCCCTTATTTAAGAAGCATCCTAAATTCTGCATTAAGAAAATACTGTCTTCTTTTCCAGGAACAAACCATGAAACCTAAATAATCAGGCTTGTCTTTCCTGCCGTGGTACATGATCCAATGCAACTGTTACTATTAAGTTTAATACTCTTCTTGAATCGTTCCCTTACATAATTTATTCAAATTAATTGTTAGAATGCTTCTAAAAGTATCTTGCTTTTACACAGAGAAGTTGTGGAACCGTGACTAACCAGAAATGCAAAGTGTATTAGTTGTTTTGGGAAATGTGTTTGCTAATTCATTATTTACTCGGGAATATTAATCAAGTATTTTTTTGGCAGTAACACTGAATGTGTGTTTGTTTATGAAGGCCATTCTGTTTGTTCCTAATGAAGCTCTCTCTCCTTCCAAGCTGCTCAGTGGTGCTCTGCACAAATAGCTGCCCCTGTGTGGTGTTGCCTCAGAGCTGTAAGAAAACCCTCGCCAGGGAGGGATTTCCCGAATTGTGATGTACAGGAAGCCCCAGGCATTTCAGAGGAGGCATATCAGTTCTCCGGCTTTCCCAAATAACCGTTTAATGTAGCAGTCCTACTGACGGGCCTTCTGTTCTGGTTTCTGTGCATGAGTTCAGGAAGCCATTTCGGGCTGCAAAGACAACTGCACAGCTGCGAAGGATCCCGGTGCTAGCGTTCTCTCCTGGGTGGGGGTGTGCACCTCGCCCCTGGGACTCTCACCTCTCACACCCTTTTGCAGAGAGTTTTGTCGGGAGACCATCCTGACATGGCTGTTTTCAGTGCAGTACTAAAGCTTGTTCTTAAGCCTTTTCGCTACCTGGTCCTCAAAGCTTACTCTTCCCTGTACCAAGCAGTGTCTGTATCCCTCACCAGGTACCTTTTTATTCGTCAAAATGTGATGGCTAGAATATTTTGGAAAAATTAAGACCCTACGTTGGGCTAGGCTAAAAGTAAGCCCTCTTGTAACCTGGGGTCTACAGAATTCCGTTAGGACGAAGGGAGAGAGGATGGGCATGGAAGGCGCGGCTGCGGGAGAAAAGTGAGAGGAAGGGAGAGGGGGAAGACGCCCCCGCCCGAGGCCACTTGGCTCTGCCCAGTCTGGACGCGGCAGGGCGTGTCCCCCGCCGCCACCTCAGGTGGTCGCTCCTGGGTAGCTGTCCCGCCGTGGCTGCGGCTCCCACCTAGTCCTCCGGAAGGCGGCGGGGCGGTGAGGATGAGGGGAGCGACGTCGGCGGCAGGTAGGAGGAGGCCATGCGAGAGACCGCGGCGCCTCCCCGGGGCTGGGCCGAAGGCGGGAGATGCATTCGGGGGCTCCCGCTGTTTTGTTGGCTAGGGCTGCTGCGGAGGTCAGAGATGGGCCGGGACTAGGTCCTTGGTCCTTGCTTCCGCAGGGTCGACCCTATGGCGCCTCTCGACTCCGCTATTTCCTGGGCGGGGGAAGGGTGGCCTACGTGAGGCGCCGCGGGGGAAGAGGCAATGCAGACCGAGGCTGGGCGCTGCCGGTGGTCATGCGCCCTCAGCAGCCGGGAGATGCCCCGGCAGGTGAAACGTGCACACGCAAAGGCAGTGAAGACTCTCCACTGCCGCCCTTTTTCTGCACGTAGCAGTGTCCAAGTATTGCTGTAAACTTAACTAGCACAGTTAGTTGGTAGACTTTATTTCTCAGTGCCAACGAATGGTATTTGTCGGTTTGGGTGGTTTGGATCCACAGGTGGGAGCAATTTGTATTTCAGTGAAGGGGTCCTGCAGCAAGTGAGCAGTGGCAGGTGGAGGATAATGGTGGTGCTTCTCAGGTAAAGATGCCTATAAAAAGTCCCGTTGTATTGGCAGAGCTTTTGTAATTTCAGTTAAACGGTGCATTCTATCCCCATGAAAGAATAATTTGGCAAGGAGAAACTTCAGAGGTGTTTTATCTGGAGTTTTATTGATGTCTGCCACTGATACCAGTGTTCGCCCTCGGGGCAAAGACCCGGCTCGTATCGATGTGGTAGAGCAAGTCAGTTTCCCCATCCTTGTGCGGTAGGGGTTGTTGTAGTTTGCTGTTTGCCTTGTGGCTGGTTACACCATGAGTAATGTAGAAGCCATGAAGGGTGAGCTAAAGTTGAACTGGGAGCAGGTGATGAACATTCAAGACTAGAATGATGTTAGAAAACATTATTTGCTCTTGGCTAAGCAAATGTCTTTTAACTTTGTGTATGTTAACTTCCTAATTTTGGAAATGAACCTTTCAAAAAGGGTTGCCAGTTAGATAATGCATCATTCCCGACAGGTGAGGCTGTACTGTGGTTAATTTATCATCTTGTTGCAGTCTCTTAGAGGCAATCAATAAAGAGAGCTCCAACTGTGTACAATTTAGCTGTGCAGGGGCACCAGTTTTGTGGGGCGGAAGTTGAAATGCATGGGCTCAAAAGCATGTGCACACACTCCATGTGTTGCAGTCTGAGTTGTTAAATAACTTGTGTGTTAAATAATTACGTAAGCTCTCAGCTGAAATGATGCTCCAGAATTGCTCTCAGCACCCAGTCGACTGGTGCTGAGCAGCCAGTTTTTGTGGGTGAATAACGAAGGTCCAGATAACGTGCATCTCTGAGATTTTACAGACAATATTAATACTTTTCCTTTTGGCTACTAGGATTTCTACATCTGTGTAAGTGTTGATATTTGTGCACACTAAAACTGAGTGTGATGTTCAAGTTGGTCAGGACTACTGAGGTCAGGTTTAACACTTTCGGTTCTCGCTGTTCGTAGTTTCTCTCTTGCAACATCTTTCTTTTTGTATCTAACACTGTACTCTCTTTATCTGTAACTTTTCTATCAGGAGTATCGCTGGCCCATTGCATCTTTCCCTGTCACAACAATCTATCATCAGTCCAACCCCTTGATTTTACTGGATGCCTTGCTCGGGAAAAACAGAAAGAGCAATCTCCAATTGCTGCAGAACTGACAATCGGATAAGTGTGATTCCCAGGAATTTAAATGCTAGGGGAGAGCCTCAGATGTTAATCACAACTGAACAGATCTAGGAACAGTGCTGTTGGCTCTTGAAAATGCTAGATCAGCTAAGCTGCTGATTCCAGTTCATTTACCCTTGTTCAATGCATCCCCAGGCCAAGGCGCAAATGCAGTCCAGGTTGAGATGAAATGTGTGTGCTTTGTTTCCGTATCTACTAGATATTAGCTCATGTTAGAAAACCACAATGTACTTGGGCATCTTTTAAGCATTGACTCATGAACCACCTGTTGGTTTTGGTTTTAGGTATCATAGCTTCCTGTTATTTGTTATCCCAAGTCTCCCACAAAGATTTATGTATTCTGTTTATTAATATATCAAAACTGTACACTATGCAGCTACTCATCTCTTTGTTCAGTGGTGCTGAGAAACATTCCATCTTCCGAAAGACTTCATATAAATAAAACGAGACAAATGTGAGATGAGGTGCAGGACAGCTGCTAACCACAGATGAAAGAATAGATGTAAGATAGTTGCATCAGTGCGTGGTGATATAAAGGGTGCTGTCGGATTCCCCAGCAATGCAGTAGAACAGGTGGGAGAAGCAGCTGTTTCTGAAGAGTGTTTTTATCATTACTTTTATCATCTTGCACAATGTATCACTGAGGCTGCTTTGCTTTTGTTAATGTACCTAAATCTAGCTATTTCACATTTTTGCATGTTGCTCATCAGCTTTTAGTGCTTCTGAATACTTTTTAAGTTCTTGAGATATCTCTAATATAGCTGCAGAGTACATGAATATATTTTCTGAAAGCACAGGCCACACAGTCATCTGAACTTGGAGATTTTTCAGAACAGGTTACACAGATGTCTTACAAAATATTTAAGTGTTCTTTGTGCTGCCTTTGTGTGCAAAGGTAGGCTCCAAAAATGCCTTCGATCTGTTAATCTGTGACTCTTAAGTCACTGCATCACCTTTGTTAGATAAGAGATCACAGTGGATTAGTGTCATGAACAGGGGGATAAAAGCCCTTCATAAGTAGGAACAGATTAGTTTACTCATGGTGAATATTTCTGTGTCATTAAATTACACAGGCTGCGTAGTTTCTGTATGAGAGATTCAAGATGAAGATTACAGGTCTAGAATATATTTCAGCATGTAAACAGATATGCGTGTTTCTTGTTATAGACAGCATTTTAATCATAACGGGTTTGGAAAAGAGAAGTCTTCACTTTTCAACATAACATACTCAAAAAAAGCTAGGCTTGTGGTATTTCTGTCTGATAAACCTCAAGAGAAAATAGACACAACTGCATTAGAGCTGAGCTTGTACCAAAAGCATTTGGTGATCCTCCAAGGGAAAGCTGACTCAGGAAAGAAAATATTTTGCTTGAGAATATCCTCTTTTAGATAGAAAACTGGTTTACAAAAATAAATGTGAATGTTAGAGTTGAATTTCATTTATTTTATTCTATGATAAAGGCTTTCAGGAAGGCTAGAAATGGAGTCAGAGCTTCTTAAGGGGAAGTGCCTTTCATTCTCATCTTCTTAGCTGGAGATGATGCATCTGAAGGCTGCTTTACACAACGGTTGCAAAAAGGACCCTCCCAAGATAAAGAAGGTTGTGTGCAATATTCATATTCTTTAGACAGTTCCAGATCCCTGGAATAATAAAAGCATGGAGGTAATGTAGTGGCTACCGTTCCTGTCACTTTCAAATGTTTTTATGATTTCCCAGTAGCTATGGAATAAACACCATAAATACAGACTGAGATAGTATTTTGAGCACTTGGGGACATTGTAGGGCTTCAGCTAAACTTAAGTCATGGCACTGAATGAAGGCTAGTTTAGTTTTTCAGACTGTCAGCTAGTCAGGTGTGCATATAACTATTATCAGTAGAAAAACAGGAAAAGAAAACAGTCAGTTGCTCACCCCACAACATTTGCAGTCCCCACAGATTGTTCCAAACAGGCCATTCACCACTTGGATGCCGCAGAGCACTGCCTGGATCCCACTCATGATGAGCAGCAGGGAGAAGAGGGTCAAGTTCCAAGGGACAATGTTGTCAGGTGACTGACACGCGTTCCACAGTGTATGGTTAGAAAGGTAATCCCTGTGAGGAGGGAAAACAGTTATGAAGAAGATTATGCGAGCTCACATAGAGGGGGGTCTGTCACAAGCTGTCGCTGTTGTGATACAGCTGAGTCTCTGTTAGCTTTAATTAGTGCAAGAAATATTTTCTATTATTGCACTGCTGCTGCATATCTAGAACATAATTTTGGTTTAGGTTCTAGGTCAATTGAAGCTGCATTAAAGATTCTGAGGGAGCAAGGAGTTTACTGCACCCCTCGTTGGTCTGTTCTGCTCGTGCCTGTTCTCCTTGGTAGTACATTGTACCCTGCTTTCAGTTGGACCTTTTCTGGCTTCAGCCCTCAGCAGCTGGATTTTTAAGGGTTGCTCATGTTCTTTACACCACCTCTCTGAAAGTTATAAATATACATGACAGCAAATATGTTTGAGCTGCAGAGTGTGAAGAACAGACAACCTCCAAATTCCATAACCAAGATAAAATAATACATAGATACTAATTATTTGCATGCCATCAAATTTCAATATAAGATGTCACTGCTGTTCATCTAGGTGGAACTTTTCACCATATACTTATCATTCCAGGAGTAACCTAGAAAGCTGTGTATTTGCCTTTATGGGCTCCTTTGAAACTCACTAGTTTTAATAGTACTCACTATTCTTCATATCTGCTCTTGAACCTTACTTAGTTTTGCTGTAAGCTGCTGGCTCTTCTAAGAGATTCTGACTTGTAGACAAACAGTATAAATACGGATTTGAAAGTTAAATCATACCACAGTATTAAAACTTGTAACTTTTTCTTTCTGATTGTCTTGTCTTACCCGTCTTTGAAAGGATAGGTCCACTCTGTTCCAGTGTCGCATTTAGGGCCTCTGTTTAGGGCTACTGATGACAAAATAAAGCAGTATCCAGCTCCCACAACTCCAACTGCAGCAAATATTATAGAAGAAAACATCTGATAAAGAGAAAAATCATGTTATTTTTCGTTCTCATTCAAACAGTGAAATGTATCCTATTAATGTGAATGTGTATTCCCCGAATTCAGCTCTTAATGGCCCTACACTCTGAACAGCTGAAATATATTAGCTCACAATTACATACTAGATGTGTAACATGTACCTACACTGGTATTTAAAAGCTTTAAAACAATTGGCACCATTTGTCTGAAGGCAAAAGGGATGGATGCTGCCACAGCAGATGGCACTCTTGCCCTTCAGACAGTGTTTGTCCAACAGTCATCTTGTTCAAGGTCACTTGGGTTTCACTGAAGGGGAAGTCTTTCTCAGGACATACAAGCAAGACTGAGGTCTTGGACCACTCAAGACATTAAAGAAAATAATCTACAGTATGCTTTACAAGTTGGCTTTGGTGTCTTGGTCACATTTGTACCAAGTAATTCTAGTTTTTCTTCCTGAGTCTCCCCTTCAGGTTTCATACTGGTATACTTTATCACCTCTCAGGTACTTGTCAGCATTAGTTCTAATAGTGCAATTGGAATGGATTAGAAAGGACATCTTTATCTTTCTGGCTTTCCATTATGGCATTTTTATATACTGATATGAAAATAATCTGATATACTGATATCAGATATAACATGATATGTACTGATATGTAAGTAAACATACTGACATGTAATAATGCAAAAACTAATGCCCTGCTTGAATTCTGAAGCGCTTGTAGCCATAATAGTTTGTAGGTAGAGGTAGTGCCTTTTACTGGATCAGAGATATAGGTAGAGGAAAAAAACATGACTTTTATTCAGCTTTTATTCAGGCGTCATCATGAGACTCTTGCCTTGACTGTTCACATGCATTTTTATGTTGATATAGCTGATGGGGCTAACTTAAATAATAACAGTGTTTCTGCTAACATACAAGACCAAATTCAGTTCTCAGTCATGCTGTGGTAAGGCCACTGGGACTCTTTCAGTACAGTGTACTTAGTACTTGTGACTGCATCAATAACACCCAGTTTCTTAGTCAGCTGCATTCTCACATGAGTCCTCCTCAAGATTCTGCACCGCAGGACGTGGGTTGCTGTATGGGCAGCACTGTGCGCGTGGCTCCGCCTACCTACAGCGGCGAGCGCAGCTTTGCAGGCGCTCGCCACTGGTCACCCCCTGTATAACTGTGCTCCTGGTTCAGCTGCATCGCAGGGATGTGTGTGGCCCCCCAGCAGCAAAACATTAGTAATTTTTATAGTCCCTGAGTTATATGTGGTCTTCAAAGCTAAACTAAGATATGTTCACTGCTAACAGAACATTGATAATACAGTGTGGTGGGAAGAAATATGTGGTTCCATTTCTCTGCCTTCCCCCCCCCCTCCCCCGAAGTTCCACCTGGTTTGTTGGGATTGTGTGGATACAGGCAGCATCAAAGACAGGATTTAGGAAAGGCTCCTTGTTAACCTCATAGTTGTGATTCTTTTCCTATTTGCTTTTTCCTTTTTTTTTTTTTTTTTTCAATTGAAAGCCTGCTTCTTTGTGGAAAAGTGTAATGACCTACTTGAGCCAAACAATTTTTTTCAAAAAGACTGACTTTCCTAATAGAAATATATTTATTTTTTCCTTTAATCTCATTTTTAAACCGAAATGCTTTAAATGTTTACTAGTAGCTGAAGGTATCCATTTAAAACTTTTCACTTCTCATGTGAAAGGAAGCTATGAATTCAAAGTGGAGCCTGGTATACCTGGCTTTAAGTAGAAGGTTGGATTAGGTGACCTCTTGGTGGTCTCTTCCAACCTGAAATTTCCTATGAACCTAATGAGGTACTTGCAAGCCCAATGTGTGGGCTAAGGTCTAAAGAGAGAACTGTCACGCTCTGCAAAACTAAGTGCAGATCTTTCAGAAATTAGTTTTAATTGTAATAGCAACTGTAAGTATCTTGTGATAGCAAAATACACCAAGTTGTCATGCCTGTGGCACAGAATTAAAGGCATAATGCAGTTTTTACAGCCTCTATTTCTACTTCCCAGCACTCAGACAAATGGCAGGACTTTGTGTCCTACACTCTGGTCAGTGTTTGTACAGTCTCTCAATGACTGTGAGCAGAAGGTACATATATTATATTGCTTATAATTTAGCTTTTACATTTTTGCAGTGTTTCTTCTCACTTACCGCAAACCTCTTTCCACAGCCCTCATTACCACAGCATCCACAGCAATCATTATTCTTAAGGCCCAAAAATACCAAGGCAGGAAAGATCATCTAACAATAACAAAGATACAGTTTAATTAGGATGACTTCAAGTTACATTTGCTTTGTGATATAACAGTTCTGTGTATTTTTTTTCTTATCACTAAATTAAGCTACTTAATGCAAAACTGTTGGATGACTTGTAACTTATTTGTTTATCAGAGAAGATTTTGCAGTTGTGGAGCCTGCATCTGAAGTACTGAAGAAATTCAGCAATGCAAAGTCATGGTGTGGGTGAAGGGGAAAGGTGGGAATATCTGAATTTATATACTCACCAATACACCAGACCCCAAGATCCCTCCGAAGTACCAGACCTCATCTGTAATGTGCTCGTTTTTGTCAGCCACTTTTCCTCCAGGGAAAAACAGCAAAATGTTAGCGAGGGTACATAGTACAGCCAGGGGGATAAGAGTGGTTCCCAGGCACTTAGCACAACTTCCCGTGCACATTGCTTTTTTAAATAAATGGTAAATGCAGTTGAAGGCAGAGGAAAAAATCTCTCAGATGTTCTCAGAACTGCTCTATAAAAAGGAGCTCCTCGGTGTGCTTTACAGAATCCAGTTTCCGCCGTGTCTTTAGAGGAGCTGAGCCTGTAGAATACTCCCTTCAGAGATGTTGCTGCAGTTGACCAGAAATGCAGTGTGCTGGTTATTTATACATTCTTGCAGCCGTGATATCAATTTTCTGAACGTCCGTAAATGAAATTACGTTCAGTGCTGCCTCTCATTTTACTATGACAACCAATAACCTCTGTTAATATTTTACTAATATGGATGAGATGTTTCATTATCTGAGCTCAGGTCATGGGCAGATATCCTTCTTAGTTCTGGATCATAGTTTTTACAACACACAGTACTTCACAGTACAAAATACTTCTTTGTAAAAACTGACATGAAAACACATAACAAATCAGCTGATGTTAAGAACCAGCTGTGTGCAAAGGGAAAGTTCTAGTGAATTTTCTTTGGGAAAGTCAAGCTACTAATTTATTATTCTGAAGCACTCGAGCAATTAATAGATTTGTAATAGGTAATGAATTTTTATGGAGGCAGTGCTTTGCAGCTAGTATCTCCGGAAGGCTAATGATCAAAAGAAGTTTCAGTGGACTTGCTCCTTATATTGTGTCATTTTGTGTTCTCTACGGATAATGCGTTCCCTCAAAACCCAGCATTTCATTTGCACTCAGGCAAAATTTCCACATAAAATTACGCTGCATGTGGCAGACAGGCTCAGGAGCTCAAGCAGAGCCTCACTGGCTTAGCATATGACATTTTATTCAAGCAAGCACCTCTCTTAAACCAGACTCTGCAGATCTTTAACAGGAACTGTATACCTTCTCTATCGTATTTATACTTGGTATATTGTCCTGTTGAACTTGTATTAGGATAATATTTCCCAGCAATCTTCATTGCTAGCAAATAGTGATAGATGCAATTCCACTGCCATCCCTCTATGGACGTAAGAATTCCATGTATTTTGAGATGGACAACAGTTTCCATTTTACTTAAAGGGTAAAGCTCAGGAAATTCTCATTCAAACTTGAAATAAGCTTTTAAAGATGTTTGAGTGCTTGTTTTAATCCATATAGTGGATCTCTGTTGAATCTTCAAAGACAGGCAGCCCAGAAATATCTAAAATTTTACTTTGTAAAAGTACAAAATCTTATGAAGTTCATGGTAATGAACTGTCCAAAGCTGTACTGAACTGCACAGAGCTATGGCTTCAGGTTAGGTGGCAGCGCTGAATAAGCTGGTTTTCGCA
The DNA here is from genome assembly GCA_039720435.1 of Amazona ochrocephala. NCBI lineage: Eukaryota > Metazoa > Chordata > Aves > Psittaciformes > Psittacidae > Amazona > Amazona ochrocephala. The sequence goes on along the minus strand of CM077884.1, from coordinate 35,606,001 downwards.
GCCACCATCCTTGCAGAAATGATGCTGAAAGAAATCCAAGTCACTGTTCATCTAGACTGATTCTCTAATCTGGTTCATCACAAGCCATACCAGCAGTTGTGCAAATACAGGGAAGCAGGGAGAGCAGGGACAGGGATGCCTTGAGCCACCACTGATGCTCAAGAACCAGAGCATGTGCCTCTCAGCTTTAGGCTTCTTTGCAGAAACAGAAGGATATACAGCAGTTTTATTAGACAGAGGGTCAAACCTAATGTTTCTAGGTGAGTAGCTTTTTGAGGTAACAATAATAATACTAGAAATCCTATTTAATTATGTATGCAATTCTTGCAGTCATGAGGTACAATTGGAAGGGTTGTCAGCTTGTGAGAGTGCTCTCCAATACTTTTTTCCTGAAGGTGCCAATAGGATTAAACACAGACAGGTACTCTCTCTGACAAATGGCGTATTTTGGGGTTCTAATGTAAAATACGCATCAAATGTAAAGAAAATTAATTACTGTTAACTTAGGTGTGGCACTGGGTATAGTCCTATTATTTTCAGTAGCTAAATTCTGTCTGACTTCAGGCAGAAAGGATAATGGTCTTGGTTTTTTGATTAAAAGATGAAACTATGAAACCTATTTTCACATCAGGCTTAAGACATGATTTTTGAGCTTCATGTTTGCTTCAGGGAGCCTGCTCTCAGACTAAGGAAATTATCACAGTACTGTTTAATCTTTGCAGGTAAAAAGTTAGCTCACTTATTTACTATGGACTCACTTGGCCTTAAGTGGAGCAATTTCTCTAAAGAAATCTTACTTTTTCCGAAGTGTTCTTCTCTAGATAATAGGGATTAAGTAGGCAAATGCTAAAGGCTGTCAGGTTCTTTGATGGGTTAGCTGGTAATCACATCTTTCTGATGTGTCTATTATCACTAATTGAAATAAGTATTCACATAGATCAAGTGAAGTAGGAAATACTAATAGTTTTTATTATTGAGAATGTATGGAACTCCCAATACTAGTCACTAAAACAGTTTTTAATGGCTTGAGGAGTGAAAATGGTGCTTCAGTTACAGAAAGACTACTAAGGAAAAATAACACTGTGATTCAGATGCCTGTGCAATATATGCCAACTTCTCTGTTAAGGAGTCTCTCTGGAGTATGTGTCTCAGAACAAGGCTGAAAGGAAATACTGTGTTGCCAGAAACAAAAAGTAAATCTGGGCTGAGGTGACTGAGGTTGAATTATATGAAAGCAATAGAGCAAACTTTTTTTTTGTGATGATACTGGATTTTTAAAATGAGCCTCCGATGATCATACAAGAGATAGGAGATGAAAAGCCATTGTGGCTGCCCAGCAATGTTGCTGATGTCTCCAAATTATCTCTGCTTGGAGATGTTGAGTTGATGAGACTTACCCACCAAAATGGTAAGTGGAGCCAAGTCTCACTATTTACCTTTAGCAAATCTTATATGGGTATGAATTCTTAAGGAACAGTATTTTGGTGTAATTTGTGAATTACTTAAGCTGGATGGAAATAGGCATGCTTGGTCTGAAGTATCCAAGCTATCAAGACTGAAAATATAGGTAATAGATCTGGATTATTTGGCCTCTATTACCAGGAAGCCATTCTTTACAACAGTCCAATAACTATATTTAGCTTCTCTTCCTGTTTCATACTCCATAGAAGACTCTGCTTCCATACGCTGGAAAGCCTGCTGAAAAGATACAGGTAGTCGGTAAATACGCTGTCTTCTTTGGCCTCACTATCTTAAGAAAATCTTGGTGACGCTCGTAAGCCATTCTTAGAAAGTCATAATCTGCATGACTTGTGAGCCTCAAGGTCAGTCTTACTGCAACAGCATCACACAGGGTCACTGTTAGCGATTCTGTTCTGATAACTGAAAACCATTATGATGAGGTGAAAGTATGTGCATTGCTCAGAAGATGCAGAAACTGGGGGGTAAGATAGGAAAAAAAAGATGTATCTAAATTAGACATGAGCATTTGGAGGTTTACCCCTTTTTACTTGGTTTGGGATTTTAATTCTTAAATTACAAAACACCAAAGCAGAAATCTAAGACGTTGAAAAAGCCTGGGAGGTGGAATAATATTTGTAAAAATAAGTGAAGCACTGGGACTTATACTACAGTAAGTCCTAGAATCACTAGAACTGCAGAATGCTGAAATCAGCTCTTTGTCCTTTTAAAATGGGGTGGAAGTCGGGAAACAGACACAGATGGACAGAATAGTAATGGGATCAGATCCATCTCTTTTCCACCCAAGCTATCTATAACTACAGCACTGATTTCAGTAGAAATAGATCAGATTCACATAAGGATGTATTTCACATAAGAATGCATCAAATCTATGTTTCAGTCCTATTCAGTTTATTACATACAGATTAGAGAGCGCATTTATAAAAACAACAAATCAAACTGTCTGGAACTGCTCTTAGAAATTTTTCTTTCATGTAGGTGGGAATTTATTTACTCTTATAGTCAGCATGTCCTCTTCTATGATCTGCCTGCTGCACACTGACTTTGTACAGCAGCTTTGCACTTTGTCATGAAAGACCTTGTATGAATCACATGCAACAGTGAGAGGTGAACATTTTATTGGTCATTCATCTACACACGTATGACATGCCCGTGTCATTCATTCACCTACAGCATGCGGAGTTTTCCAAATGAACTTTCTGAAAGATTTTGTGCCTAAGAGTGGTGTTAGCAGGTGTATGAAATTTACAGCTAAGCTCAGTTCAGGGGCAGTACCTCTTATTTGGCATTCTGCCTTTAAGAAGAACCTGAATCAAATGTATTGTGGCAACCTTCTGTTGGATACATACATATTAGAAAATAAAGGCAGTTGGGTTTGGTTGCAGGTTTGTTTTTTTTATTAACTAGTTGATAAGTTAATTCTGTTGCAATTACATACTCACGGTCCAAATTCTTCTTTCACGTCATAAGATGCTTGCATAATTGAAACAGTAGATAAACCAGTGGATTCAAAGATGAGACATTGTAGACTGATAAAGTTGCATGTCCGCAAACCTGGAAGATTTCTTGGATTGCAGAATAATGAGAAATACCAGTCTATTGACTTTAGGTCGTATAAACAAAGGTGGAATAAATTAGCCTGTTTAACATCTTTGGGGTTGAAAGTTTGATTTTATATATATTCTGTGATTTCTGGGAACTCTGCTATATGGTGCAAGGCTGTTTGCAGGAAAGAATGGATTAGAAAGGCTCTTAATTTTTAATAGTCCTCTTCACTGAAACATTAAGTCGTATGATGAAGATTAATCAGAATCTGAATGTATCTTCCATGGATTGTATTTTGAAATTGTGGCATGTGCCACGTTTTACGATAACACACTGCCAAAATAATCATATGCGTTGTTTTGTGTATTAAGAAGACCAGAGGATGGTTCTTTGGTGAGGATCACTCCTAGGAACAAGCGTGCCTGTAGTGCTGATGTCTGTAGTGCTAAGCAAACTCATGATTCCTTAGAAAATCACAGCTTGTAAAAAGAGCTGTGTTCAGGTATTTAGTAAGACAAATTTTGAGTGGCTTCTCAAGTTTGCAACATGGATGAAATCCACAGGTTCTTGGTGCAGATCTAGCAGGACAGTCTGGATGATGGCAGTGATGGTTGCCAGCGGAGTTGAAGATCCCTGTCAAGCACAGTGCATTCAGTGCCATGAGCACAAGTGGCTTTAGGAGGAGCCAGTAACTGATGATTAATTGAACAGTTTCTGGGAGTTGCACTGCATTGAGTTTTCTTGTTGTGTCATTGTGATTCCTCTTTCAGCCATCTTGCCAGGCTGTGAACAATATAAGCTGTTTGGCCTGTGTTCAGAAAGCATTGCCCTTTATGTCATAGAATCATAGAATCATAGAATAGTAAGGGTTGGAAAGGACCTCAAGATCATCGAGTTCCAACCCCCCTGCCATGGGCAGGGACACCTCCCACTAAACCATGCCATCCAAGGCTATGTCCAACCCCACCTTGAACGCTGCCAGGGATGAAGCATTCACAACCTCCCTGGGCAACCCATTCCAGGGCCTCACCACCCTCACAGTAAAGAATTTCTTCCTCAGATCCAATCTAAACCTCCCCTGTTTAAGTTTAAACCCATTACCCCTTGTCCTCTCACCACAGTCCCTAATGAAGAGTCCCTCCCCAGCATCCCTATAGGCCCCCTTCAGGTATTGGAAGGCTGCTAGGAGGTCTCCACGCAGCCTTCTCTTCTCCAGGCTGAACAGCCCCAATTTTCTCAGCCTATCTTCCTACTCTGCTGAGCCACAGCAATTGCCTCAGCAGGTTATGGGAGTTGCCTGCAGCAAACCCCATGCTTCTTTGGCCTGTGTCATAGATAACCTGGGAGCTGAATGTACCTGACCTCCTCCTCGTGGAACAGATACTTTTTGGGGGCATTGCCACTAACTGTTAGCTGGGGCCCTAAAGGAGAGAGAACCATCTGGTCCTATGAGTGTAAAAGCAATGTGCTTTTTACACATGGCCACTGAGAACATTTTGAAAGGTTCAAAAATTTAATGTTTCAGTCCAAGAAGGACAGCTATTGCGCAACAGAAAAGCAAACAGAGAAACAAGAAGTCCTGGCTAATAGCACAGTCTACATGTGGTGTTCAGTGGGATGTCAAGACAATGTAAGCAGTTTTCATGGCTTTCTACAGCCTGCTATTGCTTCTGTGGCAAGGATTCAGAACTTGAAAACTCTCCATACTTTACCTGGTATGTTAAATAGACTTTGATAACGTTCCCAGTGGATAAAGAGCATGTGTAATCTGGCTCCCAGTTATAGCATGGTGACAGTAGCAGGCACAGGGAAAATATTTGCTGTAGCTGGTACATAAATCTTGTTTTTTCTCCCCCTTCTCTGTCTGACTGTCACAATGTGGCTATTTTGCAGTTGTGAATCTTGGCTTGCAATAAGGGGAAATGGTTTAAATGGTATTGCATCCAGCACGCTGCCATCCTGATTTACTGCAGGTGACTCAAAAGCAGATGCTTCTACCAGGCTCTTGCCAGGCTTTCAAGCTGAGCTTCACAATAGTCCTGCTCTTGCACTCACCAGCTTTGTCAGTACCACAGAATCATAGAATCATAGAATAGTTAGGGTTGGAAAGGGCCTAGCCAGACTCCTCTGTTCAATTATATTATTATTTATGCATGGCCTTATTAAACTACTGCCAACCTTTAGGTGGGAGTTTAAGTTACAGTTGTCAGCAGGGATGGCTTAAGGGAAGTGGCATTCAGCCTGAGCTGGAAAGCAAAACTGAGATTGGCTCATGTCTTTTTCCAGGGAAAAACTGAGTGTCTCAAACCCCTTTGAGAGGAACTGGGTGTGCTTCCCTTCCACTCTAGTCCACATTTTCCAACTCTGGCCATATATCTGCAAGGGGAAGAGGACCAGTGAGACCATTGTCAATCATTAGCCGCAACTGCTTGTACTGGAATAAATACTCTGTTGTGGAGACTGAAGGCTGGTAACTGGGGTGGAGCCAGTTTTTGGATGTTGTGTCATGCTGTCCTGTGCAACAACGTTTTCCTTGCAATTGTGGAGTTGCAATGGAAGGCACTCCTTTCTGGAATGCTGTTAGAGGGTGTTTCCTCACATCATCTCCTGAATCACCCAGAGTCTTTGCAGAGAAAGGTGAAACCACATACTTTCCTGTGGAAAATTGACAGTAATGGAAGGCCACTCAGACAGTTTTGGTAGTTTCAGTAGGATATATCAGTGATGATACCATACCAGTTTTTTGCCTGGTTTCCAAAGACACAGGCAGTGATCTGAAAACTATGTGGAGACTTAGAGAACACAGATAATTTGAAATACAAAGGATAAATATAAATACAGCTACATGCCCTGTGACTGTATATGAACCTGCAGAGTGCATGGGAGCTGGTAGCTATAAGTGGTAAAGTTCAATAATTGGAAGCAGTGACCTTGAAACAGAACCAGATGTAGCATTGGTGGTAACCTGAGAAGTAAATTATCCTGGGCGCAGCATACACTGTTTAACCGTTCTTTTCTCAGTACCTGGGCTAGTCCCCTGAGATACCACCAGTATTATTGTCACAAGCAGTTTCTTTTTTTTTGTTGCCATGGATTTCTTGCTAATCTTGGTAATCAGCTTTTGATTTTGTTTGGATAGGCAAATGTTGCTTAACATTTATTTTGATGTATCTATTAATTTTTAATTGCAGATAGGTGTGTTTGGTCAGTTCTTGTGTCAATTACTGTACTAATTAGACAGTTATGACTCAAGGCCATGAGTTCTTGCACTTAAAATTTGTGCAGCTGCTTCCATTTTCTGAATGTAGTTTGGATATCTTGAATTTCATAAGCTTCTGTGAGAAGTATTGATCCTGCCTCCAATTAAGCCAGGGAAGATGTTGCTACGAATTTACGGGTAGGATTGGATTTACAGTAGCATAGATGACACCAGTTCTGTTTGAGACTCTGCTGCAAGTAAATTGGTGTATATGTGTGTTTATATATATTTCATATATATGGTGACATAGTGATCTCAAGCAAGAAGTACAGAAGGAATTTCCTCCATAAAATCACCCTGAACACACTTAACGTGATGTTGTATTTGATTTTGTGTTGTGCCATTGTGTTGAGGACTAGAGAGTGACTGGCAAGCTGTGGACCAAGTTCCTTTTATTCGAAAAGAGAACAAAGAAGAATGAGTTGAAAAATGTCTCCCTTCATGTTACCCCAATCTTCACTGCGGTGAAGTACAGGCTGTCTTCTGGAGAACACAGGAAAGCCCCCCAGCTCTAATACCAGTGTAGTGAGCCCAGGTAGACATACAGAGGGTACAGACCCCATTCCTCTTGGGTAGCGATTCAGACAGGCCACACCTTCTCTGTGGAATGCATGGGTATGGAATGCACATCAGTGGGATGGTAGGACAGCAGGACTGTGTAAATGGGTCTGTGCACATGCAAAGTAAAAGCCATCATCAGCCCTTTGACGCAAGAGAAATTAATTCCTTTTTGTATTCACAGTCTTCTCTGTCAAACCTCAAGGCTAGCTGCATGGTTTGGCATGTGAAAGCAGCGAAGGGAAAAATGTGTAAGAGAAAACTCAGTATCGTGGGCTTCCCTGTGACAATGTTTTCCTGTCCCAGCCCTAGCTGCCAGATTTCCCCCTGGCCTCTCAACGCGGGCTGGAAACATGCGCAGTTTCCCTAGTGTCTTGTTTGACCTTCGTTCTCTTGCTGACGTTGTGTTCAAATAAGAGCTTGTGACAGATGCAGTTTGGCCTAGGTGGTATTTTAAGTTGCACATTGATTGTGAATACAGAAAAAGCAAAGTATCCTGATGAACAGTACTTAAGAGAAGTGGGCTGGAAGGCATGTTAGAACTAAGGCCTTTGCCGGGGGCTACTGCCCTCAGGGTCACAGGACTTGTCAGTGCTGGCTGGAGATTGCTTCTGTCTTTACTGGGATGCAAACATCAAGTGGTGGGTGCATGATCTTAAGGGAAGGTAGGTTCCAGAGATAAGGCCTGGGTATTCTTATCCCTTGCTAGATACCAGTGCAATTGAGAGGAAAAACCTGTGAATTCATTAACTCATTCATGTAGGAACAAACTGTGGCCCAAGTGGCCCCAAACATAAAGCAGGAATAATGCTGAAGATTTCTGTGGAGTTGCTTTGCTTTTACCCTGGAAAAGAATGCCCGTCCCTCTTTCTCATCTTTCTTTCTAGACATGGAGGAGATGAGCACAAGGGAAAACTAGCTCTGAATTTCTGTTGCTTGTTTGTGTTACTGCTAACAACACTCCCTGCATGCTAACTCTTCAACACCATGCGGGCTCCTGTGGTAGTGAGGAGATGTGAGCTGCACATCAGTTGCACTGAGTATCTCTCTCCAGTTGCATCCGTGCTGCTTGGCTTCATATCCTCAACTTGTGTCGTCCATCTGCATTGTTCACATGCTCCACGGAAATGACACAGCTGTGGCCTGCTGGCTTTTTGCTTCTCCCACCCATCTTTCTGTAAGGGATGTGTCTACCTCAAAATCATCTTTGCTCTAAAAACCCTTATGTGGAAATGGTTCATGTGTCACAGAGGAAAATAATTGACTCTGGTTTGTGGGAAATAATATTAATCTTATAATATTGGTACTTGAAATAGCTGGATGGTATAGGTAACTTCAGTTTTACTTCCAGATCACCTGTGCGAAATGGCAGATCATTACAGATCATAAATCAGTGATTGTGTAGGGAGGCAGACTGATGAGAGACAGGAAGGCTGTCTTCCCTGTGGAACCGGATAAGTCCTATCTCACGTTTTGGATCAGTTTTGGAAGACTGTTACGATTTTGAATTTGATCAAATTTAAGAACTGTGATGGGTCACATCTTCCAAGATGTATGTATCATGTACTTAGATGTGATTCTGTACAGCTTTTGATTGACAATAGGAATGCTATTATGTACTGCATTCATTTTAATCTGTCTGGTGTGAGACTGGGATGCTTAATGCCTCATATTTATCTCACTCATAACTGCAAACATGCTTCCAGCTGGCTAGCCTGTCTCCCATGCTGATTTTACTGGGAACGTTTGTTACGAATGGGGTCACAGTCCATGTTTACACTTCATTTCCTCTTCAGTTATTTGTTTATCCATCCTCTGCTTGAGTTCTGTTCAAAAGAGAGATTTTCATGACTGAAGAGTTTGGGTTTTTTTTCTATGCTGAGCTCCGATGAATCAAGAATCAAGAAGTTCTAAAGGAAGTAGCAAGTTGGGTTTTTAGCTTTCTGATGTCTAGAACTCTCAATTGTGACTTTTGGGTTGGTTTGGGTTGGTTGGTGTTTTGTGGTGTTGGGTTTTTTGTTTGGTTGTGTGTGTCCCGTCCCCCCCCCCCCCAAAATGAATAAAACTTGTAGGTTTTAGTTGTATGTTAAGGATCTGGTTACATACCCTGTATGTATCCATGGTTCCCACTGACTTCTGTGGGAAGCCTTGCTGGAAAAGTAAATGCAGAATTGAGTTATCTTACCAAAATCTTTCTTAACCACAGTTAAGGCAGTGCATTATTTTGCCCAGTGTGTCTCAAATTGCTGGCCTCTTGACTTTGCAGCCTCTGTGTTTCTTGTTGCCAGCATGAGGCTCCATAGATTCTTGGAGTGCTCATCCTTGTGCGCAACATGTGATTGTGTGTTAGTGGCCTTACCTGCACAGGATTTATTCCCTATCCACTATGTTGTAGTGGAGAGCAAAATCTGCGCAGTTTGCCTTTTCACTGTTGCAATTGTTCATTGATTAACAAATAAATTAAAAAATGAGACAGCTCATGCAATAGTAAGTCGAATTTCTCACCAGTTCTGTGAAAGTTTGTATTCTTTTTATGAACCAGTTGAAAATGTATAAAATATTAGCTGTATTGTGAATTGTATGCTGTTTGTTGACAGCCCCATGCTATCCAAAGAGAAGCCCATGGAGGCAAGGACATGACATGCTGTTTCTGTTATCAGACTATTACTGCTGTTTGTTTGGATTTTTTTTTGGTTGAATTTCTTTGCTTGAGTTTTGGAGAGAGGACAGGACAGCCCTTAACACCTTCTTCCAGCCTCTTGGCCCCTTCAGTTCTTCCTTTGCTTTGCAGCTTTTAGAAACTTACCCTGTGCCTGTTTCAGAGCATTCACATGAGAGGTGGTGCATTTTTCATACTCCTCTCTCACCCTACACCCAATTACTTTGTAATCATGAAATTTGCATTAGGTACAGCAGCAAATTGTTGCTCTGTAAATAAACATCCAGATGGTCTGAACTGGTTTGTATTACATAGTGTTTGTGGCTGGTAATTATTGATTTGTTGTTACCAAGTTTGCCAGGCCAGAAGTGGAATTATACCACATCCACTTCAAATGATCCTTGACACTGAAAACCTTGCCTATGGGTATGGTCTGGCCCTCCTTATAGCATAGTTCTTGTCATTGTCGTTATGTGATAGCTGTTTAGGCAGGGCTTTGGTGCTGAATTATTACTAAACAGGAGGATATTCTTGATATTCCTTCATTTAGTTACACCTTCTTTTTTTCTTGCAAAGTTTGTCCCAGCCTCAACCCAAGTTAGTTACTCCCTCATTGAAAGCCCGTGTGTTTTCAGGTATAGTGACTAGTGTCCTGCCAAGAGCAGAGTTGGAAATTTTAAACTATTTCACAGATGTATCCTTATTATACTCTGTGCTTTAAAGTTTGTTTTATTTCCTGAGATTTGACATGGACCATTCCTTTTTGTCAGCATAGGTATTGAAAACATTCAAGATATATTTTAACGGAAGAATTTGACAGTCTAGATTTCAGAAGTTAAAACGAATTCTAAACTTCTAAATGAGTTCTTTTTGTTTCAAACAGAGCAAGACAAATCTTCATTGTTTTTTTCAGTAACAAGTTACATTCAGTTTTATAGATGGACACAAATTGTGAATTCCTTTTCACCACTTCAGTTTGAACTCTGTCATGAAGTATAAAAAGTGGTGCAAGACTGTGTTCTGATGCAGTTCTCACTAAAGCATGGAATATACAAGAAATGGAGAGCAGTTGTATTTTCCTTATTGTGTCATTGAAATGATAGCAACTACATTTAATGAGAGGAGAAATGGTTTTATCATAAATAGGTTAATTAGTGGAAGTTTTGTAGCAGCCTCTGTTAAATTGGCTTTATTTCCATGGCAACTCTTTCTGCTTCCTGGATAACTTCATTTCAGTAAATGTAAGACTGAAATGAGTGGAAGATAGGCCTTTCTGTGTAGTAATAAATGGGCAACTATAATAAATTTCCGTATCATGAGCAGATAAATATAGACACTTAACCTTGTTGTGTAGGGAATGTAATGTTGCAGGTTGCTGAGAACCAAATGTCAGCAGAAATAAATAGGTAATTGAGAGTGAGAGCCTATTGATAATGCTAGTTTATCCATGCTAAAAGCACATACAGGATCTCAGCTGTAGGAAACATAATGCATTGCTTTTTTGGTTTTTTTTTTTGTTTTTTTTTTCTCTTTGCTGTGAAATTTTATTGTGTTTACCAGTGTGACTAGAGCTAGGTAACCGTTAATCCAGTCTATAAAAAACCCTCGTACTCCTGCTTCTGCTTCAAATTTGAAGTTGGCTACCATGCAATTAGAAGGCTCAGAGAGAAGTTTACCAGGACACTGTTTATTTCAGAGATAGATCATGTATGGGTTTAGGGTTTTGTTTTGTTTTTCTGAAGGCATGGAAGTAATCCAGTTTGAATACAAAAGACAGGGTTGTTCCTTAAAACTGTAAGAACTGCAAGCTAGTGGGTGGTTACAAAACTTTTCCTTTTTTTTTTTTCTTCAAACAGCAAAATTAAATTCTGATCTTTTTCACATCTTTCCTCTCAAAACTATAACCTGACATTTTACAATAATTTATGTGCTTAGACTTGGTTTGTTAAACTTATTTCTTGTAAATGGTTAAAACTGTGGTCAGAGTTGACTCACCTTGAGTAGATTAGTTATCACTTGTGTTAATATTTAATGGTATGGTACCAGGCTGTACCCTGTTACTTTCAGAACACTCCCATATTGTTTTGAGAGATAATGCATCTCCTGCCTTAATTCCAGGTATCTGACTGTGTGGCCTCAAAGGCCTGGTGCTTCTTTGTGTAAAAGCTGTGATGGATCCCAGCAGTGCAAACATTAAGGTTCTGAGAGTGATTAGAAATGCTGGAAATAAATTAGATCGGGGGAAAAATATTTAAATTAGAAATCATTCTAGTTAGTTGTCTGAATCTCATTGTGAAAAATATGCTGACCTTCTTGAAGCTGGCCTGAGGTCAAGGGACTGTAGCAGCCCTTAGATTTAGTTTTCAACTTCTTTTCATGTCTGTCTTTTAAGCTGTCTTCTTCCTATATCTCCTTCTGCCATGAGTGCCTGAGATTAGCTGTGCCTCTGAGATGGGCTGCTTTCTGCTGTGCTTCCCAGCCCCGGTCACTGCCCTGCATCACCTGCTGCTTCCCTGGTCATCACCAATGTCCATGCTTGCTCTACACACCATAATCTTCCTGTGAGCAAGGGATACTGATAAGAGAAATACTTAAGAAGGCACCTCTGTGCTGCAGAAGCAGGGATCGGAAAAAAAACACCATAATAATTGATGGACTGTTATCCTCTTTGGCAGTTAGCTAGGCTTCTCCGATTTCTCTCCCTTCTCCCTTTGTTGTGTTGTTAATACTTCACCAAGAGGACAGAAAATGCTTTCCCTGTCAAAAGCAGCTGTGGCTGCTTCCCTCTGTTGTCACTTGGTGCTAGTCTCCAGGGCTGACATTTCCATGGCCTGGGCAGCAGAGCTCAGATCCCCCTCACTGTGGCTGGGAATGCACTTGGCAGCCAGCTTGTGTCCACTTGGGCTTCTCCCACCATGGAGAGGAGGATACATGGCAGTGGCTCGTTGGCAGCAATGCTCATTCATCTGTGCAGAGGATCAAGGGACTGACCTAGCTGAAAACCAGTTGTTTGTTTGCTGTTTTTTTTAATTCCACCACTGGGCTAGTTTTCATCCACATTAGTCCAAGCAAAGCCACAGTGTTAGGGAAGAAGCAGGAATATGTAGCTGCAAGTAAAGAACAGGACTGAATCTCCAGTGGCAATTTGCTGTTAAATCAGTTTAAGTCAACTGTTAAATTGTACCTTGAGACTGAAGCTAAATGTCGTGGTATTTGGTCTCTTCATGCAGTACAATCATATAGTGACTTAATCAGTAGTCAGTAACAGTAAAGTTTTATAGATGGCTGTTTTTGTTAAGATAACTTTTTCCAATCATATTCACTTAGTCTCTGTGAGTTTAAGATAAAACAAGGCAATGCTGGCTGCAGTTTGTTCTGCACAGGAGGTCTGAATCTGACCTGATTAACAAGATGCTTTGTCAGGAGGTTGTTGCTGACCTGGGTGGAAATTTAGCTCCTTTAAAATGAGTGTGAGTAAGAGCTAGGTGGAGTTTGGGCTGGGGAGTTTGTTGTTGGCCTGTGTGTGGCTGGAGACTGTAGTGGTGTGCTGGGGTGCTTTTGCTTATAAGAGAAATCCCTGGGCACATTTATTATAAATTATTCCCACTACTATTCTGAAAGGTGTGAGAAAAACCCAGTGTTTGTGCTGATGTTGGAAATATGTAAGTTGTGGTGTTCTCAAGATGTTCTTCCTGTCCTTCTGCTGTTCTGAATGTCCCTGTGTGCTGTGCAGTGTGCCTGGAGTAAAAATCCAGCAGCAGGCCCCTTTGCCTGCCCTCTTGTTCAGCAGGTAGGCGATCACAGAGCAAGTAAGGCCAAGGCAGCCTTTTTCCTTTGTTCTTGCCAAAGGAATGGCAGTATGTGGCTGGCTACCCTGGAAGCGTGTTTCCCGAAAATGCTGTCTGATGTTCTCTGCCCTGGGAAGTAACAGCCTCAAGCCATGGTTCAGGTGGGTCATACTTCAGCATGTAGTCAGGGTTGCTCATGGTAAAAGTAGGCATCTGCATTGGGTTTAACAAACTTTGCATGAGATGTGGGTTAGCAGTAGGATAGTGTTTTGGAAACAGATAAAAACCTACTGCAGTGGGGTCTCTGGCCTTGGTTTGCCTATTGTAGGGTTATCTTTTTGTTATAATGCTTTTTGAGGTACCTCTGTTTTTCCTTTTGGCCTACTGGCAGTCTGGGGGTGATTTTAGGAAGTGAGAATGGCCTTAAATATGTCATTCTAAGGATTTCTTTTAATATTTTCACATTCAGTGTATGTGAATTGATTTTACTGCTGTATGTTTGCTAACTTGTTGGTAGCAAATACTTGTATCATTTAAAGCAGCTGGGAATAACTGTTTTCAAATGTAACCCATTATCTTGCTCTTTGTTGGGCAGGGATTAAAATATTTTTTTAAATGGTGAATGTATTTCAAAGCGTTAGTAAACCTTATAGCTTGTTTGTAGCAAAGTACATTCTTTTAGATCATCACCAGTATGTCTCATAATACCATGCCAGGTTGTGCCTAATTGAGCTCACAGGGGTTTCTTTTCAGCTCCTCTGACTGTCATTACTGTATGACCTTGTGCAAATGCTTCAGCTGCTGTCACACCCTCGCCTTTTTCAGTAGAAGTATTGTATACTCTTGCAATATAATTATCTATAATAACTCAAAGCTACCTGACCTTCTACATGAAGTCCCATCTTAATACGATCAACAGAATGTTCAAGGCTGAAAGGGGCTGTCAGGTGTTATGTAGTCAGACCCCCTGCTCAGGCAGGGTAACCTAGAACACATTGCTCAGCATTGTGTTCAGATGGCTCTTGAATATCTCCAGGGAAGGAGACTCCACAACCTCTCTGGGCAAACCTATTCCACTGCTCAGTGACTGTCTCAGGAAAGAAGTTCTTCATGTTCAGGTGGAACTTCCTGTGTTTTAGTTTATGCCTATTGCTTCTTGTCCCATTGTCTGGCACCACTAAGAAGAGTCTCGACACCCTCCCTTCAGAGGACCTTTAATGAGGTCTTTATACCTAGCTTCATCTTTGTATTCTGCTGTTTCTACTGACTTGCCAAGCTCTTTAACTGGAGTATAGAACGCATCCTGTAAATTTGACAACATTGAAGTGTGTTAAGCCATTTTGTATGTGCGTGTGTGTGGAATAAAATTGTCATTTCTCCAGAATTCAAGAGCAGGAGGAGCTCTGCTTAAGATCTCCTCTGGTTGCATAGCTCTTTCATCTTCTGCTCACAAGCTCAGCACCACGTTCATGCTTGCGGGTAGACCTGGGTGCTCCCAGGCACAGCAGATTTGCACTTTGTTAAAACTCCTGCATTTTAATGGCATAGTTTTCTTAGGTATTTGTCTGTCTTTAAATGGAAGTCACTGATTTTTATAGTGTTTTAATAAAACCTTCTGCTTCATAAAATGCTTTCATTCCTTCTTTGTAGCTGGCTGCTATTTAATGCTGCCAAACTTGGATTTCTAAAACCAGTCACCTATAATTTCTATTTAGGTAACAGAGTAAGTGACCTAAATTTCAAGGTGCTGAATATCCCAGTACTCTAATTGAAATATTTGGGATTTAGTATGGGAACTGCAACCAATTTTCAGTATGAACAGCAATTGAAGTAGCTGCATGTTTTTCAAGAAACACTTGTAGCCCTTAAGAAGAAATCTTTCTCTCATCCCCACTACCTCTGCAGTTAGTTATGTTGGTATCTTCTTGGTACTTAAGCTGGTTCTGTGTTCCTTCAGTGATTCTGTGCAGTCACTGTGTTATGCTGTTCACACAAGAACATTCTGTTTCCTTCTGAAAACACTGCTGTTTTCACCTGATGGTAAAAAGCCACCTTCCTCAAAGTTAAGGGAGAAGCTGCAAGCAGCTCATCTGAGGAAGCCTACAGCTCTTCAGGATAAGCTCAAGTGATGACTTTCTGTTTGAAGCTGTAACTTTCCAGGTGACTTTGCATATCTGCTGTGACTTTTGCATTGTGGAGGCCACAGAATTCAGCTGAGGGATTCGTGTGCTTATTCAGCCATGTTATGCTGAAAGCAGTCACTAGAAGTGCACTGAGGGTTTGTTTATAGAGTGCTGACAGATGTCTTCATAACTGTTGTTAGTCTGTAAAAAGTAAAAAATATGGAAGATTTAAGGTGAAGACTTTTTAAAAAATTATCTCTATTTTCTTGACTGTCCCAATCGTTATCCCTGATAACATGTGTTTCTGTCACATACATATCAATTGTTACAATGTAATAGCACTATGGAAAACAAGCAAACAAAACCAAAACAAACTCACAAACAAAAACATCCCGACAAAATAAGACAATACAGTGTTTATTTCTACATAATGTTCTGGAACATATGATACAAAGGATTTGCTCCCAGGTTTTTTCAGTTGGAGTGCTTCTACTCAGAATGCATAGATATTATCATATGTATACATATACCTCTATTATGCATAAAAAAGCAAAGTTTCCTTTTTAATTTCTTGCTGATATTTCAGCTTTGCCTAATTATACTCGCTAATATTCCTCATGCTTCTGAAAACTTGTGTAGTTCTGTTTTATACTGAGACTATATAACATCATATTTGGGTTGCAGAATGTGTGAGAAAAAGGAAGGTTTGTATTCTTGCCATAGAAGAAGTTACTACTTGCTTTGTCTCAGCCAGTAGGTCAGCATACTCTGCACACTCACCTGTTAGGCGCACTATCCTGCAATGCCATAATGCTTCTTACTCTCAGGAGCAAGCATTCCTTCTAATCCAGGGCTTACAGGAAAAAGTTATTAGTCATTCATGGAGTGGCACACCCAGTGCCTATTGAGAAATATTTTTAGAAAGAAGCAGAAGTCCACAGCATGGCTCACAGACCGTTTTGAAATACCTGTCTGTGTGCACGCCTGTGCCTCTAGCCTTTACCTGAGGAAACTTTTAAATTGCTTTAGTGTGAGTTGTGTCCAAGTTGGGCAACACAGGACAGACTCTCAGGACTCGTGGGCTGCCTGTCAGGCTAGTGGATTTCCTATTTTCAAAGGAGGAAAATCCATGTGCTGAGTAGTACCGAAACCAAAACATCCAGATACATAGTAGCTTTGGAAGTAGAGGTAAAACTTTACGCGTTTTTTATAGACTTAGCAAGATAATTTGGGTTAGCTCAGTGTTAAAGGAGGCATTTGCTTTAATGATCAGCAAGTGCGTGCGTCTGGATCTGAAACGTTGGATACATTTTAATATGTGCTTTGTAGAGCCAGAGTGTGGCTTGCCAGGATAATGTATGCTGAAAGGGAAAAGGGGAAGTGCTTGATCTGTCTTGACATGGTCAATGTCTAGACCTGCAAAGGTGCCTCAGAACTGGCACTGACTTCCAACAGGTTTTGGGATTAGCTGCGCTGGAGCTAGCACTGCCTTGCAGCAGAGGGAGAGGAAATTTCTCCCACAGGGATAGATTTTGCAATAGCAGATGGCTGTGAGCTCACTGATGGAATATATTGTTGGCCCGGAGGAGGAGTGGGTAGTGCCTTGATCCCCTCAAAAGGAAGAGGGAATTTTTGAGTTTGTGGCAAATCCATGTGCAGAATCAGTTTTAAAAGTGGAACAAGCATTACTGCTTTTAGAGTACAGCCATAGAAGAAGTTGGGTTGTCCAGTTCTTGAGAGCAGATCATTAAAATGCCTCTCCCAACGAGGAAAGTCACAAGCCTTCCTCAGCCTGAGGACATTTTAAACCACATCTCTTACTCAACATGGAATTCCTTATCAGTAGGCTGGTCTTGCTGCGAGTGCTGCTGCACTGGCTTACGTGCAACCTTGAGTAACTAAAGGGTTCAAGAGACACAAGGCTGCAGCAGAGCAGCACCTACCCCATGGACCTGTATCCTGGCCAATAGAACTATGGTACCAGTTTTCTGATAAAGCAGAAGTTTAGGTGCCTGAATATTTGGCAGGATTTAGAAAGCATCTTAGTTCTACTGATGTGCTCTTACGAGCAAGTAGTCTTGTGGTCTAGGCTTTTATTCTTTGCAGGTGGTTTACAGATCTTGTACTGAAGGTAAAAGAGGGGGTTTTGTGATTTTTTGTGTTTCTCACAAACCATTTTGACTGGAGCACCTCTACTGCAGAGAGGTTCTGAGCTTTTCCAGCTATGGAGAATACTAGGCAAAAATAAAGGCCACATTCTGACCCTGACTGCACCAAGTAACTTTCAAATGCATTATGAAAAATGCCTCTCTGTAACTGATTCGTAGTTGAAGTCTGTTTAGTGAAGGCTCAAGATTTCTTCTCATGTAGCAATAATGAGAATATTAGCACTTTCTTACGCTGGATTGGACAGCAGATTGGACTACTGCTGCAGAGTACTGCTAACTTATAATGCTTGTTTCTTGGAGAAGTGGGGAAAGACACTACCTTGCTGTTGGAAGTTCATGTGTTTGTGTTATGAAGAAATACTTTAGCTCTATACTGGCTTTAATATAAATTTCTAATAATGATCTTTCTGTTGTTGTTTAAAGAGGGGGGGGGTTGGAGAATCCTTTTTTCTCCCTGTGGTGTGTGAATGTTTGGGAAATACCTCCAAGTGGAGAAGGAATCACAGCTTTGACCCAAACCATTTTGGGGAATTCTAGTGTTTAAGGTGTGGCTTTTATATCCAGTAAGAGATCTGAGAGGCGTATGTTTGTTTTTCAGGTCTGGCCAACTCTGAAAGTATGATTCAGAGCCAGAAGAATGAATCTGTGAAGTAAAGTAGAAATTTACAACCATCTACAGTTCAAGGAAAGTCTTTGTTGAAGCTTGGTCTAGTAAATTCTACAGTGGTTTTCTACTACTAAATGGAATGGGGTTTTATTTGGGAGAGATTCTTAGTATGAAATTGTTTTCATTTCAATTTTATGTTGAAAATACCATGTTTTGCAGGCTACAATATAAACTTCAAAGAAAATCTCCAGAAGGGGTAATGGGTTTAAACTCAAAGGAGAAGTTCAGGTTAGAGGTGAGGAAGAAATTTTTTATTATGAGGGTGATGAGGCACTAGAACAGGTTGCCCAAGGAAGTTGGGAATGCTCTATCCCTGGCAGTGTTCAAGGCCAGATTGGACAGAGCCATGGGTGACATTATCTAGTGTGAGGTGTCCCCTCCCATTGTAGGGGGGGGTGGAACTTCATGATCTTAAAGTCCTTTCCAACCCTAACCATTCTATGATTTAACTGATCTTTATAAACAACCTTACACCGCTTCGGCATTCCTCATTGCTAGCTACAATGCTGTGAACAATATGATTAAATTAATAAATAAGTTACATGAATAATGTCTGGACACAGTGCTCTTTATTATGCAGTGATATTGGATGTTTTAAAATGTGTGGCAAATCTAATGCTGTTGTAATTTTGTTGCTGATTTCAGTCATGGGTCACAATACAGCTGAGTCTACATGGACTGGCTGAAGCTGTGTAATTTGGCTTCACTGCTGCATTCTCAGTCTGTGCTGACCCCAACAAAGCTCTGGTACCTAGTTTGTTTTTATAATCTTAGTCCATTTATGCTGTTGTACTACTTAAAAAATGAAATGCAGCAGAAAAAGAGCAAATAACAATTGATAACTTGCACTAAAGACTTATTAGAAACAATTAGCAGGTTTTAAAGTACAGAAATGAAAGAGGTGTACTAATGTCTTAAAGCATTTTGTTTAAAATTGGGTTAAGATGTTCAATTTCAAAAATTACTCTCAATGACTACATGATATTTTCCTCTTGCCTAAGAAAAACACTAAAAATTTTGCTTGGACAGTCAGGGAACAAAAGAGGGAATTTACCTCATACTGTAAGTCTCAGTCAGCATGACAGGAGGACCATACAGACATTATGGTACACACCCGTAATTAAGTCTTTGTATGTCTGCAGGTGTCTGTGGCTCGTGACAGCTGTCTTCTTTAGTAGTGATTTCTGTCATTCAGGAGCAGTAAATAGTTGAGGAGTATTCTTCCTATAGGTCCTCTTCTTTCCCCTCTGCTTACCTTCAAAGGTGACTGCAGCTCTTCTAAGAGTTCTGCTGCTTTTTGTGATGCGTGTTCAGGCCCCAAATTTGTGTCCCTGAGAGTTCAGCGTGGCAGGAACTGCATCTACATGTGTGGAGCAGAAAGAAAGTGAACACAGAACAGGTGAATGAAGCAGCAATAAAGCTTTCCAAACACACTCCACATGGCTCTGCTTTTCTACCAGCCAGCTCTGTTCTTTCTGTTTAATGATTTTGTTTCATTAGTGTGTTTGAAGGGCAGAAATTAAATATTGGAGGCTGATGGCATTTGCACTTCGGTCAAATTCAGTAAGATCTGTGCTTAGCAAGATCTTGTAGCTAGGAGTCATCTTCATGTTTTGTACAATGCCAGCCTTACTGAAGGAAAATGAAGAAAGTCCTATGAGCGCAGCTGTTACTTATGCACAGGTAAAAATTCCCATGTGTGTAAGTACCAGGCTGTGTTAGTCTGGTTTTGTGTACTTTAGATACGTGTCTTTACTTTAATTTATTGGCAGGATTGTGTTTGAACTTAACCAAATGTTAGTTATAAAGTTGAAATGCCTTATTGATATAGGCATTACGTAGCTGTAAGAGGACTTTGGCTCAATCCAGTACTTTGTCTTTCATATAATAACATCTGTCATTTCACAGTGTCCATCTGAAACTTGGTGTGTCACGTTTGTTTCAGATAATGATTTGTACTACCAATTTGGAGTTGCTCTCCATATTTTATTTCTTTTTCCAGTTCTGTACTAGTATGTGGAGTCTTGACTAATCCAGCCCTTTGCTTTAATAAAGCAAGTATGAATTAGGATCATATTTTTTTATTTGTCTGTATGAATATATCCTTTGGTTCCAGTAGGACAGTCCACAAGATGGGGTGAGTTATGTCTTGTAGGTATACAGCAGTTTATTTTTAACTGAGCCAGAATTTTTGTGCATGCTAAACTTTATTATTTTCCGCATTTCAGAGCGGTAAGAAATCTAGTTCTGAAAATGACTTGCTGTTAGAAATGACAGTTTACTTCACTGTGGTGGATCCTCTAGGAAATGCCTGGTTTTCCATCAGGTGCACCTGCATGGTTTTCAGCACAGGACTGGTTCCAGATAGCTGAGGATTTACGCTGCAAATGGGAAATTATTTCCCAATATAACACATTCTAGTATGTGTGAAGACTCTTTGAGAAGATGATCAGAGAGTCCAAACTGGACTCATCTTACAGGACAGATTAGTTAATTTTTAGATTATTTTTTCTTTTTATTACATATTTCCTGTTCTTGTTAAGCTCTGTTTGACTAAAGGAACACATTTTTTTTTTTTACACAGACTTCTTTGTGCAAGCAGACCAGGGCTGGAATTCCAGCCTCAACTGCCTGTGTTCTCATTCTGCATAGCAGACGTGAGTTTCCAGGAAAGGACTGACTGACGTGTGTTTTGGCCAAGTCCAGGAGGTGAGATTGTTAACACACCTTCACTAGCCTCAGCAGGTCAGCTTTGTGTCTGTGCAGAACTATTCAGATACGCTGTTGGTGAGGCTGCATTTGGGGTGCTGTGGCCATAGTTGAGCTTTTTTTCTTTAAGGTAAAGAAAGATAGAAATGTCTTCCATGACTTCTAAAATACTGTGACTCCTCACTAGGGAAAAGTGACTCCTTTAGCAGTGCAAGGTTGCATCACTGACAGCTGTGTACCTGGTAACCTGTATGTATAGAACTCTCGTGTGTAATCAATGGTGATAACTTTTCTTATTGCACTTTGTAAACATAATGCAGAGAGAGATCTACAACAACTAAAACACAGGTGTTATCAACATCATTCTCATCCTAAATCCAAAACACAACACTCTACTAGCTACGAGGAAGAAAATTAACTTTATCCCAGCTGAAACTAGGGCAGCATTTTTGTTTGTGTTCATCAGTGTAATTGACAAATACTACAAAAAGTTTTAAAATACTTGTGAAAGCAAATTTCACATCCAGAGCTCTAAGAATCATGCTCTCCCAGAGGGGAATTTGAGGAGGAAAGCCCTTTTTAGTAGTCTGTGCATGTTTTTATTCTGTTTGGTTACTGCTATGGAATGTTGTTAGTGGCAAATGGAAGGTGTGAGAGAGGTGAGAGGATGATGAGCCAGAGCTGGCTGAAGAGCTGTATTCGTTCCTTAGGCTGCCCGGTGGAGTCTATAGCCACTTCTGTCACTGGTTTTGTGCTTTCCTTAACTGTCACACATCTTTTTTAGTTTAGCATGTGTGTGGATAGTCCCTGCTGATGGAAGATGAGAGCTAACACAGGCTTGCAAACAGTTTGAAAAAAGCGTAGCCAAAGCAGATGTGGTGAAGACTTGGGTTAAGCTTATTCTGCTTTTTGTACATCTGTTTTATTCACTACAGTAATCCTCTTCTGTTTCCTTCCCTCTGTGGTACTCTTAAGGGCTCCAGGAACACCCTTTTTCTTCTTGTTGTGTTATACATGAGCACTTGCGTTTCCTGTAGAGTCTAGAGATGTGTTTTTGTAAGAACATAGAGGCTCGGGAATAGGGCAATATAGGACATGGAAACAATTTTTTGCTTCTTCAGCCTGTATTTCCTGTTATTGACAAACCCTTGACTT
The DNA here is from genome assembly GCA_039720435.1 of Amazona ochrocephala. Lineage (NCBI taxonomy): Eukaryota > Metazoa > Chordata > Aves > Psittaciformes > Psittacidae > Amazona > Amazona ochrocephala. The sequence continues at coordinate 35,583,891 of CM077884.1, read as the reverse complement.
TCCCAGCATCAAGATGTCTGTATTAAACGTCTACAAGGAAAAATAATCAGGCCTCTGAAATTGAATGCAAAATAATGTCTACAAAGGCAGCTTATGGGCAAGACAGAAGTCTTCCTGTGAAGTATCAGAAGACGTCTTGTGAGGTTTGTTGCATCACATACACTCTACCTTGTTGCCGAACTTTGCTTAATCTTTTTAAAGGTGCTACCAGACATGTTGGAGTTTGGGATGAACCCTCAACAAGCCTTAGCTGCAGTCTGGCTTTGTTTGAACTCTTCCAGAAGAGGTATGATCTCAATTTAATGCTTGAAAAGTAAGTGGTTAGGCATGGAGTCCCCAGACGTAGCACAGACACAGTAGCAGAAGTGACTGTGAGGACCATATAAATAGCAGTTCTCAGCATTATAGTTACGTCGTGGAGGAGTGGTGGGCGGTGCTGTTCTACTGTGTTTGCCTGCTGTTCTCAGGCCTGTTAATAAAGGAGTAATTTGCTTGCTTAGTGCATAATCTGAAATAAATTTGCTATGAGATGGCATGAAGACTCATTCATTCCTGTTGTGATAGTCTTTTTGTATTCGCTGTGGATTAATCATAGGCTGGATTAATCAGGAACCCACGTACAAAGTCTGCATATGAAGAACTGTGTAAAGGCTTTATAATTGTAATGGTTCCACAGGACATATCTGAATTTTCTGTCAGCCTTTTGTATGCCCCTGAGTATTGCTCAATTAGTAAGCCCTATGTCTTCAATTAGATAGAGTCTTCAATTTAGGGTAGAGTGTAGTTGATCAAAATCCTGGGAGTTGATGGAGAGTAACACAAAAAACCCCAAGGTGTTCTGTCTGACAGGCAAGCACTATTCTTGATGTGGCTGAAGTTACCCCTGCAAGAAAGTGTTAACTGAACCTAATCCAGTCCTACTGAAGCCTTCAGGATTTGACTGTGTGTGTAATGCCTTAGTTCAGTTGCTGTTACTGCAGCGTGCATTGTGCGTGACTCCTGTGCCATCAGTGGGTGTTGGTGAACGTTGCTGTTTTATGCAAAAAGCTGGTGGCATCTGTAACTTGAAGATGGTATTTAATGAGCTGTTGTAGACTTGACAGCCAGAGTTGTCTGGAGCCAGTAGCCCATGAGTGGGCACAACAGAGCCTGTTTGGTCATAGCCCTATTATCACTAGAGGGAGCTGGTGGAAATCTTGGGGTTCTCTGTCTTCCAAGTACTTACAGAAAGTCCTGTGGGCAGGACCGGACAGCTGAGGAGATGGCTGTGCAATGGAATACTACTCAGGAATGAAGATGCGTGTAATTCTGCAGCATTAACCTCTGTGTTTAGGTGCAAGAGTGGCATAAATACTTTTAGCTGTAATTATAGTTCAAAGGAATATAAAACTCCTAATTCAGTAACTTAACCTCTTCCTACTCTCCAAACCAAATTGCAGTTCATTAGAATGGCACCGCATATGTGAATTAGAAGGGCCTTGTGAAAGCAGCAGCTGCAGGAAAGTACTGGATGCAGTAGCGGCACCATGTGGCAGATAGGTATTTTGTATATTTACACAGAATACAGTCTCAGTTGTATTATTCCAGTATGTTTCCTTAAAAAAAAAAAAAAAAAGGCTGAAACATTAAAACATAATCAGTGTTAAATATGATTTTCTTCTGCTTTTCTCCATCAAGTGTTGCTCAGATTAAAGGGGATCTTTTGCAGTCAGACCTATTCTTTAATTGTAGTTTTGATTTTTTTTTTCTTAATTAACATTCCTACAATTAAAAATGTGTGCTACACTTGTATAGCATTTTTGAGGTCTTGATGGTGGAGGAACATGACCTTGAAATAGTTGGCTATATGTTTGACAGCAATTTTAAGCAATATATTCAGTGTGCTGAGTGTGTATTGATAAATGAACTTCAGAGTTCCAATTTAAATGATGAAGGGTGGTAGTGCAGTTTAGGAAATCACCTTTCAATAGTCTGTGGTCATGTCTGATTTGCTGTTCTGATTGTGATCTATGTGATCTAATTAGTACTGATGCTGAGATATTTATAAGCAAATACAGCATGCTGCTATATCAGTCATGATAATATGAAAGACATGCTAATTTTAAACACTAAATTTCACACTTTACTGCCATGGAATCAATACATAGACTGTTCCTAGCCAAGCAGTAGTTATGGGATCAATCAGCAAGAATATTTTCAATTTAACTGACATGAACTTACTAATGGCTAATTCCGGAGACAAGACTGCATGAACAGTGCATCAAGTATATACCAATGAAACAAAATGGGCAACAAAATTGTTTTATTTTTTCTTTCCTTTTTTTGAGTCTATAGATTTAATACATATGGTGTGATACAGATAATCTTTTTTGCTCGATTAGAGATAAGTAGAGAACTACTCACAGGATCACCATATGAGAAACACAAAAGTGCTAAACGATTGTCTTTTGCACCACAAAACACAGAGACAATTGTGATTGCTTTGTTACACGTTCTCTGAAATGGAATTGGATGTCAGAACTGGATGTCTTACTGAATGTCTGTTTTATTCATATTGCTGGAGGAGAGGGGATTCACAAAAGAGGCTCACTTCAAGCTTGAAGACTGTGTTCTTCATGCTGTGCTATGCAGAGATATATGTGCTAAGTTAATCCATATTTGTGAATTCATACAGCCATTACATACAGTATAGAACAGAATATACTTATAGTACAGTGATGATAATGCTTCATGCTTGTTTAACTTTTGAAGAATATCACAATTTTAGGGATAGGCTAGAAATACAGAATTTTGCATGGCCAAGGCTTCACCCATAGGCTGTGGCAGAAATAGAAGTAGAATTTGTTTTGTGTCCTACTTTTTATCATAACTACCTTGTAAGAAGTAATGAATGCGGGCTACATCATGTTTTTTATATGTCACCAGAAAACAGTTTTTTGAAGTGGTTTGTTTGATTGTGGAGTGATGTTACAGTGGCATTGCAAGTCTAGGGTCAGTAGTAATTGTACTTAAGTAAGGTTTATGGGTTCCTCTTTTGAGAGAGGTATTTCTGTACAGTCATTTAGTGGTAGCTCTGCCCTGATTATAAGCTTTTGAATCTCCAGGCTGGTTGGTTAAGCGGCAGAACTGCTTTTGTCGCATCATTGCGTACTCCTCCTTAGGTCAGCATTACTACTAATAAGTTCTCTTCTCTATATGTGTCAATGTGTGGTGTTGCATGAAAGTGTGAGCACAGACTTCAAGCTGACTTGTTCTGCAGTTCAGGTCAGTTTTGTTTCTGAGATACCTCTGAGATAGCAAGCGAGCGCCTGCATGTGTGTTATAACTGTATAAGAAGTGATTGCATTTGTGTTCAGTGATATGTCTCATGGCAGCAGGTGGTTTCTCCTCCTCAGAAGCAGCTCATTAGTTCATCTGAGGAGCTGTCATGTAATTAATACAGCTAATCCAGAAACTTTCTTCTGGCTGTGGACAGGATACCATAGACATCGAGGACTTCAGGGGAGCAGTTTCTTTTCCTAACTGTCCAGGCAGAGCTTAGTGACTGACATGTGTGCATAAGGTGATATGCCTGAGGGCAGTTATAGCTACATCATAATGTTTTTGTGGATGATGGCTGGAAAACATGAGCAATGCATCACTTGGACATCGAGAAATGAATGGTAGCATGGATGGGTGTTTATTTGATTAAAGGGAAGTCATGGGTGTTCCTGTCTGAATAGCAGGCAAAGAGGCTTCCTTTACTTTAGCTGGCTGCGTATTCGTCATGTTCCCAGCAGTTGTCTGAGCTGCTGTTTGCCTCTGTGAGCAGTAACTTACTAAGCAGTAAGGGAAGAACAAATGCGAATAGCTTTTGAGGAAATACAAGCGTGAATTCATAATCTCTGTCAATACACACGCATTGTGTTGCCCAGGCTTTCCAAATGCACCTGTGCAGCCTGTGCTATTATTTCCTAGGCCATGTCTCACTTACACGTCATGCAGTTACCACACCCTGCCAGTGCTTCCTCAAGAGGTACTTCCCTGACATTAACCTTTTTGCAGTGGTGGGTAGGACCAGAAGTTTTGCAAGAAAAGCTATAATGAGAAACTGTCTGGTAGAAGTTGTAGCATAGTGTGTCCAAGTGGCAGTGATATTAGTAAAGGCCCCTTGACTCACATCTGACCAGTTTTTATGATGTCAAAAATTACGTGCTTCAAGGCTTTTTGGTTTGGATTGGGGTTTTTTTGGGTGCGCTTTATTTTGTTTGGGCTTTTTTGAGGGGAGGATAGTTTTTGTTGGGTTGTTTGTTTGTTTATTTGGTTGGTTTTGTTGGTTTGGGCTTTTTTGGTTTTTGTTTTTGTTTTGTTTTGTTTTGTTTTTCTTTAGATTGTTTTCAAGGTAACTGGAAAGCATTTGTCGTGTGTCTGTTTAAGCTGTGTCTCTTGATTGCTATTGTGTCTTTTAGCCAGCCACATCTAGGCATGGCTGTAAGGCAGCATAAAGCAGTGAGGATTGACCATTTGGAGCATTAGAAGAAACTACTGGGAAGAAACACGTGTTTTTCAGTAGAATGACATCTTTCTTTACATCTTTTGACATCTTTAAATCAGAAGGTTGCTTATATTTGCTCAGAAAACACTGATGGCAGAAACACTTGTTGCAAATGTTTTATCCTTTGGTTATAAGAAATAAGAACCTCCTTAGGTGCTAAAATAGGCAAAAAAAAAAAAAGCAAGATTCAGTTTCAGGAGATTAGCAAGATTAACTCTGGGGATTTGGGAGAGCTGAGCTACAAAACTCATTTCCATGGAGGGAATAGCAGCTAGGCTGTCCTGGCCGTGTGCCAGAGAGCCAAGGAAAGACGGTTCTGTGGCATCCTTGGAGCACAGGAGCCTTACAGCATACACATGCAACAAGTTCAATGCAGTAGCATGCCCAGCGTCCAGTCAGGGAAGCTTAGACCTGTTTGTGTAACCTTGTTCTTGACAGCATGCTCACTCTGATGTAATGAGTCTGGGTTGGTCTGACCACTTCCGTGTTTATTTTGTGAATATCCTTCCCTCTGTCCTCCTTGATTTCTGTTTAGTAGAGGAATATGGGTGTTTCCAGGATTAACATGGGCATTGAAACATCAGTGAAGTCCAAAATCTCCTTTTTTTTTTGTACGGCACTTTTCTTTGCTGCTGCAGCACAGTTTCTTCTGTTAATTATGATGAATCACTCTGGAAAGCTGGCTTAGGGTGGAGGTGCTAGATGTGGTTGTGATTGAAGTAATTTGCTTTTGTAGGAGAAATGCGATACTTGATAGTTTTCTATTTCTTGATAAAATTCTGTGGGTTTGGGTTTTTCCCCCCCCCCTCTGTGCAAGTATTTAGTAACTTTGCAAGTTGTGGTAACTTTGACAGTCTTTGATAAATCGCTTCTCTTTACAGTAGGTAAACTGCAGCTGAGCTCAAGAAAGCAATTTTTGTTACTCCTGTCATGCTGGCTGAGGAGCAGATACAGAAAGGCAGAGAGCACTCAGCTTTTCAGAGCTTGAATATAGAGAGCTCTTCTACTTGTGAGATTTCCCACTGTTTGGCCTCAGGGAACACTAGTCTCTTTCTAACATCTTTATTTTGTGGAAGAAAGTTTCTGTCCCCTTATTGCAACAGAAGAACCAAATAGTGATGACTATTGAGGTCAGGTTTTTTGTTTTATGGAGGAGCTGCTGCATTCTTGGACCCTGTGTGAAATTAGCCTTAGTATTAGATACCTCAGTAAATTGGACAAGGCATCTAATTTTAGCTGCTTCCCTGGCATGAAAGGTCAGTGTCCTGCTCCACTATTTTGCTGACAGACTTTATCCTGCAGAATTGCTGATTTGGGGATACAAGCCAGTTGCTGTAACTGTTTATAAACTAGCCCCCTTTTGCCAGGAAAGGATATGAAAGTATTTCACAATTGTCCTACCTGCTGGATCTTAGAGTGCTGTCAAAATTTCGTCACTGCCCTTTTGATCGTCTTCTCCTTTTTGTACCATAATGCAGTGCATTCTTCTCGGCCAGAGCTGAAGTCTTGACCTACAGTCTAAAGTTAGGCTTTAGCCTAGAATTAGACTTTCATTGTCTCCAGTAACGCTGATTAATTGACTGCCTTCTAATAAGTGTTCTCTGTCCAAGACAGGCATCAGAGCTACAGGAATAGTCCTGTGAGAGAGAGAAATAGTGGAGTTTCCTGTGAGGAAGCACCTGGGAGTAGATTATTATCTTACCCTTCTAAGTGCAAGCACTGTGGTTCTTGTGTAAAAGATTCAAAACCCAGTTCTGGTTTTGTTCACACTAGTGTAAACTCTGCCATCTCATGGTGCTGGAGCATGTCACAAGGTGCAGTTTGGGCTCTGCTGTTCCTGGGGTTGATGAGAAGCTCATGTTTGGCTACTGCTCGTGTGCAGGTCAGTTAATCATTTAAAACTTGACGTGCCCAAATGCATTCCAGAAATCCACTGCTGCTCACTTTGAGCACTAAAACTAGGATTTACAAAGCAAACAGGCATAAGAAGCAAACAAGCTTGCTCAAGACCTTTGTAACCTATATGTTTATACAGGAGAGTGGTCTGAACTATTTTATTGTTGAGAGTGAGAGGAGGTTTGGTAGCAACTGCAGACTGCAATGCCCACGCAATGCAACATGTGCTTGGTAATAAACAATATAGAAAGTTTTTGATTTTATGAAAGTTTGTTTCAGATCAAGTTTTTAGAAAGCAGTTATACAGATTAGAACATATTTCAGATCTACTTTCCAGTGGCCATATGTATGGTGCGGTGGCTGGGATGGGGGGAGGGTGTTGGGTGGTGGTTTGCAGGAGGAGTGGTTTAGGGTTTTTTGGCATAACACAATAAAGGGAGTTTTCAGTTGAGCAGCCATCTCCTTCTGCAGAGGAAACTCGCAGGGTGGTATTTATGCTTGTTTAGTCATCGGAGGTGAAGTGCACAATAATGGTAAGCCTGTGTTTCTACAATTGGAGGATATTTCTCATAATGAAGGAAGTCTCCAAGGTCAACAGCTACAATACCCGGAGAAGTTACATCACAAAACCACATCTGCACAAGACTGTTCTCTTCCTCCCACCCCTCTCGTCTTCTTTTTGCATGTTCTCTCTCTCTCGGCTCAAGTCTTGCTCACATCACTTGCAGGAATACCATGGATTTGATTTGGATTTCTGATTACAGTGTTATTTAGCTATTAAAAAAATAATAGGCCACCCCCCCAAACAATCAGCAGGAGTGAATGAGTAGTATTTTCTCCCTAAATAATTGGAAAAAATCTAAGTATAGTCTTCTAATATCCTGGACTTTCCCAAACTCAGTTTGTCTATCTAATGTTTTTGCAATGAGCATTACACTGTATTGTGATGGTGGCAGCAGCAGCACCTCCCAGCACCAGCCTTGGCCTGTGCACTTCTTAGTTATTTTCTGTCATGTTATAGTAATGGGCAGCTCATGCCACTGTGTTGAGCTGTATATATGTGAAGGAGAAAGCTTTAGGATATTTTAGCAAAATTTGCATGAGGGAAAAGAGAGCAGGCTAGATCTTAATTTTTCCAGGTCTTTTTGTATCTACATTTACTATGCAAACTAGTGTTACTGGTACATGTAACACAGTTTGGAAACCTGTGATGTTTTCTTATGTTTGTAGCCATGAAATTTCAGTGCAAGGAATGTATTTTATAATGTTTTTTTCTAAGCAGTATTTTTCACCAGAGTTTGCTTGGTTTAGCTATAGGAAATGGCTGTTAATCTAAATTCAGGTTGTCATGTAATGGCAAGAACAAGGACACTCCTCAGAAGCCTACCTGTCCATTTTATTTGTTTTCCAGCCTCCTGGTGAGGTTTGCTCTTACTCCATCCACAGGATAGCAAAGTGAGAGGTTGCTCTACATACTCCTCATTGCTGTCGACCTTATTCTGTTTATACGCAAAACTCTGACTAAATACTGTTGAAGTCAGCCAAGTCATTCCTTGGCTTCAGGTTGTTCTGAATCAGTCTATAAACCTTAAAGTCAAAGCTGGTTCTAACAAAGAAAACAAAACCTTTTTCCTTCTGTTCCTAGCAGAACTTGTGTTGTGGTTTAAGCCTGTTGTTCATGTCTGATCATGTTCACTGATGATCATTGCAAGCATCATATTAGAGTGAAATTACCTAGTATTCAATATTTCTTTGATTGCATCTGGTTTGTCAACAATTGTTGCGTTTAAAAAGGGTGGTGTCATTCTGCCCTCCGTGTTCCCTCACTCTGCAATTAGTAATGGTAGTTACGAAGAGGTGTAAACGTCATCCATGTAGCTAGGTAACCGTGAGTATTTAAGAAGGTGAGAATAAAAGCTGACCTTCTTTTAGGTGTGAACAGGTATGAGATAAGTTGGATTGGACTAGTGAAGGGAGGATTTGTAAAGCTTAGGACATGTGTTTTGGAAGGTGTGCTAGATGTATTGGCTATAAGTTGCTCATCCTGGCCTTGCTCAGCATTGTGGCCAACATTTTGCTTTATTTTCCCAATGGAGAAACAAGATACGCTTCAGAGCATCATCTTGGAAAATACGTGGAGTGCCTTCATGGCATTCTAGGTGGAGGCTTTTTGGTAAGTAATGAGCTTCTTTCAAGTTTATTTTGGAGCTACTCGATATTACTACTTCTTTACCATTTGCACTAGTAAATTGATCAAATACCTCATCAACAGGAATCTCTGAAGTTGTATCAAAATAAATTAGCTAAATTACCCCTTAGGTATTATTAGCTGTTATTGGTTATCTTACCTGCAACATTATGCCTCTTTAAAGCTAAGAAAATCTGAGTCTAGGTTGCAGAATACAAATGCAAAACTGGAACCAAGCCTCTGAGCATGTCATGGTTTGCATAAAGGGTTAAATCTTACATTTTACTTACTTAAAAGGAGTTCAACAATATACCCCTAGATAACTAGCATTTAGGTATAGTTCTTTAATTTCTATTATATGAGATGCTGACAGTTATTTCTCTGCCTTAGCTGTTTATTCAGAGGAACCAAGTGGCAGTTATCAAAGCTTTGCATTCCAGTAACAGCAAAGGATGAAGAGTTGAGTATGTTCATTATAGGACATTGTTAATCTGAAGCTATTATTTTCTATTGTTTATAATTTTGTGGACCACAGTGTAGCATATTTAAGTTACATGATTTCAGGCCTGCTTTTTAATTTACTTTTAAAAGTCCTCTTAGAAATAAGCTACAGATCTGAAAATGTCTGCAAATTGCGGGTTCAAAACTGTTGCAAAAGGCACTCTAGCTTGTGAGAGGTCCTTACAGCTGTGTTACAGACCCATAGCTGGGATTTGCAAAGACTAGGCTTTACACACAGAATAATACAAGTGAAATCAATTAACTGCTCCTGGAACACACTTGTACGATCTCTTCTGGATGTGCAGCATTGGGGCTTAGCAATAGGTTTGAGGAAGGGCTGGCGAGTATGCGACTATTCAGCTGGGTGTTTTTTATTTTACTGTCTTGTTGAGTAAATCTATGCAGTTTGCAGATAACACTTCGCTCTTTCTTTATGGTTTTCCAAGGTACTCCTGGGTATGGAATCTTTTTAAGTGAAACTGTTATTAAGTCCTGATGCTGGTGGGTTGGATACTCTGTTGAATCAACTCTCCTCCTTGATTTTTATGCTAAAAGCTCTGGAGTATGGATGATTTGTGGTTTTTACAGGGAGCTTTTGCTTTGTCATTTTGCATTTCTGTCACTGGAAACTGGTTGTGAAAACCTAGAAGCAGCAAGGTGTCTGTAATGGGATGTTTGCCTGAATTGGGCAAAATACTCCTAGACTTTCTACTCTAGTCGTACTGGTTTGTCACACAGGCAGTGATGACAACTCTTCAGTGACTAATACGTCAGTAATAGTTGGGGGTTTTTAACAAATGATTATAGGAGATTTCTCTCATAGTCCTCATTTGACAGAAAGTGAATGTTTTTTTTTGCAAAACATTTTATTTGACGGATACAGCCTTTAATGTGAACAAAAACTTTTAAAGGTGAAGTACTTTAAGTTGCAGCAGTACCACAGCAGGCTCTTTGTGCACTTAAGTGCTGTATATACACAAAGGAAAAATAGAAATACACCTATCTTGGTGTTGGTGTTACTGATATCAGAGGCAGGATGCCTACTGTGTTAAATAGGAGTGAAACTGAATAACTTACACAGACTGCCTCAACCACCTGCCAAGAGCAATATAAATGAAGTTAGAGTGAGGACTGTGTTTTATCTGTCCTCTATGTGCAACAAAATAGAACAGTGTGGTGTGTCTGCTCCACATCTAGGTACTTATTCCAGCTGCAGTATTCATTGGGCTTCACAATGATGACTGCTGTGGGTGCTTTGGCCATGAGGACTGTGGGAAAAGCTGTGCGGTAAGTGAGCCTTTATGCTCCCATCCCAGATAATCTCTAAAGGCAAGGTGATGGCTGTGTCAAAAATTCATGTCTGTCTTTGCTGTGCAGATGCTGTCCTCAGTTCTGGCCGCCTTTATTGGGATCATTGGTTCTGGGTACTGTATAATCATTTCAGCGCTGGGCTTGTCTCATGGACCATACTGTTTTACTCACTTAGAAAGAAACTGGATCTATCCTTTCACTGAATCCTCTGGAGGGTAAGTTAAATCTTGCCCCATGTGCACATAGGCTTTATTTCAGTACCTTTCAGCAATATCCAGTAACCATATACCAAGATCTGTTTGTAAGTTTATGCTTCTTGCTCACTTGAACTTGGACTTGCTCACTTGCTCTTGAACAGATGGCATCAGTTACCCACACTGCTTAAGTTTAAAACCAAAGCAATATAAATTCTATGTCCTACATAAAGGAATCTGAACATATATGTATATATAGGTAATAATATCTATATACCGTATACTTGCTGTTCATATCCATGAACATCTCTAACATAAAGTTTTAGGACTTTGAGGCATTTACAAACTGTGAATAGCGGTTGTTACGAAAATTGTCTCATCATTTGTGTAAGACTGTTTTGTGAGGCTTGCTTCTGAAGTTGCTCTGCGTTGCTATAAACTGGCCTAATACCTTCATTAGTAAAAATGGCATAGAAGCTTTGTAAATGAAACTAGAAAAGGTTTATAAGAATCTTTGTACACCACAGGGCTGGGAGGGCCAGAAGCGCCCAGCTATCCTTAATTAGGGTTCTTCAGCAAACCAAGCTGAGTTGTATGCTATTCCCCATTAATCCCCACAAGTTCCATAGGCTGTAAGAAGATTTGGTTTGGATCATGACATGCTTTTACAGTGTCTGTATGATTGGAAACCTTGGGATTGTTTCTAGTAACAGTTTATGGCTGATGCCAGACTAGAGAAAGCTTGAGTACTAAGAAACCACATAAAGCAACTTTACAGCAGAGAACTTGAATTTTACATTTCAATTGCGTCTCCCAGGAAGGGACATTCATCCTCCTCCCTCATTCCCTTCTCCCTCCCCTCTTATCCCGTCTCCCCCCATATAACTGAATATAGAAGAACTGAGTCAACTCCTTGCTGAAGGTTCATCAGGGCTGATGTTCTAAAGATATGGATGTGGACTAACAGCTGGAATACTCTGAATTTGCTGTGTTTGGCTCTTCCAGCATAGGTGTGTTAGGGCCCAAAGAAAGCAGCACAAGAGAGGAGGTGACCCATTTGCTTTGGTTCAGTAATTGCTGTTTTCAGAATAAAGGCGCAGTCCTGAAAAGCTCTATGGTTGTTTTGAGAAATAGCTTTGTTCTTTCAGCTTCTTTGAGCTTGCATCTCACTTTAATCAGTGATACAAGATTCTGCCTTTATAACTTAGTTTGCCGTTTGTTTTTTTTTTTTTTGCTTTCTTTTTAAGAAACTAAGACTTAACAAAAATGTATGATTGATAGTTCAACAAGCTCTTAAACAGAGCAAACTCTGCATGGAATAAACCATTGCATTTTCTATTCCCACTTAGAGTGAGTATCCTCAATGCAATTACAGACTAGGTGTCATTTGTTCTAGGTATGGTAAGCATCCCACTCTGTTAATATGCTTCTAATTTCTTTGTACAGGTACTTGTTTGAGTATAACAGGTGGTCTGAATGTCAAGAACCTCATAACATTGTGCAGTGGAATGTCACCCTCTTTGCCATCCTTCTTGTCTTGGGAGGAATAGAGTTCATTCTGTGCTTCATACAGATAATCAATGGCATTCTTGGAGGACTATGTGGATTGTGCTGCAGTCATGAAGAGGTAAGCCATTTGTAGTTACAACCATACTTGGTTTTGGATGTAGGGAGGAAGTTTGGATACAAAGAGGAAGTTCTTTACTGTAAGGGTGGTGAGGCACTGGAATGGGTTGCCCAAGGAAATTGTGAGTGCTCCATCCCTGGCGGTGTTCAAGGTCAGGTTGCACAGAGCCTTGGGTGACACGGCTTAGTGTGAGGTGTCCCTGCCCATGGCAGAGGGGTTGGAACTAGATGATCTTAAGGTCCTTTCCAACCCTAACTATTCTATGATTCTACTTCTCAGATGAACATCAAACACTTGTTACTGATATTACTGTGGAATCTTACTTAGCAGCTACTTCATACGTATTCTTAAACAACAATCCAGCGTATAGGTTTTATTAAAGCCCTGTTGTGTTTAGCATTTTCATGTAGTATTTGACTGCATGACTTCAGCTGATCCCTCAGATGTCACAGTGAAGTTAGGCTGCATAGGAGCTAGAAGGCTTTTCCCCTCCCTGTGGCACATGTGGTCATCAGCACTATATAGGTGTGATATACCTGAAATACAAATCTCCTGGTGGTGTTATTTGCCAAAGCCTAAACAATTGTTGCACAGCATGCTGCAGTTTTGTGGTAGATTACTTGTTCTAGCTATATTGCTTTAGCTGTGTCTTTTGCTGACATGCAGATGTTTTACTGAGAGTATGTAGTATGTGATGTGAAAACCGCAGCATCTGGCCTTGCTAAAGGGAAAGAATTAACTTGCATATAGCTAACAAAACCTGCAAACAGATCTGATGGGTTTTTTGAAGGAAGGTTTTTTTTTTGAAGAAGAGGAATTTCCCCAAACTTCTTTAGATTCCTGTTAAACAGTTCGAGTATGTTGTTAAATTTGGTATCATAGTTGTAGTGTTGGAACTGCTGTAGTTTAAGGTATGAACCAGATGTGATTTATGTCACACACATTATGGCTAAGAATATTTCACATTTTTAATTGACATAGTTGAATGCTGTGGTTTTATCAAAGCTATTACTGTCTTCTTGCTTGTGTCTGCTGCGCTGTAACTGCAGTATGAAAGAGCCATGCTAAGGTTGTCTAAGTGTAGCCGGGTTAATTTTAGCTCTTGTGGTTGGATATAATATTAGCTTTCCTCTCCTTAATAAGTGCCTTTCTTTTTGTTCCCCCCACAGACATACGCTTGCTAGAAACTTGAGAATGTATTGACATCGGTACATATGTGTGATGTATTGAGATATCTGTGGGAGTTTGGGGGGTTTGTTTGGTTTTGGGTTTGTTTGGTTTTGGGTTTGGTTGGGTTTTTTTGTTTTTTTTTTTTTTTTTTTTTTTTTTTTTTTTTTGGGGGGGTGGAGGGGAAGGTTGGGCTTTGGTTTTTTATTTTGTTTTGGTTTTGCATTCCATGCTCACTAAAATGCACGTTGTTTGTTGTCAAACTGCGCTATTGCCATCAATTTAAGTGACTTGGGGCCAGCCTTTGTTGTTAGTCATATGCGTGTTTTCCAACAACCTGCCTGTATCTAAACCAAAATGTATCCTGAATTTCTCTGGTTCATTTCATTTTAGTATGGGCAACTGCCTGAACATGTCACTATAGATGTTGGGTTTGTGCTTTTTCTTTCTACTGACAAAACGGCTCTGTACTTTGTTGTTTTCTTAGTGAAGTTGCACTTTGTTGGAATGAGCACAAACCCAACCTAGTGTGTCCTGGATATGAATGAATACTCGGCTGTAGCAAAAATAAAGCAGCAGTAAAATATGGGTTATTGAGGGCAGATATAGGTACTTCACCTTTTCAGAAGTTTTCTGAACTTCTGTATTTCACAAATAAAGATTTATATTAAAAACACCCAGCAGGTGTCAGTGATTCTTTCCCTGCCCATGCTGAAACACTGCTTTCCTCGTCTTAGTGTAAAAGACAGTGCAGCATTAAAACATTAATGTAAGGCAGTCAGGTTATAACCTATTTCTCCTCTCCAGCAGGCTCTGTCAGAGTGGGAACTGCTTGACTGTTTGGTTTGGATCATTTAGCTGAGCCAGGCAATTGTGCATCAACAAGGGTATAATACTTCAGTGACAGGTACGGCTCTGTGACAGATTAAACTATCTACATGGAGTCTTAGTCCTGGGTCTGGGCTAGTAGTTCATTGCCAATAGCCATTCCAAGGACCAGAGGGGCGTTCACATGCAGTTGAGCTATAGCTCAAAAACATACTAGAAACTTTGAGGTGTGTCTCAAGCTGTTCTCATAGCCCAATCTGCCAAGTACAAAAGTATATCTGAAAAAAGGAATTAACTGTGAAAATGAAATTGCACATATGCATCCACAGCAGCAAAAGAACTCACAGATGGAAAGGATTTGTGTTTAGCATCTCAGGATATCCACTTCTTTCAATGTCATTTATTCATACATAAATACATAGAAGTAGTTGAGGGCAGTCTTTCATACTTTACTGCAACTGCTTGTTGTATTTATCTGTGTCTTGCCCTGCTAAGAAGAGAATACGTACATGTGTATACACACAAAATTCCTTGCAGCTTTGCAGCATGGTGTCTTTATATATGAAGAAACACTGTTTGAAGAAAGCTCTGTAAGTTTAAATTAAGGGTAGCGTGAGAAGGAGGAGGAGGAAGAAAGGAGGGTCTTGATGGAAAGGGCTCAATTCCCATACAACTTACAGACTTGTTTGCTTTTATGCTTGCATGGTTGTTACTTGTCTTTCTAGCAAACACAACTAATTAAAGAACCTAATCAACTTTAGAAATTCCAATGGACAGAATTATTAGGTTGGAGTTTAGAATTAAACCTTTAGCTCAGATGCATGCAGTGCTAATGCACAGTATTACTACTCATTGCTTATGTTGTCATTTGAAAAAAGGCCAGTTGAATTCCTTTGTTGCCAGATGCATGAGACAGTGGTTTGGGAGTTTTGTCAGTTTATCATGGGGAAGAGGTTGGTTTTGGGTTATTTCAGTAAGCAGAGAAGTCACTCATCCAGGGTAAACATGGTTTTCCAGTAATGGGCTTGGCATCAACTTTTGGACATTGACAGCAACAGGAAAGCAGTTCTTGCAACACTAGGTAAGATATTTGAGAAACTGGTTCCCAGGTTTGCATAATACTTAGTATAAAATGAAGTGGATTTTGGTTTTGGTTGGATGGTTTTTTGTTGTCTTTTGTTTTATTCTAGCAGTACAGTGTGCCAACAGCAATACACACCTTGATTTGGTATTTGCAGAGCTCAGTTTAAGTACAAAATAAGTCACGATGTGGACTGCTATACTGCAGAAAAAATGCTGTCTCAGATGTTGTTTTCCATGTTTCTTTAATCAGAGTAGATTACTGTGGGAAATAGCAGCAAATTACATTGTTTCAAGCCTATTACATGATCTCTGAGTTTTTTAATAAAAATTCAGTCCTGGGGATGTGATGAGCCTGTTTCTAATTCAGCTGTTTTTTCTGAACTGTAAGGCATAGCGTTGACGATATGAGTTCTGTCCATGCCTGTGAGCCTGCAAAGGGAGGTTTGCCACTAATTTCTATTAGAGGGAATCCTGATAAAAGTGTCTGTAGTAATTAGGGAGTAAACCAGCAATATGGGAAAATCCTCAGATTAAAGTTTAAGGACTTCAAAATGAAATGTCCTAGAAAAAGAGGGGGAAATGGAGAGTCATAGCAGAGAACATGTAGAAAAAGGGTATAATTGCATGAGTACCACCATGCCCATTTCCTTGGATGATCTCATTCAGAGCAATAGGAAGGAATTAGTTTCAACATGCAACCCAGTTTTTTTGTGAGATCATGAGAGAAGCCTTGTGTGCAGAGCCTGAAACAGCTATTGAAGAAACAGAAGGAAAATATGCCATGATGTCATTGCTTCTAAAATCAGCCTTCTTGCCTTTGATAAAGCCCATGTTTTTTTGTTCTCTGACTGTGACTTTCCTATTGAGTAAACCCAAAGCTCATTCTTCAGTTACTTTTCTGATGACTCACAGGAGGTGTTTTTGTTGAGGCTGCCCCAAGTTAGCAGCAAGTGTTGGTTCACCTTTAGGGTGGTATCTGCAAAACTCTGGTATTAATTCTCTGTAGTGTAAGGCAGTGTGGACACATTTATCATTTGACAGCCCCTCCTTCCCTATATAAGGTATAGGAAAAATTTGGGGCTTCAATAAGGCTGAGCAACTTGCCTTCTGTCACAGAGTATCTGCATCATAATCTGTGTTCTCGGGGGGAGTGCATTTCTAAGCAGTTGCTAGGAAATGCGGTTTTTTTAAGTTCCTTCCTGAGTCCAATTTCTTGACATATTTTATTTGAGAGATCACAAAGGAGGATCTTTTAGAAGGGCAACTGCTACTTAAAGACACATGCTTAGAAAGGACAATGAGTTTAGACAGCGATATTCATCTATTGTTCTGCTAACTGTTAAGCACTTCTCTCTCTGGAGTCATATCCCAGTCATCCTGTTCCTGTGAATGTGAAATAACTGAATCAATCTGAGGAGGTCAAAACGCCTTTCATATCTAAAACCTTGTAATCTTTTGTTAGCTTAGAAGAGCGAAACTTCCAAAGTTCCTGAGATGGCTTTAGAGACATGTGGAAACTGTTTGAGTTGTCTGTTGATACCTCTTGCACTTTGGAGTATTGTTGTTAACATCCTATTATACTTCCCTAATGGGAAAGCTTTGCATGCCGCCAGTTACCAGCTTTCCAACTACGTGTGGTATTTTGAAGGGATCTGTTTCTCGGGTGTGATGGTAAGTGTTGATTCTATGAATTTTTAATGAATTGCATCCTGCTGCAAGTAACGTTGGGTTACTGTACAGCAATATAATTGTGCTTTTAAAGAGAGTATGGATTACTTTCACAAAAACATTACAGGCAGGAAAGACTTGATCAAACTGAAAAAAAGGTGAATATCCTGAATGACGTGCTGTGTATACCATTTAATTTCATGTAAGTGGTTTTGCAGTGTTGATTGTTTTTTCTGCTGACTTTATGTGTAATTTATATTTGTATTACGGAGCCAAGCATTGTGTTGATTTAATCCTCTGTGGAGGCTGAGTTAGAACTCTTTTACCAAAACAAAATGTAACAAAACCTAAAAAAGCTTTTCATAACTGTTTAGATGCTTTTAAGAGCTGTGTGCAATCCGGTATTTAGAGGAATGGATACAGTTCACAATGTATCAAGTGCCACTGTCGTTAGGCAAATGCATAAGTTTATCTCACTGTGATGGGCATATTGGGATTTTCTCCATTATATTTGTAATATGCTCATCTGCAGTAACATACAACCACAGATTTGCCCACTGCCCGTACTGTTTGTTGTGTTCATAAAGAGCTGTAGGCTCAAGGACAGAAAGCAGGTATGTAATAAAAGTGCGTAAGTAAGGTGGTTTTATGAAGGTGCTGAACTGTGAGAGTTATTAAAACATGAGATATTCTTTTGGAATTGTGTATTCTTACAAGAATCTTTTCTAGTGAAGAGAAAACTGTCTGGCAGAGTTTGAACAGAAAAGCATAGTTGAAAATTTGGGAAAATGTTAACTGTGACAGTGACATACATATTTTGAAGAATTTTTAGCCTTTAAAATATAAATAGAGCATAACAGATGCAGTCCCCATCTTCCATAGGTGTGGACTTTGGCTTAGTATCTCCAGTCATTTCACTGACCTTATAATGTTCCCTTACAGATCCTTCTGCTGGCAGTAATTCTAATAACACTGGAGTGTAGTGTGTTCTATCGGTGCTGCCAGAGTGAGAGCTGTAACAAAACCTACAGGGTGAGTCTGTGTTTTATTTTTGTGCATATCTTCAGCATTATTTCTGAGTGCCTTCCTGCTGTTGTGTTTCCAGCACATCCTTCTGCCTTCTCCATGGCAATGTTTCTACTTCCTTTTACAGAGAAGGATTCGAAGTTGGATTGAGAGGTCACAGAATCGTAGCTCCTTCCTTCTGATGCATAAACAGGATGAAAGAAAACTAAACAAAAAAAGAAACAACACCAAAAACCCCGTGTAAAATAAAATTAAAACATAGAAGGCCCGAGAGCTTCAATGGAATGCCCCAACTAAACAGCTTCATCCCCTTGCTTGTATTTGGAAGTTATTTATCCAGTAATGACTCAATATACACTATCTGGGATGCAAACATATTTAGTGCGTGATTGTGTTCCTCTCACATTTTGGGAAACAGTTGTGAAAAAATGCAAGTTAAAAAAAACAAACCCCAGAAACAAACAGCAAAACAAGATTTAACTGAGTTGTGAGACTGTTGTAAACTCTGTCAATCTTTATTTTATGTGTGCATGTTTACTATTCTTTACCTGGTATTTTTCTTTCTGAATTTTGAAGACTGGGGAAATCAAGTGTGAAATTCAACCTCAAGGGAGTAGCTAGGCAGGCTGAATGACTATTTGCTGTGGACACTGTCCCCACGCAGTAATTTTTATTTTCTTTTTCCCTGTTCAGAGTTTTTTATCAATTGTGCTGGCCCTGCTTGGAGTTGCTTTCTCTGGATATAGTTGCATCATTTTTACCTTGGGGTTGATCCAAGGCCCCTTTTGCAATTCATCAGATGGTTGGGGTTATATCTTCAAAGACACTGCTGGAGGGTAAGAAACATCAGTGTAAATCTCTGAAAGAAACTGTTTATCAGAACAATAGTTAGTCAGATTCTCTTGGAGTCTTATGCAAAATGGCATAGTCTCTTGAACACAAGACCTGTATTGGTGAGTGAGGTTTTTCAGCTCGTTGAATGAATACCAGAACCTTCAAAGAAAGGTATTTGCTTCCTCGTAAGGAAAGATTAAATGTAAGAATCTTTGTACTGATCAGAACTGGAGGTCCATCTAGATAAGCGTCCTTTATCTGGTGATGGTTACAATCACATATAGTGAAAAAATGTAAGATTAGAGTGATTGTAGATGGATACTTTCTCAGTATATTCCCATGAATTCTTCAAGTTTTTGAATCAAGGATTATAGATGGCATTTTTATGTTTAATAACTTAGTAGGTTTCTCTTGAACTTCTAAAACTCAGTGAAGTCTGTGGTTTGATCAGTGGTAGTTTTAGCATACAGCTGCTGTATCTCATAAAACACTGAAGTAAGGCAGATGAAGTGTTGTATGTGTCCCAGCCTCCAACAGGCATAAAAGGTTGACTCAGATGTGTAACCTGAGACTGTTTTCACAAGATTTTATGTTCTCCAGTTAAAAGGTCAAAGTTTTACAAGGCTTGAATATTTCAAGTCATATAATGCCAAGGTCTTCCAGCTGCATTTGAATTCACTGAGGCTTAAATTTGTCAGAGGATCACAAACAAGTTCCTTCAGCATCCAACAGGGTAGTTCCTAAACTGTGGCCTTCTCTGACTTAAGTCAGCTTTATTTTAAAACAGTGAAATGTATCCTGCAATCTCTGCTATGCGTCACCAGCACTGCCATTCCCATTTGGAAATACAAAAAGGAGAACCTGAGTTCAACATAAAGGGCCAGATGCTGAATAATGCACTCCAGATTTCCCTAAAGCATTTCAGTTATGAATGTTTAGAAAAAAAGCAAATGACACTTTGTGAGTCTAAGGTTTTGCAATTAACCTTCAGGCCATAGCATGTCTCGGTTAATAGGGCACATGTCTGTTGTCCACATTATGATCTTCAAGGATGCAAAGCATGGCTCTAGAGCAACTGGAAATAGCACATGGTGACACTTCAGCTCTGCCATTTAGGCTGCATGTGCTGTTTAGATTGATACTGTTGGGTGTTCCTGCTCTCTGCGTGGAACTGATGTCAGCTGGCCTTCACATAAAGGTGAAATTAAATCAGTGAAAGGAAAATTCCCATTTTAGACTTGGCTTCTGCCTTTTGAAAAAATGGCAGTGTCCTTCTAACACTTGGGTGTCTAACAGGGAAACTACTGAAGCAGGTGTATTTGAAGAAAATAAGTGTTCCCATGCAGCTGAGTTTGATAAACCTAGGCAGGAGTTATGCTGGCGTAATGAAAGACTAGAGGCTGGCTCCTAAACGTGAAACATATAAAGCCCAGTATGGGTTTTATATAGATTTTAGATGAAATATATATATTTTAATTGAATTACACTCACCACATTTAATTTGCTTCTCGTTGCTGTTTCTCTAATAGGTACCTCACAGATTACCCTGCTTGGTCTCGGTGCACCGAACCTGCTAACATAGTGGAATGGAATATCATCTTACTCTCTATTCTGATTGCTCTTAGTGGACTGCAGTTGATCATCTGTTTTCTCAAAGTGGCTGCTGAGTTGAAACGGACACTCTGTGGGACCTACTCTGTTTTTGTCCAGGTAACAAAATACCTGAGGTGATTTCTTCAGCCATCTCTAAGTCGGTTTAGCTTCAGCAATTTCTCTCAGTTGAGGACCTCCCCTTTTGGTTTATGCCTTCTTTATGCTGCCACATTTTTTTACCAGAGGATATGTACTGATAATAAATCTAATGTGTTAAATTCATTCACTAATTCCTTGTGTTACAGGTATTGGTGGCTGCTCACTCTTGACTTTTAAGGCTAGGATTGAGAAAGAAAAATGTGTCTGGCAGTTCAGTGCTGATGCTGAGTCCATTACTCCTATGTCAGCAGAGGCTTCTGAGTACCTTTCTTCTAGCGTTCAATGTGTTCAACATTCTTATCAATGTGTGAGTTTCACAGCAAACAGAAGAAAGATGCAAGAGGCAATATGTAGTAGTCATGATCTGTACATCATTTTTTACTATGTTTTCAGTAGGTTATTGAAACAATAACTGAGAAGGCTCTGCTTTGGGCAGAAGAATTAGTTGAACCCCAGAGCTGAAGTGCCTGATCCTGCTCACCTGCACGCTGGTGTGAAGTAGTGTAGTTTAGTGTGGTATTCAGTTTCCCCAGCTGTGGAGGTAGGGTCAAATTAGACATCCTTAACCTTCCCTGTCCATCTGTACCGTGATCAAGGAGCCCTTAAGATTTTTATGTCTCTAACAATCTCAGTGATAACAGCACAAATGAGAGAGATTTCTAATTAGGAAAAGTAGCAACCCTCAGTAGCGTATATGTGCACCCACACGCACACGTATATGTACACATGCATACACACACCGACAACAGGGTTAGTTCTATCATGTAAGTGAGAAATGTTGGGATGGCAGAGCAAGTGGGATGGCAGTGTCTCTGCAGCATGAAGCCTCCTGAGCAGTGCTGGTCAGCCGGGACAGAGGAACTGCAGGTGCCCTGGAGGGCTTTAGGCAAACAGATAGTGGAGGCTTCTTGTAGGAATGTACTGTAACAGCAACCTACATAACGTCAAGGCCTGAGGCAATTTCTCTCAAAACATTCTTGCTAGTGAAAGAGCCTCCTCAGCCTGGGATCCAGCTCAGCTTCCAGAAAAGTCAAAAGCAATATTGTCAGCTTGTCCCCAAGCACAGAGTAGAGTCACCTCTGGGGGTCTGATTGTGTTGGATTTCTATTGGATGTGGATGTTGGAACAGTCAAACAACTTAATCTGAGAAAAAGAGGGCAATCACTTCCTTCGTTTTTTATTTGCAGGCTGGGATTCTCTGAAAATGACAAGGAAATCTTCACTGCTTCTCCCTCATCCCTCAGAAAAAAAAGAGAAATGTCTTCTCCAACATTTATGATGGTAGATATGAGTGCTGCAAAGACTGTGAAACCCTTGTTTTAAATCATTGTGTCTCAAGCCTCTCTAGCTTAGAAGAAGTTATTTGAACTGACATCTACATTTTTCTGGTTGTTTTCTAAGCTGTTCAGTTGTCCCTGGCAGAGACTCTTCATTATCTTTTACCCTCCAGCTTGTTCTGGCAGTAGAGAGATTTGAATACCATGGATCTCCTTTTATATGAAATATATCTTTTTTTTTTTTTTTTTTTTTTTAAATGAACTGCTGTAAAGCTGCCATAGAACTGCTTTTTTACTCTCTTCTCTTTGTTTAGAACACAGGAATATTTGTTGTTCCAAAATGGTCTGATAATAAATTTTAGTTACAGACAATGATGAAGGGCAGCAGCTAATCCTGCTCGTTCTGTCTTGGAAGTTCTTAACTGCACAAAGCAATTACTGGAAAAAGTCTATCAAGTCTTCCTGTGGAAGGGCTTTTAGAGCAGTATCCAGACCTGAGTGAAAGATTAGATACACAGCTTTGAAGTCAGCTGTGCTAGTTACATCACAGTAATAGCTGCACTGGGTTTCTTTTTATTTTATACTTGGAGGCAAACTTTTTTCAGTCAATTATTATGTGACTTGACGGAATATATAAGGGAACTTTGAAAGCACGCAGTGCTAGTTTATTAATACTCTTCTAAATACCCTGACTTTGCTGCAATGAAGGGCTAATATTCTTGGCAATAATAATCAGATGAAAAAAGAATAATCCATTTTAAATTAGCAGATAAAAAATAGTTGTATTTTCTCAAAGAATTATTGTTTAAATCCCAGTGGAAATTTGGGAATTTACAGTAAGGTGGACGTTTGGCTTATTTGCAGCTGCATGGGCAGCAGTTTGGCTGTATTCAATACTCTAGTTATGAGAGAGTGAACACCCAGGTGAAATCAAAATACGTACTTCAGACTTGTGGTAATGCACATAGCTCATACATCAGAATTAGTGCTATTCAGCTATACCAACATCAAATATAAAATGCTGCTAGCACTGCAAACTGTCCAGTAAGTAGCAGCTATGGGTAAGATATTTAGAAAAAAATAGAATATATCAGTCAATTTTTTCTCAAGACAAAACTCATATTTTGCCTCAATATTCCTTTACTAGATTGTTTTGAAAAGCTGATTTTTTTCCTGTAGGATTTGAAAAATGCATTTTAAGTTTTAATTGCTTAGTTACTATTAAGTTGCAAGAAGTCATGAAGAAATTAATGATGTTTAAGAATGGAGCTAGTCTTCTGAGAATGATGCTTAAGAATGAAGGTAGTTCAAGGTGGCATGGGTGTTCAGAGATGCATGATTATAAAATGGGGACTGTTTGTATCTGCACACTTGTTTTTCCCTAGGTTTAAATATAAATCATATCACTAATCTACTTAAATGATAATCCCACATTTTTATGGACTTGTGGATATTGTTTGCAGACAGAAGGAAAGGAAGGAAGACTTTACAATCAACCCATAGTCCTACCAGACATCTTGGAGAATCTTGCTATTTTCATGCCTGCAAACTATGGAGCTGTTTGTTTCGAAGATGTTAGAAATATTTGAAAAAAAAAATTTGGTTATTTGGTTGAGAAATAGTTTGTGTTGGGTAGATATTCAAAGCAGAAAATCCCTACGACTGCGAAATATTCCTGAAGTGAATGGTGCTGTTTCACTGAAAAAGGGTATTCTATTCAGACTCCAGCTCAGCCATGGGGAAAATAGAGGCTTATCTTCAGGCAAACATGGACTACTGAGAGAGATGTTGCTATGCTGGATGAGAACAGTGAAACACTTTAAAGTTACACTGGAAACTTAACGCTTTTCTTGCTCCTGTATATGTCCTTTCTACTTTTCAGTATCTTCTGACTCTGCTTATGTGAAGTCTTGAGCTTGGCAGATGAAAGACGTGCAGAGCAGTATCTAGTTTGACAGTTTTTTCCATATTAATATTATTAGTGGCTGTACCTAACGATTGATGGGGCTTGGCTGTCTTTAGTTCATTCTTTTTTTCTTTTTTTTTTGTTTGTGTGTTATTGCCTTGTGAATTTACATTTCTGCCCTATTAGAGACTGGTATCTCCTATTTTAGTGGCTTAAATCAAATAAAAGGTGTGCAGTTTGGTTCTTGTTGGACATATTGATTCTGCAACCCTCTTCATCCGTAGTCTGTATATTGGCATTGCCATTGCCGTAGCCAGACTCAACTGTGACTTGGCAGCTCACCTTTTAAATGGCCAGTTTATTAATTTGAAATTGATGGTAAGAATACTGAAGGCTAACAGTGGTTGCATTTGCAAATTTAACAACTTGTTTCACACAGGGCTTTTGGATGTAAGGCAAATTTAAACTTGATCTAACCAATTTAAAACCTCATTCAATCCTAAATAAGGTGTCTGTAAGAAGAGGTACTTTTAACCGTACCTTGTTGCAAATCCAAGATTCCTGTAAGGAATATTAACTGACTTGAAATCTAGACATAACAGGCAACTCTGGTAGTGGTGTATAAGGCAGTGTGACCATCTGTCTCTACAGCTGCAGAAAACAGACCTCACCCTGACAACAGGAGAAGGAAGTGGGCTGCAGAGCCAGGACAAAGCTCAGTCCATGCTAGCATACAAGAAACCCTTTTTTGAAGAAGTGTTCCTGAACCTGAATTGCATATGCTGCTTTTTAAATAAAATATCCTGGGCACACCTGGAACAAAGCTGCAGGTTTGATGTTATGAACTTCACTAAGTATGGAGTTAATATTGAAATCCAGAAGTTAGAGTTTCATCAGTATTTGTTCTTTACAGCCTATGCATTTTGCTTGAGTATTAAGATGCTGTGTCTACAATGAGAATATAATTCATTTAAAACACTGCAACTGGAAATAGCTGTAGAGACTTGATTTTGACCACAAATAATTGTGGGCTGAGATTTGTAGTAGAATACTGTGGAGCCCCAAACACACCTTTGCATGTTGGGATATATTATTCCTTGTGCAGGTGAAAGTGAGTCTCACTGAAGTACAGGTTCCTGATGTTTCACATGTTGGATGGAGGTGTTTTCCCACATCAAAAAAGAATAGGTTGGCAGAGGACAAATGAAGCTTCTCAGAAAGTTGAGGTTTACCTGCAAATTTTTGCAGGAGATCAGAACAGCAGAATGGGCAGCAGACTATAAGCACATCATTCAGACTAGAGAATTATGAAATTGTGGGGTTTCAGTCTAGTCTGGGAGCTTCTGTTAAGACTTTTTTGTTAGAATATTCCATGTTTGCTTTTGTTTTGGTTTCTTGTTTGTTTGTTTCATCAAAGAACATTTTTGAAGTAGAAGATCAGCTTTGTATTTTCAAAGCGCACTTCCAGAACAGTCATTGCATTCTCAGCATCCTCAGTATGAGAAATGAGGTACTGTGGTTTAAAACAATAAGGGGATATTCGTGACACCAAACTGCAGACTCATAATGTGACCAATTAAATTAGGTGCTTAGTCTTTTTAGGTCTTTTTTACCAGAGCGCAATATTTAGCTTGTATTGCTAAGTAATGCAGGCTTCGGGACCTTGGTCACCTCTCTCAGCTTTTTGAGTTCCTTAAGGAACTCAAAAAGATACTAGGGAAAGGCACAGAAATATCTTAAAAGTTTGGGTGAGGCACAATTAAAAGTTGTAATGGAAAAATCTTGCCTGTCAGAAGTTTTTGTTTATCTTTAAATAAAACCAGCATGCAGTTCTGCAAATCAAGAAAAAGTAATTTAGAGGAGTCGAAGGACTTGGGCAAAGAAATGCTCATGGTTTTACCCTCAATTAAATGTGGAGATTTCAAGGATACTGCTTGCGTGTTTTTTCTTTTCCTCAGTCTGATGAAAATTAAGAATAAAGCAAATAGCCTACATATACATGAACAACTCTGGTGAGTATTAAGGAATGACTTTGAATTTAAGTAGTATAAGAGAAGGTAAGCGTTTCCTAATTTTTACCTGTAGTTAATTTACAGATGGGGCATAGGCAACCTGTACAAGCTGAACTTTCCACTGACCTTCATTTTTGGCAAATTAAAAAAAAAATCCCTGCTGTCCTGGGTTCAGCAATAGCAGTCATTTTTCTCCTCCTTAGTAGCTGGTGCAGTGCTGTGGTTTTGACTTTTGGCCTGGGAACAGTGCTGATAACACCGATGTTTTTAGCTGCTGCTCAGTAATGTTTAGTCTGACCAAGGACTTCCTGCGCCTCATGCTCTGCCAGGGAGGAGGGGAAGCCGGGAGGAAGCAGAGACAGGACACCTGACCCAAACTGACCAAAGAGGTATTCCATACCACAGCACGTCATGCCCACTATACAAACTCAGGGCAGTCACCCAGAAAGGCTAGATGACTGCTGGGTCGGGCTGGGTATCGGTCGGGGGGTGGTGAGCGGTTGTATTCTCTTCCCTTGTTATTTTCCTTGTCATTATTATTATTGGTGGTAGCAGCAGTGGTTTGTGTTATACCTTAGTTACTGGATTGTTCTTATCTCAACCTGTGGGAGTCACATTCTTTCAATTCTCCTCCCCAAACCCCTGGGAGCGGGGGGCAGGGACAAAGGGGGGAGATGAAGGGGAGGGAGTGAGACGGTGTGGCTGAATAGGCTTAAACCACGACACCCGCAGAAGTCATTTTGAGCATGTGATGCCAACCTGGGAAACTCCAGAATTTCATCATAGGTTTGGTCAGATTTCAAGAACTTGGCTTTAGCTACAGTCATTTAGACAGAAGCAGAATCATCCATTTAATGCAGATGTGTAGAAGGTTCCAAAAGGTGAGATTATGAACTTCAGTATTCTGGCAGTGCCTGAATTTTTTAATCTGAATAGTGATTAAAATTGGTAATTTATCTGTATATCACTGTCCTCCTAGTAAATAAATTTTAGATTTGTATGTCCATTAAGGGAAACCTGTTGTACTTTAGTTATGTTCTTCTATCCAATATACTCATAATTTTTCTGGCCATTAAGAAAAAGAAGATTTTGGTTATTAGAGATGGTTTTAAGTTGCCATACAGTGAAAAATGTCATTTAGAATGAGTGTGAGTCTGTCAGTGCTCAGAATGCAGAAGAGATTTTTTAAGAGTTCCCAAGCAACTGAAGATATATCGATATTTCATAGAACTCTTTACAGTTGGCAAGTTTATAGGTGGCTTAATATGTCTAAAGCATACACCCAGGATGTATGCTTGGAAAAAAAATGCAACTGCAAACTTCAGGTGGGTGGGGTTCGTGTGTTCTGTATTTAAGATTCAATTTTG
The DNA here is from genome assembly GCA_039720435.1 of Amazona ochrocephala. Lineage (NCBI taxonomy): Eukaryota > Metazoa > Chordata > Aves > Psittaciformes > Psittacidae > Amazona > Amazona ochrocephala. The sequence goes on along the minus strand of CM077884.1, from coordinate 35,556,720 downwards.
TTCTTATTTCTCAGTGAGACAGATATGAAATATTTACAGAACTTAAATAAGCAAAAGTATGGCTTCCTAGCTGCCTGTCCTGGTTAATCCATTTAGATAATGGTGACAGTTAAAGGTTATCTGGAGCTTTATGCGTCTGTTATGCTTTTAATCATTGAGGAATGTGACTTATCCTGTCTGGTGATAGACTAGGAGGAAGATAACATAGGGAGCTAATTTTGTGGAATTTCTGAGTCTCATTTCCATTTGGGCAATACTGGAACTGCTTGGAAATGAGATACAAACATCCTCCACCTCCACTGGTAACCAGACGGTCCTCTTCATCTCTAGCCGTATGTGCCACATTTTGTGTTAAAATTAGATTTCCAAGGGAACCATGGTGGATTAGCAGAGCTTATCCACAGACACATCAGCTCTGCTCTGATACCAGTGACCTAATCCTCTCTTGTCTGTGTTGTACCGGCTTAGCAGTTGCTGTGCAGAGGGGAACAGACGGCTATCTGTAGGTTAAGAATGAGCAAGGAAAATAGGCAGCAGAGAGTGTGCGCCTACAGGGCCTGCCCTGCATCCAGTTATGTCAGCGTACAAGCAGATACACTAGGAAAAACAGGTGTCATTAGAGATTTTCACAACGCACTTAAAAAGTTGTGTTCTTGTGCTGCACATCACCAAAATGATTTTATGAGTAGTATGCAAGCTATAGAGTGATAAAGACTGTGAAGAATGTAATTAAGCTTAAGTATGTGAAGCCATTTCAATCTCCTGTACTTTCAGTTCAGCTCCAAGATTTACAGTCTGGTAACAGTCTAAATGGTAATTTGTGTGGTAGTATCTTGGCAGAAATTGAAGAAAATTCTTTAAAGATTATCTGAACTGATGTGATTACCAGAATCTTTTGTTTACTCTTGACACACAGAGACATTGTGCAACATTTTCTTGTGTTCACCAAAGCAAACAGGAGCAGGGAGTGGGGGGAGGCAAGGAGGGTGGTGGGCGGGAAAGACACGAATATATAAAGGGAAATTGCATGTGCCTGCCCTGTTTTTGTATTTCACATTTTCCACAAGGTTCATGAGTACAAGATGAAGCTTTTCTTCTTAAGTTGCTTGGTGGTTTCTTGCTGTTGCCAAGTCGGGGCAGTGAAGAGGGAATACTACATTGGCATTATTGAGACAGAGTGGAACTATGTACCTGGCAATGCCAATATCATATCTGGACAGCTTTTTGCAGAAGAAGAGTAAGTAGAACAGTTTACGCTGGTTGGTTGATTTTACAGCATTGTCTGCTTCAGACACTAAGGACAGACTGAAAGCCTAGTGAAGGCAGAGAAATGAGTCCTGTTGGTGTCAGGGAATCATAAGGGAATTTTGACTTATCCTGGCTTCCTTGAGAGCTGCATTCCAGTGGTCTGCTAATTAAAAGCATTGGAATATATGTGGGGGTTGTGTGAATTGTTGCGATGAAATGTTTACTAACTGGAGACAAGAAAAAGACCCTGAATGTCTAATGATATTTAATTTTGAATGGGTTAAGTCCCAGTGCTGAAGAGAAGACTGTGCTGGTACGTTTCTAAGTGCAGAAGTTTGACAAATTTGAAACTTTCCTACTGGGCACAGGTTTCGTTTTCAGATATTCATTGTTGGCAGTGGCTGTTTTCACTGGTGCAGCAGCACAGCTGGGTCTTTCCATGAGCTGGGTTGCTTGTTATGAGGCAAGGAGGGTCCTGTGCAAAGTGAGAGCAGTAAGTAGGATGAGGATAAGTGTGGTGAGGAGAAGGGGAGCACCTGAAGATATGAATGATCAATAAATAAAAACTCATATATAAAAAGCATCAGAGAAATATCAGAGAGAGAAAAAAGTTCCTTCTTTTCACTGCCTTTAAAATGAAATAGGACAATATTAAAATAAAAACAATGAAGAGAGAACTCAGAAATTAGAAAAATCTCTGAAATTTAGTTCTTGTTTAGTTTGTAGATGAGGGGTTAGGAGATTTCCTGTGGTTTGTTTTCTCTAGTGAGAGCTTACAATCTCTCAGCCATAATCTGCTGCTTCAGGCATGGGACAAAGCAGTCAACTTTTTTTTTTACTCATAAACTGAGTGACACTGAAGACACTGCCAGTGGTGCAGCAGCTGAGAAATGGTGGGACATGGCATCACGTCTGAAAATTGCAGAGCTGCCTTGTGATACAGCAAGCTACCACTGTTCACTGCACTTTCACTGCATTTCTCTGCTGTGTGACAACCTGCAGCATGCTAAATTAATTGCAGTTTTTCAGTGGTTGCATGTCTGTAATGAAGCTGGTCCCTTTTATCCTACTTTTAATTTCAGCTTTTCTGATTCTTCTTTTTCACCTGAACCTGTCAACTAAGAAGCTCTGCCTGTATGGAGATTGATATTTATAGAGGCAGGGAAGAGCAGGAGAAGGGAAAAGGTGGTGTACCTGCTAGGAGGAATACTCTACAATTAAATAGTAGCTGTTTAAACAGTCCAAGAAGAGATGTAGTATATTTGTTTGATTTAATTTGTGGCTGAAAAGCTTCAGGCTCTCAGACTTTCAGTAACAGAGCTTCTGCAACAAAGTTTATGTTCTCCAAGTTTCAAGGAACTCTGAATTGGCATTTTAATTACATTTCAGATCTGTGCTTGCCAAGGTACAAGCAATTCATAGAACTGTATAATCACAGAACGGTTTGGATTAGAAGGGAATTTAAAGACCATCTAGTTCCAGCCCACTGTCATGGGCAGGGACACCTTCCACTAGGCCAGGTTGCTCAAAGCTCTGACCAACCTGGCCTTGAACATTGCCAAGGATGGGGCAGCCACAGGTGCTCTGGGCAACCTGTGCCAGTGCCTCACCACCCTCACAGGGGAGAATTTTTTCCTAATATCTAATCTAAATCTCCCCTCTTCCAGTCTAAAGCCACTCCCCCTTTTTCTATCATTACATGCCCTTGTAAAACGTCCCTCTCCAGCTTTCATGTGTGCCCCCTTTAGGTATTCTAAGGTTTCCCCTTCCCCACGTGCTCAAACAATGCTCAGCTTTGTAGGAAATATTTTGCATTTTTTGGCAGTATTAATTTGCTTTACAACGCAGCCTGCTGGGAACATGAAACCAACTTGGCTTGGTTTCTCATCATGTAAGATGAGAAATCAGGAGGCTGCTGAACTTCAGGCAGTGTTGCTCTATCTCCTGGGATTGCCTCCTCCTGGAGTAGGTTCACTTTCACAGCTAGTCCTCATAGCATGGGCAGGGAACTGTGCAGGAGGATTTGTTGTTAAAGAGGCTCTAGAATTTGGACTAACAGCATCAACCAAAAGTAGTGCTACTGGTCTGAACAGCCAGTGCTGGCAGTTTCTCTTTCCACTGTAGTTAGCAAATACAAGCACTTTTCCCACAAAGATAACTCTTCTCAGAGAGCAAAATATTTAATGAAAGGTACCTGTCCCCTCAGCACAGGCAAAGGTTGACTCCAAAGCCTTTCTCAGTTGATAGTTTTCAGAGACACGTGGTGACCTTTGGCTGCTGGTGCTTGGGCAGTGTATCCATGATGGGTACTCACTTCACTTCCTACCACATGTAGGAAATACCGTCTACATCAGTCTCATCTTAGCCATGGGTTAGGCTGTTTCCTTGCTAATGAAGCCTGGTTTTTTATATAAATGTATAAATTGTATCAAATACCCTTATCTTCAGTCTACAAAATAGGTATAAAAAATTCAGGTTGGTGCTTAGTATCTAATCTCTATATGGGTGCCTAACTCTTCACAATAAGAAGCCTATTTGCTCCTAGACACGTACAGTTGTGCACAGTGCTACTGAGGCCTGGTCTTGTATTTGAGGCTATACTAATTAATACCATTCAAATATGAATAGCTGACATTAGAGATGCATTTGTGTATTTTCTTCACAGGCAGGCTGGAGTCTTTCTCAAAAGAGGACCACATAGGATAGGAAGCACTTACAAAAAGGCTGTCTACACTCAGTACACCAGTCATTTATATGATGTGGTAGTTGACAAACCTTCCTGGCTGGGGTTTTTAGGCCCTATTATCAAGGGAGAAGTTGGAGATTCCATTATTATACATTTGAAAAACTTTGCTTCCCGAAACTACACGCTGCATCCACATGGTGTAACCTACACAAAGGAAAATGAAGGTAAGCTTGAGTCCATTCTGTGCAGGACTTATACAAAGTTAACCATTCCTCTGGGTGTGATACCCTCTCATCAAAGAGAAGACTGGTCAAATAAATAAAGATTTTAAACAGGACACAATAAATATAAAGTAAGAGCTAAGAAGTTCGATAATTTATTGAAAGTGAAATACAAAGCCAGAAGTGGAATTCATGAAGGTGGCAATTTTAGATCAAAATTCCACCTGAAGTAAGACTGTAATTGTATATGGGATACAGAATTGAGGATTTCTGAAGTAAAAGTTGATGCTTTCACGAAGATCTGAATAGTGATAACTTACAGCTCCAAATTCTTGGCGCTGAATTTGTACATATTATGTGTAAGATACACAAAAATTTCTTAAGGTGGAGAAGCAGCTACTGCTTCAGTAATAAATTAATGAGATGGAAGTCTGACACACTTCAAGATGTTTTGTTAGGGGTACTGACTGGATTAGTGTCGATTTGCCCTTGCAATAGCCTATCATGCATCATGCCACACTCAGGTGGTGGGGAATTTTCTGTAAAAGAAGGCACCAGAATATGGCTGTTGAAAGTTTTTTAGTGGGCCTTAAAATGAGTGTGTAAATTGTTGAGAATATGATGTTGTCTCAAAAGCAGTCTTTAAAGTATTTTCATTAGAAGAATTTATGAAGTACTAGCCATACAACTACTATGTGACTTGATACAGATACATCCTGTGGGAGCAGAACAGTGTGTTTTATAGCAGTACACACACTTCTTAGAGCAGTGTTTAATTTTTTCTCCTGTTGCTCTCATTCCAGCAACACCAATACTGCATCTGTCCCTAAGGAATATTTTAGAACAGTGTCCAAGATTAATATTTAACAAATGCTTTACAAATATTTGAATTGTTATCTGTTTAGCTGAAGTACATAGTGCCCTCCTAAAAAACAAAAGACGAAATTTAACATCCCATTAATCAAAGCGCTCCCATGGGATTCAAAGGCAAATGACAAGACTCATGAAGAGAAGAAAATATCTACTCACCTGATTTTAAACATTTTTAAAGGTTTTGTTTTTCCCTGTATTTCTATGTTCAGTCTGTTTTACTGCAAAATCAGTCCATTTTACTGCAAAATGTAGTCAATGCTAAAGCGTGGCAACTGCTATCCTGACAACATATTGTAAATGTGTTCTGTTGACGGTGGCTGTGACATTCTTCAGGTGCCTTTTATCCTGACAACACCAAAGATTTGCAAAAGAGAGATGATGCTGTGGAGCCTGGAAGCCAATACACGTATACATGGGACGTAACAGAAGATCAAGGTCCAGCTAAGGGAGATGCAGATTGCATAACCAGGGTTTACCACTCCCACATAGATGCTCCAAGGGATGTTGCCTCAGGGCTTGTTGGGCCTTTAATAATTTGCAGGAAAGGTAAACCATAAATAAGTGAGTAAGTAAATACATATGCAAGGTGATTGTTAATGGTTATTGATAGTATCAGAGAAATAATTTACTGGAAGAGAAGATTAGAGTTAATTCTGAAATAGCAGCTTTTGGTCTTCTCCATTATCTGCCTTTCCATAGTCTAGGAAATAGTTTGATTTTGTGTGTGACAGCAGACATAATTTACAGAATACTTTGTCCACTAATCTATGAGAGTGAGATCTGTTCATACTAATAATGCAAAAGGATGTGAAAATACTGATATGAGAAAGATTTGTTATAATCTTAGCACGTGCCATATTTATTCTCAGTAAAGTTATTTTATACTATCAAAACTAGCTTTTGTTTTCTGAGTGTGTCTGTAAACTTCTGCGTACACTCACACTCTAGAAAAGTAACTGTGAATGTACAAAATAAGCAATAAACAGTGACCAGCCCTAATGATATTATGCCTTTATTGCATGAAAAGATAATGTCAGTTGCCAAAGCCTTTGAATATACGGTTTTCTCTTTCAGATACAATGAATAAGGGCACTGATAAACACTTTGATAATGAATTTATCCTTATGTTTTCTGTGATGGATGAAAATCTGAGTTGGTATCTAGAAGATAATATCAAGACATACTGTTCTGAGCCTTCTAAAGTTGACAAAGATGATGAGGACTTCCAGGAAAGCAACAAAATGCACTGTGAGAGAACATTATATAAATGTTACTTGTCACTGATATGGTGAAGTAACACTTTTATGTATTGTCTCTTTGGAAGATGAGCTGTAAATAGTTGTTTGTTTTTTGGTTTTTTTTTTGTTTTTTTGTTTTTTGTTTTTTTTTTTTTTTTTTTTTTTTTTTTTTTTTAAAGCAGAGCTTTTTCTTGAAGGATTAAGAAAGATCCTTTAAAAAAAAAGAAAGTGATGGCAAGTGCTGTGCAATTAAACCTTTGGAGTTATGATGTAAAATTCTTAGGGGCCAAGAACCTCCTTACCAGTGTGTCTCATGCGGTCTAAACAGAGTTGTGTTACTTTGTTCTGTTTCTTGGTCCTGAACTCTGTACTATAATATTGCAGTTTAGAAAAACAGTTTAGTGTATGTGTCAAAAAGAAGCTATGTTTACCTCTGACGTGGATTCCAGAATCCTAGCAGGAACTAGTAGTCGTGCAGATAGTTGTGCAGATGAAGTGGGTTCACTTTCAAAGGTGCGGAGTTTTGTTTTGAGCTTTCTATTTTGAGTAATAAAGAAATGGTTGTATGACACTTACTTTTGAAGTGAAAATCCTAAGGTCTGTGAAAGTAACTGTAATAAATAACATTTCTTTTAGCAATCAACGGGTACATGTATGGTTACCTCCCAAACCTCACAATGTGTGCAGGAGATAAGGTAGAATGGCATCTTTTTGGCATGGGTAATGAAGCTGATATCCATTCAGCCTACTTCCATGGACAGACCTTAATAGAAAGGCATCATCGAGTTGACACCATCAACCTCTTCCCAGCCACATTTATTGATGCTGTCATGATACCGAGGAGTCCTGGGGAATGGATGCTCAGCTGCCAAGTGAATGACCATATCAAAGGTACAGAATAAGTTCAGATTTTATGTTACTTTTTTGGGTTGAGCTAAGTGTTTCCTGAGTCACTTTCCAGTATTCCTGACACCACCTGGTTATAAACCAGATTATATTCTCCTCTAGGAAACAAAACTTTCATAGTAATTGAAATACCTCGGAGTGTATTAGATGGGCTTGATCATGTAGCAACAGAAATCAAGGAAATCATTCTTGGTAATGGAAATTGTTGTCAGTTGGCAGGAATTGGCACAGCTGCACTTTTGCAAGCCTCAATGTTAGACAAACAATAGCATGATGTTTGCCTCTTACTGAAGGTAACCACAGTTTTCTGTTTGTCGACAAAAAAGTTGGGGCTCATTCCATGTTTGGGCAAGGGGCACAGGGACAGGCAGGCTAACTTGCCTGCTGACAAAAACATATCCTGGAAAGTGCATTGGCTAATAAGCAGAGATCATCTGAATTTCTCTTCCCTATATCTTCCTCTGTTTCATAGAATCACAGAATGGTTTGGGTTGGCAGTGACCTTAAAGCTCATCTAGTTCCAACCCCCCTATTTTGGAGGGTTTCCAGTGTTTTTTGATAACCGTATGAAATACTTAGGAGCTATTTTCACCCTCTTACAGGGTCTGTATCCCACTTTTCCATGATATACATCCCTGTGAGTTAGAGAAGCTATTTGTCACGAAAGTGGAAGGACATAGAACTCAAAATCGTTCTCCAAGGTTTCAAAATCCTGATGTAAAAAGGAGTATGTTTAACCTACAGATTCAACTACACAGAGGTTAAATTTTGAAACAGCTATTGTGTCAAGCAGCATCCTCACGGTTGAAGCACCCTGTGCAAGACATAAATCCTACAGATTGGCCTAATCTGGAGTTGTTAGAGAGCTCTCTTTTTAGCTTATTTGTATGTCCATCAAGCAAATTTGCTAACATATCTTCCTCCTAGGGCGCAGAGACATAGGAGTTTCACAAGTAAGCTGTTGATTAGATTTAGATGGAAGATTGTCAGTCTGGTAGCACCTGGCCCTGACTGAAGTGCTGACAGTACTGCTCCCACTCCACCCTGATCTTCTCCGTGATTACCACATCAATTGCAGCTTTACAAGCAGGATGTGCTTTACCACACCTGTCTGCCTGCTGTAAATAGCATAGTCATGTTTCTAAATCCTAGTTCATCTAGCATGCCTTCTTTTATATAATTCATTTTCCTTTTCATTTGTTATTTGCATATCCATCGATGGTGTGGGAATTCTCCAGGGAAGAGAAGAGCTATTGGAAGCAGGAAAAGAGAAAATAAAGTGCAGTTCTTTCTCCCTAGTTTTGTCTACCTTCTCATTGTTTTCCTAGGTGGTATGCAAGCCCTTTTCAATGTAGAAGACTGCAGGAAATCCACAGCAGATCACAATGAGAGTACAAAGATAAGACAGTATTTCATTGCTGCTGAAGAGATCATCTGGAATTATGGCCCATCTGCGATGAACCATTTTACCGGACAGGAATTAATTACTGACAGGTAAATGGTTCTAATTACAGTAGTTTTACTTTCCAAGCAATATTGATGTAAACACGTTAAATAAGGTAAACCATATGGTAGAATTAACTTTAAAGGAGAATTTCTCATTGTTCTCATCTTTGCTTAAATATTAATGCTAGGATAAATATCAGACCAAATTAGGGCTATTGTTTTCCTTGTGATCTTACTATAAATTTTGCTATAATGTTAGTAATTTCACTGGGCTGAGGATGAATTGTAATATCATGCATAGGCAGTAGTGACCTGTGATGATTCGAGATCGTTGATTATTCTGAGTTAGAGAACAAAGCTGGGAATTCATCATCATATCCTTAGCTGATAAAAATGACGCTAATGGCATGTCAGCTAGTAAACAAGTTGCACAGGATAGCTTTGCCCTTTGCTCTGTGTTTACATATTTAAGACCTGGATCAATTCACTGAATACATTGATTCCTCAGATTTTTCATCTGTGAGTTAAAGAATACTCGCCCACTTCACAAGGGACATGGCACAGTTCATTGCTCGAGTACAACATTGCTTGTAAAACATTGAAAGGTCGTTTTATGAAGACTGGAAGTGTAGACTAAATCTCGCTTTCTATTTAGATGTTACATATTCTCGGTGTTCGTATCTACTGTTGTTGAATTATTTGCAACTTAATAAAAAGAGGAGTAAACTTCAGGTTATGAAATGTTGACTAGAAATCATTGTTGATGAGTCTCAAAGCATGATGGCTTTATAGGAGCAACACAGCACTGTGTCTTTTTCTTAAAGGGAAGTTAGTGAAGGACAGTAGAGTCTTGCATGTCCTTATGTAGGTCTGCATATAAATGTGCAGCCAGCCCACTGAAAGGAGAACCAAAAGACAAACTGGGCATGTCATTATGCCTCAGATAATAGGGTTGAGGTCCTGACCGTCTTTGTAAAGCTGAGCATTATGACTTGAGCTATTTGCAACTACTGAATTCTCTTTCACACAGTGAATCTCGTGTATTTTTTGAACAAAGTGAGACAAGAATTGGTGGCTCCTATAAAAAAGCCGTTTACAAAGAATACACAGATGGTTCTTTCACTGAACATAAAAAAAGACTCGCAGAGGAAGCACATCTTGGACTCTTAGGTAGGATATCTAAAATTATTTCACGTCAAAGATCTATGAGAGTGAACTACCACTTCCACTGGCAAGCCAACAGTGTCCCTCCACCTCTGAAGGAGGGGCCCTCATCTCTCCCTGCCTCCTGCAGATGCTGGTGCCTGTGGCTTCCTCTAAGAAACACCCCAGGGTGTAAGAAAGCTCTTGAAGGCAATGCTGTGGTGATCCCCAGCTTGCCTGTGGGAATATGCCATGGTCGTCAAGGTCAGGCTAGGCAGGTCTAGCCCTATTTGTAGCCTGTCTGCTTCCAACATGGCTCTGGACTGAGTTTGAGGTTGGTACTAGTGTCTGTAGGTTCCTTTCCAAAGGGAGAAACGGTTCTGCATGTCACTGGGCCCCCATGAGGAGCTGGGAATGGAACATTCCAGCTGCTGCTGGGCTGCTATATGATTCAGGCCACATGCCAGGGACCTAGTCTGTGGCCACATAGGCCCAGGGGCAGTTCCCCATGCGATGGGAAAAGCAGCCAGCCATTGATTGCTTTAAGCTGATGATGACCTGTGCATCACTTGATAGAAACATCTTGTAATTGGACCATGTGCTTTTTTCTAGGACCTGTTATCAAGGCTGAAGTGGGTGAGAGCATCAGGGTGACCTTCCGAAACAATGCCAGCCACCCGTTTAGCATTCAGCCCCATGGTGTGAGTTACCGCAAGAGCAACGAGGGGGCATGGTACGGTGCTGCCTCCAGAGGTGCGCCTACAGATGGGAATCCTGCAAGCACCAGGGAAAAAGCTGTCATACATGTTTATGTATTAATGTTGATAAAATAAACAAAGTTCATTTGGCAGAATTCCTAATGTTGAATTCTATGATAGGTACTGAATCTCCATCCTCCCATGTGAGTCCTGGTGCTACGTTTACATACGAGTGGAATGTGCCGGAAGATGTGGGCCCCACAGATCAAGATCCAGACTGTTTAACCTGGCTTTATTACTCAGCTGTGGATGCAGTCAGAGATACCAGTTCTGGCCTCGTGGGTCCTCTCCTGGTGTGCAGGAAAGGAGCTCTGCTTCCTTCTGGGAAACAGGTCAGTCAAAGAAGAAAACTGGAACCATTTGCATCATTGTAGCTGAGTCTTAGTTCTCCTGCCACATCTTAACAACCACTCAGCACCTTCTCTCCACATCATAGTCTCACCTGTGTGCTCAGGGGAATACATAACATGAAGGAAGTGGGGTTTATTGTGTTTGGTGGGGGGTTTTGGGGGGTTTTGGTTGGGGTTTTGTTTTGTGTTTGGTTTGGTTTGGGTTTTGTTTGGTTTTTTATGGGTATTTTTGTGTGGGTTTTTTTGTTTGTTTGTTTTGTTTTGTTTTGTTTGTTGGGTTGGTTTGTTTGTTTTTTTAACCAAGCAAAATGAGCCTGGCTGCAGATAAGACACTGTTGTGAAACCACCACTGCAGTAAGCAGGCACTGGTGTTCAAGTCAGCTAGGATGAGAATGACTAGAAAAGACCAAAACACACATTTGTTTCTGGAGGTGGTTTCTGCTGATAGAAGGAGCATTAGCAGCGGGTGTCTAACCACCAAATAAAACAATTTGAGAGCTTTGTGATTAGCGGAATGAAGTATCAATGTATGGATCTGTCCTACTTTGTGAATCATACATTATTATGTGCATAGATTTTTTCCCCTGACATTTTCTGTTCACTCATTTCTATTTTCCTTCGTGCTATTTCTTCTCAACAGAAAGATGTGAACATGGAGTTTTTTCTACTTGCCACAGTATTTGATGAGAATCTGAGCTGGTACTTGGATGACAATATTTTGATGTTTGCACTAAATCCTAGTAAAATTGACAAGGATGATGAAGACTTCCAAGAGTCTAACAAAATGCACTGTAAGAAAATTGTTAGTTAGATAAATATTCATTTCTATAATAAGGTTTTTACTTTTGTGATCTCATATTGGAGCCTGGGAAAATGTGTAGTGGCAGAGACATTTCATTCCTTTCCACTGCGCAGGTCCTTTTCTGACAAGCTGCTTTCCAGCTCTATTCAGCTGAAACAATTCTACAAGAGCAGCTGCAATCTGACCTTCATAATCTTGCCTACTGGCAGCACTCGTTACGCAGCCCAAGATAGCACTAGCCTTCTTTTGCAGCAGGGGTACATTGTGGGCTCATTTTGTGTCTATGGGTGAGTCTGGATTCCTTTACCAGCACTGTGGCTCCCTTAGAATGAAAATCTTCACTTCTTTAATAGAGCAGAGATGAGTTTCGCACCGAACTCGTTTCAATACTGTAGAAACGTCTTGCAAGTTTCCTGTATAGGAATATTTTAACTTCAGTACCTAGTCCTAAACTTTAAGCATATTTACTTGTGCTCATACTTAAATTTTGCGCTTGGGGACATTCCTACTATTTACAGAGCCTTGAACATTAGTTGGTACCTGTGAGGCCCAGGCTTTGAAAGCTTTGCACAAGAGTAGCTAAAACCCGCTTCAGATTGTCTCCATTGTGTGGCTGGAGGGTCTTGCAGGGTATAAAACAGGATGCTTTATGTATCCTGAATACTTAACAGCTATGAAAGAGCGGATGTTCCAGCCAGTCAAGTCAGCTACCTGTGCTTTAGACGTTGAAAAAGAAAACAAAAAAAAGCGACGTTGAAAAGGAGAACAGTTAGGGATTGTTTTTAAACATTGGGTTTGAAAAGCTTTGCTTGAACTGATTCTCTAGTTTTGCTGATGTGATGAAACTTATTGACAGTCTGGGGCATCACATTATATCTGAAGTGTGTATTATTTAACCTGTATTGCAGAATTAAGTAATGTGTTAATCAAGGTGGGTTTTGCTTCCTCAAATCTTCTACAGCCATTAATGGTTATATGTACGGAAATCAACCTGGTCTGGAGATGTGCAAAGGAAGTACAGTTTCCTGGCATTTGATGGGCTTAGGGTCAGAAGTTGATGTCCATGGGATATACTTTTCAGAAAACACGTTTGTAACTAAAGGAACAAGAAGGGATACTGCAAATCTGTTTCCACATACATTTCTTACAGCTATTATGAAGCCTGATTCTGAAGGTAAATGTCTTGTTTAAAAATCGTGTTACTAGTTTAGACTGCTTACCTGTGAAGATTTTATGCTTAGAGACAAGTTTTAAATAGCTGGTATTTTGAATCTTTGGATACTAAAACTGTGTACAGCTGCGTCTAAGGGCATTAAATTTGTATTCATAGGGCATAAGTTCCTAATGCTAAAGCCTTGATTTTTCTGCTTCTATGTATGCTGAATTTTTACTACTACAAGTTACCAGACTACACAAAAAATTGGGGTCTTCTATGAGCAGTAGCCTGTGTCCCTGTCTCTAAACACTAAATCAATGTAGTTAATACAATCTCAAGATTAATCTACTAGTCATAGATTTTTGTCCTCAAGTCTTTATTTCTTGTGTGACCTCTAGGAGTTTTTGAAGTGTCGTGCCTGACAACAGATCACTACACAGGGGGTATGAAACAGAAGTACAGTGTGAAACAGTGCCATTGGTGGAATGTGGATGTATCTATGTACTTGCATGAAAAGACTTATTATATTGCTGCAGTGGAAGTTGAATGGGACTATTCTCCTAACAGGACGTGGGAATTTGAGCGGCATCAATACCATGAGGAAAGGTACTTTGAAATACATGCAAGGGAAAAGATAAAAAAAACAAGGGAGAAACTCACTTCTCTGAATATTTTCCTCGTTGAGGCATTTCTAGACGCTCTTTGCATATGTATTTTTAGGGATCACTTGAATTTGTGAGCCTTCCCCAGTAATGTTGCTGTGTAACTGTGAGCCAGACAGTGTAACATTCACAAAATGGTCCAGCATAGATCTTCTGTGGGTCAGCTGCAGATTTTCATGGATCCTGGGTAGCATGCACATTTATTACTTACTGATGTTGGTACAGTCCTTGATGTGGAATGATTAAAATGTTCATTAAGTTGTAGATATGATGACTACTTTGTCCTGATATTTGACTTCTTATAATATGTGGCGTCTTTGTCTCATGTTTTTCTGCACTTTGAATAAGGTGGTTTTGTACTCCTCTCAGTTTCATTAGTTTACACAAGATAAATTCATGACTTAAACCATTCACTGTGAAGCTTGTCACCTTGGTATTCTATTCCCGGTATTTGAATCTCAGTGAGAGAACCAATAGGATCATGTAATCCATGCCAATGAGCAGAAGAGGCTAAACAATTAACTGATTAATTTCTATGTGTTCCACCTGCATTTGAGGTTAAAGTAGTAGATTGTAAGTGCCTATGTTTTTTATTTATGTAATTGTATTTTGTTCTTCAGTTGATAGCATATTTCCTTGCCCTGCACACCCCAGCGGACTCTGTCCTAGTTCTAAGCACAAGTAATATGGACTCTGCTGTTACTGCTTTTTTTCCCCACCGTCTCCAGCCCCCATGATCTCAGCAGAGAATCAGCCCCTCATGTTTCATTTCAGCAAAGCACTTAAGCTTTAGAAGTTTGAAGCTTCATTTCAGATCTACAGAAGTCACTGAAGGCTCTATTTTTTGTTATGCAGATTGCTGGATGACTTCTTGGAATTTGAAGTATCTGCCAGGCCAGGTACTTGGCATTCTCTCAAATTCTGTATGGACTTGGTCTATTTATAGTGGTTTTGAAACCTTCCATGTGAAGAGAAACCTCCCAGCTTAACAGGAATGCATTCTTGTTGAAGATACCAGGGGTCTATGAGATTACTGTTTCACTGGGCTAGATTTTTGTTTGACGGTTAGTTGCCATGCCTGCAAAAAGATGTTTTAAAATACATGAAGAAATGTACAGTATAGTTTTGTTTTTTTTTTCTTTTTTTTCCCCAGTCCTGGCAATCCATTTTTAAATAAAGAAGACAAATTTATTGGGTCAAAATACAGAAAGGTAGTATATCGCGAGTACACTGATCAGACATTCAGCACTCCCAAAACCAGAACAGAGGAGCAGCAGCACCTGGGAATTCAAGGTATAGTCATCATGAAGTTCTGTTTTGATCTGGGAAAAACACAGTGAAACAAAATAAGATACTATTTGAACAAGACTGTGTATAGTTCTCTGCACACGAAGTGCTTAAACCTACAAGGAATTCCTACTGTTATTATGGTGCTTTGGGACTTGGGTCTCTACTTTAGATGTCCAACTTCAGCTACTGTGCTTGGCTCATCGTAGTGAATGTCATTTTCCATGTATAGTTTTCAGTTGAATTACAAGCCAATGTTGTGTATTTGAATGCAACCTTGTCTTGCTGTCTGCTCTGATCTTTTGTCAAACCAAGTTAATCTTTCTTTCCAATTCAACAGGGCCACTGCTTATGTCAAATATTGGAGATAAAATTATAATAGTTTTTAAGAACTTGGCATCAAGACCTTATTCTATACATGCCCATGGAGTGAAAACAGACAGTTCTGTTGTTGCTGTAACTAACCCAGGTATCAAAGCATTCTTGTCTGTTTCTAACAGAACATCAAGCCTTCTAGTACGGTTTAGCAAACTTTCATTTCAGGATAGCAGGGAAGACATAATTTTTGTTTCTTTGTTCTTACCTCAGGTTCTAGTTGTAGAAAAAAATATTTCTACAATTAAAACAGCCTGCTGACTATTGCTATGTATCCTGGCCCTTGGCAGATCAGTAATTTGTTGATGCAGTGTGGCTGTGCCTTTCATAAAAGGAATCAAATTTTGCAACATAGGGAGAGCATAGCTTTATGCTCGCTGTTATTTCAGAAGTTCCTCTGTGATCTTTACAAAAGATACAATTGTTTTTATTAAGTACAGTGAACTGGACAGTGCAGCCACCAAAAACAATAGCACTGGCAAAAAGAGTCAGGGATTTGCAGAAGGGAAATAGCAATAAGCTGGCCAGTGCAGTAATTGGGAAGAGGAAGTCCAAGACAAATATCAGCTATAGAGATGACATCTGTTTTGGGATGACCTCTTGTAGGTCAGCACACAGAAAACTTCTAAAATTGATTTATATTTATTTCATTTAGGTGAAACAAAAAGGTATGCCTGGAAAATTCCAGAGAGATCTAGTCCTGAGAGAGGAGATGCACATTGCATCGCATGGGCGTACCATTCAACGGTGGACATAATTAAGGTAGATTATTAATAAAATCTAAAGGTTTTTGCTCATGACTTCAATACAAATATACTTACAGCAAAAGGAAGAGAAGTTTGAAACTCTTTCTGCTTTCTCTGTCAAGTTGTTCCCCCATTACCATACCTCTGAATTTAAATATCTCTTTGAATAATGCAAGAAAGTCAGGGCAGAATTTCAGTCACAGTCCTTCATCTTCTTGTTTCCTGGTTCTTCTGCTGTTGGTATAGATCACCTCACTCAGATTTCATCTTTAAAGCTAACACTTTATAGCTTCCTCAGTATCTAATCTGTCATGTGTGGGAAAACAAACATGAAACTGTGGAACATAAATCCAACATTTTTGTACAAGCCACCTGTTACCATGACTAATAATTGTTAAGGTAAACTAAAGGATCCTTTCCATTGTGTCTCAGAAAACACCAATAAAAAAGTCTCAAGACATGTATTTCGAATGGAAACCAAGTTCAAAATCCGAAAGCCTGAAAAGAATTTTGGAAAATAAAAATAAAATTAAAAAAAATAAAGGCAAGAAATTAAAATGGAACAAATGTTTACTTCTGGCAAGAGTAGAAAAAGAGGTCGTTGCTCTTCACAGTACATTGAACTTGATCCATGGGTACCACGTAACAGTCAAGAAATAACCTTGTTTGGCTACCTTTATTCCCAGATACTGACAGCTGTAAAAAGAGTAGGAAGATTCATGTCTGGCGTTAAAAAATGCCACTGCTTGGTCACATCATGTAATGATATGATTTTTCATTTGTCATTTCAGGACACTTACAGTGGATTAATAGGCACACTCGTTGTGTGCCGTAGACATTACTTGCCATCTTTTCATACTAAAAAGAAAGTTCAATTTGCTCTTCTTTTTATGGTTTTTGATGAAAATGAGTCGTGGTACTTGGATGAAAACATTAAAACATATTCTACCAACCCTCACCTTGTTGACAAAGAGGATGAAGAATTCCTTGAAAGTAATAAAATGCATGGTATGTTCCCAATTTAGTTAATGTAAATCTGGAAACTCTACATAATTATGCATTTGAAAATGCTGCATATAAATTTGACTTTCTCATCCTTTCTGAATTTTCAGTTCTAGGAAGAATTTCACTCAAAACTTTGAAACTGTTTTGGCACTGTTAGTGCCAGTGAATGATTGATTGATGGGCATGGTTTAGTAGGAGGTGTCCCTGCCCATGGCAGGGGGGTAGGAACTCGATGATCTTGAGGTCCTTTCCAACCCTAACTATTCTATGATTCTATGATTGATTGATTGATTGATTAACCTATAAATAATGGTTCCATGTTGAATTTTCCGAGAGCAGGAATAAAATTCCTTCAGGAGAAGGAATAAAAATGTAAAAATGACATTTGAAATTCTGATTTTATGTCAGCAAAGAGTTGTTCTGCATAAGCTGGAAAGGCGATGTGCGTCCTGGTAAAGCTTACCCTCCACAAAGAGCTGCAGGAAATGCAGATCTTTAAGAACTGCAGTATAAGCAATGGTGTACAGCAAAGAACTTTTAACTACATCTTGCTTTCTGGTTATATATGGTCTATAACCAGACCCATTCATAATATGCTGTCCACTTGTTTTGTTTTCATATACCATTCAAAATTACTACTTTTGCCTGGCATTGGCTTTCAGATCTTATCTTCCATTAAAGCTTAGAGAACAGCACTACACTAAGTTTTATTTATTTTCTCCCTGCCTCTTTTTCTCTTTTTAGCCATCAATGGAAAGGTGTTTGGAAATTTACATGGCCTGACTATGCATGTTGGAGACAAAGTAAGCTGGTACTTGATGGGAATGGGCAATGAAATAGACATTCACACAGCACACTTCCATGGCCACAGCTTTGACTATAAGGTAACAGGTCCTTTTCACTCATTTCTCGCTGTGTTAAGAATGAAAGCTGTGTCAAATACCAAGGACTGTAATCTCCAGTGAAAAGTCAGGTGTTACAGTATTAAGCAGGCCTTGTAATTGGACCATAAAGTTTTTTATGCCCCAAACCTGCGTATGACCGATATGCAATATACGGAGTATCTGCCAGGAGCATTTGCTGAACAGTGACCTCACAAGATGCTTCGACAAGGGGACTGTGGATTTTCATGGCTGTGGTACGACAACAGCTGTAGTTTTCCTTCATTTCCACCTAGTTGCTAGTTTATTAATCCTTTAAGCATGAAGTGGGTGTACAAAATGATGTTTCTGTGGAAATGGTAATGCAGTAAATGTTTTTTTGCTCAACTGTAAAAAGTTTGCTGGGAATATGCATGAAAGGTAGCTTAAATTACTGCCAGCTGGTAATGCCACACTATTTAACCATTGTTTCTTCTTGTCCTGAAGCAAACAGAGGTTTACCGGGCAGATGTCTTTGATCTGTTCCCTGGAACATTTCAAACTGTGGAAATGACCCCACAGAACCCTGGAACTTGGCTATTACACTGTCATGTTACTGACCACATCCACACGGGTATGGAAACAACCTACACTGTGCTCCCAAAGAAAGGTAGGAGCTTATCCATCTCAATGATGTTCATTATGTTAAAAGATGCAGAATGGGGCTCACAAGCATACTCAGAATGAGTTCTGGCATCCAGCAATATTTCATGGCTTAATATTGATGTCTGGGGGCCAGAATTTTGCAAGCTGTCCAATCATATTTGCCTCAGTGCTGCTGCTCAGAAAACAGAAGTAGCTAAAGGGCTGGATGTTGCCTGACTATTGCTTCAGCTTCCCATCAATGAAATAAAAATGACAAGATTTTTATTCGAACGAGTATTGTGTACCCATAAAGTGCCAGTAGTGTCAGACTCCCTCTCAGTCTTCATCTAAAACAAGAACAGTTAGCAGATAAACCTGAAGTCATATTCCCTAATAGCTGAAGTACTAAACCACTAAAACTGTGGGTTTCTTTCTAAAGGACATATTTCAGCTTTACCGACACAGTTACCTTGATTTAGAAATATTTAATGTGGAAAAAAACCCCACCTTACATCTTGAAGAATTTGGAAATTTCTTGTTTCAACAGTTAATCCAATTTTTAAAGCAACGTTTTTCTGTACTCAAAAGACTGAGCATAATAGGTATGTATTGCAGTTAACTGACAGAGAACAGCAGGAACATATCAAAATGCGTGTATGCATATATACACACACAGCTATATAACGTACACGTGTATCTATTACTAAAGATACAGACTGGGATGTTAACACAATGCAGCTCTATTTTATAAACCATTGAGATTTACAGAATACATAATAAAAAGGCTGACATAAGAGTACACAGAAAGAGATGCAGAAACTGACTTTAATTTGTAGAAGCAGTTACGTTGGATTTTTCACAGCCAGCCATCTGAAGTGCACTAAAATACACCCTTCAGTGCATTTTAAAGCTGTTCTAAAATCTACTACACAATACGTTGAAGACAGTAGAACTTAGGGCCCTCATTTTGGACTGTTGTCCATATGCACACTATTATTCTTCTGATGAAATGTGTGTAACAAAAGCTATTATTTTCTCCCTTACAGAAAACCAGTCTTTATTACCAAGATTATTTGATCAGTTCAAGATTAAGGTACATGGGGCACACTAGAATGATGAAAACATTTTACCACAGTGATTCTCCAAGGTTTACCTTCAGGAAAGCATTTCCTGAGAAATACCCTCTCCCGGACAATTCGTTTCCACGTGTGTTTTGGAAGATTTCATTTGGTGGCCCATGGCTAACAAATGTGCTGTAGACTAAGACAGCTGATTGGATAAAACAGCTTCCTAGTATCTTTTCCTCTAAATAAAAATAGTAACTTGCAATCTAAACATATTCCAGGTGATGCCTAGTGCATGTTATTTAACTGCTGAGGGACATGAAGAGTGAAATGGAATGTACTTTATTAAAACAAGATTGTAAATAACCCTGTGTAACAGGAAGACTTGTTTTGGGTATCTGCTGTCACATTTTACTCGTCAAATATACTAGTAGCTATTGCTTTTAAAATAGGAATTATCACTTTATGCATAGGTTTACACTTCATATATATATATTATATATATACTGTCATGTAACTGAACACCTAACAAAACAGTTCTATTATTTCTGTTATTTTCTCATTTTATCCAGCAGCATCTTTCGAGATAGTAAATTTAAAAGATGCACTGAGGGACCATGGTTGTGCAAGATGTTTTCGGTTTTCTCTTACGAAAATAATTAAAAGACAAAGTTATGCTGAAATAAACCTGATGATGAAATTCAGACAGTGAAGGGCAAAATTTGGTCACTGCTGTACCTAAGAGCTTTGTTTTGATGCCTCTTAGACAGCTCCTGCAGTGAAATCATTTTGCTGTTAGCTATGCAGGGCAGGCGTAGGCGAATGAAGCATTTCTTGACAGATGGAAGCAGCAGTATTAGTGCATGACTGATACTGGTCAAAAATGAAAGCAGTAAGAGCAGGTATTGCTGTGCCATCCGTTGTGTGATTCTATAGCCCAACTCCACCTAGACCTGTGCCAAACAAGAGGGAAGTATTTATGGGACGGGCAGGCAAGCAAAATATTAGGCTTTACAGCTACCAGAACTAACGGAATTGCTTTTCTCTAATAAGCCTAAATCGCTTTTATCATTTTTTAAGGTATAAAGATTCTACTGAAACCAGCATAATCCCTACTAGTAAATCAGATCACTGACTTTGGCTGTAGCAGGAATGCTACACAGAAATGATACCATTGTTTTTACCTTTTTTTTTAAGTATATTTGCATTGTAGATGATCTCTTCTGTCTTCTACACTACGTAACGTTACAGCTTTTGTAAAAACGGATTGCATAGCGCGATGCCAGCTAATGAAGCCTTTAGATGGTTATGGAATCATGGAGGCATTGTCCTATTTGTGCTAGATTCTCAAAAACCCAAACTGCATTAGTAAGAAGGTCAGAAACACAGCAACAGTTGATTACGACTGAATTACAGCTGAAGGAACAGAAGGATAATTTCTGCCCAAAAGACAGACAAACATCAGTGCATGCACACACAAGTACCTGAGAGGTTTACCAAAAAAAAGCCTAGAAGTAGTAAGACTTTTCAGCTGCATTTGTGGCCTAGGGATACTTCAAATACTTTTCTAGTGACTGAGTCCAACAGAAGAAAGAAAATAAAGAGCAAGCGCACAGCAGTCTGTATCTTCCATGCCCTTGGAAACACTTCTGTTTTAATCTGACGCTCTTTGTCTTTATGACTTTTTTTGTGAACTGCTAAATGAAAACATTTTCAGTGCAACACTTGCATGGGTATGGGATTAAGATGCCAGAACAGCTGACTGGGATTACCAACTGGAATTCAAGGGAATGTCTGTGTTGCAAAATGATGTGGGGCCCAATTCCACTTGGAAGAGTAAGGCATTTGCTTTTTACTCACACAGTTAGACCTCTGCCTGAATTTAAACCTCTCCTCCCTGGTGAGCGCTCCAAGTAACATAGAATTCAGTCTGACTCTCTGCTTTACTCTCAGTGAACATCAAATGTCCAATTGTACGGTACAGTCTGTATTTTTTAGCTGCTTTGGCTGTAAGTTCACCCTCCTTGAGAGGACACGTGATCCTGTCTAACAGTTGAAAAGTCATGTTTTTACCACTCCAACCGACTACCATTCAGTTCTACCTGGCAGGAATTCTGGTTTGTTGACCTTTGTTGGAGTGTACCAGTATTAGCTTCAACACAATTGCTTTGCCTCAGACAACGGCTTCACTCAATACTTCTCAACAAGGTTTCAACTGAGAAATAATGAAAGGTGATTTATGTGAGGGGAGTCCTACAGCACCTTATATGTAGTTCTGTTTGTTTCATTTACTCTGGCACATTCTTTGTGTTTGAGTGCATAGCAGGCTTCCACTGATTCAGGTCAGCACCTTCCTCTGGCTGCAGTGAAGAAGATGTGGCAGGAAAAATGCTGCAGTTCCATCCTCTGGTAGAAAATTGAGGAAATCTCTTAGTTCCAGTTCCATTGCAACAACTGATAAAGTTTCTGCTCGGAGCACAGGAAAAAAACCCTTGTTTAGGTATTTTTGGTTTCATACAAAGAAATGAAAAAATCTTAACAACATCATTACTAACTGAAGTCATCAAATTATCTAAATATTGCAACTAGAATGGCATTTGAGACACACAAATGTGGGAGCAAACACAACTGCAGGAAATCCCAAAAATACACTGAAATGATGGCTTAGGTTAAAACTATACCTCTGTCTTGACTCAGCAGATCTATATGGGACACTAATGCTTACTACTGCTGATCTAGTACTTCACATGTTTTGTATCAAATGCAAAGGAAGCCCTGGAAATCTGTACTAGTACCCTAACTCAGCACTACCTGTAAAATGGGATGTTCTGCGAGCAGCCTCTCAGACCAGACCAAGCTGTTTTAACATTATCTTCTTAACTGATTACAGCACAGCAACTGCATGAAAACAATGCTACCACTAGAAACTAGAACTTCATGCCACAGCATGGTGACCTGTGCTGCTCTTTTTCCACTCTCTGGTATTACACTGATGTATTTCAAAAAAGTATGTGCTTTATTCAATCTTTGTATTCTGTCAAAACAAACACACTGGCCCCTCAGCTATCCACGCTATTATTAATGTCCTGTTAACACGTATCAATAGGACTACATCAACTACCAGGGTTTGTTTCTTCACTTCTAGCAGTAACACATTGTGGGTTTTTTTCACTCTGTGACCTGATCATTAAGACACACTTAAATGCCCACTGGGTTATCAATAGTAGCCTGTTAGCTGTCATTGCTCAGAACCATATAGTCACTTAGCCTAGGAAAAAACCCTAACCAAACAATTACTATCCATTAGCTCTGTTTAATAAGTTTTTAATGGTGTCTATTCTTGACCTATATAGAAACAATATGACTCCAACAATTTAACTGTTTTCAAAACAAAATGAATGCTATGATTTTTATGTGAGGTAACACACTGTATGTTGCAGAATGTTATGATAAGAACTAGAAAGCCTGCTGAGCTGTATAGCTTTAACTATAGAAAAAGGTCCCCTTTTCCTTCCAAATTCTCGTATCAGTAGTCCTTAGCCTGAAGAGTATTTAGAATGTCAGATGACATACAAAGGCTTCTGGAGTTGAGTTGCAGCCCACTGATTTACCTTTCAGTGATGAAATAAAAACAGGGCAGTCATTTCCAGTAAGTCTAGCTCTCTTGCAAAGTTCAGGAAGCAGCTTGTTCCACCACACAGCCTAATCCAGAAAGAACCCACAGCAAAAGCGTACATTAACAAAAACTACAATTAGGAGTATGAAAGACCTGCTAAAAATACACTGAGCTAAGTTTAGATGTGTACAAATACAGGTAGGTTGTGATGAACTCGTCAGTTTACACACTGCTTTGACATGCACTGGTTTTGCACACGTTGTAGGTTTCAATTTTCAGCCCCAGCTTTTTCTACTCAAAAAACTTTGACACAGCGCCCCTTAGTGCCTCTATGGATAAAAGGTTATAAGCTAAAAATACCACGTTATTGGCAAGACTAATGCAGTCACAAAATCACGGATTTTCCTTTCAAATCCCATGCATTACTATAAACACGGCTCTATCTCCTCACCTCATCTGTCAGCTTCCAACACCGCAGTAGTGAATTACGAATCCTGTTGATAAGAATGGAGCGGGAAAGCAATTTCTTTCCTTTTTTAAAGGCGGTTAACTATTTCCTTCCACCTGAATTCAGATTCTGTACTGCAGCATCACATTCAACTCTAACGAACGTGGAAATAATCACAGAAACTATTTTCTGTGAAATAAAACCTAAAAAGCACAGATCTGGTTTTGAAGAGGGTTCTATTCCAGTATGGCCATCTGGTAGATGGCCACCTTTGGTAACTCTGGCCAACAAAACTGTGTACAGTTAATTGAGCAGCCGTGATGGGCAATGGAGTGAAGTCCTGCACTGTGGAATGCTGGAATAAAATCAGATACAAAATAAAAACTGTGCAGAGGCCCAAGCAGAAAATGGGCCATAAAGAACCATCCACTAGTGCACCAGCACCCTTCTGAGCTTATAGTATCAGAAGATGTCACTAAAACACAGGAAGAACATATTTAAGCGTTTTCATTTGAAGGATCATGTTCTTTTATCAGTTATCACTAAAGTTTCACATTATACAACCCTGTCAAACAATTTAGAACCCTGATTAGTGAGAAACTCGCCAGTTCTTCATTTACAATGGATAAAGAGCATACTACTCTCCCTTTTGAAGGCACTCTGCCATCTGAAAAGAATATGCTTTAAATCTACTAGTCACAGACGAAATGGGGAAAATGAATACTATTAAAATCAGTGGGAACTGAGAGATGGAATTTAAATGCCAAGCAAGAAGTTGAAAGCAAGCTTAGCGATTCAGTTTGTTTGAAGCTGGTCTATTTGATCCATCCAGAGTCCATCTGTACACAAAAACCAGGAAAAAAACACAAAAAAAATACTGAACAACTTTAACAGAAGCAGCTCACCCGACTGTCATCTTTCAGCTCGTGCTGAGCATATAATACAGCTGCATCAGGACACCTTTTGAGAAGCAGGTCAATGGCTTCCTCATATTTGCCTAGGCGGGTATTGCAGAGAACGTGGATGGTGAGGCCAACATTGCCATCCTCTGTCAGAGGCTCCAAGACAGGCAGAGCTGAAGCTATGTTGATTGACTGACTACATAGAAGAGACTGCAGACAAGAAGAAAATGTATTGTTTGGATTTAAGACAAACTTTGCAAAAGAAATGCTAACTATAACCTTAACACAGAAGCCCTTACTTAGGAGAGTAATTCTGAAACACTGTTTCCTTTAATAAAGGCTACTGAAAATGAAGAAAGCCAGTTTAGAGTGGACTGCAAATACAATTATTGTCAACATATCTCTTCAGTATTTTTTTCTTCTGTCATTTTAATGGGCCTTTTAGTTCAACTTGGATAGCCGGGGGGGGTGGGGGGGGTGGGGAGAGAAGTAGGGGGAGGAGAAGGGGAGTCTGCTCAAAAGAGTTGTTCATATGCACATATTTGCAGAACGGATGTGAACTGTAAACAGTAGATTCAAAGGTTTCATACCTGTAATTTGGAGATATCTTCACAGCAATCTTTTGCAGATGGAGATCCCACTGACATTATGGAAGTTACCCACGGGAAAATCAACCCAAAATGATTGCAGGAGTTTATCTGCACAAGAAAAAGTCAAGTTGCAATAAAAGCGGTCTTTCTGTTAGTGACAGTTCCATCTGAAATGCACCACAAGTAAAGAAAATTTAGAATAACATCTACTCTTTCTTCTGGTTCATACAATTTAGTAACAAATAAACTGGAATCTTCTATTTAATTCCGTACTTCAGATTTCCCATTTAGAATCCTTTAAATTTCATCTTTCCCACAGCTATTTCATTTAGTCAGCTTTGCAAAACTGCAAACACTCCACCTGATAAGCGCCCACCGTTTCATTTTAACCCTTGCTTATATCCAGAGCCGAGGTTCCAGCTGGAAGTATATTTGAAATGTCCCCAGAGCCTGCAGTACCTAGCTGGTAACTGCACACTAACTTGCTTGCTTTCAGTCTTGTTTCTTTTAAGAGAGAAACTGTCCAGAACTAAAATATTAAGGATAGTATTTGGACAGAGTTTGGAGGTACAATGTGGTCCTTAAACCTCCTCTGAGTGGTGCACTTACCAGATCCTCCATTGTTTTCAGTGGCTTAGTCTCAGGAAGTTGCTTCTTCAATATTCTCGACACATACTGAGAAGTAAGCCACAGTAAAAGCTCCTGAAGTATTTCCTCCTGAGAGCACACTACAAGCAGAGCTTCCCAGAAATCTACCAAGAGCTGAGGAACAGTGCTTTCCCTGTTACCACACACCATCTGAGAATAAAACCATTAGAAGAGAGCAAGTTAGCACAGAGTATGATAATTATTTAGTAGCCGAAGTCAGAAGAGGCAGGAGGAACAGTTGTTCACTTTTACTAGAAGCAGAATTTTGGATCCTTTTTTGTCTTCTCATTCTGCATAATACAGTGCTGGGCAAAGTAAAAAGTTCATGGAATGATTTTGAGCTAATCAATTCTAAATGATAGATTTATTTTCCAAGATTTACTGTGCTGTCAGAAATGCCAGCACACTGCCAGCAGCCATTTACAGACTGCTGATTTGGAGAATTTTCTATATGCCAACAGCCAAGCAGGCGCCTTCAAAAGAACACTCTAAAGGCCATGATAAGATACGATAAGATAGTCTGTGTAGCTCAGTTGGTTGTAATGCTAGGATCCATAAGGGAGATGCTTTAAGGACTGGCACGACAATGAAAAGAACGTTTACTTGGTTCCCAACTGGCTTTAAACAATAACACTCGTTCCAATTTGAGCTTCATGACTTGGTATTTTTGATACTGGTATTTCACAGTAACAGATGTAAAAACAGCAGAAGACCTACACTGAAGAGTATATGGTTTTAATCCAATGTTTTTCATTGTAAATAAAAAAGGTTTGTCTATTCCCAGCCTAAATAAAGAAAACCTCCGTGATACCAGGAAACAATTCTATTTATCCTTCTTCTTACAAACTGCAGAGACCCCCCTCTTGTTTCAGAAATTTATACAGAACACCACAACATTCTATACCTTCATATTGAAGTCTGAGTCTTTAGAATTATGTTTCAATCCTCATGATTTCTTCAAAAGGAGCTTATGGAATGATCAATCTAAGTTTTGTTAAATGTCACTAGCCTTAGGAAGCCAAATTACTAGGAAGTCCTTCAATGGCTTCGGGGTATTCTGCATTCAAATGCCAAGGTCAAAACGAAAAATTGCGATCATTTCTTTTCCTGATTTACCCAGTATTTCTTTCCAGAGGGTCCAGTTTCTGACTCTGTAGGCATCTATCATGACTCCATCTCCCAATCCTCATGTCCCTCTTTCTGAAGAAATGCTGAAAGCTGAGCGAAGGAGCAACCGAGGCTGCTTTGCTTACCCATATCACCGTTATGAGAAAAACAGAGGCAAAAAACGATCACAGGCCAACCTTGAAAAAGGTATCTGCTTCTTCTAGTTCGAGTTTACTGTTCTCGTGTAAAGCCACAGTGGCAGCTACCAGCAAACCGGGCTGCGTCTCCTTCAGGTGAACAGCAAATTCAGTTGGCATAACAATTCCTTCTTTCCACTGTCTCAAGAGCTTTGGTTGCCCGACAAAGCCACAAGCCAGCACTGTCTACAAACACAGTCAGATAGAAATCATGTAAAGAATTAGGTCCACATGGTTCTACTCGGCAAACTCAGTGTTTCCTCAAGCAGTGAAGTTCAGACAGATGAAATGAAGGAAAGTCGGGGGAGGAAATAAATCCTTTCTGCAATTTACAGAATAGCTCTCCAGAGACTGAGCTCCAAACCATGCGCCAGAGCGGTGACTGAGCAAGAGGCCTGTCACCTGAACACTGAAAGTAACGTGCTGTTGAAATGTGGAGTTACTGTGCACATAGGACAGATTTCACTACGAAATCCAAGACATTCAGTACACACGGTGCTGTGCAAAATCAGTGGCTGAAATTTCAACAGACGACTTTGCTACATTGCAGTAGACTGCTTTTGCTATCGATTTTTACCTTGAAAACACCCCTGAGGCAATGATCAAAACATGCAACAGTAAGTTGCTTCCGCGTATCTGAGTGCGTTTGAAGGTGAGCATGACAAGATACTATTTACACTTAGACATTTTGACCTATTACTATTTCCACTTAGAAGGACAGTAGGGAAATGATGCCTAAGCAGATTAAATGAACCATACAAGAAATATAAGGCAGACCTAGGAGGCAAAATCAGATTTCCTCCTGCTACGCAAGCCATCTTTCCTTTCTGTATCTTCCTGAAGCTGTTATTTTTTTCTACTTCGCAACAAAATGCTTTTTAATCATGAGGTGCAACAGAACATTTTTTGATACGTCAGCTTAAAAAGAAGGAAAAAACCCACCAACAAAACCCCACCACCCGGACGCCAACCACCTTATTCTCTAAATCACGTTCATGCAGCAGAATGTGCAAGTTTGCTCACAACATGAAAATGTCACTGGATTGTGCTGCAAAAGCAGGGGGTGCTGAGCATCACTCTTCAAACAGCACTCCAGAGCTCCCACCTTGCAATGCAAAAACTGCTGACTTTGAAAGCTCTCCAGGACTTCTATGGAAGCATAGATCTAACTTTGGAACAGCTATCAGTTCATTTTAAGAGTGTTTAGACCTCCCGTATCTCACTCTCAGAAAGAGTCTGTATTTCAAAGCTCTGTCACCTTTTAATATTCAACAGTCCTGACCAACCTTAACAAGAAGGACACAGTTACAGACTGGTCTCAGTCTAAAACCGCATGTGAACATCCTTGACAGAGACTGCTTCACTAACATTTTTCCCCCACTGATGCAGAATTCTTTGATAGCACTGAAGTAGGTTCTGATCTGATCTGAAGAAGGGTTAAGTGCTGTGATTCCACATAACACGGGAAACTGTATACAGAAACTTTAGTTTGTGTGCACCATGGACGTTCTGCTTCGAATGCAATTTTATAAGGGCTGTTTGCACACAGATATTTTTCATGGGCATATCACATACTAATTACAGGTGCAGGGGTGTAAAAATACTACTATACAACCCTGCCATAGTGCTGAAGAGCACTGGCTCTGCAGAGCTTGTGCTACACCCCAGAAAACAGCATTTAATTTAGCAAGAATTAACAGCTTCAAACCTTTCACTTATTTTGTAAGGCTTCGCCAAGACTGCCCTACCTGCAGGGTACACAGTGCAGTCCCAGCATGTGCCAGCCCTTGATTCTACTGTAATTAATTGCAAACTTCAGTGGAGCCTATACAGTGTGCCAGGAGGAAGAGTGACTGAAAGGTTCTTTACTGCACGATACAACTTAAAGCCAAATCTACTGATTTGGGCTTTGCAAAATGCAAATAGCTCATGCTTTCAGCATACTTTACCTCCTTACAGGAGCCCATCTCATGTTCATACATTGTCAGGTCTCCCATTTTCAGAGCCATGAAGGCCTTAGTAAGTGTCAGGACCACTGACGGCATAATCTTTTCTACTTTCTGAAGGCACTTCACAGCCGTCACTGGACATACGTTTCTCATGCAGGGGCTGCAGAGGATATGAGGCAGCTGCAGAGGGTCAGCAAGACAGAATATTTGCAGAACTTTATTTGCTGATTCCTGTAGAAATGAAAGCCATTTGACAGTTTAGACCTTTCCACATATACAGTCTGTTATGGCATATGAAAGTACTGCAGTTTTGTTTGTTGTTGCTTCGAGAGGGGGAGTTGTATTTCTTTGTTTTGTTTAACAGACAAGTACAGCTTATGGATAAAGTCACAGTGCCTTTCCTGCTTCTTTCCTCCCCCCTGGTAAAAGTAAAGGATCTCTAACCAGCAGTGATTCAACCCATATTCTGGGGTGGTAGGAGAACATCCACCACCACGGTGAGTCGGTTTAACCAACCTGTATGATGTGGCAACATTTACAGAAAGAGTTTGTTTTGTTACAGAAATGGGAGATGAAAGAAATTTGAGGCAAGCTTTCCTAACCCGAAGAATCTCTGTGTGCAAGTGGGAACCAGATCATTAGCAACATGCATCATGATAGCCAACCTCATACTATGTTGCTTGAAAACAGCCCAAAGCAGCACAGGTGCTGCTTTCTGTTTTGACAATAAAAACAGGAGAATAAAAAACGTGAAAAAAACAATGGTAAAATTAAATAAGCAGCTCAGCAGTTTCAAAGGGAATTTAACTAAAATTTGAGACACAGTTCTTAAAATCAGAACTAAATCAACAGATGAAGAAAAAACTCAACTTGTTCCTACCTTACTTAATTCTTCATTTAAGTCTTCATTCAGAGAGTGAGTCAAGTAAAATATAAATCCTCTCTCGTACGTCTGTATTTCATCACCTTCTGAAACTAGTCTCTTTAAAACTTCCGTCATGGATAAACCTGACATTCTGTAGTATGGCAAAGCAAGGTGGTAATCCTTTGTGTCAAACCTAAAGGCAACAGAGAAGGGGAAAAAAACCAGACCAAAACAACTAAAGGATGTACTTTTGCCATCACTGTAAGAACTAAAATAACACATCAAACAAGGCTGCAGACTCACCAGTATCCGCAAATACACAGCTCACATACATAGCTCAATGTAATATATTCTGTGTTCAATGACAATAAAAACAAGAAGATACTGACGAGATTACTAGATCAAGCTGTTCTCATAGAATGTAAAGATTTTTATATGCAATACTAGTGTAAAACGATAACGAATGAGAGATTTCAGTTTTAAGGTGACGTTACTGGAAACAAAAGCTCACCTATATCACTTTGTCATCTAGAACATACCTGCTGTAGCAGTCTCCTAAGAAGGCACAACTTTCTCTGAATGCTCTTAGAATTTCTTCTTTCTCATCTGATTTACAGAAATGAGGGTCCATTACAGCTGCTCTGACCAGTAAGTGCGCCTCACTTAGCAGATGGATGCAGCTCTCCGTTTTTACATTTTCGTAAGTTCTACTATAATCTACCTAGAACAGACACAGGACATACTTAGGCTGCTGGCAAAACTTAAGAACACACAGGAACAGCGTTAACGAGGGCAGCAGCCATATGAAATAGGATTAGGGGCTGTTTGTGAGAAATACGTTCCTTTATATTCAGCAATGACACGCACCAGAGGTTAATTAACAGTACTTAATTTTAGTCACCAAACAACAAAAGCAGGAGATGGGCAATACCATTTCTCTGTAAAGCTGAATGGTTGAAACAGTGTTTATAATATATAAATTCCAGCCAGGCTCTGCCTCAGAATTTGTTCGCGATTTGATGCTGTCCGCCTTTCTGGAACTACAGAGAAGGAGAAAAGTTGAGATTTCAGTCTCCAAATAAACACTATGCAGCCAAAAAAACATCACAAACTTCACAGAATCATAGAATAGTTAGGGCTGGAAAGGACCTTAAGATCATCTAGTTCCAACCCCCTGCCATGGGCAGGGACATTTCACACTAAACCATGCCACCCAAGGCTATGTCCAACCCGGTCTTGAACACTGCCAGCGATGGAGCATTCACAACTTCCGTGGGCAACCCATTCCAGGGCCTCACCACCCTCACAGTAAATAACTTAGATGCAAAAGTACTGGCTAGGACTGTAATGCCTATCTTTCTCAAACGCCAACGATAATCTTTGAAACAACACAACTGGCAGACAAAACTGTATTTTATACACAGAAAAGAACAGTATTTTGAATCACCGTTCTCCTTGCTGGCTTATCCTCATCTTCTCCTGAATAATGCCTGTTCTAGGCTTTAAGAAATACTGACTCAAGTAACTCTTCAATCAGCTATAGCTGTCCCACTTTTGTTAATGAACTGACTTCAATACATGTGATTTCTGAAGAGCTGTTTCAGAACGGCCGTTCAGCAGTTTTATGAAAGGCCCTCAAAAAAGAACGGAATGGCAGTTCTCACAAAAGTGCCTCTAGCTACGTGCATGGTTTAAGAATATCTTAGGCCAAAATCTGATCCTTCTTTTGTCATGGATTACTACAGTGGTATTCCTAACTTTTCTTGGAAATAACCCTTAGCCAAATGTAAGACATTTCCATTTTGTGTCACAGCACATTTTGCGAGCCGGTGGTTTCAGCACTCCTACGTATTTTGGGTTCCTCGAAATAAATATTTCTTCTTCTCAGTAGCAGATAAATTTTTAGGAATGTTATTTTAACATTCCTTATAAAACTGAAGTTTTTTACAAACTTGAGTGACTTCCTTTGTTAATTTCAAGCATCTGCAAAATGTCCTTATTTCTGCTAAGCCAGTTAATACAGTAGAATTGAAACAAATACCTGCTTGGTTTCTGTTCTCATGCACTAACTAGAAATTGTCTCCGCTTTTTCCAAAGGAACCTCTCTTCAACTCCAGCACCCACAAACTGAGCACTGTACACAGAGCTACAAATAACCATCTCCCCAAAAGACACAAATCCTTACAGCATCTTTCTTGCAGGCTTTCTTCTTTCAGTAATATCTTCTGTGTCTGCCTTAGTCAAAAGAATTATATGGTTTTTGAAATGACAGATAGCTCTTGGTCCTATAAAAAGCTGCATTCTTAATGTGCAGACATCCAGTGTGACAGGTGGACAAGCCTATAAAGGGAAGTGATTGTTTGGTAATTTCAGTTAGTACGTACTTTGAGTCTTTAAATGCAAAACCAAATATGAAAAGGAAACCTTTTTCCAACGACACTAAAAACATTCACTGGCTTTATTAAAGTGCTTCGCTTATGAATAAACTAATCACAAAACTATGACATAAATCATTTAACAATGGGTAAACAAAAAATCATTTCTCTCTTCAAAGCAACTACACGGTTTTAGCCGTGTGTCTCAAAATAAGAGCCCCTGAGGGAGATGCCTTCCATGGAAAAACTAGGACAAAATAGTCTGAACTTGGCCAAGTTGTAAAAAATTGCCTGACATGGGTATAAAAGCCTTGATTTCAATCACTGACCGGTAGCAGAGAATGCTCAGGTGTCTGCACTCCTCTTACAAAAACTGTTCTTTCAAGGATACTTGAGAAACATCATCAACGGCAATACGGGTAAACTCTGTACCCTTCATTCAGATTTATACAGCAAAGCACAGAATTTAGTTTAAAAATATACATGACCTTATAGCTTTTGATGGTTTTGAAAACACACCACTAATGGCCTAGAATCTTAAACAGCAATAATGGATTGTGTCATTGAGACATTTGTAGACCGCTACAATACAATATGCCACAGATTGAAGTACTAATTTCTCATGGTATTTTACTGGTTCAGCTAATAGAAACTAATGGGATTTCAGAAGGAAACAAGAAAACTAAGCACCATACTACTACCCCCACCTTCACGGTCGTATCAATATATGGATCCTCATCACGAGCTGCTGCTGCACTGCACCGCACTGTGAAGCACTGCAGGTTCTCACTAGAGGGAAAGACGAAATCACAACAATGAAGGAAATAAAAGAGGACTTGTTCAAATCAAGTAGACAAGGCTATGGAGAATCAGATCTTTTTCCTTTGTAGAAATGGGCCTTGAATGGGCAGGCAACAAAGGCAGCAGAACAGAAAAACACTAATACTACCAGCAAAATCATAAACCTTGTACCTTGTAATGACGTGCAGGAACTGTGGAGTGAGAACTGCCTGCTCTGACTTCTCCGAATACTGGTAAGTAGAAATCAGCTCTACTAACTTCCCAACAGAGTAGAGATATCCAACATGAGGTAAAGAGAAAAAGCAAAAGAGACTCAGTAGTTCTGTCTCGATCTCAGTTTCCTCATGGGCTGCCACAGAACTTCCTAGACGTAACAATAAGAAAAGCATTTTATATACCTCATAAATAAAAACCTAGCAATTCCTTTGCAAGCCTGATACCTAAAACACTATCAAACCTGCCCACGCTGTAGACTGGTTTCGTTAGTAGCTAGTGAAGAGAAAAAGCACTATATGAAGACCAGTGTACAGGCTGGATCAGTGCACAGGCTGCAAATGTTTATGCCATGTTATCTCACTTGGAGGCATTTCTAACAAAAGTGTGACTGTACCACCAAGTGAAGACATTCTAGAGAGGCCACCACATCTGAGAGTCCTGTCAGATTCATCACAAATAAACATCCACGGATTGAATGACCAGCGGGATCTTAGACAACTACTTGTGAGCTGGGATGAATGGTCATCCAGAGCTGCAGCTCACCAAAATACGTGTCCTCACTTAAGGGAAAGGAAGACTGGGAATGGCATAATTCATTTATAAAGCCACTTTGGCAGGTAAATGCTGTGCTCACATTCTACAGACGCTCTTGTCAAAGTCGGTAAATCACAAGAGAACGAAAGGTAGCTGGAGTAACGGCAAGTAGCTCATTCTTTTGAGTCGACTGCAACTTAAATGAGACTTCACTACTTATCAGACAGGCAATCAATCACAAACTGGGTGAGCAGTCAGGTACGGCCGATAACATACAGCATTCAGTTTTTCCGCAGGTCTGTTGTGGCCTGAGCTACTGTGATTAGTGAACCCCTAAAATCTGCATTCACCCCTTTAATTAAAACTTTAATTAAAGCCTGGAAGAAAGGTGTACTGTATCTTAATGATTATTAAGGTTTACTCCTCTGATTTCCACTGTTGACTAATGAGAGGCAGCCTAGATTCTTCTAACACTGGGGATAATTTTATTAGGCAATTTAAAGAGTGACTGTTTTGAATGTAAAATAACTCAGTGTTATAACCAGAGAAACTGATAAAAGCTGTTTTAGTCTCTCTCTTTTGGTGTGGCAAATTGGTATTTTAGTTCAAGGTTTATGCAGAACATGGAGAAACTAAAAGATTTTTTGTTAAGAAAAGCTCAGTTTAACTCACTGTCAAGAAAGACTTAATTTAAAAACAAATCATACAGAAATGGTGTGCAGAACAGAAAATACAAAGAAGCTCCTTCCATTCCCAGACCTCCTGTGACACACGCCATAACACATCCATGCATATCCGTATACCTGTCCGGTATATGGGAAGCAGCTGAACAGAGTGCAGCTTTGTCTCTTCACAAAACCCAAAAGGCGACTGGTCAGGTGTAAAACATCTGGGGAAAACAATGCAAAAGAACATGGGACCCCTGTGAGAAATTATTATGAGCTACTCTGGACAAGTAAACAGCACTAGCTAAAACACGCATAGCTGACGTTTCAACACTCAACAACATGCACTCATACTACTAGTGTAATTGGCATGGCAGTGCCAAGGAGCTCATGGCACAGCTAGGGATAATATGCTTTAACAATGGGTCAGCCCTGAAGCGGTTAGGCAGTTAGACCAGATTATTGTTGCAGATCCCTTCCAACTGAAATATTCCACTCTATTAAAGGATGGGCTTTCTTTGGTATCACATTATTTCCTCAGCACAAAAAACACTCCAACCTTACGAAAACCCCAGATGTCAAAATGCCAGGATTTTAACTTCCACAAGATGTGAGCCACAGCTCATTTTGGTTTTGTGTACTGAATTAGCCTGGAAAGGGCAAAATACATTTGAAATACCTGAAAAGCAGATACCGCACTTGGAAGCGCTTTGTGTCTTCCGAAGGCAACTCCGTGTATTCCAGTGTGATGGGTATATCACATAGCTTACTTTCTTCCCCAAGTAGTTCCGCTGGCTTGTGACACATAATGAACTCATCTAAATCTAGCTGCAAAGTATGTGTTGAAGGGCCTTCATCTTTCACACCTTCACAAAGAAAATGCTGTATTAACTGTTCAAACCATTCCATTTAGCAGTAACAAAACTATATGACACAGTATCAATTAAATACTTCAGTTACAGCTTCCTAACTAGCACTGGCTTCGTCAAACCACGAGATTCTGAAAACAGCTATGCTAGAAGACAAGAACAATCCTTTATTTAAGCCTCAACAATCTCAATACCCAAGAGTGAAGATTTCTGAAAGAACGGGTAAACTGTTCATTAGAAGGCAAGCCCAGGGCAACCTGTGCTGCAAATGGCTGCCCTCAAAAAATGTCGGCTGAAGAGGCTTTTAGAAGGAAAAGGCAGCTACGATAGAAAGCTGTGTTATCTTACACTCACTTAAGTTCTGGAAAGCAAATCCTAACAGCACTCAGAGTAATTTGAACTTTTCTTCCTAGTTTTTAGGAATAAAACCAGCTACGTGCAGGATGTCACTATCTCAGTTAAGATCCATCTTCACTCAGTTAAGAACATCCAGTTTATGCTTTCCCTATTTACCCTTTCTTTTCTGGTACAGTGTCCATTCCTAAAAGACCATTCTTTTCTTTTTTAAGCTTCTTCAATTATAAAGGAAGGATTTTCCTAAGCTTTGTTGGTATTCAGTTGATACTTTCGGAAACATGGGAACTGATTACATATGGATTGACTTTTTGCAGTACACAGGAATGAAACCTATTTGGGTAAATCCATTTCAGGGATTTCTAGGATTCCAAGGCAAGCCCCTGAAGAACACAGAGGACTGAAAAAGGTGAATTTGCTGACACCTTCTTTAGCAGGTTCCGAGTCTTGTTAGAGTGCAGATGCACATGCACTGCCACTGTGTAAGCCAATACACATGGCTGACTTCAAGGTTCATGACATGCTTCCTCCATTTGGCCTCCCATTTGCCCCTTAGAAGAGACACAGTTATCTGGGAAGTGACACCAACAGAACAGTTTTTCTGAACACAGCACACCAAACTACTACCGCTCTGGCCCATGGTGGCACCCCAAAACAGGGTCCTAATTCTATCTCTGTAGAGACTGCGCTATCCTGAAAGTGTCTGCGGAATGATGGCATGTTTAAGAGTTACCTCCAAGAGCAGGTGGTATAACTT
Source organism: Amazona ochrocephala (assembly GCA_039720435.1). NCBI lineage: Eukaryota > Metazoa > Chordata > Aves > Psittaciformes > Psittacidae > Amazona > Amazona ochrocephala. The sequence goes on along the minus strand of CM077884.1, from coordinate 35,520,356 downwards.
TCCATGTACTAGAATATCCAGCTGACAGTACTAAGATGATTTGGAGACATTTTCTGAAGGGCAGTTCTCTCCTTTGAGAACAACATAAACCAGTTAGAAGATTCTTGGAAATAGAAAAGAATACACTTTTTTGTCCTTACCTCCATCCACAGGCTTTTCTAGCGCACTAACGCTACGCGCACATTGCTCTGTCCTGTCTGCACTTTGCTGGACCAGTTCCAGTTTCAGGATGAGAACATCCAGCTCTGTCGTTATGGCTACATGTCTGGCACAAAACGCAATTTCAGCAGGAATGAAGTTATCAATGTGCAAAATTAAGGCGCGTTCAAAGTCTAACACAGTCAAATTCTGGTTTATAATCAGGTATTTCAAACAGAACATGACTAGTTTATTTTCGCAGCCCACAAGAAGATCTCCATTTACAGGACAGCATGAAATGCAGAGTGGAGGATCTGAAAGTGGCATTTCCACAATTGACATCTGTTCTTTTAAGGTTTCACTGTATGACTCTTCCATCTTGTGACCAACCATCCGAACACAAACACGAGAACTCCCTGCAGACATGCATCTCCAATTCACGTATGCTCTCAGGAAAGTTGCTCTGCTCTTTTCTTCAATTGTCACCAGATAGTCTCCTTAAAAGAAAGCAGTGACAGTGATATATCATTAAAGAACAGGTACAGGTCGTGAGCTCTTTACCTGCTATAGTACATTGCAAAAAACATTTCAAATTCTCAGCTCTTACATGAAATCACAAACCCCATTTTCACCCCTTTTTCTCCAATGAAATCTGAACTGCAAGCTTCTTTACTTGGGGGAACAGACTTCACCCATCATTAGAAACAAAAGGACTTCTAGGTCTAGGTGCAGACTAACTCCCAGGTGAATCCACTTTAGGAACTGTGATTGCAGGCAAGGTGTTTTCCCTCTCAGAATATTCGCTATCAAGAAAACGTTTTGTTCTCTAAAGACCGGGGTAAGGCTCAGACTCACGAAGAGCTGTGGGATCGACTGCACTGACTGCCCGACCCGTGCTCTGAAATAAGAAACAATAAAAGGGCAAGAGGACAGACTTCAACCGGGAAGAGGAAGACAGCAAAAACCTCTATGTGCTGGCTTTGCCCTTCCCACTAGCCCGGGGGCTCCCAGTCCGTTGCACAGCTCTCACACCAGTCGGTGCTTCTGCAAGCACCAGCCCTGTGCCGCCCGGCCCGCGGCAGCCAGCGCTTTGCTGGGCCTTAATCCGCGCCATCCCCATCTTCTCCGGCCCGCCGTCATCCCCACCAGGCCCGGCCGCAGCCAGCCCAGCCCGGCACAAACCAAGCGCCTCCACCCGGCGGAGCCCGCAGGCCGCTCCCAGCTATGGGGACGCCCGAGCCTCCCCAGCCGAGCGCTTCCGGGCCTGGCGGAGAAGCCCACTGACCTGTTTGGCTGTGCGCCATGCGCAGGACGGGGCCCAGCGTGGCGAAGGAGCCCAGGGGCTCGCAGCGACCCTGGTCGCGCAAGGCGAACACCTCCACCTTGCACCTGGCCGCCGCGCTGGCCACGAACAGCACGTCGCGGCCGCAGCAGAAGTGGGCCGGCTCTTGCTTGCAGGGCACTACTCGCTGAGACCCGAACGGGTGCAGGTTGTAAAGCTGCACCATGGTCCCCGAAAACCTGCGCTCCCGCCGCGGGCAGAGCACCGGAGCACTCCCGGTGAGAGGCGGCCGCGGCGCCCTTGGCTTCCGCACCGTACGGCGGCGGAGAGGCGCGCGCAACGACCGAAACGGCCTCCCGGCCCGCGGCGAGACCGCGGCGAAAGCCGGTGGTCAATCGCGGAAGTGAACGTGGGCAGCACAGGGGCTGCATTCGCCGTCACCGCACGGCTCGGCCTGGGGGGGCTGCACACACGTTTCTGTGTAGCGCTGGCGCAACTTCACGTTCGCACCGTCGGGCATCCTCCAGGATCGCAGTGTCCGGGGCGGGAAGCGACCTGGTGAGGGGTGGGAGGCGGCTGCAACAGCTCGGGGAGGAGCGGTGTGGGACGGAGGAGGCCGCGCCTCACGCGTCTGGTCGGTGTCTTCTGGGGCCGTTCCGTCTTCTGGACCAAAACCAAAGGTATTTTTGGTACAGCGGTTCGTTCTTTTAGAACTCCGTAAACTGCACGCACAGCGTGCTCTACAGATGCTGGTTACAGGAGCTTCTGAAAATAATTCAGGGTATTTTTAGCATATGCAGCCCCTTTGTCTCCCTGCTGGTTTTCTTGAAGAGGTAGGGAAGGGAAAAAAACAACAAAACTAAGCCTCCAAAACCCCCAAACACAACACTAGTTTCTTCTTCTCTTGGGATTTAGGACTAAAAATTTGAACATGGCAGGTCAGCAGCCAAGCACCCTACATGTTAACGGTTTCCAATGTGTATAAAGCCATAGTCACTTGAACATACCCATTAAATGACATCAATTTTGGGGGCTGGGGTTTTTTTGGTTGTTGCACAAGGCAAATGTAGCAATGTAAACGAAAGTGACAATATTCTTAAAGCAGGTAAGAGAGCTACACATCTATTGTTTATGTGACTCAAATGCAGGAGGTGGTTGGACAGGTTCCAGTTGGAAAGCTTTTTAAACACTTTTAAATTACAAAGTTTTATGTCCTTAGCTATGGTACTAAGTGCTAGTTCTGTTCAAAAGTGTAATGGTAACTGCCATAACTAGTCAGAAGTACAGTATTCATTAACTGTGGATATTTAAACATCTTCAGAAAAGTTGAGGTTCCCTTGGATCATGCAGACAGCCTTGGAATAGCAATGGTGTTACGAGTACTGTAACAACCTGAAGCAGAAGCAGTTTCCTGCTTGTGAAAAACTAAAAATGAAGAAGTCTCAGCACGTGTTGGTATCCCAGGAAAGTGTTTAGTTTCCTGAGTTTTTCTGTAATTTGCACAAGAAGATACTACTGAAATACGCCATCTCCCATGGTCCTTACTTAGCGAGTATGCACATACATAGCAAAGAAGAAAAAAACCAGGAGGTAGAACCTTTAAAACTTTATTTGAAAACAGCCAAACAAGCAGATGTTCTGCAAACAGGGCTCTGCAATTCTTTTTCTTCCCCTCTTTCTCTACATTTTTCGAGACTTCAGTTTTCTAAGTACTCATCTCCTTCTTCAGCCTCTGCTTCTACTGAGTCTATGCCGACTTCTTCGTAATCTTTCTCAAGGGCAGCCAGATCTTCCCGGGCTTCAGAAAATTCTCCTTCCTCCATTCCTTCCCCAACATACCAATGCACAAAAGCACGCTTGGCATACATGAGATCAAATTTGTGGTCGAGGCGAGCCCATGCTTCAGCAATAGCAGTTGTGTTACTCAGCATGCACACAGCCCGCTGCACCTTTGCGAGGTCACCACCTGGTACCACAGTTGGAGGCTGGTAGTTAATGCCCACCTTCAAGAAAACACATAAAAATTTTCCTTAAGAGTGGTAAGGCTCAAAGACTTATTTCTGTTAACAATCAAAAATCACCATGGTTGTGAACAGATAAAGCAGCTTTACAGTTCTCCTGCACTCCATCAAAATATTTAACAGGGACATTACAACATCTTGGAATGACTGTTACCTCTAAATACTATACAACTGCTAATAAGCCAAACATGAAGCGCTTAAAATGCACTGCAAGTACCTTGAATCCAGTTGGGCACCAATCCACAAACTGAATGGTACGTTTAGTCTTGATAGTAGCAATAGCTGCATTGACATCTTTGGGAACGACATCACCTCTGTATAACATGCAGCAGGCCATGTATTTGCCATGGCGAGGGTCGCATTTTACCATCTGGTTGGCTGGTTCAAAACAAGCATTAGTAATTTCGGCCACAGATAACTGCTCATGATAGGCTTTTTCAGCAGAGATGACAGGGGCATATGTTACAAGGGGGAAATGGATTCGTGGGTATGGAACGAGGTTAGTTTGAAATTCTGTCAGATCTACATTGAGGGCTCCATCAAAACGCAGTGAAGCGGTGATGGATGAAACAATTTGCCCAATTAGTCGGTTTAAACTAGTGTAAGTAGGACGTTCAATGTCAAGGTTACGACGACATATATCGTAAATGGCTTCGTTGTCTACCATGAAGGCACAGTCTGAATGCTCTAATGTTGTATGGGTAGTTAGAATTGAGTTGTAGGGTTCCACTACAGCAGTGGAAACTTGCGGTGCTGGATAAATCGCAAATTCTAGTTTAGACTTTTTGCCGTAGTCAACAGAGAGCCTTTCCATGAGCAGAGATGCAAATCCTGAACCAGTGCCTCCTCCAAAACTATGAAAGATAAGGAAACCTTGCAGCCCTGTGCACAGATCAGCCTATAATGGGGTGGAAAAAAGTGGGAGGGGAAAAAAAAAGTTATTATTTTGCAGAAAGCAGTATTAAAGTAATCATTCAGCAGCATTTCCTTCTTCAGTGTGTTTTAGATTTTTAAAATACCCCCCCCAGCATTCTTGAAAGGTGGTCTTCCTTTGCTCCTGGGTGCCTTTTACTCAAAAGTACCAGTGCCACTGTGTAACTTTTCAGAATAGGAGTATTTCAATATTTAAAAATTGCTTTATTGTCTGTAATGCCATTTTAATTCAACTGTAAGCAAGAGCAGCTGAGCACCACTGTGATAAAGTATTATAAATTACAGCTCGGTTCTATCTTTAGAACCTGTTTGTTCCCATTCTGGCTTTCAGCAAGTATCGATTAGATGCTGAAAACAAGTTTATTATTTCAAATTACAAAAATCAAAAGACAATCACCATGTAACTCTGAATCACATGATCCTATATGAGCTTCTCAGTGCAGTGTCAGCCATTTCACTCACTTCTTTTTTTATGTTAAGTATTCAACCAAAATCTGAGGTTGAGGGTACTATTTTGCATCACTATAATGGGCATGAAATCAGACTGAAAACTACAAATAATAAAGTATAACGGCATTGTTACACTTGTTTAAGGCTTTTATAATGTTTCTGAGGTATCCTTAAAATACTTTCAAATACTGGTATTTCAAAAGCTGAGAAAAAAAAAAAGAAGTAAGAAGTTTTATTTACTGATTTTTTATTTAAGTGGGGGTGGGAGCAAGAAGACCAAATTTTAAACAATAAACTATGCACAAAATTCTTTGGGAAGAAACCACATCAAACCACGGTTATAGAGAGCTGTACCAATTATTTTAAATGTGGACTTGCACCATGAACTCCTACCAGTTTGCGAATGCGGTCTAGCACCAGATCAACAATCTCTTTTCCAATGGTATAATGGCCTCTGGCATAATTATTGGCTGCATCTTCTTTCCCAGTAATAAGCTGCTCGGGGTGGAATAACTGCTTGTATGTGCCTGTACGTACTTCATCTGTAAGAAAACATGACCACAACATAGATTCAACCTGTTCAGTTCTGCGAGTGCTACTTAGTGACTACACACGAAGCACACACATCAAAAGAGCATAGACGGCATCCTTGACTATAGACAGCTTGCCTGACTAGACTCGAAAACTGGCACAATTTCAGCTCTTTAGTTTAGGGGAAGATGTGAGGCACTCATAGCACAGTATTTGTTCCTGAGAAGAGGTTCACTCAGGAAATCTACATTACAGGTACAGACAAGATTCCAGATAGCAACTGATCAAAACTCTGGGTGCAGTGCAGCACTTCAGAAAAGTTTTGCTGTTCTCCAAATGTTGTTACCTGTAGAACATCATTTCTTTCAAGTAACAACCTCCAATGTCAAAACAGCATGCAGACACACATCTTTCAAGCTTTCAGGGTTCTGATCACACACACACACAAACAAACCAACCACCCAACCCCAAAGACGATAAGGAATCTATAGGGAATCTTCACTTTTATACTGAAGGTCTGTAGTGTTGGGTACGTACCAACGACAGTTGGCTCCAGGTCCACAAACACTGCCCTGGGAACATGTTTACCAGCTCCTGTCTCACTGAAGAAGGTGTTAAATGAATCGTCTCCACCTCCCGCAGTTTTATCACTAGGCATTTGACCATCAGGCTGGATTCCATGTTCCAGACAATACAATTCCCAACATGCATTGCCAATCTGAACACCAGCCTGACCAACGTGGATGGATATGCATTCACGCTGCAAATTGAAAACAGAACAATGAGATAGGGCCCTACCCGCCTCCCAGATTTTCTTCTCATAATAATTAGTCATCTGTGGATTGTATCTTTCCATGAGCTTTCTCTGCTTCTGCATCCCCTGGTTGCTCTTGAGTGACTATAACTCATCAGATTGTCTGTTGCTTGCAAGATTCTACTTACCTTAGGTGACTCAGGTGAGAATATTGAAAGACCTTGAATAAAACATAGTCTACAAACACATAGGTGAGTGTAGATTCATCCTTCCTTACCATGCTGCATGGGTATTTTATCTTTAATATTCTGCTTAGTCTCTTTTTCATCTTTCTTTAGTCTTGGAAGACTTCTTGAGAGCATTCCCCAATTTCCTTCACTTGTTGCCAAATCATGTACTGGGCAAGAATTCTTCCTGCATAGCACCAATTAGTATGTCTTCCTTTACAATAAGCAGATCTCTAGCCCCTAGTAATTCATACATATTTGGGTTGCTTTGTGAAACCATCCGGGAGTCCCAGTCAGATGTCACCTGCCCACCTTTAACCAGCTATTTTGACTGTAAGCAACTGTGCCACATATGTTTGATCTCTCAATACCTTGATTCTGTCTTACACCCGAGATGGAAACGAGCTGTTTTTCTAGCTTCCTGTTATTGCACACCTAGGAAAAAGCCGAGGTGGAAAACCTGGGCTGCTCTTTCCTTGGTAGCTTCACCAAATCTTGTATTCTTACTTCCATGTTTCAGTTTTCACGCCGCGGCTCTGTCATTGGCCTTTTGCCAGCCAGATTACTTCTGTGCTCGCTCCTACTTCTACTCAGCCGCCAGCCCGTTTCCAACGCTCGCACGCCGCCGCGCCGATCCCGTCTGCCGGTGCGGGGCTGCCCTGCGGCGCCCACCGTCGGCGCGAGAGGGCCCCAGCGCCCAGCCCTGCCGGAGCACGCGGAGCCGCCGAAAGCCGATCCGGCAGCTCCCCTCCCATGACGTGCAAGGGCCCGGAGCAGTGCCCGCTAACAACAGCCCGAAGGGACGGAGAGCACAGGCTCAGGCGGTTACTACCACGCTTCCCCGCCACCCAGGTCAGGTTCCGGTCTGCCCGTCGCCTCTCCGCGAGAGGCGCGAACTTCCACGCAAGCCTCCGTCGCCTTTCCACATGTCCCGTCTCACCAGCCGCCCGACAGTTTTCCTCCCTTTGACTATTACCACACATATTTTTCTCCTCCCCCCCGGTCCTTTCGCCTCGCTGCTACTGCGGGGCGCGCTCAGAGACCGCAAGTCCTGCCAGAGCACGCGCTATCTACCCCAGGCTGTCCCGGCCGCCGCCGCTCCAGCGGCCCTCCCAAGTACCCTCCCCTCTGCCCAGCCGCGAGGTGTCCGTTCCCCACCATAACGCCCGGCACAGCTGAGAGGCTCCGGCTCCAGCGCACCCCACCCGCAGCCGCCCGCCGAGCACCAGCGAGTAACGGCAGCAAACCGCCACGAGCCCCTTTCCCTCGCGTGCTGGCTCCCCATTGGCTGTCACCCGGGCGGGGCCTAGGCGAGCAGAGCTCGCTGATTGGCCTTCCCGAAAGCGCGCGCGGATGTGCGCGCCGCGGGTTGAGGCGAGATTCTGCTTCGCGAGGGTGCGTGAGGGTGGTGCGTGGAGCGGACTGGAGCTGCAGGGCTGGGGCTGGGGCTGGGGCTGGGGCTGGGGCTGGGGCTGGGGCTGGGGCTGGGGCTGGGGCTGCTGTCGTGCCGTGCCGTGCCGTGCCGTGCCGTGCCGTGCCGTGCCGTGCCGTGCCATCTTCTTGAAAGATTAAGAAACATCCTTAGTGTAAAACTGTTAATTTTTTTAATGTAAATCGGGAAACTACATAATTATGCATTTGAAAATGCTGCATATAAATTTGACTTTCTCATCCTTTCTGAATTTTCAGTTCTAGGAAAAACTTTCACTCAAAACTGTTTGAAACTGGTTTGGCACTGTTAGTGCCAATGAATGATTGATTTATTGATTTATTAACCTATAAATAATGGTTCCATGTTGAATTTTCCAAGAGCAGGAACGAAATTCTTTCAGGAGAAGGAATAAAAATGTAAAAATGACATTTGAAATTCTGATTTTATGTCAGCAAAGAGTTGTTCTGCATAAGCTGGAAAGGCGATGTGCGTCCTGGTAAAGCTTACCCTCCACAAAGAGCTGCAGGAAATGCAGATCTTTAAGAACTGCAGTATAAGCAATGGTGTACAGCAAAGAACTTTTAACTACATCTTGCTTTCTGGTTATATATGGTCTATAACCAGACCCATTCATAATATGCTGTCCACTTGTTTTGTTTTCATATACCATTCAAAATTACTACTTTTGCCTGGCATTGGCTTTCAGATCTTATCTTCCATTAAAGCTTAGAGAACAGCACTACACTAAGTTTTATTTATTTTCTCCCTGCCTCTTTTTCTCTTTTTAGCCATCAATGGAAAGGTGTTTGGAAATTTACATGGCCTGACTATGCATGTTGGAGACAAAGTAAGCTGGTACTTGATGGGAATGGGCAATGAAATAGACATTCACACAGCACACTTCCATGGCCACAGCTTTGACTATAAGGTAACAGGTCCTTTTCACTCATTTCTCACTGTGTTAAGAATGAAAGCTATGTCAAATACCAAGGACTGTAATCTCCAGTGAAAAGTCAGGTGTTACAGTATTAAGCAGGCCTTGTAATTGGACCCTAAAGTTTTTTATGCCCCAAACCTGCGTATGACCGATATGCAATATACGGAGTGTCTGCCAGGAGCATTTGCTGAACAGTGACCTCACAAGATGCTTCGACAAGGGGACTGTGGATTTTCATGGCTGTGGTACGACAACAGCTGTAGTTTTCCTTCATTTCCACCTAGTTGCTAGTTTATTAATCCTTTAAGCATGAAGTGGATGTACAAAATGATGTTTCTGTGGAAATGGTAATGCAGTAAATGTTTTTTCGCTCAACTGTAAAAAGTTTGCTGGGAATATGCATGAAAGGTAGCTTAAATTACTGCCATCCGGTAATGCCACACTATTTAACCATTGTTTCTTCTTGTCCTGAAGCAAACAGAGGTTTACCGGGCAGATGTCTTTGATCTGTTCCCTGGAACGTTTCAAACTGTGGAAATGACCTCGCAGAACCCTGGAACTTGGCTATTACACTGTCATGTTACTGACCACATCCACGCGGGTATGGAAACAACCTACACCGTGCTCCCAAAGAAAGGTAGGAGCTTATCCATCTCAATGATGTTCATTATGTTAAAAGATGCAGAATGGGGCTCACAAGCATACTCAGAACCAGTTCTGACATCCAGCAATATTTCATGGCTTAATATTGATGCCTGGGGGCCAGAATTTTGCAAGCTGTCCAATCATATTTGCCTCAGTGCTGCTGCTCAGAAAACAGAAGTAGCTAAAGGGCTGGATGTTGCCTGACTATTGCTTCAGCTTCCCATCAATGAAATAAAAATGACAAGATTTTTATTCGAACGAGTATTGTGTACCCATAAAGTGCCAGTAGTGTCAGACTCCCTCTCAGTCTTCATTTAAAACAAGAACAGTTAGCAGGCAGAGAAGAGATTCAGAGCAGCCCTGCACAGAAGGACTTGGGGGTGTTGGTCGATGAGACAATGAACATGAGCCAGCAGTGTGCACTTGCAGCCCAGAAAGCCAACCGTATCCTGGGCTGCATCAAAAGGAGCATGACCAGGAGGTTGAGGGATTTGTTCCTGCCCCTCTACTCTGCTCCTGTGAGACCTCATTTGGAGTATTGTGTGCAGTTCTGGTGTCCTCAACATAAAAAGGACATGGAACTGTTGGAACAAGTCCAGAGGAGGGCCATGAGGATGATCAGGGGACTGGAGCACCTCCTGTATGAAGATAGGATGAGAAAGTTGGGGCTGTTCAGCCTGGAGAAGAGAAGGCTGCGTGGAGACCTCATAGCAGCCTTCCTGTATCTGAAGGGGGTCTATAGAGATGCTGGGGATGGACTCTTCATTAGGGACTGTAGTGAGAGGACAAGGGATAACGGGTTCAAACTTAAACAGGGGAAGTTTAGATTGGATATGAGGAAGAAATTCTTTAAGGGTGGTGAGGCACTGGAATGGGTTGCCCACAGAAGTTGTGAATGCTCCATCGCTGGCGGTGTTCAAGGCTGGGTTGGACAGAGCCTTGTGTGGCATGGTTTAGTGTGAGGTGTCCCTGCCCATGGCAGGGGGGTTGGAACTAGATGATCTTAAGGTCCTTTCCAACCCTAACGATTCTATGATTTTATGATAAACCTGAAGTCATATTCCCTAACAGTTGAAGTACTAAAACACTAAAACAGTGGTTTTCTTTCTAAAGGACATATTTCAGCTTTACAGGCACAATTACCTTGATTTAGAAATATTTAATGTGGTCAGGACCTCTGACGGCATAATCTTTTTTTTTTTGTTAGTAATTTTACTGGGATGAGGATGAATTGTAATATCATGCATAGGCCATGACCTCTGAGAATTGAAGTTTTAAAGGTAAGTTAAAGCTGGAATTTGGTTTCTTTTTTTTGTTCATGTGGTGGTGTTTTGGGGGGTTGTTTTGTTGTGGGTTTTTTTGTGTATGTGTGTGTGTTTTCTTTTTTTTTTTAACATTAACCTGCATTTTTTTCTGACAAAACATTTTTCAATGGGTAACAGTGGCTGGCTCAGTGACTCAATACAACAGTTTAGTTAATGTCACGTAGTAGCACCCTGGAATGGTGGGTGGTAGTACTCAGGTTTTAGAGGAGGAAACTTTCAAAACTTGCCCTCTTTTTCTTTTTTTTTTTTTTTTTAATTAACTGCGGGCCAAGCCCATGCGGAAGAAAAATCTCTTTCCCTCACCTGCTGTCAGTTACAGCAAGTACCTACTTGATATAAAATTACAGCTCATTCGGTTACAGTCTTGGGGAGAAGTTGTAGGAAACTTCAGGGTGGTTTCACTTAAGTGACATGAAAATGTCTTTCAAAAGGCTCTATCCTGTAAGGGTATAAATGTTTTTAATTGTCACTGACCGTGGCAGTGTTTGATGACTTCACAGAGAGATATTTAATGATTATCAACAAGTTGTGTATCTCTGCGTAAGGTGTCATACCATATGCTTTCACCTTGTTTAGTGTATTAGAAATGCTACTTTCTACATCAGATTTTTGTTACAAGATGGATTTATGGAAAAACTGCATTCTGGACAGCCTGATGCTTTGTCCTTTCACTTTGTAAGCTCGTGAGCAGCTTCTTGTCTATAACTTATGTTTAACTAATTGTACGTGTTCTTTACGGCCGCGTACAGATTATTTTAACACTACCACTTGCTTGGTAAAGCGACGCGGCACACGGACAGAGCCGGCTGCCCCGCCGCGACGGACGCTCAACATGTCGGTTGCGTGACTCCGGGTCACGGCGACGGCGCCTGCCGCAGACTGCGCGACGCCGGAAGGGGCAGGGAAGAAGCGGCTTCGTCCGGCCCGTGGTGCTTTCATTGGCCGACGTCTCCGAAGCCTCGGGCGGGCATTAGTGGCTGGTGGTGGGTCCGGAGTGCCCGTGCACGGCCAGGAGCGGCGGCGGGTGTAGCGTTCTCTGGTTCTGCGGGCCGCGGGAGCCTCCCTGGCGGTGCTGCTACTGGCCATGTCGTGGAAGAAGCCCAGGTGAGGCGGAGGGGGTGGTGGCGGACGCTGGGACGTGCGCCTCCTGCACTGGGCGCTTCTCGCCCCTTCCTGTGAGGGGCGGCCGCGGTGAACTGAGGTGGCTGGCGGAGAGACTGCGCCTCCGCCACCCTGTGCTTGTCGTGGTTGCTGTGTGGTGAGTGCCGAGCCGTTCCTGCTGCTTCTGCGTTCTGGCCGGGCTCACGGATAGGGTTTCCTCTGGGCCGCGGCAAAATGGCTTGTGATAAGCCCTGTCTCTGGTTCGTCTGCAATTAGCACAGCAAATCCTCTTAAACTCTGTGTCTGAGGAAATGGAATGCCGATTGAGCACTAACTTTAGGTATCATTTGCAAAAGAAACCAAAGTTTGCTGTGCCAAGCTCTGAATAACTAGTGCATGGTATCTAATTACTTGTATTGGCAGTACTCTTCAATTAATCCAGCAACACGAAGCATGGTTTTGTGATCCACCAAAGGTCACGATCGTTATGCGTCAGTTGAAATTTGTATTAAGATTTTATTGTTAAAGTACTCGTGTTAAAAACAGTTGTTAGTGTGTCAGTCTTCACTCAAGCACATATTAAATGTGTAGGCAGAAATCTTTCTATCTCTTAATGTTCAGTAATGTAAGCTAGTAGGTGTAGTTTATCAGCAGAAGGGAAGCCTGGGTAGCAGAAGTTTGTATTAGTGTAATTACCTGGCCTATGTTGGAGCAGCTGGTTATTTCTGAAGTTTATTATAGAGCAATAATACATGTTAGGGTGTGAAAGTGAACTTAATAAATATGTGGAGTTGTTTTAGCATTTCAATTTTTGTGGCTGTAGGCCACACATACACAGTTATGCAGTTACAAATAGGTTTTAAGCCTGTGAGGGAAGGTAGGGTGGAATGCACAGATGCCTTAGTTTGGTGAGTTAAGTTGCCAGCTCTTTATTGTAATTGGCTTAAACTAATCTATTTGGGAGTAAAAAATGGCAGGCATTTTCTTCTAATACAAAACTTTTTTTTTTTTCCCCTCATGTTTCCAGGTAAAAATTACCTGAGTAAAGTTGTAAAGCTTGGAGTTTTTAGGTAGCCGTATATAAAGTGGTAAAATAGATTACAAGGAAATAACTCCTCTGTTGTTATTGCTATTAAAGTTATTGTCAAATATTTCACACTTTGTCTTTCTGCAGAGACGCTGCCAGAGGATGCCCTCAATATAACATTTACAGAGGAGAGGGAAACTGTTCCCGTTTGTCCTCTTCTGACTTTTCCACCAGTCTTGGGTTGGAAGACTTCTCTGTAAGCGACACATCTGGAACAGAGGAGGACACAGACTCAGCTGTTTTATATGGAACTTTGCGAGGAAGTGTTGTTGGATTACGGTACTACACGGGGATTGTAAGTGCATGATAAATTACAAAGCAAAATAAAAACTTGTGAGCTTCAGAAAAAAATACATTTAACTAAATTTTAATAATTTGTGGGACTTTTGACTAAGTATAATTACAATAGATATTTTCTCCTAACTTGCTGTTTTTAACATTCTTCACAGGAAGTACTTAATCTAAAACATTCTGATTCAAAATGTAATTACTGTAGCAAGCTTTCAAATCTGGTTTAGTTGTTTGGTAGCTCTGCTCATCCACTTAAGGGAAATGAAAGTGACTGAACACAGAAGTTAGGTCTTTGAACTGTTTACACTGTCAGAAAGGGATGTTCATTCCCTTTTGAAATTTGTTAGGAGTTGAAGGAAATTCTTGCTCTCAGGGTTACTTTTGAAATTGCTGGTAACTCCTTCATAGCTCTTCTGTAATGCTTTTTGTATTTCGAGTAAGTGGTAGCTTGACTGACTGAACAGAATGCTATACCAAATTAATCTTTAATCTTTATGATACTTAAGGCAATGTGTGATAGATATTTCTGCAAATTATTTGCAACTAAATTAACATGTTCTGACGTTTGCTTGTTTTGCTTTGTTAGGTTAATAACAATGAGATGGTTGCACTTCAGAGAGAGCCCAATAATCCTTATGATAAAAATGCAGTGAAAGTGAATAATGTGAATGGAGACCAGGTAGGCCATATAAAAAAAGAACTAGCCGCAGCATTGGCTGGCATTATGGACAACAAACTAGCATTAATTGAAGGGTAAGTGTGAAGATTATGCTTTTGGTTCCATGACTAGTAGAAATGTTTTTGGTTGCTACACTAGCAAATTCTGAAACCTTTTAGAGTTCTCTTTTGACTCACATGGCAGCTCTTTATTGCATAGAATCAGAACAGTTTGGGTTGAAAGGAACCTTAAAGATCATATAGTTCCAACCCCCCTGCCATGGCCAGAGTCATCTTCCACTAGACCAGGTTACTCAAAGCCCCCTCCAACCTGGCCTTCCACACTGCCAGGGATGGGGCAGCCACAACTTCTCTGAGCAACCTGTACCAGTGTCTCACCACCCTCATTGTGGAGAACTTCCTCATATCTAATCTAAATCTACCCTCTTTCAGCTTGAAGCCATTCCCCTTGTCCTGCCGCTACAGGCCCATGTTAAAAGTCCCTCCCCAGATATCTGGTAGGCCCCTTTAGGTACTTGAATGCTGCTCTAAGGTCTCCCTGGAGCCTTTTCTTCTCGAGGCTGAACAGCCCCAGCTCTCTCAGCCTGTCTCCATAGGAGAGGTGCTCCAGCCCTTCGATCATGTTTGTGGCCTCTTCTGGACTGGCTCTTAACAGGTCCACGTTATTCTTATGTTTGGGGCCCCAGAGCTGAATGTCCAGGTGGGCTTCCATGAGAGCAGAATAGAGGAATACTCACTAAAGTTTCATGTTTTCAGACTCTTTATTCTTCTGTTGAACTAGATGCGTACAGTTTGTTCTTTTCTGTGTATGAAGAGACATTAGAGCAAATTCCTTAGTGATTGTTGTGGAACTCTTGAATTAACTGCATGTGGTGGCTTGTATTAAAGGTTCATGGAGTGTGAGAACTAACAGCTATCTCGAGCATCTTGCTGAAGAAATAACAAGGTTTTTATAGAAGAGTCAAACACTAAAAAAAATACTGTTGTGGTTTTTTTTTTCCCTGCATTTTATCAGGGTTGTCCCTTACGGAGCAAAAAATGCCTTTACCATGCCTGTACAAATGAGCTTTTGGGGAAGAGAAGAAAACAAGCAAGCGGTGCTAGATCAGCTAAAAAGTCACGGATTTAAATTGGCTCCTCCTCTGAAAGGCAAGGGTTGAAGTTTTGGGTTTGAGTTGTTGGTTTTGTTTTTTTTCCTTTTAAAATATTCAGATTGAACTTGCCACTGGTTGGAAGAAATTTTTGAGAGCTTAATCCTTGTCATTATCTTGTCATTCACAAAACGGTTTTTCAACTTAGTTGGGGAATAATGCAGACCCCACAGCTATTGGTTTCAAACTTTATAGGCCACAAAAGTATACTTCTTGTATTTTACGTTACCTGCTAGCAACTGGAGAGACAGTTGAGCAAACATACTTGATTCCTTGAGTCTGTAAAAATCCGTAATGATCCCCTGAATTTCTCTAGATTTTTTTGTATTTTTAAAAAAAAAAATAGGTCATACCCTTTCATAGGGAGAGGTTTTCAGGGACACTGCTGCCTTTTAGAAGAGTGCTAGGGCATGAATGCTACTTGCGAAGTGTGAGCAAATAGAGATGAGATGTCTCTAAACGGATGAGCTTAGCAGACATCATGCTTTGCCTTGCATGAAAAGCACCTATGCTCCTGGAACTAAGCTTTGTTGAAGCAGTGGTAGTCAGGATGAGGATGCGAGCAGAAATAAATGCCTGGTGAGGGGTAGATCTTGTTTTGCATATACTGAGAGTTCAGGTTTTATCTTACTGCATAAAAGAAATAAAAAGGATTTTGCATTATCAGTTGTTGTACTGTCACCAAGTCAAATTCCACAGGACGCAATAATTTTTAAGAAACATGGTTGCCATCATGAAAGATCGCAGCGTATAGCTCATTGCCTGTGAGTCTTACAAAGCTTTGTAGAAAGTCTTTGGCCCAGTGAAAGTAAAGGGTAAATTGAGGCTAAGAGAAAGTGAAAGATTCTGTTTTATAGCCCACAATCTGATCAGCATTGTTACTTAGAAGCTAGTGAAGGTTGAGATTGGGAAGTCATCATATTGTGTTTGAAAATACTGTCCTTTTAATGACACATAGGTTCAGAATGTGGTTTTGCATCAAAGTGGATTTCTGGGAGAGCTGGTCCTAGTTACAGTGCTCCAGTTCATGCTGCTGTGCAGTTGACACCTGAACAGGTTTGCATTTCATATTTTTATACGTGGAAGTTGAAATTTAAACAGTGGGGGCCTTTAATTTTTTCACTAACAAAGCAGTTCTTGTGAAGTGGAAGTCTGTTGTTTTTTGGTGGGGTTTTTTTTTTTTTTTTCCCCTTTTGTGAGCCACCAATCTGGTTTGAAGTCATCTTGAACTTTTTTATACTGTGAGGAGACATTTTAGCAGTGACTGCCTTGAGTCCCGTGTAATTTTGGGAAGTTTTAGTTGTTCAGTAACTTACTTTTTACGTTGTTGAGGTGGTGTCTCTGTCCTAATGCTTTACCACATAACAAGTGTGTTCCCAAGTGAAAATGAAATCAGACTTCCAGGCTTTATCTTCAGATTGACCCAGGGTGATGTGTGAAGGGTTGGGTGGTGGTTTATTTTTGGTTTCGCTTTTTGTTTGCTCTTTTGAATTGGAGTGAAGTAATTACTCTAATGAGTGCTGTGTAAGGATGCAGATATATTTAGGCATCCCTTCTCAAGCTATTGCTTGTATTGGCATGTGATTGTCTTGGAAAAAACTGAACTTCATTTTTACGTAGCAGTAGCTAACAAACATATTCCAGCAAATCAGGTCTAAAGTGAGACCTCTCTATAGATCTATGTATATATCTAGACCTATCTATAGTGATTACCTTATGACAAATCATAGTCATTGATTGTTTAATGAGATTATTTTTAATTGCAATAATTTTAATTGCATTTTTTGTTTTCATTTATGCAGCTTAAAAGTGAATTTGACAAATTGTTTGAGGATCTGAAGGAAGATGATAAAACTTGTGAACTGGAAGGAGCAGAGGTATTTCTTAAGCTGGAAACCATTTTATATGAAAATATAAGTACTTAAACATGTAGATGCGTGTTTAGCTTTGTCTGGACACAGGAGATCCTTGAAACGGGGAAAAAAAATAGTAGACACAAAGGACTTTATAAAAATTTTTTTTGTTCCATAAATGAAATGTCATACTTAATATGCGAATAGTACATAATATATCTCTAATTTGCAGGCTGTTGCAACACTCTTACTTCCCCATCAGAAGCAGGCTTTAGCTTGGATGGTTTCACGTGAGAACAGTAATGATTTACCACCATTTTGGGAAGAGAGAAGTAACTTCTACTATAATACGCTTACAAATTTTGCAGAAAAGAAGCGGCCTAAAAGTGTTCTTGGAGGAATACTGGCTGATGATATGGGACTGGTAATACTTACGAAGCTTGTTTTGGTTTTTGTTTGCGTTTTGTTTGGGGGGGTGGAGTCTAAATACAGAACATGTGCATGCGTTTCTTGATCGGTTGGGCATTTGGTTCATTCTGTGGAAGATATGACATTCTTTTCTGTGATGCAGGGTAAAACACTTGCTACTATTGCATTGATTCTCACAAATTTTCAAGATGGCAAGCCTCTTCCTGTTCAAAAGATCCCAGGCAATAAGTTTTATGAGGTGAGATGAAACCATTGATATAGTTAATAAAAAAACCCGTGCCTAGTAACCTTCTGTATGGTGAACTTTGTGTGTGTTTGTAGAAAATGAATGTTGCTCAAGTACATTAAATAAGAGGAAGAATAGGGTAGATTAATTGAAGGTAGGTGGACTGTGCTACTTCAGAGTGTATAATTGAGCTGTATACTGTGTTATCTTAGGAGTATATGCTTAAGTATCCTTGAAAGAAGAATAAGGAGGAATAAACAGTTCTCAGTGTTAAGTTTTATAAATTCTGAAGTTTCTTACAAATTTGTCTAGAAGGCAGATTGTGACTGCACAAGTAGGGATGGTGTTTTTGTCTGGGGGTATGCATGTGTAGTTCCTGTGGGGTTTTGAGGAAGTGCCTGTAACAACTAAGATAGCAAGCAGAGGGCCTTGGTGTAAAGCAGATAAATAAATGAATAAATATAGGTCTTGGCTTTTTATTTTTGCCAAATACTTGAAATGAAGTGAGGAGGGGAAACTACAGTAAGTGAGCTAATACCAGTGTGCAAACTCTTCTTGGGTAGTGCAGTTCAAGTGCTTTTTGTTTTTATTAAGACATGATTTTGAAGACAATGAAATAAAGGCTAGGATTAGGTCTTTATTATGCAATGTTCTCTGACAGTGTTAATGCTGGGAGTTGTGTTTCATATAAATACAGCTTTTTCAGCACTTTTAAGTGACTGACTGACTTGCCACTGAGTGGGTCTTTCAAGATTCAGAGCAGTAATTAATCACTGGTCAGAATAGTGTAATAATGCTATTGGCATTTTTTCCAGTTGCTACATTAAAGAATAAAAGTTTCCATTCCTCAATAGGAATCTGGTACTAACAGCATGAACAGCGTTGGACGCAGACTATGTAAAGGTGACAGCAAACTATCAAAAGTCCAGTAATGTTCGCATGATAATGTTATGATCTGGAGTACTCTTAGTCTATCGTCAGTTCTAGTCTTCACAAACTCTTGACAAACTAAGTATCTCAGAGAGGTATTTGAAACATACCTTTGAAGATGTTTCAGTTGACATATGAAATGATGAGTGCCTTGTGAGAAAGTTGAACCCTGCCAGGAAAGTTACCACATTCCAGAAATGGATTCTGAGTTCCTTTTGCTTTCCTTTTTACTTCCTTGTAGATAAAACAGGAGCACTTACACATCTCTTAAAATCTTGTTTGTTTAAAAATTAGTAGCTAATTGCAATTAGCTTCTGTATCAAGTTGTTTTTTTTTTTTTTATATATATGTAAGTAATGAGCGAATGACAAGTATTTGGAAGGATTTTGTCACACCTGTAGCTTTGAGGTTGTATCAGGAGAATGTACAGATGTATATGAAAAATTATAATTGCTGTTAGTTTTGTAACTGCTCATGCTCTTGAAAATGATGAAAGAAATGTATAGGGCTTGAAGTTTTTTTGCAATACCTCTTCCTCACTGTCCTGCGGAGCAATTTTAATATAGATGGCCTGACTGATAGCACAAGAATCATAAAACGATCAGGGTTGGAAATGACCTTAAGCTCATCTAGTTCCAACCCCCCTGCCATGGCCAGGTGTACCCTCCGCTAGACCAGGTTGCTCAAGGTCCTGTCCAGCCTGGCCTTGAACACTGCCAGGGATTGAGCATTCCCAGCTTCCTTGGACAGCCTCTTCCAGTGCTTCACCAATCTCACAATAAAGAAATGTAAAAGTAAGATAAATGAAATGGACTGATAAGGAGAGAACACATTAGTATGAAGTGCCTCTGGTGAAAATTATTTTTACCAGTACTCTGGAAAGGAAGGAAAGCAGATTTCCATGAGGTCAATATGAGTGTTTCCAGAAAAAACAGAACCTTTACCAAAATTGAAAAACCTAATAGCATCTAAATTTTTGTTTTGTTTTGTTCCAGAGCATCAAGCATTTTAATGAGTTAGTGTTTACAGCAGTAAGGGGAGAGCTTATTTCTACTATTATTAAATATTAAAAAAGTGATGATAACATCTTTCAAACCCCTACTACACCCTGCCTCCCATTTCTTATTCTATTAAACATTAAATTGGTATCTGTTTATTGAGTCTTTGCAAGGTTTGCCATATTCAGGACTGTATTAAATCTGTATTGAAGTTTAAATCTGGAATCAAGCATGAATTCACTTACCTGAGTTGTACCAAAACTCTTTCTGCAAGCACTGGTGCTTTAAGTTTGGTAGCAGCTCCGTCTTGATATGTTTTCTTTTTTGCATTTGTTTCTGGTCTAAAGACTTCAAAGGTGATGTCTTTTTCACTACCTGATAAAGACTTTAAGAAAACAAACAAACAAAAACTTGCCAAAAACCCCAAACCAAAACAACTCCCCTTGTGACAACCCTAACACCCCAGACATCTGTGATGTTACCACTTTTTTCTTTCAATGTTGCCATTGTTAATTTAGCTTTTGGCAGTGTAGAAATTAGTAAGGTCAAACCTTACTAAGTAATGGTTGTTATTAGTTAGTAAGGTAATTCAGCATTGAAGGCTTATATAAAGAACTTTACTGTTAACAGTGCAATGCTTATATTTGTGTTTTTCCTCTTTACTTGACAGTTTGGTTTTGACCAGTTGCAAACACAGTACATGTTTTATGACTTTGTAAATATTTAAGATTGTTTAAAGAGTATTTTTCATTTTTGATCACAGTATCAGTAGCACTTGTCCCATGTAGGACTAAGGTTGTTTTAAAAGTAGTTCACACTTGTTCTTGATTAGCTTGTTTTATGCTAAAGTTGGTTTGATAGTCGAGCTTAAGACTATGTATATTCTTCATAAATACCATTTTCTTTATAAAGACCCTAGCAATGTGATGGACCCTGGTGTTTCTAGCAGAAAAAAGTTGGAAACTGCTCCTCTGAAATACTCAAGTTGTCTTCCAACCAGGTAGATTATTGGAATAATATTTTTGTTGGTTTGATACATAAATTTTGAGTAAACATAAAGTGATATGTGGTTATTACTAACCTTAGCCTAAAATGTGTTCCTGCTTTCTCCTCACCTTTCAGTATGCTGTAGTGCTGCTTACAGTTATCATTAAGTGTTTTGTATCTGTGTTGCACTTTGAAATGCATTAAAAAAACCATTTGCTTATCCAGCGTGGGTTGTGTGACTGCTTGCTTGCATGTCTCCTTCACTAGTAAAGGTGTCTAATATCATCAGTGTGTAGCATGCTAAAAAACAGACTGTGAAGTAAATCTTCCTTCTAGTATTAATTAGGTTTTTAGTTGTTTAGAAATACTTTGCAGGCATGCTTCTGACAGGAACGGCTTTGGGCTGATGAAGTTGTGAAGCTTACTAACATGTTTGAGCCTTCCCACCACACTAGCCTCTTCTTACAATTGCAGTGAACTTCAGTGATAATCTGTACCAAGTTTTACGAGCATCATTCACCCTGCAGCTCTGTGTTCTGTGCTTTCCTTTTTCAAATCCTTAAAATCAGTGAATTTTCAAATCATAGTGGTATCTTGTGTGCAATATCAAGTTCATTTGCTTAACGTGCTTGAGATTTAATGTGTAAATTTGAGCAGTAGTAGAGTTGTGGGGTTTCTTTCTCTCTCTTTTTTTTCCTTTTCTTTTTTCATCTCCTTTCCTAATGATAATACCTTAGTGATAAGGCCAAGAAACCCAGATATTCAGGAAGCAGTGACTTGGGAGAGTCTGAAGATTTGGTACTGCAACAAACCGAAAGTAAGTTGCAAGGAATTTCTTTTTTTTCATTAGTTGGTTACTGTGACACCTGGTGTCTGTCTTCCTGAAGCCAACCCAAAAAGGATTTCTAATTAACTGGAAAAGGAATTAACTAAACTTGGGGGTTTTTGTGCTTTGGTTTTTTGTGTTTTCCTCAACCAGAACTTTTAAGCAGAAAATTTTGGACATTGCTGAACAGGAAAGCAGTATTTTAGTTTCAAGTGTTGTGGTCTGTTTCCTTAGCTAACAGAGAGGTGGTGTAACAAGCTATAAGCAGGGTAAAACAGATGGTGAAAATGCAGTTTATTAAGACTTCTAGAGTTTGACATAGACCTGTTGTCAGGGCACTAGGGTTGGAAAAACAAATATAAAAAAATGTTTTGTTTTGGTTTTGTGTTGCTTTTTGGTTTGTTCGGTTTTTGGTTTTTTTTGGGTTTTTTTCATTTTTTTGTGGTAAATACCTGAAATGTGGTCTTGAAGAGGCAAGAACACATGTCATTTCTTGAACTAAGTGTGCATGACAAAAAAAAAAAGGGGGCTAATGATACCCTGGAGTAAACAGTTAAGTTTATGTTTAAAATACTGAGTGAAAACTATGCTAAGCTAAACGACTGATATACTACATTCATCTGAAAACTCATAATCTGAAATAGATGTATAGGATACTGTATTTCTGTACATGTGCCTCTTAAACTTCAAGGAATATCTGGGTCATTCTCTTAGCCATATGATTTAGTTTTAGCTAGTCCTGCAAGGAGCAGGGAGTTGAACTTGATGATCCTTATGGGTCCCTTCCAACTCAAGATATTCTACATTACTGCATAGGAAATATTCTTCATTATTGCCTAGGAAAGGAGAAGTAATCTGGATAACGGGCTTGATGAAACATGTCATAAAAATAAATGCACACGTATATTCTTCCTGGTGTGAAAAATCCATGTGTGTTGGGCTTTGCAGCAACTTCCTCTGTTATCCAAGAAGATCCAGGCTTTGCATCTGTTCTTCTACCTCCATCTACTTCTTTAAAAAGACAAACAAAGAGAAAAGGTAATGAAGGAATAAAAATAATACTGTTTTGCAAGTTGTTTTTTGAAGCATAAGTATTATGCATGTGTGACTTAATAAATGAAGCTTATGTCCTTGTAAATAGCTTTGGTGCTGCAGGTGAAGAAATTTAGAAAGGACTTACAGAAAACCATAAGTTTGTTGAACTTGTACTTTGCTTTAAAGTGAGCTGTTATGCCACTACATATGACTTCTGTTTTCTCAGGTACCACTAGCATTCAGTCAGTTGAGAAGAAATATTCTGGTGATGGCCCCAGAGCAACACTGATTGTGTGTCCAGTGTCTGTCTTAAGCAACTGGATTGTAAGTGCTAAGCTTTCTAAACGTGTATATGTGATGTGTGTTGATCATGATGCAGTAGAAATAGTACTCCCTATAGTCTCTCATGCTAGGTCATGGTTTTCCTTTTTTATGAAACAGCTGCTTTCATGAGGGAGGTTTTTCTGTTAGAAATTTATAAAATGGAGTCGTATTGTAGTGACAGTGCTGTTCCATGAGTAGCGAGCTCACTTTCAATTCCCTGGTTTCGACTAGGCAGATTCACTTTGGCACTTTTGGAACTTGAGTGGTTTAACTCCTTAAACCAGGTGAAGAAGGTGGAAGAGACAGGTCCTTCTTCTTGCATGCTCAGAATAAAATACTGTTGTACTTTATTGATAATGCATGTGACATTAGAGGTGTTTGATTATTGGCACACTGTTCATGATATGTTGGAGTAGGTCTGCTGTGGTGAACAGGCTGAAGGGCCCGTCTGAAGCTCTGTCTCTGCATTGGTTAATTTTTGTTTTCATGACATTTTGAGTACAAATATTAAGGGGATCTCTTTAACTTTCAAGTTGTGTTTTATCTGGAAGGTTTTGCTGTCTGTGGTTAGAACATTAGTAAGAAAAGGAAACAATCTTAGATTGTAGGTTAAACACTAGAATAATGTAATTGAGAAACATCAAATAATGTAAAATAAATAAACAGTGTTTTCATCAGTTCAAAATCAAATTAGTATTTAAAAAGAAAACTTGAGAATCTGGTACTTCAAAAATTAGAATTTTTTGGTTTTTTTGCCTGTTTTTTTTTAACTGGCTGTCAAGAATAGTGTATGCTGAGCGCTTCACAGCACAAATGTAGGGAACATACGAATACTGGTGTTAAAATTAATACTTTAACAATTGTTTGTCATTTATGTGAAAATGTAGGTCATTAACCCAGTGAGGTTTTGAAAGAATGAACGAAGAGAAGATGAAGGTAGAAAGTGAAAAAGAAACTTAAAAGCTCTTCCATTACAGTTTGGGAGGAACAGTGGGGTTTGAAGTGTGTATACCATCTGGGTGTGAATTAATAGTGTGCAAAAAGTAGAGCTAAAGTTAACAGAATGTGACACTGTATCTATTACTAATGGCTGAGGTTACTGCTTCTGGTCCCTGTTTTCACCTGGGGGGAGAGCTAAAAAGAAACCCGAATTCAAATGGCTTTTGTTTATATTAAGTGGATGTAGAATGTCACAGAGCTAGAGGAAGTGTTTTTTAGCTAAGGCAACTTTAAAAGAATATTATGCTCACAATCATGTAGTTTAACAAAGTGTCTTTTGTGTGACTTTTGGCAACTGTTCTTTCAGGACCAGTTTGAACAACACATCCACCAAGATTTTCATGTCAATATTTATATTTATTACGGTTCTGACCGTAGCAGAGACCCATCATTTCTTTCAGAACAAGACATTGTACTGACAACATACAACATCTTGGCTACTGATCATGGAGTAAGTAAATAAGAGAAAGTGTTCTTTGAAAACCCCTCAGTGTTCAGGACTTCCAGTGTTTGGGCTAATGGTGGCAGTATATTCAAATACTATTCTGGCAGGTAATGAAAAGGTTATAGTTGTAGTTTTGCTTTACATACTTTCTTACTGGTTTGCTGTAATAACCAAGAGAGGGGTTTGTATTTTTATTTTATTTTGTTTAATTTAATTTTTAATTTTTATTTAATTTCTATTTAATTTTTTATTTTTTTAATTTTTATTTTATTTTTTGATTCTTTTTTAAAATTGATTTCATCTGCAGAGAAAACTATTTAACTGCAATTATGATAACTTAAGGAAGACACTTTTTAAGGATAGAAAAAAATGGCAAGTGTGTAAATCTTCCCAAATCTCAGGTGTGAGGCTCCCATTTCTGCCTTTTGCCTGTTACATTCAAAGAATATGGAACATATGAAAACATAGTTCCATAGTTTTTGTTGACATAGTCTGCTGCAGCCAGGTAACTCATTGCATGAGATATATTTGTAAAGTCATGTTTTTATAGAAATTCTAGCCTTTGTAAAAGCCTGAAGATTTGCATCTTTAACATTAGTTCTACGGTACATTTTCCGTATCTCAGTGTCTTTGAAGCCTTTCTTTTCAGGCTGAGCTTATTTTTGCTGTAGTTAGTTCCTCATACAAAGTATGAGAAGACTGGTAACATTTTCCAGGAATCATTAAATCTAAAAGGAGGAATGCCTCATTCTTAGTTTTACTCTTCTGTACAGATAAATAAACAAGGTGCACATAAATATCCTCCAGTATTAATTGCGGAATTGTTATATGAATAGCTTGCTTAATCCAAGTTGCGGAAAAGTATTTTTAGTGGAAGATTTGAAAAAATATATAGATAAATAAAAATATAAATTATAAAATAAAATTATGAAATAAAAATATAAATTATAAATATAAAAATATTAAAAATCACTGTGTTTCAGATGAGAGGTGACAGCCCTTTACACAAAGTCATGTGGCTGAGAATTGTGTTGGATGAGGGGCACACTATACGGAATCCAAATGCTCAGCAAACTAAAGCTGTCTTAAATCTGGATGGACACAGAAGATGGGTACTTACAGGTAAAATATTTGATACCAGAGAAAATGCAGTGCAGATTGTCCTAGTATAACACTGTCTTGTGTTTTCCGCTTGGTGTTTCCACTTTGGATTTTTCTGGAAGATGTCTGAGTTAATGTCTGCTTCAAATGCATTTGGAATGTTTTTGAGCTTGCATTTTAGCAGTGATTTAGGTGTGTCTTCTTTTAGTTGTTTTTTCACTTTGCTTGGTTTTATGTGGATTTTTTTTTTTCAGTTTTTATTCAGTTAGACAAATTTTAAAATAAACAGTAAAGAATTTCTTCCTTATATCCAATCTAAACTTCCCCTGTTTAAGTTTGAACCCGTTACCCTGTGTCCTCTCACTACAGTCCCTAATGAAGAGTCCTTCCCCAGCATCCCTATAGGCCCCCTTCAGATACAGGAAGGCTGCTATGAGGTCTCCATGCAGCCTTCTCTTCTCCAGGCTGAACAGCCCAAATTTTCTCAGCCTATCTTCATAAGGGAGGTGCTCCGGTCCCCTGATCATCCTCGTGGCCCTCCTCTGGCACTTGTTCCAACAGTTCCATGTCCTTTTTATGTTGAGGACACCAGAACTGCACGCGGGGTTGGACGTAGCCTTGGATGGCATGGTTTAGTGGGAGGTGTCCCTGCCCATGGCAGGGGGGTTGGAGTTAGATGATCTTAAGGTCCTTTCCAACCCTAACTATTCTATGATTCTACATGCAGGTTTGGTAGAAGTACAAGGAAAAAGGGACCTATTGATGATCTGGCATGTTACGTCAGTTTAAAAGTTCACACTTTTATGTACTTATTGGAACCTCAGTAGCTTGTGAAATGTAATAGTCATCCTAAAAACTGCCGGGGACCATGCAAGTATGTGATTCTTAAATGTAACTTAAAGTATATCGTGATTGTGATTGCTGCTGGTGAAGCTGAAATGGAAAAATTAACAGCCAAGTTTCCTAGACAGATGCAATTTTCTCACTCATGTATGTAAGTGTTTTGTGATACTTCAATTAAAAAATACACGTTATACTTAATGACATGTCAGCCTAGTTATGAGACCTCATCCATAGTGTATGGTTTGAAGAAAGCACTAAACTTTCACTTTGACTAAAATTTGTATTTTTTACTTTCTTTGAGGTTTTGCAATCTTTTGTTTTCTGTTTAGGCACTCCTATTCAAAATTCGGTGAAGGATTTGTGGTCACTTATTTCGTTCTTAAAACTGAAGCCTTTTACTGATCGAGAGTGGTGGCACAGAACAATTCAACGTCCAGTCACAATGGGAGCTCCAGGAGGACTTGGGTACGAAGTGTTCCCAAAGGGTTTGTGAAAGAGTATGACTAGCAGTGCTTGGGCAGTGTGACTAATCAGTGTTTCACGCTTGAAATGCATTTAGTATCAGTTCTCATTTCAACTTTATAGTTCTAATTAATATTAAATAATTCAAATTATTTGATATTTCAGATTAATGAATTATATTGTACTGTTGGTCTTGGATTTAGTACAGAACATCTATTTATGTAATAAACTAGAAAAACAAATGCGAAAATGAAACAACTCCAGCTGGGTAATGTATTGTTGATATATATCTTTTTAGGCGTTTACAGTCTCTGATTAGGAGTATTACCCTTAGAAGGACTAAAACAAGTAAGGTTAAAGGAAAACCTGTTTTGGAGTTACCAGAACGAAAAGTACTCATTCAGTATGTTACACTCACAGAGGAAGAGAGACAAATCTATCAGTCGGTGAAGAAGGAGGGCAAAGCTGCTATTAGCAGGTAAGTAGAAGGCTTTCTTAATTCTGAAGGTTGGAGTTTGATGCCACAGACTTAGTGTTTTGGAAGTTTTGATTGTTAGCTCTGTTAGCAAAGTGTATCAATTTGTATGCTGTAACCTAAAAATTGTAAATGAGTATAGCATCTGCTCAGCTCTGACGAGTAAAGTAGAGACTGTTGCAGAGCTATGTATTAGAAAGGGATACTGGATATGTAAAGAAAGGCCTTAAAATTTTTGTGACCATGTGTTAGTATTTCTTCTACGTAGAGTATGCTACTGGTAGCCTTTGTACCTCATTACAGAAGAGGATTTGAGAAAATTATATTCAAACAGGAAAGTGAAAAATTAGAATATCATTCTAATAGTTAGACTTCCTCACTTGATGTCATCTGTTACTTCAGGCTGTAGTATTTCACACTAACAAAACTTGCATTCAGATTTTTTAGTCAAGGGACTGTACTAGCTCACTATGCTGACATCCTTGGCGTCCTCCTCAGATTGAGGCAGCTTTGTTGTCATCCTCGTCTGTGTATAAATACATCTTCGTCTAGTTTTCCAGCTGGTGAGTGAATGCTTTTGGTTCCTGTGTTTTCAAAAACAGGTCTTGAACTTCGTGTTCAAGAACAGAAACACATTTGTTTGTTTTCCAAGCTTTCTAGCTTCAGCCTTCCTGTTTTCAGCTTGGGTTATTGAACTTTTAACTTTGTTACCTGTATTTTTTTCATACCATATGTTTGAGAAGAGGGTACCCTAGCACATACTCAAATACGAACAAAGTGGTCCTCTACGGAGCCAAAATGCACAAGGCTTGTTAAAGAGCAGTGTATCTGTTGTAATAATTTACAGAAGTGCTTTTACAGTAAAATTTTTTTCTTTGCCTCAGGAGAGGAGATGTAGAGGAGCTTTCAGAAATGGCTTGTAGATTGGTAGCTCTGTCAGCTCTGACTTTGTTATGGCTGTAAGATGGGGTGAAAGAAGAGTGTAATTTTATTTTTGACAAGCCAGAACTGTACAGCTGCATAGTGTTAAAAACTACTTGCATTTCTTTCAGAAGCAAGTATAGTCTGTTTGAAAGACTCTAAATTTGAGAATTCTCAAATTTGATATTTTGAAAAATCCTATTTTGGGATGCCATTGATTATAGGCATGCTTTTTCAGGAAACTGAAGGACCGTAAGATAATGGTCAGAATCTTGTTTAGAAGGTTGTAATTTGTCTTCCTGAAAAATACAGGGTGGAGAAGTGATTGGATAATTGTTCAACAATTATTTGAAGTTAATTAGTAACTAGTATGGTTTGAATTTCTTAAAAAATAAAATGAAGCAATCTTAACCATAAATAATATCAACTCCTTAGCAATGTTACTACTTGAACAGCTGCCATATGAAAACTGCTTGTTCCCATTAGGCATTGTGTTGCATATGTACTTACCACTGTCAAGTTTCCTAGAATTCTAATTATCGTTTTTCCAAGTAAGATTACTCTTCATGTGTTTTGAAATCGTAGCTGGGAGTTTTCTGCAGTACTGGCAAGCTTGTGGTTTTATACATGGTAGGCTATATCCTCATTGTGTATAGACTGTCCCAGTTACACTTTGATTAATAGAACTGTTTGATGTATGCCACCTCAGTGTGTTTGTTCCCTGTATAAAAATCCCTGTTTCTAAGTATCTTTCTATATTTGCAGAGAGTAAAACTCCTGAAGAACTGCGTGAGGTATTAGTGAACAAAATGAAGTTGGTTTTGAGCTCTGGTTCAGATGAAGAATGTGCAGTTTGTTTGGAATCGCTGACTCTTCCTGTGATAACACGTTGTGCGCATGTGTTTTGTAGGCCATGTATTCTTGAAGTCATTAGAAGTGAACAGGTTAGTTGTTCTATGGTTGCAATTAATTGTAATGGCTATTTGAAAGTGATGAACTGGTATCACGAGTTCTAGGACATCTAGCTATTGTTCCTTTAAATCATACATGAACAGTGTAAACCTAGTTATAAGTGGAGTTATAAAAATTGTTAGCCTAAAGTCAAACTATTGAGAGTGGCTTTCAAAATGAACAGTTTAAGGTTCACCAGTATTTTCAAAGACCTTTTCCCCAGTTTTCACCTTACTTTGTCCTAGGGTAAAAGTGATGGTAACCAGTGCTGCATTGTATTCCTCGATATGGCTTGATGCCTCTTTACTGCTTTTATGTGATGTGATATATGTGTATTTTGTTGTGCCTGAAAGAGACCAAAGTTGTATATTGGAAGTTGACTGTTGAAGTAAAATCATAGAATCATAGTATCATAGAATAGTTAGGGTTGGAAAGGACCTTAAGATCATCTAGTTCCAACCCCCCTGCCATGGGCAGGGACACCTCACACTAAACCATGCCATCCAAGGCTATGTCCAACCCCACCTTGAACACCGCCAGCAAAGGAGCATTCACAACTTCCCTGAGCAACCCATTCCAGTGCCTCACCACCCTCACAGTAAAGAATTTCTTCCTCATATCCAATCTAAACTTCCCCTGTTTAAGTTTGAACCCGTTACCCTTTGTCCTATAGCTACAGTCCCTAATGAAGAGTCCCTCCCCAGCATCTCTATAGGCCCCCTTCAGATACAGGAAGGCTGCTATGAGGTCTCCACGCAGCCTTCTCTTCTCCAGGCTGAACAGCCCCAATTTTCTCATCCTGTCTTCATACGGGAGGTGCTCCAGTCCCCTGATCATCCTCGTGGCCCTCCTCTGCACTTGTTCTAACAGCTCCATGTCCTTTTTATGTTGAGGACACCAGAACTGCACACAATACTCCAAGTGAGGTCTCCCAAGAGCAGAGTAGAGGGGCAGGATCACCTCCCCCGACCTGCTGGTCACGCTTCTTTTGATGCAGCCCAGGATACGGTTGGCCTTCTGGGCTGCGAGCGCACACTGCTTGCTCATGTTCATTTTTAGATCAACCCACACCCCCAAGTCTGTCTGTGCAGGGCTGCTCTGAATCTCTTCTCTGCCCAGCCTGTAGCTGTGCCTGGGATTGCTCCGACCCAGGTGTAGGACCTTGCACTTGGCATGGCTAAACTTCATCAGGTTGGCATCAGCCCACCTCATAAGCGTGTCAAGGTCCCTCTGGATGGCATTCCTTCCCTCCAATGTATAAACTGAGCCACACAGCTTGGTATGACTCACAGCCAGTGAGACTGACTGGTCTGTAGTTCCCCGACTCATCCATTTTGCCCTTCTTGAAACTGGGGGTTATATTTCCCTTTTTCCAGTCATCAGGAACTTCACCTGATTGCCATGAGTTTTCAAATATGATGGACAGTGGCTTAGCAACTTCATTTGCCAGCTCCTTCAGGACCCGCAGATGGATTTCATCAGGTCCCATGGACTTGTGTATGTTCAGGTTCCTAAGATGGTCTCGAACCAGATCCTCTCCTACAGTGGGCCCAGGGTCTTCATTCTCACTGTCCCCGCGTCTGCCTTCCAAGACTTGGGTGGTGTGGTCAGAGCATTTGCCAGTGAAGACTGAGGCAAAGAAGTCATTAAGAACCTCAGCCTTCTCCAAATCCAGGGTAGCCAGTTCTCCCGATAGCTTCCGAGGGGGCCCCACATTGTCCCTAGTCTGTCTTTTATTTGCAGTGTACCTATAGAATCCGTTCCTGTTATCTTTAAGATCCCTAGCCAAGTTTAATTCTAAGTGGACCTTAGCTTTCGTAACCTGCTCCCTAGCTTCCTGGACAACATCCCTGTATTCTTCCCAGGCTGCCTGTCCTTGCTTCCACCTTTCATAAGCCTCTTTTTTCCTTCGAATTTTGCTCAGCAGGTCCTTATCCATCCAAGGAGGTCTCCTGGCCCTCCTGCAGCACTTCCTTCTAGTTGGGATGCATCGCTGCTGAGCTTGCAGCAGGTGATCTTTGAATATCAACCAAACATACAGCCCTGCTACGTATTCCACAAATCCATCAGTGCTCAGCAATATGAATTAACAGGATGTTTGTATCATGAGACAGGCAAAGACTTTCACTGCAGAGGAAGTGTTAATGAATACCTACCATATGTACAAATCATTTTACTGCTTCTCTGAAGAGAATGACTCCATTTGGAGATGATACGTCAAAATTTAAATGTTGCGATCTGAAAAATAACAGCAGAAGTATTCAGGTGGTCATCAAAGCAGAAAACTGCACAGAATTCATTCCTGTTTTGCATGAATCGTGTCTATTCTCCTTATTTCAAGCTGATAACCTTCTGCTGTGAAATAGCTGCCTTGCTAGAGGGCATCTTTGTGGCCCTTCTCTGGACTGTCTCCAGAATAAGCTTGTGCATTGAGGGTCTTTTGATTGATTTTTTTTTTTTTTTTTAAAAACGTAGTATGTCTTTTTCTTGTGTGCTTCTAAGCTATACTTTTTCTTCTTGTTTGCCTTTTCCTTTCTAGGGCAATCTGATAGTGCAGTAATCTCACCATCGGTATCCAGTGCTGCAGCACTTCCTTTCTGGAATTGTACTCAGCCACAATAGAGCTGCAAGTGCCAGGCTGAATCTGGGTGTTGTTCTTTATAGGAGGTGGCAAGGGACAAAGTAGTACCTGCTTGTGCATAATTAGTCAACCCAAGACAAAGTTAGGAAGTGTTATCTATCTGGCATGCAGTTTGACTTTGTTTCGTTGCCAGACAGTCAAGATTGTGATGCAGCTGTCCTAGTTGAAAGCCTTTGAGAATTTTGAGGGGAAACTAGTGATGTGAAATTGTTCTCTAAGGAGTAGAGAAAAGGCCTTGTTCCAGTGCAGAGGTTCTTGATATGTCTGTAGTAGAGTCAGTGCCCCTACTTAGCCTTCAGGTGTAGTTAGGCATGCAGAGAAATAAATCAGGTTATGATGTGATGGAACCAGGGTTACTTGACTTGTTACAGTCAAGTTATTTACTATGCTTTGCCTAGAAGGGACCTTGGAATCTGCAGAACTAGGACCTTTGTCCAATCCCACATTGTTCCATAGATTCCTTACATAGTAGTAAAATAGTAGATTCTGCTCTTGAACTATCATGAGTTTCTAAAGCAGTGAGTAAGCTTTTCTTATGTTCAAAATTTTTGCTAATTTAAATCAATTTCCAAGGAAGTGTTTGCAGCTTCCAGCTGAAACATTGACAGACATCTAAATTCCAGAGTTGGGGAATTCACTTTTTTGACGTAGTAACTATCTGTGCTAGTGCTGCATCTCAGTTGGGTAGTTCCTGTGCCTGACTGGTTACAATGCAGCTGTCTCCCAGTAAATAGCTCGGGAAAGTACTTACCACCTTTAAAACAAAGCAAACCAACTTAAAGCATGCCTCTTCCAACAAAACAGCTTAAGTTCAGACAGGATTCTTCCAGGCAAGATGCCTGTGGTTTCCATTATTAATATGAGTGAGAATATTAAGCCATTAGCCAGGCGTGGGATGTGAAGCTGCCAGCCCAAAACTGCTGAGTGACAAGTTTAGCCTTTCAGTGGTTACAGACTTGGATAGCATTTTATCTTTCTAATGTTAACCTAAAAATATATTCTGAAATTGGAAAACTTTCTTAGTAGTTAGCAGCTTGAAAAGTAACACCTTAATTTCAGTCTTTCAGGTTAGCTTCAGAAGTCCCAGTAAAGCTGTAAAATATCTACAGTATTGGTTTTTTCCTAGTTGTTGATAGCAAGACAATTTTTTTCACTCTTACATACTTTCACTGCAAATCTTACATATTTGCATTGCCATTGTTTAGTTGCATTTTGGGTTTTTATGTTGGCTTTGATTAGTACTAAATTGGAGAAGGGATGCAGAAAGATGTGTGTAACAAACTGAGAAGTCTTTGTGAGCACTGTTAGGATTTTTTTTTTCCCCCCGATTTATTTTCAGATTTATCAGAATTCATTTATTTTGTCTTGTTATTGGAGGATATTTTTGGGTTGCTGACAAATGGGGAATGCTTCATTTGTAACTACATTTTGGAAACTTACTTCAGGTTCATTTGTGTTGAGATTCTGTCTCTTCAAAGGTTGTCTTTTCTTGCTGCAGTAAATTCATGTATGCAGACTATGACCTCCAGCCTCTTTAACTGGCTAGAGGTTCATTCCAGATTAGCAGCTTCTAGTATTCATCTGCTTCGTGAGGTCTGCTTTGCAGCCTGTTTAAAGGTGCCTTGGTTCTGTGGCCAGATTGCTATATAAACTAAGTTAGCTAATTTTAAAAGGTTGCTGTTAGGCAAAAGTTCTTCATGCTTGTCATTTTTGCTTTGCAAAGTTGTGTATTTGCACAGCACGCACAGTCTTTGTTAAATTTTGTGAGTAGTCTCATGGAAGTGCTGTTGCATAAATTGTAAACTCTGCCTTATCTAGAGTATACTTCAGAGAAAAAAAACACCAAACCCTGGTGTTAAATTATGCCCCATTTCTCATCTCTGTTAGGGAAGAAGAAAAGATACTCTGTGTCTGGCCCTGACAAAGCATATTTCATCAGACTGCTATTATTTCTGTGCAGGCTTTGAAGAAAAAGGGTTAACAAGATCTTTCTTAGCTACAAAGAATGACTTGTCTTTGAAAGATGGTTTTTCAGATATTTTAGTGTTCTCCCCATAGTCGAAATATTTGATTGCTTTTAAATCTTTAGCTGCTTATTTCAGGTATAAGTATGGTCAGAAAGACAACCACTTTTTAAGGAAGATTGAGTGTTTTTAAAACAGGTAGTATTTGTGTCACGTGATGATCTCAGAAATGTT
Organism: Amazona ochrocephala; assembly: GCA_039720435.1. Classification (NCBI taxonomy): domain Eukaryota; kingdom Metazoa; phylum Chordata; class Aves; order Psittaciformes; family Psittacidae; genus Amazona; species Amazona ochrocephala. The sequence goes on along the minus strand of CM077884.1, from coordinate 35,486,729 downwards.
GCTATTGTCATGTCAGAAATGACAAAGCAGTTGTGTTACAAGTGAATCCTTAAGGACTTTTTTTTTTTAATTAACACCAATAATTCCCTGAAAGGTACTTCTAAAAGTTGGTCTTTAGCACTCTAAATAATTTAATATGTTTCTTCTAATGTCATTTTGGCTTTTTTTGTAGCCAAATGTCAAATGCCCTCTCTGTAGGAGTGAGCTTCGAGCAGAGCACTTGGTGGAATGTCCCCAAGAAGGGGAAATAGATTCCAGTAATGAAAAGAAGTCTGATCAGGAGTGGAAATCCAGTTCAAAGGTACATTTCATTGTGTTTTACTTGGCTTTGTTATGGTTTCGTAGAGCACTCTCTAGAATATTTACGTAAATACGCTGAACATACTTTACATATGCATAACTTTATTATTTGAAAGTCTTCACAGACTAGTCAGCACAGGAGAAAATACATAATAAAATCTCATCACAAACTTTGCAGCAGAGAAACGAGAGAAAAGGAGCACCAGTTGTAATTTGATGACGGTCATTGTGCTGTACAGAGATGTGTACTAATTATGTGAGACGTTCGATAAAAAAAGCTATTGCTTTGCCTTTTGTTTCTGAAGGTTTCTGTGGGTATAGAACTACTATAGAGATTATTCAGCTCTTAATTTACTTTTAGAAACTAAAAAGCTGCATAAGTTCTGTCTTAAAACTTGTCTAAAGGATATAGATTTTGCTCTAGAGGGCAAAACTAACCGGGCATCATATGTTCACTATAACACTTGTCAGATAAACTAGTGAGATATTTTTATTTTGCTTTGCAGACCGGTTTCTCAAGGTCTGTCACATTTTTTGCCCCACCTTTATTGTGCATTCACTGCAAGAAATTAAATCTTCCTGCTTGTACTTTGACTTGTTTTGAGATTGATTTTTCTGAAACTTTTTTTTTTTATTTTAATTTGTAATGAAGTTTTTATTCTTTCGAAACGTGGCTATAAATTTATTCCCCAAAAATTTTTCTGTGGAGACCTGAGACCTAATTTAGGACATTGTGCTCCAGAATAAATTTACTTATTTATTCATTAATTTTTATTTTTCACCTGGTGCAGTTATTTGCCTTCTTTAGTTAGTGGTTCTTTACCTCATCATAGCTAAACCTTACATGAGAAAACTGGCAATGTTCTTTTGCCTCAGATCCAATTCCATGTTCTTTTTGTTCTCATGTTAGTCTCAAGAGTGCTTCTGGTGCCTCCTTGTTCTCTGTCACACCTAGCTAAGGGTCTTGCATAGCTTGTTTGCCTGAATATTCCCAGGGGAAGCCTTTCTTGCTTCTTGATTATTGCTAAGTAGAACACTTGCCTCATGGCTATACCTTTCTTAAGCCTTACTTTTCAGAATTCCAGTACTCTGTTCATATTTTTTTTTTTTCTTCATATGTCCTGGAGGTAGGGACCTTGCTGACCCCTGACAGGGAGAGCATGTCTGGAGAATGGGTTTGTGAATCCTCTTCCCCAAAGCACCGTCAATCACTATTTAAAGTGCCCAGCCCTTATTTTCCTTTGGAAGCTAAAAGAAACCCTACGCACAGAATTTAAGAGTAATTCATTTAAAAGGTATTGCTCAACAGTGGTTTCTCAGTTGAAACTCATCGAAGCACCTATAGGAGCAGGATCTAACCAAGTCAGAATAAGCTACAGAAGTCTTTATTTGATTTCAGATAAATGCTCTCATGCATGCTTTGATAGAACTACGGAGGGATGATCCAACTGCTAAATGCCTAGTTGTTTCTCAGTTTACAACTTTCCTGTCACTGATAGAAAACCCCTTGAAGTAAGTAGAACAACTGTCATTTTTAATAAACATTTTTTTTAGTGTTTTAGAAAATTTCTCAAAGAAAATAAAATTATTTCAATATAGTGGTTGGGATTTTGATTTTATTTTTTTTCCCCTGTTGTTACAGAAAATGGATTGGTAAATTGAAAATTTTTGCTTTCTCTTCAGAGAATCAGGGTTTGCCTTTACTCGTTTGGATGGGTCAATGGCACAGAAGAAAAGAGTAGAAGCAATTCAGTGTTTCCAAAGCAGCCAAGCAGGATCCCCAACTGTAATGCTTTTGTCTCTGAAAGCAGGTGGAGTTGGATTAAATCTGACAGCAGCTTCCCAAGTGTTTTTAATGGATCCTGTGAGTAATAGGTTGTTAATAATGATCTGGCTTACACGTAGGTGAACCTACTTTTGGTGTTTTTCTAGGAGGTACAAGTAAAGCCCCTCTGAGAATGAATGACACTGATGAGTACCTGTTAAAGGGCAAATAGGGGTTTTCTTAATTTGTTTCCCCAGCATGTTTTTATTCTAACGCAGTATTTTTGTGCTATTATTTACTGTGAATAGAAAGAATATTAGTGGTATTGTTAACAAAGTGCTGTGACACAGTATAGCATTGGATTATCTGTTCCTTCTTTATTTCTTTCTGTCTGACACTTCTGAATGTGTTTTTCTGTTTGTTCTGTTTAATAACTTCAAAAGCCATAAAGTGAAAATTCAGGAGCAGTGTATTTTATTTTTCCTGTGATACAGTGTAGTGCTTCTCTGCCCTAGGCTCTTCTGTTATTTTTTGTGAATTTGTTTAAAAAATACAGATATTAGCCTGAGGTTACTTTTTGTAGTTGTTGGAGACCAAGAAAGATGATGATACCTAAATTTATGACATTTTTTCCTTTCATTAAAGCACTTGGGAGTGCAAAATCATTTGTAACGAGTAAAAATGTAAATTACATTTATTGATAGCAAAATGGTGTTCTTAAATTGGCTTATGTCTTTTTGTGTCATTGTACAAAACTGAATTTCCCTGTTCACTCTGTACTCCTCCATCCGATGTGCTGTTTTTTTTGGCAGTTGGAAACAGACAAATTCTGCAGTTTTTGCACTTCAAAACAAACCAAAGTAAATTAAAATAATAGTGTAACTTTGGACTTGGGCATCTGGTTGTACCAGTAATAAAGTACTAGATTGAACATCAGATTAGTGATAACAACAGCATAAAGACAAAAGCTATTTACATAATTAACTATGAGTGAGAATATGGAGCAGTTGCCTTGGAAAAGGTTTCTTATGAATTGTAATACATCTTCACAAGTACTGTTTTTTATGTGTTTCATGCAATAGTTCAGTTGGAAGGGACCTTCAGCACTGTACCACCATCTAGTCCAACTGTTTGGTTGGGGTTTTTTTAACAGTTCTCTGAACAAGAAAACTTATGGGAAGTCCAAGAGAATTTCAGTTTTCTGTGAAGATAACGAGGTATTATGCATACACTGTCCTGCAGCAAGCAGTTGTATGAAAATAAGTTAAGCATTGTGGACACTGACTCATCTACAGTATATAGTTACATCTCACAAACCACAGCCAAATATAACTGGAGCTTTTATACACCTATACCATTGAAAACTCCTCATCCTGCTGGTAACCATCTTATAATGGTAGCCACCCCATGTGGCAGTGGTTGACTCCTTACATTTGATGAAGAGACAGTGGGACCACATGACCTTTATGATCTCATGTTTGAATGTTCAGTGCTGAATGAGATGCAGTCATGCATTAGTGTCCCTTGAAATGAATGAGCAGCGATAATAGGATTTAAGAAGCAGAAATACCTCTGGAGCTAGTGGAAAAAACCAGTTTTTTCTACTCAAATTCTGTGGATTTGTTGTAGAACTGTAGCTTAGAGGTCTGCTGAGAGGTGTTATATCACAATGCAAGGGAGTAACATTTACCCAACCACAGACTATGCCCTTCCTCCCCCTTTTTTACAGTTGTTTAAATACAATCGTATCTGCTGAATTCTCACCTTTAGGAAGAAATACAAACCTTTAATCTGAGAGTACCGCAAGTATACAAGTTTCTCTGAGGCTGAAGTTTCTTTATATTTTCCCATGTAAAATACAGTATCCTTTGTAGGAGATACTGCAGAAAGGCACAGAGGTATTTCAATACAGTTTTCCTTTGAACTGATGAGAGAAGAGTGAGAGTAGTACACTTTGGTCCTACTTGATTACACCAAAGATAGAATGGAACATGCTTGTGCATGATTGGGCTAGGTCTTTCCTCAAGACATCATCTTCTTCCTACAGTCAGATTAGTATTGGAACGGATTGCTCTACATAGCCAGGAATGCTCATCTTGCAGTGACAGATACATCATTTGTTGTATTTTTGCTCATTGTCTTACATTGGAGAAGCAAGACTTGTTTGGCTTCTGTCTTGCAGCTTGATGTCGTAAGTGGGTTTAGGCATCACAGGTTCTTAGAATCTAAATAATCTTTTTTTGTGCTAGCCTAGTGCTGTTCTTTTCCCCATTCTGTAGAAAGGAGTTGTTAAGAAGAGTTCCTACGTAACTTTCATTACGTGGGAGAGATGGCAAGGTGAGCCCATTGCATGAGACTTGCTTGTCACATACAGAATACAATTGCATTTTAGCTAGATTTAAATCTGTTGTGTGACAATGAGTAGCATTATACCTTTAAATAGAAAAAACATGCTGGAAAAATGCAGAGCAGGCTTGGCATTTCCCAAATCCTTATACTCAGTGTTATATCCTAAGCATAAGTAGGAATAGCTACGCTATTATTTTGTGTTCTGCAAGTTCCTTGTTTTAACTACCTTCATTATTGCATGTACTAATGGAAGCATAGATGGCCTTCCTTTTTTAACAAGGGGACTTAGTCTACTGATGAATTAACTGCCTGTGTTCAGCTGGTTTAGATTTTGTTATCAGGAGGAGTACTGAGGCAATTAGTATATATAGTGTTTATTTCAGAATTAAAATGATAAGATTGTTTTGATGTCTTCTAGACTCATGACAAACCTAGTTTTTAAAGCATTTGCCCATTTACAAGTTCCTGCTTGTTATGAATATACAACCAGAAGTTCTCAAAGCTTTCTTTATATTCGATATGTGAGAAATTAGGTTGCGAGTAATTAATCTGCAGGCAGTATTTGTACAAGAGATGGTGGTACTTCCACCATCATCAGATAACTTCCCTGTGATTCTGTGTGCATTTTACTGTGCATTTTGACCATTGGTTATTTAACTTGTTCATTACTGCTATTGATAGGCTTGGAATCCTGCTGCAGAAGACCAATGTTTTGACAGATGTCACAGGCTGGGTCAGAAGCATAATGTTGTTATTACTAAGGTGAGTTGAGAGATGATCTGTTGGACCAGGGTTATGATTGTGAATAAATAAATTATTTTCCAGACAGCTTTGTTGTATTTTTAAAAGAATTGTGACATCATAGTCTCACCAGTAAACTCAAAAGTTGTGATTTTTGAAGTGTGGACTTTGGATTGTGAGATTATATTAAATGTACTTCCTGTGAAATAATAATTTTGGAAATCAGATGTCCCTGTTGTGAGCTACTTGGAGTGATTAAGATGGGGTAGTATTGCTGTTGCCTGGCCTGGCTGTTAGCTTATTGTCTTGAAAGTATGTAGAATGCTTTTGCTTTTGTCATAGCAGCTTGTTCCGCTGCAGAAGAGCAGCTGGTATGTCTCATTAATACCTAGTCACAAAAAACATTACTTGGGAAATTGAAGACCAGTTCTCTTCTCATGTAAGCAGCAAATAAGAGATAAATATTCTTCCAATAAGTGTTTAAAAAAAGTGTGTGTGTTTAAAATGCAAAACCTTCTTCTCTGTCTACACTATAACCCTTTTGTGTTTGCTTCACAAAGTTGTAACAAAATGTAAGTGTGCTTTAGGCTTAATCAGCTATTTTTTCCCCCTAAAGTGCCTAAATGTCCCATCCTAAACATTTAATTAAAAAAAAAACCCAAACAAACAAAAAACACCCCCCCCCTAAGAAAATCCCCCAAAAAACCAACCAAACAACAAACCCCAACATTTCAGTGGGGCCTTTTTTTGTATTTCAGTTCATTGTGAAGGATTCAGTAGAAGAAAATATGCTGAAAATTCAGAACAAGAAGAGGGAACTTGCAGCAGGAGCCTTTGCTACCAAAAAGTCTTCAGCAAGTGAAATAAAACAAACCAAAATTAAGGAAATTAAGGCTCTAATTGACTTATAGCTTGAAAGTGTGGTAAAATAATATATATAATATTTTAGTTAATATTGCTCTTCAAGTTATATGTCTCATGTTAACTTCTAATTTTGCTGTCTTTGTGGTCAAAACATTAATGCTTCACATAAACTAGAAAATCTAATTTTCTCCTAAATGTTAATTTTAGAAATTCACAAACTTGTTTTGTATTCCTGAAATCTTTCCAGTGTTCACTACTTTGAAATGTTGCCTATTATGTACAGTGCTTAAGAACACATAAAAATCCCTGAAACAGAAATACATATTCATGTCTTCTAATTTGCAAGAATTTCATGTCTTTTTAGAGATAACAAAAGGGGTTTTTATTCAGATAAAACCCTTAAGAAATGAATTAGCTTCATGTTTCAATCTTGGTGTGTTCCTGATACCCAAACAGATCATCTGGATTGTTTGTTTCAGAATAGGTGGTCATTGACCACTTCAGAAGGAATTCTTACTTTTGCAGACTATGTTCAAAGATGGCAGGTAATTCAAAGTTCTGAGATATTCTAAATGATACACAGGTGCAGCAGGGGGTTCCTCTTTTCAGGCGATAGTGAAAATGAAGTACTTAAAATTTGTAAAACTTTTGTAATATTTTACTTAGGCAGAATTCCACTTATTTTTGTAAAAATAAAGGTTTTATGATTGAATGAAATGCTAGAATCATAGGCTTGTATTGATTACATGCTTTCTTTTGGTTTCTGTAGGCACTTTGAACAGTAAAACTGTGCTATATGCAAAGTAGAATACAACTCGCTCACTTGCCAATGAATCAGTCCTTGCAAAATAAATAGCTGCCAGCTTTATAACAGTTTTCTTGCACTGTTTTTTCAGTCCCATATATATGTTTTAATGGAATGCTGATCTGCATGCATCTTGATTTATATAGAAGAATTTGGTAAGCTACTCATATTCATGAACTGCAAAGTATTAAGTAGCACTGGAAAATCTTAGTTGAATGTTCTTGCCTGCTCCTAGTACTGTACTGCCTTCCCTGTAATGCTTAGACTTCGAATTGGAAGCAGAGATTGCTATATTTAGGTCCTATTTAGATTCTATGTTTAGATTCAGGAAGTGTGTTTGGCAGCAGAGAAGTGGAATCTGACTTGCTTCTAATGCCTTTCACCTTTTCTTATGTCTTAGAATATCAGTCACCTGGTCGTAAGATGAATTGCAAACATAGAAAATGAAAAGAGAATGAGAAATAAAGGGAAGATGTCTGATATTTGGAGACACAGTGAGCCAATGGAAGGAGTGAGAAAGGAATTCAGAATATGTAGCCTGATGCAGTTTTCTGGGGAGCCAGCATCTTAGCTATGGAGAAAGGTGTGGTTTTAACTTTTTCTAACAGACTCAGAAGATGTGAATAATGGAAAACATCGTGAACCCCAGTAACTGGTTGTCACTGGAAAGTTGACAAAAAAACAAGCAAACAGTTATGCATGATTTTTGGTTTTGGGTTTGTTTTTTTTTTTTTTTTTTTTGTGGGGATTTTTTGTTTGTTTTTTTTAAATTGAGTTTATATAACTTTGGGGTTTTGTGGTTCAGATTTTGCCATTTAGATTGAAACTGGAGAAATAATTCTCATTATGAATGGAAGACTTGGCTTTGTGTCATTCTTTCAAAGTTAAAATTCCATGAGGAAGAGACACATTTCAGTGGCTAGTCAAGCTACATCATTACTTGCATTAAAACCTGCTGATGTCTTGCAGAGTGGCAAAGTTATGATTATGAAAACAATTACTAGTATAATTTTTCCTCTACTAGATGATGGTTTCCATGTTCCAAGGCCAAATAAAAACTTACTGGAGTTATTACTAATTGTATGGCTAATTAAAGTATCTCCCAAAAAGGCCATTAATGTATATGAGAGAACAGTTAAAGGTCAAAGCTGAGAGCAGAAAAAATCCCATCTGATTTGATTGACCAGTTACTTGGGTGGTTAAAAGCCAGGGTGTTGTGGTTGATTGGGGTTTATTTTTGCTTTTCATGATCTGTAAGTAGTCTTTAGCTGTTAATATTTTGTTTCTTGAAGTTCTAATACTGTGTTCTGTGGCATGTTCCAGAAATGAACTTTTGGAATTATGAACTGAACATTTTTAATTCCAAAGACTGAGTGGCCTGTCATGCTGGTTTGTTCTGTGGTTTTGGGTTTTTTTTTTAATTACTCCATGTGTAAAATAAAGACATAAATGAAGAAAAAAAAAAACCCCTCTGAGTTGTCACCATCTGAGGAACACCTTAGTATATATATTTTTTAAAGGCAAATTGAGTTCAAGTTCTTGAACTGCAATCTAAGCAGGGCTATGATTCTTTTCAATAATGTCTTGAGTATAGTGCTTTAATTTAGCTACTGATTTGAGTACATACAGATTAGAGGAGAAAATCATGTGATGTATCAAGTAATATTCCTGCAAGGGATAAAAAGGGGTTTTCCTTTCTGCAAGTGCTGCCTACAGTAATTATGAAGGAAATAAATAGTGGGTGATAATGACATAAAGGTAATTCTGTTGAAAATAAGCTGCATAGTTTGGTATAGATGGCTTACCTTTTGCTTTCCTGAGGCTATTGGTAAATGCTTGGCCATAGTATGAGTCACAGAGACTAGGACAGAACAGTTTTACAGGTTTTCTTTCTTTACTGACTGCATATTTTAACCTAAAACATGCAGGTTTTCAACTTAGCATCTCTCCTTATCTTCTTGTAGTAACAGAATAGAACTTCTGTGCTAAATCAAATTTTCACATAGGTATCGTCTCATGCTCTTACATTTCCAGTTCTCTCCAACTAAGCTTAAAAAACAACTAATGTGCATATTCTCTACTACGATTACAGCCAAGGGGCAGAAAACTAAGACTGTTGTCTTCAACAGAGTATTTTACTACTTTTCAGAAAATATTTTGAGCACACAGAATTCTAATATGTGTACTTGTTGGATAAAGTATACTTTTGTCACTATATATTGTAACTTACAATCCTGCCTGATTTCACACAACTTTAGCTTTTCTGTTTAATAATAATAAAAACCCCCAACCAAACCAAACAACAAAAACCCAACAACACAGCAAAATTAAAACCCACACAGGGAATGGCTAGTTACAAGTGGGAGTTCAGGGGCTATGTACTTTTAAATAGCTACAACTTACTTTGGTTTGGCCCTCATCTATAGCATTTTTGGTAAATGGTGACCAAGGAATCTTAGAGCAATTTAGTAGTAAAAATAAACTTGATGTCATACCCAGATTACATCATCTGCTTTACCAGCAAACTGTGAGAGTTCATTGGTTGGTCATTTTCTCTCTCTAGGCTAAAAGTTTAGCACCTGCATCAGCTTCCTGCCACAATCCTCTTTTATTAGGAAATAATGAAATATTTTCTTAGTGTTTCTGGACTAGTACAGAGCATAGCTGTCAAAGACTGAACACCACTTTGGTTCTGTTTAGACTTTTGGCTAAAGTATGGATCTGAAACTTAGTACAGAAAAGCCAATCTGTTTTCAGCACGCTTTTGTTATTAGCAGTATTTTTACTGTTTTTCCACATGTGTTAGAATACAATGTGTAGCCTGAGGGGGGCAAAAAAAAGCACTTTTATTCTCTGCACACATGGAAGAAATACTTTTCCCAGTCAGGGAAGGTAGTTACTTAAGCAACTACTTAAGTCTTTCTTTTGCCAAAACAACATCACTATGGTGCTTAAAACAAGTTCATAGTGTACAGGGCTTATGTTCAGGATGATGTTTCTTTAGTCACAGAAAGGAAGCTGCCCTCTTCCCAAGCTCTGTGTTGGTTATGTGAGTAGCTTCAGCAGGTACTTCCTCCACTACCCAATCCTCTGCTTACGGCAATCTAATCAGAGGATTGGCCCTAAACACCACCTTGGCACATGACTGTATACTCTGTAAATAATTACAGAGCTAAAAGCTGGACATTTGCTAATGATATCCAGAGTAGCATTAGCAAAGCTTAAGGTTTATACCTGTTGAATATATTAGAAGGCTTCAGAGCTTTCTCTTTTTTTCTTTTCCCCCTCAATTGCTCAAGAGTTTAAGGAAGCCAGAAATGCATGACAGCTTTTATTTTTGCATCAAGTGCAACATTGCAAGTAACAGATAAAACTCAAGTTTATACTAGTCCTGTAGTATACAGAACAAAAAAATGCATTCCTGCCATGCTTTAGGCACTGTGCGTAAAAACCTGGTCAAAACTTCAGTGCAGTTGTGACTGGAAGAGCAAAGCAGTGCTATTACTGTTACATCTGTATGTGTCCCAGTGTCATAAATACATTTATGGTAAAGCAGAATGGCTACCACTCTAGTGTATGAGCAATCCCATGAATCAGACTTTGCATCTAAAACAGCAAACAAAGGGAATCAATGCTAATTATCACCTTAATAAGGTGAGGTAACAAACCCAGTTTCAAGGAGTATGTTGAGCCAATTGATCACAACAGAAGAAAATTTAAGCTGAAAATACCTGGTGTTATCTAGTAGGGAGAATTGGAAATTGGGCAGTAATAGGTGGCCCAAGGAATTCTGCTTCCTGGCTTTTGCTCAGTCTTCATCTGTAGCACTGCAGAGGCCTTCAGCCAAGAAGTTTTTCATCAAGCTACTAGCAAGTGTAACTGACCACCATCTACACCTTTCTAGTTGTTAGTTCTGGAACAAGTCCTTGCCTCACCACTGTTTTGACAGGCATTTCTACTGAAGGTAGGTATCGAGTTTCTTCTTGATGTTGTCAAAGGAATCCACTCCCATATAGTCAGCTTGGCCCTGTTCCCACCTTTCTTTGCGTTCTTCTGAAGATATAGTTGGTAATACTGGTGATGGTGCTGATATTGATATGTGGGACACTGCCTCTGTAACCTCTGCCTAAAAGGAAAGATAGAGTAAAAATACAGAAATACTTTGCATAGCTTAAGTGAGCAACAGGTCATAGAATGGGACAACAAAGACATTCTCATGCACAGCAGCAAGCATTGCCAAAGGACAGGGATTGTGCAGCTTTCCTAGCAAAATAACAGTTACAGAAGTTAGCAGGGAGAAAAAAAAGGTGAAGTTTAAGTTCTTCATACCTCTCTACAGAAGCCACAAGAGAAAGCCAGAGTATAGACCAAGCCCGATAGCTGCAAATAGTTCATTAGAAAGATGCAAGATTAACAAGAGAAAGCACACCTTAAGAGATCAGTAACTTTAGTCTCAGAAAGGTTGAGAACTTAAACTGGCCCATGTACTAAGCTAAGATAGTCTGCAGTCAGATGAAAGCTACAAAACTGTGAATGAGAACTAGAGTTAGAAGCATTACTTTGGCTTTTGTAAGTATTGGGATACATCACTGCCAGTATTCATTCTCTAGTTATCCTAATCTTACCTAGATCTGTCTCACCATGCAAGATTTGTATGTACATATTGCATGCTGAACAGGGGTGGTTCTGCTTGAGAACCTCAATAGCTGCAACACATTAAGAGTTAGGGCCCTTCTCTGTATAAATGAGTTACTACAGTATAATTTCTGGTGCACCATTAGCTACTTACATAGGTTTTAGGCAAGCAGACAGCTATGTTCAACCATTACAGCATGCTTCTCTTCTGTAGCGTTATTTCTTCCAAACTTAAAAGAAGAAAACTAAAAAAACCTGCATCCCACAAAATAAACCACACCCATGCTTTGAGTTGGACGGAGGGAAATCAGTGGAATGGTAAGGAACTTGTCATCCACACTTAGGTAGTTTGTACAACAATATTAAAGCACATACCATGTTTACACCGGTAGTAACTTCTTCAACAATTCCGTGCTGTTCCAGTAATGGTAAAACATCAGCTGTATAGGTATTCCACCACATGCTGAGGAATTCTGGGTGAACTATTTTAGGGTCATCCATGTTGCCTTTTATGCTTTTTGTTCTGGAGTCATATGTGTAGTTCCATGGCTTTGTGCTTCCCAGGAAGTGCACCACTTTAGTATTTGCACCAAACCTGTTGGACAGAACAAGTTAGAACCCACAGTTTGTGCAGGTGTCTGGAAATGTGTTTAGAAAGTGACTGACAGGCATCTTTTTTTTTTAGCCTACAGTTTCTGTAGGTGTCCAGAAAACAGAAATCTGGATATATTTAGGAGGCTAAATGCTAAATGACCGCAGTGCCAATGCCTACTGGGACTGAAAGCAGCGCTATACAACAGAAAAAATGCAAACAGAATTCTACATTACACTAGAGAACACAGCCAAAACATAATTGCCTGGGCTATTTACTTACAGTCAACTCAAGTCTTTAGGTAGTGATGTCCATAGCTCAGGAAAGAGCAGTCTCAAGCAGCCGTTGCAATCGGAACTGGTTTTGAAAGTGAAAAAGATTCTCCTCCAAAGTCAGTGATCCAAATAGTTAGGCATGACAAGCATTACTTAGAGAAGGGTCAGTGTTAGTTGCCCTTTCAGTTTACAGCCCTATAGAAAAGGATCATTGGAAGGCACTCCTGCAGGAAGACCGTGTCCCTGGAACATAGCAGCTCTCTGTTACCTCAGCATTTCAGAGGACTTCTTTGTGTACTGGGATCTTGCTAGACAACCATTATTTTCTAAATAAGATTAGCTGAGCCATGGATGGATGTTTGGGTTTTTTTGTTTGTTTTTGTTTGGGTTTTTTGGTTCTTCAGTATGGACTTCTAGCTTTGTCTCAGATGTATTTAAAAGAACATAATAAGTGTAGATGAGATGCACCCCCTTTTGAAGTAAGGAACTTAACACTAAAAGAGATACTTCTATGGTTCCAGAACTAGAGTTCAGCTTGAGTCAGTTATGTGAACAAGCAAATCTAGCCTCTTTAGTAACAGTGACTGTCTCGCCCACTTTGGTTTGTAGCACCCTAGGATTTCTTCCAATCATGATTAAAATAATAATGCCATCTAGTTTGTCTAACATGTCATTCTGACCAGAACTTGGATGTTTAAGGAATTTTACATTTAGAGACAATGCAGGTGGGTTTTAAAAACACATAACAAGGCAGTATGCATTTGGGGGGGGGGAGGGGGAAGGTTTGCAGTACTGTAAGATCCTTAACTGTATTTCAGTATTCATGTTCAATTTTTGAACACAAGTGATCTTATTGCATAATGAAAACCTATGCATGTGTGAAACAAAGTCAAGTATTTGTATTAAAGGTGAGGAGAAAAGAAAATAAAAATCTGTCTTCAAGAGGTCAGTTCCTGGGCTTTAAGCTTAAACTCCCTATGTCAAGATTTGTTATAAGAGGACTACCCTAGTTTCATTAGCTGTCACAGCACTACTTAACAGCCTGAGTTTTCTGCATCTTAAGGTGCTGCTGTTCTGAGGAAATTTGTCATTGTTTAAAAATCAAGGCCGTTTAAGCTAGAGAAAGCCTAAGAGGTGTTATGTTACACTTGCTGCTAATGGAAAAAGGTATTCTTAGTATTCTGTCCACTTAAGACCTGTACAACAGTTGACAGATGCCAAGTTTCTATTATGTTTTCATTATGAGCTTTCTAGATCTGCAATACTTCTTTTGCCATTTAAGCTCAACTGTTAGGAAGTCTTCTGTCCACACTGGCCTCAGCAACTAATCTGTCTTTCCCCATCTCCCAGAAAAGTCCTTCATCAATGTTTTGAAGTTAGAGAGCATTTGTCATGAATTGGCATTTTCCTTTGGAAAAAGGATTACTGAGACTGCTGTGAAATCTAGTCTCACTGTACAAAGCTGTGAAAAACTTAGCTATTGATGTCAGTAGGTTTAAATTTCACTTTATTCCAACTGCTGATTATCAGGAAGTATAGCTGCTGATCTAACCAAGGGAAATTGTTCCACCTATTGAGCAGGTCATTCCTACTTAGAAGGGCTGCACTTCAAGTGTTCTACTTGTGAAGGTCTGCTGAATTCAGTTAGGCAATTGATTCAATTAGTTAAATGGAATTTTTGTCAGGAGCCCCCAAATCCAGTTAGTCTTTTATGGCAACAAGGACATTTGTAAACTTAAGGTCATGTAACAACCAGCCAGCCATGAAAAAAGGGCATAGTTTACAATGGATGTTAGCTTATCAAATGCTGTCCAACTACTTTGTCATTCTTAGGCTTGCATGTATTTCTTTAAATAAGTGTTCCGCTTTTAGCATGACATGATTTCAGATGGTATTCTGATCACAAGACATAGCTTGATCTTGAGCCAGCAACAGTCCTGCTTATGCTGGCTGCTGCTTTAGACACTAGTAACCTGATGTCACTCAGATCAGATTGTTTTTATGCAATTGGTACTTTCCCTCCCCCACCCAACTTCTGCAGCTCTTAAGTTTGTGTAACATTTCAGCTTCCTATGCTTCCCTCTGTGTTTATTCAAACATTTTGATCCTGCCACTTACATATAGCTTACCAACATGCCAAATCTAATACTGCTAGCTAGGGACGATACAGTTTTTACTTTACACAGTGCACATGCAATGGTCTGGTGGTTGGCTATAGTCTGTTCCATCTTTATATTGAGATCTAGAAAGACTTGGGAGAGAATTTTATATAAGTTTTATACAAGTTTTTGTTCACTATGCTTATTTGAATGGTATAGGTTAATTAGATGAACTATAAACTACTGGTTGCTAAATGCCTTCAGTAATTTGAGTGAGGATAGGGCAAGTTATCTAGGTGGAAACAGTGTCACCAGTGACATGCTGAAGTTCAGCTGAAGCAGATTCACGAGCTACTGCTTTCCATTGGAGCTGTAACAGACAGTATCCCACATTGGAGCAGTGGTTCTTCCTTTTGAAAGTGACCTGTCAAGTGTGTTTACATCAATTTCAGTGTTACTACCAGGGACGAGTGATTCAAGCTACAGATACAGCTTTTTCTCTGCATTTATCATGAGATGATTCATTTATCTAATATTAAGCTGTTTTTGAGAGGAAACTATTATACCTTCTTTTAGTTACAGTAATCATCTCCCTTTAGAAAAGCTGTGTACGTTCATATTGTGTCTGCTTATTCTGTTAGAAGAAAGCAGCTTGTATAAGCTCCAAAAGTCATCTCGGAATTTTGAACTTACGCTTTAAATGCTGGAAGGTAGGAATATACCGAAGTGCTGCTCAAATTATAAATAAATGGTAGATGTTTGCTCATATCTGTTGTTGCCCAGCTGCTGAAGAAGGTGTTTAATAACCCCTGATCTGCACCTGAAACAGGAAGCATTAATAGAGTACAATCAGATAGCTGTTTTAGGATCTCTTTCAATCACTTCTAATTAAGAGTTGGTAATGCAGTTGTCATGTCCAGTAGGAGTTTGGCACACAGCGCCAAAGTTCTATTGGTGAACAAACCTGTAAACCTTACAGCTTTTGAAAGTCTAAAAAAAACAAAGTTGAAAAGATAGTGTGGCATTACATTTTAATAACAGATAGCAAGCTGCTTACAAACCCTGCCATTCAGTTTCTTCTGTAGCTTAAGTTCAAGGTGTATAAAGCAGCAAAAAATAGGACTTGACAATTGAGTACTGCTCAGCTTCAGGAAAGATACATTTCAGAAGCTGAAGTGCCACAAATTAGTTTTATTACTTATGCTTTCAAATGCATAACCAACATCTCAGTGCCAGAGTTAGGGTATCAGTGGTCTCTTAGATCAGGATGCATCTACCTACCCTGTAATGCGATAAGAAAAGCCTGGTGACAACTCCAGCAAAACCAGAGCTGCTGACTAACCCCTGACTGAGGGCAACAATTTAAGTTATGGCCAGACATACTGTGTTGGGAGTGGTCACTTCTTTGCTTGCAAGTAGAGGTTTTAATGAGGTCAAATGAGTCTGAAAGTGCTCGGTATGTCAGTGCTAAAGTAGCTAGAAACGTAGCCTCTGGCCCAAAGCAGACAAGTTTATAGGTAGCTACTGAGAAGTAAAAACTACTTATTTATATCCATTCATTCTTTATTACAGTGAATATACTTAGTATTTAAGTGCTAATAGTTCCTCTTATGAAGGAAACTGAAGGGAGCCCCTCAACTTTATTTTGCTGTCTTCACCTGTAACTACATTCACAAGTAGCATTCCTAAACAATAGGTAAATTGACAGCTTAGAAAAGAGAGGATGTTTTATTTTAATCTTTAAAATATTAAAGCACTCAGTATCTGCTGACTAAGGAAAGGTTTTTCATATTGGCCTACAGTTAGATTTAGGGCAGTACTAGAGTTTACACCCTCGCTGCTGTTTGAGCAGAGTTTGCTTTTAGCCACTGAAGTATCTTGACACTGGACATGAACTTAGTTGTACAGACAGTATAGCAACAAATATAAATTCCAAGTATCCTGTTACAGCTGTCAGCACACATGCAGATTGCAGAGTGAGAAACTGCCTAGAGACTCAGTCCAGTAATTTCAAATCTCTGACTTGACTCTCAACCATAAAGGAAGAAAAGCACTTTTGAAGAAGTTGTGCCCATCATACGAGCATGCAGTTAAAGAAACCAGACGAGTCATAGAATCATAGAATAGTTAGGGTTGGAAAGGACCTTAAGATCATCTAGTTCCAACCCCCCTGCCATGGGCAGGGACACCTCCCACTAAACCATGTCACCCAAGGCTCTGTCCGAACTGTCCTTGACCAGGAATGGAGCATTCACAACTTCCCTGGGCAACCCATTCCAGTGCCTCACCACCCTCACAGTAAAGAATTTCTTCCTCATATCCAATCTAAACTTCCCCTGTTTAAGTTTGAACCCATTACCCCTTGTCCTATCACTACAGTCCCTAATGAAGAGTCCCTCCTCAGCATCCTTATAGGCCCCCTTCAGATACTGGAAGGCTGCTATGAGGTCTCCATGCAGCCTTCTCTTCTCCAGGCTGAACAGCCCCAACTTTCTCATCCTATCTTCATATGGGAGGTGCTCCAGTCCCCTGATCATCCTTGTGGCCCTCCTCTGGACTTGTTCCAACAGTTCCATGTCCTTTTTATGTTGAGGACACCAGAACTGCACACAATACTCCAAGTGAGGTCTCACAAGAGCAGAGTAGAGGGGCAGAAGCACCTCCCTTGATCTGCTGGTCACGCTCCTTTTGATGCAGCCCAGGATACGGCTGGCTTTCTGGGCTGCAAGCGCACACTGCCGGCTCATGTTCATTTTCTCATCGACCAGCACCCCCAAGTCCTTCTCCACAGGGCTGCTCTGAATCTCTTCTCTGCCCAACCTGTAGCTGTGCCTGGGATTGCTCCAACCCAGGTGGAGGACCTTGCACTTAGCATGGTTAAACTTCATCAGGTTGGCATCAGCCCACCTCACAAGCGTGTCAAGGTCCCTCTGGACGGCATTCCTTCCCTCCAATGTATCAATCGAACCACATAGGTTGGTGTCATTGGCAAACTTGCTGAGGGCACACTCAATGCCACTGTCCATGTCACCGACAAAGATGTTGATCAAGAGGGGTCCCAACACCAATCCCTTTGGGACACCACTCATTACTGGTCTCCAGCTGGACACTGAGCCACTGAGCACTACTCTTTGCGTGCGGCCATCCAGCCAGTTCTTTATCCACCAAGTGGTCCACCTATCAAATTGATGTCTCTCCAACTTAGAGACAAGGATGTTGTCTGGGACAGTGTCAAACACTTTGTACAAGTCCAGGTAGATGACATCAACTGCTCTACCCCTGTCCATCAGTTCCGTAGCCCCATCATAGAAGGCCACCAGATTGGTCAGGCAAGATTTCCCCTTACTGAAGCCATGCTGGCTGTCACCAAGCACCTTGTTGGTTTTCATGTGCCTTAGCATGCCTTCCAGGAGAATCTGCTCCAAGATTTTGCCAGGCACAGAGGTGAGACTGACTGGTCTGTAGTTCCCCATCTCATCCATTTTCCCCTTCTTAAAAATGGGGGTTATATTTCCCTTTTTCCAGTCATCAGGAACTTCACCTGACTGCCATGATTTTTCAAACATGATGGACAGTGGCTTAGCAACTTCATTTGCCAGCTCCTTCAGGACCCGTGGATGGATTCCATCCGGTCCCATGGACTTGTGTATGTTCAGGTTCCTAAGATGGTCTCGAACCAGATCCTCTCCTACAGTGGGCCCAGGGTCTTCATTCTCACTGTCCCCGCGTCTGCCTTCCAAGACTTGGGTGGTGTGGTCAGAGCATTTGCCAGTGAAGACTGAGGCAAAGAAGTCATTAAGAACCTCAGCCTTCTCCAAATCCAGGGTAGCCAGTTCTCCCCTGGCCTTTCCTCAGCTATGTTTCATTTTAACTTCTAACTTCATGCTGTGTTAAGAATGTGAATGTTAACAGTAATATTATCTAAAAGGGAGGAAAGTCTGGGGTGCCCTCACAGAACAGATAGCTCATAACCGAAGGGGCAGCAACAATGTATTTAACTCACTCTACAGGACTTTCTCTCACTCAATTGTTTTACATACTCAGCTTTTTTTTTTTCCCCCAGCCTGCAGGCATTTGTGAAAAAGCAGCCACTGAAAGTGGCATTTAGCTGTCCTAGCTCAGACTTCAATAGTAGTCTTGTATAAACTGGACCTTAGACAGAAGGTGAAAGAATCAGGCAGTAGTTACATCAACTATGTATCTACAGACACAGTCTTGCTGCATTATATCTGCATATATAAAGCAATAATTTTAGATCCTAGGCTGAAGAGTTAGATGATTGTCAAAGCAATAGCAACATTCTTAAGGCATCAGTACTGCCAGACTTTTTAAAACCAAACTTTCCAACACACATGCTACTCTTAGATTGTATCTAGAAAGGCAAAGTTTAAATAAAGTAGTAGCTATCACTCCATTTCTGGACAACAACATTACATAGGAAGCATCTGTCATAAACATTAAATAGTCTGAAAAGTCTTGCATTCCCCAGTTACTAGCACTGCAGTTGGGGTTCTTAGAGCTTGACTTTAATTATGCATAGCTTGGTAGCTTGTTGCGTTTGTACCCCTGTGTCCTGTTACGGGCAGTGACCTTAACAGGAGTTTCCCTTATAAAAATGTTTCCTAGGAACTTTTATTACTGTCTAGATAAATTTAAGTTTAAATCCCCTTTCTCCACACTGAGTTCATGAGTTCAGCAGCAGCTTGCGCATGTAGTATAAACTTCTGTGGTCTCATTACTCAGACTAGTGCTACTATTTAATAAAAATTGAGTAAGTTTTAAAGCTGAAGTACAAATTACAGTTCTAGAAGTTTGGTAAACCATTAACCCATCATTTTTGCTGTTAAGAGCTGCAACAATTGCTTCATGTTTAGGACACTGAGAAGTTTCACCATTGTGTGGCTTCAGCTTTCAAGTCAGAAAGTATATCATGGAAGCAGTTCTATATTTTTAAAGGATGGGGTCCTTAGACCTAGATGATGGGGTCTGCTAGCAGTCAAGCACAAAGCTCAGAGGAGGCAATCACCAAGAATCAGGTGTTCCTGGAGCTACTCAGCAGTAAGTCTGCACAAAGATGGCGGTTTGTTTTCTGGTGTCATAACCCCCCACCCACCCCGATTAGTGGGGAAGTTGTGTTTGAGGTTTTTTTCCTAATGCAGAAATTCAATACTGCAATACAGCCTTTGCCACAGCTGGTGGTCAGTTTACACCCGATATTTGAGAGCACTTCTAGAACTACCAACTGCTACCTCATCAGTAGTGAGGTACAGACAGACCCTTCATTACATTCCATAGAATCATAGAATAGTTAGGGCTGGAAAGGACCTTAAGATCATCTAGTTCCAACCACCGTGCCATGGGCAGGGACACGTCACATTAAACCATGCCACCCAAGGCTATGTCCAACCTGGCCTTGAACACCACCAGGGATGGAGCACTCACAACTTCCCTGGGCAACCCATTCCAGGGCCTCACCACCCTTACAGTAAAGAATTTCTTCCTCATATCCAATCTAAACTTCCCCTGTTTAAGTTTGAACCTGCTACCCCTTGTCCTATCACTACAGTCCCTAATGAAGGGTCCCTCCCCAGTATCCCTCTAGGCCCCTTTTTCACTGGAGTTTATTCATATAATAGCATTAAGCATGCAACTGATATTCTAAAAGAGACTGCACATAAGAGTCCACACAGTAAAAAAGATTATTCTGCAGACCAGGGGGGATATCTAGAAATTTTACTTTTTACAAAGTACTGAAAGGTAAGTCAACAGGCTGGCTAATTACCTTCCATAAAGAGTTCCATTTTATCATTTTATTTATGTAGTTCTCTGAAGCTTTTTCAGTTAGACATTGTTTTGTACCACAGTAATTGCATAATGAAATCTAGTGACAGGAGATAGTGACAGTCACTCAGAAGCCTTTAACTAGAGCAGTCTTCAAGCAGCATGTGCTTTTACTGTAATAGTAATAGATTTAGGAGACTTACAGGACAGTAGAACTTGAGTTCTCAAGCTCAAGTCTGGTACAGTGGCCAATCCCAAGTGACCCACAGTGGGAAGCAGCCAAGGCTACATGCACTTGATATTGGGAAAGAAAACACAGTCACTACCCTATAATGACAGGAAGCTATCACATAGCTCATGAAGAGATGGTTCATCTTCAAATGTTTGTTTCTCTGAAGCTGCACTGAAATTGGTCAGTTCTGCTTTCCCTCCCACCCCACAGGAACTTGAGTTAGCATAGAACACTCAAGCCTTGAGTGCTAGGAATGCATGATGCATACTACTGCAGTTTCATTTGCTAGTGCATGCACTGTGTGCACTACATGTAAAATTTGTTATGTGATTCTACATTGCTGATAATTACAGCTGCTGGTTTGGAGGCCTAACAATCTTTTTATTTCATAAAGTCTGTGAAAAAAGTTTACTACATACAGTAATTAACAATAGCCTCTATTGTGAGAATGATGTGATTTTTGTGTAGTTACACAGAATTCTGAGTTCTATCCTAGAATCTCCATGACATACATGTAACTAGTGAGCCATCCCAACCACTATTACCATTTTCTAACTTACATTGAAATACAAATTAACACCTACCATCAAAACTGCCTTTCTCTGTGGCAAACTGTAACAGCTGATTGTATGTTTCAATGGAAGGTCGGTAAACAAAGACTCCAGAATTGAAACAGTCAGGCCAGCCTGGATCTGGTGCTGCAGATAGCTCTTCTCTCTCAAAAAGCTCATCAATATTTGACAAAACCTAGTTGCAAAGGGTAAAACAAAATTTGCTTTCTGTGTTTTACGTTAGGAATCATATGTTAGGTTACGTTATTTTACATATTTTGTTTGTTATTTTATGTTAGGTATCATATGTTTTAATGGATTTTCACATCCACCTTATGACATGAAAGAAAGTTCTTGTATCAATGCTATGGTCTTAAAGAAGACAGTACTTTAGGGAGATAGTCCCCACAGACTACATTTCAATTTATTTAGATGAAAAGGCATATGCATTTTTAGAGTTACTAGTCCAAGTAGCAAAAAGCCTCTATTACCCCTCCTGTTAAACAAAAAAATGCCAACCTCCCTTCCCCAAAAAAACCCAAACAACAACAAAAAGCCAATCTACAGGAAAAAAAAAAATAAAAATCCAACAACTCCCAAGCAGGTCATTAAGAGGTACCATGAGACATAACCACTTACCATTGTGTCTGCATCCATGAAAACACACTTTGAGAACTGCGTCAGTGCCCAGCAGTGAAGCTTTGTCAGGGTGACACCCAGCTCGGGTCTTTTCATTAATGCCAAGTGTGCAGAGTCCCCGCTATCCAAGACATTTACCAATATGACTTCATCAAAGACTTTTTCCAGTACTTTCCTGGGGAAAGTCAGTTGACAAGATTTAGTTCCATTATTGCACTGCCAGACCACATGACAGATTCTATTAGGAGAAGTGGAATAGCAGGGAACCTGGCAGTATTTCTTATGCCTTCAGTAAGAGCTGACTGCATGTGTTGGAATGTGTAAGTATACCCGTCTACCTCAAGGTTTCTAGTTTATAATGGCCACATTTTGGGGAACTAAGTAGTTTGGGGTGTTTTTTTCCCTTCCCCAGATAGGGCTTTAGTTGGCATTGCTATGAAGTCCAGTAGGTCACTGTCTATGTGGTACAAACTTTTCACACAGCTTTTTTCAGCCAGACTCAATTTTGCCAAGTTAACAGCCTACTCTGAGAAGGCAATTAAGAAGTGGGAAGCTGCTAGAGTAGCTTGAGCAGGACAGCAGCTAAACCCTAAACAGTTTGTACAATAGTTACGACAACTGTTCTGGATTTGTGACTCTTAGGGACATCTCACTAGACCCAGTTGCTAGAACCTTCTTTATCCCATAAAGTTTTATTTACTTAATCATGGCTGTGGCATAGCAGTGTTTTGACCCAGTATCACGTCCACCTAATGAGGACAGACTTTCAGACAGTGTGGTAAAATTGTGGCAGATACACAACCTTTGCTTTACCATTACTAAATCATTACCATTAGTTCCAGAGAGGTTAAGGAGTTACAATGCTTACAACATGAAGCATCTGTAAGTTATTGCTATTCTATAACATATCTTGAATGCTCAGCAATTATCAGTACAATTTAAGCCACAGGACTTGTATATGTGTTTTAGAACTCTGCCTCACAAGGCTGTCTTTATACTGACATTTTGGTATAGACAATTGCTTCTGAACTTCAGTCATACCTTGCCAGTGGGTAAGAGGGAGAAATTCAAGTTCCAGTTACACCACTAGGTAGGCAGGTATCGCTGGCTTACACTAGAACATAATCACATTTATGAGTCATCTTAAAAGAGCACACTCACTTAATAGGCTAAAATAGATGTTCCTATATGTAAGATCTTAATATCAATTAAGGCTGTTTAGCTGCCAAGACACTCCAGGGAGAGTCACACACATTTTTTTTTACTGAGCCACCTCTGTCTCTATAGAGAGAGACCTTTTCAGAACTTCTCCCATGTAGAGAATCTTGACCTATCATCAGTAGTTCATACAGCTATTAATTGGTGTTTAGTTTTCAGGTTGGGTTTTTTTTTTCACCCTGTAACATGTGGAAAGAGCACCCAGTCTGCTCCATACCAAGACTATTCTAGAGAGGCTGGAGAAAGCAGTTAATTTCATTTATTGTACTACAGTAACCGCATTAGATGCCTCTGTTGATATGCTTATTTTATATACTTGGTGTTACTCCAGTTCTGCTCGTTTTCTTCTCTCATGAAGAAAGTCGAAGTGTCTGCTGGATTTCAGGAAAGCTTGTGTTACATTATCTCAGTTGGGAAAATATCTCAGACAAATACCAATCCTCTACTCTCACCTCCAAATGCATACACACAGCACTAATGAACACACAGGCAATAATACCAAGTTGTTGGACAGTCTGAAGCAGAACTATTAAAGAACAAAGATCCAGTTGAAACACCAGTATCAACTCAATTTAGTGCTCTATCTACAGAGCATTTGTTAACTCGTGTTAGAAAAAAAACAATCTGGTATAAATTGAATTCTGCTGGGCTTAGCAATTAAGCTTCCAGATTTTGGAAGGTTACTTTAAGGAGTTTAACTTCCATTTTTCAACATTCACATCAGCAGGAACTGCAGCAGTTTCAGGCCTGTAAGTGACCTTACCTCATAAGATCTGAGACCTGAGGAGTTATGAGTGCAGTCAGCTTCCTTGTTGTTCTGTACTGTTGCAAAGATGAGCCAAGTACCAGCGCTCCTTTCACATAGGAGTCATTTGTGGCTAGAGTCACAAAAGACTGGTCTGGAAGAAATTAATATGGTCAAGTTGGCATGATCCACTATTTTATTCCAAGACATATATACTAGAAACCTAGTATTGTTATAGTCATACTATAAGACCCCCAAGATGTGCCCTTTAACTCTGCGTATTGGGTCTACCCAGATAGCTGAATTAAGCAGATTATACTTACATAGCTATACTTCCTATTAGTAATTTTACACATGGCAAAATGCAGTAACACCTCCACACTCACACCCTCCCCCCAGCAAAATCAAGACTGTTGCAGTAGAATACCGCTTTCAATTTGCCCACAGATTAAATAAGTCATGCCAAACATTAGACACAATCTGAAAGGTCTAGAGAGCCTTATTCTGGCCATTAATACAATATTAAGCTAAAAGTATTGGGAGTCACTGAGCTTGCATTTGGTCAGAGTTAGTAGTTCTGTAGAGTTACTCTAGGTTCAGCTCTTAACCCTGAAGCTAGGGCAGCATAAAATTTTCATTTCATTTTCAAACGAAAGCAAGCATTGAATTAGATCTTGGAAAACAGTATTAAGTTTTGCTAGCTCAGGATTTTGCAGATTAGTTATTCTGCAACCCATGGCTGCAGCTCAGTCACAGGAATGCAAGTTTTAAATTGGAAGTAACCAGTAATATGATAAAGATAAGACTTGCAACAACAGTTTCTGCTCTTCAAGCAAAAAGAAGTAAGGTTGTATTGTTACTATCAAGTAGGATCTTCTGCTCCAGCTCTACCTTAAACATAGATTGAGATGGATCGCTTTGTCGTATACTTTGCCATATAATACAAGCTTTGCATTCTTTCAACTGTCAGGTTGTTTTAAACTGCCAGGGTGGGATAGACAAAAGCAAACAAGTTCTTCAGTTCACTGCTAGCTATTGTCATGTAGACCTCTTTTTATAAAGCACTGTAGCTTGGAAAGGAAATGTGCTCTTTTTTACCAAACCATTTTTGACAACATCAACAAAACAGCTTCTTCCCAGGAATTTTGAGAGTAGATTTTCACATTCTAATTTACTTTAAAAACTGTGATTTTTCTTTACAGAAGTTGTTAACTAGGCTAGATTAGGACAGAGAGTGAGGGTTCTGGGCACTTAAAGGCTTGCTATCAAGTCTAGTAGTAAGATTATTGACTGCTCTACTTTCAGAGAAATTGTTGTTTGGTACAGCTCAGCGCACGAGACAGTATTAAGTTAAAAAGATAATTAACGACTATCTTAACAGTTGACAACAGAAAGCCATGTACTGTAATTGTACATAAGCACTGGAAATCTGGTTTGCAAGCTCTACAGACCAGCTACAAAACCTTCTGTTTTGCTTAGCAGCAAACCCAACTAGTCCCAAGGGATTTAGATTATAGTGGCCAATTACAAAGTTCAAAAAAGCCTTCTACAATACCAGAAATAAAGTTTGTGGGGTTGGTTGTTTTTTTTTTTTTTTTTTATCCCTGCAATTCACTTTAGCTACCAATTTGTACTAGTACATGTATTCAGCAAATGTACAGAATGTGTTTCTTGAAGCTCCACAAATGGTAAGCATGTACCATTTTAAGTGGTGTATCAAACTCCTAATAGTGCAACATTTTTCATTACTTAATTTGCATGTTACTCCTCAGCACATAGAAGTCTGCCACTCTGCTGGCTGACAGTTTACCAGAAAACCAGTGTAGAAAGAGTGGGATTGTGCCCAACAGCCATCTGAATGTTGCCTTGGTTTTATTTATGGTTTGGTTTTTTTTTTTTCCAGCAGTGCAAGGCTAACTCTTAAAGCAGCCTTGCCACTAACCTTTCATTGAACTGTTAACAGGTGTGCTTCTACCACATCTTCTTATCTTGCTGAAATTAAATATTCACAATGGTTTTAGAGAAATAAGGTCAACTTTATGATGGAGCAAAGGCTAAAAAGCCCCCCCTATTACATCCCAACCTCAGCAGGAAACTTTGACTGCTTCACAGGAGGAGGATACCAGCAACTTGTAGAGCATCCAAGTCAGTATGGCTTTCCAAATTTCTGAATGAATTATGTTGTCTCATACCTTCTCTACAGTACATTTGCATGTGTTATGAATGAGTCCATACTACAATTTTGGCAAGACCAGTTGCTCTTTAATATAGGAGTTACGTCTGCAAGATTAGTCTATTCTACCTAGACCACAAGTATTTCAGCTGTGTGAGTCTCCCTTCCCATCCTCTCTCCCTTCTCCGTTCTCTGTGAACACTTCCTCCACAGTAGGTTGTTACACAGCAGTCACTATTATGCCTGAAACATAATGAACTATTAGTAACAGTGTGGCTGCAAAACCAGAGAGAATGCGAGACAGTTGCACAACTTCACTATTGATTTACCTAGGCAAAACAGAGCTACTTCAGAGACATCTTTGGCTGCCCAATTCATAGGTATAGGATCCTTACACACCCCAGAGCATCCTGGAAGTCTGAGCTAGAAGCAGTCTTTCATGTGACAGCACGCAGGAGGGGATTAGAGTGCCTGCCCTAGATGTTCTGAAACTTCCCCTGGAGGCATTTTCAGACACAGCCGAGTTTGCAGGTGTTTGCCTCTTCTCTGAGTTTGGTTCTAGCACATGATATTTTTCTTTTTTGAATAGAGGATTTCTAGGAACAGGAGCATCTAATCGAGACGTGCATCAGAAGGCAGAGTACCAGATTCCCTGCAGCCTTCCAGAGCTGAAAGTGAAACCGACTCCGCTGACAGCTTCAGGTAAGGCAAGAACCGTGAAAAAGCATCAAAGCGCACGGCAGCTGCACGCCCTCCTCAGCGTTTCGGGAGTGAGCTGACTTTTCCTCTGAGCCGCTGAGGCCCCACAATGACCCCCCCAGACGCTCCTGCTCACCCGCACGCCGGCCGCATCCCTCCAGCTGCGGATAGGGGCACCAAGGGGGGCAGCTGCACAGGCAGCATCCCCTCAACCAACCGCGGCGCCGTGCCCGGAGGGACGCCTCCAACCCCCCCCCCACCCCCCGCGCTCGCAGCCCTACCCCCACCGCGGTCGGCACGGGCTCGCCGCGTGCTGGCAGGGACCGACACCTAAAAATAGGCGCGCGCGGGCCGCGCCGCGGCCGGAGCGCCGCAGGGGGCGCGTGGCGGCCCCGCGAACGCGGCCCGCGCCGCCAGCAGCCCTCGCGAGTCGCGGCACGCGTGCCGGGCGCCCGCGGGGAGGGGCGGCCGCGCCCACTGACCTGCCATGGCGCCGGCTCCGCGGATCGGCTGCAGGACGGGCGCGTCGCGCTCCCGGAGCCCGGCTCGGACCGACCCTTATATAGGGGCGGGGCCACGAGCCAGACGTCCGCGGCCGGAGGAGGAGGCCCCGCCCCAAGGAATCCTGGCGTCGCCGCGGGGCGGGGTCTCCGCCATGGTCTCGGGCTGCGGCAGCACGTCATCCCACCCTACTGCCGGGGCAGGGCCCGCGCAGGGGCGGCCGGGGTCAGAGACGGGGTCAGAGACCGGGTTTGGTATGGCGTCGTGAGGAAGTACTGTCTTCCCTGGTGCCTCGTGCGCCAAATGGAGCTTGAAAATGTGCCACCGTGCGGGCAGAGGGTAGGAGCCCGTATCGGGATGAAGTGGCTCTGATTTGCAGCACCGGTGGCACAGGAGAGCGTTCCTCCTGTGTCCGTCGAGCCCTGTAGGAAAGAGGAGTAAAACCACTCTTGGCCAAAAGCCATCTGCAGCAGCAAGGAACGCATTTGCAGCATACGCACACGCCAGACACCCCTAGTCCTGTGGCCCTGTTGGGGTAGTGTGTCTGCTGGTGAGCCATCGTTGATACTACCACAAAATGGTAGCTGAGGGTGGTGTTTCTATGAGGCAGATGCACGCACAATTGGGATCACTGGTGGGCTTCCAAATGCAGGTGTTGGCACATGCAGGGTTACTGGCGGTTTGTTGGTGGGAGCTGCAGGGGGCTATGGGGTGGCAGGAGGGTCTCTAGAGAAGGTGCAAGGCGTTTTAATTTGAAGGGTTACACGGTCGTGCTTCTGTTCAGCATAATTGGTACTGTTGGCAATGCTTGGTACCTCTGGGGGTTGTGTGTCAGCAGGTGAGATGGGGAGATATACCTACAGTTACGTATTTTCTTTGTGGCTCAGTTTCAATCCTGGAAGACATTTAAGCCGTACTTTTTTTTCAGGACTGTAGGAAGGGTATTAATACGTTTCTTGTGCTCTTCTTTATCACTTTTGTAAGCATTATGAGTATTAAGACTCTAATACAGGACCTTTGTTATTCACATGACTTTTTACCTACTAAGCAATTAAAAATTATGACAAATAGCAAAAGGCATAGATGTACAAGATAGCCTAACTGAAGAGATTAATGAGGCCACAGAATCACAGAATCAGACTGGTTGAGGGTGGGAGGTTATCTGGTCCAGTCCTGCTGTTCGAGCAGGGTCATACAGAGCTGGCTGCCTACGACCATGTCCTGATGGCTTCTGAGTAGCATTGTGTGCCAGTGCTCGGTCACCCTCACAGTGGCAGTATTTCCTGATGTTCAGAGGGAACCTCCTGTGTGTCAGTTTGTGCCCATGGCCTCTAGTCCTGTCACTGGGCACTGCTGGAAAGACCTGGCTCCATTTTCCTTATGGCCTCCCTTCAGGTACTTGAATACATCAATGAGATCGCCCTGAGCCTTCTCTTCCTGAACCTGGACAGTCACAGCTTTCTCAGGCTTTCCTCGTAGGACAGATGCTTTCTTGACCCTTCATCATCCTTATGGCCCTTTTTTGGACTGTCTCCAGTATGTCCATGTGTTTCTTGTACTGGGGAGCCCAGCGCTGGACACAGTCTTCCAGGTGATGCCTCACCAGTGCTGAGCAGAGGTCAAGGATCACCTCTGTCTAACTACTGGCCATGCTTTGCCTAATGCAGCCCAGGTTGCGTTTACCCGCTTTGCAGCAAGGGCATTTTGCTGGCTCACATTCAACTTGGCATTTATGAGGACTCCAAGGTCCTTTTCTGCAGTCTGTTGTCTTCCTCAAGACAATGACCTATACCTGCTTTTTCACCAGAATAACCTGAGGAAAATCTGTTAGGAAGGGGACCCCTTTCTAACCTGAAATGGCAAAGGGGTTTTGTAATGAAAGGGTTTAAAAACTAAACAAACCCTCAAATGCAAACTGATGAACAAAGAACATTTCACCTCCAATTTACCCAATATGGAAAATTATGTTTGAGCTGAGACAATTTTTGTAGATGTGTCTTAAAATCAAATTGCTTACTTTTGAAAATGCCAAAGTCAGGGAAGTGCTCCTTGACCAAGAGAAAAAAAAAACAACAAACCCAAACCAAGCTTTTAGAACATACCAGTAATTTATAAAACAGCATGTGCAAAAAAATGCATGAGTCACAATTACAGACAATGCTGCTATGTTGTACGTGAGTAGGGTTTACTAATATTTTTCCCATACGCAGCTCCTTTTCAGGTATCCATGGCTTGATAAACTTTCTCTGTAATGGTGTTGGGCATGGTTTGTGTCTGTCTCAGATGAAAGTTTTGAGAAGTTTTTAGCCAGCACATTTCAGCTGCGTCTAGCTTGTTGCTTTGCCAAGTTTTGAGAGAAAACAATAGGATAGCCGCTGCTGGTGATTGCCCTCTCTGCTGCCCCCCCGGCTCCTTTGTATTATGTTAGAGTGGAGCAAAAGGGCATAATTCCTTCTGGTTTCCATGTTAAACTATAAAATAAGCAATGAGGTTTGCTGGTGTTAAGCTTTAAAGTGTGACAGAGAAATGCTCTCCCACCCCTATGCACACTCCTGTTTGCACACGCTTGAGTTTTTTCAGATGTTTATGATTGAACAGTCTGTAAATTCTATGGTTCTCTTGTGTGTCTGGGTTATACATACATCCATGCCCCTGCACTGACTGGTTAACACTCCTTTCCCCATAAGGGGAAGAGTCACAGGAAGAATCTGAGAGATAGTCCGGTGTCCCATTGGCTTCCAGGTCAGAAGGAAGAAAAGATCATGTGATATGAGAATAGCAGAGAAAACAGGGAAAAAAAAAAAAGGAATGCTTGGGACAAGCTCTCAGGAGATGAGGGCTAAGATGGGAAAGCATCTAAGCCTAGGACACTGTAGGACTTGATAAAAATCTGGTGAGGAGGAAGAAGGAATGCATTTTGCTGGGTAAAGAGGCAGACAACATTTGGAAAGAATGGACAAAGTGCTGCATAGCAGCTCATTAGTGAATACTGCCATACTGAACAAGGTGCAAATCCTATGGAAAATTAGCTTGCGATTATGCAGTTACAAAATTACATCACAGTGCATATCACAGAAGTCAAATCACCATTGTGCATTATAGAACATCCTATTTTTAATGACTAATACTGTTATTTTAGTAGGAGCTTGTCTATAAATTAAGTAAAAAGACATTTCACAACACCAAATACTAAGAAGTAGCTTTGAAATACAGTTAGGATTTACATAGCAGTAACAGAAACTGCTGCCCCCGTAACTGCGTTAAGTGTAAACTTCTGAAGCTCTTGGTTAGCCATTTACAATTTACATAATAATTTTGCAAATGTGCACTATGAGTCCAAACATTAAATTAATAAAATGTTGTAAGGCAAGTTTCAATATAAAACATTATTTCTGCCTCTGCCAAATCTGGAGGAAAAAAGAAAAATAGTCGACTCCATGCATTCAGTCCGTTTGAAGTATTGGAATTCAGTGTTCAGAGCACTGCAACTGAAATGATAATCTGTCTAGTTAGGAAAGAGAATTCTGTCATGTGAAATGCATAGATGGGTGTAAAAAAGGAGTATAGCCTGATTTTTGTCCTGCGATCTCTGTCTTGCCCTGTCATAAACTTCCCTGATGACAAAAACTGTTCTGGGTCATCCCCTCGGTTTCTTGAAGCCCTTCTCACTTTGACCTTACTGTGAAGCTGAGACTGGACATTTATTGTTTGAGAACTTAGAACAGTCTGCTGAGACTTTTAAAATTTGACACATTTTTTTTTCCTAGGGCTAGGATTTCTGAAAATCTGAAAGGGGGGAGATTCAGCTTAGACCCACTTTGAGCATGGTGAGGTGCTGGCACAGGTTGCTCAGAGAAGCTGTGGCTGCCCCATCCCTGGCAGTGTTCGAGGCCAGGTTGGACAGGGCTTTGAGCAGTCTAGTCTAGTGGAAGGTGACCCTGCCTGTGGCAGGGGGGTTGGAACTAGATGATTTTTAAGGTTCCTTCCAACCCAAGCCCTTCTATGATTTCAGTATAATATAACTTATTCCAGTGGGACTGAATAGGCTTTGGTGTTTCTATTTGAATAATTAAAATATAATGCTGTCACTCCATCTTAATCTCTTTTCCTAATGGGCACTTCCTTTGCCTGTCCCAGAGTCCATTAATAGTTTTGGCCTCATTTCCTTCTAAGAAATTCACCTATTATATCAATGCAATAGTCTCCTGCCAAGCTAGTCTCTATCTTCTAAATCTTGCATTTGCTTGGTGTGTTACTTAACACATGGCAGTGACCACATTCAGCAGTTTAATGATTCCTTGTAGCTAACATGATAAAATAAACACATTAGCAGTGAAACAAATATATCTCAGTTTCTTTTGATTTAAATCCATCATTTGGTTTGAGTCTTAGTGGTCTATAAGGCAAGGTACCATAGAAGCTTCTCTTCTGGTTGCGTGAATAACCTGGCATCTATTAAGTAAATAGATGCTGAGCTTTTTCTTCTCATTGAACAAATAGTTCTGTTGCTCATCAGTCTTTCCAAACCTGTTTAAAAGTAGTAATGCTGGGACCTCTTTCCTCTTTCTTAAACTTAGTGAAAAGGTTAAATGTTATTGGAGAATGCAGAACCAGTTACAAATGATTTCACAAGCCTTTCTCCTTCAACAGATATGCTAAGCAAGGCACATGTACCTGTGTTTTTCTCCTAACCTGCACTCTGCTTCATCTCTGTCTGCTCCTCTTTCCAAATGATTCTTCTGGATGTGAGACCAACAGATAAGGACATGGTGTCTGGGAGCAGGAAGCAAGGTTTTGTCACCAGTTCACTCCTCATTTGCCATGATGCTAAGGGTGGGCAATGCAGCTACATACTTGTTTCCTTTGTTTTCTCTCTTCACTACTAGACTGAAACCAGTAATGCCATCTGTTGCTCTATACAGCAGAGTCTCAGTCGTGTATCCAAGCTGTAGATGCTACTGCTTGAGTAGGTAATAATCAATCTTAACAGTTTCTTACCTGCACAGATGTGCTGACCAGAATCTTTCAAAAGGCTCTTCCAAAATAGAAGACTTCTAGTACCTCATATTAACATGCATTTCGTTCCTTACTACAGGAAGTGCTAAAACTCTTTAGTACTTGAAACAAACAAACTAGCAGATGGTAAAAACTCTGGAGATGCAAAGTGCTGAAAATACAGAGATTCTAGCAGGGATCTGGGAAGAAGTGATGGTAATACTTCCAGCAAGTTCCTCAGACGTACAACAATGCTCTAGTTTCATGCTAGAATTTTGCTGAATTTCAAACAAGTATTTTCTCCATTTTAGGCTGTGTAATTACCTTTAATCTCATGTGGAAAAAAAAAAAAATCAGGATGATATCCTGGGAATGACATTTCTGATTCATACTAAGTGAATTCAGTTAGTTCCATTTGGAAGACCTTAGTATCATTAAGTTCAAATGCTTCAACCCCTTTCATGGATAAAGAAGTATAACAACATGAATAGGAATAGGAATAGTTGGAAGGGACCAACAGTGCTCATCTACTGCAACTGCCTGACCACTTTGGGGCATGTTACTAGAGAAGTGACAGATTAACATTAATGCTCAGCAATTATATTTATTGGCATAAAAATAGCAAAACCTATATAAGTATTAATCCCATATCTCTGTAGTTAACTATCGCCACATCCATTTTTACTGAAGAAGATTATAGGGGTTTTTTAGATTAAATGGGAAGACAGTTTGCAGTTTATGCTAGCATAAAGCAACAGCAGTGTTAGTTGGGAGGTAATTTTAATTGACCTCAAAGAATTGTTTCAGTATGACACCACCAGTTCAGGCAACACTGGTCTTTCTTACAGGACTTCCTCAGCACTGCACAGAACATTAGCAATACAGATCCTAGGTGTAGTGGCTTCCACACCTGACCTCACTGACAGGGTCTTGTATTCATCAAAGCAGAATGATGTGAGCCTAGAGGTACACATTCCTGGGTTTTTTACCTAAGCGTGCCAGTGTGCTTGAGGGCTGATTAGAAATGTCTTCTTTAAGTGGAGTTTTATCTTGAGACTGTCAGGTTTGCACAAGTAGAAGATCATTAGTCAAGGTTACAAGATGTTGATCAGCAGTACTTGTTATCAAAGCCATCACAGTGCAAAGTGATCCGTAGGTGTTAAACCCCATCTCTGTGCTGAAATTGGTGTCATACGTGCTGAAGGAGAGAGGTCTTGTCACAATGCTGAAAAATACTTTGGTTGGATATAAAGCGAAACGTGTCTGGTGGAAAGTTAAAGGAGTGCTAATTGAATCAGCCGTACACATCCTCGTTCCTGCTGATTGTGTGCTGTAGTTCTGTATCCACTTAAGAGATGGATAATTGTTTTCCTGTTGGAAGTCTGCAGAAAACAGTTTCTTGCTTGCTGTGTCATATTTGCAGCATTCATGTTGGCTATACTGGGTATGTTTGCTATCTCAGGGCTATAATTCCAAGTAAATATCCCCATGTTAAAAGATTGATCCTTAAGTTTACTCTCCATCTCAGTTACAGTAGCTGTCAAATGTAGCTACCTTGCAGTATATACTGTGTAAAGTGGGTTTCTTATAATGTTTCAGGGCTATATTAGAAAGCTGGGCATAATTAGTTTGACAATGCCTTCTCTTATGAATTGTTCCGTGTGTATCAGGCATGGCTCAGTGATGAATTTCTAGCTGCATAGTTCACACAGACCATAGCAGTATTTACCCTGCATGAACATTGAAACAACATCTCATGCTTTTCTCACTGTACAGTCTGGTTATTTTTTTCATTGTCTTTTATCAGGATTTTTATCAATGTTTCCCCACAGCTTCCAGATTGTTCACAATGCAGATGCAGCAGTTCTGTTCACTGAGCTGGGAACAGCAATCACATTTCCCATGCCCTGCATTCTTTACATTAGTTGTTCATAGGAAGACAGATTTAATTACAGCTTGTACTAATTGGGGATGGATGGACACTTGTTTGCTTGTTTTAAAAGCCCTGATTGACATAATAATAAGGTCTAAGCTCCATTTGCTTCTTTCTGATGCTTTTGCTAGTGACCTTTTATGTTTTGATGCAGCCTATTGCTTATGAAGGTCAGTTTGTTATAGCAGTTTACACTGATATAGCTGTTGTGGTTGGCACTTAAGATCTGTATCAGGTGGGTTTGAGTGGGATTTTGAACCTTAGAGTTTTTCGTTACTGTTTTTGCAACTGTATTTTTATTTTCCATAAATATGTAAAATGTTTAGAAGCCCTGCAATGCTTCTGACTATAACATATTACGAACTGAGCTCCTCTGGTTAACATTTTGTCAGTGCTAGTGCTACAGATCCTTCAGTGCTAGTGCCACAGATCCTTCCCATTCTGTGTTCCACAGTATCTTCTCAAGAAGCCTTACTGAAAGTAATTGTTTTAGTGTTGCAGAAAAGGTTTAAAGCATCTTTTTTTGTTGTTTGACTTGTCCTATATGTTCTATTAATAATTATTATTTACAAGGGATGTTCTGAATACTTTAGATTATGTAGGGGTGACTGCTATGAAGTTTGTATTCTCTGCACAAGTGGCATAAAAATTCTGTAGGTAGGAACTCCCAGCCATTATTTTTAATCTAACTGAATATTTTATAGCTTTTATAAAAACTATAGTACAGAATTATTTGTGACATGATTTTTGCTTAAAAAAATAAAACCACCCTACTTGTACATCATTTGAAAAATGTTTTATTTAGATATTTAATGGGTATAATGGTCCAACTGACAGATCATAGGATTTAGCCTGTAGTTGTTAGGCGCTTTACATTGATATGGCTTATGTTCAGGAGGCCCATTTGGATAAAGCATCTTATCGCTTATATGAAAATATGTTGAGGAGATTCGTTTCATTTAGGAAAAGAAAGGTACAGCAAAGAGTAAACCTGTTTATGAAGCCAGTAACAATTATGAAAAGCATAGCAGAAAGTATTTTGGTTCCAGCATCTACTTCAGCCCTGGCACATTTAAGGTCCATAGCTTCACTTAAATTAAGGTGTTTTTTCCTTCTAGCATTTAGAACCACTGGTAGGCTTCAAATATTACATGGAAATCTCTAATGAGACCCTTTTGTGATTGATTGTGTTAGAGAGGACAGAGTTTTGTTTTGGAGTAATAGAAATGAGGGAGAGAGTTCTGCATTTTCCTAATGATTACTATTTTTAGGTTGTTTTTCTGTTCAGTTTTGTGTTGCTTCTTAACTGAACTTGGAAAGCTAAGACAGATCAAAGCTGTGCATTGGTCCAGATAAGAAATTAAAACAGATCAAGAAGTGAGGCAGCAGCAGGAGTAGCAATTTGTAGCATCTGTGATAGGGGATAATTGGTAGGAGAACTCTTATGTGCTGCAGAATCATGCTGGAGAATGTGGTCATTAAACTATAAAGATGATAAACATAGATGGACAGGAGCAGAAGCTATAGATTGCAGTAGGCTTCTTTAAATTTTTAATCTATCTTTTTAAAAGCTGGTCATATTAAACAACTCGGATAGGGAGATCTGTATAATGCTTGTTTTGTAACTGCTCATCACATTTTTCAAAGACCTCAGTGTACAAATACACCTTCATAGCTAATAATGGTTGGTATGAAGAGCGTTTTAGTGCTGGTAATGGAAAGTCAGCTGTGGAATTCCACTAATGTAAATATGACATCTGTGATAGTGAAACATGACCATGGACAATAGAGCAGGACATAAACAGAATTGGTAGGTAGAGGTCTTGTACTTGATCAGTAGGAGAAAGACAAGCTTTTGGACACATGAGGCTCAAATAAAACCATGGACTCAGTAGCTTTACTGGATTTATGGCATATCATAATATACCTCCTCATTAACCTCTCTGTTCCATAGGAAACAAGCTGCTTGCTTCTCTGCCCTAACATTGTCTCCACTCTTAATAACCTCTTTTTTACTTCAAAGCTGTCACGTATCTTGTCTTTCAGAGAAGATTTAACTGATATGCACCTAGCGTTTCCAGGGTTGTCACATTTGTGACAGACCTTCATATCAATTTCTGGTTTAAGTGCATTTCTCACCCTTTTCTCATTTCCTTAGGCATATTCGTTGATACTTAGACCTTTGGCTATACTCTGCTGAGCTTAGTGGGGCAGAAACTTCTTTTGTTGCCTTCAAGCATGCAGTCTTCTGAAACCAGGAATAATTAGTACAACTTCTACGGCTTTGCTTTCTCCAACAACAAGGTTATTGGCCATCACAGCTTTTCTAAAGCTAAGTTCTGTTTATTCAGTCACACCATTTATAGGAGCAAACCTGCTGTAAAACAATGAACTAGTGTCCATCCAACCAGGCAGCTTGCAGTATTTGTATCTACCATCTGGTGCCACCTCCTGGCACCACTAGGTGACCCTAGTTCAGTTCTCAAGTAGTCTATGAATAAACCAGGACGAGCAAACACACATGCTCATGTGAGGGCCACCACTGGGGCTGTTCCTAGCCCTTTGTTGCCAGACCTTTAAGTACCAGATAAAACCAGTAAAATTACGCCCCCCGTCTGCTTGGGATGAATGTTTAAAGGACGTAAGTTATGCACATTTCCATTGCTTTTTTTCCTCTATCTTTTTTTCTCAAGTTTCTCTTGGGACTTCACTACTGGACTTTCAGTTCTTTGAAAATATGCTTCATGTGTCTGAGTTTGCTACAAATACATTCTGTGACAAGCACTTAATGATAAGTGTGTCCTTTATAGCATCAAAACAGAAGTGTCTGAATATTTTGTATCTTCTCAGCATCTGTTATGTCGCAGTCTGTGAAAGATCCAGAATGTTAAGACATTGCAACAGGAATATTTTCATTCTTGGTGTCAGTGTTGCCCCAGTTGCAATTATAGAGGCATAAATCTCCCTCTACCTTTTGCCCTCACAGTGCCAGCTGAAAACATCTATTTATATTTCTCAGAGTTCTTTTTCAACAAAGACAGAGAACATACAGCAGATAATAGTTTCTGTGGGCTGCAAGCCTGCTCCTTGACTTCCTTTATTATGGAATGGAAGAGAGTAGCCAGGCCAAACAATAATGTAGTTCAGCTGAATTGAATGGGCCTGTGACTCACTTGGTTGATGGGCTTGCAGTGGAGTGGAAAACAATCTCTCTGCATCTGTATAGTCAGAATGCAAGAAAAACTGTAAAGGAAAGGGAAGTGGTTGAGAGAAAAGCATGAGGTAGTCCTTGGAAAAGGAGAGGGTTTACAGAAACTGAGGAGAGGCTGGAGAGAACATAGGATAAATGAGAATAAGTGAAAATTGAAAGAGAAGAAAGGCTGAAAAGAATTTCAGCTGTTAAAGTTTTAAGAATTTGAAAATGAAGAGACCTGTAAGAATAAAAATAGAGTTTCTTTGGGGTTCTTGGCAATGAAATGACAATGATGTAGTGAAGAGGGGAGAGACAAAATCAGGGACTTTGGCTGGAACATTAAGTGAGATCAATTTTTAAAAGGCTTCTGTGCTGAGGCTAATTGAATACAGAAGCTAAAGAATTGTATGGGAGAGAAGTTTGAAGACAGGCTGAGAAGCTTTGTTAAGTAGGGACATTTGGCAGCATCTCTTGAAACCATTGCTCGGAAAGACTTATGGAAAATAAGAGGGGCACTAGCCAAGCTTCTTTATAGCAAGACCTCCCTAGGAAATTAGTGACTGAAGCACAATCATCAGTTTCACTGGGCATACAGGTACTAATGCTGTGGGATACTTTACATCCCACTTGGCTTCAGTTACAGCTTTTCTGCTCCATCTCTCCTTGACAGATCTGGAGCACCATTCTTATGGAAACAGGCTGAGAGAGCTGGAGTTGTTCAGCCTGGAGAAGAGAAGGCTCCAGGGAGACCTTAGAGCAGCTTCCAGTGCTTAAAGGGGATGACAAGAAATCTGGAGAGGGACTTTTTACAAGAGCATGTAAGGACAGAACTAGGGGAATGGCTTTAGGCTGAAAGAGGGTAGATTTAGATTAGACATAAGGAAGAAGTTCTTCACTGCAAGGGTGGTGAGACATTGGAGCAGGTTGCCCAGAGTCGCTGTGGCTGCCCCATCCCTGTCAGTGTTCAAGGCCAGCTTGTTCTTTAAATTTGGTTCTATGCTTTTTATGCCAAGTAAGACAGACGCAGTGTTGCAGTGCTGTGCAGCAGTGTTGCAGTGCTGTGCATACTCCTTGAGGAGTATGATCTGCCATAGGCTGCAGTTAACTGGGTGCCTGAGCCAGCCTGACCATCTGTGAGGACTATTGTGGCATCTTGGTGATGAAAGAGAGCCAGAGAACATGGCTGAAGCAGCACAGAGAGTCAGCTGTAATTTTGGGAGCAATTACAGGAATTGGAGAGTTCTGGAAGGGCTGTGCAGTTTCTTGGCCTCTTGGTAACAACTTTTCTAGCTTTTTGCAGGTGCTGAACCATAGTCTAGTGGTTGAGGGAGCATCACAGATTGAAGCTTGGGGGATCTGTGGCCAGACACAAAGGATAAGCTCTGACTCACAGCATCGGCACAGCTAAGTCCTGGGACTGCATTGTAGATGAGGGAGGTTGGGTGAGTGGAAGGTAGTTATGCCCTCCCTGGGGATGAGCCATACTGTGTGGCAGTCTGGGTACTGCTGGGTGGAGGGAGCTGGAAATCTTACATGGGAGGGTGAAGTTTGGGCATTTATTGGGTGATGTACAGGCCCAGCAATGGGAATTTTCTTGATGGGCCAAGTGGTTGCGTACCTTGGACTACAAATGTTCATTGTGTGAGTAATAGGCTGTTGTGGTTTAAGCCCAGCTGTAACTCACGCAGTTGGCTCACTCACTCCCTCCACCCTCTTTTTTCCTCCCACTCCCGTAGGAATGGGGAGGAGAATTGAAAGAATGTAACTCCCACGGGTTGAGATAAGAACAGTCCAGTAACTGAGGTGTAACACAAACCACTGCTGCTTCCACCAATAATAATAATGACAAGGGAAATACAAGGGAAGAGAATACAATCGCTCACCACCCGCTGACCAATACCCAGCCTGACCCAGCAGTGAACTCGCTCTTCCAGGTCCCTGCCCCAAGTTTTTACGTCCTGGGCATGACATGCTGTGGTATGGAGTACCCCTTTGGTCAGTTTGGGTCAGGTG
The DNA here is from genome assembly GCA_039720435.1 of Amazona ochrocephala. Taxonomy (NCBI): domain Eukaryota; kingdom Metazoa; phylum Chordata; class Aves; order Psittaciformes; family Psittacidae; genus Amazona; species Amazona ochrocephala. The sequence goes on along the minus strand of CM077884.1, from coordinate 35,447,631 downwards.
TCCTGTCTCTCCTTCCTCCCGGCTTCCCCTGCTCCCTGGCAGAGCATGAGGCTCAGAAAGTCCTTGGTCAGACTAAACATTACTGAGCAACAATTAAAACATCGGTGTTATCAGCGCTGTTCCCAGGCTGAAAGTCAAAACCACAGCACTGCACCAGCTACTAAGAAGGAGGAAAAATGACTGCTACTGCTGAACCCAGAGCAGTATCCACCCCTTATTCCATACCATTCACGTCATGCTCAGATCCCACATTTTCAATATACCATCACTCTTATCTGTACACATATCTATATATATACATACACACACACACACACAGGGAGAGAGATCATTCCTTAGTGCATGGACCAATCCCTGTAAAGCTGCTGAGTCCATCCAGTCCATGATGTCGGGCTCCATCTCTTGTAACAGTCTTTCAGAGCAGGAGAGGCTGTGTGCAGTGTTCACACTCATGAATAACCTGGGCAATAGTGTCCATTGCTAAGTCCACCCCTTGATCATGAGTCCCTCTGTATGTTGCATCTCTGCCCTGATAGCCTGAGGTGTCATGGGCCCACCAGGCTCAAAATAATTCACCCACCCCTCCAGCAGTTTCTGCAGCTTGTCGCTGGGGACTCCATACAGCTGCCTTCCATCTCCGACGCTTCCAAAGCACTGGAGGGGCCCAGTGGACTAGATACTCGCTCATACTGTCCCACACACCCTGCCACTCATGGCTGCCTGGCCTTGGGGACGATCTCTTGATCGTCCTACATTGTCGTCTAACCCCAAACAAGGCCCAAACCTGACTGCTTAACTCTCGGAACCAGACAAAGTGGTCATGAGTAAAACACATTCTGTATGTGTGCCAACATGCTGATCCTCATCACAACCAGCAGGCAGGTCTCAAGGGTACCCAAAGGCCATTCAAACCCTTCAGAACTCTCAAATGAGGCTGCTGTACTTGTCACTGGGGCTGGTGTAGCTGCTGTGCTTGCCGGCTCTCTCACCACCAGCTGCAATTTGTCTGAGTCCAGATCTTCCTCCTCTGCCTTGCTGGGAAGTGCTGCGTGGTCTCCTGCATCCTCCTGGGGCTTGGGCTCGCGGGGCTCTGCTGGTGGCTGCTGGGGAATGCTCTCTGCTGCCGCAAGGCTGGGCTCGGTCGTGGGGCTCGGCTCCTCCACTGCCTGCTCCTGCTGCTTGGCAGCCGCCTCCTTCCCCTCCTCGACCGCCCCGACCTCCTCCACTGGCAGCCGCTCCCTCCCAGCCTCCTGGTCCCCAGGGCCGCACTCCCACGCCAGTTCAGCCGCCGGCGGTTCCCAGGGCCGCCCCCACCTCTGCTCGCCACAGCCTCACAAAGACAGAGTCGAGGACGAGGGCCAGGATGGTGAAGAGCAGCTGGGCAGCCAGGTACAAGTCTGCGGCCACGTCCGTTCCCCCCCTGCTGCCAGAGCCTGCCTGTATTACAAGTCATTCCAATAAAGTACAATGAAACAAGAACCTTAGCCCAAGCCCCCCATCTGATAAACACTAAGACAGCAAATAGCGGCGGTAAGTAAGGTACAACAGGCTGAAACTGTGAAATCAAGAGAATCAAGAGCAACAACTTTGAGAGCCAATAAATCAGCATTGTGATGAGTGGCTATTAATCCTGTTGTTATCTTAACCCTTCGAGCCCCACGTTGGGTACCAAAAAAAAGAACTGTCATGGTTTAAGCCCTGCCATAAATCATGCAGTTCACTCACTCACTCCCCCCTTTTTTCCCCCCCGCTCCCATGGGGATGGGGAGGAGAATCGAAAGAATGTAGCACTCACAGGTTGAGATAAGAACAGCCCAGTAACTAAGGTATAACACAAACCACTGCTGCTACCACCAATAATAATAATGACAAGGCAAATGCAAGGGAAGAGAATACCATCGCTCACCACCTGCCAACTGATAACCAGCCCTACCCCAGCAGTGAACTCGCTCTTCCAGGTCCCTTCCCCTAGTTTTTACATCCTGGGCATGACGTGCTGTGGTATGGAATACCTCTTTGGTCAGTTTGGGTCAGGTGTCCTGTCTCTGCTTCCTCCCGGCTTCCCCTCCTCCCTGGCAGAGCATGAGACTCAGAAAGTCCTTGGTCAGAGCAAAACATTTGAGTAGTAACTAAAATCATCGGTGTTATCAGCGCTGTTCCCAGGCCGAAAGTCAAAAACACAGCGCTGCACCAGCTACTAAGGAGGAGAAAAAATGACTGCTACTGCTGAACGCAGGACGTAGGCTAAACCCCCAGTCTGTTTTACATATTAAAAAGTATTTTCCCAGCTGCAGTGTTTTACCAACACTGTGAAGCAACTCTGCTTACAGTTCTGCCAACTTGTTCTGCCAACTCTGTGAGGCATTTTTATGGTCAGTCTTTAGAGTGGGATTTACTGGACAATGGAAGAGACTTTTGGAGTGGTGTTAGTGACTGCAGGAAAGGTATTACCCATTGTCACAAACATTTCTCTCTCAGCAGGTACCACTTCCTTTAAGGAGAGGCTGTTTGGTGGTTACAGGTGGCAGCCTTTGGATATTTTTTTGATCACAGAGCTGACAGAACCACAAATACTAAGTTAATTGCCTGTAATGGAGATTTAGTGCTTGCTGTGTTGCAGGTAGCTTCAGTGGAAGTACAGCTTAGTACAGTGGAACATTCTATGGATTGATTCTTACAAATGGTCACTTATGAATGGTGGCTGAAACCAAGCCTATAAACAGCAATTGCAGAGTGTTTCTGGTGTGTCTGTATTCCCATTCTGCTGCCTTTCCAAATGAAGGGGAAACACGTAAAGCTACAGGCAAAAATTCTCATCTCCTTTTTACTTTTCTATTTACTCTTTTCCTGCTCAGCTACTCTTTGACATTTCTTGCTTAAAACTGAGTGGTCAGTTTTTCACTTACGGTTTATTGTTTTGAGTTTGTGGGTGTCGGTGATTTCTCATTCGGGGGTTATAGTTTATCACTTTATTCTGTGGAGCTCTGTATTTATCAGGGTTTACTGTTTACACATTTATTGACAAGGGCATTGGATGTAAAAATCAAATCTAATGACTGCTTGGATTCTGAGATTTGTAGTTAATCACTTTAGCGTTTACTGTGTGAAATGGGAAACTCTGAGTTCCTAGGTAATAAGTGTAAGCCCTGAACCCTAAACAGTAGGTTGTGAACCCTTCTCTGGGGTTTGTAACCATCATGCAGCAGGGCTAATGTTCACTGTGATCTAAGAAAGGCACTCAGACTCTGTAAATTATTGATCTAATTTCCAGTTATTGAATACTAGCAGGCAAAAAGCATAGTATAATCATACATTCTTTCAGATGCTGGGAACAACATTATGCAGAATCTGAGAGTCCTTCAGCTGAGGCATGGCCCACAGTGCATCTCCTGTCTTTGGGGATGATCTTTTGACATCTTGGTCTTTAGAGCTTTTACAGGATTTTCTTGGAAGAAAATAATGCTATCCACCCTTGTCCTGGGTTCAGCAGCAGCAGTCATTTTTCTCCTTCTCGGTAGCTGGTGCAGCGCTGTGTTTTTGTTTTTGGGCCCGGGAACAGTGCTGATAACACCAGTGTTTTCAGTTACTGCTTGGTGATGTTTAGGCTGGCCAAGGACTTTGTGAGGCTCATGCTCTGCCAGGGAGCAGAGGAAGCCGGGAGGAAAGAGAGACAGGACACCTGCCCCAGACTGACCAAAGAGGTTATTCCATACCACAGCAAGTCATGTCCAGGATGTAGAAAACGGAGAGCAGAGACCCAGAAGGGTGGTGGGGGTGCACTGGGGGGGTTCGCTGCTGGGGTGGGGTGCACTGCTTGGTCGGGCTAGATGGTGAGCGACTGTATTCTTTCCTTGTATTTGCCTTGTCATTATTATTAGTAGTAGTAGTGGTAGCAGCAGTGATTTGTGTTATACCTTGGTTACTAAAGTGTTCTTATCTCAACCTGTGGGAGTTGCATTCTTTTGATTCTCCTTCCCATCCCTTCAGGAGCGGAGGGAAGAAAGAGGGGGAAGTGAGTGAGCAAGCAAAACTGTGTGGCTGAGAAGCTTAAACCACAACAACCCTTTTACTATCTAACAAGAGAATGGTCACTTGAGAACCCTCTGCTTCAGGGTAAGACAAGTACATATAATCACTAGCGGCAAGCAGGAACTGCCTTCAGGCTCCTTTGTCCCAGTTAGTCAGCTAAATTTGTCCTGTGACCAAGGTGCAATGTACAGCGTAACACATTCCTGAAGGCCAAGCTATATATGCAGCATAGCACAGCTGTAGCGCATGCCTTCTCAAGTTGACTGTTAAGCCAATCACTAATGCCCCAACTATACATTAGTCTTCTGGTTAGGATCACTACAGTGACCTTCCCCTGTGCCACCCAGTGTTCCCCTCCGTGCTCTCAGAACTTGGGTCTCAGTTTGCACGCATGACATGCTGCCTCTGCTGAGATAGTGGATAAGTTGAGAGCAGCCAAAAGTTGCTTGCAGGGCTCTAGTCTAGGTGTAAGGCAGAAGCAGACAAGTGAGATCAGGGTTTTGCCTCGAATAACAGAACTGCATCCTATTCTTGAGGGAAAAAGCAGACTGACAGTTACACCTCTTGTTGAACTTCAGGAGGTTTAATAGCCCATTTCTCTAGCCTCTGGTCCCTCTGTGTACACCATGACACTGTGGCTTATCAGCCACTCCTCACAGTTTTGTATCATCTGCAGGCTTGATGGTACTCCGCCTCATCACTACGGCTTTTTGGTGTGCTTCAGGGTCATGTTTTTATTTCCATGTGCTCTCCCTTCATCCTGTGCTCCCAGAGCCCGTTTGCCCCTGTCAGGGCACTAGGCAGCACTAGCCCTGTGACCAAACGGTGGTCCTGCAGGTGGGGCGTCCAGCGTGCCTGCACACCTCCCATCCTCGCTGCTTTTTGTCCACCTTTTTTCAGGTCCCTGCCTCCTTCCCACCCCTCAGCTCTTATTGTCTCTCTGCCCTGCTTCCTCTTGCTACCTGTTGTGTCTTTGTCACATTTCTTCTCCCATCCTTTCTAAATATATCCCCTGTCCAGCTAGCTTGTCTCTTCTTGCCTTTCTCTTCCAATTTTTTTTCTTTCTCGGTATCTCCCAATACCCATCACAGCAGAGCTGAGGTTTGTTTGTTTCTCCAGTGCTGTGCTGCTCTCTGTCTTTTTTTCTCTGTGTAATTCTGTCATGATTTCTGTGTCTCTTTTATAATTCCTCCATCAGACTGCAGCTTGTCGGTATTCTTTTCCATCCCTTTATGCTGCTCGCTGTCCTTTTCTCTTTGTTCTGCCTTCCATCTTTGTTGTTTTTTTTTCTTGCTTCATTTCTCAGTCCTGCTCCCCATCCCTCTCACTGTTCTCCTTATCTTTTCTCCCATTTCTCTGTCCTGTTCCCCGTTCAGGCTTTTTTTTTTGTTCTCTGTCACTGTGTCCTGCTCCCTGTCACTGTTTTCTCTCACTCCATCCCTGTCCTGCAGCCCAGTGCTTTTTTGGCCTTCTCTACATATCTGTCCTGATATGTGTCCTTAGGCTTTTTCCCCTCTTATCTCTGTCCTGCTCCCTGTCTCTCATTTTTTGCCTCACTTTGTCCTGCCTCTCCGTCACTTTCCCCCTCTGTGTATCAACTTGTTTCCCATATTTGCTATTGAAATAAACCTCTAGAGGAATTTGAAATCTCTTCCTCCAAAGTGGGGATGAATAAAAGAAGGAGTCCACTGATTCTGGTGCAACGTGAAGGTCTCTGCCAGCAAACATCCCTAAAACTTTACCGGGACACAAACAGAACAGTAGTCCAAGGAATTATCACAACTAAGTTTTAATTACTTCTTCAAAGATTAATTTAATCCTGTGAAACTTTCAATTCCAAAGAAATTCAGTAATAAAGACCTTCTCTGGAGGTTACCTGAATGCATAACACATCCAACAGTTTCACTTGCAACTGCTGCTGACCCGAGCAAGAAACACAGTATTTTATTAGTTCTGTTCTCTAGTGAAGGAAGATGTGGGAATCACAAAGGGATTACTTCCCTAGTTATCACAGAATCATTCTGTGATTTGGATTGGAAGTGACCTTAAAGACCAAGTTTGACACTTATTATTTTTCTCTCTGTTCCCCCCAATAGATGCAAATATATAATATACCAGGATCTGAAATCAGAATGAAAAAACACTGCAGGAACAAAGTTTTCAGGCAGTGAATTCTGAACAGATACTCTTCTAGTTCATACAATTAGCTGTGCTCATATGCAGCCTGTTGCTTCCCTGCTCCTATTTCTCAGTCTCTCTCATCAAAAAGATATAATTTCTTTTGACATCTTTCCCTGTCCAGCTCCACACCAGGATATTTGAATTCCTCCCTATCTGTCTTGTAGCCCATCACTGTTTTGTCCTTCTCTGTGTCTCTCTGTCTGGCTCCCTGTCCCCATTTTTTAATTCCTCCCTCTCTGCCCTGCAACCCATCACTATTTTAATATTCTCTGTCCCGCTCCCTGTCCCAAGTCTTTATTTCCTCCCTCTCTCTGCCCTGCAGCCTGTTGCAGTTTTTTCTTTCTTTCTCCATTACTTACTGTCCAGCTCCCTGTCCCTACATGTTAATTCTTCCCTTTCTGCCATATGGCCTGCCACTATCTTCCCTTTCTCTGTCTCTCTGTTTATGGCTGTATGGCTCCTTGTCCCTTCCTTTATGAAATTCCTCCTTCTCTGACTTGAAGCCCACTGAGGTTTTACCTTTCTCTACCTCTCTCTGGCCGTCTCTCTCCTGTGTTTTAATTCCACATTCTGTTCCATAGCCCCATGTATTTGTTTGTTTGTCTGTCTCCATGTCTCTTTGTCCAGTTTCCTGCTACAATTTTTTATTTCCTTCCTATCCATCTTGTAGACCATTACTGTTTGGTTTTCACCCCAGCTTTCTTTTTTCTTTCTCCATATCTCTCTCTCTGGCTCCCAGTCCCTGTTCTTTCATTCCTCCCTTTTCCATGTGGCTCACTGCTATTTTTTTTATTTTCTCCATCATGCTCTGTCTGGTCCTTGTCCTTACTTATCAGTTCCTTCCTCTTAGACCTGTGGCCCATCACCTTTTCACATTTTATTTCTGCTGGCTCCTCTGGCTCCCTGTCCCTGGATTAATTTCTCCCTCTGCCACATAGCCTGTGTGATCTTTTGCATTTATCCATCTTGCTCAGGCCAGTTCTCTGTCCCTATTCATCAACTCCTCCCTCTCTACCTTGTAGCCTGTTGCCTTTGTCTTTTCTCCATCTCACTATCTCTGGCTTCCTAATGACTCTATTTTAGAATTCCCCCTTTCTGCTTCTTTCTGTACACGGTGATATTCTATTTGCTCTCCAGTGATCTTCCTTTTTCTGGCTCCCTGTCCCTGTTTCTTAATTATTCCCTCTCTGCCCTATAGTGTGTAGCTATATGTTTTGGTTTGTGGTGTTCTCCATGCCCTGCCCCTTTCCTCCATTCTTGGCTGTCCCAGCTCCCTGTCCTTGTTTTATCCCCCTCTCTGCCCTGTTTGTTGTTGCTTTTTTGTCTTTCTCTCTCCCCTCAGCCCTCTGCTCCTATTCTTCTCCCCCACCCCCTCATGCTGCCTGTCCCAGGATTTTTCTACATCTCCATTCTGCTCCATGTCCTTATTTTTCTTTCTCTGTCCTGCTACTACTCCCTCTCTCTGCTGCTTCATTCTCCACCTTTGCTGGGCTCCCTGTCCTCACCTTTGTCTTGCTGTTCCATTCCCTGCCTCATGCTTTCTTACTACACACCCGTTGCCCAGCAGCTGCCACTTTTCTCCTTTCTTCTAGTGTCCTGCAGCCTGTTCCTCATTTTTTGCATTCTCCAGCTCTGCCCACCAGCCCATTGCTCCGGGAGCCAACTGACTGACTGAGGTCCCTGCCAGACTGACCAAGCGTGGCTCCAGAAATGACTGCAGTGGTATCCCAGGGGCAGGCCCCCAGCCCTGGAGCAGACTCACTTCTAGGACTTGTTACATAGGTGACTGAATAAATATTACTCGCTGTCTCCTTCGTCCTCCTGGCCTCGTTTGCGCTTCCTTTGCACTGGGTGAGGAGCTGTGAGGGAGGACATGATGCACTGTACAGGTGAGGCGATGGCCCCCTGATTCTGCTGGGCTGCAGGCCGGGGCTGAAGGAGACCCAGGTGCGGGCAGTGAAGCTGACGCCGACAGCCCCTTCCTGTAAACAGGAGCCGGTAGAGGGGCTAGTGCTGCCCTGCAGCGGGTGGCTGTGGAGGGGCCGGTGAAGAGCGGAGCAGTCGCTGATCGTCAGGGGGCTGCGGCTGTACCGAGGGAGAAGGTATGCGGGGCTACGCGGCTTGAACGGCGGTCCCGTCGGGTGATGCGGGGCGCGCCGGTGTCCAGCAGGGTCAGACAGCGGCAGGTTGGCAGCTGTAGTGCTGGGGTACAGGGCTCCGATCGGCCATGCTGGCTCCCGAGGCATGCCAGGAGGTGTAGTCTTTCGATGTTTCCCGGTGGATGCCCGGACCAGTGGTTTTCGCGGGCTCGGCCGCCGGGCAGCCACACCGCTCTCTAGCCTTAGCATCACTGCAGCACCAAGCGTGGTTTTGCTGCCGGTTTCGTGTGGTTTCCCGCGGGTTTAAAGCTGCTTCTCGCCGTCCAACCTCCGAACGGCAGCTCTGCAGCTCAGTCGCCGCGCATACGCTTTCGCCCTTGCTCTCTGCTGCCGCCTAGCTAGTGAAGCGCAGTACTGCAGGTGGGCGCCGTGGGGCTCCCCTGTGCCGCCCGCCGGTAACGGCAATGCGATACTGCGGTGCCTGGAGGGGGACGCTGCCGCGTTGGGTGCTGCCTCCCGATAGGGAAACGCCGCCACCGCCGCCCCATGTGCGCCCTGTCTGCAGGCGCTCGGCGGGCAAAGCGCGGAACTGCCGTGCTCATGCCGCTCCTGGGCACGCGCCCCCCGCCATGTGCTGCCGCTTCGTGGCGAAGCGCGGTGGTGCAGCGCGGGCGCCTTATAGGTGTTGCGGCGGCAAGGCCCGGTGCCCGGCCCTCGTCCCGGGGGAGAGTAAATCCAGGTTACTCGGTGCGTGTAAGCGCCCATGCTGCAGCTCTGAGCTGGAGGAGCCCAGGGGTGGCCAGTGTGGCTAACAGTGATGGTCCCTCTGTGTGTGGGGGCTGCAGCCCCAGGGGATGCTGCTGCTGGGGCACAGCTGCCTTTGAGGGCTGATGAGTTGCGTTTCTTTTGCAGACACAAGCTAATCCCAACATTGCTGTTGTCATCTTTCTTCCATCTTCCCTGCTCTGAATTTGGAAAAGGTAAATGAGGATAGATACATAGACATTTGTTATGGCTTCTTTAGTCTCTGCTCTGCAAACACTTGCATCTGGTAGCCTTAGCTGTATTGCTAAAACTCAGGAGCTCTGGCAGAGCACTCTGGTGTCAGGCACTGTTCAGCATGTTTCACATCAGGTGGTGGAATAACAAATCTGTTAAATAGCATACAGCTACACTCAGGAAGATGTTTTATTTCAAGGTTCTGTAACAACAGGGCAAAAAGTGGTAGCGTAAGCAGAAAAAGGAACAGAAATGCCCATCAGAAATGGAATTCAGAGGGTATGAACTCCAGGGCTGGCCTTTCTCATGGCAGTCCTATAGACCCTGCTGACTACCACTTGGCTAGTCCCAGCCCAGTTAGCAGGGATTGCACACTGTCACCTTCCAGTGCAATTAAGCAAGAGCAGTGATTGGATTACTACTGGAAGTTCTCAGAGAAAGAGTCACCAGTCCCTCTTAAGTTAGAATCACAGTGGAGGCAAACAAGTATATACTAGAGCATTAAAAGCTACTTGGGTAAATGAGCTCCATTGGAAAGGGAAAAAATCTTGTATTTGTCTAAAATTACAATCAGAAGGAGAAATGGCAACAGGCTTTTTGGGATAATGAATGTGCTCTGTTGCAGTCTGAGGTGAATAGAAATGATTGCTACATCTATCTAATGGATGGTGTCCCACAAGAGGTCCCTGAGCATTTGTGCAGGTTTGAGCTGTTGGAAAATGTGCTGGCCTGCTGCAGACTGGCAACAGTTTGGACTCCTTCCTTTTACCATCCCTTTGTTGGCATTTTGAAGAGAAATTTCCTCTTGACCAGTCAGGGAATATGGGTAGGCCACAGCCTAGTTAGAAGTGGGCTGAGTTCAGGAATCCTTTTCACATCACTGTTAGTATGAGACTTCACCTACTGATGCAGAGGAGATCGCTGATTCAGTACATCCCCATTTTCCTGCTGTGAATGAATTAATCCCTCTGGCCTTTTACTCTTCGTGGTCATACAGAGGAAGCTACCCACCTCCATACGTCTGTACTGCAGCATCAGCAGGCCTGGCTGAGGCTGGGATGGGCACATGCCATATTTAAATAGCAGCTGGCTTTTGCTATCTCATTATTACAGCCTTCTGATTAATTATTCTTATGTAGAACAGAGGAGAAAGCTAATGTCTCCCACAGACAGAAGATTTCCTGATTACACATGTTCACCCTTTGCCAAAGGCTTATACAGTCGGCACTTTCTTAAGATTAAACTTTCTTTGAGGAAAAAAAAAAATAACAATCAGCCCTTAATCTTTCACCTACTGCTACAAAGAAGCTTTAGAAATAAGAATTCCTGCAGTATAACGCTTTTGAAATGTATGTGCCAAGAGTGATAAAACCCTCTCTTTTATACTTGGGAAACAAATCCGTTTCAGTTGGGTGTACTCAGATAGTCTTCCTGATTTGTGTAACATGCATCTTCTGTCCAGTCTGTCTGAAAAGAGACCAACTTACTGAAGCCCTAAGATGTAAGGCTTTTCGATCTTTTTTTTTATGTTGTAGATGATGCAAAAGAAAAACTGCTATGGGGAGGCAAGTATCAGACAACAGAAATAACATCAGTATGTACCTTGATTTATTGTATAACAGCCATATGGTTAGGTTTGTAATTTCTGCGTAGATAGCAGGATTCTCTCAGAAGTTGCCACACAGGAAAACCACAAGGAATCCTTACAGCAAAGACACAGGCGGCCAAGAGCTGACCCACCACACATACTGCTGTCAGAATGGAAATACACCCATAGAAGAGCTGCAGGTCTCTACCCCACAGGAGCAACCAGTTCCTGCCTGCCTCATCTGGCATCGCTTCCTTTAGGAAAAACCTGATCTTTCTTCTGTCCATTCCTGCTATCTAGTTCAGGTCATCTCTAGGCCAGAGAGGAATTTGTGGAAGCTGGCAGCACTTTCAGATACAAGCACTGAGTACCTTCCTCATCTTTAGGCAAAGAATTTTGTCATCTCCGCCTTCCCTGCTGGCATAACTTCTTGGTAGACAGCGAAGGTTTGTTTGGTGAGTCATCTCGTAGGTTGAATATTTTCATGTTGATGGAACAAGATAAACCCAACTTAATATAGTGACATTTATTCGGCTGCAAAAATAAGCTCACACCCAGTGATGTGTGCTCTTCCCCACCCTCAGACAGAAGCCTCACCCAAAATATAATCTGTTAATTGTCCTGCCAATCTGTTTAATTCTGTTGGACTGAGGGAAGATTTGATAGCCAAGGGCATAGCTTTCAGTAATTCTTTTGGTTCCCCAATTGACAGGTATAACGGAGACACTCTGCTTGGCTTCTGCTGTGATGACACATTGGCAAGAGGGGCTCTGTAAGGCAGGTCCTAAAGGCTTCTTTGATTAAAGTCAGTGAGTAAATCACTAATGAACTGAAAACTACAATTTTGATGCAGTCTGTTATGACTCCATAAAGGCTTTATTGCTACGCACAAACTGTGTCTCTGCTGAGATCTGGCTTCATGTAAGAAAAGGTGTAGTACGAAAGTACTTTGACAGATGGGCAGTGCCCAAAAGGCCTTGCAGTCCTAATAGATGAAGGTGAGAAAAAGAGTTTTTGTCTCTATGCTATAGACAGACAGTGGAGTAGGTGTACCTTGAAATTGTACACTGCTGCTCGTAGCTCTGAACCAGCTGATAATACTTGGTATTGCTAAAAATCACTATTGGACAGGCAAGGGCAGCACCCTACAACATTGCCTTGAGCTAGCACACCTCTCATTTGACTTAACAGATCTGTGTTCTGTAAGTACAACTAGATTGCTTCCAGACTGAGTTTGGGGATTACACAGCCACTCTGGCTCTTCACTCCCAGTTTCTTTGAATTTCTTTTCATCAGATTTAGTATGGCAAAGTCAACATCTGGATGTACACCAGAACAAACACCCATCACTATATGGATAGGCTGTAAGAACCAGGATTTAACCGTGGGTCTTATATCCAGCATCTCACTGAAGGTAAACTTTTCAAGTTGGCTGTCAGTGAAGGGTGATGTGTTTCAAAGTTGGGACAGTTGACAGCAGTGAATATGTAGTTGCAATCATTTCACCATCAGCTTGATTTAGGCTGAGGGAGATTAAAGTTTCCTCCTGACAATACCTGGGTAATAAAACTGTGATGCTTCTTTAGTGACCACTGTAATAATACAGATTACATATGGATAAATAGATTTCATTGTTCATTGTCATCCATAACCACATAAGTCACTCAAAGAATCCTGATATAAAGAAGTGAAGAAACAACCTCAGAGAAAAAGTTGATTTTCCTCAAAGTTTGGAACCCTCTCAGGAATTTGAAGGTATTTCCTAAATGGTCTATTATAAATCCCTTTCATTTTCCTGAAAAATCGTTTATGCACCAGCTTTCATCTGTATGTACCTCAGAGTATGTTTTTCCCATATTGAGACTAGTTTTTACCCAAAAGTTTCAGGAAGAGCTCATGATTTGGAATGCTCCCATGCTAAGGACCCTACCTTGACATACTTGGAAAAACTGAAAAATATTTAATCTGCCTAAATGTCACCATCCATCACTTTCAAATTTGAATGACTGCAAGACTCCTGTTCAACCGCTACTTTGCTCCATTAACTTGAGAACCAGACAACTCCTACCCAAGCTTTCATTTCTGCTGTGCTCACAGTCATGCAGTGTCAAAGGGCACTGTTTAAGATAGTCATGTAACTGTGAAGGATTCCTTTTACCTTTGTACTTTCTGCACCTACAATCTGAAGGCAATTAAATAATATGCCTCAGGGCATGTCTACACAATGCAGTGCAATGCAGAGATTTTCAGTTACCGCCCATTCATCCCATAGTGGAAGTTGCCATGACTCCCAGGAGACATTACAAAAAATAAAATTATGTACAGCTGCCAGAGCTGAGATGTCTGTTACAACAGTTCGGATCTTTCAGTGCCTTCAAAGTATCAGAGATTATGGGAAAAGTTAAAGTGTTTTTATGCATGGACAAACATTTAAAAGGCACCCTTCTGTAGCTCCTAGTCAGACTGCCTAAAAGACCAACAGATACCTGGTAGAACTTGAAAGTCTTCCACATGAAAGTATCAAGTGATCAGGATGCTTTACTTCTGCCCAGTTTAAAATTAGGCTGAAGAAGCTTGGTTTTCAGAGGCCGTCAGGGGCTCAGCACTTGAATACCTTGAAATGGAGACAGAATACTTACTTTTGAGAATACTCTGCTGCTGTCTGCTGTTACTGACAATATAACCAAACTGAGCAGTTTGGGACATTTTCCATAGGACTATGGGCCTCAGGTTTGGTTTTCCTGATGTACTCCAAGTAGAACACTAGTGATTTAAAAGAAACTCTCCTTAAACGAGACAAAAATTCTATTTGGTCTGTATTTTAAAATTCAGTGACTTTTCAACTTCGTGAAGACCCAGACTTCTGGCCAGAATACAATTTGGCCAGATCCCTGTAAGTGAATTCGAAAAAGCCACTGGTAATGCCATGAAACAGCAGAGCTAATGAGCCTCATCTCACTGGTAACTTGAAGGTTACAAACCTGAGGAAGTACATCTCTTTGGCATGCTCTAGCAAGGGAGGGAATTATGGCACACAAGAAAATTATTCTACCACATGCAGAACTGTGTTAAAAAACCAACTAAACAAAAACAAACTAAAGAAACCTCATGCCTTTATTAGATTTATATAGTCCAAGACTCTGTAATTGCATAATGACAGAATTTAAAACTACCATTTCTACTTCCATCACTTTGGCCTTATTCTCTGTAGGCACTATGATATTTAAGTGCGTATCTGCATATTATCTATCAACAATATAATATTTTTCAATATTTAAAGCTCCTTCTACCTGTTCTCTTTTGTATAATTTTGATATTTTCAGCAGGTTTCCTGGATCTTTGAATCCAGACTAAAATTACATACTCCAAATAAGCAGAAATGCTTAGATGACTATAGTTTCCATAGCTGATTTGGCATTCTCCACCCCAAATCAGGTCATGCCTTCTGTTTATGATATTGAATTCTGCTGATTGTACACTGTGAACATCCAGTCTTTTGGAAAATTTCTTCTGTCACCTTCCTTTAAATATAGCCTGTATTCTGGTAACAAGAGTACAACTTTATATTTGCCTTAAGTGAATGTGCGTGCATATTGCAAGCACTCCAGATCTCTGTATCACTGTTCTATTGTCTTCCTTATCTTATATAGTCATAAATCTGTGTCACTGCACACCTCATCAGTCATGATTTTATGGTTTCTACCATATCTTTGCTCAGAATGTTAAGCAGCATCCACCCAAGAGCTGAGCGTAAGCTGCACACCCAATCTGTAATAATCCCTTGTTTATAGTTACTCTGTGGGGTTTAGGAAATAAAAGAATTGGAGAAGGAAGTCCTCAAGAATTTAAGCTTGTTCTTACAAAAAAATATTCCACAGTGCATAGAATGTGGCTTTCCTAGAGGACTGTATTTCTTTAAACCCTACTGACTGCCAGGTAGGGAGCATGTGAAAGTATCTATACTTAAAATGTTCATCCAAGCATTCACAATGTGTGAATGATCACACAGAGAAGTATTAGATGTCACACCTACAGAAGCAGGGCATCTCTTTGAAAACATCCTCATGCATCTCTTCTACAGGTTAATGTGTCAGTAACTCTTTAGTTAAAGGACCACAGCACAGTTTGATTTGGCCATCACTTGTAGCTGAGATTATCCAGGCATTATTGGAGACTGGCAGTAATGGATGCACCTGCTTAACGCTCTTACGCTTGTTTCATTTTAGGCAGCCTCCTCAGTGTCTGGCACACTCTGGAGGTAGCAGAGGTGACAAAATTGAGCAGGAATAGCACCAAACTATCTATCAGAAGAGAGAAATTATTGTCTTTCCTCTGTAACTGACTGTAGTTTTGATGCCAGGGTGTTTGACTCCATGGATTTTGCTCCAGTCTATTAAAGAGAGAAAGTTATTTGTGAATTCAGTCTCAGAGTTTGAAGGGAAAGGAAGAGGGGACTGTGCCTGAAGATAGACACAAGTACCGAAACAAGAATGATTGACAGACATTAAGGAGGTTTATCCTCAGATTCATAGCATGCCAGGGCTGGAGTCTGAAAAATGTCCAAGAAAGTTCAAAACCACTTGAGACCTTGGCTAGACTTTCTGGGATCAATAGGGCAAAACACAGTCCTGCCAGAAGACATTTTTAAACGCTTCATTACACTGAGCCTGAAAGGCAAAAGATTGGACCTGGTCTTATCCAATCTCAAGAAAATAACCAAAGGGCAAGGGTCATGGCTGATGGTTGTTTGACTTAACCTTGGAAAACTACCCAAGGTTTTCATGTCTATGCAGACCTAATACCAACATTAAAATCTTGAGGGATAACCAAAACAATAATTATTTTCTTGTTTTACACATTTTGTCTGCAGATATCAAAGCAAAGTTGACAACTTTGCATAAAAGTCAAGTGAAGTGGCTTGTGATGAAGAGCTAACTCAGTGGGTTTGCTAACAGCAATGGATACTATACTCCTCCCAGCTAAGTGCTAGGCCGGGATGTCATGGTGCATATCAAAGCTTACTCTTTTAAACACCAGGTGTGGTGAAGATGGAGTTTGGACTTCAGGAAGAAACTGCCATGGTGCTTGCTCAGCAGCTGACTTCCCCACAGATCAAAATCAGACCAGGTACCAGGAACAAAACCAAAGAGCAATTTCAGCACAAACAGAAAATCTCTGTGACGTTCCTGGGTGATCCCCTGGTTGCGTAAGGCCCATAGGGAACTGTGTAATAGGTAAAACAATCTCAACATGGAGAATATCCTCCTGTGAGGAGACAGGTGGTGTGAGACATTGGGGTCCTGCCCTCTGTGGCTTCCACCTGTGTGCCAGTCTCTCCCCTGGCCAGCAGAGGCACCACAGCACCAGCCCCCCTGACCGCGTGCAGCCTGGGCCCCTCATGCAGTGCCTGAGCCAGTGCTGACCAGCTCAGGGCAGTTCCTAGCCCCCCAGGCTGAGGTGTGAGCCCACGTGTGCAGGTCACCGTGAGGCCCAGACACAGCCTGGAATGGCAGGGTCTAGCAGTGCAAGCCAGGACATCAGCCTGCAGGGCCTACATCCAGGCAGGGCAGGGCTGTGTCATGGGCCAAAGACCGGCCCCAAGCTGGGCTGCTTTTTAGTTCAGGTTGTAAGTACCAAACCTTAACTCCCTACTTAGCACCAGCTTCTGCTACCAGTATCTCTGATATTTGTCTCAGTCTGCTGACAGGTGCTGGGGAGTGTCCTTAGCAAGGCCAGCCATCCCAGCTGTTCACCATGGCAACTCCCAAAAGTGATCTACCATCATCCCACCAAAAGCACATCTGTGTTTACAAAAGCCAGGAGAAGCTTGGCAGCATTTCAGCTTCTTGCCTTCCAGGGAAAAGCCTCACCCTTCACTGTATTTTCCAGTGCATAGTTTTCTCTTTCCTAGATGGCTGACACAGTGCAATTTGACGACCTCTAAGACTTAAGGGTTGCTCATCTACTTGTAGCCTCCATCACAGCCACTGTTTCATTCTGGTGAAACTTTGGTGTTTTACCAATCAGGTGAGTGCTCTAATCCCTGAGCTAACCAGGTAATTTCACTCACATTTTTCTTCTTTGGACTTGCTCATTTGCTGTGAAAAATTGAATGCACCTGTGCCAGAAAGACAGGCTGACTCATGTGGGATGTGGAAGACCAAGGTACAGGAGCTTACCCTGCAGAAAAGGTATTTGAGATAAAGGCTGGGTTTTCTTTCCTCTCTGACCTCTGACAAGTTGTCATATCATGGTTCCACCCTGGGAAATGGGAACTAACGAGCGGCTCTGAAACCTGTTCCTGGGCAAAAATTTTCAGAAATAAGGAACAAACCCATGTGGCTTTATGGAGTGAATGCAACCAGAGTACGATATTGCCCAGCAATCTGGAAACCTGTTCCTAGCTGTGTGGATGCAAAGGGAGACAAGAGCAGTGATTTACAGTCTGTGGCTGCTTAAAAGATTTTTCTAAGTATATTGTGTTATTGTCTTTATTTTATTAATCTTCCGGATTTACATGTTAACATAGGCAATAGGAGAGCTGTGGGATAAAATGAAAGCTATTTTCCATAGTAAAATCTTAACTGATTAGTATACTAAATTTTCTTTTTTCTTTTTTCTTTTTTTCTTTTTTCTTATTTCCCCCCCCCCCCCCATAAAGCTTTTCTCACAGATTATCCTCTGCTATACTCTTTGTATAGCAGGCCTAGAATAAAGAGAATTTA
This sequence comes from Amazona ochrocephala, assembly GCA_039720435.1. Taxonomy (NCBI): domain Eukaryota; kingdom Metazoa; phylum Chordata; class Aves; order Psittaciformes; family Psittacidae; genus Amazona; species Amazona ochrocephala. The sequence continues at coordinate 35,430,010 of CM077884.1, read as the reverse complement.
CCAGGACTTGGAGGTGTCACACGATCCATCTCTAAAAGGTTTATTCAAAAGTACAGGGAAGATTTAAAAGTTTGCCTTTCTTGGAAGCCCTGTACTTAGAACATTAACAGTGTGAAGGGAATTGCCCTCTGTTTCCCAGCTTTACCCACATGTTTTTGTATCATTGCTGATCCTCCCATTTTGATCCTAGTTTTAAGAAATTGTTTTCATAAATCTAAACTTGTGAAGTGGATATTTTTGACTCACAGATGGTGTTTCGCTTAAAAACAAACAAGGGAGAAAAGCACTCTACTTCTTTGAAAACCTGAAAGCATAACCTGATATGACCTGGAGGATCAGAGCTCTTAGGGCAGTGAAGAAAAGGCGGAGGTGTGAGCTTTGGGACTGTTAAACTATCACAAGGTTATTTCTGAAGCCTAACATGAATTTTCAACACACTTTTAAGTCTTGCTCATGGCACAGATGCACTATGTACTACTATCCAGGTAAATCATCTTTTCTCATATGTTTGCAAGACATAAGCCTTGTTTTCCTGTGTGGCTCAAAACTCAAGTGCTTTTTTATAAATACAGTTCACTCCAAAGCAAACAGCAGAATGCTGATCACTCATTCTGAACCTGTCAATGACACAAGTGATCTCCATTTCAGTTTAGTTCATTTCAGATGTAGAACTTGTAGGACAAAGGTCAAATCGCAATGAATTTCACAAGTTTCATACTATGTTAGGGTATGGAGTGGGTTTAGTTTGTGATCTTGGGACAGACTGTGCAACAGGTTAAGTTTCCTGTCTATCTCTGCTTGTAGAAGCAGCAGGAGCTGCCAGACTGAGACTTTTTTTAGCTCAACTCTGTCACCTCTTGATGGGTTTTCCTGTTGACTGGGGAGGGAGGTATTTGTGATCTAGGTAATGGAAAGCAGCAGTACATAGTTCCAGGAATCATGGGAAGTATAGGATATAGATCAGACCATATTAATAGATGTTGACAAGCTTCTTAATTTTTAAGTAATTTATAATTGCACATAGTCATTTAGAATTGTACATCTCTATATATTTACATAAAAAGGAAATTGTATTACAATTTTTTGTGAAGCAACTGTAATAACAAGGTTTAATAGCTTAATTGCAGGAGCCATTGGATATCTAGAGGGCTCTCTTGCTGTAAGAAGTGATTGTTCCTTAGGACTGTATCTTGAGAGGAAGCAACCTTATCCATGAGGTAGCAGATGATGGGAGAAGTCATCCTTCCTGAAACAACCAGGAAGAGGTAAGAGGTTTGTAGGATTACTGAAGACATGAGAAATTGGACTGGAAGGCAAGGAGTCGCACCACTTCATCTGGGATCTATAGAAAAAAATCGACCAGGCACACAACAGCTGTTTAAAATTGGTTCAAGTAAAGGCTTGCTAATATTAGAGTGCTGAGGACTGGAGGGACAACATAGGCTTCATCAGCCTCAAAGAAGCTTGCAATGGTGAGCTGAAAATTCAGTCACACTTCAGCATTCATTAAGCCAGGCCTGAGTTTTCTAATTTTAGACACAGCTGCATCTGTAATTTTAGTTATGTTATAGAGAATGAGCCATGTGTCTATTTTGTTTACGCTAGAATGAACCAGGACTAGCACCACCAACTTTTACAGTAGCATATTGGAACTGAAACGGAGCAGAATCAGACCTTTACAGTAGTCTAAATCTTTCATCTCTGTAGGTAGCTTGGTTTCACAAACCCATTGATGGAAATAAAAAAGCATCACTGCCTCTGAAAGAAACTACTGTTAGAGAATGGTCTTTGCATACCACAGGTTTGTTGTATATTGTAGATCCAAACCAATAAACGTAAAATACATCAAGGTGCAGATATGAAATTATTGAACTCCAGTGAGCCAAAAGCAGCTGATTAGATTATCGCTGGATGACAAAACCCTAGAAAGAAGGCAGTTAAAGAGATAAGTATATACAATTTCCTCCTGCCGGAGATCTGCTCCTGGAACACATATTTAAACTGTCATTTATATCATCTGTTATTAGTAGACAGACTTGGGAAAATTTCTGGGCTTTTATGAACTGATTTATTAACCTGTGATTGCAAGTGTAGCACCCCGAAATTAAGAAGAAAGCAGTTTTACCTGTGACAGTCTTTATTCAAAATTGATTGGGATGCCAGCAAAACCTCTTTATTGCATTGATCAGGAGAAATGTTATGTTTGTTACCTTATTATGCTGGAAATGAAATACACTGTGATGTATTTCAACTGAAAGATAATAAAGGCCTTAATAGTTATGATTTTAGTTATATATTACCCATATAGTACACATTTGTAAGCACCTGGTAAACTTATGAATGTTGCTTCAAAAATGCATTTAAGTCACAGTGTAAGAGTACTATTTGCAGGCAGGAATTTTGTTAATAGGCAGTTGACAACTGAGAATGCTGTCAAAAACTGCTATCTTTTTATTTCTGTTAGCTCTGCAGTGTTCAAAACATAAGAAAGAATGAAATGTTAATCTGTCACCTGCACTTTAATAAGAATGCTACATTTCATTTTCAAAATCATTACAGCTATCAAAGCAGGAAAAAGACAACTTCAATTTCGAATCGAAACTTGAGTTTGGAGAGCCAGCAGTTAGGAAAACAACCCCAGCTTGTGCTCAATAGAACACAAGTACGCCTTACTCAACAAAGAAGCATCCATTTATTTTCTAGCAACGGGATTTTTTTTGTGTACTTCCTCCTCAGCTTATCAAAGCATGTTACTCAGCATGGTAAACGTGGGATTAGTTGCACTGCTGCATAATCTAAATTCATTTGGTTATAGATTTACGGGTGCTGATTGTTTGTTTCATAACTCTTTAATGAAGGTTTACAACAGTGACTTGGGTAGCTCAGACAAGAGTCCAGCATAGACAGATTTGTGAAGGAATAAGAGATCTGTCTGTGCCTTCTCGCACAAAGGCAGAGTGGAGCCCAGAGGGCACTAGGGGTTATGGAAATAGTGACAGAGGTATTGCACACTGCAAAAGCTGGGTCAGTCGTTTGTCAATTCAGAAGAGCTGAATTATTACCTGAATAGAAAGAACAGAGGGATCCCCTTACTCACACAAATGGTACCAATTTAACTAAAATTGATGCAAAAAGCCAATGCAGTTAAATCTGTGCAAACCACAATGAGATACATTCATTGTCTGAAAATCACATAAGATGTTTAGTTTTTACGTACAAATTTACTGAAGCTGATATATTCCAGATTAAGAGAATCTGCACAGAAATCTGCCATTTAAGAACAATCATTTGGTTAATTCAGTTAAAAATTCTTCTAGATAGAGCCTCAGGCAGAATAGGCCCTGGGATATGTATGTGGTGTAAGTGCGCCCCAACAAGACATCAGCATTTCATATCATCCAGTGACCTCTCTGCTTTGTGCTATGTAGCAGTGTAGCAGTCTCCCATAGTGTCACTATGAGGCTCAACTAGCCTCAAACCTATGACTTAGGAAAAAGAAGGTTTGTATAATTTTCCCCATTCTTCAAGGTTGTCAGAATCCTTAGTTTTCTACTGATTAGCATTATCAACATGGTGAAGTGCAATTGTTATTTATCAGAGAACACTTGGATTCAAGAAATTGGAGTAACCAGATTTAGATACTTGAGGACAATTATATATGCTGGAAAAAAGCAAAAGCTGCACTTAGACAGCTCTCACTAGGATGGGTGACCTGCTGAGTTTGCTTCTTTTACTCTTCGATTTATCTTGCGCGGGACAATTTTTTTTTGTTGTATCTTCATTGTGCTGTCCCTTTGCATAGGCATCTGCCTGATCCTGTCTCCTGGGAAACATAACTTCATCCTGCAAAAACTAAGAGTCCCTTTCTGATCACCAGCCAGAAATAAAGCTGTATGCAATATTATCTCCGTCCTTTTGAGGATGTTGCATGTCATTGACAAGCTCTACTGTTGGCATCTTCTTATGCAGATTTTATGTGGGTAATCTGTCATATGTTTGTTCCCACTGAGTGGCCCCAGTGAGCCTTGTCGACAAGCAGCAGGTGAGGAGAATTTCTAATGCTGGCAGTAGATGGGGTGAAGTCTAGCGTCTGTGTCAAAATGAAGCACAGCAGTACAGAGCACTAAGAAGCCAGCCATGGGGATTAACTGTCAGGTGTCCATCACCTGCATCCTTGGTTTAAGGAAGAAGTGAAACATAACTTCTTTGTAAGATTGTCTCTAAATGCCCTTTCTTGAAAAGAATTTTAGCTTCATGGTATTAGGAATGAAAACCTGTTGTTCTTCTTCCTCAGGTTGATATGCAGTCCAGACCGATACACAAATGGCAGTGTCTCCCAGGAGCCTTTCAGGGATACAAAGCATGTGGGTGGAGAAGAGAAATAGTAGGCCTGCAAGGTGATCAGTTTGGTTGTCAGGACTGCAGGATACTGTTACATCCCACAGCATCAAATGGCAAGTAATTTTCTTGTCCTCCTTCCCATATATAAAAGTAGTTATTAATATTTGTCCCTTGCTGAAAAGCCCTAATCAGTATTCCAGTTCACCTTTTACAGAGTACCTGAGCTGGCATTAAACAGGAGTGACAGACTGACAGAAAAGGTCACACAGCATGGCTGGAGAGCATGCCATGTTCTACTGACAGGAGTGTTCATGTGCTGCAGTGCTTCATATTTGCCATGGGCGAGGAGGGGTCAAAGTCTGTGCATCATCTGGATGGAAGGATTTACCATTTACCTTTACAGATTTGCCACTTGCTGGACCAGCATCTCAGCAGCCCTGCTGAAAATGCAGTGCGCTCAATGCAACTTTCATCTGAAGGTGAGTCATATTCTCCCTCTCACACTGAGTGTGATCAATGGTTTTGTGCAGGGAATAAGTTTCTTTGCCTAAGTCACAGAAACTCTCTTCCCTGTTTACTGATTACCAAAAGTACACACATTTTCTTAGGAAGGGATTTTCATTGGAGAGGGATGATTACGAGTTACATAAGCATCCATCATCTGGCTTTGGTGGGGCGTGTGTGGGGCATGAGCCTGTGGCAGAATTGGCCGCAGGCCCATTGTCAATACAGCAGTTAACATCTAACTTGAAGTATGTTTGTATTTCTGCTTATATTTCTGCTTAGTCTTACTTGATCCTACCTTATTTCTCTCGTTTATGTGATCAGCCTCCTAAGTTACTTGTTAATGGCAAGTGAAAATATTTTGTGCTGAGTAGCGGAAAAGGGAGTAGAAGAAATTACAGGCTTACATTATGAAGCCTTAATGACCTTAATCACTGGAATATAATCACAAAGGGGAAGTGCTTGTAACTAAGAGGCCACTTTCCCAGAAAGCCCCACTCCCAGAGACATCCTTCTTTTATACAAAAATAGAGCTGTGGTCTGGGATTTCTAGGCAATGCAAGGAAACACTGTACACTTTCTGATTCTCTTTTGATTCTCCTCACTCATAAAATCCAGATGAAGTAGGGAATTTGCCTGCCTTCAAACCATTTCTTTGCAGGCCCTGATGCAAGGAATGCTGCAAAAGAACAGGATAGCTAAGGATGAAGTGTCAGCGGGAATGATTCACTTGCTTTTTCTGTGCCAGCAACCAACAGCGACTTCATTGCAGCCCAGAAAATGACCATTTGATTTTCAAGCAGGGCCAATATGGTAACAATACTATTTTAGCAAGTTTGTGAATTGTGCCCACAATAACATGACTGAGTAAATTGAAAGCTTGTTATCAGCTCTGCTCAATGCTGGTTTTAGAAAGGGAGAAATTCAGTCAATATGAGAAATCTCACTTATGATAGCAGTAAAAGCTGGGCAGGAGTTTTAAATGAAGAAAGTTGTCTTGCTATCAATGTAAGAAAAAAGCTCTTTAGAATTGCAGACTTTTAAAAATATAAAACAACAAAACCAAAATTTGCCAAAATCAAGTCAATTTCTCCAGCAAGCAACTAAGAGTGTCAAAGCAAGTGGCACTTGAAGTGAATATGAGCTTTTGGATCACATGTGCTTTTCTCGAGGTAGATAACCCAGGAAGCATAACTGATATATGATTGGACAGGTTTTTATAATCACCTCCACCCTCTGGTCAATATATTCTTCTGTCTCACTGTAGGTCATCCTCATTTCCTCCTCACTGAGTACAGCTGGTGGATTACTATGCGAACTGTACCACACAGAAGACTTTACTCTGTCTTCTAGCATGGAGACCCTCTGGCACTTACAATACATTTTGATTTTATTCTGTATTTCAGTGCTGAATACCACAGGGTAAGTAGCACAGTACTGAATTCAGCTTAATTCAGGAAGCTCAGCTGTTAATGATAAATATCCTTTCTTCACTTTTTATATGTAGAATGTTTCTTCACTTTTTCCATGTGGAATATTGTACAACTGAATCCTGTCATTGAAAAAAAGAAGAAATAATCTAAATTTTTAATTCAGTTGAATAATTTAATTTTGCTAATTCTGCACTGGCTCCTGCCTGTGTGAAAATCCTGTAATGCGGATTTTTAATGGCACATTTGAAGAGGAGAGGTCTTGACAGAATAACCACAGTAGTTGCAGAACACTTTGAATATATCTAGACTAACCTTGCCTCAGGACTTACCTGATGTGTAACAGTTAAAAGATAGCACTGAATGGAGATGTGTGGCAATTTGTCACAGCTTTCCCTTTTTCATGAGAGAAGAGATTCAAGAAGGAACAGTGAAGAAAATTTTCTTATTTTATCTCTCTTTCCATATTCTCTTTCCTCCTTAGCCTTAGCTTGGTCAGTTCTCCAGTTAGTTGCTGCATTTCACTGATGAATTGATTGTGTGATATTTGTTGTTAATCTCCCTACTTTCTCTGAATATCATTGCTTGGATTTTGAGGGGCAGTGGGGCCATTCACTGTGATGCATTCACTTAAGGGCAGATTCTATATACTGTGTCAAGTACAATAAGAACAATTAAGGAGGCGCCACAGAGGTTAGAACTGAACCCTGCCTCCTGAAACTGTGGGCCACTGTCAGAGTACATCAGGAACTACTATTGTAGCCTTGCAGTCCCTATGCACAACACCCAAAGAGCAGAATTATTTATGCTGTAATCTGTGGTGGGATTTTGGTCTTGTGTCAAATCATCTCTGTGGGACTGTGTAGCAGCACAAGGACTGTGCATTTGTAACTGCTTTCATTCTGCAGCATTTTCAGGGTTAATTAGAAGAGCTGAATGAGGTGGCAGCTCATGAGGTGAATGAGGTGACTCTCAGTGTCATGAGAGACTTGCAGGAGTTGAAAGAAATACATAGCCTTCCAGCAAATGACAGAGTTACATAGTACGCTAGTTTACAGGCATTTACCCACTTTGCAACAGCGGGGATGACAGTGCCATGAGCAAGTCTTTGCTCTTATCCTAGTACTGTCTGAGCTGAGCTGCATCCGTCCATCCCTTATGTAGCTCCCTGTACCAGGAGAGCTGGTCTCCTTTCAATTCAGGGGGATACAAAGCAGGGGATTCCTCCACACTAGATGAAATGAACATATCCCACCTTTGACTTACTCTCTGAGCTTTATCTTGAAGGAGTAAGTACGTACGGGAAGAGGAAGAGTCAGTCATGGACCTGGATCTATTCAGTTATTCAGTGAAACACCCAAAGACATACGTTGAGGGCCCAACATTCTTTCTTAAATAGTTTTTGAGTCACTAACTCCACAAGGCCTTCACTATGTTGTTTCTCTTGGCAGGATCAAGCAAAGACCAATTGGTGGCTTGAGAGCGTGGGATCCTGAAACAGGTAACTGCATGTAATTAGTGCTGTTAATATCCAGGCAGATTTTGAACATACTAGCTGCTGTTCCTTACTTTGATGTGCTGTATTTCAGCTTACCTCACCCGATGTGATTTTAACAACAACTCAAGACCATTTTGTGACTGGACTCAGCCTTGCAATCCCAACCAGGGATTGTGGATACGAACCAAGCATGATACTCCGACTGATGGAACGGGTCCTGATGGAGACTATCCTGACGGAAGTAAGTGCTCAGATATGGCATTGTTGATTTCCTTACGGCTATCTTTATTCTTCTTTCTTTGAAAAAGAGATTCATGAACCCCCTTGCAATGTGCCAGTTTTGTTTCATGCTGACACCTGTCTTTGACTTTTCACTGTCAGTTACAAGTAAATTAAACTATGTCAGTGCATGAAAGTAGAAGTAAGCTAGTTATGTTGTGGTTAAGGCCTCGCAGAAAATGCAGTGATGTGCAACAGGTTGAAGAGAGGTCTTGTGCCCAAATTACAGTGATACCAGTTAATGGTAATAAATTTAATGATGGTTGTACTTAATGATGGCACTAGATGATGTTCACTCTAACAAAATGTGAAAAGATCAAGTCTGAAATCAAAGGCTATCTTTAAAAAGCTTGTCCTCAGCTACACGTGACTGAAAAATTGAGGTCTAACATGGTTGTATGTTAAACAAGTGTTTTTTATTGCTCCATCTTTATCTGGTTGAACAGTTAGTTTTGCACCAGCAGAACCATTTATGGGTGATCAGTCTGCAGTCATAGGGCTTTCTGTAATTATCCCAAGACTGAAAGCTCAACTGCTGTCAGGCTCAGTAAGTGGATCGGAATAGTGTTACGATTTTTTGCTAAATTATTTTCTGCACTTTAAGTATTCTGATACTGAACAATTCAAATTGCCTGTTGAAAGAAGAAATTAAATCTTTTTAATTTGGATTTACACAATAATGTTTTGGTTTTTGAATCAGTACAGACCATATACCTTTAAATGTGACTTATATTTTCTCACCAACTGAAACATGAATGTGAGATGCTATGTGTGGAACCATACTTTCCCATACAGAAATGATTATCCATTCCTTTCTGATTCCTTTCCATAGTCAGATGGGAGAGTTGATTTCAGCCATGCTGGGGAATGTAGCTTTGATCTTAGCCCAAGGGAAGCAAAAATTTCAGCCCTAGTAAAGCAAAACATGATCTCATATTGAAGCAATTCAGACTAAAGTGTTTCAAATCCTGAAAGAAATACTGTGAGTTTCTGAATTTTGAAAGTTTGCTTCCTTTTCATAATGTAAAACCCAAATATGTTGATGGAAATAATCTGCATTAGCTACTATCCTTTCCATTTTGAGATTAAAAAAAAGTGCTGACAGGTTGGAATCTTCCCTGTGCTTCGGCTTTGCTCTTGAGACCAAAATCTTTAGAAAAAATACATCCTACAAAAGAAGGTGTATAGCAGATTGCATTATTTTCCTTAGAGGAAAGAGGAAACTGAACATGGATCAGTAAGGCACTGTATCTGGAAGTGCTGTCTCATCAAAGAGGCCTAGATCTTTATTTGTGATCCCAAAATAACGGTTCATGTGAGATGAGATATATTTGCTTTCCTCTGCAGCTCACATTCTAGTTTGGCTAACTACATGGTGCTAGCCATTGCAATGTGAATTCCAAACACCCTCAACTTTGCACTACTAAAGATGCCCTTGATTTCTTTCAGAGTTGGGTTGTACTTCAGTTTTAAATGACATCTGACAATCTATAAAGTTTCAACCATATCCTTTTTTTTGTTTGCTTGTTCCTCTGCAGAAGGCTATTTCATCTACCAAGAAGCAAGTAATCTGATCCCATTTGACACTAACAGACTTGAGAGCCCAGATATTGTAGTGTCTGAAAAAATATGCATAGATTTCTGGTACTATATGTTTGGGTCAGAAGAAATGAATGAGCTAAGAGTGCTTATCCAAGACAGCATGGGGGAATCTGCAGTGTGGAGTCTGAAAGGAAGCCAGAATTCCTTGTGGAACTATGGTGCCATCACTTATACTTTTCCAACAGAGAGAAAGATAAAGGTAATATATCTTCAGAATAAATTTATTTGTACAGTATCAGCATTTACTCTCCCTCTGCAGGCTGTAAAAGGTTGAACATGTAAGGTAGAAAAATACAATCAAGATTTGCTCAGTTTATATTCTGTAAATATAATGACCTCATGCACTATGCTGATGAAGTATGAGAAGAAACAAACAACCCCCTAAATTTTACTGGTGCTGTTAGTTAGGGGATAAAAATATATTTAGTTTTCCTCTTTTTCCTTCCTTCACTTCTTCACAAAGGAAGTCAATGGCTTTAGGTGCCTTAATTAAATGAAGCTTTGTCTGCTCTGAGTTAGGGTTTGAATTGTGAGGTGCTGCTTATATTGGACTTCTCTGTAGAATCCAGACAACTGATTTGTCAGACAGCAGAAGATAGGGCAATGTTTCCTGAAGTCCTTACTTTATTACAGAATATGTATTCTAGGCTTCTGAAGGAAGCCAGGAAAATTGTTGCATACTCAGTTTTACTTAGCGCCTTTAGAGATAGACCAGAAGGAATATTCTGAAAACATGCTAAGGGAAATGGTCTTTCATTTCCCTGAAGAAATGCACTGATTCACTCTTCTTCCTGTCTAGGTAATTTTCGAGGCTGTCCGAGGACTGACAGAGTATGGGGATACAGCACTGGACAATGTGAGAGTAAGGGATGGGCCCTGCGGTAAGTCTGGTTTTGCACCTTAGAGGATACTGCTTCATCTCTGTTCAAGCTGTTGACCAATTCTGAGTTCCGTCTAGAAACTCCTCATGACCTTGAACCACAAAAGAGAAATGGCGAAAACTTTACAGCTCACTTCACTTGAATGCTATCTGTTTTGTTGTGGTTTCTTCCTAAATCTTTTCACACCGCCTCAAATGTTGAAAATAAGCTATCTCATTCTCTGAAAACATGACCGTTTTCACAAGGTCCAGCAAACTTTACCTTAAATCTGAAGTGCAACTCTAAACCCAGCCAAAGGTATACATATTGGTCTTGGGTTCCAGATTAATGCTGTAATTGGCATTTTGCAGCAAATCTCAGTTCATACAAGCTCAGCAAATACAAAGCACTGCAATAAAAAGAAATAACAGTGAGCTGATAAAGCTGAGTTATGCTACCACATCTGACTATAAGTCAACAATGTGAGCTTGAGCCTTGACCCTGTAACAAATTGGCTAAGACTGGCACAAGCTATGGATGACTAGTATCTGGAAGTGAAATACTGTTTCATCCCATCTTTACTGACAAGCGTGCAGTACTTACAAAATGTGAATTGAACAAGAAACTTGCTGAAACCACATAGAAGATGTTGTTAGGTCTTATTAGACCTCAGTCTTTATGAAATACTACTCATATAATGGCAATAAAATGTTTCAAATTTATGCTAGCCAAGACAAGGACTTCTATTCAGGTCCACGCTCTTAGAACATACAATTTTCTTTTAAATTCTGTGAAAAATGCTTGTGGTCTTTTCTGCTCGAGGGCTAGTGATAGCCAGTTCTTCATTTTTCCGGGTGTACTTGCACATGATTCAGCCACTGGATGGTGCACTAACGTAACTCCAAAAGTGCTTCTCCCTCTGTTGTACTGTATGGCTACTAATGTGATGAAAGTTGAGTTATTAGGTCCAGAAAAGTCAAAGTCCTCCCAACCTTTTTGTTTCTACAAGAATGTTTGATTGAATAGGTATTTTAATCATTTTATAAAAAACTAAATATATGTCTATTCTTCACATGAAAAATTAGCTTCCAAGGCAAGTTTGTGAAAAGTTTTTTCAGTATACCCTAGACTTCAAGTTATGTGAAGTCTATTGGTTTCTTCTAAATTATAATGGTAAGTATTTTGCAAAACCCCCACATCCAGCTCAGTTTGAATCACATAGTTAGCACAAAAGCAGTATGATGATAATATGTAGTTAATGAATCATTATTCAAAAATCTCTAACTTGTTCTTGTATAACTTCATTTCTGTATTACAATTTAATCCCTATAAATACTGTCATTAGCAATGTCAGTGATATGGAAGAACAACTGCCTTACTTGTGGATTCATTTGGATGATTATACACCTATAGTGCATCTATAAGTACGTTGGAAAGCATTGCCTTCCATGAATCAATTCATCACTTGGTCATCTCCTTGTGCACTGACTGTTATCACACACTCAGTGCACAGTGGAGGGCTCATTAGGATGCAGTAGAAGAGTACCTGAATGAGGAGAGTGTTCTCTGTTCTGCAAAGGGGCAGGAGTGAATGCATGCATGCTCTGAAGTTAGTCTGTTGTACTTCCAGAGATTCAGATCCAGCACTCATTGGCATGTCACCAGGTTAATGAACATGACATCAGAATGCTCACCCTGGTGTTTCTAGACCACACATACACGTACACCAAAAGGACCACTTCTTTTAGAAGACATCTTTCTGATGGGTGAAAATAGGTGAAGATGCTAATGCTTGTTAGCAAGCAGGAGCAGGCAGGAGAGAAGACTCCACAACATGGCTGTTTGTTGTGTCTGTCAGTAGAAAGCCCTTACAGCTGTCACATTCCCAAGAAATAAATATAATTTTGAAGAAACAACAGAACTCTCTGATTAGAACCTACCAGTGCGCTGAGAATTGTTTTTTTCTGCTATAGGCAGCTGTTGACAGGCTACTCACTTGCAGACCAACCTAAGAATCAGACAAGCTTTTCTGAGCACTCAAAAGACCCATGTATCCTCATTTTAAAATATAGCCAGTTCCAATTCTAACTTTATGCTGGTGAAGAATAAGAAGAAATTAATGTATGTTGGTGTGTAAGTAGTGTTCACCCTATAATGTTGCAACTCACTGTATTGCTTTTCTATTAACAGAAGCTGTCCCTACCCCTGTACCACCAACAACTACACCAACAGAATCTACACCATCTTCAGTGACAGGTAATTTTAGCCAATCATATACTAGCCAATGGGTTGTAGAAGGACACTTAAAGTTTTTACTCTCTGTGATACTTATTTGCTGCTGTTGATTTATTTGGGTATCTCTGTTATGGCCATATAAATCTGCCTTTTCTGTTTCAGTTCTTCCATATGTAATCTATAAAATGGGGATGATTGTGCTTTCCTACTGGGTAGCAAGGTGGCTTTTCTGGATGTATCCATGTGTTAACGAGAACATACGCCTTTTTCCTGTCTCGAGAAGCAATTTGCAGTATACATGGGGATCCTCACTATGACACATTCGACAAGCAGCATCATGACTTCATGGGCACCTGCACCTACACCCTCTCCAAGCTGTGCGAGAGCAACAGTTCGCTGCCCTATTTCAATGTAGAAGCAGCCAACGAGCACAGGGGAGGCAACACTCGTGTGTCCTACGTCCAATACGTGGATATCGATGTGTACGGCTACAGGATCAATCTGGGTAAAACCAGAGCTGTTAAGGTAAGGTTAGAGCCCACTATCTATCGTTAGTAATTCGTAGTCTGAGTGAAGAATGACTACAAATTTTCAGCACGCATGCAGTAATATTTAGAGGGCAGTCAGGTATTTATGAGTAGGAGTAGGAGTACTGTGGAGTTCTTAAGATTGAATTTCACAACTGAAATCATAGGCTACAATTTTGTGCTTCGTAGCTACAAGCTGGGATTAGAACTGACACTCCAGAAGGTGTTGGTGGGCTAGCCTGTCTTTCTAGCTTGCCCTGCATGCTCAAGCTTGGCCTGAATCAGGGAATAAAAAGGCCCTGCATTAACCAAGTCTATTCTGGTAGTTATTTCCTGATTCTGAGTGGTAGCCTGTAAAACTGCATGCTTATCCCTGATTTCTAATTATTAGACATCACTGCTAACTTCCCTTGACACCTGGCATTTGCTATAAAGCAGGGCCAGATGCGAGTCCTAGACTGGCAATCTGATGACTCTCCTCACACTCACTAATTGTGTCACTTTTCCAGTTATTGCATTTAAAGGCTTCTTTATGGCACCTTTCCATAAAGGGACAACAGACATGTTTGATTCAAACCCCCAATAAATGAGTAGGTCACCTTACTTTGTTGCCACCCTTCTTTGAAGAAAATAGTATAGTGATTTATGTGACAGGAGACAAGGTGCATATTGAGACCTTTTGCATTTGATCTTAGAAACATAGTAAACTCATATATCCACATTTGTCTATGGCTTCTCTTTTATAGCTTTTATAACTTGTATAGCTTTTATAGCTTTCCCTTCTATTAAAATTTTTTATTATGTATGTGTTTATTTTATTAAATATATGTTTCTAAGTAAACCAGACTTTCTTACATATGTAATAAGAACAGATATTCAAAGTAGGTACTAATTTTAGTGAATTTTAAAGAATTTGAAGTGTTTTGTTTCGATGCTTACTTTTTATCGTCTGGTGTTTCAAACATGACAATTGAAAGAGAAAAAAAAAACCCAACCAAAACAAAAAGAAGCTTTTTCAAGATTTGAGCTATCCTGAAAATTTTCTGAGAATTGGTTCTAACTACATTTTCTTAATCTTATCTGATCCAAAATAAAAGTCTACTGCTGACAGATCATGCTAAGTCTTGGACTTTTGCCAGTTGGGTCTGGTTAGCCAAGCTCACTTTTACTGCTCTTGGAAACTATGTAGCTATGTTATTATGGCCTCCAGGTCTTAGTCTGTGCCCACATATACCACATTCATGGTAAATAATACTTAACACAATATGAATTCTTACTGCTCACTGTGTGTCCTGTGCTCAATAAGGGGGTGTGATCTAAGAGGGTCATGATTAAAAATACTTCTTTTAACTTTATTATAATGACTGTCCTTCTCTGTGCCTGCAGGTTAATGGAGTCAGCCAGGTGCTCCCTCTGACCTTGGTGCAGGGTGTCAGTATTTCCCTCAGTGGGCAGTATGTTGTGGTCACTACTGACTTTGGGCTGAATGTCAGGTTTGATGGAAATCACAGAGCAGAAATCACTCTTCCCAGTACCTATATGTCTAAAGTTTGTGGAATATGTGGAAATTATAATGGGCACAAGGCAGATGACTTCCTTAACCCAGATGGAGAGATGGAAACAAACTCCGCCAGCCTTGGCAACAGTTGGCAAGTTTACAATGATTCCAGGTAGGACTGCAAATGCGATGTTGGGCCTTAGCTGTTGGTTATGCAATGATGAGTATTTCCAGCAAATGTATGTGTGCCAAAAATGTCAGGAACATGGAACAAAATATATTCTTGTCATTGTGCTTACTATTATCTGTCTGGGTAAAGTTTCATAGCAAATTTAACTGTGTCTAAAAAGAGAAAATGTGAATAAAACACTGCAGATGCCACTAGGATTTCTGTATTGTTATAGTATATTAATGCTAATACTTGAAGATCTATTTGAACTCCTCTGAAGACACTTCACTATTTATTTTGTAATTTCATAATATATTATTTAATGGTAGTAGAAGTTTAACTTTGAATGCTTTTACTTTTTTTTGCCCTTCCTCTAGGTATTTTCCATGTAGAAAGCTTGACTTAAAAGGAAGCCAAAATAAACATTTCAGTTTCTTCTAGGCCTCTCTAAGGCTATGAGGTTGAAATCATATAAAAATCTGAATTTCTATCCCAAGTGTTTGAAATCATAGAATCATAGAATAGTAAGGGTTGGAAAGGACCTCAAGATCATCGAGTTCCAACCCCCCTGCCATGGGCAGGGACACCTCCCACTAAACCATGCCATCCAAGGCTATGTCCAACCCCACCTTGACCGCCGCCAGGGATGAAGCATTCACAACCTCCCTGGGCAACCCATTCCAGGGCCCCACCACCCTTACAGTAAAGAATTTCTTCCTCATATCCATTCTAAACTTCCCCTGTTTAAGTTTAAAGCCATTACCCCTTGTCCTCTCACCACAATCCCTAATGAAATGTAGAGCTTTAAAATATGTCATGCCTATCCTGGGTCACCCCAGTAGTTTTGTTCGATCTGAGCTGAAAAACATCTTAGGTGCTAGTCCATACCAATTTAATTGGTGAATTTTTCCACATCTTTTTTTTTCCTTTTTTTTTTTTTTCTTTTTTTTTTTTCTTTTTTTTTTTTTTCTTTCCACATTAGGTGCTTGCCAGATGACGGTCATACTCCAAGTTGCACTGCTGATGAAGAACATGTCATCCAAAGCAATGAATATTGTGGTCTGATCACAGATCCCAGTGGTCCATTCCAGAATTGCCACTCAGTAATTGATCCACAGAGTTATTCTAAAGCCTGCCAGTATGATCTCTGTGAACTTCATTTGAACAATGCAGCCCTCTGTCAAAACCTGCAGGCTTATGCAGACATGTGCCAATCTGCAGGAGTCCAGCTGACACCGTGGAGAAATGCAACCTTCTGCTGTATGTATCAAAGTTTACTGGAAATCACCACTTGTCAGGAGGATATAATTAGGACTTCCTGAATAACTTCTGTATTTCATGTACAGAACAGTACAAAACATTGTTTTGAATTCATATGCCATTATGAATCTTGGCTGATCATGCTAAAGATTTCAGGATTGCATACAGTCCTCAGTTTGATTCTTTCAGGAAAGGTCTAGTGAAAATAGTTAAGCTGCTTTGGACAAAAGGAGAAAATACTGTCTAGTCCATCTTAAAATAGAATTGGAGGCTTTTGCTTTGAAATCCTCTAGTGTCTCTAATATTTTTTCAGGGGTATTGTGTCAGGGACATATGACTTAGAGGGATTTTTACCTTCTAAAGAAGCTATGCCTAAACTTAAGTGTCTTTGAGATAAAAAAAAGAAAAAAGTCTTTTTGCACATGCTGAATATATGTCTAAGAGTTTTATGCACCCTTCCTGCTGAGAGTCTGAGCTGCCTTCTCCTGTACTCCCAGCCTCTCTACTTCAGAGTGGTCAAACGCCCAGTTAACAGAAGGGAAGCTGTGTCTTCTCCTTTTGCAGCATCCTCAGCAAAAACACATCAAGGTGGATATTACACGAACATGGAAATTATATGAGGCAGAACTGTAGATGGGGATAAGGAATCCAGGCAGTCTGGGACAGTGAGAAAGGAGCTGGAGAGGACTAATGAATAGGCTAAGAGGAAGACCCTGGATTTAGTGGAAGCAAGTAGGAGCTAGAAAATAAAATGAGAATTTGCTTAGAAGTCTAGAGAAGAGAGGAAGAATATCTTGAAACTGGCTAGGCAGAGAGCCAAGGACCGGGAAGCACAGACTGGGTAGCTGGTGTAGGGGTCAGAGCTTGTTGGTCTTGCAGGAATAATAAAATCAGAGTTGATGGGAGGAATAAATCTGAGATCAAGCAGAGAGACTATCTTAATCTCATAGTTTGTAGCAATGCAAACAGAGCAGGATGAAGGAGGAGCACATCTGATGAGCTGAGCAGGAGAACTGGGATGAAGGGAGAAGGACAGTATTGGAAACACTATCAGTGGCACAAACTCCCATATGTATGAGAGAGGAGAAATTGCTGGCCATTCATCCCTGTGGATGGCATCAGTGTGTTCTGTACAGGCATAGTGATTCATGACAGGGGAAGTTTAGATTGGATATAAGGAGGAAGTTCTTTACTGTGAGGGTGGTGAGGCACTGGAATGGGTTACTCAAGGAACTTGTGAATGCTCCATTCCTGGTGGTATTCAAGGCCAGTTTGGACAGAGGCTTGAGTGACATGGTTTAGTGTGAGGTGTCCCTGCCCATGGCAGAGGGGTTAGAACTTGATGATCCTAAGGTACTTTCCAACCCTAACTATCCTATGATTCTATGGTTTCAAATGGGAGAGGAAGCAACACAGGTAGGCAGCCTGGAATTAAAGGTCAGGACGGAAGCAAGAAGCCTATGCCATGGAGATTGTAACTACTGTAATGGAAGTGGAGAATGTAGTTGAGGATGTAGAGGAGACAGAAACAAAATACTTGACAAAAGGTGTCAAGTATTGAAGTAATAGACAGAAGTCTGAGCTGGATATTAAATGGGAATAATGACCTTTCTTCTGTGAATGTTGGTAAAGATTGCATCAAGAATATTTCTCAAGCATTCAGGCATATATTATAGAAAAAAAAAAAAGAGAAAAAGAACCCCAAACAACAAATAAACAAAGCATTTTGTCTTTAGAATAGAATTTTAATACTGCCTGAAAGTCCTGGACAGATCTGCTTCCACCAGAAGCAATGCAAATAGTGATCCAGTGGTGCATTTTGCACTGAAGGAGATGAGAAGACGAGAGACTTGGCTGTGAACACTTGAATGACGAAGTCCTGATTTCTTTCTGGCTTTTGTTTCACATTTGACTGCAGTCTCTAGGTGGAGCATTTTCTCTGCTGGGGGCATTACTGAAGTTTTCTCTCACATATATTCTATGGTTTCTGAACACAAGCGAGCTCTCTCTGTAGCTGTTCTTTCTGCTGAAATATCTTGCAGGATCTCTCCTCTTACCCTTATGCCTATTTCAGTTAATGCACCTGGATATGTTTTTGTCCTCTACCAATGTCACCAACATATTTCCAATAAATCAGCTGGGTCAAATTTAGTAAATGGGAGGATGAGCAAAGAAATGTACAATAAAATTGTCTAATCTCTGTCTTCTTAGGAAAGCGGGCTAAAAACAGTGAGAAAATCTGTGATTATAAACTGAATGGCATCATGTAAACTTAGGGAACCTGAAAACATTGTTCAGGAATCTTCAGTTCTGACATCTTCTCACCTGAAAATGTCAGTGTTTAAAGCCTCTAAATAACTTGGGTATCTACATGTCGGGCGTGTAACAATATGTAAGCATAGAATAGAGGACTTGTACATCCTGATTATTTAAAAACCATAAAGAACTTGGTGAAGTAAAAAAATATTAATTAAGAAGCTATAAAATTATTAGAATTAAATATCAGGAATATTACCTAAATATGGAACATCCCTGACAATGTTCAAGGCGAGGCTGGATGGAATCTTGGGTGACATGGTGTAGTGCAAGGTGTTCCTGCCCATAGCAGAGGGGTTGGAACTAGATGATCTTAAGGTCCTTTCCAACCCTAACTATTCTATGATTCTATGATTTTATGATTCTATGACTAGGACAAATAACGAACATGACATGGATATCCTTAGCCCAATGCGAGAATTCAAACCCATCAACTTCAGCAGTAAGAGGTCTCCTAGGAAATTCCTTCCATGAGTGACACTTTCAATAACTCAAAACTAAAAAGAAGATAAGGGATGGTAAGACAGCAAAGGCATGCATCAGACTGCCTCAGAACTCCAAGATATACCCAAATATTTCAAATAGGATACGTATTCAAATACATATGATAGTAAAAAAATCCCCAAACCTTCAGTACTTAAAA
This sequence comes from Amazona ochrocephala, assembly GCA_039720435.1. NCBI lineage: Eukaryota > Metazoa > Chordata > Aves > Psittaciformes > Psittacidae > Amazona > Amazona ochrocephala. Next base: position 35,410,848 of record CM077884.1, on the reverse strand, counting down.
AAGATTAATAGAAAGGTTTTTCTTTTATTACACAGCATTAGCCTGTCCAGCCAACAGTCACTACGAGCCATGTGCTGCAGCCTGCCCTGCCACCTGTGTGGACCCAATAGCACCATACAACTGCAACCTGCCATGCGTGGAGGGCTGTGTGTGTGACAGCGGGTACCTGCTCTACAATGACCAGTGTGTGCCCAGCCAGCAGTGTGGGTGCTGGCACAACGGGCAGCACTACCCTGTGGGCTCCGAGTTCTGGACAGACAACACCTGCTCGTCAAAGTGCACGTGTCCTGCACGGGGAAGCAAAGTCCAGTGCTTTAACGCCTCATGCCTTGCGGGCCAGTTCTGTGGGGTGCAGGATGGGAGACCTGAGTGCCTCGAGCAATCCTACGGCATCTGCCATGTCCACGGTGACCCTCACTACAACACCTTTGACAAGGTGACGCACAACTTCATGGGCAACTGCACCTACACCCTGGCCAAAGTGTGCTCCAATACCACCTCCCTGCCCTACTTCAACGTGGAGGCCAAGAACGAGCATCGTGGGAACACCAGAGTGTCCTATGTGCGCGAAGTCGTGGTTGAGGTGTACGGAGAGCGCATTGCCATTGTCAAGAAGGAGAAGAGCCAAGTGCTGGTAGGCAGTGGGGCTGGCACGAGCGTGGCACGGCAGCAAGGCAGCAAAGCAGGGCTGGCTTTTCTTGGCCTGGCATGGCATGGCGAGTAGCAGGCACCTTCCTTGTCCCAGGCGTGGGTGGGTTCCCCTGAAGTCACTGGGTTGCTTTCTTTTTCTTTTCTGGAGGGGTTGAGGAGGAAGAGGCAAATGGGGAATGTGGGCGACGGTGACCAGTGGCCCCTGCAGGGAGCAGAACACAGCCACGGCTCTGCAAGCCAGAGGGGCAACTGGGTGTGAGGGCATTGCGGGCTCTGGTTTGCTGCTCCCGGGCTGGGAGCAGATTTCCCTGGGTCTCGTGCCCCAGGGATGCCAGGGACAAGTCCAGGGCCCGGGCCCATTGCGGTGTGTCTGCCCTAGGTGAACAATGTGCGCCAGACCTTGCCGGTGAGTGCAGCGGGAGGTGCCATCACGGTGGGCAGGAGTGGCCGCTACATTGTCCTGGAGACAGACTTTGACCTCAGAGTGTCCTACGACACTGACCACTCGGTGGAGGTGAAGGTGCCCACCACTTACTTCAACCTGACCTGTGGCATGTGTGGGAACTTCAACAACCATAGGGAGGACGATTACATGATGCCCAACGGGCAGCAAGCCGCAGACTCCAATGAGCTGGGGGAGAGCTGGCAGGTGCCAGAGAGTGACTCATCTTGCGGTGTCCCCGACCCCTCCCCACCCTGCAGTGCGGAAGAGGAGAAGCTCTACCGATCGGACCAGTTCTGTGGCATGCTGACTGCCAGGCCTGGCTCTTTTGAGAAATGCCACGCTGTGATCAACCCCCAGAGCTACTTTGAGACCTGCTTCTATGACCTGTGTGCCCTGAATGGTGGCCAGGAGGTCCTGTGTGCCGCTCTGGAGGCCTACGCTGATGCCTGCCAAGCAGCCGGTGTGACTCTTCTTCCCTGGCGGAATGCCACCTTCTGCCGTGAGTTTCTGTAGAGATCTGAATCATTGAATAATTCCTTTGTTATCTGAACAGGTTGATTTTAGTCATTAACTGACAAAGCTAAGAAATCTTATGTTCTTCATATAACATTCAAAATATTTAGAAAGAAAATTTTGTAAATGTCACCTTATTATTTTTTTCTGCCAGACGGAACTTAATTTTGTTCATTATCTGAAGAATCTGTGTTAAAGCAATAACAGTAGGTCCTGATAATATGAAATCACTTCTGAGTTTTAGAAAATGTTTTGCTTTTAATGTGTTGGTTCATTTCCAGACTCTGTCCAATGGCTTTAACCATCCCTGTACTTTTAGAAATGCACCAGCTTAGTATTACACCTAGCTTAGAGAGTCATAGTTTTTGCTTGGATTTGAAGATGCTTAGGATCAAGCATATATATTATTCATTCAAGATTATTTCTTGTAGAATATTTTCTTTTTTGCTTTCTGCTATCATAACAGGAAAGGAATTTTAGGCTTCAAAAAACCCAACATTGTCTCTTGTTCAAAATAATTGGTCTTGAGTCGTGGTTTATGTGAGTTGTGATTGTCAGTTCAGTGCCTGTTATTGTTTTTCAGCTGTTGCATGCCCTCCCAATAGTCATTACAATCCATGCACCAGTGCTTGTCCAGCAACCTGCATTGACCCTCTTGCATCAAAGAACTGCAGCAGACCTTGTATAGAAGGATGTGAATGCAGCAATGGTTTTGTCATCAGTGGTGGGGAGTGTGTGTCCATAAGCAACTGTGGCTGCCTTCAGAATGGCAGATATTATGAGGTTTGTTCTGGCACATATTTCAGGGGCTTATTTCACTGGTCAACTTTACCATTAACTCTTTTAATTTATTTTTGTTTTGTTGCCTCTAACAGAAAGGAGAGGCCTTTTGGCAAACAGACTGTGCAGGCCAATGTGTATGCACTGGAAATGGCACTGTAGTTTGCAATTCAGACACTTGTGAAGCAAGCGAAGTTTGCAAGGTGCAGAATGGACTCCTGGGATGTTATCCATTGAATCCCAGCGCCTGCCATATTTTTGGGGATCCACATTATATAACCTTTGATGGGAGACTGTACCATTTCCAAGGAGACTGCAATTATACTGTCATTGAGACATGCACAAATTCTTCTGAAAGGTTTTCAGTGACAACCAGAAATGAACATAGAGGAAACCCGAACTGGACAGCCTTGAACTCAGTTGCTGTCACACTGAAAAATCTTCATATTGTTTTGAAGAAAAATAAAGAAATCAATGTAAGTGTTCTACTTTAAGCATAAACAATCCGTCACATCTATTCACTTTACATTTCTGTCTAAAAGAAATGAATCATGCTTCTCTGCTTTATTCAACTCCAAGACTGCACATGCTAAAAGTCACAGAAATGAGTTGGGGTTTTTTTGGATGGGGGTGGGGGTGGTTTGGATTTTTTTTTCCTTCCCCAGAAAGGCAGGAATCAGCATAGCTTCCTTCTGTCAATTCAGATCTTTTTTAAATGAGGTTGTAGGAAAGTATCAACTTCATCCATAGATTCATCTAAAATAGAAAGCTTTTGCTGAACTAAATCTCAGTCTGAATTTTGTAGATCTGGTCTTTAAAATATAAATAGTATTTTTGCTATACACTCTCAGGCTCGTACTTACCAGAATTTTAAACTAGCTATTCCAAGTATTGCTGTGTGCATAGTGCTGACAGCACGGAGCTCAACTTATGCTAAAAAAGCACTATTCAAGATGTGGGATAAGTATACAGCCCATAACCCTCTGCTAAGCTTCAAACTTCTGTGTCTACATTGTTCATTAGCATAAGGCTGACTTGGTGAAGAAAGGTATAGTTCTGGCAGTATAGACCTCCCCTTTGTTACTGGGAACTTTATTGACTTACCTGGTTGTGTGGGTTTTGTTTTCTTTAGGTGAATGGAGTTCAGGTTTATCTTCCTGTGGATTTGAATCATGGAGCCAGAGTAGCTATAAAAGGACATTATGTGGTCGTTGATACCTCTGTAGGGATACAGGTTAAGTTTGATGGTGACCAGCAGCTTTTCATTCTGGCTGACGAAAGCCTCAAAGGACAGCTGTGTGGTCTGTGTGGGACATTCAATGACAACCAACTGGATGATTTTCTAAAACCAGATAAAGTCATAGAACAGGATCCAAATAAATTTGGTGACAGCTGGTTAGTGAAGGACGACAACAGGACGTAAGTATCTGATATTTTAGGAAACAGCAAAATGCCTGAAACATAAATCATCTATTTATAGGATTAACATACATGACTCACATTCCATAGTAGCCCCTCTTTGATATTACTTGTTTGCTAGTGTTTTTACCTTTTAATAACTCCACTTTTTAGTGGAAAAGCATTGAAACTTTAAAACCACCCTGGAGATGTTTTCCATGTGAACTTTGTGGATTATATTTGAAACTGGACTCCTTTTTTCATATAATTTGTTTTTTGTTTCTTATTTCTCCATTCTAAAATATCCTCTTTATATTATCTTACTATAAGAAGTCTAAATGTGTCTCTCAGATTCAGCTCTTAATCACATTGATTAACATAGCCATTGGATATTTGTCTGTCTATTAATGCTTTCACCTACAAATTACTGCTCTTATTATATGCAATAGTGAATTGAAATTATCTTGTTTGGTTTAGGTAGATGATTTATTGGTTCCTTCTCAATTTCATTCTATGGCTAGACAGTCGTACATCAACAATTCACAGTTATACTCTTAATGGGGAATTATTAGTTGAATTGCAGTATTTCTCACTTCAGGGTTTGACACACTACAGATGACTGTACACAGCAAATCTACAAAATTTGGCATAGGGTTCTGTTACTGTTGGGGTATGCCTTGCAGGATAGAACAAAATATAAAGATGTGTTATGTAACCAAACTGCTGCTCATTTTTGATGCAGGTGTAGTCCAGTTGCAGTTGTACCGCCTGCTTGTGACCCAGCAAAAGAGAAAGAATATGAAGAACTCTGCAAAACTATTTTGAAAAATAGTGGGCCTTTTCAGGTCTGCCATTGGTACATTCCCCCACAGCTGTACTTTGAGAGCTGTGTCTATGACATGTGTGCTACAGAGGGGAATTCTGATCAGTTTTGCAAGATTTTAGAGGCATATGCTGCTGCCTGTGAGCTTGGAGGTGTAAATCTGGGGGAATGGAAGAAAGATACCATCTGTGGTAAGTCATTAGGTCATTTAGCAAATAGCCATCCAATTAAACCTTCATGCTACAAATATATATTTGAATGACTAAGAGGCTGAGCAGAATTTCAGAAAAGGGGATTAAAGGAAATACAGGAAGCTTTCAAGTGCTTAGCGTCTCTGGAAATTTGGTTTATAATCTAAGCTTCTAAAGGTTTTCCATTATTCACTTTAGAAGGTGATGTTTGAACACTTTTAACCTAAGACTGTTTTCAGAATTGGGTCATGAAATACAACATACATTGTAAGCTAACATCTCAGTCAGGGACAATTGAGCGCTGTCTGACAAATCACTTCTTTGGCTTTAATAAAGTATTTTATCTTTTTGAGAAGTGTTAATTATGTGACTTACACAACCTGTCTACAGACCCAGGTTTTCAGAAAGCATGTAAAATGAATTCAGAAGTATATAAACCAGCGCTTTAAAATGAATAAAGGGGAATTGTGTACCTTGAGGTCCATTCAGCCTTCCAGTTGTAAAACTATTGGGCCCTCACTTAGATAGACTAGTTAACATAGAGTTAAGGCTAGAGACAAGAAATTAATGGAATAATAGAATAGTTTGGGTTGGGAGGGACCTTTAAAGGTCATTTAGTCCAACCCCCTGCAAGGGGAAGGGCCATCTCAAACTAGATCAGGTTGATCAGATCCCTGTAACCTTGAATCGTTTCCAAGGATAGGGCATCTACCACTTCTCTGGGCTACCTGTTCCAGTGTTGCACCACCCTCATTCTAAAAAACTTTTTCCGTATACCCTTAAATTTCTTCTTCTAGAACTACCAAAGGTGATTACCAAAGCCAGCAGAAATAGCAGCCTAAGTATGAGGCTGTGATATTAAAATGCATTACGTAACCTTTTTCCAATTCTGAGACAATATTTCTCATCACAGTTCAGCAGCAGTAGAAAGAAATGTCAGATCATTCTCTTTACAATGTCTAGATTTCTGTCTAAGCAGGACTTTGAGAGCCAGATGAATACTACTGTGCCAAATAGGACAGCTTTGAGCAATTTGCAAAGACCAAGAATTATGACTCTGGCACAGTGTAAAAATATAGGATATTAGTGTATTATGATGATAACTGAGGAAGTGACTCATAAAATAGCACACAATCTCAGTCACTTAAAATTTCATATTTTATAGCCAATTTGTCAATATCAGTCACTTCTTCTCATTCCATTATGATGTCTTCAAGTTTTTCATGAACATGGGTGCAGAAGACCTAGAAGGGCAATGTCAGAAATGAGAGAAGATTCCAAACCTTATTGTGAAAACTCTGTTTTTCTAGCTGCACCAGCAGCCTGCAATATGTCCTGCACGTTTGATGTCGACTTCTGTGAGTGGGAACAGGCAACCAGTGACAACTTTGACTGGACAAGGCACAAGGGGCCAACACCCACACCAAATACCGGCCCTTCCCATGACCACACAACTGGAGGTAGGAACAGCAGAGAGTATGTGGATGTGTTTCTCTTGGAAGAGGGCAAGGAGCCTCTTTAAACGGCAAATCCAGGCCACGTGTTTCCTAGGCTCAATCCAGCAGCTTCTGCAGCAGTAAGGGTCTGTTGTGGGGTGGATGAACATTGCAGGACATTGAGCATGTGACCTGTTAGCATCACTTCCTGTAAAAAGGCTTCAGCAAAGGTATATCCAGGCTGACACTGGATCACTGTGGCACTTGGTCTTCCTTTAGAAGGCTTTCCTTTCCCTAAGTAAGAGACCAGTGTAATCTGGTGGAAATCCATTTGAGGACTGAAAAATTAATGCAGAAGCTGGGTGAAGAAAAGTTATACTGTACACAATGTGTAAATGAAGTCAATTTATCTTGTGCTGGCCCATTAATGTAAAACATTGACACTCCGCTGTTTCCAGAGGGCTACTACATCTACCTGCAAGGAAGTAAACAAGAACCGGGTGAGGTAGCCCAATTGCTCAGTCCAGTGTGCAGTTCAGAAGGACCTCACTGCTTCCGCTTCTGGTATTACATGTACGGAGTGGCAGAAGCAATGGCTCTGCGGGTGTATGTAGTTCACAATGAAACATCAACACTGGAATGGAAAGAGGCTGGAAACAAAGGGGACGGATGGAAGTTGGGAGAAGTCACGGTGCACAGCAAAGGAAACATGCAGGTAAGGGAGCAGGCTGTAAATACCACCTGAGGTGAGACATGCTTCTTAATGGCACTTCACATATGTGGATGGACCTAATGCTGGGAATCATCTCTTCCCTTAGATTGTCCTGGAGGGCATGATAGGTGAAGATTTCCGGAGCGATATAGCATTGGATGATCTGTCCATTGAAAAAGGATACTGCACAGGTACAAGGCTTGGATCAGGGAAGGGCAGCTTAAATGACATTGTGCTTCTTGTGGTAGTAAACGTGGTTCCTGTCTTGAGTAAAGTAGAATTGATATGCTTGTAACATTTTCATAGGAGATGTGACACCAACAACACCAGGTACCATTATCACAGAACCTTCAGAAGACAAAACCACATCACCACCCGTGCCAGGCTCAGGTGAGTAAAGGAGACCAGACACGGGGCTGATATTCTTTGGGCAAGGCGGGCTTAGGAGAAGAGGCAACAGGAGGTGCTTAACTGAACGCTTCCTCTGGTCTTTCCACTGTCAGGGACCTGTGTGGTAGAAGGAGACCCTCACTACCACACGTTTGACAATCAGCTGCACCACTTCATGGGCACCTGCACCTACACCCTCTCTAAGCTGTGCGAGAGCAACAGTTCGCTGCCCTACTTCAACGTGGAAGCAGCCAATGAGCACAGGGGAGGCAACACTCGTGTGTCCTATGTCCAGTACGTGGATGTCGATGTGGCTGGCCAGCGGATAAGGCTGGGGAAGGGCGGAGTGGTGACGGTAAGCACAAGGAAGAGAGGCGCTGTGCTGTGTGAGAGGAGAGGACTGTGCCAAATGGGTTGCTCCAACCCTGTCTTGCTTTCTGTCCTTCCAGCTCAATGGAGTGGCAGAGGTCCTCCCCTGCACCCCATCAGTGGGTGTGCAGGTCTCGTCCAGCGGGTTCTACACTGTGGTCACAACAGACTTTGGCTTGAAAGTGAAGTTTGATGGGAACCATCGGGTGGAGGTGACACTTCCGAGCACCTTTGGGCAGAAGGTGTGTGGCATGTGTGGGAACTTCAACGGGATGGCATCAGATGACTTCCTGAACCCGGAAGGGGTGCTGGAGCCAGACTCCACCAGCCTGGGCAACAGCTGGCAGGTGTCCAACGACAGCAGGTATGCGCCGTCCCCCAGCAGGTCTGGGGACGTGTCTGGCAAGGGGATGTTGGGACACCAGGAGAAGCCCACAGGTGACTCAGGGGCCCTGCGTCCTGTCTTTCCACAGCTGCTCAGCCGGACCACTCCCCACCCCAGCCTGCAGTGAGACGGACGAGCAAGTCATTGCCAGCAGCCACTTCTGTGGGCTCCTCACCGACACCAGCGGCCCGTTCCAGATGTGCCACGATGTGCTGAGCCCCAGCAGTTACTTTGACAGCTGCGCTTATGACCTGTGTGAGCTGGAGCTGGACCGCGAAGTCCTGTGCGAGAGCTTGAAGTCCTACGCGGATGCCTGCCAGTCGCTTGGTGTCAAGATACCTGTGTGGAGGAACGCAACCTTCTGCCGTAAGTCCACACATGGTACCACAGGCTGTTACTCTCAGGAAACATAGAATTGGAACGGAAGAGTGGGGTGGAGAATAAGAAATTTTTTTTGTTACGTGCCTAGGGGATTTACAGGTAGTTGCCAGAATCAGGGGCACTGTTTTCTGCTTCATTTGCTCAGGTATGATTTAGAATACCCATGGAGCCAAGCAGATCACAGAGAAAATAATGCAGACGGTTAATTTTCCAAAGGGGAGAATACAGCCCAAAGAGATGTCATGTTCTCCAAGTAATGGCCATGTGTTCTGTCTCGGCAGCTGTCACCTGTCCAGCCAACAGTCACTACGAGCCATGTGCTGCAGCCTGCCCTGCCACCTGTGTCGATCCCATGGCTCCTGTCAGCTGCAGCCTGCCGTGCGTGGAGGGCTGTGTGTGCGACAGCGGGTACCTGCTCTACAATGACCAGTGTGTGCCCAGCCAGCAGTGTGGGTGCTGGCACAACGGGCAGCACTACCCTGTGGGCTCCGAGTTCTGGACAGACAACACCTGCTCGTCAAAGTGCACGTGTCCTGCGCGGGGAAGCAAAGTCCAGTGCTTTAACGCCTCATGCCCTGCGGGCCAGTTCTGTGGGGTGCAGGATGGGAGACCTGAGTGCCTCGAGCAATCCTACGGCATCTGCCATGTCCACGGTGACCCTCACTACAACACCTTTGACAAGGTGACGCACAACTTCATGGGCAACTGCACCTACACCCTGGCCAAAGTGTGCTCCAATACCACCTCCCTGCCCTACTTCAACGTGGAGGCCAAGAACGAGCATCGTGGGAACACCAGAGTGTCCTATGTGCGCGAAGTCGTGGTTGAGGTGTACGGAGAGCGCATTGCCATTGTCAAGAAGGAGAAGAGCCAAGTGCTGGTAGGCAGTGGGGCTGGCACGAGCGTGGCACGGCAGCAAGGCAGCAAAGCAGGGCTGGCTTTTCTTGGCCTGGCATGGCATGGCGAGTAGCAGGCACCTTCCTTGTCCCAGGCGTGGGTGGGTTCCCCTGAAGTCACTGGGTTGCTTTCTTTTTCTTTTCTGGAGGGGCTGAGGAGGAAGAGGCAAATGGGGAATGTGGGCGACGGTGACCAGTGGCCCCTGCAGGGAGCAGAACACAGCCACGGCTCTGCAAGCCAGAGGGGCAACTGGGTGTGAGGGCATTGCGGGCTCTGGTTTGCTGCTCCCGGGCTGGGAGCAGATTTCCCTGTGGCATGAGACCCAGGGATGCCAGGGACAAGTCCAGGGCCTGGGCCCATTGCGGTGTGTCTGCCCTAGGTGAACAATGTGCGCCAGACCTTGCCGGTGAGTGCAGCGGGAGGTGCCATCACGGTGGGCAGGAGTGGCCGCTACATTGTCCTGGAGACAGACTTTGACCTCAGAGTGTCCTACGACACTGACCACTCGGTGGAGGTGAAGGTGCCCACCACTTACTTCAACCTGACCTGTGGCATGTGTGGGAACTTCAACAACCGTAGGGAGGACGATTACATGATGCCCAACGGGCAGCAAGCCGCAGACTCCAATGAGCTGGGGGAGAGCTGGCAGGTGCCAGAGAGTGACTCATCTTGCGGTGTCCCCGACCCCTCCCCACCCTGCAGTGCGGAAGAGGAGAAGCTCTACCGATCGGACCAGTTCTGTGGCATGCTGACTGCCAGGCCTGGCTCTTTTGAGAAATGCCACGCTGTGATCAACCCCCAGAGCTACTTTGAGACCTGCTTCTATGACCTGTGTGCCCTGAATGGTGGCCAGGAGGTCCTGTGTGCCGCTCTGGAGGCCTACGCTGATGCCTGCCAAGCAGCCGGTGTGACTCTTCTTCCCTGGCGGAATGCCACCTTCTGCCGTGAGTACCTGCTTTGTAATTGCCAGAAGGGAAATGTTCCGCTCCCTGTAACCAGAACCTCTGGCCACAGCAAGTCTTTGGCCTTCCACTTCTCAGAAGGTCCTCCTTCCTTGAAGGCTTGCTGGTCTCAATTGTCCCTTTCCCATTGCAGCCCTGCTGTGCCCCGACAACAGCTACTATGACCCTTGCATGACTGGCTGTCCTGCCACCTGTGTTGACCGACAAGCCCCGCTGAACTGCTCCAAGCCCTGCACGGAGGGCTGCGCATGTACCTCAGGCTTCCTCCTCAGCGGAGACACGTGTGTGCCCGAGGCCCACTGTGGCTGCCTCTTTGAGGGCAACTACTACAGCGTGAGTGAAAACCCTGCCCTGGCTTGCACCCCTCCCAGGGCACTCTCTTGCCTCTGCTTTCCTGCCTGATAGACTGACGCTTGGTGTTCGTCTGCCTGCAGGAAGGCGAGTACTCTGTGAGCGAGGACTGCGCTCGCCAGTGCCGGTGTGAAGCCAAGGGCCAGATGGTTTGCTCTCCGTTGTCCTGTGGTGAGGATGAGGTCTGCAAGATCCAGGATGGCCAGAGGGGCTGCTACCCAGCCAGCACTGCTCTCTGCCACATCTATGGCGACCCGCATTACAGCACCTTCGATGGGAAGCTTCACCACTTCCAGGGCTCTTGCAACTACACGGTGGTGACAGGCTGTGACAACTCCTCCGTTGGGTTCAGTGTCACCACCCGCAACGAACATCGTGGCAGCCAGAGCTGGACAGCTCTGAACTCGGTGGCACTGTCCGTGGAAGGCCTCCACATTGCCCTGCTCAGGAACAAGGCGGTCTACGTAAGCCCCTCGTTTTTACACCTGGGAACAACAGATGCCCTGGCCACCCTTAAGTACCACTCTGTCCGTGAGAAGGGCTTGATATTCCCTGAGCCTGCTGGTGTGCTCACGTAAGAGCATGGCGAGGCTCTGAGCGGTGCTGAAATGGCTGCTTGTGCAGCAAGAGATTTTTGGCTTGTTTTCCTTAGCTTTCGGTGTGGCATCTGTAGAGTTGCTGCTGTTCTCATAGGCCTGGGCAGGGTTTCTCCTACCATCAGTACTCCTGACTCCTGGGGCCGTGGCACCATCACAGTGAAGAGCAGTGACCTGCCAGTGGAGGGCATCTGTTTACGCTTCTGTCTCGCTCTGTCCCTCTTTTTCAGATCAACGGTGCTCTGGCCTCCCTGCCTGCTTCTCCCACCCCCGGTGTAAGCATCTCCCTGAGTGGCTCCTATGTGCGGGTTTCTACCGAGCTGGGCCTGCAGCTGCTGTTCGATGGAGATGATGAGCTCCTAGTGAAGGTGTCTGAGAAGCACAAGGGCAAGCTGTGTGGGCTGTGTGGGACGTACACTGGGAACCAGCAAGATGACTTCATGCGACCTGATGGGGTTGTCGTGCCTGACTTCAATGACTTTGGGGCCAGCTGGATGGTGCCGGATGACGAATGGCCGTGAGTCTTTGTTCCCCTGCATCGGTGATGGACAAAAAGGAGCATGGGAGAGGGGAGCTGTGAGGGGCAGAAGCAGGGAGGGTTGGTAATGGTAGGCACGGGCACATGGTGCGTGGGAGAGGAGGAAGGCAGTTGCGACAGTGTGCGTGAGAGCACGTAGAAGCTCCACTGCAGCATACGTATCATCCTTGCATCTCACCTCTGTGCTCCACCCAACAGTGGGATGTCCTGTGTGCAAGTGGGTGCCAGACGTGTGGCCGTTCCCCTTTCCTCTCAAGGTTGGCTTGTTTATGGCACTGTCCAGGCCTCTCCGTGAGGTCAGGGTGCATTGTGCTCTCTGCTCTCTCCCCATAGGCGCTCAGCTCTGGGGTCCTTGGTGACCTCTGTGCACGGCTGTGCCCTCCCAGTCCTCTGTGGACCATGTTGCCCACCCTTGCAAGAGACAGCCCTGGGCACCTTCTCTTATCGAGGGCTGTGGACTCCAGAGGCTGAGGTTTTGGCTGGGACAAGGTCCGGAAATGGCGTGGCTGGAGCCCACAGGCTGCTGTGAGCTCAGGTCTGCCTGTCTTCTTCCTAGGTGTGACCCAGCCATCAACCCGCCCGCGTCCTGCTCCCCCTCTGAGGAGGATGCAGCTAACAAGCAGTGTGCAATCCTCACGCAACTTGGTGGCCCGTTCCAGCCATGCCATGCAGTTCTACCACCCAAGACGTACTTTGAGAGCTGCGTCTATGACCAGTGTGCCACGGGCGGCAGCGTGGAGCAGCTCTGCAGTGACTTGGAGGCCTATGCTGCAGCGTGTGCTGAGGCAGGCGTTGCCCTGGGAGACTGGAGCGCTGGCACTGTCTGTGGTAAGTGTTCTGTTGATTTCCATTGTGGCCCAGATTCAAGGAATGAGGCAGTGGTGGTGGAGGTTTGCCCATGTGTCACTTAACAGTGCTGGTGGGCCAGCCCTTGGGTGAAGAGTCTCTTTGCAACGGGGATATTGTGGATTTCCTCTGCTGTGCTCCTTTTGCCATGATGTGGGGGTGTTTGGGAAGGTGCAACATCCCCTTTTGGGAACAAATCTCCATTATGAAACCCGTCATCTCCACCTCTCTTTCACTGTACATCCAGCAGCTCCTACAACCTCGTCCCCGTTGCCAGGCACCTCAACGCGGCCTCCAGATACAACAATATCACCTGCACCTGGAACAGGCACAGGTACTGTTGTGTCCCATTCATGTGTTTTACGGGGTGTGCTAGGCACCCAGCTTGTGCACTTCCACTCGATCGGCCATCCTCACCTGGCCTGAGCATGCCAGGGATGTAAGCGTGCCCTGGGGGACACAGAGGAAAGCTGTCCCGTCCTCACCCTAGAATCTCTGCTTTCCTCTCTGCGCCATACCCAGCTCCCTCAGCAGACTGCAATTTTGACTGCACATTCGACAACGACTTCTGTGAGTGGGTCCAGGCAGATTACAGCAGCATTGACTGGATGAGAAACAAGGGTCCAACTCCCACGCCGGATACCGGTCCCTCCTCTGACCACACGACAGGAGGTAGGAACAGCAATCTGTACACAGCGGTCCCTCTGGCAGAGGCGTGTCCCTGGGAAGATGCAACTAACCTTTTCTAAGAGCAAATTCAGGCCACATGTTTCCTGACCTTGATCCAGAGCCTTTTTGTGGCTGTCTTTTGCAGAGCCAGAGCCATCCTTCAGGAAGCGCTGCAGGGCTGGGAATCAGCCTGCGGTACCTCAGGGCAGGCAAGGACCTGCCAGGCAAGGGGGAAAGTAATGCCAAAGTTTGATGACCTGGCTTGTTTTAGAACAAGAACGGGTCTCCTTTTTAGGAGACGGCGGCTTCTCCAGTAGCCAGCAATGAGTGGGACGCAAAGTGGCAGAGCCATGCGAGGACTGTGGCAATGCATTAGAGGTGGTGCCATTACCCAGTCCAAGCCATACAGAGAACATGGTTCATAGGTGGAGTCAGGCCTGGGGAGTATTGCGGCTAGCAAAGGACCTCTGTTTGCTCTCCCCTCCTTTTGCCTGCCTTGACGCCCTGGAGGGGTGCTCCAGGACTGTGCTTGGGTTGTCTCTGGCTGCTTTGTCTGGATTTGATACGCATGTGATGGTGTGTCTCACACTGTATTTCAGATGGCTATTACATCTACCTGCAAGGGAGCAATGCCCTCCCTGGCTTTGTTGCTCAGCTGATCAGTCCAGTGTGCAATTCAGAAGGACCACACTGCTTCCGCTTCTGGTATCACATGTACGGAGCGGCTGAAACAATGGCCCTGCGGGTGTACGTGGTTAAGGATGAAGACCTAGAGCTGGTCTGGAGCAGCGTTGGGAACCATGGGGACAGATGGAACTTGGGAGAGGTCACAGTGCACAGCACAGGAAACATGCAGGTAAGGGCACAGGCTCTCGCTGCTGTCTGAGATGAGCCGTGCTTTCTAATGACACTTCACACATGCGGCCGGAGCTAATGCTGGGAAATGTCCCTTCCCTTAGATTGTCCTGGAGGGCGAATGGGGTGAAGATATCCGCAGTAACATAGCGTTGGATGATCTGTCCATCGAAGAAGGCTCCTGCGAAGGTACAAGTCTTGTCTTGGGGAAGGGCAGCTTGAGAGATGTCACTGAGGCGGAAGGCTACGCTTAGAGGCAGGGGCACGGGTTCTCTTTGCAGTGCCCTGTAGGCCAGTGGTGCAGCCTGTGCCCATGCAGGCTTTGCTCTGAGAGACTGGAGCACTGGCCCTGGCTGCAGTCGCTACTTAGTTCATGTATTAGAAGGCTCACAGCCAAGACGCTGAGCATAGGTACTGAAGACTCTAATCTGCTTTTGTCACCCAGCTGTGATGGTGGCGGAGCCCTTGAGTGGCATGGTTGTTTCCAATCCCTGCCCTGGGCCTCTCTGGCCGTGGTGTTGATGTGTTTGGGAAGTTTGGGTCAGCTTCCTGGAGCAAAACTCACATGTCAGCTCAGATGTCCACTGACTCTCTCTTGTGCTAGATTCATCGACACCAAAACCCACCCTCCCCTTGCCAGGAACTACAACACAGCCTCCGCGCACGCCATCACCACCAAGACCCACACCGAGCTCAGATACTCTCTTGCTCCCTCCCAGTTTTCTACTGCTTGTGTCAAGCTTTCAATTAGCTTTCATTGAGGCTCATGGCCAAGAGAGGGAGTGTCTGTACTGAAGGAGCTGTGTGTCTCCTTTTATCACCTGGGAGTGCTGTTTAGATTGCACTTGAGTGCAGAAATCTCTGCTGGGTGTCACTGTCCTGCGTCTCTCTGGTCACAGTGTTGGGTTTTTGGGAAGAGCGGGCCAGGTGCCTGCAAGATAAGGGCTTTATTGACACTCACTAGTTCTTCCTCTGTCTCACCATAGGTCCTCTTCCTTCTACAATATGGACCCCATTGCCAGGCACCACGACACAGACAACACAAGGAACGCAACCACCATCTCCACTGCCTGGTACGACTTCAGCTACTGCTATTAGTGGTAGTGTTTTGAGTCATCTTGGAAACCCATAGTGGATACAATTTGCATTTTCATTGGATGGCTCCTATTTGCTTTCTGTCACTTTCCTGCCATATTGAGCCACACTGAGTGATATTCCTTTTTGGGGGCTTGGGTGGGGCACCTGTGCTTCTGGCATTTAGGTATTTGAGGAGGTTTGAACCAGGTGACGGGAAAAACTACTCCTTTCTCAACATAGACCTCTGGTAACAGATCTCTTGGTAAAAGCGCTAGACCAGACATGGGGATGATGTTCTTTGGGCAAGGCGGGCTTAGGAGAAGAGGCAACAGGAGGTGCTTAACTGAACGCTTCCTCTGGTCTTTCCACTGTCAGGGACCTGTGTGGTAGAAGGAGACCCTCACTACCACACGTTTGACAATCAGCTGCACCACTTCATGGGCACCTGCACCTACACCCTCTCTAAGCTGTGCGAGAGCAACAGTTCGCTGCCCTACTTCAACGTGGAAGCAGCCAATGAGCACAGGGGAGGCAACACTCGTGTGTCCTATGTCCAGTACGTGGATGTCGATGTGGCTGGCCAGCGGATAAGGCTGGGGAAGGGCGGAGTGGTGACGGTAAGCACAAGGAAGAGAGGCGCTGTGCTGTGTGAGAGGAGAGGACTGTGCCAAATGGGTTGCTCCAACCCTGTCTTGCTTTCTGTCCTTCCAGCTCAATGGAGTGGCAGAGGTCCTCCCCTGCACCCCATCAGTGGGTGTGCAGGTCTCGTCCAGCGGGTTCTACACTGTGGTCACAACAGACTTTGGCTTGAAAGTGAAGTTTGATGGGAACCATCGGGTGGAGGTGACACTTCCGAGCACCTTTGGGCAGAAGGTGTGTGGCATGTGTGGGAACTTCAACGGGATGGCATCAGATGACTTCCTGAACCCGGAAGGGGTGCTGGAGCCAGACTCCACCAGCCTGGGCAACAGCTGGCAGGTGTCCAACGACAGCAGGTATGCGCCGTCCCCCAGCAGGTCTGGGGACGTGTCTGGCAAGGGGATGTTGGGACACCAGGAGAAGCCCACAGGTGACTCAGGGGCCCTGCGTCCTGTCTTTCCACAGCTGCTCAGCCGGACCACTCCCCACCCCAGCCTGCAGTGAGACGGACGAGCAAGTCATTGCCAGCAGCCACTTCTGTGGGCTCCTCACCGACACCAGCGGCCCGTTCCAGATGTGCCACGATGTGCTGAGCCCCAGCAGTTACTTTGACAGCTGCGCTTATGACCTGTGTGAGCTGGAGCTGGACCGCGAAGTCCTGTGCGAGAGCTTGAAGTCCTACGCGGATGCCTGCCAGTCGCTTGGTGTCAAGATACCTGTGTGGAGGAACGCAACCTTCTGCCGTAAGTCCACACATGGTACCACAGGCTGTTACTCTCAGGAAACATAGAATTGGAACGGAAGAGTGGGGTGGAGAATAAGAAATTTTTTTTGTTACGTGCCTAGGGGATTTACAGGTAGTTGCCAGAATCAGGGGCACTGTTTTCTGCTTCATTTGCTCAGGTATGATTTAGAATACCCATGGAGCCAAGCAGATCACAGAGAAAATAATGCAGACGGTTAATTTTCCAAAGGGGAGAATACAGCCCAAAGAGATGTCATGTTCTCCAAGTAATGGCCATGTGTTCTGTCTCGGCAGCTGTCACCTGTCCAGCCAACAGTCACTACGAGCCATGTGCTGCAGCCTGCCCTGCCACCTGTGTCGATCCCATGGCTCCTGTCAGCTGCAGCCTGCCGTGCGTGGAGGGCTGTGTGTGCGACAGCGGGTACCTGCTCTACAATGACCAGTGTGTGCCCAGCCAGCAGTGTGGGTGCTGGCACAACGGGCAGCACTACCCTGTGGGCTCCGAGTTCTGGACAGACAACACCTGCTCGTCAAAGTGCACGTGTCCTGCGCGGGGAAGCAAAGTCCAGTGCTTTAACGCCTCATGCCCTGCGGGCCAGTTCTGTGGGGTGCAGGATGGGAGACCTGAGTGCCTCGAGCAATCCTACGGCATCTGCCATGTCCACGGTGACCCTCACTACAACACCTTTGACAAGGTGACGCACAACTTCATGGGCAACTGCACCTACACCCTGGCCAAAGTGTGCTCCAATACCACCTCCCTGCCCTACTTCAACGTGGAGGCCAAGAACGAGCATCGTGGGAACACCAGAGTGTCCTATGTGCGCGAAGTCGTGGTTGAGGTGTACGGAGAGCGCATTGCCATTGTCAAGAAGGAGAAGAGCCAAGTGCTGGTAGGCAGTGGGGCTGGCACGAGCGTGGCACGGCAGCAAGGCAGCAAAGCAGGGCTGGCTTTTCTTGGCCTGGCATGGCATGGCGAGTAGCAGGCACCTTCCTTGTCCCAGGCGTGGGTGGGTTCCCCTGAAGTCACTGGGTTGCTTTCTTTTTCTTTTCTGGAGGGGCTGAGGAGGAAGAGGCAAATGGGGAATGTGGGCGACGGTGACCAGTGGCCCCTGCAGGGAGCAGAACACAGCCACGGCTCTGCAAGCCAGAGGGGCAACTGGGTGTGAGGGCATTGCGGGCTCTGGTTTGCTGCTCCCGGGCTGGGAGCAGATTTCCCTGTGGCATGAGACCCAGGGATGCCAGGGACAAGTCCAGGGCCTGGGCCCATTGCGGTGTGTCTGCCCTAGGTGAACAATGTGCGCCAGACCTTGCCGGTGAGTGCAGCGGGAGGTGCCATCACGGTGGGCAGGAGTGGCCGCTACATTGTCCTGGAGACAGACTTTGACCTCAGAGTGTCCTACGACACTGACCACTCGGTGGAGGTGAAGGTGCCCACCACTTACTTCAACCTGACCTGTGGCATGTGTGGGAACTTCAACAACCGTAGGGAGGACGATTACATGATGCCCAACGGGCAGCAAGCCGCAGACTCCAATGAGCTGGGGGAGAGCTGGCAGGTGCCAGAGAGTGACTCATCTTGCGGTGTCCCCGACCCCTCCCCACCCTGCAGTGCGGAAGAGGAGAAGCTCTACCGATCGGACCAGTTCTGTGGCATGCTGACTGCCAGGCCTGGCTCTTTTGAGAAATGCCACGCTGTGATCAACCCCCAGAGCTACTTTGAGACCTGCTTCTATGACCTGTGTGCCCTGAATGGTGGCCAGGAGGTCCTGTGTGCCGCTCTGGAGGCCTACGCTGATGCCTGCCAAGCAGCCGGTGTGACTCTTCTTCCCTGGCGGAATGCCACCTTCTGCCGTGAGTACCTGCTTTGTAATTGCCAGAAGGGAAATGTTCCGCTCCCTGTAACCAGAACCTCTGGCCACAGCAAGTCTTTGGCCTTCCACTTCTCAGAAGGTCCTCCTTCCTTGAAGGCTTGCTGGTCTCAATTGTCCCTTTCCCATTGCAGCCCTGCTGTGCCCCGACAACAGCTACTATGACCCTTGCATGACTGGCTGTCCTGCCACCTGTGTTGACCGACAAGCCCCGCTGAACTGCTCCAAGCCCTGCACGGAGGGCTGCGCATGTACCTCAGGCTTCCTCCTCAGCGGAGACACGTGTGTGCCCGAGGCCCACTGTGGCTGCCTCTTTGAGGGCAACTACTACAGCGTGAGTGAAAACCCTGCCCTGGCTTGCACCCCTCCCAGGGCACTCTCTTGCCTCTGCTTTCCTGCCTGATAGACTGACGCTTGGTGTTCGTCTGCCTGCAGGAAGGCGAGTACTCTGTGAGCGAGGACTGCGCTCGCCAGTGCCGGTGTGAAGCCAAGGGCCAGATGGTTTGCTCTCCGTTGTCCTGTGGTGAGGATGAGGTCTGCAAGATCCAGGATGGCCAGAGGGGCTGCTACCCAGCCAGCACTGCTCTCTGCCACATCTATGGCGACCCGCATTACAGCACCTTCGATGGGAAGCTTCACCACTTCCAGGGCTCTTGCAACTACACGGTGGTGACAGGCTGTGACAACTCCTCCGTTGGGTTCAGTGTCACCACCCGCAACGAACATCGTGGCAGCCAGAGCTGGACAGCTCTGAACTCGGTGGCACTGTCCGTGGAAGGCCTCCACATTGCCCTGCTCAGGAACAAGGCGGTCTACGTAAGCCCCTCGTTTTTACACCTGGGAACAACAGATGCCCTGGCCACCCTTAAGTACCACTCTGTCCGTGAGAAGGGCTTGATATTCCCTGAGCCTGCTGGTGTGCTCACGTAAGAGCATGGCGAGGCTCTGAGCGGTGCTGAAATGGCTGCTTGTGCAGCAAGAGATTTTTGGCTTGTTTTCCTTAGCTTTCGGTGTGGCATCTGTAGAGTTGCTGCTGTTCTCATAGGCCTGGGCAGGGTTTCTCCTACCATCAGTACTCCTGACTCCTGGGGCCGTGGCACCATCACAGTGAAGAGCAGTGACCTGCCAGTGGAGGGCATCTGTTTACGCTTCTGTCTCGCTCTGTCCCTCTTTTTCAGATCAACGGTGCTCTGGCCTCCCTGCCTGCTTCTCCCACCCCCGGTGTAAGCATCTCCCTGAGTGGCTCCTATGTGCGGGTTTCTACCGAGCTGGGCCTGCAGCTGCTGTTCGATGGAGATGATGAGCTCCTAGTGAAGGTGTCTGAGAAGCACAAGGGCAAGCTGTGTGGGCTGTGTGGGACGTACACTGGGAACCAGCAAGATGACTTCATGCGACCTGATGGGGTTGTCGTGCCTGACTTCAATGACTTTGGGGCCAGCTGGATGGTGCCGGATGACGAATGGCCGTGAGTCTTTGTTCCCCTGCATCGGTGATGGACAAAAAGGAGCATGGGAGAGGGGAGCTGTGAGGGGCAGAAGCAGGGAGGGTTGGTAATGGTAGGCACGGGCACATGGTGCGTGGGAGAGGAGGAAGGCAGTTGCGACAGTGTGCGTGAGAGCACGTAGAAGCTCCACTGCAGCATACGTATCATCCTTGCATCTCACCTCTGTGCTCCACCCAACAGTGGGATGTCCTGTGTGCAAGTGGGTGCCAGACGTGTGGCCGTTCCCCTTTCCTCTCAAGGTTGGCTTGTTTATGGCACTGTCCAGGCCTCTCCGTGAGGTCAGGGTGCATTGTGCTCTCTGCTCTCTCCCCATAGGCGCTCAGCTCTGGGGTCCTTGGTGACCTCTGTGCACGGCTGTGCCCTCCCAGTCCTCTGTGGACCATGTTGCCCACCCTTGCAAGAGACAGCCCTGGGCACCTTCTCTTATCGACGCTGTGGACTCCAGAGGCTGAGGTTTTGGCTGGGACAAGGTCCGGAAATGGCGTGGCTGGAGCCCACAGGCTGCTGTGAGCTCAGGTCTGCCTGTCTTCTTCCTAGGTGTGACCCAGCCATCAACCCGCCCGCGTCCTGCTCCCCCTCTGAGGAGGATGCAGCTAACAAGCAGTGTGCAATCCTCACGCAACTTGGTGGCCCGTTCCAGCCATGCCATGCAGTTCTACCACCCAAGACGTACTTTGAGAGCTGCGTCTATGACCAGTGTGCCACGGGCGGCAGCGTGGAGCAGCTCTGCAGTGACTTGGAGGCCTATGCTGCAGCGTGTGCTGAGGCAGGCGTTGCCCTGGGAGACTGGAGCGCTGGCACTGTCTGTGGTAAGTGTTCTGTTGATTTCCATTGTGGCCCAGATTCAAGGAATGAGGCAGTGGTGGTGGAGGTTTGCCCATGTGTCACTTAACAGTGCTGGTGGGCCAGCCCTTGGGTGAAGAGTCTCTTTGCAACGGGGATATTGTGGATTTCCTCTGCTGTGCTCCTTTTGCCATGATGTGGGGGTGTTTGGGAAGGTGCAACATCCCCTTTTGGGAACAAATCTCCATTATGAAACCCGTCATCTCCACCTCTCTTTCACTGTACATCCAGCAGCTCCTACAACCTCGTCCCCGTTGCCAGGCACCTCAACGCGGCCTCCAGATACAACAATATCACCTGCACCTGGAACAGGCACAGGTACTGTTGTGTCCCATTCATGTGTTTTACGGGGTGTGCTAGGCACCCAGCTTGTGCACTTCCACTCGATCGGCCATCCTCACCTGGCCTGAGCATGCCAGGGATGTAAGCGTGCCCTGGGGGACACAGAGGAAAGCTGTCCCGTCCTCACCCTAGAATCTCTGCTTTCCTCTCTGCGCCATACCCAGCTCCCTCAGCAGACTGCAATTTTGACTGCACATTCGACAACGACTTCTGTGAGTGGGTCCAGGCAGATTACAGCAGCATTGACTGGATGAGAAACAAGGGTCCAACTCCCACGCCGGATACCGGTCCCTCCTCTGACCACACGACAGGAGGTAGGAACAGCAATCTGTACACAGCGGTCCCTCTGGCAGAGGCGTGTCCCTGGGAAGATGCAACTAACCTTTTCTAAGAGCAAATTCAGGCCACATGTTTCCTGACCTTGATCCAGAGCCTTTTTGTGGCTGTCTTTTGCAGAGCCAGAGCCATCCTTCAGGAAGCGCTGCAGGGCTGGGAATCAGCCTGCGGTACCTCAGGGCAGGCAAGGACCTGCCAGGCAAGGGGGAAAGTAATGCCAAAGTTTGATGACCTGGCTTGTTTTAGAACAAGAACGGGTCTCCTTTTTAGGAGACGGCGGCTTCTCCAGTAGCCAGCAATGAGTGGGACGCAAAGTGGCAGAGCCATGCGAGGACTGTGGCAATGCATTAGAGGTGGTGCCATTACCCAGTCCAAGCCATACAGAGAACATGGTTCATAGGTGGAGTCAGGCCTGGGGAGTATTGCGGCTAGCAAAGGACCTCTGTTTGCTCTCCCCTCCTTTTGCCTGCCTTGACGCCCTGGAGGGGTGCTCCAGGACTGTGCTTGGGTTGTCTCTGGCTGCTTTGTCTGGATTTGATACGCATGTGATGGTGTGTCTCACACTGTATTTCAGATGGCTATTACATCTACCTGCAAGGGAGCAATGCCCTCCCTGGCTTTGTTGCTCAGCTGATCAGTCCAGTGTGCAATTCAGAAGGACCACACTGCTTCCGCTTCTGGTATCACATGTACGGAGCGGCTGAAACAATGGCCCTGCGGGTGTACGTGGTTAAGGATGAAGACCTAGAGCTGGTCTGGAGCAGCGTTGGGAACCATGGGGACAGATGGAACTTGGGAGAGGTCACAGTGCACAGCACAGGAAACATGCAGGTAAGGGCACAGGCTCTCGCTGCTGTCTGAGATGAGCCGTGCTTTCTAATGACACTTCACACATGCGGCCGGAGCTAATGCTGGGAAATGTCCCTTCCCTTAGATTGTCCTGGAGGGCGAATGGGGTGAAGATATCCGCAGTAACATAGCGTTGGATGATCTGTCCATCGAAGAAGGCTCCTGCGAAGGTACAAGTCTTGTCTTGGGGAAGGGCAGCTTGAGAGATGTCACTGAGGCGGAAGGCTACGCTTAGAGGCAGGGGCACGGGTTCTCTTTGCAGTGCCCTGTAGGCCAGTGGTGCAGCCTGTGCCCATGCAGGCTTTGCTCTGAGAGACTGGAGCACTGGCCCTGGCTGCAGTCGCTACTTAGTTCATGTATTAGAAGGCTCACAGCCAAGACGCTGAGCATAGGTACTGAAGACTCTAATCTGCTTTTGTCACCCAGCTGTGATGGTGGCGGAGCCCTTGAGTGGCATGGTTGTTTCCAATCCCTGCCCTGGGCCTCTCTGGCCGTGGTGTTGATGTGTTTGGGAAGTTTGGGTCAGCTTCCTGGAGCAAAACTCACATGTCAGCTCAGATGTCCACTGACTCTCTCTTGTGCTAGATTCATCGACACCAAAACCCACCCTCCCCTTGCCAGGAACTACAGCACAGCCTCCGCGCACGCCATCACCACCAAGACCCACACCGAGCTCAGATACTCTCTTGCTCCCTCCCAGTTTTCTACTGCTTGTGTCAAGCTTTCAATTAGCTTTCATTGAGGCTCATGGCCAAGAGAGGGAGTGTCTGTACTGAAGGAGCTGTGTGTCTCCTTTTATCACCTGGGAGTGCTGTTTAGATTGCACTTGAGTGCAGAAATCTCTGCTGGGTGTCACTGTCCTGCGTCTCTCTGGTCACAGTGTTGGGTTTTTGGGAAGAGCGGGCCAGGTGCCTGCAAGATAAGGGCTTTATTGACACTCACTAGTTCTTCCTCTGTCTCACCATAGGTCCTCTTCCTTCTACAATATGGACCCCATTGCCAGGCACCACGACACAGACAACACAAGGAACGCAACCACCATCTCCACTGCCTGGTACGACTTCAGCTACTGCTATTAGTGGTAGTGTTTTGAGTCATCTTGGAAACCCATAGTGGATACAATTTGCATTTTCATTGGATGGCTCCTATTTGCTTTCTGTCACTTTCCTGCCATATTGAGCCACACTGAGTGATATTCCTTTTTGGGGGCTTGGGTGGGGCACCTGTGCTTCTGGCATTTAGGTATTTGAGGAGGTTTGAACCAGGTGACGGGAAAAACTACTCCTTTCTCAACATAGACCTCTGGTAACAGATCTCTTGGTAAAAGCGCTAGACCAGACATGGGGATGATGTTCTTTGGGCAAGGCGGGCTTAGGAGAAGAGGCAACAGGAGGTGCTTAACTGAACGCTTCCTCTGGTCTTTCCACTGTCAGGGACCTGTGTGGTAGAAGGAGACCCTCACTACCACACGTTTGACAATCAGCTGCACCACTTCATGGGCACCTGCACCTACACCCTCTCTAAGCTGTGCGAGAGCAACAGTTCGCTGCCCTACTTCAACGTGGAAGCAGCCAATGAGCACAGGGGAGGCAACACTCGTGTGTCCTATGTCCAGTACGTGGATGTCGATGTGGCTGGCCAGCGGATAAGGCTGGGGAAGGGCGGAGTGGTGACGGTAAGCACAAGGAAGAGAGGCGCTGTGCTGTGTGAGAGGAGAGGACTGTGCCAAATGGGTTGCTCCAACCCTGTCTTGCTTTCTGTCCTTCCAGCTCAATGGAGTGGCAGAGGTCCTCCCCTGCACCCCATCAGTGGGTGTGCAGGTCTCGTCCAGCGGGTTCTACACTGTGGTCACAACAGACTTTGGCTTGAAAGTGAAGTTTGATGGGAACCATCGGGTGGAGGTGACACTTCCGAGCACCTTTGGGCAGAAGGTGTGTGGCATGTGTGGGAACTTCAACGGGATGGCATCAGATGACTTCCTGAACCCGGAAGGGGTGCTGGAGCCAGACTCCACCAGCCTGGGCAACAGCTGGCAGGTGTCCAACGACAGCAGGTATGCGCCGTCCCCCAGCAGGTCTGGGGACGTGTCTGGCAAGGGGATGTTGGGACACCAGGAGAAGCCCACAGGTGACTCAGGGGCCCTGCGTCCTGTCTTTCCACAGCTGCTCAGCCGGACCACTCCCCACCCCAGCCTGCAGTGAGACGGACGAGCAAGTCATTGCCAGCAGCCACTTCTGTGGGCTCCTCACCGACACCAGCGGCCCGTTCCAGATGTGCCACGATGTGCTGAGCCCCAGCAGTTACTTTGACAGCTGCGCTTATGACCTGTGTGAGCTGGAGCTGGACCGCGAAGTCCTGTGCGAGAGCTTGAAGTCCTACGCGGATGCCTGCCAGTCACTTGGTGTCAAGATACCTGTGTGGAGGAACGCAACCTTCTGCCGTAAGTCCACACATGGTACCACAGGCTGTTACTCTCAGGAAACATAGAATTGGAACGGAAGAGTGGGGTGGAGAATAAGAAATTTTTTTTGTTACGTGCCTAGGGGATTTACAGGTAGTTGCCAGAATCAGGGGCACTGTTTTCTGCTTCATTTGCTCAGGTATGATTTAGAATACCCATGGAGCCAAGCAGATCACAGAGAAAATAATGCAGACGGTTAATTTTCCAAAGGGGAGAATACAGCCCAAAGAGATGTCATGTTCTCCAAGTAATGGCCATGTGTTCTGTCTCGGCAGCTGTCACCTGTCCAGCCAACAGTCACTACGAGCCATGTGCTGCAGCCTGCCCTGCCACCTGTGTCGATCCCATGGCTCCTGTCAGCTGCAGCCTGCCGTGCGTGGAGGGCTGTGTGTGCGACAGCGGGTACCTGCTCTACAATGACCAGTGTGTGCCCAGCCAGCAGTGTGGGTGCTGGCACAACGGGCAGCACTACCCTGTGGGCTCCGAGTTCTGGACAGACAACACCTGCTCGTCAAAGTGCACGTGTCCTGCGCGGGGAAGCAAAGTCCAGTGCTTTAACGCCTCATGCCCTGCGGGCCAGTTCTGTGGGGTGCAGGATGGGAGACCTGAGTGCCTCGAGCAATCCTACGGCATCTGCCATGTCCACGGTGACCCTCACTACAACACCTTTGACAAGGTGACGCACAACTTCATGGGCAACTGCACCTACACCCTGGCCAAAGTGTGCTCCAATACCACCTCCCTGCCCTACTTCAACGTGGAGGCCAAGAACGAGCATCGTGGGAACACCAGAGTGTCCTATGTGCGCGAAGTCGTGGTTGAGGTGTACGGAGAGCGCATTGCCATTGTCAAGAAGGAGAAGAGCCAAGTGCTGGTAGGCAGTGGGGCTGGCACGAGCGTGGCACGGCAGCAAGGCAGCAAAGCAGGGCTGGCTTTTCTTGGCCTGGCATGGCATGGCGAGTAGCAGGCACCTTCCTTGTCCCAGGCGTGGGTGGGTTCCCCTGAAGTCACTGGGTTGCTTTCTTTTTCTTTTCTGGAGGGGCTGAGGAGGAAGAGGCAAATGGGGAATGTGGGCGACGGTGACCAGTGGCCCCTGCAGGGAGCAGAACACAGCCACGGCTCTGCAAGCCAGAGGGGCAACTGGGTGTGAGGGCATTGCGGGCTCTGGTTTGCTGCTCCCGGGCTGGGAGCAGATTTCCCTGTGGCATGAGACCCAGGGATGCCAGGGACAAGTCCAGGGCCCGGGCCCATTGCGGTGTGTCTGCCCTAGGTGAACAATGTGCGCCAGACCTTGCCGGTGAGTGCAGCGGGAGGTGCCATCACGGTGGGCAGGAGTGGCCGCTACATTGTCCTGGAGACAGACTTTGACCTCAGAGTGTCCTACGACACTGACCACTCGGTGGAGGTGAAGGTGCCCACCACTTACTTCAACCTGACCTGTGGCATGTGTGGGAACTTCAACAACCGTAGGGAGGACGATTACATGATGCCCAACGGGCAGCAAGCCGCAGACTCCAATGAGCTGGGGGAGAGCTGGCAGGTGCCAGAGAGTGACTCATCTTGCGGTGTCCCCGACCCCTCCCCACCCTGCAGTGCGGAAGAGGAGAAGCTCTACCGATCGGACCAGTTCTGTGGCATGCTGACTGCCAGGCCTGGCTCTTTTGAGAAATGCCACGCTGTGATCAACCCCCAGAGCTACTTTGAGACCTGCTTCTATGACCTGTGTGCCCTGAATGGTGGCCAGGAGGTCCTGTGTGCCGCTCTGGAGGCCTACGCTGATGCCTGCCAAGCAGCCGGTGTGACTCTTCTTCCCTGGCGGAATGCCACCTTCTGCCGTGAGTACCTGCTTTGTAATTGCCAGAAGGGAAATGTTCCGCTCCCTGTAACCAGAACCTCTGGCCACAGCAAGTCTTTGGCCTTCCACTTCTCAGAAGGTCCTCCTTCCTTGAAGGCTTGCTGGTCTCAATTGTCCCTTTCCCATTGCAGCCCTGCTGTGCCCCGACAACAGCTACTATGACCCTTGCATGACTGGCTGTCCTGCCACCTGTGTTGACCGACAAGCCCCGCTGAACTGCTCCAAGCCCTGCACGGAGGGCTGCGCATGTACCTCAGGCTTCCTCCTCAGCGGAGACACGTGTGTGCCCGAGGCCCACTGTGGCTGCCTCTTTGAGGGCAACTACTACAGCGTGAGTGAAAACCCTGCCCTGGCTTGCACCCCTCCCAGGGCACTCTCTTGCCTCTGCTTTCCTGCCTGATAGACTGACGCTTGGTGTTCGTCTGCCTGCAGGAAGGCGAGTACTCTGTGAGCGAGGACTGCGCTCGCCAGTGCCGGTGTGAAGCCAAGGGCCAGATGGTTTGCTCTCCGTTGTCCTGTGGTGAGGATGAGGTCTGCAAGATCCAGGATGGCCAGAGGGGCTGCTACCCAGCCAGCACTGCTCTCTGCCACATCTATGGCGACCCGCATTACAGCACCTTCGATGGGAAGCTTCACCACTTCCAGGGCTCTTGCAACTACACGGTGGTGACAGGCTGTGACAACTCCTCCGTTGGGTTCAGTGTCACCACCCGCAACGAACATCGTGGCAGCCAGAGCTGGACAGCTCTGAACTCGGTGGCACTGTCCGTGGAAGGCCTCCACATTGCCCTGCTCAGGAACAAGGCGGTCTACGTAAGCCCCTCGTTTTTACACCTGGGAACAACAGATGCCCTGGCCACCCTTAAGTACCACTCTGTCCGTGAGAAGGGCTTGATATTCCCTGAGCCTGCTGGTGTGCTCACGTAAGAGCATGGCGAGGCTCTGAGCGGTGCTGAAATGGCTGCTTGTGCAGCAAGAGATTTTTGGCTTGTTTTCCTTAGCTTTCGGTGTGGCATCTGTAGAGTTGCTGCTGTTCTCATAGGCCTGGGCAGGGTTTCTCCTACCATCAGTACTCCTGACTCCTGGGGCCGTGGCACCATCACAGTGAAGAGCAGTGACCTGCCAGTGGAGGGCATCTGTTTACGCTTCTGTCTCGCTCTGTCCCTCTTTTTCAGATCAACGGTGCTCTGGCCTCCCTGCCTGCTTCTCCCACCCCCGGTGTAAGCATCTCCCTGAGTGGCTCCTATGTGCGGGTTTCTACCGAGCTGGGCCTGCAGCTGCTGTTCGATGGAGATGATGAGCTCCTAGTGAAGGTGTCTGAGAAGCACAAGGGCAAGCTGTGTGGGCTGTGTGGGACGTACACTGGGAACCAGCAAGATGACTTCATGCGACCTGATGGGGTTGTCGTGCCTGACTTCAATGACTTTGGGGCCAGCTGGATGGTGCCGGATGACGAATGGCCGTGAGTCTTTGTTCCCCTGCATCGGTGATGGACAAAAAGGAGCATGGGAGAGGGGAGCTGTGAGGGGCAGAAGCAGGGAGGGTTGGTAATGGTAGGCACGGGCACATGGTGCGTGGGAGAGGAGGAAGGCAGTTGCGACAGTGTGCGTGAGAGCACGTAGAAGCTCCACTGCAGCATACGTATCATCCTTGCATCTCACCTCTGTGCTCCACCCAACAGTGGGATGTCCTGTGTGCAAGTGGGTGCCAGACGTGTGGCCGTTCCCCTTTCCTCTCAAGGTTGGCTTGTTTATGGCACTGTCCAGGCCTCTCCGTGAGGTCAGGGTGCATTGTGCTCTCTGCTCTCTCCCCATAGGCGCTCAGCTCTGGGGTCCTTGGTGACCTCTGTGCACGGCTGTGCCCTCCCAGTCCTCTGTGGACCATGTTGCCCACCCTTGCAAGAGACAGCCCTGGGCACCTTCTCTTATCGAGGGCTGTGGACTCCAGAGGCTGAGGTTTTGGCTGGGACAAGGTCCGGAAATGGCGTGGCTGGAGCCCACAGGCTGCTGTGAGCTCAGGTCTGCCTGTCTTCTTCCTAGGTGTGACCCAGCCATCAACCCGCCCGCGTCCTGCTCCCCCTCTGAGGAGGATGCAGCTAACAAGCAGTGTGCAATCCTCACGCAACTTGGTGGCCCGTTCCAGCCATGCCATGCAGTTCTACCACCCAAGACGTACTTTGAGAGCTGCGTCTATGACCAGTGTGCCACGGGCGGCAGCGTGGAGCAGCTCTGCAGTGACTTGGAGGCCTATGCTGCAGCGTGTGCTGAGGCAGGCGCTGCCCTGGGAGACTGGAGCGCTGGCACTGTCTGTGGTAAGTGTTCTGTTGATTTCCATTGTGGCCCAGATTCAAGGAATGAGGCAGTGGTGGTGGAGGTTTGCCCATGTGTCACTTAACAGTGCTGGTGGGCCAGCCCTTGGGTGAAGAGTCTCTTTGCAACGGGGATATTGTGGATTTCCTCTGCTGTGCTCCTTTTGCCATGATGTGGGGGTGTTTGGGAAGGTGCAACATCCCCTTTTGGGAACAAATCTCCATTATGAAACCCGTCATCTCCACCTCTCTTTCACTGTACATCCAGCAGCTCCTACAACCTCGTCCCCGTTGCCAGGCACCTCAACGCGGCCTCCAGATACAACAATATCACCTGCACCTGGAACAGGCACAGGTACTGTTGTGTCCCATTCATGTGTTTTACGGGGTGTGCTAGGCACCCAGCTTGTGCACTTCCACTCGATCGGCCATCCTCACCTGGCCTGAGCATGCCAGGGATGTAAGCGTGCCCTGGGGGACACAGAGGAAAGCTGTCCCGTCCTCACCCTAGAATCTCTGCTTTCCTCTCTGCGCCATACCCAGCTCCCTCAGCAGACTGCAATTTTGACTGCACATTCGACAACGACTTCTGTGAGTGGGTCCAGGCAGATTACAGCAGCATTGACTGGATGAGAAACAAGGGTCCAACTCCCACGCCGGATACCGGTCCCTCCTCTGACCACACGACAGGAGGTAGGAACAGCAATCTGTACACAGCGGTCCCTCTGGCAGAGGCGTGTCCCTGGGAAGATGCAACTAACCTTTTCTAAGAGCAAATTCAGGCCACATGTTTCCTGACCTTGATCCAGAGCCTTTTTGTGGCTGTCTTTTGCAGAGCCAGAGCCATCCTTCAGGAAGCGCTGCAGGGCTGGGAATCAGCCTGCGGTACCTCAGGGCAGGCAAGGACCTGCCAGGCAAGGGGGAAAGTAATGCCAAAGTTTGATGACCTGGCTTGTTTTAGAACAAGAACGGGTCTCCTTTTTAGGAGACGGCGGCTTCTCCAGTAGCCAGCAATGAGTGGGACGCAAAGTGGCAGAGCCATGCGAGGACTGTGGCAATGCATTAGAGGTGGTGCCATTACCCAGTCCAAGCCATACAGAGAACATGGTTCATAGGTGGAGTCAGGCCTGGGGAGTATTGCGGCTAGCAAAGGACCTCTGTTTGCTCTCCCCTCCTTTTGCCTGCCTTGACGCCCTGGAGGGGTGCTCCAGGACTGTGCTTGGGTTGTCTCTGGCTGCTTTGTCTGGATTTGATACGCATGTGATGGTGTGTCTCACACTGTATTTCAGATGGCTATTACATCTACCTGCAAGGGAGCAATGCCCTCCCTGGCTTTGTTGCTCAGCTGATCAGTCCAGTGTGCAATTCAGAAGGACCACACTGCTTCCGCTTCTGGTATCACATGTACGGAGCGGCTGAAACAATGGCCCTGCGGGTGTACGTGGTTAAGGATGAAGACCTAGAGCTGGTCTGGAGCAGCGTTGGGAACCATGGGGACAGATGGAACTTGGGAGAGGTCACAGTGCACAGCACAGGAAACATGCAGGTAAGGGCACAGGCTCTCGCTGCTGTCTGAGATGAGCCGTGCTTTCTAATGACACTTCACACATGCGGCCGGAGCTAATGCTGGGAAATGTCCCTTCCCTTAGATTGTCCTGGAGGGCGAATGGGGTGAAGATATCCGCAGTAACATAGCGTTGGATGATCTGTCCATCGAAGAAGGCTCCTGCGAAGGTACAAGTCTTGTCTTGGGGAAGGGCAGCTTGAGAGATGTCACTGAGGCGGAAGGCTACGCTTAGAGGCAGGGGCACGGGTTCTCTTTGCAGTGCCCTGTAGGCCAGTGGTGCAGCCTGTGCCCATGCAGGCTTTGCTCTGAGAGACTGGAGCACTGGCCCTGGCTGCAGTCGCTACTTAGTTCATGTATTAGAAGGCTCACAGCCAAGACGCTGAGCATAGGTACTGAAGACTCTAATCTGCTTTTGTCACCCAGCTGTGATGGTGGCGGAGCCCTTGAGTGGCATGGTTGTTTCCAATCCCTGCCCTGGGCCTCTCTGGCCGTGGTGTTGATGTGTTTGGGAAGTTTGGGTCAGCTTCCTGGAGCAAAACTCACATGTCAGCTCAGATGTCCACTGACTCTCTCTTGTGCTAGATTCATCGACACCAAAACCCACCCTCCCCTTGCCAGGAACTACAGCACAGCCTCCGCGCACGCCATCACCACCAAGACCCACACCGAGCTCAGATACTCTCTTGCTCCCTCCCAGTTTTCTACTGCTTGTGTCAAGCTTTCAATTAGCTTTCATTGAGGCTCATGGCCAAGAGAGGGAGTGTCTGTACTGAAGGAGCTGTGTGTCTCCTTTTATCACCTGGGAGTGCTGTTTAGATTGCACTTGAGTGCAGAAATCTCTGCTGGGTGTCACTGTCCTGCGTCTCTCTGGTCACAGTGTTGGGTTTTTGGGAAGAGCGGGCCAGGTGCCTGCAAGATAAGGGCTTTATTGACACTCACTAGTTCTTCCTCTGTCTCACCATAGGTCCTCTTCCTTCTACAATATGGACCCCATTGCCAGGCACCACGACACAGACAACACAAGGAACGCAACCACCATCTCCACTGCCTGGTACGACTTCAGCTACTGCTATTAGTGGTAGTGTTTTGAGTCATCTTGGAAACCCATAGTGGATACAATTTGCATTTTCATTGGATGGCTCCTATTTGCTTTCTGTCACTTTCCTGCCATATTGAGCCACACTGAGTGATATTCCTTTTTGGGGGCTTGGGTGGGGCACCTGTGCTTCTGGCATTTAGGTATTTGAGGAGGTTTGAACCAGGTGACGGGAAAAACTACTCCTTTCTCAACATAGACCTCTGGTAACAGATCTCTTGGTAAAAGCGCTAGACCAGACATGGGGATGATGTTCTTTGGGCAAGGCGGGCTTAGGAGAAGAGGCAACAGGAGGTGCTTAACTGAACGCTTCCTCTGGTCTTTCCACTGTCAGGGACCTGTGTGGTAGAAGGAGACCCTCACTACCACACGTTTGACAATCAGCTGCACCACTTCATGGGCACCTGCACCTACACCCTCTCTAAGCTGTGCGAGAGCAACAGTTCGCTGCTCTACTTCAACGTGGAAGCAGCCAATGAGCACAGGGGAGGCAACACTCGTGTGTCCTATGTCCAGTACGTGGATGTCGATGTGGCTGGCCAGCGGATAAGGCTGGGGAAGGGCGGAGTGGTGACGGTAAGCACAAGGAAGAGAGGCGCTGTGCTGTGTGAGAGGAGAGGACTGTGCCAAATGGGTTGCTCCAACCCTGTCTTGCTTTCTGTCCTTCCAGCTCAATGGAGTGGCAGAGGTCCTCCCCTGCACCCCATCAGTGGGTGTGCAGGTCTCGTCCAGCGGGTTCTACACTGTGGTCACAACAGACTTTGGCTTGAAAGTGAAGTTTGATGGGAACCATCGGGTGGAGGTGACACTTCCGAGCACCTTTGGGCAGAAGGTGTGTGGCATGTGTGGGAACTTCAACGGGATGGCATCAGATGACTTCCTGAACCCGGAAGGGGTGCTGGAGCCAGACTCCACCAGCCTGGGCAACAGCTGGCAGGTGTCCAACGACAGCAGGTATGCGCCGTCCCCCAGCAGGTCTGGGGACGT
Organism: Amazona ochrocephala; assembly: GCA_039720435.1. Classification (NCBI taxonomy): domain Eukaryota; kingdom Metazoa; phylum Chordata; class Aves; order Psittaciformes; family Psittacidae; genus Amazona; species Amazona ochrocephala. Next base: position 35,378,180 of record CM077884.1, on the reverse strand, counting down.
GTCTGGCAAGGGGATGTTGGGACACCAGGAGAAGCCCACAGGTGACTCAGGGGCCCTGCGTCCTGTCTTTCCACAGCTGCTCAGCCGGACCACTCCCCACCCCAGCCTGCAGTGAGACGGACGAGCAAGTCATTGCCAGCAGCCACTTCTGTGGGCTCCTCACCGACACCAGCGGCCCGTTCCAGATGTGCCACGATGTGCTGAGCCCCAGCAGTTACTTTGACAGCTGCGCTTATGACCTGTGTGAGCTGGAGCTGGACCGCGAAGTCCTGTGCGAGAGCTTGAAGTCCTACGCGGATGCCTGCCAGTCACTTGGTGTCAAGATACCTGTGTGGAGGAACGCAACCTTCTGCCGTAAGTCCACACATGGTACCACAGGCTGTTACTCTCAGGAAACATAGAATTGGAACGGAAGAGTGGGGTGGAGAATAAGAAATTTTTTTTGTTACGTGCCTAGGGGATTTACAGGTAGTTGCCAGAATCAGGGGCACTGTTTTCTGCTTCATTTGCTCAGGTATGATTTAGAATACCCATGGAGCCAAGCAGATCACAGAGAAAATAATGCAGACGGTTAATTTTCCAAAGGGGAGAATACAGCCCAAAGAGATGTCATGTTCTCCAAGTAATGGCCATGTGTTCTGTCTCGGCAGCTGTCACCTGTCCAGCCAACAGTCACTACGAGCCATGTGCTGCAGCCTGCCCTGCCACCTGTGTCGATCCCATGGCTCCTGTCAGCTGCAGCCTGCCGTGCGTGGAGGGCTGTGTGTGCGACAGCGGGTACCTGCTCTACAATGACCAGTGTGTGCCCAGCCAGCAGTGTGGGTGCTGGCACAACGGGCAGCACTACCCTGTGGGCTCCGAGTTCTGGACAGACAACACCTGCTCGTCAAAGTGCACGTGTCCTGCGCGGGGAAGCAAAGTCCAGTGCTTTAACGCCTCATGCCCTGCGGGCCAGTTCTGTGGGGTGCAGGATGGGAGACCTGAGTGCCTCGAGCAATCCTACGGCATCTGCCATGTCCACGGTGACCCTCACTACAACACCTTTGACAAGGTGACGCACAACTTCATGGGCAACTGCACCTACACCCTGGCCAAAGTGTGCTCCAATACCACCTCCCTGCCCTACTTCAACGTGGAGGCCAAGAACGAGCATCGTGGGAACACCAGAGTGTCCTATGTGCGCGAAGTCGTGGTTGAGGTGTACGGAGAGCGCATTGCCATTGTCAAGAAGGAGAAGAGCCAAGTGCTGGTAGGCAGTGGGGCTGGCACGAGCGTGGCACGGCAGCAAGGCAGCAAAGCAGGGCTGGCTTTTCTTGGCCTGGCATGGCATGGCGAGTAGCAGGCACCTTCCTTGTCCCAGGCGTGGGTGGGTTCCCCTGAAGTCACTGGGTTGCTTTCTTTTTCTTTTCTGGAGGGGCTGAGGAGGAAGAGGCAAATGGGGAATGTGGGCGACGGTGACCAGTGGCCCCTGCAGGGAGCAGAACACAGCCACGGCTCTGCAAGCCAGAGGGGCAACTGGGTGTGAGGGCATTGCGGGCTCTGGTTTGCTGCTCCCGGGCTGGGAGCAGATTTCCCTGTGGCATGAGACCCAGGGATGCCAGGGACAAGTCCAGGGCCTGGGCCCATTGCGGTGTGTCTGCCCTAGGTGAACAATGTGCGCCAGACCTTGCCGGTGAGTGCAGCGGGAGGTGCCATCACGGTGGGCAGGAGTGGCCGCTACATTGTCCTGGAGACAGACTTTGACCTCAGAGTGTCCTACGACACTGACCACTCGGTGGAGGTGAAGGTGCCCACCACTTACTTCAACCTGACCTGTGGCATGTGTGGGAACTTCAACAACCGTAGGGAGGACGATTACATGATGCCCAACGGGCAGCAAGCCGCAGACTCCAATGAGCTGGGGGAGAGCTGGCAGGTGCCAGAGAGTGACTCATCTTGCGGTGTCCCCGACCCCTCCCCACCCTGCAGTGCGGAAGAGGAGAAGCTCTACCGATCGGACCAGTTCTGTGGCATGCTGACTGCCAGGCCTGGCTCTTTTGAGAAATGCCACGCTGTGATCAACCCCCAGAGCTACTTTGAGACCTGCTTCTATGACCTGTGTGCCCTGAATGGTGGCCAGGAGGTCCTGTGTGCCGCTCTGGAGGCCTACGCTGATGCCTGCCAAGCAGCCGGTGTGACTCTTCTTCCCTGGCGGAATGCCACCTTCTGCCGTGAGTACCTGCTTTGTAATTGCCAGAAGGGAAATGTTCCGCTCCCTGTAACCAGAACCTCTGGCCACAGCAAGTCTTTGGCCTTCCACTTCTCAGAAGGTCCTCCTTCCTTGAAGGCTTGCTGGTCTCAATTGTCCCTTTCCCATTGCAGCCCTGCTGTGCCCCGACAACAGCTACTATGACCCTTGCATGACTGGCTGTCCTGCCACCTGTGTTGACCGACAAGCCCCGCTGAACTGCTCCAAGCCCTGCACGGAGGGCTGCGCATGTACCTCAGGCTTCCTCCTCAGCGGAGACACGTGTGTGCCCGAGGCCCACTGTGGCTGCCTCTTTGAGGGCAACTACTACAGCGTGAGTGAAAACCCTGCCCTGGCTTGCACCCCTCCCAGGGCACTCTCTTGCCTCTGCTTTCCTGCCTGATAGACTGACGCTTGGTGTTCGTCTGCCTGCAGGAAGGCGAGTACTCTGTGAGCGAGGACTGCGCTCGCCAGTGCCGGTGTGAAGCCAAGGGCCAGATGGTTTGCTCTCCGTTGTCCTGTGGTGAGGATGAGGTCTGCAAGATCCAGGATGGCCAGAGGGGCTGCTACCCAGCCAGCACTGCTCTCTGCCACATCTATGGCGACCCGCATTACAGCACCTTCGATGGGAAGCTTCACCACTTCCAGGGCTCTTGCAACTACACGGTGGTGACAGGCTGTGACAACTCCTCCGTTGGGTTCAGTGTCACCACCCGCAACGAACATCGTGGCAGCCAGAGCTGGACAGCTCTGAACTCGGTGGCACTGTCCGTGGAAGGCCTCCACATTGCCCTGCTCAGGAACAAGGCGGTCTACGTAAGCCCCTCGTTTTTACACCTGGGAACAACAGATGCCCTGGCCACCCTTAAGTACCACTCTGTCCGTGAGAAGGGCTTGATATTCCCTGAGCCTGCTGGTGTGCTCACGTAAGAGCATGGCGAGGCTCTGAGCGGTGCTGAAATGGCTGCTTGTGCAGCAAGAGATTTTTGGCTTGTTTTCCTTAGCTTTCGGTGTGGCATCTGTAGAGTTGCTGCTGTTCTCATAGGCCTGGGCAGGGTTTCTCCTACCATCAGTACTCCTGACTCCTGGGGCCGTGGCACCATCACAGTGAAGAGCAGTGACCTGCCAGTGGAGGGCATCTGTTTACGCTTCTGTCTCGCTCTGTCCCTCTTTTTCAGATCAACGGTGCTCTGGCCTCCCTGCCTGCTTCTCCCACCCCCGGTGTAAGCATCTCCCTGAGTGGCTCCTATGTGCGGGTTTCTACCGAGCTGGGCCTGCAGCTGCTGTTCGATGGAGATGATGAGCTCCTAGTGAAGGTGTCTGAGAAGCACAAGGGCAAGCTGTGTGGGCTGTGTGGGACGTACACTGGGAACCAGCAAGATGACTTCATGCGACCTGATGGGGTTGTCGTGCCTGACTTCAATGACTTTGGGGCCAGCTGGATGGTGCCGGATGACGAATGGCCGTGAGTCTTTGTTCCCCTGCATCGGTGATGGACAAAAAGGAGCATGGGAGAGGGGAGCTGTGAGGGGCAGAAGCAGGGAGGGTTGGTAATGGTAGGCACGGGCACATGGTGCGTGGGAGAGGAGGAAGGCAGTTGCGACAGTGTGCGTGAGAGCACGTAGAAGCTCCACTGCAGCATACGTATCATCCTTGCATCTCACCTCTGTGCTCCACCCAACAGTGGGATGTCCTGTGTGCAAGTGGGTGCCAGACGTGTGGCCGTTCCCCTTTCCTCTCAAGGTTGGCTTGTTTATGGCACTGTCCAGGCCTCTCCGTGAGGTCAGGGTGCATTGTGCTCTCTGCTCTCTCCCCATAGGCGCTCAGCTCTGGGGTCCTTGGTGACCTCTGTGCACGGCTGTGCCCTCCCAGTCCTCTGTGGACCATGTTGCCCACCCTTGCAAGAGACAGCCCTGGGCACCTTCTCTTATCGAGGGCTGTGGACTCCAGAGGCTGAGGTTTTGGCTGGGACAAGGTCCGGAAATGGCGTGGCTGGAGCCCACAGGCTGCTGTGAGCTCAGGTCTGCCTGTCTTCTTCCTAGGTGTGACCCAGCCATCAACCCGCCCGCGTCCTGCTCCCCCTCTGAGGAGGATGCAGCTAACAAGCAGTGTGCAATCCTCACGCAACTTGGTGGCCCGTTCCAGCCATGCCATGCAGTTCTACCACCCAAGACGTACTTTGAGAGCTGCGTCTATGACCAGTGTGCCACGGGCGGCAGCGTGGAGCAGCTCTGCAGTGACTTGGAGGCCTATGCTGCAGCGTGTGCTGAGGCAGGCGCTGCCCTGGGAGACTGGAGCGCTGGCACTGTCTGTGGTAAGTGTTCTGTTGATTTCCATTGTGGCCCAGATTCAAGGAATGAGGCAGTGGTGGTGGAGGTTTGCCCATGTGTCACTTAACAGTGCTGGTGGGCCAGCCCTTGGGTGAAGAGTCTCTTTGCAACGGGGATATTGTGGATTTCCTCTGCTGTGCTCCTTTTGCCATGATGTGGGGGTGTTTGGGAAGGTGCAACATCCCCTTTTGGGAACAAATCTCCATTATGAAACCCGTCATCTCCACCTCTCTTTCACTGTACATCCAGCAGCTCCTACAACCTCGTCCCCGTTGCCAGGCACCTCAACGCGGCCTCCAGATACAACAATATCACCTGCACCTGGAACAGGCACAGGTACTGTTGTGTCCCATTCATGTGTTTTACGGGGTGTGCTAGGCACCCAGCTTGTGCACTTCCACTCGATCGGCCATCCTCACCTGGCCTGAGCATGCCAGGGATGTAAGCGTGCCCTGGGGGACACAGAGGAAAGCTGTCCCGTCCTCACCCTAGAATCTCTGCTTTCCTCTCTGCGCCATACCCAGCTCCCTCAGCAGACTGCAATTTTGACTGCACATTCGACAACGACTTCTGTGAGTGGGTCCAGGCAGATTACAGCAGCATTGACTGGATGAGAAACAAGGGTCCAACTCCCACGCCGGATACCGGTCCCTCCTCTGACCACACGACAGGAGGTAGGAACAGCAATCTGTACACAGCGGTCCCTCTGGCAGAGGCGTGTCCCTGGGAAGATGCAACTAACCTTTTCTAAGAGCAAATTCAGGCCACATGTTTCCTGACCTTGATCCAGAGCCTTTTTGTGGCTGTCTTTTGCAGAGCCAGAGCCATCCTTCAGGAAGCGCTGCAGGGCTGGGAATCAGCCTGCGGTACCTCAGGGCAGGCAAGGACCTGCCAGGCAAGGGGGAAAGTAATGCCAAAGTTTGATGACCTGGCTTGTTTTAGAACAAGAACGGGTCTCCTTTTTAGGAGACGGCGGCTTCTCCAGTAGCCAGCAATGAGTGGGACGCAAAGTGGCAGAGCCATGCGAGGACTGTGGCAATGCATTAGAGGTGGTGCCATTACCCAGTCCAAGCCATACAGAGAACATGGTTCATAGGTGGAGTCAGGCCTGGGGAGTATTGCGGCTAGCAAAGGACCTCTGTTTGCTCTCCCCTCCTTTTGCCTGCCTTGACGCCCTGGAGGGGTGCTCCAGGACTGTGCTTGGGTTGTCTCTGGCTGCTTTGTCTGGATTTGATACGCATGTGATGGTGTGTCTCACACTGTATTTCAGATGGCTATTACATCTACCTGCAAGGGAGCAATGCCCTCCCTGGCTTTGTTGCTCAGCTGATCAGTCCAGTGTGCAATTCAGAAGGACCACACTGCTTCCGCTTCTGGTATCACATGTACGGAGCGGCTGAAACAATGGCCCTGCGGGTGTACGTGGTTAAGGATGAAGACCTAGAGCTGGTCTGGAGCAGCGTTGGGAACCATGGGGACAGATGGAACTTGGGAGAGGTCACAGTGCACAGCACAGGAAACATGCAGGTAAGGGCACAGGCTCTCGCTGCTGTCTGAGATGAGCCGTGCTTTCTAATGACACTTCACACATGCGGCCGGAGCTAATGCTGGGAAATGTCCCTTCCCTTAGATTGTCCTGGAGGGCGAATGGGGTGAAGATATCCGCAGTAACATAGCGTTGGATGATCTGTCCATCGAAGAAGGCTCCTGCGAAGGTACAAGTCTTGTCTTGGGGAAGGGCAGCTTGAGAGATGTCACTGAGGCGGAAGGCTACGCTTAGAGGCAGGGGCACGGGTTCTCTTTGCAGTGCCCTGTAGGCCAGTGGTGCAGCCTGTGCCCATGCAGGCTTTGCTCTGAGAGACTGGAGCACTGGCCCTGGCTGCAGTCGCTACTTAGTTCATGTATTAGAAGGCTCACAGCCAAGACGCTGAGCATAGGTACTGAAGACTCTAATCTGCTTTTGTCACCCAGCTGTGATGGTGGCGGAGCCCTTGAGTGGCATGGTTGTTTCCAATCCCTGCCCTGGGCCTCTCTGGCCGTGGTGTTGATGTGTTTGGGAAGTTTGGGTCAGCTTCCTGGAGCAAAACTCACATGTCAGCTCAGATGTCCACTGACTCTCTCTTGTGCTAGATTCATCGACACCAAAACCCACCCTCCCCTTGCCAGGAACTACAACACAGCCTCCGCGCACGCCATCACCACCAAGACCCACACCGAGCTCAGGTACTCTCTTGCTCCCTCCCAGTTTTCTACTGCTTGTGTCAAGCTTTCAATTAGCTTTCATTGAGGCTCATGGCCAAGAGAGGGAGTGTCTGTGTTGAAGTTCTATGCGTCAATTCCTGTCACCTTTGTATGATATGTGATGGGAGACCACTTGGGCGCTGCAGTATTTTTTGCGGATCACTATGCGATCTCAACCCAGGGCCTCTCTGGTCACAGTGTTGGGTTTTTGGGAACAATGGACCTGCTGCCTGCAACGAATCCCTCGTGCTGGCACTGATCTCCTCCAACTCTCTCTTGTGCTAGGCCCATCCACTGGAGAACCTAGGACCACCTTGCCAAACACATCTCAGTCTGCTTATACACCGAGACCCACGCCAAGCTCAGGTACTGCCACATCCTGTCTCTGTCTTCTAGTGCTTGTGGCAAGTGTTCGTTTGTCTTAATTTAAGCCTGAAGACTAAGGGATGAAGTGATTGTGGTGAAGGAGCTGCGTGTCTCTTTCTGTCACTCATCCATGCTAGTGGGAGGACTCTCAAGTACTGGAGTTTTCAGTGAGGACCCACTGTCGGATCCCTGTCGTGCGCCTCTCTGGTCATGGTGTTGGATGTTTGGAAAGGGTTTTGCTTGCCACAAAACTCCCATATTGGTGCATCTCTCCTCTACCTTTCTCTTGTTCTAGGTCCATCCACCGGAGAACCTGGGACCGCCTTGCCAAGCACAACACCACCTCCTGATACGCCAAGACCAACACCAAGCTCAGGTACTGCCACATCCTGTCTCTGTATTCTAGTGCTTCTGGCAAGCGTTCGTTTGTTTTAATTTAAGCCTGAAGACTAAGGGATGAAGTGATTGTGGTGAAGGAGCTGCGTGTCTCTTTCTGTCACTCATCTATGCTAGTGGGAGGACTCTCAAGTACTGGAGTTTTCAGTGAGGACCCACTGTCGGATCCCTGTCGTGCGCCTCTCTGGTCATGGTGTTGGATGTTTGGAAAGGGTCTTGCTTGCCACAAAACTCCCATATTGGTGCATCTCTCCTCTACCTTTCTCTTGTTCTAGGTCCATCCACCGGAGAACCTGGGACCGCCTTGCCAAGCACAGCACCACCTCCTGATACGCCAAGACCCACACCAAGCTCAGGTACTGCCATGTCCTGTCCCTGTCTTCTACTGCTTGTGGCAAGTGTTCAGTTGTCTGTCTTTGAGTCTCATGACCCAGGCATAAATTTCTGTAGTGAATGCACTGCATGTCTCCTGGTATATCCATAGGTGTTGGTGGGAGAGCACTTGAGTCCTGAGGAGTTTTTCTGAGGATTCACTGTGGGATTCCTGTCCTGCGTCCCTCTGGTCATGGTGTTGGGTGTTTGGGATGGTTGGCCTAGGTTCCTGGAGCAATACTCTCATGTCATTGCTGGCATCCACTAATTTTCTCTTCTGCTAGGTCCATCCACCGCACATCCTGGGACTGCCTTGCCGATTGTAACACAGTCTCCTCATACACCGAGACCCACACCAAGCTCAGGTACTGCCACATCCTGTCTCTGTCTTCTAGTGCTTGTGGCAAGTGTTCGTTTGTCTTAATTTAAGCCTGAAGACTAAGGGATGAAGTGATTGTGGTGAAGGAGCTGCGTGTCTCTTTCTGTCACTCATCCATGCTAGTGGGTGGACTCTCAAGTACTGGAGTTTTCAGTGAGGACCCACTGTCAGATCCCTGTCGTGCACCTCTCTGGTCATGGTGTTGGATGTTTGGAAAGGGTTTTGCTTGCCACAAAACTCCCATATTGGTGCATCTCTCCTCTACCTTTCTCTTGTTCTAGGTCCATCCACCGGAGAACCTGGGACCGCCTTGCCAAACACAACACCACCTCCTGATACGCCAAGACCAACACCAAGCTCAGGTACTGCCACATCCTGTCTCTGTCTTCTAGTGCTTGTGGCAAGTGTTCGTTTGTCTTAATTTAAGCCTGAAGACTAAGGGATGAAGTGATTGTGGTGAAGGAGCTGCGTGTCTCTTTCTGTCACTCATCCATGCTAGTGGGAGGACTCTCAAGTACTGGAGTTTTCAGTGAGGACCCACTGTCGGATCCCTGTCGTGCACCTCTCTGGTCATGGTGTTGGATGTTTGGAAAGGGTTTTGCTTGCCATAAAACTCCCATATTGGTGCATCTCTCCTCTACCTTTCTCTTGTTCTAGGTCCATCCACCAGACATCCTGGAACCGCCTTGCCAAGCACAACACTACCTCCTGATACACCAAGACCCACACCAAGCTCAGGTACTGCCACATCCTGTCTCTGTCTTCTAGTGCTTGTGGCAAGTGTTCGTTTGTCTTAATTTAAGCCTGAAGACTAAGGGATGAAGTGATTGTGGTGAAGGAGCTGCGTGTCTCTTTCTGTCACTCATCCATGCTAGTGGGAGGACTCTCAAGTACTGGAGTTTTCAGTGAGGACCCACTGTCGGATCCCTGTCGTGCGCCTCTCTGGTCATGGTGTTGGATGTTTGGAAAGGGTCTTGCTTGCCACAAAACTCCCATATTGGTGCATCTCTCCTCTACCTTTCTCTTGTTCTAGGTCCATCCACCGGAGAACCTGGGACCGCCTTGCCAAGCACAGCACCACCTCCTGATACACCAAGACCCACACCAAGCTCAGGTACTGCCATGTCCTGTCCCTGTCTTCTACTGCTTGTGGCAAGTGTTCAGTTGTCTGTCTTTGAGTCTCATGACCCAGGCATAAATTTCTGTAGTGAATGCACTGCATGTCTCCTGGTATATCCATAGATGTTGGTGGGAGAGCACTTGAGTCCTGAGGAGTTTTTCTGAGGATTCACTGTGGGATTCCTGTCCTGCTTCCCTCTGGTCATGGTGTTGGGTGTTTGGGATGGTTGGCCTAGGTTCCTGGAGCAATACTCTCATGTCATTGCTGGCATCCACTAATTTTCTCTTCTGCTAGGTCCATCCACCGCACATCCTGGGACTGCCTTGCCGATTGTAACACAGTCTCCTCATACACCGAGACCCACACCAAGCTCAGGTACTGCCACATCCTGTCTCTGTCTTCTAGTGCTTGTGGCAAGTGTTCGTTTGTCTTAATTTAAGCCTGAAGACTAAGGGATGAAGTGATTGTGGTGAAGGAGCTGCGTGTCTCTTTCTGTCACTCATCCATGCTAGTGGGTGGACTCTCAAGTACTGGAGTTTTCAGTGAGGACCCACTGTCAGATCCCTGTCGTGCACCTCTCTGGTCATGGTGTTGGATGTTTGGACAGGGTTTTGCTTGCCACAAAACTCCCATATTGGTGCATCTCTCCTCTACCTTTCTCTTGTTCTAGGTCCATCCACTGGAGAACCTGGGACCGCCTTGCCAAGCACAACACCACCTCCTGATACGCCAAGACCCACACCAAGCTCAGGTACTGCCACATCCTGTCTCTGTCTTCTAGTGCTTGTGGCAAGTGTTCGTTTGTCTTAATTTAAGCCTGAAGACTAAGGGATGAAGTGATTGTGGTGAAGGAGCTGCGTGTCTCTTTCTGTCACTCATCCATGCTAGTGGGAGGACTCTCAAGTACTGGAGTTTTCTGTGAGGACCCACTGTCGGATCCCTGTCGTGCGCCTCTCTGGTCATGGTGTTGGATGTTTGGAAAGGGTCTTGCTTGCCACAAAACTCCCATATTGGTGCATCTCTCCTCTACCTTTCTCTTGTTCTAGGTCCATCCACCGGAGAACCTGGGACCGCCTTGCCAAGCACAACACCACCTCCTGATACGCCAAGACCCACACCAAGCTCAGGTACTGCCACATCCTGTCTCTGTCTTCTAGTGCTTGTGGCAAGTGTTCGTTTGTCTTAATTTAAGCCTGAAGACTAAGGGATGAAGTGATTGTGGTGAAGGAGCTGCATGTCTCTTTCTGTCACTCATCCATGCTAGTGGGAGGACTCTCAAGTACTGGAGTTTTCAGTGAGGACCCACTGTCGGATCCCTGTCGTGCGCCTCTCTGGTCATGGTGTTGGATGTTTGGAAAGGGTCTTGCTTGCCACAAAACTCCCATATTGGTGCATCTCTCCTCTACCTTTCTCTTGTTCTAGGTCCATCCACCGGAGATCCTGGAACCGCCTTGCCAAGCACAACACCACCTCCTGATACACCAAGACCCACACCAAGCTCAGGTACTGCCACATCCTGTCTCTGTCTTCTAGTGCTTGTGGCAAGTGTTCGTTTGTCTTAATTTAAGCCTGAAGACTAAGGGATGAAGTGATTGTGGTGAAGGAGCTGCGTGTCTCTTTCTGTCACTCATCCATGCTAGTGGGAGGACTCTCAAGTACTGGAGTTTTCAGTGAGGACCCACTGTCGGATCCCTGTCGTGCGCCTCTCTGGTCATGGTGTTGGATGTTTGGAAAGGGTCTTGCTTGCCACAAAACTCCCATATTGGTGCATCTCTCCTCTACCTTTCTCTTGTTCTAGGTCCATCCACCGGAGAACCTGGGACCGCCTTGCCAAGCACAGCACCACCTCCTGATACACCAAGACCCACACCAAGCTCAGGTACTGCCATGTCCTGTCCCTGTCTTCTACTGCTTGTGGCAAGTGTTCAGTTGTCTGTCTTTGAGTCTCATGACCCAGGCATAAATTTCTGTAGTGAATGCACTGCATGTCTCCTGGTATATCCATAGATGTTGGTGGGAGAGCACTTGAGTCCTGAGGAGTTTTTCTGAGGATTCACTGTGGGATTCCTGTCCTGCTTCCCTCTGGTCATGGTGTTGGGTGTTTGGGATGGTTGGCCTAGGTTCCTGGAGCAATACTCTCATGTCATTGCTGGCATCCACTAATTTTCTCTTCTGCTAGGTCCATCCACCGCACATCCTGGGACTGCCTTGCCGATTGTAACACAGTCTCCTCATACACCGAGACCCACACCAAGCTCAGGTACTGCCACATCCTGTCTCTGTCTTCTAGTGCTTGTGGCAAGTGTTCGTTTGTCTTAATTTAAGCCTGAAGACTAAGGGATGAAGTGATTGTGGTGAAGGAGCTGCGTGTCTCTTTCTGTCACTCATCCATGCTAGTGGGTGGACTCTCAAGTACTGGAGTTTTCAGTGAGGACCCACTGTCAGATCCCTGTCGTGCACCTCTCTGGTCATGGTGTTGGATGTTTGGAAAGGGTTTTGCTTGCCACAAAACTCCCATATTGGTGCATCTCTCCTCTACCTTTCTCTTGTTCTAGGTCCATCCACCGGAGAACCTGGGACCGCCTTGCCAAGCACAACACCACCTCCTGATACGCCAAGACCCACACCAAGCTCAGGTACTGCCACATCCTGTCTCTGTCTTCTAGTGCTTGTGGCAAGTGTTCGTTTGTCTTAATTTAAGCCTGAAGACTAAGGGATGAAGTGATTGTGGTGAAGGAGCTGCGTGTCTCTTTCTGTCACTCATCCATGCTAGTGGGAGGACTCTCAAGTACTGGAGTTTTCAGTGAGGACCCACTGTCGGATCCCTGTCGTGCGCCTCTCTGGTCATGGTGTTGGATGTTTGGAAAGGGTCTTGCTTGCCACAAAACTCCCATATTGGTGCATCTCTCCTCTACCTTTCTCTTGTTCTAGGTCCATCCACCGGAGAACCTGGGTCCGCCTTGCCAAGCACAGCACCACCTCCTGATACGCCAAGACCCACACCAAGCTCAGGTACTGCCATGTCCTGTCCCTGTCTTCTAGTGCTTGTGGCAAGTGTTCGTTTGTCTTAATTTAAGCCTGAAGACTAAGGGATGAAGTGATTGTGGTGAAGGAGCTGCATGTCTCTTTCTGTCACTCATCCATGCTAGTGGGAGGACTCTCAAGTACTGGAGTTTTCAGTGAGGACCCACTGTCGGATCCCTGTCGTGCGCCTCTCTGGTCATGGTGTTGGATGTTTGGAAAGGGTCTTGCTTGCCACAAAACTCCCATATTGGTGCATCTCTCCTCTACCTTTCTCTTGTTCTAGGTCCATCCACCAGACATCCTGGGACCGCCTTGCCAAGCACAGCACCACCTCCTGATACACCAAGACCCACACCAAGCTCAGGTACTGCCATGTCCTGTCCCTGTCTTCTACTGCTTGTGGCAAGTGTTCAGTTGTCTGTCTTTGAGTCTCGTGACCCAGGCATAAATTTCTGTAGTGAATGCACTGCATGTCTCCTGGTATATCCATAGATGTTGGTGGGAGAGCACTTGAGTCCTGAGGAGTTTTTCTGAGGATTCACTGTGGGATTCCTGTCCTGCGTCCCTCTGGTCATGGTGTTGGGTGTTTGGGATGGTTGGCCTAGGTTCCTGGAGCAATACTCTCATGTCATTGCTGGCATCCACTAATTTTCTCTTCTGCTAGGTCCATCCACCGCACATCCTGGGACTGCCTTGCCGATTGTAACACAGTCTCCTCATACACCGAGACCCACACCAAGCTCAGGTACTGCCACATCCTGTCTCTGTCTTCTAGTGCTTGTGGCAAGTGTTCGTTTGTCTTAATTTAAGCCTGAAGACTAAGGGATGAAGTGATTGTGGTGAAGGAGCTGCGTGTCTCTTTCTGTCACTCATCCATGCTAGTGGGAGGACTCTCAAGTACTGGAGTTTTCAGTGAGGACCCACTGTCGGATCCCTGTCGTGCGCCTCTCTGGTCATGGTGTTGGATGTTTGGAAAGGGTCTTGCTTGCCACAAAACTCCCATATTGGTGCATCTCTCCTCTACCTTTCTCTTGTTCTAGGTCCATCCACCGGAGAACCTGGGTCCGCCTTGCCAAGCACAACACTACCTCCTGATACGCCAAGACCCACACCAAGCTCAGGTACTGCCATGTCCTGTCCCTGTCTTCTACTGCTTGTGGCAAGTGTTCAGTTGTCTGTCTTTGAGTCTCATGACCCAGGCATAAATTTCTGTAGTGTATGCACTGCATGTCTCCTGGTATATCCATAGATGTTGGTGGGAGAGCACTTGAGTCCTGAGGAGTTTTTCTGAGGATTCACTGTGGGATTCCTGTCCTGCGTCCCTCTGGTCATGGTGTTGGGTGTTTGGGATGGTTGGCCTAGGTTCCTGGAGCAATACTCTCATGTCATTGCTGGCATCCACTAATTTTCTCTTCTGCTAGGTCCATCCACCGCACATCCTGGGACTGCCTTGCCGATTGTAACACAGTCTCCTCATACACCGAGACCCACACCAAGCTCAGGTACTGCCACATCCTATCTCTGTCTTCTAGTGCTTGTGGCAAGTGTTCAGTTATCTTTCTTTGAAGGTTATGACCAGGGCATATGGATTCTGTAGTGAATGGGCTGCATGCCACCATTTACTTCCAAACCGTATTTGTTGGTGACCACATAAGTCCTGTAGTTTTTTTCTGAGGAGGCACTGGAATCACAGCCCTGGGCCTCTCTGGACATGATGTTATTTTATTTGGGAAGTTTGGGCTAGCTTCCTTTATTAAAAGTCACATGTTGGCACAGATGTCCACTAACTGTTTCTTGTCTCCCCCCATGCCATCACTACCAAGACCCCCACTAAGCTTAGATACTCATCTCTTCCCCATTCTCTTTTTGCCCGTCAGAATTTCTCTGTGTGTTTAATCCATTTTCCTCAGCCAGGTGACATGATTTTTATAGTGGAGGGTCAGAGCTTTTTCTTGCTCACCCAATATACACTGATGTGACAGTGCTTCAGCGTTGGACCTTCTCTGAGTAATGACAGTGTAACTCCTGCCCTTTGTCCCTTTTACCACAGTTTTGGGGTTTTTGGTAACAATAGACCAGCTGCTTGATAGTTATCTCCCATACCCTTTATTGTCTTGTCCTTAAATACATAAGGTATCCTGTTCTGTGTCAAGTTTTCAAGTGTTATACAGGGTTTTTTTGGTGGTATTTTTGTTTTACAGTTATTGTTTGTAGTATTTTGAAATTTAATTTAGCTTCCCATTTTTTTTATATATAAACTTTTTATTTTGTCCTTAAAAAGACTGAGTTGTTGTGGTTATTGTAATTTTAATGCTTAGGAAACACTCTGTATTTCAGTTTTAAGTGTTTCTTTCGTCCAATTTTAAGCACTAATCCTTCTACAGATGTTGGCTCGCTAAGTACAAGAGACTGCCCGCTCATCTTGTCAGTTTGGATGTCTTCTGCATTTTTATATTTTTTAATAATGTTTTTGTATATAGTTCCTGGATTTTAATAGTTTATATGTGAGTGGTTAAGGTTGACATGCAGACACAACCCTAAGTGTAGCTACTTTTGTAATGTGCCATTGAAAATCAGAGAAGGACAGAACTCTCTTCAGGATTTTTTGTTGTGGTTGATAATCATCATAATGCACCTGCAAAGTCGGCTGTGCTAAGATTTGATGGGAAGACTTTTTGTTGAAAATGGGAATTTCTTATTAGCACTCAAAACCTTACCCAGCTCACACACACACATGCATGCTGTGTACCTCTATTGGCACATAGTATCTCTGGCTAGTTCATTTTGATATTTTTCAAAAGTATGTCTGCAGTGTTCAAGAGGAATTCTATAACTGATGTGAGTACGGAACCCCAGACAGCTGGTAGTGCAGCAGTCTATTCGGCTAACCAACCCTGTACGTTTTTTGATTAAATTCATCTTATTTATTCAGAAATAACCTTTCAGACATGGACATTAAAAACTCACTGCTCCACTTTATATAATGATGTCTTAATAATGACGCTTTTCTTTATATCAGTGCTTTTTGCTTATATTTCACCCTCAGACTTCAGCACAGATTTCTGATACACAAGAGTACAGATTCTTTATTGGTTCAAAGATAGGAGACTGTGTTGGGGTTTGGAATGTTTTTTGACTGATGCCATCACTGTTATATGTAAGCAGCAATTACAAAGTGAAGCAAACAAAGTGGGAACAAAGCAACTACGGAAGTCTGGTAGAGATTCAGAGGGAATTTGTCTTTCTTTCTTCCCAGGCCGTGCTTTCTGCAGTGCCTCTGGGGATCCACATTATAACACTTTTGACCACAGAGTTCATAATTTCATGGGAAATTGCACTTACACCCTCTCCAAAGTGTGCAACATCTCTGAGGGGCTTCCATACTTCGATGTATCCACAACGAATGAGCACAGAGGAGCCAACACCAAAGTCTCTTATGTGAAGTCAGTGCAAGTGGAAGTCTATGGCAACCATATATCTTTGCTGAAAAACAGGAAAGTGAATGTAAGAGAATACTTATTTAATAGACGTGTATCTTTTTAAGCTGACATGCAGATAAAGAAATGTTTTCTCTTTAGAGTTTACAGCAAACTTTTTTTATTAGTTAAATGTACCTCTTTTAGTGAGACGTCTAACAAATTTGCTTAGAAGTGTTGTTTGATTACTCCCAGTTCCCTTGTGCACAAGGTCATATATTTCACTAATCTATTCTAGCTACTGGAAGTTGTAGGAATACCAGCAGCCATACACTAACTTTTGCAACTTGCTGCATAGGTGAATGGCAGCAGAATGAACCTGCCTATATATATTGAAAAGAAGATCAGTATTCAAAGCACTGGTGGATATGTTCTCTTGGAAACTGACTTTGGACTGTGGGTGAGATATGATGGAAATCACTATGCAGAAATCTCTGTGCCCTCTGATTACAGTGGTCTGCTCTGTGGCCTCTGTGGTAAGTCATAGGCTTAGTCACTTTTTAGTGAGTTGTGGAGGCTGGTGATTACTTAAACTTATTTTCTTATGATGTCACATTTTTTCTACACACAACTGTTCCTTGCCAAGTGGACTAGAATTTAGAGCAGTGAAGAAAACTTCCTGGAATTTTTAAGTTTCTAAGAAATGTTACTTATAAAATTCCTGTTAATGTGCTGTCCATTTGGAATGTTGTGAGGTGTATCTACAAATTACACTTTTAGCCAAATAAAAACCCTCACTTCAGTTCTACAGTTTAAATTCAGGAAGAGTAATGATTTACATGCGTCTACAAAAGAACTCTACATTTTCCCGTTGTTTACATTCTGATGTATTTGTCCTTTGCTGGGTGTGAGGAACGCTATACCATTTCATTTGTGAATCATAAAAACCTGAGTCTGTTTCCACAGTAGAGAGAAATCTTCAGAATAGCTTACTGTCAACATCCTCAAGCTTTCCTGCTGCTGTTTTCCTCTGCAGTTTTAGGAGGTATTTTTACAATCTGAATGATCGTGTTTATATAATCAAAGGGGAAAAAAGAAAAGCTGAAGAAATAAAAGAAAAAGTAGACCACTAAAGCTTATTTTACCTGTTTTTTTTAATTCCAGATAAAACATGCTGTGTCTACATTAAAACAAAGCAATGACAAGGATCCAATACAGATAAACCTGAGCTGACAGACTTGATGAATAAGAAAGAAAATTCGTACTTTATTCCCAAAATTCAAATATCACCAAATATTAAATGCTATATATGATACAAAGCATAGAGGCCCTTTAGAGTCCTATGAGAAAGATCAGACAAAAAGGGCACAATCTGCTGTGTTCTGTAAGAAATTCTGTTGCAGTAGGATACCAAAGTAAATAAGTCACAGGTGGCTTATATAGCTAATGAGAGTAGGAGCTTGCTGGAATTAGTAGTGGTTAATTTTTCATCAGCAACGTTGCTAATGTCTGAACCTGAGCAGAGTTAGTTGCAACAACATTCTGAAATCCAGGTGATTTTCAGGATGGAAATGGGACTGTAGAAATTACAAGAGTAGTTTGTCTTGTGAGTTTCTGATTATTCTTTGATTTGGATCATCTGAAATTTCCTACTTCAGTTATTTCCCCATGAGTTTTTCACACTTTCAGTTCATGAAATCTACCTAAGAATGTAATGGTGCAAAAAACACCATTCAGGTTTTAGTCCAGCATTCTACAGGTAGGATCCAAGGAAATTAGTTGAGTTTTTTTTAGCTAAGCAATTTTTTCTTGTATGCAATACAACCTAGTTACAAAAGAATTACAGACTACTTGCTTCAAGTCCACAAGTCTCTGAAAAGCAGCTCTTGTCAGTGGTCAAAGGCTAAAACACAACTGAGCTCTTCTTATTTTGCATATACACGGTGATGTCGCATATATACTCTCCCTAGTTCATTGTAGTTTATTTTACAGCCTGAAACCTAGATTTGATCTACAGGTGAGAACTTCATGTGTCCCATAAATCTCTTTTTACCCTCACAGGTAATTATAATGGTGATCCAAATGATGACAACAGAAAGCCTGATGGTGGCACTGCAAGTGGTTCCACTGATCTTGGACAAAGCTGGCTTGTGCCTGAGAATAACACCATGTATGTATATTAATTTAATCACATGGCATTTGCTAATCAAACTTTATAAATCCAAACATCTCTCCACTCACTGGCTTTGTCATCGAGTACCATTATGCATCTTTCAGCTGCTCATTAGAAGTTGGGACCTGCTCCTTTACATTAAACAGGGAATGAGGGCTTGTGTCCTTTAAGTCTTGTTTTTCCAAGCAAGAACTGTCTGCTGAATGTGAGGGGGGATGGGACTTCAGTCCAGTTCCCTGATTGGAAACCATAACCAGCTGGATACCATGGCTCTTTTTGCAGCTAAGAATAAGCCTTTGAATAGCCCAGAAGGCATCAAAAAGGGAGTCCATTCAGTGATCAGGCTGACATCAGTGAGCCTTGTGACTAATAAAATACACTCTGTTGTGCAGGGTTGTCATGTGTCAATCTTCCACTTCCAAATCTGATGGTAAGAGATGTAAGACACATTTGATTTTGCTTGTTTTCCCTAGATGCTCCAGTGGAACAGAACAGCAGTGTGATCCTGTGCTGGAGAGTGAAGCAAAGAAGAGCACAGCATGTGGCATGATCACAGACCCAACAGGTAGTATGTTGGTAGTTCTCTGTGAGCCATGGCATGGGGCACTGTATAGCTTGTGTTGTCTCCTTTCTATAGTCCATTGTTCTGAGCTCGTATTAAACATATAAAACCTTCATTCTTAATGGCCAACATAAAACTCATAGGTACTTGGTCAAGATATGTCAAATATTCAGACAGTGCTACTGTGTCCATGAAATTATGTGAGCATCTGTGAAGGGAGCTATAGCTGTTCTTTGCTTTATAATGACTTGCACTCTGCTTGCTAAGAGAAACAGTTTAGAGAGCACTGTAATTGCATGTATTACAGATACTTTATCTGAAATACTGTACATGATCCCTGCATTGTACAGCCCCTGCAGTTGTTTAGAATAAGTGGCTTTCCTAGCCAACAACTCTTAATTTATATAAGCTATCTCGTATCAGTCATGCAGAAAGAAGAAAACCTGATCTGGAGGGCCAAGTCTCATTGTGCATGCTCCATCTCAAGTGTTGGTTTAACTTATTAAATAAAATTAACCTGGAGCACTCACAATACATTTACCATGACAGAAAATAGATGGTGTTGGTGATCTAGTAATTCCACTTTTGTTTTTTTATCCTTCTATGTATCTTGATTTACACAGGAATCTTCAAGGATTGTCATTCCAGAGTGCTTCCAGAGAATTTCTTTGACAACTGTGTTTATGACATGTGTTTCACTGATGGACAGGCAACATCCTTATGCTATGGACTGCAGGCCTATGCTGAGTCATGTATCAATGCTGGGATATGCATAGAGTGGAGGAGTGCTACCCTTTGCCGTGAGTGTTTTGACTTACAAAGATCTGTTCTGGATTAAAACATCAAAAGTATGCACATTTCCTCTACCTTTTTCATACATGTTATTTCATTTTATGTGATGTTTTGAGTATAACCTTTTGTCATATCTTAAGCCTGCTTCAGTTTCAGTACCATTCCAGCATTTGTATAAAACACTAATTTTTAAGAACATTTGGATATGCAGGTCTAACCCTTAAAGTTTTAATAATTTACTACTGGCTTCTTGGAAAAGTTTGATTACATTCAACTATCTTATGTGAGCTTCTGCATTGGGGAAATAACTGTTGCTTTGCTCCACTGAAAATCTACCATCCTCAGTGTAAGCAGAGCTGGTAGTCCTACATACACAAATGCTTATAGATGGCTTTTGGTTAAAAAGCTACTTTAATAAGAAACCTTGAGAAATAGCTGTTTCTAGGAAGTTTACAAGTATTTCTCTATAAAGCAAAGAAATCAAGTATTCTCACTTATCTCCCAATTAATTTTCTTCAGAATGACCTTTTGAGGAATTTCATATAATGAACTCTTATTTCTCAGAGTAAAGCTTTCCAGCAAGAAAATCCTTTGTATGCAGCACTTTCCAGTGTCAGACTTTCTAAAAGCAATTTTAAATATTTTCAGGAGCAAACCGTGTGAGTGTCAGAAAAACCTTTATCATTATTTTGCCCTTTTGAGTGATCTTACTTTTTTTTTTCCTCTCTAGCAATATCCTGTTCTGGAGGCAGCATCTACAAGAGCTGCGGTACTAGGTGTCCCTCTACCTGTTTGAACATCTCAGCAGCTGATTCGTGCAGTTCCTTGCCAGTGGAAGGTTGCTTCTGTAAGGAAGGCTATGTTTTGAGTGGAGAAAAATGTGTGCCAGAAAACAGCTGTGGTTGTGTTGATGAAAAAAACCAGTATCATGAGGCAAGTTACTTCTGACATTTAAAGAAAAAAAAACAACCAACAAACCTGGCAAACAGGGGATCTCATTCTTTATCACCATGAGAGCAAAACATGTTAAAAACACTAACACAATTATTATTTATGCCATTAATAGCAGCAAATAGACTGATTTTGCCAGCCTTCTTGATCTGTGAGCTGTGTAATACAATTTCCCAAAAGCATCATATATCATGCACATTCAAATACTAATAATTTGACTGTCCCTTATGGTATTACCTTCCAATTTATTTTATAGTACATATACTTCTACATTGTTTTTTTCGCTCAGCTGGATGAAAGCTGGTTTACCAGTTATCCCTGCACTGAACGCTGCACCTGCAAGGCTAATAACACCATCATATGCACATCATGGGAGTGTGGAGTCCAAGAGGAATGCAGTATTCAGGATGGAGTACTGGGATGTCATTCCAATGGTAAGTCCTACCTGAAAACAGTTCTCAGTGTCAGTTCTATCATTAGATCCTTCTTCTCATTCTAGCTTTATTGTAAGTATCTTTACGTATGGGATTGCAAAGAAATCTCAAATGACTGCTGCCAGTGCTAAGAGAAGAAAAGATATGATGAACTTTCTTGAAAGCATAGATACCCTTCTGTTGTAGTGGATATCAGCAAAAACTGATGCCACTCAAAAGCTTGCAAGGTCACAAGCTCTAAATTTGGGAATTTTTGAGAACTGCATTTCTGAGAGTCTGAGTAATGGTAAATGCATTAAGTATAGATATATATAAATGAAAAGATATTTACTTTTAGATCTACACCTGTATGTATTTTTATATAGCTATGTAGGAAAGCTCTGTATTAGTCTCAACAACTATAAATCATAGCTACAACATATAGCAATATATATAATATTGTAATATATATATAAATATAGAAATATATAAAGGGGTTCATTTGCTGCCAAGTTGCCAGTTTGCCATAATTTGCAAATTTAATTTAGGAGACACTTTCTGGAAATTTCCAAATTGGTGTGAACCTGAGATACCTCTGTGAAGGTTTGCCCGCATAATGATAACGATTAGGTTGCTGCACTAATGGTTGCACTTTGGTTAGCTGAATCCATGGTGAAATCCAGTCCAAAGTTCTTAGATAATTTTTTCACCTTCAGGCCAAGCAACATGTCAAGTGGCAGGAGATCCACACTATCTCACTTTTGATGGAATGATGTACACTTTTCTGGGTACCTGCACCTACACCTTAGTTGAGGTTGTCAACACCAACAGTGTTATTCCTATAACCATCCTTGGCAAGAATGAAGACAGAGGACTAAGAGGGGCCACGTACCTGAAAGAAGTCTACATAGATGTGTATGGTGTACGAATCACCCTTCAGAAAAAACAAGGAATCCTGGTAGGTGGTGGTGCTCTTTATTCTGTCAAGAAGTAACTTAAGATTAGCCCACTACAGTAGCTATAGGAAAAACTATGTTTCCTAAGAAATATGTACATGTGGGCACCTCCATTCACTGGGTATCACAAGGAAACATAATTTCTCACTAGTTCCCAAGGCTTCAGTTTGGGGTTTACTGTTCTACTGGACCTATCTTGGAGGCAGAGCCCAGAGCCTCCAGACTGGAAGACTGCTGCCTGAACCAAAGAATGGGGCTTCCAACTTCAATAGCTGTTGTCAATAGCTAGCTAACAAGAGCAGAGGAAAAGGGAGTCATACTGTATTGATCTAGCATAGCATGAGAATCTGTGGCACTACCAAAGGCAGGGAATCTACCCTATGGATGGGTAAGAGCTTGCTCTCTACCAAGGATCTTTCCAGCTCCCTGTTAAAGGCACAGGCTGAATTCCATCCAGCTCTCCTCAGCTTAGTCTCATTCCTGCAACCCGTAGTTGGAATATGCAGTGGTGGAAGTGTAAAAGAGGTAAAACTGTCATTGAGGAGTCTTCAGCACTTCAAGGAATATAGACTGTAAGCAGAAAAGCTTTCATGGAAGAATGTCCATACTGACAAATTACATGTCTCCCCAGCTGAACAATGAGAGAGTCTACACTCCATTTGAGAACCGGTTGCGAGGCGTGTCCATTGGAAACGTTGGCAGATTTATAGTAGTGGAAACTGACTTCGGTGCGATAATAAAATATGATGGCAATCACTACCTGGAAATCACCCTCCCACAGTCTTATTTCTCAAAGGTAAGATTTAGTATGTAAACATGTGGGACTGTTCCAAAACTGCTGCTTTGTGCATTTACTTCTAATTTCTTTTATTTCTGTGTTTTGCTGTTGCATCTTTCTTTGTAGCTGTATTGTGGCACGTTATTTTTTTTCCTTTCTATTTTTTTTCTCTTCACAACAATGTCCTTGCATTCCAAAGGGGTAGTGAAAGAAAATGGCTGGGCTAGGGGAATGCATCTAGTTTCTAAAATTAAACACCTTGAAGGCTTAGGGAACCACAGATTTACTGCAGTTTCTATTTTATTTCTTATGAGTATGTCTGCAATGGCTGGTATAAGATTGGGTGTTGGTGGTGATTTGGTCATATCATTTCACAGGCAATGAACAAGAAGTTATTGGGGAAGCTGATATGGAACAGATTGTGCCTAGACTATGGTTCTTTTTCATTTGCAGGTACAAGGCATGTGTGGTAATTTCAATGATAATAGTGAAGATGATCTGTCCTTGCCCAATGGTACACTCGTCAGTGTCCCACAGTTTGGAAATAGCTGGGAAGTGGAGGAAGACAGTGACGAAGGGTAAATGTAACTTCTTTTCATATTTTCTATCTTTGAGAAAGCATCCTTTCAATTGTTTTGACCATTTGCTACTTTGTAACATTTAAGTAGCATATATGAGACTTTTCTTTTCTTGAAAATGAAGCTCAAAAATAAGCCATACCACAGAAAAACATTGCACAGGCCAGAGGGTAGCCACAGACTTTCTATTCATCTACATACACACTCAGGGAATCAGTTTTGGGGCAACTCAAAGTGCGGACATAGCCTCTGGCTTACACTGAAAACACCTAGAGCAGGAAGACGGTGTTGAGGAGCAGTAAGGGCTGGGTGCTGCCGGGGACAGGGAGACAAGTATGATAAAACAGCCAAGAGAATGGTGGTTTCACCATCCTACACTATGCAAGCAAGGCAGGCCAAAGGGTGGAAGTCAGGGTTGGCCAAGAGTCCATATCGCCACCCAAGTTGGCAGTGACAAAATGGTCTGAGGTCTGAGGTCAAGCTGAGAAGTCAATCCTCTAGTCAGGGTCAAGTTCAGTAAGAGTAATGAAGGTTAGACACAGCATGGTGATTGCCAGGCAGATCTACTTCTGCCTAATCTTTCATTCATAGACAGAAAGACTAGCTAGACAGAAAGTATCCAGCTTTGTTCATTTAATACATTTCAGTAGAAACAAATTTTTCAGTTTCAGTCTCAGTCTTACATATGCCTTTGAAAGTTTAATGTAGCTATGTCTGTGCTTTCATGCAGTTGTTTATCAGACTTAAGAGAAGATGATGCTCCTCCTTGCACTTCTGAGAGTAAACCAGTCATTGAAAGCCAGTGCAATGTCCTAAAATCAGACAATTTCAAAGCATGTAATGATCTAGTCAAGCCTGAAGACTTCATACAGATCTGCATCTATGACATGTGCCAGTATGATGGCATGAAGTCTGCCCTTTGTGACATAGTTCAAGTCTATGTAGACACCTGCAGGAATCATGGAACCACCATTAAATGGAGGAATAGCACATTCTGTCGTAAGTGCACAAGCAAGTGAAAAATGAAACTTGGATGGTTAATAACATGAAAACAAATTAGTTGGATTAGGTGACAAAATTATGTAAAAAAAAAATGAAACTCCAATTCTTACAAAATGTAATTTTATTATTCTACTCTGCTCTTGTGAGACCTCACTTGGAGTATTGTGTGCAGTTCTGGTGTCCTCAACATAAAAAGGACATGGAGCTGTTGGAACAAGTCCAGAGGAGGGCCATGAGGATGATCAGGGGACTGGAGCACCTCCCATATGAAGACAGGCTGAGAAAATTGGGGCTGTTCAGCCTGGAGAAGAGAAGGCTGCGTGGAGACCTTATAGCAGCCTTCCAATATCTGAAGAGGGCCTATAGGGGTGCTGGGGATGGACTCTTCATTAGGGACTGTAGTGAGAGGACGAGGGGTAATGGATTCAAACTTAAACAGGGGAAGTTTAGATTGGATATGGGGAAGAAATTCTTTACTGTAAGGGTGGTGAGGCCCTGGAATGGGTTGCCCAGGGAAGCTGTGAATGCTCCATTGCTGGCAGTGTTCAAGGCCAGGTTGGACAGAGCCTTGGGTGTCATGGTTTAGTGTGAGGTGCCCCTGTACATGGCAGGGGGGTTGGACTAGATGATCTTAAGGTCCTTTCCAACCCTACCTATTCTATGATTCTATGATTCTATTATGATTTTGTAGCTTCAGTGTTGCACTGAATTGTGTTTAGGTTGAGCTAAACCCAGTGATAACTCAAGACTAGACAACTTATGCATAGTAATGTGGAGTTTAGTAGGCAAATGAGATATTGCAATAAACCTAAAATGGAGCAATAATGTAACCAGAAGCAAACCAAAACAGTGGAATACTGTGTTTTGACACAGGGCTCAATGCCACTCACTGTGTTTTAAATGAAAACTGGCAATTTGGCCAGCTGCCTAGTAAGGGCCATGTTCTTGGATGAATTTCCAGTGGATGTGCCTCACTCTGCCCATTCAACAAAGCTACAAACAAATTACATAAAAATTATTAAAGATTACACTATGGGTTTCTTTTTTTTTTTTTGTTTGTTTGTTTTGTTTTGATTGGTTTGTTGGGTTTTTTTCACAATTTAGTGGATTTCCCTTTTTTTTTTTTTGTGGAACAACTGATTTAACAACTGGTTTAAAAAAAAAGCCAGATGAAGGTTTAATAGCTCCATCAGAAATACCTAGTTTCTTCCTTGCCACAAGTGGAGGAAAATACTGGACAAAAGAACCCTTTTTGCTGCTGCCCTGTTTCTTGAAGATGAATCTTCAGTCTGATGATGTTTATCTGTTGTTCTTGCATGTGTTTATGTCTGTGGCTAAGCTAGATATACACCTGGTTTGCATCAGCGGAGGGCTGAAGAGTCTAAGAAATTTGTCCTAAGGATTCTAATTTCTAGCAGTGCCCAAAAAGGCATTTACAGCTGAACTGTAATACTGAATCTGAATGACCCAGTGCCAGCTGCCACCACTTCAGGCATACCTGTAATAGAACTGAAATCAGCAGCTCCAGAGAGGGTTCTTTACTTGGTCTTTGTTTTAAATAAGATATAAAAAATCAGAACTGGTTGATGATCAAAATCAGCTATTAAAAGGCAATTCTATACTACCATTTTATAGGCCAAGTTGTAGCTTTTTGGGCAGGCACATATGTCTGCACTGCGCTTTTAAAATGTATTTAATAATGCTGGTTCTGTTCTCTTCACCCACACAGCATTGCCCTGTCCATCCCACAGCCATTACACAGACTGTGTCTCCATATGCCCATCAACATGCAATGACATTTTTGCCTCTTCCCTTTGTGAGAAGACTGAAGAGTGCACAGAGGGCTGTGAGTGTGATGATAACTATGTGCTCAGTAATGGCGAGTGTGTACCTCTGAGCAATTGTGGCTGCAGGGATGATGACAACAATTACCACAGTGTAAGTAGTTTGAGGAGCAAATCTCTGGCTGCAAAACTTGTAGAAAGTTGGTCTCCTTCCCATCTGAATATAAGACAGAGAGAGAAATCTTCAGGGTCTGCATCTTAAATACCTTTCATCTTTAACCTTCAGAATATCTGCATATTGCTGAGAGACCTAAATCTTCATATGGTTATATCAGGATGTATCACACCCATGTAAGCTGTGTAAAGAAAAGTTGAACATTTCTTGCTACTGCTGCTTTCTGGCAACACTTTTTAATTCAGCCCATCCCTTCTTCTTTAGGAGGCACAAAGAGGGTCTGTCAAAAGTGTGCAGTTAAGAGTGAAGAAAAAACATTTTCATGGTTGGATATGAGGAAGAAATTCCTTACTGTAAGGGTGGTGAGGCACTGGAATGGGTTGCCCAGGGAAGTTGTGAATGCTCCATCACTGGCGGTGTTCAAGGCCGGGTTGGACAGAGCCTTGGGTGACATGGCTTAGTGTGAGGTGTCCCTGCCCATGGCAGGGGGGTTGGAACTCGATGATCTTAAGGTCCTTTCCAATCCTAACTATTCTATGTTTCTATGATTCTTTGATTAGTAAAAGCTGCAGGCTCCAGTACTAGGAGATGCAGGAGCTTGGTGCTTTGCACCTGAAGCCAAAATTGAGGCATATTTGAAACTAGTCAATTGACCAGAGTTATTCAAGCAGTCTGTCCTAGTCCTATTTTGTGTTCAAATTTTCATGTCAAAGACAATAAGATAAATGGGCTGTGATCCCTCCTCCCAGGCTTTTAGTGAGAGTACACCTGGATTGAGCAGTTGTGGAATCACCAACTGGACAGGTTGCACCTAGCCAGCCCCCACATCCTTTGCTATTGAACTTCTATTGCATTGCAAACCTGAGCACCTTGATTAACATATTATTAACACAACTTGTGTCCAGGCCGGGGAGACCTGGATAACTCCACATTGCACCAAAAGATGCACATGTCAGAAGAATGGTGTCATTAGATGTGACAGCTATAGCTGTGATTCTAAAGAAATCTGCGTGATCAAAAATGGAAAACACAAGTGCAACCCAACAGGTATGTGCAGGCAGGTCTTCACCTTGTGTTCCATGAGGGTTGGAGAAGGAGGAAAGATGTGGATGTCCATTCTTTCTTCTATGGCACTTCCAGTCTTTTCCACAAGGAAAGAAGGCAGCTGACAGTGCTACTAATGATAGATGAACACTAAAAGGCCCCTGTTCTCAGAATAGAAAATTCCAGTACAAGATAAAGAATTTGTAGAGCAATGTGAAACAGCAGTTTGAAAATTTACATACATATAGAAATTTGACAGTTCCGTCTGACTAGTTTAATTTAAAAGATAAATAAATAAATATGGTTTGCACTGCATCTACCAAAACTCAGATATGTCTGTGAATCCTTTGGCAATGATACTGTTTCTAACATTGCATGTTGATTTGAGAAAAGAAAAAAATAAAGACAGAGTAGGACAAAGCAGATCTGAATAGATAGATAATAGGCAGTCAGTTGTTCAGTTGGCTTGCACTTCTTCTCAGCAGAGGAACAGGCTTCTCAGTCCATCTCTTCATCTGAGTGCCCATTGCATAGGGTAATGCCTGAGCACCCATCTTTACTTTAAGAGACCTGCATGCTAGCAGCAATCATTTTTACCTGACTTATTTTAAACTGATCTATGCATAGGATCTAGCACATGCACATTCAGACCGGAGAGTAATGAAGTTCTGACCCTTTAGGTTTTGGGAAATGCCAGATCATGGGCGATCCACACTACATCACCTTTGATGGTCTAGTGCACCACTTTCAAGGGAAATACACATATATTCTGGTTCAGACCATCCCTGACCTACCTGATACCCTGACGCAGTTCAGCATTGAAGGCATGAACTATCCTTTTCGTCGAAGTCGACGCATTACTAACCTGAAGGAGATTCTTGTCAATGTTTACAATCACACAGTGCGATTCAGGCAGAACAAGCAGCTTGTGGTAAGTCTCTCACTGATTGCAGAGTACAGAGAAAGGCCTTTCCTTGGAGTAAAACACCTTTGAGTAATAAATGTCTGTTTTGAAGAATTTAAGTATTTAAGCAATCGATAACAGCAGTGCTATAGGGCAACCACAAATGTGATTTTAAGTGTGTTGCATGGTTTTTTTCTCTGTAGCCATGAAGGATACAATTCTCTTCAAATAAATGAATAAAAAGCGATTTAGGAATAAAGTGCCAAATATTCCAAGACCTACTGTGATGCCATATATATTTTTATCAGTGGTAGGAGAAAAAGAAGTGTGAATTATGCAAGGAAAACTTAATTTCCTTTCTCTTTGTTAATATGTAAGAGTACACATAGCTCACATATATTTTAGCTCAATAATAAAAATCTTTAAGGATGATACAAAAATACTGTGTCCAGATACTTTCCTCAATACATGATTTTGTTAATTAAAAAAAAATAAATTGAATACTGGAGCTTTTTTCTGGTTAAATTATATATCATAAAACCAGTGGAGTGTTCACCTGTAGCATTGACCTGTACTAAAGAAAGATTTGAATTTGGCTTTATATATTACGAATTTTTACTTATTCTTCCCCTGTTAGTTGGATGGTGTAAGAGTCATACCACCTGCTCGTCCTCATGAAGGTATTCGTATATATCAGAGGACAACAAGAATTTACCTGGAAACAGATTTTGGCTTATACGTGAGCTTCGATGGCAATCAAAATGCAGGTAACTAAGCCAACGTGTAGGAATATTTATGCACTGTCTCAAAAAATGTTATTTTTCCAAAGGAGGTCTAAACCCAGAGCAAAATTAGAAACCTTCACCCTTTCAGCCTATGGCCCTTTGTGATACGACCCTCCAGAAAATTAAACGAAGTGTTTCCCAGGAACCAGAAAAAAAGAAACATAAAGCTGGCATTTCTTTCTCTGAATCCACCTAAACTTAGGAGAATTGAGATGTAGATTCATCCTGTTCTACTTTTTTTCATGTTAAGTAAGGCCTGAATGATAAAACTGACAGCAGATTACTTAAAAATTATGATTAGGATGATGGGATGAAGCCTGGATCTGCCCCTTTGCCAACTTAAACCAGTCATAGGACTGAGGTCCTCAAGCTATACAGCTGTGAGTGCATTCTTTTGCATACTTCCTCTCAAACCTATTCCAGATAATCCTATTCTTTAATGATTCTTAGCAGGACTCATGTCACATATACACAACTCACTCATGCGTGTTGAACACATTACTTCCTCCTCTGTTTAGAGTTACTCCTGATTTACAACAGAATATAGCCCTGTTATTTCTGAGTGTATGGTGAAAGTGCCAGGCCATTTATACATATGACCATCATTCCAAACCCTAAAATTCCAACTGCAGAAAGAAAAAGTCTATTTTATAGGAATTCTGTTTCAAAATGAGCAAGGTCATTGTAAGTGAAGGGCGAAAACTGGGTGCTGCATTCAGTTTATTGCAAAGCAGTAAGCAGTATGCACTAAGAGCAATCAGGTAGTGATGTCATGTTATATAATACCTTATTAGCTGCAAGAAATGACTTCATGATCCATGTTGCAGAGTACAGAAACAGTCCTGTGAATACATATATGAACACCTGTGTTTAGGGTTGCGCTCATATTTCTGAGGCCCGTGTCATATTACCACCTCAAATCTGAATCATGAAATGTGATATTTGGCACTTCTTTCCACCTCCCACCTCTTCCATATGCTCAGAAGAAAAGATTTCTGTGTAATGGCTTTTTTGTTGTTTTTTTTTTCCTCTGAACTTCCATAGATATAAGGCTGGCCAACACCTACAGCAACAGAGTGGAAGGCTTGTGTGGTGACTTTGATGGAAGGTATAAAAATGACTTCACAAAACCAGATGGTGTTTGGGTGAAGAATGTAAATACATTTGGTGAGAGCTGGAAAGTTCCTGTGACAAGAACAACTTCTCGCCTCAGGTACTTAATTTTCTACTTAATATCCACAGCAAGCACAGCCACTGGAAGTGAGTGAATTAAGCCACAGTTAATATCCAGGAATAACTACGCTGTCTTATTTCTAGTCTTTCTTCACTTGGTCTGTGTGTGGGGACTCTTCCTGCTTAAAACTAGGGTGAACTATCAGTGCCCTTCTATCTAGCCAAAAGAGGCCTGAACTATGACTGCATTACTCCAATTCAGTATCCCTCTTCGGAGTCAACAGCCATTACAACTGCTGAGGCACAAGAATTAATAAGATCTTTGCCAAGCTCATGGTTCCTGGAAAAGATAAATACATTGTGTTGTGCTGGATGGGCCCAAGGGAGAGTAAATCCTGGTTCAGTGTCATCCGTCCCTCAGAATATGAAGGTAGCTTTGAAGTTTATCAAGATGAATTCACAATTCCTCCCAGAAGATGTTCTTGAAGAGTTTTATTTCCTTACTTCTATGGTTATCCTATCTAGTGTTTTCTGCCAGTACACAAAAAAAGATATTCTTTTCACTATGAATGAGCATGATATTTTGGCGAGACAAATTCTGTGCTAATTAGTCCATACAGGACATTGAAACAGGTAGGGAAAGGAGTTTCTTTCCTTCCATCCTTCCTTTGAAAGACCTTTGGAAGTTGCTTAGCCACTAACACAGAACTTTGTCAGCAAGTAAATGTAATTGTATTAGCTGTTAGGATGTAATCTGTCTGCAAAAACTTGTTTGCCAGAATAGTAGAAAGCAGTATGTAGGCTAATGTTGAGCATAAAGGGGCTCTGGAGGCTAATCCTATAGAAGGAGAGTTCTGGCACTTCAGGCATGCAGACAGTCGCTCAGTAAAAATGAACATATGTCCAAGAAATAGTGACTTATACCAGCTGCATCATTCTGACTAACGTTCAAGTTTTATTGAATAGATTGGATGAAGGAGGTATTGGATGAAGCCTGTGTCATGCAGAATTTCCAAAGAGATAATTACTTATATCCCTTTTGATTTTAATATCCATAAATCTCTGAAGAGATGGTAGGAAGTGTTCTCGTACATCTTTGATTTGCTTTATCTATCTCTTTCCCATTCAGGATAAATCATGAGAGAGAAATAAGCTTCCACTTATACCACGAGGCAGAAGTACTCTTGTGGTACTACTTAGAGAGTAGTACCATGAATGTTGGTTGTAGAGAGAACTGATGGTTTCATAATGACTTAATTTACAGGCGAGATGTCAACTCAGAAGATGAGTCTGAGGAGGAACCAGATCCAGGGCTCTTCCAAGGCTGCAGTGAAAATAAACTGGGACAAGAAAACAGAACTTCAAGATGTCGTATCCTGACTAACTCGAATGGTCCTTTTGTAAACTGTCACTCCATGGTCTCACCAGATTTCTATTTCACGTGAGTGTCTACTGCAGATGGTCATTCTCCCCATTTGCAAAATCATTTTGGCACTAGTTTCTGACAAGAGTTTTGCATCTTTTGTCTCCAGGGTATTAATAGAAACTGAGGCTTCAATGTATACGTATCCTCATTCCCAACATAAGCTTACTTTTCAGTCAAGAGTTTTGTTGGGCAGCCTGTTCTATCTTCTTAGTGGTTGCCTCATTTTTCTGAGATGCTGCATAATTACAGATCCCATTCATCTCAGATCTTAATGCCTCTGAAAATCAGCCCATGGATATTCAGATGAGGAAAGCTGAGAAGGTAGCACTGGCAAACAAGCACTGGGTGAAACAGAATTTTGTGTCAATATTCAAGGTATATGAACATGGGGAGGGCACCCATGTATTGAAAGAAGTGTGAAGTCCAGCTCAAAGGACTTAGCAGTGTCAGAAAGTGCTCAATAAGCAAGATGCAGCCACGGTAACCCAAAATAGAAGCAGATCACAAATAATAACTTGCTGTGACAAGCAGCCAGGTACCTGTTTATTGCTTGTTCATATATGAATACCTCATATGTTAGCAGCAGCTGCACAACAAATGACCTGATCCTCTGTGTTCCTGTCAGCCAGAAAATGGAACTAACTCAGAGTAAGGCAGAAAAGCAGCGAAAATAAAAAAAACAAAGGTATTGGGAATGAACACTTTCTCATGTTGCATATAGGAGCTGCCTGTTTGATATGTGTGTGGAAGGAGATGAGGAAGGAGATGAGGATGCTACCTTATGTCGCAGTCTGGAGGAGTATGTGCTGGCTTGTCAGCTGCAAGGAGTCAGTATGGAAGGCTGGAGGCAACAGATAGGTTGTGGTAAGCACAGGAAGAACCAGAAACTTCTGCCTAAAGGACTCTCCAAATCTGAGATTTGAGGCTTTTCCTAGATGTACCATACATCAAAGCTGCTCCGGGAGTAAAAGCATGTTGGTTCATGCTTTAATCACTGTTCACAGTTTAGCATGCGCACTTGCTCTTCTGCCCTTTCTTGTATGTCATATGCTGACTTTTGTAGTTAGATCCCAGCTTAGAAAACTACTTAGGAAAGCAGATCTGTCAGGTCCCCAATTGTCAGAAGTTTTGTGAGTGAAAAAAATGTCCCCATTCCCAACTGGGCAAAAAAGTTAAAATTTTGGAGACCATCACAAGCCACAAATGTGAAGGGAAAAGCATTTAATTTCAATCTCTTTTTTAAATCTACATAAAATACTAATTCGCTATTTGCCTGTGAAATTTCAAGATAAAAAAGATTCAGCTGAAAACTCCAAATCTTTCAGAGTAAAAAAATTATAACATAAAATTTACAATAGTCTAAAATCCTCTTTTTCTCTTTCCCCAAAATTGGGAGGTTCAGGGTTCATCAAACCACACTTCTCTTGCGTCACCCATGGTTAGATGACTCTGTATTCCTGGTACTTGCAGGAATAGCTATCCTGAATGTGTAGGAAGTTATTTGTGGTCAGTGAGCACCAGGAATGAGAACACAGCACACAAATAGCTTTGACAATGCATTTTTGACTTTGGAGTGCTTTACTTAGAACTCCAGGTACTATTATGTATGCACATCTCAGTATATGTATGATCATCATATTGCCCCCTACAACATGGTAACATCCTCTGAATCTCAAAAGGCATTGTGTAAATAATGCACAGCAGCCTGCTGTAACTGGACTCTCCTTATTTTTACAGGTATATCATGTCCTGCCAACAGCAACTACAGCTCATGCATGTCTGCATGCCCAGCGTCCTGCAATGACTTGACCAGCCCCTCTGAGTGTGAATTACCTTGTCTTGAGGGCTGTGAATGTCACCCTGGCTATGTTCTTAGTGGTTTTGATTGTGTGCCTTATAGGCAGTGTGGCTGCACATACCTTGACAAATATTATGAGGTACAGTCTCTCTGTGGGTCAGACCCTGTGGCACCAAACAATATTTTCTTCTGCTAATTATTTTGACAGTCTCCTCATTATCCTCAGCATGTAATTTCCATGGAGGAAGGGAACAGAGAGAGGATCACTTGGTCTGCCTCTGAAACTCTGCCTGCCAGAATACAAGGCAGACTTTTTGAGAAAGTATATGATTACACGCTGACCTCCATGTTAATTCTTCACCCTTATTATTAAGGGGAAGTTTAGATTGGATATGAGGAAGTTTTTTACTGTAAGAGTGGTGAGGCACTGGAATGGGCTGCCCAGGGAAGCTGTGAATGCTCCACCCCTGGCAGTGTTCAAGGCCAGGTTAGACAGAGCCTTGGGTGGCATGTGGGAGGTGCCCCTGCCCATGGCAGGGGGGTTGGAACTAGATGATCTTAAGGTCCTTTCCAACCCTAGCCATTCTATGATTCTATTATGCTAAATAATAGCCTCATAGGCTCTGAAGTTTACAACACACCAGTTTCAGAAAGATTCTGTCAGTCACTGTGGTCAGTCTCCTCTCAGTGAAGAGTGGTACAGGCAAGGTTGAGAGTCTGTAGAGTTGTCTGTGACATGAAGACAGTCCCAAGCAAGGCTGGATTCTGAGGAATATGGAGAAACTTCCACTGTTGCTGCAGGATAGAGCAGCTTCATAATCTCATAGATTTCTGTTTTAACACTAGAGATTTAGTAGAGGAAAGGCCTAAGTCAGTAAACGTCGTTTTTTATGTGAGGAAGGAGAAACTTACTATGAAAAGCTGACACTTTCCAGAAAAATGGCACATAGCATTTCCACATTGCCTCAGAGGCACAATGTTATGTATTTGCCACTCTCTCTTATCTCCAGCAACAGGTAGACATTGTTGGTTGCACTTGTATCCCGCCTGGGGCTAGGATGTTATACGGCAGACTCTTCTTCTGCATTCTTTCTTGGGCCATCCTTGAGTTTCAAAGGACTGCATTAATAAACTGCTCGCTCACTCTTTTGTAATTTTACAAACTACTTAACAAAAGAAAAAAGATTTGCGCTGTTGCCATTCATCAGGAAGACATCAGAGAGAGCAGCGTGGGGCCCAGTGACTCATTCGTGCTTTTTCTGGCTGGTCTTATTTGATATGTCTTAACATTTAACTGCTGTGTTCCAGATTGGAGAAATATTCACCACTGATGACTGCTCTCAGAGATGCCAGTGCACAGACAGCTCCACTGTCTTTTGCTCAAACATAGTGTGTGGATTTGATGAAATCTGTGGCATTTCAAATTACAGTCGTGGATGCTACAGGAGTAAGTCATCCACTATCACATTGTCTTTGATGCTAAGAAGTCTTGACTTCCTATTTATAGGACATCACTGAGCTGGGGTGTGAGTGTGTACAGAAGAAAAACATACAAGGGATCTTATTCTGATGTTTCATTGTAGAAACAGTGTTTCTTTCCCTTGTTCCTGTTGTCTAGTACAAGTAACATGCTTTAAAATACAGGGGATATTCAACATTAGGAGTCAGTATAGTCTAAGCATGAACAGTTCTCTCAGGGTTGGATTATTTAAGAGTCTGAAGTGTTTCTCCTTCCTTGCTGCTAGGTGGACCATGTATGCCAAATCCTTGTAAGAATGATGGAGTTTGCTCTGAAACTACTGACAGCACCTCTCTCTCCTTCCACTGTGAATGTTCAGAACTGTATACAGGACAAACTTGCGAGGCTGAAAAGAGGGGTAATAAAACTATTCTGGTTTCACTGTTTGCATTACATACACCATTTTCAAAAATGGGTGCAATTATGGAGAAGACGGAGCTTGCTCTTCATTTCTATGCTGTAAATGAGTAACCCAGTAGGTAAGAGCCTGTGGTCATCCGAGAAGAAAGAAGGGGGTCAAACCCCCCAGTGGGCATGACAGCAGAGCTGTGTAGAGCATACAGGACCCTGGTCCGATGCCACAGAAATACGCATTCATTAGAGAACATGGTGTAAACCAAGGAGACAGGCAAGGGTTGTAAAAAATGGTTCTGTTCACAGTATGGTGAGCTTTCACTGACAGGGCTCCTCTTTGTTCTTCATTTGAAGACTCTACCACAGAGGATCCTGAGAATCATACGGTTGCCATTGTCGCTGGAGTTGTGGCAGGTGTAGTTGTTGTCACCATTCTCATCTCCTCTGCAGTGTACTTGTACAGGTAAGGCTTTTCCCAACTTTTCTCAGTTCAAGATACATACACCCCTTTTAGCACCTGTAAACTTCAAAACTCCCACCAGTCACATACTTGCAGGACCAAAAAGGAACCACAGGATTCAGGATCTCATTTGAAGAATGTCAGGGAAAATACAGCTTTTTCTGCAGAAAGTAACATATGTCATTTCCATTATCCATGTGCATCACTATCACAAAACTTGGACTTCTCCACATTCTGACTTCATTCATGCTCACACCGTTGTTTGACCTCTTCCTATATAGATAAAATACAGATTAATTCCTTTATTTTTTCATTGTACAGAAGGAAAAGAAAGATGGATACACACGAGATATCAAGGAATTCTTCTTTGAAACAGCCCAGGAATGTGCTGGATGACAGAGTACATGAGCACAATTATGGCTGCATTGTGAACAATGCATTTGATCAAAATGAATCCCAAGCTACATACCTATAGTTAGCAATAGTTTTCCAATTAATTTGTATTACTTTCTGCTCTTGTATTTTAACACTATTTCTAATATTTTGAGAATAAATAAATCATTGCATTTGCTGAAAACCTTTGAAGTTGTTCATTTAAAATATCTCTCAGATCTCATGTTACAGACCCAAATTGAAATATATCCTAACTCAGAGACTCCATTGTCTTCAGAGACTAAAAAACACAACATCCAGGCAGAATCTGGCAGTACAAGTGTGCTGCACACCATCATATACCCACCTCTGACAGATGTACAAGCCATAGAACTGATGAGGTCAGAATTCATTGTATCATCCCAGGCAGGTCTTCAAGAAATCATCTTACCCCACATCCTTCCATGGGGAGGGGATTAGCTGACTGAGTTGGACACAGTTCTTACTCCTCTTCCAGCAACGCATGTTCAACTGGGGAGAAAAAGAATAAAGAAACCACTGAGCTCATGGGGTGACAGGTGTAGGAAAAAAAAAGATGACCCTCATTGTCCCCTGTGGTGTATCAAAGATGGACTCCAGTTCTGGTGAAATCTGAAGACCTTTATTTCACATCTTGCATCCCTTTTATGGTCTACTAAGTGCTAAGCAGTAACTTTCCACTCTCTTGCTTCCTTATCATCCCGATTTAGCAGAACTACTAAAGGTGACAAATATTCACATTGTTTGGTCTGTCTTTGAGATGCACATCCTGCTTTATCTTGCAAACTGTCTGCTTTGTTTTGCTAACCAATCTTTACCCTTCGTTGTTGTCCTACAGTTCCCAAGGCTTTGGCCAGACCAGGGCAATAGCACCCGGTGTTTTCTTCACTGTTCCCAAGGCTTAAACCTGACCAGGGCGATAACACCTGAATCCATTTCATTAACTATTTCTATCCTGTCACCCACAGTCCCCCATGGGAGTGCTGGACAAAAAGAAGGGATTGTTTGAAGGAGTGCTGCCTCCTTGCTGTTACAGTGGAGTGGACAAGAAGGAGGGTTATCATCAGTCCCCTGCCTGAAAGGCCTAAGCAAAGGCTTTAACTTCACAAAGCATAACTTCACAAAAACTTTCTAAAGAATAAGATCCTGTAATAAACTCTCCTTTGAGGTCTTTGCAGACTCTGAAGCTGCCACACTCTGATGAATGTGTGTAGACATTTGCATTAGCTCAGTCCCAGACCATGCTAAGGATGCCCCTACAGCAGAAGGCCAAACGTGTTTGTGGCAGGGCACAACAAGATGCAGTGTGTGAGATGCCTACTCCGTGACAGACCACTCAAAGCACTCAGGAAACTGAGGCACTGACTGGGCATTATCCAAGCCCTGAACTAATTTCCTATGCCATGAGCGAAGCTTTATGACTAATGGAATACACCATTTGTGGATGATTTTCCAGTTCTTTGCAGCTTCACTTCAGATTATGGTGAGGAACAACGTGGGCTTCCTGTTGTCACTGGCATAATGCTGGTTATTATTTACTTACCCTTTCTCTTTTCCCTTGTGTCCATAAACTCATTCATGCTGTTCGCAAGAAAAGCATTGTAACCTCCATGAACAGTAAGGTAGATAAAAGGCATTTTATTCTGATCCATTCGAGAACATGCTAGCTGTCCACACATGCACAGCACATCTATTTTGAAGAGGATGTGACTGGAAAGGGGCTTTCAGCCTCATTACATAATGAAAATGAATCAACAAGAGAGATCTACTCATGCACAAATGAACAGTCAAACTTATACTGGAATTTCACCACAGTTAATTACAAAGGCATCTTTCCTGCTGGCTCAGTGGCAGCTTCCTACTGCACTCTCACACTAGCTAACCATGCAAAGCCGTGAACCTTGAGCACTGCTGACCAGGCTCACCTCTCCTTGCAGCTGGTAGGAGCACAGGCCAGTCATAGAAACATAGGATCATAGAACAGTTATGGTTGGAAAGGACCTCAAGATCATCCAGTTCCAACCCCCCTGCCATGGGCAGGGACACCTCCCACTACACCATGCCACCCAAGGCTATGTCCAACCTGGCCTTAAACACCGTCAGCAATGGAGCATTCACAACTTCCCTGGGCAACCCATTCCAGTGCCTCACCACCCTTACAATAAAGAATTTCTTCCTTATATCCAATCTAAACTTCCCCTGTTTAAGTTTAAACCCATTACCCCTTGTCCTCTCACTACAGTCCCTCATGAAGAGTCCCTCCTCAGCATCCCTATAGGCCCCCTTCAGATATTGGAAGGCTGCTATGAGGTCTCCACGCAGCCTTCTCTTCTCCAGGCTGAACAGCCCCAATTTTCTCAGCCTGTCTTCATACGGGAGGTGCTCCAGTCCCCTGATCATCCTCGTGGCCCTCCTCTGGACTTGTTCCAACAGTTCCATGTCCTTTTTATGTTGAGGACACCAGAACTGCACACAATACTCCAAGTGAGGTCTCCCGAGAGCTGAGTAGAGGGGCAGGATCACCTCCCTCGACCTGCTGGTCACACTCCTTTTGATGCAGCCCAGGATACAGTTGGCTTTCTGGGCTGCGAGCACACACTGCTGGCTCATGTTCATTTTCTCATCCACCAACACCCCCAAGTCCTTCTCCACAGGGCTGCTCTGAATCTCTTCTCTGCCCAACCTGTAGCTGTGCCTGGGATTGCTCTGACCCAGGTGTAGGACCTTGCACTTGGCATGGTTAAACTTCATCAGGTTGGCATCAGCCCACCTCACAAGCGTGTCAAGGTCCCTCTGGATGGCATTCCTTCCCTCCCATGTATCAACCAAACCACACAGCTTGGTGTCATCGGCAAACTTGCTGAGGGCACACTCGATCCCCTACCCTGCAGGATCCTAGCCCCAGCTCTCACAAGCAGCAGGGCCCAGCTGCACTCAGGTAAAGCAAATTTCTGGGTTTCCATAGATCCACTCCCCCCCCTCCCCCAATACCACAAGAATTGCCTTTGTTTTTCACTGCAAGGCTCTGCAAATACTTCATACTTGAAACAGAGGACAATATAGACAGAATTACAACACACTGCTCCACTGACTTAACTATTTCATGTCAATAGAAGCCAGAAAAATGCCAAATCTGCAGCTCTAATCTTTTAAGTCAACCGGCTTGCTTACCTGACTTTTGAAACACTAACCTTTAAATACACTGCTTAGTCCAGCTCACCCAGAGGACTCTGGTGTTAATGAACCCTCCTTTTTAACATACTGTACTAGCAACAGCCAAAAGGAGACAACCGCGCCTGCTCAGCTCTCAGCTCAGAGGATTCTTGCTGGGCACAATCACGATATCCCTCTGATGTCCTAAAGGAAATTCCCCGGCCACAACAGGAAAAGCCATCCTAGAAATCTCTTTGTCCTAAAACGGTCACTGGGATTTCCTCTGAGCCTCCTTTGCTTCTGTTCACCAGCAGAACAGAAGTGGAACGGCAGCGGGCCCTTTCTGTATCATAAGGTTCCCCGGTGAGGGACGCTCGCACTCCGCCCGGCAGGACAGTCCCGGCCCCGCGCACCGGAGCTCATCCCCGCGGCCGGAGCTCATCCCCGCGGCCGGCGGGAGCTCCCAGCGAGGAGGCGATAGCCGTTTTTCCCAGTGGAAGGACGAGCTTTTCCACACTACAGACAGATTTAGCAACACCTCCCGCAGCAGAGCCTCCAGCCGCGGAGCGACTGCTCAGCATGGCCCCTCCTCGCTATTTATAGCGGCCGGGAGGAGCGAAGACCCGGCCCAGCTTCCGCCGCTGCTCCCGGCCCGGCGTCGCAGCCCGGCTGCGGTGACAGCGGGATAGGCGCTGCAGGGTGAGCGGGGCACTGGGGGATATTGGGGTGCGGGAAGGCGCCTGCCAGCAGGACGTAGCTCTCTCTGGCTGCCGAGAGGGACGAGCTGACCTGGGGACAGGCCCGGCGCCCCGGGGCCCTGCGACTGTCTGCCGGAGCTGCCGCGGTACCGGCACGAGCAGAGCCCCGAAAGGCACACGGCCGGGATGGAACAGCAGACCGCTGTCGGGGAGAGTACCGACCGCTGCAGGCTGGAGGCCAGCCCGTAAAATGGCTTCACCCTCCGCAGGAGCGGTGATCTCAGCACTGACTCCCCGGCAGCGCGTCGCTGGGCCCTGCAGAAAGTGGGGCAGCAGCAGCAGCATTAGTTAGGTGCTGGCTGCGATAGATAGAGCGTGCCAGGGGTAGGCCCTAATGATCTTCCTGCCTGCAGTCTCCCAGGAGATGCTCTGTGCACATCCCGGACCTCCCCTCCACCGTGCCTTGGACTGAGCCTGCCCAGCGAGAGGGGCATGTCCTGACCTTGGGCTCTGGAGATGGCAGCCATCCAGAGTTTTAGTGCCACCCACCCTG
This sequence comes from Amazona ochrocephala, assembly GCA_039720435.1. NCBI lineage: Eukaryota > Metazoa > Chordata > Aves > Psittaciformes > Psittacidae > Amazona > Amazona ochrocephala. Next base: position 35,337,867 of record CM077884.1, on the reverse strand, counting down.
GTGACCCTGAGCCTGGGGACCTGATCGAGATCTTCCGGCCAGCTTACCAGCACTGGGCCCTCTACCTGGGAGATGGGTATGTCATCAACGTGACACCTGTAGGTAAGGCTGGTGAAGCTTGGCAGGGTGCAGATGGGCCTTTGGGGTGACCAGGGAACTCCTTTTCCATGGGCTGGTGGTGAGCCCTGTGTGTGTAGATGACCTTTCCAGAAACCCATCTGAGGTCTGGGAGGGGCCAGATGGGGCCCGCCTGGCTCATCCTATCCCTGCCTTCCCCAGATGAAGGGCCCCCAGCCACATTCTCCAGTGCAAAGTCAGTGTTCAGCAGGAAGGCCCGGGTGAGGATGCAGCTCCTGAAGGATGTGGTGGGGAATGATACCTACCACATCAACAACAAGTACGACAGCACCTATGCTCCCCTCCCAGTGGAGGAGATCGTCCGGCGCGCTGAGTACCTCATTGACCAGGAGGTGTCTTATGACCTGCTCAGCAACAACTGTGAGCACTTCGTGACGCTGCTGCGCTATGGCGAGGGTGTCTCTAGCCAGGTAAGTAACATGGTGTAAGCCGCCGTATGCCTCATAGTGCATCTCCTTGCTGCTTTGAGTCCCTGGACTGGGGCACAGCCTGGAAACTGCCTGGGGACAGCAAAGTCCAAGGCATGGGATCCAGGCTGTCATTGTCTCTCACCTCACAGGAGACCATGAACCAGGAGGTTCACTGTCTGCACCCTGATAGAGCCCTCTTACCAAATGCCACAGCCTAAGGGTGAAAGCCTGGGTGTTGCCTTTTTTGCGTATGGGGAAGGTGTCTCTTGTTCATTTAATTGCTTTGATTATCCCTGCCTGCTCTTCATTATTCATGCCTGGGGGTAGAAAAAAAAGCTCAGCATGTTTCCAGCCTGTGTTTTACTTCTCCTCTGCAGGCCAACAGAGCAATCAGTGCCATCGGGTTTGTGACAGCTGCCGCCGGTGCCTTCTCCTTGTTGGGCTTGCTGCGGAGCAGATCCAGAGAGAGGCAGTATTGATGGGCCATAGGGATGAGCTCAGAGCAGGGCAGAGAGGCCCTGACTGGGAGGTACCTGGGACAGTTTGTGGCCACAGCTGCCACTAAGATTTACTAACAGCTGCGTCCCCCTTGCTGAGAGCAGCACTAGTCTCTTTTCCACATCAGCTTTTATTTCATTGCCTGCGATTATTTTTGTGGTAGTCTGGGAGTGTTTGCAATTAAATTCTCCATCCTCATGCACCCAGTGCTCTGCTGAGGACTGGTGCAGGCTTTCTGTGCACATCCTGGTTTTATTAGCTGTACCCTGCTGGCTCTTTCTGTGAATAACTTGGTTTAACCTTAACATTTTTACTTTGTTTTTTGGTTTGGGGTGTTGTTGTTTTTAATTAAAACTAATGTAAAAGTGTTGCTGAGGGTTTATTGTGTGTCCTCCCGCTAAGGGCCTGTGCAAGTGGAAAACCCCAGGTTCTCAGGCCTGCCAAAGGGCAGACAAAGCATGCACTGCCTACATGGAGCTGCTCCTGTGAAGGGTGGGAGGTAGGAAGGAAGGGCTGGTCTTGCAAGTTACATCCTTCAGTGTTTTAAATGAGTGCACTTATTTTTTCATGATGGTGTCGTGGTCAGTTTTCTCCTGCCTGGAAACCATCCCTTTCCCTGGCTCTTGTGCCTCCCTGTGGAAGCAGCAGACCCCCAGTTTGGTGGGGGGGTGGTGGTGTGGTCTAGCAAAAAAACAGGTAGGTTTTTCACTGGCAGCTGTTTGTTCCAGGTTGGGGCTGCTGTGCCACTGTAATGCTTTATCACTGTAAGTGCCGTAATTGTTTGCACTGTATCTTACCAGGCTTACTAGATGATTTTTGAAGTCCCTTCTAACCCAAACCGTTCTATGATTCTACTCCTTGGGCTGCCAAAGCACTGGGGTTTAAAAATCGCAGTGGATGGCAAGGGAGTCTTTGCCCTACAGTGCTGTGGGTGATGTACCTGGAGAATGAGCTGGCAGCACCTATGCCCCTTGTCCATGTGTACAGAGCCCTACTATTTCCTTGTTGCAAAGCTGACGTGTGGCTTGTCTTAGAAAAGCGTGGTTTATTACTCTTTACCAGGAGTATCAGGCTGATGTATTTGGAACCAATGTTATTTACAGATGGCATGTAAGAAACAAAATCCTGTGTGGCTTTTGCCACAGGCAACTGCCTGGACTGTAAGAAGAGATGAGAGCAAAAGAGCTGTTTGTAAGAGGCTTACTGGTTTTTGTCTGCTCTTAACATGTACATGAAGGGATCAGAAGTTTTTTTTTTTAAAACATCAGTTGTTTCAGTGTTTGAAATAACAAAACCAAGACTTCTGATCATACTCTGTAGTGCCCTCTGTTGTTACATTTAAATAAAGTTATTCTTTTTTAATATGGGAAAGCATAATAAAACTGAAGGTCCTTTTTTTTACCTTCCTGCAAATGTAAGCAAGAGATCTTTCATAGCTAAACTAATTAGGTGGTTGAACCACTTGAAGATGAAAGAGCAAGTGCAAGGGGGCTTAACTTCTTGTACCTGTCCAGCAGCTGTGTGCTGGAGCATGTTAAACTCCCTGCCTTTCGGCATGACCTAGTTAAAGTGAGAAGCCAAGACTTAGCCCTGCTTTCTGCTGCGTGACAGCAAGCACAGGGCAGGACCTGTGAAAGGAAGGGGGGGGGGGCTAGGGGGGGTGTGTGTCACGTATGCGGCAGTTGTGCTATCCCTTGCAACCTTAAGTAGGGCATATCCTCACCAGCCTTTCTAGCCTGGTCACACAGCAATCCATGAGCTTTAACCTTTTGTGTACTTGGAGCATTATGCCTGCAAGAACTGGCAAGTGAGAGCTGTGAGAAGGCAGTGTAGGCAACCTCTCACATCTGTAATGTGATCTGTAATCATTCTGCAATGCAAGAAAACTGGAATTACTTTATCTGGGGAACTTTCTTGTAGTTCTTGGAAGCTGCAGTGTTACATTAAGCACAGGATTTTGCAATTGTACATGTGCTCCTCTGTGCAGTTAAGACTTACTCTGGATTGCGTTCCTTCAAGCCTCATGGGCACGTTGACAGAATTTGGTGGAGCAGTGACTGAAACATGGAGTGAGAGTGTGAAGCGGAGCAGCAGGAGCCATTGCTTTGCTGTGTTCAGTATTTTTGAGTCTTTGTAGGAGTTGTTGGCAAGGCCCAAGAACTGCTGTTGCCATGGAGTAAAGTCAAGGCTGTTATTTTCCTAGCAGCCAAGAGAATAATCCTTGCCTGTCCCCTAGGCACAACCAGCACAGGCCCAGGGGCCCCTGAATGGATGGGTTTATGCAGGGATTTCAAATATGTGAAGCTAGCATGCACAGGATGCAAGCACAGGCCAAGCCAGGTGATTCAGAGAAAACTCCAGGAACAAACTGGCCAACAAAGTTTTCTAGTTGACAAGCAGGTATTCTTTATTGCAGTGCTGGGAGATACGGGGGATAGCTCCTCCTAAAGTGTGTCCCCGTATTGCCACACAGGCCATCCTTGTATAGGGGCATACACTTGGGCATACCTATGTATTCATGAGGCTACACATGAATTACATCATTTTCCAGGAAGTTTCCCACATACACACAAAAATGTGGTGGTGGGCTTTGAGTGTTGTTTACTTCTTCCAGCAATCTTCATCACTGCTGGCAGTCTTTGAAGCACCAGCTTAATTAACATTACAGACATAGCAATCATCCTGTCCTTCTACTTATCAGTTAGTTTAACTGCTCCCATCCTGGACATCTGCTAGTCCCAGATATTCTCCATCCCTAGGTCCTGTTTTCCTATTGTTTTTCTTACACTTTTTGTGCTAAAGTCATAAGGACCTAAAACTATGTCAGCTACCTTCAAGTATTTCAGTTATTTTCCATTACAAAGCCATCAAACTTAATGTTACTTAGAAGTGATTACATTTTGTGCTTTTGTGCCTCGTCTCACAGGGCAGCTACCAGTACTGTGCAGCCTCACACACACCTGCAGGGTCTCACCTAGCCCTTGTCACTGTGTTCAGATGTGGGGTTAATGTAAATCTCACCTGTGCTTTTTGCTGCGAAGTCTTCTGTGTTTACAGGAGGCCAGTTGGGATCCCTCTGCAGCATCCTCTGCCATTTTCAGTACTGACTCTTTGATTGGTACCTAAACTGGGCTTTAATCAGCAGCCAGAGGCACTTGTTCTGCAAGATAATGTCCTGTGGAGTGACATGATGCAGGGTCAGTGCTATTGCGCTTCACCAGAAAGGAGGACCACTTGGGGACAAAAGCCATCCCTTGCTACATGCACAGACCCCTGAGCCCCATGGTGCTGGGCGGCTCTGTGCACAGCTGACAAATGCCACCTTCCTTATCCACACAAAGGCTCTTCTCAGTTCTGTCAGGACAGCACTGATTTCAGTTTAACAGAGGGGGATAATCAAGGGGCAAGATTTTCCTCCTGGGGCTGTGGGACAACCAGGCATTGCTGCTTCTTGCAGGGGACTATCCCTGGTGCTGGATACAGCCAGCCTCAGTCCACAGAATACTTCAGGGCTTAGTCATTACTGCAGTATCCAATGCCACAAGCCAGTGTAGTCTCTGGCCTGATTGATTGTAGGTCAAGAGGGAACTGGTTGTTTCAAAATCACTGACAAGCGCCTGGCCCGTGCTGCCGTGGACTCTTCCTGGGCAGCTGCACTTCAGCTCACTCCTTCTCTAAAGGCTTGAGATGTGGTCTAAATCATCTCTGGGGCTGCATAAAATGTATCTGACTGACACACATTGAGTCTTAAGGAAAAAAAAGGCCTGAAGGTTTATGCTTCTGCAGGACCTTGCGGCTGTAAATGGGGGTAGAAAGACCTCACAAGGGGCTGCTCCTGTTCACCTCAGGGATCAGGTAGGTAAACAAAGGCACTCACCTCTGTAAATAAAGAAACACAAAAGGTAACCAAGAGCATTAGTAAGACATAAACTCTCCCAGTGAGAGGAGTGCAAAGAAACTGTTGGAAAAGACATGAACAGCAATTAGGTTTAAATGCTTTTCCAAGATTTGTATCTGTTCCTGATGATTTGAGAAGCTGATTAAGTTTTCCCACTAGTAACTATGGAGGAGGCAGTAGGAAATAACAGTAAATCCTTGTCACAGAGATCTTGGAAGGTTTGATGCCAGATCCCCCATGGCATGGAACTGCCTAACTTATCTTGGCTATTTAAGCTACTGCTGAAACATGCAGATTGGGTGCCTGGGTCAGGATCTGGTGCTCACATACTTCTGGGGAGCTGCAGCTAAGGCATGATGTGTGGCTTCTCTCCCTCTGTGTATGGACGCCCTAATGGCAAGCCCCCATCCGAATTCATCCTGTGCAGGATGGCTGGAGATGATCCTCAGGGCTTTGCCATTGCTGATGTTGTGCAGCACAGCTGAGGCAGCTGCCTGCACTGTGCCCTGGCTGAATGCCCAGGAGGGCTGAAGCAGCTGGCCCCATGTAAGCCCATGGTGCTCCAGGGGAAGGGGGTGGCAGCAGCAATCCTTGCCCACTCACTTCTCTGGCCAACAAGCCTCCTCCAGTGCAAAACCACAATCCACCCTATTGTGCCTTTCTGTTAGTCAGAAAAGCCCAGCGAGCTATAAGCACTTTTTCTTCTGGTTGATGCCCAGTCTTTAAAGAGGTCTACCTCATTAATGAAGCTCTTGTAAGAGGGATGTTGGAGAAGTTTGGAAGGGCTGCCCAATCACCATCAGATCAGCAAATTAATTTACAAAACTGGAGGTATAGCTTCTGCTCTGTATGCTTAGGTAAAGGGCCAGCAAAATTCATAGCATGAGAAGGAAATATATATTTAGTTTGTGCTTACCTGCATTCCACTGTACACAGAATCAATGTCTCCAAAGAAGAGGAAGAGCAGACTGCAAGCTGGAGGGCCAGGAGCACTGAAAATACATCTATGGAAAGAAGAGCATTTGTGGCCCTGGGAAGGAGGGAGTCTGGCGATAAAACTCAGCAAATATGCTGACAGAAGCCCAAACGCTAATACTGTAAAAATGCCATCATGTAAAGTGCCTTTCTTTTCCTCCTTCTTAAAAGAAGAGCTGGGGAACTGAGCTACTCCCCAGCAAAGCTCACCACCTACACTTTTTATTTGAAGAAGTGATTTGACACATCCTGATTCTTACACAGCCACAGAAAACTGCCCCAAAGGGGAACTGCTGTGAGCCACACCAGCATTCCTCCTGCGCTTGCTTCTCCATGTGCTCAGCTGCGTGCTTGGAGCACCAGCAGTGGAGGAAGCTGCTTGTCCTCCTCTCCAGAAGAGCCCAGTACTTCTGCACCAACAGAATGCAAAGGTGGGCTACTCCTGTGCCTTTCACAGGAAGGGTTTTTCTGGCTTTCCATCCTCTTCCAAAGGAGCAGGAGGCCACAGAGTGATGGCAAATAGCTCAGACATCCAGAGGTGCCAAACTCACGGCAATGACCAGGAGCTGAGCATCTTAAAACTTGCTGGCAGGTTGGGTCAATAGCTTCCAACAGCCTCCTGGCAACCTTCTTGCTGCCAGGGACTAGAGGCTGCTAAATGGGTGGCAGAACCAACGGAATTGCCCTTTGCTTCCTCTGAGGCACTGCCCCAGTGCAGGGATAAAACACAAGGTAAGTATGTGCAGATTTCTCAGATGACAGAGTCCTCTGTCCCATCTCATCCTGGCTGCTTGCAGGGCAGCTTTTTTCTGTTCTTACCTGTATTCTGCAGGTGATCAATGCGCTGTGAAACGGGTTTGGGACCTGCCTCTTAACAAAATCCTTAACAAAATCAACTCTTTGAAGCAACCTCCTGCCCTCTCATCCGTGAGAAAAAAATGCTGCAATTGCAAAGCAGCTATTAGTCAACTAATGGCTAGAAAGGCTAAATCATCTCTGCAAAACTCAGAAAAAAAAGGTTACTGTAAGAGAATTTTAACAGTGATATTATCACAGGCTTTTCTCATCACTAAGAATGGAAGTCAAACAAGATTAAGACTGTGAATCTCAGAGGAACTCTTTCTGATGTATTTTGAAACAAATGTATCTAATCCTCATGTTCTTTGTGTGGACAATAATACACAGTTCTGTACTAAATCCAGTACATCATCTTCTAGAAAGCACATTTTTCAACCAAGATGCAGTCTTCTTTTTCAGCAATGCTGCTTCTTATCTCAAGGAAAAAGCTAACATAAGCAGTGCTTGCTGAGCTTTTTTCAAACTCAGAAGTAGGAGCTCACATATACTAACAATTATTCTACATGCCAGTAACCTGTGTGGATACAGAGAAATCCACAACACCCCTTCCCTAGCAGCCTCTCCTGCCAGGGTTATTTTGAGGCAGGAACAGGAGTCTGTGGAGTACATGTTACTCCAGCTCTACTCACAATTGGTGTAGACGGGCTTCCGGAATGGCTTTGATAGAAGATAGTGGCCACAACAATTGATAGAGGACAGTGGCTACAACATAGTGTCTTCATAACTGAGTACATTGCTCTGGGTACCGCTGCTGGTACTGTTTCTGCCTGGGCTACTGTTGGACATGGTCTGGTTCCCTGGAGAGCAGTGTCTGTAAGGTAACATACAGCACTTTGTTCCTGCTCTGTATAGCAACAGAGAGCTGCAAACAACAATTCCCTCTTCTTTCCAACCCAGCCTACTGCCATAACCATGTAACACCCACTGGAGTGAAACTTCAAAACAAGCCAACCAAACAAAAAATCATCTTAATCTTCTGGTCTGTGCCAAAATCTCAGCTTGCAGGTGACCAACAGCAGCAGTGTTTGAGAGACAAAGGCTACGAAGATGCACACCCCAGCTGCCTGCACACCACTCTGGCACACTCGCCCTGCAGTACATGTGTGCAGGGAAATGGTCCTGGCTGAGCCTTGGCACCTGGGAGCATCCCCACTGAAACGCCTCCTGCCCCACGGGTTCATTTCTGCATGATGGTATGCTGGGCATTAATATATATTATAATCTAAATGCAATATATGTATATAGCATATAGTTCAGCTCTGGAATATGGGGAGACTTTTCATCTTTCACAGACACAAACGGCTGCAGCTTCCAACCTCGTAACTGTTTTGTAAGCCGAGCTGGGCCCCAGAAGAGGCCGGCCCAAGGGCTGTTTATTGCTGTGCGGCCTCACCCCGAGAGAGGGCAGTACACGGGGGCTGAGGGACGGCCAGCGCCGCTGGTCCCGCGCGTCCGAGGGGCAGAGTCCTGCGGCCTTCAGCGGCGGCGGTTGAAAACCGCGCGTTAGGCCTCGGGCTGGCGCTTTAGATTGCAGTGTGGCATCTGCAGCAACTTAATGTTCTGCTGAGTACGCACACGGTTTGGGGGGGGAGAACTGCCCCACTCGGGTTCTGTGGTGTGCCCATCAGCAGGCCACAGCGAGGCTGGTGTCCCCCCCCACGAAGCAGCAACGTGATCTGCAAATTTGAGGTCAGAGACAAAAAGAGAGCCTTACCTCTGGCTGGCCAGTGCTACATACCAGGGCTGCTGCTTCACCAGGAGGAAACCACAGGTTTGCATGATTATGATAAAGCACATGTTGAGGATGATGCAGAACAGCAATAGAGGAGAGATGAGCTGGCCAGGAGGGCGATAAGGTGCCAGCTTTGGGTAGGCTTCAGTCAGACTCACTGGAGAGAAACAAGAGGCATGTACAGTCCATAGCAACCCAGCCCACCAGCATTCTCCCTCTGTATGTGCTGGGCAAGCAGAGCCGTATACAGAATCACTCATCTGCTTATCACAGGTGAAAGTTGCGAAGCGTGGCCCTAATAAGCAGACAAGAAATGGCTATTATCTTCATTATTTTCCACCTGAAACTTCTCTGAATCCCCCTTTAGGAAAACACACAGAGAAGATGGGGAATATCATCCTATCCATGGGCATCTCCACAGCAGTTTAAGAGCTGTAGTGGGTCTCATGACAGACACACAGGAGCCCCATAGCAGTCACCAAAGCAACTGTTCCTTTTCCAGCCAAGTCTCACATCCAAACCCTAGCGGTTGCTTACAGACTTCTGCAGCTTTGAGCTATGAGCCAAATCTCATATCTCTGGGCCCTAGGGATTGATCTAGCATCAGTAGTTATGATGTTACTGACACAGCAGAACTTGGCTCCTCATTTTAATTTTTATTGGGAAATGAAGTCAACTATTTATAACTCAGGCTCTCAGACAGACACAGCGGGCTTCCCCAGGCTGCTTACTTGTCAGACACACCAGGAGGGTGATAACGGCATCTTGTATCAAATACTGCTGATTCCCAAAGATTTGCAGTTGCTGGAAACAAAAGCAAAGGCAGCATCACCTGAGAACTGATGACAACTTTGACAGTGCAAATTGCAGCACCTGATGCTATTTCAGAGCAATGTCATGCCAGCAACAGCAGCCTCATAGCCCTGATGCAATAACATGAGAGCTAGCAAGCCCAGCTCGCCAGCTGTCAGATGGGTCATAGAATCATAGAATAGTTAGGGTTAGAAAGGACCTTAAGATCATCTAGTTCCAACCCCCCCTGCAATGGACAGGGACACCTCACACTAAACCATGTCACCCAAGAAGAACAGAAAACAATTCAAATTCCATAGACAACTATTTTGGCCTTAAGGTACTGCAGAGCCACTTAATTACCCTTCATCTGCAGTATTTTTTTTCTTTGGTTTTATTCTGCACATAAAATTTAAATACCTGGATTAAGCTGTTGACTTTTCATTACTAATTTGGTCAAACAGTTCTGAGAGTGAAGCGCAATACTAAACAAACAGGTAATTGTCTTCACATACATTTGGTTGAATGGCATCAATACTGGCTGCTCCATGACTGTGTGCAGCATATGGATATATATACTTTAAAGTAATGGCAAGCAAAACTATTCTGTGGTCGCTGTAAAACTTGCCCTTTCGTGCAACTCTGCTGCTGTACCTGTTCCAAAAATACCAGCCATCATGGGCAATACTCTCCTACAGCCACAAAAAAACTCCCAGCACTGGAATTTGAGGACCAAAACCAATTGAAAGCCTCTTCTGTTATGTTTTATATAGTTCCTGAGGAATTAGGTTCTGTTCATCAGCACCTACGAGAGCAGCACACTCCTACCCACGGCCACGCACACTGAGCTTAGAGCAGGCAGCAGCACCCACCCAACTCACCTGATCAACTCTGGCACACTGGATGTTGGGGATTTGGGAGGTGAAAGGCGGGGCCACCAATGCCTCCTGCTCTGACAGTGATATCCCTGCATGAGCCATTTTCAAAGCCTGAAATCCACTGGAGTCAGAAGATGAAGTGACATTCCTCCCACCCTGTGCAGTTATTTCTGCTTTACAAGTTTTTCTTCAAGTATCCTTTATAATTGATCTTCCTCTATTTTGTGGCCCAGTTGATCTCATTTCTCACATCCTTTCCCTTCCCTGGATCTTAAATATTTCTTTTGTGCATTTAATCCCATTTTACCTTGTAAATACAATCCTTTGAACTACCCTGTATGCAGTTTCCCATACTGGAGTTTGTGCACACTTTTCCTATTAAACAGTCTGCTAAGCTATTATTTAAATTACCATTTTCTATCTTTTCTATTCCTTTCAAAGTCCTGTTCATATTTCTTTTATTACTCTCTTATGAGCTTGCTGGCATTTTCACCTCTGGTTGAGCATTCAAGTGTAGGCTATAGACAACTTTTACAAAGCAAGTTAATGCATTATTATAAAATAATGTTACCATATCACATTTATTATAATCATATCAGAATACAGTATATATAATTTACTAAACATAATAGATAATAGATTATTATAATAATAGGTAATATAATAATTACTTTTATGGCTAAGACCCTCAGATTTCCAATTGTGTAAGAGAGGTATAAGGAAAATGCCTCTTGCCCCTATTTCTGAGGACAAAGAAACAATAATCCTCTGTTAGTGCATACATTACTATAAAAAAATATGTAGATAGTATTTTACAGTGACATGCTGATAGAGCATACCCACAGACTAACTTGGGAAATGCTCGTGACAAGTGATGTCGGATGGCTTCTCATTACAGCACTCCTAAGGCTGAAGGAGAAGAAATTTAACAAGAATGGGAGATGACGTCCTATGTACCCCACAGTCATTGTCGCCATCACCACACATACCCACATAGTAACTGGTGGAGGAAAAAGAAGGAAAACATGTAAGTCTTGCACATAGCTGATTCTGCAGTGAAGCACCCACTGGCTTAGCACTTGTGGGTACATCAGAGCAGGGATGGCTGCCAAGAAGAGAGTGGATGTTTCCAGAGGACAAGATGTATATGGGGAGAGATTGGGGCGAAGTACACAGACCAACACTAGGATTAAGTTTTGAAAGAAGCTTTAATGGGAAAAGAACACTGCCACTTAGTTCAAGACAATGTTTTCCCCTTGATAGCAGGGGCCACAGAAAGGGAGCAGGGTGTGTGTATTTGCAGAAGCACCTGCGGCTGAAGCTTGGCTTTTAGCAGCATTTTCTCCTTGATTGTCTTTGTAGACCCCAAGGCACAGGAATTGCTGAAATAATACAGCAGCTCCCAAACCACCTCACATGAGGTCCCTCTGAGAGGACAGAAGAAGCACCTCATAACCAATAATTAACTGTTTATTTTTCAGAGAGTTATCACGTCTTGTTTATGCTTAGCAAGCAATATCCACTGTAAGCATGAGTCCTGCTGGGGGGAGGAAACATTCCTTTGTGGGTCCTGGAGGAGCATCTTTGGGGTCAAACTCCTAAGTCGTGTTTTTTTAGCTTTGCTGCAGCTAGGACAGCACCAGCAGCCATGCTGGGGATGGGGGTGATTTGTATACGCAGGGGTCTGCCTCTGTGTTTTTTCTCTCAACCTCATTTAATTCTGCATTCTGTACTGCACCACAGAGAAGCAGTGGCTGTGTCTGGGCAAGGGGTGCAGGTACTCCTGATCTACAGGGATCCCTGTAGGGGAACTGGGAGGAAAGCAGCCACAAAGGATGTGAACAGGGGTCACGTGTGGAGGAAGGGAGAGTCGGAAAGGTGGGCCTGAAACAGCACTAGCTGGAACAATCAGACTTCGGGAAAATGTGTCATTGATTTGGTTCAACAAGAAAACAAAAGAGAGCCTTACTCGAATTTCTGAAACTCTTCAACAAGACTGGACTTCTGGCCAGGAGACACCCTAGCAAAGACAGCTGCATTCACCAGTATCTGCAGCAAAGAGCAGTTGCCTTGGGCAGGTATATGTGCCTCCATTGCTCCACCAAGGCAGGACTGGGCCTCCCTGATGGGTGCCTGACACTTGCAAAACACTCTAATCCCATCTCCCAAACACTACCATGGTTTTGCTACCCTTAGGGTTCAGATTTCCTGTAACACCAGATTTACCCTGCTCTGTCTTCTGCCTTGCTGGCTCTGCAGAAGGTGCTGGAAAGCCAGCAATCACCATGTGATCCTCAGGAGCCTTTAAAGCAGCAAGGCTTTATAAGTGTTTCCCAAGTGCAGAACAGATGGTTGATGACAGCAGCAATAACACTGCTCAGCCTGTGGTTTCTCCTACCTGAATGGCCAGGAAGTATAAAATCAAAAAATCTGCCCCAGTGCCAGCTATTTTATGGACTGGGTGACAGGAATTGAAGATTTCTGCAGCTATATGTGGGTATTTTTTGTTCCTGGTGCCCTTGCTGAGTAGAGGCCATTGCCAGCTATGGTAGTGGCACATGAGAATGGGGTTGATGTTTTTAATTAAACTGAAATTAGGAAGGTGACCATGGAGTAACTCCACTGCACAACTGCAATCAGCACCACGGCCACCCCTGTTATCTGAGGTCTAAGATGCTGAAAGCAAGCTATTCGGGTTAAACCTGAGGCATGGTGGGAGGCTGACTGAAGCTGTCAAAATGTGAAGTGACATTACAGCTATCAATAAAAAACCACCTTTCTCCAGCCAGAACACCACTGACATTTAATAAAACAGGGAGGACAAGTAAATGCTTTGTTTCCTCTGAACTTACTTTTGGCAGCAAGCTGTAGAAGTGCTTTATAATAACCTGATAGGACTTTCCGTTCATTGAAAAATGGTAGTTGCAGGTTTTTTTTTCCAAGGTGATATTTTCCTCAGTATTATTGTGTACATGCTAGAAATAAGACATTTATTTTCAGATGTGGTCATAACATGCCATCTGACTTCCACCTTGTCAGCCTCCCACCAGGCAACCAGGGACACAGCCTTCTGCAGTATCCTTTTGTAAAACTTTATGCCTAGCAGTACTTGATTTTCTAGCTGTGTTTCCACACATAACTAATCCCTGTTAGCCATAGGATGCTAGTTTAGACACTGAGGTTTGGCCCAGCAAATAGTCACACAGACCAGTTGTGGGCAGGGGTCTTCAAGATGCACTTTTCACCTTTGGCACAGTTGGATACCCCAGTAATTCACAATTAGCTGAAACCAGCCGTATCTGCAAGTTTCTGATAGCTGCCAAAGATTTAGAGCAGTGTGACCTTGGTACAAAATTTATTGCAAGCAGGACAGGATGGGGAGACAAGGAGTATCCCAGGCTAGCAGATGTTTGGGAGTCACTGTCTCCAAACTAACTGATAAATTAGAAGGATGGTAAGAAAGAAGTCACTCATTAGAAGGATGAAAAGAAATAATTCACTCTTGTTAGTAAGACTACTAAATTCTGTTGTCACACCACAGACTTACAACACAAACCTTGTTCTCTCAGACCTAAGTTAAATTAAAAGTGTTTAAACCCTTTCTTTTCCTGGCACTTGTTTTCCTTATATCACTCATCAGCACACCTTATCTCTCTAGGTTGCCCATGTCTACATCCTTTCTGGGTTTAGCACTTTATGGGCCAGGGCATAAAGTATGGGACTGGAGCACCTCCCTTATGAAGATAGGATGAGAAAATTGGGGCTGTTCAGCCTGGAGAAGAGAAGGCTGAGTGGAGACCTCATAGCAGCCTTCCAATACCTGAAGGGGCCTATAGGGATGCTGGGGAGGGACTCTTCATTAGGGACTGTGGTGAGAGGACAAGGGGTAATGGGTTCAAACTTAAACAGGGGAGGTTTAGATTGGATATGAGGAAGAAATTCTTTACTGTGAGGGTGGTGAGGTGGTGGTCGGCGCGCGCGCTTTCGGGAAGGCCAATCAGCGAGCTCCGCTCTCCTAGGCCCCGCCCGGGTGACAGCCAATGGGGAGCCAGCACGCGAGGGAAAGGGGCTCGTGGCGGTTTGCCGCCGTTACTCGCTGGTGCTCGGCGCGCGGCTGCGGGTGGGGTGCGCTGGAGCCGGAGCCTCTCAGCTGTGCCGGGCGTTATGGTGGGGAACGGGCACCTCGCGGCTGGGCAGAGGGGAGGGTACTTGGGAGGGCCGCTGGAGCGGCGGCGGCCGGGGCAGCCTGGGGTAGATAGCGCGTGCTCTGGCAGGACTTGCGGTCTCTGAGCGCGCCCCGCAGTAGCAGCGAGGCGAAAGGACCGGGGGGGAGGAGAAAAATATGTGTGGTAATAGTCAAAGGGAGGAAAACTGTCGGGCGGCTGGTGAGACGGGACATGTGGAAAGGCGACGGAGGCTTGCGTGGAAGTTCGCGCCTCTCGCGGAGAGGCGACGGGCAGACCGGAACCTAACCTGGGTGGCGGGGAAGCGTGGTAGTAACCGCCTGAGCCTGTGCTCTCCGTCCCTTCGGGCTGTTGTTAGCGGGCACTGCTCCGGGCCCTTGCACGTCATGGGAGGGGAGCTGCCGGATCGGCTTTCGGCGGCTCCGCGTGCTCCGGCAGGGCTGGGCGCTGGGGCCCTCTCGCGCCGACGGTGGGCGCCGCAGGGCAGCCCCGCACCGGCAGACGGGATCGGCGCGGCGGCGTGCGAGCGTTGGAAACGGGCTGGCGGCTGAGTAGAAGTAGGAGCGAGCACAGAAGTAATCTGGCTGGCAAAAGGCCAATGACAGAGCCGCGGCGTGAAAACTGAAACATGGAAGTAAGAATACAAGATTTGGTGAAGCTACCAAGGAAAGAGCAGCCCAGGTTTTCCACCTCGGCTTTTTCCTAGGTGTGCAATAACAGGAAGCTAGAAAAACAGCTCGTTTCCATCTCGGGTGTAAGACAGAATCAAGGTATTGAGAGATCAAACATACGTGGCACAGTTGCTTACAGTCAAAATAGCTGGCTAAAGGTGGGCAGGTGACATCTGACTGGGACTCCTGGATGGTTTCACAAAGCAACCCAGATACGTATGAATTACTAGGGGCTAGAGATCTGCTTATTGTAAAGGAAGACATACTAATTGGTGCTATGCAGGAAGAATTCTTGCCCAGTACATGATTTGGCAACAAGTGAAGGAAATTGGGGAATGCTCTCAAGAAGTCTTCCAAGACTAAAGAAAGATGAAAAAGAGACTAAGCAGAATATTAAAGATAAAATACCCATGCAGCATGGTAAGGAAGGATGAATCTACACTCACCTATGTGTTTGTAGACTATGTTTTATTCAAGATCTTTCAATATTCTCACCTGAGTCACCTAAGGTAAGTAGAATCTTGCAAGCAACAGACAATCTGATGAGTTATAGTCACTCAAGAGCAACCAGGGGATGCAGAAGCAGAGAAAGCTCATGGAAAGATACAATCCACAGATGACTAATTATTATGAGAAGAAAATCTGGGAGGCGGGTAGGGCCCTATCTCATTGTTCTGTTTTCAATTTGCAGCGTGAATGCATATCCATCCACGTTGGTCAGGCTGGTGTTCAGATTGGCAATGCATGTTGGGAATTGTATTGTCTGGAACATGGAATCCAGCCTGATGGTCAAATGCCTAGTGATAAAACTGCGGGAGGTGGAGACGATTCATTTAACACCTTCTTCAGTGAGACAGGAGCTGGTAAACATGTTCCCAGGGCAGTGTTTGTGGACCTGGAGCCAACTGTCGTTGGTACGTACCCAACACTACAGACCTTCAGTATAAAAGTGAAGATTCCCTATAGATTCCTTATCGTCTTTGGGGTTGGGTGGTTGGTTTGTTTGTGTGTGTGTGTGATCAGAACCCTGAAAGCTTGAAAGATGTGTGTCTGCATGCTGTTTTGACATTGGAGGTTGTTACTTGAAAGAAATGATGTTCTACAGGTAACAACATTTGGAGAACAGCAAAACTTTTCTAAAGTGCTGCACTGCACCCAGAGTTTTGATCAGTTGCTATCTGGAATCTTGTCTGTACCTGTAATGTAGATTTCCTGAGTGAACCTCTTCTCAGGAACAAATACTGTGCTATGAGTGCCTCACATCTTCCCCTAAACTAAAGAGCTGAAATTGTGCCAGTTTTCGAGTCTAGTCAGGCAAGCTGTCTATAGTCAAGGATGCCGTCTATGCTCTTTTGATGTGTGTGCTTCGTGTGTAGTCACTAAGTAGCACTCGCAGAACTGAACAGGTTGAATTTATGTTGTGGTCATGTTTTCTTACAGATGAAGTACGTACAGGCACATACAAGCAGTTATTCCACCCCGAGCAGCTTATTACTGGGAAAGAAGATGCAGCCAATAATTATGCCAGAGGCCATTATACCATTGGAAAAGAGATTGTTGATCTGGTGCTAGACCGCATTCGCAAACTGGTAGGAGTTCATGGTGCAAGTCCACATTTAAAATAACTGGTACAGCTCTACAGCTCTCTATAACCGTGGTTTGATGTGGTTTCTTCCCAAAGAATTTTGTGCATAGTTTATTGTTTAAAATTTGGTCTTCTTGCTCCCACCCCCACTTAAATAAAAATTCAGTAAATAAAACTTCTTACTTCTTTTTTTTTTTCTCAGCTTTTGAAATACCAGTATTTGAAAGTATTTTAAGGATACCTCAGAAACATTATAAAAGCCTTAAACAAGTGTAACAATGCCGTTATACTTTATTATTTGTAGTTTTCAGTCTGATTTCATGCCCATTATAGTGATGTAAAATAGTACCCTCAACCTCAGATTTTGGTTGAATACTTAACATAAAAAAAAAGTGAGTGAAATGGCTGACACTGCACTGAGAAGCTCATATAGGATCATGTGATTCAGAGTTACATGGTGATTGTCTTTTGATTTTTGTAATTTGAAATAATAAACTTGTTTTCAGCATCTAATCGATACTTGCTGAAAGCCAGAATGGGAACAAACAGGTTCTAAAGATAGAACCGAGCTGTAATTTATAATACTTTATCACAGTGGTGCTCAGCTGCTCTTGCTTACAGTTGAATTAAAATGGCATTACAGACAATAAAGCAATTTTTAAATATTGAAATACTCCTATTCTGAAAAGTTACACAGTGGCACTGGTACTTTTGAGTAAAAGGCACCCAGGAGCAAAGGAAGACCACCTTTCAAGAATGCTGGGGGGGGTATTTTAAAAATCTAAAACACACTGAAGAAGGAAATGCTGCTGAATGATTACTTTAATACTGCTTTCTGCAAAATAATAACTTTTTTTTTCCCCTCCCACTTTTTTCCACCCCATTATAGGCTGATCTGTGCACAGGGCTGCAAGGTTTCCTTATCTTTCATAGTTTTGGAGGAGGCACTGGTTCAGGATTTGCATCTCTGCTCATGGAAAGGCTCTCTGTTGACTACGGCAAAAAGTCTAAACTAGAATTTGCGATTTATCCAGCACCGCAAGTTTCCACTGCTGTAGTGGAACCCTACAACTCAATTCTAACTACCCATACAACATTAGAGCATTCAGACTGTGCCTTCATGGTAGACAACGAAGCCATTTACGATATATGTCGTCGTAACCTTGACATTGAACGTCCTACTTACACTAGTTTAAACCGACTAATTGGGCAAATTGTTTCATCCATCACCGCTTCACTGCGTTTTGATGGAGCCCTCAATGTAGATCTGACAGAATTTCAAACTAACCTCGTTCCATACCCACGAATCCATTTCCCCCTTGTAACATATGCCCCTGTCATCTCTGCTGAAAAAGCCTATCATGAGCAGTTATCTGTGGCCGAAATTACTAATGCTTGTTTTGAACCAGCCAACCAGATGGTAAAATGCGACCCTCGCCATGGCAAATACATGGCCTGCTGCATGTTATACAGAGGTGATGTCGTTCCCAAAGATGTCAATGCAGCTATTGCTACTATCAAGACTAAACGTACCATTCAGTTTGTGGATTGGTGCCCAACTGGATTCAAGGTACTTGCAGTGCATTTTAAGCGCTTCATGTTTGGCTTATTAGCAGTTGTATAGTATTTAGAGGTAACAGTCATTCCAAGATGTTGTAATGTCCCTGTTAAATATTTTGATGGAGTGCAGGAGAACTGTAAAGCTGCTTTATCTGTTCACAACCATGGTGATTTTTGATTGTTAACAGAAATAAGTCTTTGAGCCTTACCACTCTTAAGGAAAATTTTTATGTGTTTTCTTGAAGGTGGGCATTAACTACCAGCCTCCAACTGTGGTTCCAGGTGGTGACCTCGCAAAGGTGCAGCGGGCTGTGTGCATGCTGAGTAACACAACTGCTATTGCTGAAGCATGGGCTCGCCTCGACCACAAATTTGATCTCATGTATGCCAAGCGTGCTTTTGTGCATTGGTATGTTGGGGAAGGAATGGAGGAAGGAGAATTTTCTGAAGCCCGGGAAGATCTGGCTGCCCTTGAGAAAGATTACGAAGAAGTCGGCATAGACTCAGTAGAAGCAGAGGCTGAAGAAGGAGATGAGTACTTAGAAAACTGAAGTCTCGAAAAATGTAGAGAAAGAGGGGAAGAAAAAGAATTGCAGAGCCCTGTTTGCAGAACATCTGCTTGTTTGGCTGTTTTCAAATAAAGTTTTAAAGGTTCTACCTCCTGGTTTTTTTCTTCTTTGCTATGTATGTGCATACTCGCTAAGTAAGGACCATGGGAGATGGCGTATTTCAGTAGTATCTTCTTGTGCAAATTACAGAAAAACTCAGGAAACTAAACACTTTCCTGGGATACCAACACGTGCTGAGACTTCTTCATTTTTAGTTTTTCACAAGCAGGAAACTGCTTCTGCTTCAGGTTGTTACAGTACTCGTAACACCATTGCTATTCCAAGGCTGTCTGCATGATCCAAGGGAACCTCAACTTTTCTGAAGATGTTTAAATATCCACAGTTAATGAATACTGTACTTCTGACTAGTTATGGCAGTTACCATTACACTTTTGAACAGAACTAGCACTTAGTACCATAGCTAAGGACATAAAACTTTGTAATTTAAAAGTGTTTAAAAAGCTTTCCAACTGGAACCTGTCCAACCACCTCCTGCATTTGAGTCACATAAACAATAGATGTGTAGCTCTCTTACCTGCTTTAAGAATATTGTCACTTTCGTTTACATTGCTACATTTGCCTTGTGCAACAACCAAAAAAACCCCAGCCCCCAAAATTGATGTCATTTAATGGGTATGTTCAAGTGACTATGGCTTTATACACATTGGAAACCGTTAACATGTAGGGTGCTTGGCTGCTGACCTGCCATGTTCAAATTTTTAGTCCTAAATCCCAAGAGAAGAAGAAACTAGTGTTGTGTTTGGGGGTTTTGGAGGCTTAGTTTTGTTGTTTTTTTCCCTTCCCTACCTCTTCAAGAAAACCAGCAGGGAGACAAAGGGGCTGCATATGCTAAAAATACCCTGAATTATTTTCAGAAGCTCCTGTAACCAGCATCTGTAGAGCACGCTGTGCGTGCAGTTTACGGAGTTCTAAAAGAACGAACCGCTGTACCAAAAATACCTTTGGTTTTGGTCCAGAAGACGGAACGGCCCCAGAAGACACCGACCAGACGCGTGAGGCGCGGCCTCCTCCGTCCCACACCGCTCCTCCCCGAGCTGTTGCAGCCGCCTCCCACCCCTCACCAGGTCGCTTCCCGCCCCGGACACTGCGATCCTGGAGGATGCCCGACGGTGCGAACGTGAAGTTGCGCCAGCGCTACACAGAAACGTGTGTGCAGCCCCCCCAGGCCGAGCCGTGCGGTGACGGCGAATGCAGCCCCTGTGCTGCCCACGTTCACTTCCGCGATTGACCACCGGCTTTCGCCGCGGTCTCGCCGCGGGCCGGGAGGCCGTTTCGGTCGTTGCGCGCGCCTCTCCGCCGCCGTACGGTGCGGAAGCCAAGGGCGCCGCGGCCGCCTCTCACCGGGAGTGCTCCGGTGCTCTGCCCGCGGCGGGAGCGCAGGTTTTCGGGGACCATGGTGCAGCTTTACAACCTGCACCCGTTCGGGTCTCAGCGAGTAGTGCCCTGCAAGCAAGAGCCGGCCCACTTCTGCTGCGGCCGCGACGTGCTGTTCGTGGCCAGCGCGGCGGCCAGGTGCAAGGTGGAGGTGTTCGCCTTGCGCGACCAGGGTCGCTGCGAGCCCCTGGGCTCCTTCGCCACGCTGGGCCCCGTCCTGCGCATGGCGCACAGCCAAACAGGTCAGTGGGCTTCTCCGCCAGGCCCGGAAGCGCTCGGCTGGGGAGGCTCGGGCGTCCCCATAGCTGGGAGCGGCCTGCGGGCTCCGCCGGGTGGAGGCGCTTGGTTTGTGCCGGGCTGGGCTGGCTGCGGCCGGGCCTGGTGGGGATGACGGCGGGCCGGAGAAGATGGGGATGGCGCGGATTAAGGCCCAGCAAAGCGCTGGCTGCCGCGGGCCGGGCGGCACAGGGCTGGTGCTTGCAGAAGCACCGACTGGTGTGAGAGCTGTGCAACGGACTGGGAGCCCCCGGGCTAGTGGGAAGTGCAAAGCCAGCACATAGAGGTTTTTGCCGTCTTCCTCTTCCCGGTTGAAGTCTGTCCTCTTGCCCTTTTATTGTTTCTTATTTCAGAGCACGGGTCGGGCAGTCAGTGCAGTCGATCCCACAGCTCTTCGTGAGTCTGAGCCTTACCCCGGTCTTTAGAGAACAAAACGTTTTCTTGATAGCGAATATTCTGAGAGGGAAAACACCTTGCCTGCAATCACAGTTCCTAAAGTGGATTCACCTGGGAGTTAGTCTGCACCTAGACCTAGAAGTCCTTTTGTTTCTAATGATGGGTGAAGTCTGTTCCCCCAAGTAAAGAAGCTTGCAGTTCAGATTTCATTGGAGAAAAAGGGGTGAAAATGGGGTTTGTGATTTCATGTAAGAGCTGAGAATTTGAAATGTTTTTTGCAATGTACTATAGCAGGTAAAGAGCTCACGACCTGTACCTATTCTTTAATGATATATCACTGTCACTGCTTTCTTTTAAGGAGACTATCTGGTGACAATTGAAGAAAAGAGCAGGGCAACTTTCCTGAGAGCATACGTGAATTGGAGATGCATGTCTGCAGGGAGTTCTCGTGTTTGTGTTCGGATGGTTGGTCACAAGATGGAAGAGTCATACAGTGAAACCTTAAAAGAACAGATGTCAATTGTGGAAATGCCACTTTCAGATCCTCCACTCTGCATTTCATGCTGTCCTGTAAATGGAGATCTTCTTGTGGGCTGCGAAAATAAACTAGTCATGTTCTGTTTGAAATACCTGTTTATAAACCAGAATTTGACTGTGTTAGACTTTGAACGCGCCTTAATTTTGCACATTGATAACTTCATTCCTGCTGAAATTGCGTTTTGTGCCAGACATGTAGCCATAACGACAGAGCTGGATGTTCTCATCCTGAAACTGGAACTGGTCCAGCAAAGTACAGACAGGACAGAGCAATGTGCGCGTAGCGTTAGTGCGCTAGAAAAGCCTGTGGATGGAGGTAAGGACAAAAAAGTGTATTCTTTTCTATTTCCAGGAATCTTCTAACTGGTTTATGTTGTTCTCAAAGGAGAGAATTGCCCTTCAGAAAATGTCTCCAAATCATCTTAGTACTGTCAGCTGGATATTCTAGTACATGGAAAGTTATACCACCTGCTCTTGGAGGTAACTCTTAAACATGCCATCATTCCGCAGACACTTTCAGGATAGCGCAGTCTCTACAGAGATAGAATTAGGACCCTGTTTTGGGGTGCCACCATGGGCCAGAGCGGTAGTAGTTTGGTGTGCTGTGTTCAGAAAAACTGTTCTGTTGGTGTCACTTCCCAAATAACTGTGTCTCTTCTAAGGGGCAAATGGGAGGCCAAATGGAGGAAGCATGTCATGAACCTTGAAGTCAGCCATGTGTATTGGCTTACACAGTGGCAGTGCATGTGCATATGCACTCTAACAAGACTCGGAACCTGCTAAAGAAGGTGTCAGCAAATTCACCTTTTTCAGTCCTTTGTGTTCTTCAGGGGCTTGCCTTGGAATCCTAGAAATCCCTGAAATGGATTTACCCAAATAGGTTTCATTCCTGTGTATTGCAAAAAGTCAATCCATATGTAATCAGTTCCCATGTTTCCGAAAGTATCAACTGAATACCAACAAAGCTTAGGAAAATCCTTCCTTTATAATTGAAGAAGCTTAAAAAAGAAAAGAATGGTCTTTTAGGAATGGACACTGTACCAGAAAAGAAAGGGTAAATAGGGAAAGCATAAACTGGATGTTCTTAACTGAGTGAAGATGGATCTTAACTGAGATAGTGACATCCTGCACGTAGCTGGTTTTATTCCTAAAAACTAGGAAGAAAAGTTCAGATTACTCTGAGTGCTGTTAGGATTTGCTTTCCAGAACTTAAGTGAGTGTAAGATAACACAGCTTTCTATCGTAGCTGCCTTTTCCTTCTAAAAGCCTCTTCAGCCGACATTTTTTGAGGGCAGCCATTTGCAGCACAGGTTGCCCTGGGCTTGCCTTCTAATGAACAGTTTACCCGTTCTTTCAGAAATCTTCACTCTTGGGTATTGAGATTGTTGAGGCTTAAATAAAGGATTGTTCTTGTCTTCTAGCATAGCTGTTTTCAGAATCTCGTGGTTTGACGAAGCCAGTGCTAGTTAGGAAGCTGTAATTGAAGTATTTAATTGATACTGTGTCATATAGTTTTGTTACTGCTAAATGGAATGGTTTGAACAGTTAATACAGCATTTTCTTTGTGAAGGTGTGAAAGATGAAGGCCCTTCAACACATACTTTGCAGCTAGATTTAGATGAGTTCATTATGTGTCACAAGCCAGCGGAACTACTTGGGGAAGAAAGTAAGCTATGTGATATACCCATCACACTGGAATACACGGAGTTGCCTTCGGAAGACACAAAGCGCTTCCAAGTGCGGTATCTGCTTTTCAGGTATTTCAAACGTATTTTGCCCTTTCCAGGCTAATTCAGTACACAAAACCAAAATGAGCTGTGGCTCACATCTTGTGGAAGTTAAAATCCTGGCATTTTGACATCTGGGGTTTTCGTAAGGTTGGAGTGTTTTTTGTGCTGAGGAAATAATGTGATACCAAAGAAAGCCCATCCTTTAATAGAGTGGAATATTTCAGTTGGAAGGGATCTGCAACAATAATCTGGTCTAACTGCCTAACCGCTTCAGGGCTGACCCATTGTTAAAGCATATTATCCCTAGCTGTGCCATGAGCTCCTTGGCACTGCCATGCCAATTACACTAGTAGTATGAGTGCATGTTGTTGAGTGTTGAAACGTCAGCTATGCGTGTTTTAGCTAGTGCTGTTTACTTGTCCAGAGTAGCTCATAATAATTTCTCACAGGGGTCCCATGTTCTTTTGCATTGTTTTCCCCAGATGTTTTACACCTGACCAGTCGCCTTTTGGGTTTTGTGAAGAGACAAAGCTGCACTCTGTTCAGCTGCTTCCCATATACCGGACAGGTATACGGATATGCATGGATGTGTTATGGCGTGTGTCACAGGAGATCTGGGAATGGAAGGAGCTTCTTTGTATTTTCTGTTCTGCACACCATTTCTGTATGATTTGTTTTTAAATTAAGTCTTTCTTGACAGTGAGTTAAACTGAGCTTTTCTTAACAAAAAATCTTTTAGTTTCTCCATGTTCTGCATAAACCTTGAACTAAAATACCAATTTGCCACACCAAAAGAGAGAGACTAAAACAGCTTTTATCAGTTTCTCTGGTTATAACACTGAGTTATTTTACATTCAAAACAGTCACTCTTTAAATTGCCTAATAAAATTATCCCCAGTGTTAGAAGAATCTAGGCTGCCTCTCATTAGTCAACAGTGGAAATCAGAGTAGTAAACCTTAATAATCATTAAGATACAGTATACCTTTCTTCCAGGCTTTAATTAAAGTTTTAATTAAAGGGGTGAATGCAGATTTTAGGGGTTCACTAATCACAGTAGCTCAGGCCACAACAGACCTGCGGAAAAACTGAATGCTGTATGTTATCGGCCGTACCTGACTGCTCACCCAGTTTGTGATTGATTGCCTGTCTGATAAGTAGTGAAGTCTCATTTAAGTTGCAGTCGACTCAAAAGAATGAGCTACTTGCCATTACTCCAGCTACCTTTCGTTCTCTTGTGATTTACCGACTTTGACAAGAGCGTCTGTAGAATGTGAGCACAGCATTTACCTGCCAAAGTGGCTTTATAAATGAATTATGCCATTCCCAGTCTTCCTTTCCCTTAAGTGAGGACACGTATTTTGGTGAGCTGCAGCTCTGGATGACCATTCATCCCAGCTCACAAGTAGTTGTCTAAGATCCCGCTGGTCATTCAATCCGTGGATGTTTATTTGTGATGAATCTGACAGGACTCTCAGATGTGGTGGCCTCTCTAGAATGTCTTCACTTGGTGGTACAGTCACACTTTTGTTAGAAATGCCTCCAAGTGAGATAACATGGCATAAACATTTGCAGCCTGTGCACTGATCCAGCCTGTACACTGGTCTTCATATAGCGCTTTTTCTCTTCACTAGCTACTAACGAAACCAGTCTACAGCGTGGGCAGGTTTGATAGTGTTTTAGGTATCAGGCTTGCAAAGGAATTGCTAGGTTTTTATTTATGAGGTATATAAAATGCTTTTCTTATTGTTACGTCTAGGAAGTTCTGTGGCAGCCCATGAGGAAACTGAGATCGAGACAGAACTACTGAGTCTCTTTTGCTTTTTCTCTTTACCTCATGTTGGATATCTCTACTCTGTTGGGAAGTTAGTAGAGCTGATTTCTACTTACCAGTATTCGGAGAAGTCAGAGCAGGCAGTTCTCACTCCACAGTTCCTGCACGTCATTACAAGGTACAAGGTTTATGATTTTGCTGGTAGTATTAGTGTTTTTCTGTTCTGCTGCCTTTGTTGCCTGCCCATTCAAGGCCCATTTCTACAAAGGAAAAAGATCTGATTCTCCATAGCCTTGTCTACTTGATTTGAACAAGTCCTCTTTTATTTCGTTCATTGTTGTGATTTCATCTTTCCCTCTAGTGAGAACCTGCAGTGCTTCACAGTGCGGTGCAGTGCAGCAGCAGCTCGTGATGAGGATCCATATATTGATACAACCGTGAAGGTGGGGGTAGTAGTATGGTGCTTAGTTTTCTTGTTTCCTTCTGAAATCCCATTAGTTTCTATTAGCTGAACCAGTAAAATACCATGAGAAATTAGTACTTCAATCTGTGGCATATTGTATTGTAGTGGTCTACAAATGTCTCAATGACACAATCCATTATTGCTGTTTAAGATTCTAGGCCATTAGTGGTGTGTTTTCAAAACCATCAAAAGCTTTAAGGTCATGTATATTTTTAAACTGAATTCTGTGCTTTGCTGTATAAATCTGAATGAAGGGTACAGAGTTTACCCGTATTGCCATTGATGATGTTTCCCAAGTATCCTTGAAAGAACAGTTTTTGTAGGAGGAGTGCAGACACCTGAGCATTCTCTGCTACCGGTCAGTGATTGAAATCAAGGCTTTTATACCCATGTCAGGCAATTTTTTACAACTTGGCCAAGTTCAGACTATTTTGTCCTAGGTTTTCCATGGAAGGCATCTCCCTCAGGGGCTCTTATTTTGAGACACACGGCTAAAACCGTGTAGTTGCTTTGAAGAGAGAAATGATTTTTTGTTTACCCATTGTTAAATGATTTATGTCATAGTTTTGTGATTAGTTTATTCATAAGCGAAGCACTTTAATAAAGCCAGTGAATGTTTTTAATGTCGTTGGAAAAAGGTTTCCTTTTCATATTTGGTTTTGCATTTAAAGACTCAAAGTACGTACTAACTGAAATTACCAAACAATCACTTCCCTTTATAGGCTTGTCCACCTGTCACACTGGATGTCTGCACATTAAGAATGCAGCTTTTTATAGGACCAAGAGCTATCTGTCATTTCAAAAACCATATAATTCTTTTGACTAAGGCGGACACAGAAGATATTACTGAAAGAAGAAAGCCTGCAAGAAAGATGCTGTAAGGATTTGTGTCTTTTGGGGAGATGGTTATTTGTAGCTCTGTGTACAGTGCTCAGTTTGTGGGTGCTGGAGTTGAAGAGAGGTTCCTTTGGAAAAAGTGGAGACAATTTCTAGTTAGTGCATGAGAACAGAAACCAAGCAGGTATTTGTTTCAATTCTACTGTATTAACTGGCTTAGCAGAAATAAGGACATTTCGCAGATGCTTGAAATTAACAAAGGAAGTCACTCAAGTTTGTAAAAAACTTCAGTTTTATAAGGAATGTTAAAATAACATTCCTAAAAATTTATCTGCTACTGAGAAGAAGAAATATTTATTTCGAGGAACCCAAAATACGTAGGAGTGCTGAAACCACCGGCTCGCAAAATGTGCTGTGACACAAAATGGAAATGTCTTACATTTGGCTAAGGGTTATTTCCAAGAAAAGTTAGGAATACCACTGTAGTAATCCATGACAAAAGAAGGATCAGATTTTGGCCTAAGATATTCTTAAACCATGCACGTAGCTAGAGGCACTTTTGTGAGAACTGCCATTCCGTTCTTTTTTGAGGGCCTTTCATAAAACTGCTGAACGGCCGTTCTGAAACAGCTCTTCAGAAATCACATGTATTGAAGTCAGTTCATTAACAAAAGTGGGACAGCTATAGCTGATTGAAGAGTTACTTGAGTCAGTATTTCTTAAAGCCTAGAACAGGCATTATTCAGGAGAAGATGAGGATAAGCCAGCAAGGAGAACGGTGATTCAAAATATTGTTCTTTTCTGTGTATAAAATACAGTTTCGTCTGCCAGTTGTGTTGTTTCAAAGATTATCGTTGGCGTTTGAGAAGGTAGGTATTAGAGACCTAGCCAGTACTTTTGCATCTAAATTATTTATTGTGAGGATGGTGAGGCCCTGGAATGGGTTGCCCACGGAAGTTGTGAATGCTCCATCGCTGGCAGTGTTCAAGACCGGATTGGACATAGCCTTGGATGGCATGGTTTAGTGTGAAATGTCCCTGCCCATGGCAGGGGGTTGGAACTAGATGATCTTAAGGTCCTTTCCAGCCCTAACTATTCTATGATTCTGTGAAGTTTGTGATGTTTTTTTGGCTGCATAGTGTTTATTTGGAGACTGAAATCTCAACTTTTCTCCTTCTCTGTAGTTCCAGAAAGGCGGACAGCATCAAATCGCGAACAAATTCTGAGGCAGAGCCTGGCTGGAATTTATATATTATAAACACTGTTTCAACCATTCAGCTTTACAGAGAAATGGTATTGCCCATCTCCTGCTTTTGTTGTTTGGTGACTAAAATTAAGTACTGTTAATTAACCTCTGGTGCGTGTCATTGCTGAATATAAAGGAACGTATTTCTCACAAACAGCCCCTAATCCTATTTCATATGGCTGCTGCCCTCGTTAACGCTGTTCCTGTGTGTTCTTAAGTTTTGCCAGCAGCCTAAGTATGTCCTGTGTCTGTTCTAGGTAGATTATAGTAGAACTTACGAAAATGTAAAAACGGAGAGCTGCATCCATCTGCTAAGTGAGGCGCACTTACTGGTCAGAGCAGCTGTAATGGACCCTCATTTCTGTAAATCAGATGAGAAAGAAGAAATTCTAAGAGCATTCAGAGAAAGTTGTGCCTTCTTAGGAGACTGCTACAGCAGGTATGTTCTAGATGACAAAGTGATAAAGGTGAGCTTTTGTTTCCAGTAACGTCACCTTAAAACTGAAATCTCTCATTCGTTATCGTTTTACACTAGTATTGCATATAAAAATCTTTACATTCTATGAGAACAGCTTGATCTAGTAATCTCGTCAGTATCTTCTTGTTTTTATTGTCATTGAACACAGAATATATTACATTGAGCTATGTATGTGAGCTGTGTATTTGCGGATACTGGTGAGTCTGCAGCCTTGTTTGATGTGTTATTTTAGTTCTTACAGTGATGGCAAAAGTACATCCTTTAGTTGTTTTGGTCTGGTTTTTTTCCCCTTCTCTGTTGCCTTTAGGTTTGACACAAAGGATTACCACCTTGCTTTGCCATACTACAGAATGTCAGGTTTATCCATGACGGAAGTTTTAAAGAGACTAGTTTCAGAAGGTGATGAAATACAGACGTACGAGAGAGGATTTATATTTTACTTGACTCACTCTCTGAATGAAGACTTAAATGAAGAATTAAGTAAGGTAGGAACAAGTTGAGTTTTTTCTTCATCTGTTGATTTAGTTCTGATTTTAAGAACTGTGTCTCAAATTTTAGTTAAATTCCCTTTGAAACTGCTGAGCTGCTTATTTAATTTTACCATTGTTTTTTTCACGTTTTTTATTCTCCTGTTTTTATTGTCAAAACAGAAAGCAGCACCTGTGCTGCTTTGGGCTGTTTTCAAGCAACATAGTATGAGGTTGGCTATCATGATGCATGTTGCTAATGATCTGGTTCCCACTTGCACACAGAGATTCTTCGGGTTAGGAAAGCTTGCCTCAAATTTCTTTCATCTCCCATTTCTGTAACAAAACAAACTCTTTCTGTAAATGTTGCCACATCATACAGGTTGGTTAAACCAACTCACCGTGGTGGTGGATGTTCTCCTACCACCCCAGAATATGGGTTGAATCACTGCTGGTTAGAGATCCTTTACTTTTACCAGGGGGGAGGAAAGAAGCAGGAAAGGCACTGTGACTTTATCCATAAGCTGTACTTGTCTGTTAAACAAAACAAAGAAATACAACTCCCCCTCTCGAAGCAACAACAAACAAAACTGCAGTACTTTCATATGCCATAACAGACTGTATATGTGGAAAGGTCTAAACTGTCAAATGGCTTTCATTTCTACAGGAATCAGCAAATAAAGTTCTGCAAATATTCTGTCTTGCTGACCCTCTGCAGCTGCCTCATATCCTCTGCAGCCCCTGCATGAGAAACGTATGTCCAGTGACGGCTGTGAAGTGCCTTCAGAAAGTAGAAAAGATTATGCCGTCAGTGGTCCTGACACTTACTAAGGCCTTCATGGCTCTGAAAATGGGAGACCTGACAATGTATGAACATGAGATGGGCTCCTGTAAGGAGGTAAAGTATGCTGAAAGCATGAGCTATTTGCATTTTGCAAAGCCCAAATCAGTAGATTTGGCTTTAAGTTGTATCGTGCAGTAAAGAACCTTTCAGTCACTCTTCCTCCTGGCACACTGTATAGGCTCCACTGAAGTTTGCAATTAATTACAGTAGAATCAAGGGCTGGCACATGCTGGGACTGCACTGTGTACCCTGCAGGTAGGGCAGTCTTGGCGAAGCCTTACAAAATAAGTGAAAGGTTTGAAGCCGTTAATTCTTGCTAAATTAAATGCTGTTTTCTGGGGTGTAGCACAAGCTCTGCAGAGCCAGTGCTCTTCAGCACTATGGCAGGGTTGTATAGTAGTATTTTTACACCCCTGCACCTGTAATTAGTATGTGATATGCCCATGAAAAATATCTGTGTGCAAACAGCCCTTATAAAATTGCATTCGAAGCAGAACGTCCATGGTGCACACAAACTAAAGTTTCTGTATACAGTTTCCCGTGTTATGTGGAATCACAGCACTTAACCCTTCTTCAGATCAGATCAGAACCTACTTCAGTGCTATCAAAGAATTCTGCATCAGTGGGGGAAAAATGTTAGTGAAGCAGTCTCTGTCACAGATGTTCACATGCGGTTTTAGACTGAGACCAGTCTGTAACTGTGTCCTTCTTGTTAAGGTTGGTCAGGACTGTTGAATATTAAAAGGTGACAGAGCTTTGAAATACAGACTCTTTCTGAGAGTGAGATACGGGAGGTCTAAACACTCTTAAAATGAACTGATAGCTGTTCCAAAGTTAGATCTATGCTTCCATAGAAGTCCTGGAGAGCTTTCAAAGTCAGCAGTTTTTGCATTGCAAGGTGGGAGCTCTGGAGTGCTGTTTCAAGAGTGATGCTCAGCACCCCCTGCTTTTGCAGCACAATCCAGTGACATTTTCATGTTGTGAGCAAACTTGCACATTCTGCTGCATGAATGTGATTTAGAGAATAAGGTGGTTGGCGTCCGGGTGGTGGGGTTTTGTTGGTGGGTTTTTTCCTTCTTTTTAAGCTGACGTATCAAAAAATGTTCTGTTGCACCTCATGATTAAAAAGCATTTTGTTGCGAAGTAGAAAAAAATAACAGCTTCAGGAAGATACAGAAAGGAAAGATGGCTTGCGTAGCAGGAGGAAATCTGATTTTGCCTCCTAGGTCTGCCTTATATTTCTTGTATGGTTCATTTAATCTGCTTAGGCATCATTTCCCTACTGTCCTTCTAAGTGGAAATAGTAATAGGTCGAAATGTCTAAGTGTAAATAGTATCTTGTCATGCTCACCTTCAAACGCACTCAGATACGCGGAAGCAACTTACTGTTGGATGTTTTGATCATTGCCTCAGGGGTGTTTTCAAAGTAAAAATCGATAGCAAAAGCAGTCTACTGCAATGTAGCAAAGTCGTCTGTTGAAATTTCAGCCACTGATTTTGCACAGCACCGTGTGTACTGAATGTCTTGGATTTCGTAGTGAAATCTGTCCTATGTGCACAGTAACTCCACATTTCAACAGCGTGTTACTTTCAGTGTTCAGGTGACAGGCCTCTTGCTCAGTCACCGCTCTGGCGCATGGTTTTGGAGCTCAGTCTCTGGAGAGCTATTCTGTAAATTGCAGAAAGGATTTATTTCCTCCCCCGACTTTCCTTCATTTCATCTGTCTGAACTTCACTGCTTGAGGAAACACTGAGTTTGCCGAGTAGAACCATGTGGACCTAATTCTTTACATGATTTCTATCTGACTGTGTTTGTAGACAGTGCTGGCTTGTGGCTTCGTCGGGCAACCAAAGCTCTTGAGACAGTGGAAAGAAGGAATTGTTATGCCAACTGAATTTGCTGTTCACCTGAAGGAGACGCAGCCCGGTTTGCTGGTAGCTGCCACTGTGGCTTTACACGAGAACAGTAAACTCGAACTAGAAGAAGCAGATACCTTTTTCAAGGTTGGCCTGTGATCGTTTTTTGCCTCTGTTTTTCTCATAACGGTGATAATGGGTAAGCAAAGCAGCCTCGGTTGCTCCTTCGCTCAGCTTTCAGCATTTCTTCAGAAAGAGGGACATGAGGATTGGGAGATGGAGTCATGATAGATGCCTACAGAGTCAGAAACTGGACCCCCTGGAAAGAAATACTGGGTAAATCAGGAAAAGAAATTATTGCAATTTTTCGTTTTGACCTTGGCATTTGAATGCAGAATACCCCGAAGCCATTGAAGGACTTCCTAGTAATTTGGCTTCCTAAGGCTAGTGACATTTAACAAAACTTAGATTGATCATTCCATAAGCTCCTTTTGAAGAAATCATGAGGATTGAAACATAATTCTAAAGACTCAGACTTCAATATGAAGGTATAGAATGTTGTGGTGTTCTGTATAAATTTCTGAAACAAGAGGGGGGTCTCTGCAGTTTGTAAGAAGAAGGATAAATAGAATTGTTTCCTGGTATCACGGAGGTTTTCTTTATTTAGGCTGGGAATAGACAAACCTTTTTTATTTACAATGAAAAACATTGGATTAAAACCATGTACTCTTCAGTGTAGGTCTTCTGCTGTTTTTACATCTGTTACTGTGAAATACCAGTATCAAAAATACCAAGTCATGAAGCTCAAATTGGAACGAGTGTTATTGTTTAAAGCCAGTTGGGAACCAAGTAAACGTTCTTTTCATTGTCGTGCCAGTCCTTAAAGCATCTCCCTTATGGATCCTAGCATTACAACCAACTGAGCTACACAGACTATCTTATCGTATCTTATCATGGCCTTTAGAGTGTTCTTTTGAAGGCGCCTGCTTGGCTGTTGGCATATAGAAAATTCTCCAAATCAGCAGTCTATAAATGGCTGCTGGCAGTGTGCTGGCATTTCTGACAGCACAGTAAATCTTGGAAAATAAATCTATCATTTAGAATTGATTAGCTCAAAATCATTCCATGAACTTTTTACTTTGCCCAGCACTGTATTATGCAGAATGAGAAGACAAAAAAGGATCCAAAATTCTGCTTCTAGTAAAAGTGAACAACTGTTCCTCCTGCCTCTTCTGACTTCGGCTACTAAATAATTATCATACTCTGTGCTAACTTGCTCTCTTCTAATGGTTTTATTCTCAGATGGTGTGTGGTAACAGGGAAAGCACTGTTCCTCAGCTCTTGGTAGATTTCTGGGAAGCTCTGCTTGTAGTGTGCTCTCAGGAGGAAATACTTCAGGAGCTTTTACTGTGGCTTACTTCTCAGTATGTGTCGAGAATATTGAAGAAGCAACTTCCTGAGACTAAGCCACTGAAAACAATGGAGGATCTGGTAAGTGCACCACTCAGAGGAGGTTTAAGGACCACATTGTACCTCCAAACTCTGTCCAAATACTATCCTTAATATTTTAGTTCTGGACAGTTTCTCTCTTAAAAGAAACAAGACTGAAAGCAAGCAAGTTAGTGTGCAGTTACCAGCTAGGTACTGCAGGCTCTGGGGACATTTCAAATATACTTCCAGCTGGAACCTCGGCTCTGGATATAAGCAAGGGTTAAAATGAAACGGTGGGCGCTTATCAGGTGGAGTGTTTGCAGTTTTGCAAAGCTGACTAAATGAAATAGCTGTGGGAAAGATGAAATTTAAAGGATTCTAAATGGGAAATCTGAAGTACGGAATTAAATAGAAGATTCCAGTTTATTTGTTACTAAATTGTATGAACCAGAAGAAAGAGTAGATGTTATTCTAAATTTTCTTTACTTGTGGTGCATTTCAGATGGAACTGTCACTAACAGAAAGACTGCTTTTATTGCAACTTGACTTTTTCTTGTGCAGATAAACTCCTGCAATCATTTTGGGTTGATTTTCCCGTGGGTAACTTCCATAATGTCAGTGGGATCTCCATCTGCAAAAGATTGCTGTGAAGATATCTCCAAATTACAGGTATGAAACCTTTGAATCTACTGTTTACAGTTCACATCCGTTCTGCAAATATGTGCATATGAACAACTCTTTTGAGCAGACTCCCCTTCTCCTCCCCCTACTTCTCTCCCCACCCCCCCACCCCCCCCGGCTATCCAAGTTGAACTAAAAGGCCCATTAAAATGATAGAAGAAAAAAATACTGAAGAGATATGTTGACAATAATTGTATTTGCAGTCCACTCTAAACTGGCTTTCTTCATTTTCAGTAGCCTTTATTAAAGGAAACAGTGTTTCAGAATTACTCTCCTAAGTAAGGGCTTCTGTGTTAAGGTTATAGTTAGCATTTCTTTTGCAAAGTTTGTCTTAAATCCAAACAATACATTTTCTTCTTGTCTGCAGTCTCTTCTATGTAGTCAGTCAATCAACATAGCTTCAGCTCTGCCTGTCTTGGAGCCTCTGACAGAGGATGGCAATGTTGGCCTCACCATCCACGTTCTCTGCAATACCCGCCTAGGCAAATATGAGGAAGCCATTGACCTGCTTCTCAAAAGGTGTCCTGATGCAGCTGTATTATATGCTCAGCACGAGCTGAAAGATGACAGTCGGGTGAGCTGCTTCTGTTAAAGTTGTTCAGTATTTTTTTTGTGTTTTTTTCCTGGTTTTTGTGTACAGATGGACTCTGGATGGATCAAATAGACCAGCTTCAAACAAACTGAATCGCTAAGCTTGCTTTCAACTTCTTGCTTGGCATATAAATTCCATCTCTCAGTTCCCACTGATTTTAATAGTATTCATTTTCCCCCGTTTCGTCTGTGACTAGTAGATTTAAAGCATAGTCTTTTCAGATGGCAGAGTGCCTTCAAAAGGGAGAGTAGTATGTTCTTTATCCATTGTAAATGAAGAACTGGCGAAGTTTCTCACTAATCAGGGTTCTAAATTGTTTGACAGGGTTGTATAATGTGAAACTTTAGTGATAACTGATAAAAGAACATGATCCTTCAAATGAAAACGCTTAAATATGTTCTTCCTGTGTTTTAGTGACATCTTCTGATACTATAAGCTCAGAAGGGTGCTGGCGCACTAGTGGATGGTTCTTTATGGCCCATTTTCTGCTTGGGCCTCTGCACAGTTTTTATTTTGTATCTGATTTTATTCCAGCATTCCACAGTGCAGGACTTCACTCCATTGCCCATCACGGCTGCTCAATTAACTGTACACAGTTTTGTTAGCCAGAGTTACCAAAGGTGGCCATCTACCAGATGGCCATACTGGAATAGAACCCTCTTCAAAACCAGATCTGTGCTTTTTAGGTTTTATTTCACAGAAAATAGTTTCTGTGATTATTTCCATGTTCGTTAGAGTTGAATGTGATGCTGCAGTACAGAATCTGAATTCAGGTGGAAGGAAATAGTTAACCGCCTTTAAAAAAGGAAAGAAATTGCTTTCCCGCTCCATTCTTATCAACAGGATTCGTAATTCACTACTGCGGTGTTGGAAGCTGACAGATGAGGTGAGGAGATAGAGCCGTGTTTATAGTAATGCATGGGGTTTGAAAGGAAAATCCATGATTTTGTGACTGCATTAGTCTTGCCAATGACGTGGTATTTTTAGCTTATAACCTTTTATCCATAGAGGCACTAAGGGGCGCTGTGTCAAAGTTTTTTGAGTAGAAAAAGCTGGGGCTGAAAATTGAAACCTCCAACGTGTGCAAAACCAGTGCATGTCAAAGCAGTGTGTAAACCGATGAGTTCATCACAACCTACCTGTATTTGTACACATCTAAACTTAGCTCAGTGTATTTTTAGCAGGTCTTTCATACTCCTAATTGTAGTTTTTGTTAATGTACGCTTTTGCTGTGGGTTCTTTCTGGATTAGGCTGTGTGGTGGAACAAGCTGCTTCCTGAACTTTGCAAGAGAGCTAGACTTACTGGAAATGACTGCCCTGTTTTTATTTCATCACTGAAAGGTAAATCAGTGGGCTGCAACTCAACTCCAGAAGCCTTTGTATGTCATCTGACATTCTAAATACTCTTCAGGCTAAGGACTACTGATACGAGAATTTGGAAGGAAAAGGGGACCTTTTTCTATAGTTAAAGCTATACAGCTCAGCAGGCTTTCTAGTTCTTATCATAACATTCTGCAACATACAGTGTGTTACCTCACATAAAAATCATAGCATTCATTTTGTTTTGAAAACAGTTAAATTGTTGGAATCATATTGTTTCTATATAGGTCAAGAATAGACACCATTAAAAACTTATTAAACAGAGCTAATGGATAGTAATTGTTTGGTTAGGGTTTTTTCCTAGGCTAAGTGACTATATGGTTCTAAGCAGTGACAGCTAACAGGCTACTATTGATAACCCAGTGGGCATTTAAGTGTGTCTTAATGATCAGGTCACAGAGTGAAAAAAACCCACAATGTGTTACTGCTAGAAGTGAAGAAACAAACCCTGGTAGTTGATGTAGTCCTATTGATACGTGTTAACAGGACATTAATAATAGCGTGGATAGCTGAGGGGCCAGTGTGTTTGTTTTGACAGAATACAAAGATTGAATAAAGCACATACTTTTTTGAAATGCATCAGTGTAATACCAGAGAGTGGAAAAAGAGCAGCACAGGTCACCATGCTGTGGCATGAAGTTCTAGTTTCTAGTGGTAGCATTGTTTTCATGCAGTTGCTGTGCTGTAATCAGTTAAGAAGATAATGTTAAAACAGCTTGGTCTGGTCTGAGAGGCTGCTCGCAGAACATCCCATTTTACAGGTAGTGCTGAGTTAGGGTACTAGTACAGATTTCCAGGGCTTCCTTTGCATTTGATACAAAACATGTGAAGTACTAGATCAGCAGTAGTAAGCATTAGTGTCCCATATAGATCTGCTGAGTCAAGACAGAGGTATAGTTTTAACCTAAGCCATCATTTCAGTGTATTTTTGGGATTTCCTGCAGTTGTGTTTGCTCCCACATTTGTGTGTCTCAAATGCCATTCTAGTTGCAATATTTAGATAATTTGATGACTTCAGTTAGTAATGATGTTGTTAAGATTTTTTCATTTCTTTGTATGAAACCGAAAATACCTAAACAAGGTTTTTTTTCCTGTGCTCCGAGCAGAAACTTTATCAGTTGTTGCAATGGAACTGGAACTAAGAGATTTCCTTAGTTTTCTACCAGAGGATGGAACTGCAGCATTTTTCCTGCCACATCTTCTTCACTGCAGCCAGAGGAAGGTGCTGACCTGAATCAGTGGAAGCCTGCTATGCACTCAAACACAAAGAATGTGCCAGAGTAAATGAAACAAACAGAACTACATATAAGGTGCTGTAGGACTCCCCTCACATAAATCACCTTTCATTATTTCTCAGTTGAAACCTTGTTGAGAAGTATTGAGTGAAGCTGCTGTGCCTCAGACAACAATTGTGTTGAAGCTAATACTGGTACACTCCAACAAAGGTCAACAAACCAGAATTCCTGCCAGGTAGAACTGAATGGTAGTTGGTTGGAGTGGTAAAAACATGACTTTTCAACTGTTAGACAGGATCACGTGTCCTCTCAAGGAGGGTGAACTTACAGCCAAAGCAGCTAAAAAATACAGACTGTACCGTACAATTGGACATTTGATGTTCACTGAGAGTAAAGCAGAGAGTCAGACTGAATTCTATGTTACTTGGACCGCTCACCAGGGAGGAGGGGTTTAAATTCAGGCAGAGGTCTAACTGTGTGAGTAAAAAGCAAATGCCTTACTCTTCCAAGTGGAATTGGGCCCCACATCATTTTGCAACACAGACATTCCCTTGAATTCCAGTTGGTAATCCCAGTCAGCTGTTCTGGCATCTTAATCCCATACCCATGCAAGTGTTGCACTGAAAATGTTTTCATTTAGCAGTTCACAAAAAAAGTCATAAAGACAAAGAGCGTCAGATTAAAACGGAAGTGTTTCCAAGGGCATGGAAGATACAGACTGCTGTGCGCTTGCTCTTTATTTTCTTTCTTCTGTTGGACTCAGTCACTAGAAAAGTATTTGAAGTATCCCTAGGCCACAAATGCAGCTGAAAAGTCTTACTACTTCTAGGCTTTTTTGGTAAACCTCTCAGGTACTTGTGTGTACATGCACTGATGTTTGTCTGTCTTTTGGGCAGAAATTATCCTTCTGTTCCTTCAGCTGTAATTCAGTCGTAATCAACTGTTGCTGTGTTTCTGACCTTCTTACTAATGCAGTTTGGGTTTTTGAGAATCTAGCACAAATAGGACAATGCCCCATGATTCCATAACCATCTAAAGGCTTCATTAGCTGGCATCGCGCTATGCAATCCGTTTTTACAAAAGCTGTAACGTTACGTAGTGTAGAAGACAGAAGAGATCATCTACAATGCAAATATACTTAAAAAAAAAGGTAAAAACAATGGTATCATTTCTGTGTAGCATTCCTGCTACAGCCAAAGTCAGTGATCTGATTTACTAGTAGGGATTATGCTGGTTTCAGTAGAATCTTTATACCTTAAAAAATGATAAAAGCGATTTAGGCTTATTAGAGAAAAGCAATTCCGTTAGTTCTGGTAGCTGTAAAGCCTAATATTTTGCTTGCCTGCCCGTCCCATAAATACTTCCCTCTTGTTTGGCACAGGTCTAGGTGGAGTTGGGCTATAGAATCACACAACGGATGGCACAGCAATACCTGCTCTTACTGCTTTCGTTTTTGACCAGTATCAGTCATGCACTAATACTGCTGCTTCCATCTGTCAAGAAATGCTTCATTCGCCTACGCCTGCCCTGCATAGCTAACAGCAAAATGATTTCACTGCAGGAGCTGTCTAAGAGGCATCAAAACAAAGCTCTTAGGTACAGCAGTGACCAAATTTTGCCCTTCACTGTCTGAATTTCATCATCAGGTTTATTTCAGCATAACTTTGTCTTTTAATTATTTTCGTAACAGAAAACCGAAAACATCTTGCACAACCATGGTCCCTCAGTGCATCTTTTAAATTTACTATCTTGAAAGATGCTGCTGGATAAAATGAGAAAATAACAGAAATAATAGAACTATTTTGTTAGGTGTTCAGTTACATGACAGTATATATATAATATATATATATGAAGTATAAACCTATGCATAAAGTGATAATTCCTATTTTAAAAGCAATAGCTACTAGTATATTTGACGAGTAAAATGTGACAGCAGATACCCAAAACAAGTCTTCCTGTTACACAGGGTTATTTACAATCTTGTTTTAATAAAGTACATTCCATTTCACTCTTCATGTCCCTCAGCAGTTAAATAACATGCACTAGGCATCACCTGGAATATGTTTAGATTGCAAGTTACTATTTTTATTTAGAGGAAAAGATACTAGGAAGCTGTTTTATCCAATCAGCTGTCTTAGTCTACAGCACATTTGTTAGCCATGGGCCACCAAATGAAATCTTCCAAAACACACGTGGAAACGAATTGTCCGGGAGAGGGTATTTCTCAGGAAATGCTTTCCTGAAGGTAAACCTTGGAGAATCACTGTGGTAAAATGTTTTCATCATTCTAGTGTGCCCCATGTACCTTAATCTTGAACTGATCAAATAATCTTGGTAATAAAGACTGGTTTTCTGTAAGGGAGAAAATAATAGCTTTTGTTACACACATTTCATCAGAAGAATAATAGTGTGCATGTGGACAACAGTCCAAAATGAGAGCCCTAAGTTCTACTGTCTTCAACGTATTGTGTAGTAGATTTTAGAACAGCTTTAAAATGCACTGAAGGGTGTATTTTAGTGCACTTCAGATGGCTGGCTGTGAAAAATCCAACGTAACTGCTTCTACAAATTAAAGTCAGTTTCTGCATCTCTTTCTGTGTACTCTTATGTCAGCCTTTTTATTATGTATTCTGTAAATCTCAATGGTTTATAAAATAGAGCTGCATTGTGTTAACATCCCAGTCTGTATCTTTAGTAATAGATACACGTGTACGTTATATAGCTGTGTGTGTATATATGCATACACGCATTTTGATATGTTCCTGCTGTTCTCTGTCAGTTAACTGCAATACATACCTATTATGCTCAGTCTTTTGAGTACAGAAAAATGTTGCTTTAAAAATTGGATTAACTGTTGAAACAAGAAATTTCCAAATTCTTCAAGATGTAAGGTGGGGTTTTTTTCCACATTAAATATTTCTAAATCAAGGTAACTGTGTCTGTAAAGCTGAAATATGTCCTTTAGAAAGAAACCCACAGTTTTAGTGGTTTAGTACTTCAGCTATTAGGGAATATGACTTCAGGTTTATCTGCTAACTGTTCTTGTTTTAGATGAAGACTGAGAGGGAGTCTGACACTACTGGCACTTTATGGGTACACAATACTTGTTTGAATAAAAATCTTGTCATTTTTATTTCATTGATGGGAAGCTGAAGCAATAGTCAGGCAACATCCAGCCCTTTAGCTACTTCTGTTTTCTGAGCAGCAGCACTGAGGCAAATATGATTGGACAGCTTGCAAAATTCTGGCCCCCAGGCATCAATATTAAGCCATGAAATATTGCTGGATGCCAGAACTGGTTCTGAGTATGCTTGTGAGCCCCATTCTGCATCTTTTAACATAATGAACATCATTGAGATGGATAAGCTCCTACCTTTCTTTGGGAGCACGGTGTAGGTTGTTTCCATACCCGCGTGGATGTGGTCAGTAACATGACAGTGTAATAGCCAAGTTCCAGGGTTCTGTGGGGTCATTTCCACAGTTTGAAATGTTCCAGGGAACAGATCAAAGACATCTGCCCGGTAAACCTCTGTTTGCTTCAGGACAAGAAGAAACAATGGTTAAATAGTGTGGCATTACCGGATGGCAGTAATTTAAGCTACCTTTCATGCATATTCCCAGCAAACTTTTTACAGTTGAGCAAAAAGACATTTACTGCATATCATTTCCACAGAAACATCATTTTGTACACCCACTTCATGCTTAAAGGATTAATAAACTAGCAACTAGGTGGAAATGAAGGAAAACTACAGCTGTTGTCGTACCACAGCCATGAAAATTCACAGTCCCCTTGTCGAAGCATCTTGTGAGGTCACTGTTCAGCAAATGCTCCTGGCAGACACTCCGTATATTGCATATCGGTCATACGCAGGTTTGGGGCATAAAAACTTTATGGTCCAATTACAAGGCCTGCTTAATACTGTAACACCTGACTTTTCACTGGAGATTACAGTCCTTGGTATTTGACATAGCTTTCATTCTTAACACAGCGAGAAATGAGTGAAAAGGACCTGTTACCTTATAGTCAAAGCTGTGGCCATGGAAGTGTGCTTTGTGAATGTCTTATTTCATTGCCCATTCCCATCAAGTACCAGCTTACTTTGTCTCCAACATGCATAGTCAGGCCATGTAAATTTCCAAACACCTTTCCATTAATGGCTAAAAAGAGGAAAACAGCAAGAGAGAAAATAAATAAAACTTAGTGTAGTGCTGTTCTCTAAGCTTTAATGGAAGATAAGATCTGAAAGCCAATGCCAGGCAAAAGTAGTAATTTTGAATGGTATATGAAAACAAAACAAGTGGACAGCATATTATGAATGGGTCTGATTATAGACCATATATAACCAGAAAGCAAGATGTAGTTAAAAGTTCTTTGCTGTACACCGTTGCTTATACTGCAGTTCTTAAAGATCTGCATTTCCTGCAGCTCTTTGTGGAGGGTAAGCTTTACCAGGACGCACATCGCCTTTTCAATTTAAGAGATATTTAAATTCAGAGGTATGGTAATGGGGGGAACAACTTGACAGAGAAAGCAGAAAGAGGTTCAAACTTCTCTTCCTTTTGCTGTAAGTATATTTGTATTGAAGTCATAAGCAAAAACCTTTAGATTTTATTAATAATCTACCTTAATTATGTCCACCGTTGAATGGTACGCCCATGCGATGCAACGTGCATCTCCTCTCTCAGGACTAGATCTCTCTGGAATTTTCCAGGCATACCTTTTTGTTTCACCTAAATGAAATAAATATAAATCAATTTTAGAAGTTTTCTGTGTGCTGACCTACAAGAGGTCATCCCAAAACAGATGTCATCTCTATAGCTGATATTTGTCTTGGACTTCCTCTTCCCAATTACTGCACTGGCCAACTTATTGCTATTTCTCTTCTGCAAATCCCTGACTCTTTTTGCCAATGCTATTGTTTTTGGTGGCTGCACTGTCCAGTTCACTGTACTTAATAAAAACAATTGTATCTTTTGTAAAGATCACAGAGGAACTTCTGAAATAACAGCGAGCATAAAGCTATGCTCTCCCTATGTTGCAAAATTTGATTCCTTTTATGAAAGGCACAGCCACACTTCATCAACAAATTACTGATCTGCCAAGGGCCAGGATACATAGCAATAGTCAGCAGGGCCGTTTTAATTGTAGAAACATTTTCTTCTTATTTGGAGTAGCCATTTTGCTGGGGATGTAGACCTCATGTCTAGGTTGTGAGCTAAAGGGGTAGGGGTAGGGTTAGCATTCAGATACCTAAAAAGACTATATCTCCAGCCACACTGGGGTGATAAAATTCATGCCAAGGACAGCGTGGCACAGCACCAGTATTACTCCTTACACACTTTCCCATTTGGGCCAGCCATAGGGCTGGGGATGTAGGACACATTTCTAGGGAGACAACTAAAATTAAGGTTAGGGTTATCTTTCAGAAATAATCAAAGACGACAGCTTTAAGTACAGTAGGGCTGTAAAAGGCATGCCAAGAGGAGCGTAGCAAACCACCAATATTACTCCTTTCACAACTGTTTTATTTGGGCCAGCCATTTTGCTGGGGTTGTAGGCCTCATGTCTAGGGGGCGGCTAAATTTAGGGTTAGGTTTAGCATTTAGAGATCAAAAAAGACTGTATCTCCCAGGACACTGGTGCTGTGAAAGGCATACCAAGAGGAGCGTGGCACAGCACCAGTATTACTATTTACACACCTCTGTCATTTGGGCCAGCTGTGGTACTGGGGACATAGGAATCATCTCTAGGCAGAAGAGAAAAATTAGGGTCAGTGTTGGGTTTAGCTTTCAGAAATACTCAAAGATTACAGCTCTAAGAAAGTAGGGCTGTAAAAGGCATGCCAAGAACAGCGTGGCAAACTACCAATATTACTCATTTCACACCTTTTCTCTTTGGGCCAGCCATGGTGCTGGGGATGTAAGCCTAACGTCTAGGGTGCCAGCTTAAATTAGGGTTAGAGTTAGGGCTAGCATTCAGAGATCCTCAAAGACTACAGCTCCAAGGACACTAGGGTTTTAAGATGCATGCTACGTGCAGCTTGGCACAGAACCAATATTACTCCTTACATACCTTTCTTATTTGTGCCAGACAT
The DNA here is from genome assembly GCA_039720435.1 of Amazona ochrocephala. Lineage (NCBI taxonomy): Eukaryota > Metazoa > Chordata > Aves > Psittaciformes > Psittacidae > Amazona > Amazona ochrocephala. The sequence goes on along the minus strand of CM077884.1, from coordinate 35,295,367 downwards.
GGTGCTGTGGATGTAAGCCTCATCTCTAGGGTGGCAGCTTAAATTAGGCTTAGGGTTAGGTTTAGCATTCATAGATCCAAAAAGACTATATCTCCAGGGACACTTGGGCTGTAAAAGGCATCCCAAGAGGAGCATGGGACAGCACCAATATTACTTCTTTCACACCTTTCTTATTTGGGCTAGCGATTGTGCAAGGCTGTAGGTCTCATCTCTACAGTGGCGGCTTTAATTAGGGTTAGGCATAGGGTTAGCTTTTAGAGATCCACAAAGACTGTAGCTCCAGGGACACTGAGGCTGTAAAGGGCATTGCAACAGGAGCGCGGCACAGCACCAATTTTACTCCTTACACACCTTTCTCATTTCGGCCAGCTGTGGTGCTAGAGAAGTAGGACTCAACTCTATGTTGCTGATGTAAATTAGGGTTAGGGTTAGGGTTAGCGTTCAGATATCCAAAAAGAGTACAGCTCCATGTACACTGGGGCTGTAAAAGGCATGCCAACGGGAGCTTGGCACAGCAGCAGCGTTACTCCTTCCACAACTTTCCCTACTGGCTCAGCCATGGTGCTGGGGATGCATGCCTCATTACTATGGTGGTGGCTTAAATTAGGGTTAGTGTTAGTTTTAGCATTCAGAGGCTCACAAAGACTATAGCTCCAGAGACACTGGGGCTTTAAATGGTATGCCAAGGGTGCTTGGCACAGCAACATTACTCCTTCCACAACTTTCCCAACTGGAAAAACCAAGGTGGTGTGGGTTTAGGCTTCATCTCCATGATCGCAGGTTAAATTAGGCTTAGGGTTATCGTTCAGACATCCACGAAGTCTACAGCTCCAGGGACACTATGGCTGTAAAAGGCATGCGAAGAAGAGCGTGGCACAGCACTACCAGGAGCTTCCAGACCTTTTTCATTTGGGCCAGCCAGTGTGCTCTTTATAGGCTTAGTCTAGCTCTTATAGGCAACTTCTGCTCCTACAGAGTACCCTTATTAGGCAATTTAATAGGTTTACAATTGAAAAGAAATTAAAAACAGATGAAAGGTGTAAAACGTTCATCATTTTCATATTTTGGCAACCTGTCATAATATTCTAGCAAAATATGGTAATCTAAAAGCAATAAAGACAGTGGAATTTGTTCATTTTTTCCAAGCAGTCTCACTTTCACCTTGAGTAAATTCCGCTAAAGCATTTGAAATTGGACCTTTAGTTACAGTCTGCCATCTACTTTTCAAACTAAGAATTATGTATCAATTTATAAATAAAAATTTATTTGTACCATGGACTAGGTACTATTACATGTACTATGGAGTATCATCACTCTTGTTTTTAAATTAAAATTTGACTTTAAAAGTAGATATAAATCACAAAAATAACTTTTCAAGTTAAAATATAAAGGTAAGATTTCAAAAATAGTCCCTTATATTTATAAATATATATTCTAAATGCAGGTAAGAAAAACATGTGCCTCACCTCACCCCTCCAACTTTTGTCTCAGTTCTGTATATACATGTATGCATTATGTCATCCTTGTGTAACTTATTTTGCTCTTAAAAAAAAACTCACTGTATAAGCAGAAGCCTGACCTATAAAACACTCTAAACCTCTTTTTCTGTTTAGCTCAGCAAGTGAGTTCTGGGCATATTACAGAAAGGGAGCTGTGAACCAGCTGTGACAGTCCACAGGACATAAAGAAGGACATAAGGTCGTTAAATCTAAACAAAAGAAGAGTAAGAGGAGTCATGACAACAGTTTTCAAACACATAAATGGAGAAGATAGTATTCTCCATGTCCACTGTGGATAGAGTTAACTTGCTGCAAGAAAGATTCAAATCAGTCATAAAGGAAACCTTTATATCACTGCTTGCAAGCACTTGCATTGTCAGATGAACAGTCCAACACCTGTGTTTTTTATGTACTGAGATGCAGTGAGGCATGCATCTATCAGAAATGGTGTAACTAGAGGTGATCCTGTCCGAGGGCTGCCAGACAGATCTGGTGAACTCTCTTGATTCCTGTCTGCCTCTGGCTTTGACGTTCTCCTGTCTGCAAAAACCCTGGAACAACTTACAGAACCTCATCTGGACACACCTCGTATTTTCCCTTGAGATAATACAATTCCTACATTCCCAGTTTTCAGGGCAGCGCTGCACCCATTTCATGCACTTCCTCAGTGCAAGAACATCTGGGAACTCATCTGGGAATCTTATTTAGGCACAGTGGAAGGCGCTGGTACAATCACATACCTCACCACCCTCTCCAGGGCTGACCTGAGGGCCCAGGCAGCGGAGGCGAGACACGGCCGCTCGCGGGGTGCCAGCCCAGGAGCGAGGCGCTGAGGCCTGCCCTGCCGTCGCTGTGGTGTGAAAGAGAACACAGAACCTGGGTGCAGAGAAACTACAATACCCCAGCTCCTCCACTCCTTCGGATGAGGACCGCCTCAAAACCCTCCCTCACCGCCGCCGCGTCCGGAACCTTTGCGCCAGGAGGAGCGATTTCCAGCCGGAGCGGCCGCCAAGGACCCCGGTGCCCGGAAGCGGCGGCAGTTCTGTCAGCTTGCGGCCGGGGCGGCTTCAGCTGCCCTTGCCCGGGGCACCCCGGGGCCTCAGGCGCGGAGGCTGACCCCCGGAAGGCGGCCGCGGGACGTCCGGCTCCTCCTGGATCCTCCCGCCATTAGAATGTGGCGGACGCGGGCGGCAGCGGCTTGGTGAGTGAGACGGGCCGTAGCAGGGCTCGGGGCGGGCGCGGCGGGCCTGCCTGGTCCTGGGGGCGTGGCGGTCACGCCCGAGCCGTGACCCTCTTCCGACCGCGGGGCTTCTGGCCCAGGTGCTTTTTCTGTTGTGACACCCGTCCCGATTGAGAGGGCTCTGGGCACCCGCGAGGGCAGGGCTGCCCGCGGGGAAGGGCGGAGCCGCACAGAGGGTCGGGGTGCGAGGTCGCAGAGATGAGCCTGAGGCCTGCTGCCCTCGGGCGGGGAGATTCCCCATCCTTCAGCTCTTGGGGAGCCGGAGCGTGCGATGTGGAAGGGAGCTGCGTCTCTTACGTTCCTGCCCTAGGGAGTTTAGGTCACCCCCTTGTCCAGATGTTCGTCTAGTACTGAATGAGAAAATACCACAGTGCTTTTTGCGGGGTTATATTTGAAAGACTGCTTTGCAGTCATAATTAATAGCCATAACTTTTTGAAGTGTATATATCCTGTCTTTAAAAAAAAAAAAAAAATGTTCCAGCTGAGGTGGGGATTTCTTAGGCGATATGTGTAAAATATTAGGTATGACCTACAGGTGGAATGTTTGGATATCAGTAGTAAAAGGCTACTTTTTCTTGTTTTGCAGAGTATCTGTAATCTTAGTGCAGTGCAAGAGTAGTAAGGTTGCAGGCCTGTAAAATTAGGCAGATTCTGATAGCAGAGCTACTCATGTCAGGAAGGCTAAGTTTTGTTGCAGTTGTTAAAAAGCAGCTGTCCAGGTACTTTACATTTGGAACTCATGAAATATTTAATCGGATTTTTTGACACCCTCTTCAATGTAGGTGCACTTTTCAGTGGAGATCTGAATGTGATTTTTTTGGTCAGTATTCATGAGAAGCTTTTAGCAGCAGAAGTTTTGGTATAATGATGTAGTGGGTTTTCTTAATTAATTATATGGTGTTACATGTACAATAAAAGCAGGAAAGGTTTGAAATATGTGATAGCACTCAAAAGGCATTTGTGGATGTCCTAGGTTCAGCAGTTCAGCAGGGTTCAAATTCTTGCAATAATAATTTGTGATGGAACTCAATTTTTCCTTTGGTTTAAACTTGGAGAATGAATGCTGTAAACCACAGTTTATTTTAAAAGAATAATAATAAAGAAGAAATTTACACCGTAGTACAAATGCTTTTAACCTAGATAAGACTAGCAATAAGAAGTGGCTGCCATAGTATATGCTACTACCTGATCTCTGCTGAAAATGGTTAAATGGTGGTGACTGCAAAAGAACAGAAATAATGTCCCAGTCATCAGCTTTCTTCTTACAGGCTTCCCATCCCCTGATTTTAAAAACACTTTTTTAAAGTGGGGAACAAAACAGTGTGGAAGCACTGTTATGTTTTATTGTTGTGTAGCCACTTTGGTATTGGTACTATCTGTGGTTAATTTTCCCAGGCTCTTGCTGTTCCATGTCAAAAAAGAGGACCTTGTTACCACTTTAGGAATTAGTCTGTTCCTACTTATTATCTTCTTCATAGATACTGAGTTTGTTATTACAAGAACACAGCTTTCTAGATAGTGTAATATAGCAGCAAGAGGATACCCTTTAAAATCGGAGTGACTTTTATGAACATGGACTTCCATAACAGTCAGAGGAGGTCCCTTTTTTAAGCTTTCAATTACACTAAGGGAAATTTCTAAACATAGGTCATTGGCAGAGTTGGTCTTTAAAGAAAGGAAAGTATCTCAGTTCACAAAATTCTGTTTCTTAACTTACCTTCCAAAAGCTCAATTTCTGGCTTAAAATTGCTTTTATAACAGTCTTCTTTGGACACTAAGAACATGCCTATCACAGACAACATCATCTCTAGAAAATCTCAAGGCAAAGAACTGTATAGGTTATGGAGCATGTTATTAGAAAATCCTGTAATATTTTTCATTTCATATGATTCTCTTACTCTCTTTAAGATCTGTTAATTTTAAATGTTTTAGGATTCCTGAATAAATAATGTGCCTTCTCAATGGTGTGAAGCACTTTCTTCTTTTATGTTTGACCACTTTGTAAGTAAATGAACTTGATAATATTGAAAACCCTGAAAAAAACATCAAGGATTGTTTTTGGGAACTGGAACTTCACTGATATTTTGCATCCAGCAGCCTTCCACTAGACCAGGTTGCTTAAAGCCCCATCAAACCTGTCCTGGAAGACTTCCAGGGTTGGAGCATCCATGTCTCTGGGCAATAGTGAAAGGAACTGACAGATATCATTAAATAAATGCTTCAACTCCAAAGGGAATCTGCTTTGTCAAGAAAGAGCAAATGTACTTTGCAAAGGAATTTTGTCTGTGTATTGTTTTTTTGAAGTTTGAAAATTCTGTACAAAATTCATGTTCTCTAGGAGTTTGTTTGAATAACAAGATAGGCCAAACTGTCAAGTTTTGTTTTATGTTTCAAGTTGGTCATAGTCTTCTGTGGACTCTTAGCTGCTGTTTGTCTAAACTGTGTTTTATCAAAGACATGTTAATTGCCTTAGTCCAGTGTGGAAGTTAAATTCAGTTTACAACAGACTTTATAAGTGATATTTAAGGTTTTATTTCTGTGATCACTAGAAATGCTATACTCATTAACGATGTTTATGATGGGGTGCTGGTGCTGGGTGGCTGGAGCTGTGGGCAGCCTCCTGGGAGAGGCTGAGGAGAGTTTGTGTCAAAAGTTAGGGGTGAGTGGAGCACACACCGAGTGTTGTGACTCTCATGGTGCTGCTTGGAAGCAGAAGTGCCTTCAGAAAGACCTCAGAATGGGAATTTGAAAGCTTAGTTTTTCTTCCTTGTGTAATTCAGTAATCGTAAGATAACAGGCTGCTGCTTTGAAGTTCTGAGTATGTCCTGCTCCAAATTCTTTTTCCTCCCCCATGAAGATAGGCTGAGAAAGTTGGGGCTATTCAGCCTGGAGAAGAGAAGGCTGTGTGGAGACCGCATAGCAGTCTTCCAATACCTGAAGGGGGCCTTTAAGGATGGTGGGGAGGGACTCTTCATTAGGGACTGTAGTGATAGGACAAGGGATAGTGGGTTCAAACTTAAACAGGGGAACTTTAAATTGGATAAAAGGAGGAAGTTTTTTACTGTAAAGGTGGTGAGGTGCTGGAATGGGTTGGCCAGGGAAGTTGTGAGTGCTTCGTCCCTGGCAGTGTTCAAGGCCAGGTTAGACAGTGTTGGGTGACATGGTTTAGCGTGAGGTGTCCCTGCCCATGGCAGGGGGGTTGGAACTAGATGATCTTAATGTCCTTTCTAACCCTAACTATTCTGTGATTCTGTGGTGTAAGCATCAGCTTTTTATTTTCGTGGTAGCATACCAGTAGTACCTGAAAGTTGTGCATTCATAATGATGATCTAATTTATCTGTAACCAGCTAAAATGTAATGTGAATCGCTTCTAAAGAGGTTATTGAGTTAATGGTATTTTGAGGAAATCTGTTACTTAGAGTTCTTGTTTCTTTCTTGTAGTGTCATCTGCCGGAGTCTTGCAAATAGCAGCTATGGAATAAAAAGAAAATCACCACTTCAAAACTTGCATCTTGTTTCCCGAAGTATACATCATCCCTACTATCCAAGTTCAAAATTTCAAAGACCTCCATTAAGGATATCCATTAAGCTGTTCTCTTCTCTTAATCGTCTTCCCCTACGCAAAACAAAACTTTTAAATGTAAAACATGGATACCAGTTCCACAGGAACTTTTGGCTAGCTAGACTAGCGTCAAGGCTTCTCAAAGTTCGCTATCTTATATTAGGATCTGCTGTAGGTGGTGGTTATACAGCTAAGAAGGTATTTACCTGTTGCGCTATTTTACGTGTTTTGTCTTTGTTGTTGTTGTATGCTTCAAAGCAATAGTTCTTGGTATATACCCAAAAATACAAGAACTCATTGTTTGGTTAACTAATGACAATAAAGATGAGTGAATTTGGGGAATAGTAAAAATATTGAAGGTTGTATAGAGACCTAGTATAGATTTTTAAAAGATCCAAGTAGCATTATTCATAGCTGAAAGATGGTGGGCTAGTATGTTCTATATGTAGGTATTACTTTTCAATAGACTTCTTATGTATTTCTCTGTACATTTATTTTTCTATTTCTTCTACATTCTTTTTTCTTTTTTGTATTAGACGTATGATCAGTGGAAGGACATGATGCCAGATCTCGATGAATATAAGTGGATTGTTCCTGACTTCATCTGGGAGCTTGATGAACATATTGACTTTGGTATCACAAAAGCTAAAATGTTACTGTATATAAAGACTAGCACATGTAAAACTTAAGGGTGCAGGTCTTCAGTGCCTCTCTCCAGTAGCTATCTTTATAGCTTTAATTTGAGCGAACTTGTATTGTTAGAGTTTGGTGTGTATTTTACCAAGGTATTTGTGTCAGTGTGTTTGTAAGAAGAAATTAAGTGTTGTTTAGCATTGATGATCCATATTTTGCCCTTTTATTTGAGAATGTTCTTGGTCCTCTCATAGGGCCATATGATCCCATTATTGAAAGAAGAGTTGCAGCATGATCAAGGGGACTTGCACAGGTTTCGGTAGTATGCATAAAGTTTGTTCTTCCTATACCTGTGACACAAGTATAAAATATAAATAGATAAGTAAAAGATGTGTATGAGTAAAAGGCCAATTGAAAATGCACAATAGTGAACCTACCTATCAACAGAATTATGTTGAAGATGCAGGAGAAAAGAAAACTGTAAATATAGACTTTTTCTGAACCTTCTGGTTATGGTAGGTTTATTGATATTTTCAGGTCAAAGATAGAAATCTGAAAAACAAGGACTGAGTTACTTATATATGCAGGGTTGTAAGGTGGTGGTCTTCCAAAAAAAAAAAAAAAGGATAAGATTTTACTTCATGTATGAGCATTGCATAGATAAATGCAGAGATTGACTAACTGACAAATATTTTCTTGGTTTTATTGCTAGAGGACACTACATTTTTACAGTACTTTTAAGCTAATAAGTTTTGTTTTTTTTTTTAAGGATTGCAAAATTGACTTATTTATGAAATTGAAAAATAAGCTTTTCTTAAAATATATAAGAGGTGAGCTTAGTTACAGTTTTGTGTAATTTTAAAATATCCTCTGCAAAACGTGTGAGAGAATAACATAGAATGTGGTGGTGAAATGCAGCAATAAGTTTTAGGCAATTTTAAACTACCTGAGGCAACCAGCTTCTCAGGAAGTTCAAAGTCTAAAAGAGCAATCCTTTTTTTGGATCTGATAATCTTTCCCAACACTAATGGGGGGAGGTGCATTACTTAAAAAATAAATTAAAAATCAGCTAGGTTTTATAGCATAAACCATTTTTCTTTATGGAAGTAGTAGGGGAAAAAACCTTACTCATTAACTGTTGTACTGTTTTCCTAGAAAAACTTATCAAAGCCCTTCCTGATGCAGATGACCTTGCCAAACTTTTGCCTGACTTTGACAAGATTGGAGAGAGCTTCACTTCACTGAAAGGATTTTTTTCTCCTGGTGAGATCATTTTTTCAGCTTAGTTTTAATTTTGGAAGCATAAGCTGTTACAAGATGAGGTTACAGATATGTCTTTAGACACTGAAAGAAAGCGGATCCTGAAAACGTATGACTTTTCATTGAGTATCTTGTGTGAAAGTGTTATGGACACAGGTAAGTGTAATGTATTTTTGAAAGCAAGAATTCTGGTACCAAAGAGAACAAAAATGCGAAATTGAATAGAAAAATTAAATTCTTGTTCAACTCTAAACAAACAGATTGAAAGCTAGATTACTTTAGTGAGTCATAAAAATGAGCTGGGCATGTCCAGCTGGAAATTGGAGAAGGTAAGAGTGGCACCGATGGTAACATTACCACAGCTGTTACAGGAGAAAAGAGCTATATTATTAAGAATGATGCTTCTTAAGGTTGCAAGCATGTAAAATGAGAGATTTGTAACAGAGGTGTTCTTTCGGATTGAATGATATTTTCCATCAGGCTTAATGGCTGCTAGGTTTTGGAGGACTTCAGTAAGACATTTCTGAGTGGTAGGCTTTTTAGAAATGTCTGTACCTGTGTCTAATGTACCTTAGAAATGTAATCATTATCTCCGACTTGCTAATGACCGCAACTCAAAATTTCACCCAGTCATCTTGTAATGTAAAGCAAGATTATTCCTTAATATATATTCCTATATACCATAATAATTATGAGTTACTGTATTTGTGAAAGATTATGTCTGTGAGGTGTTATAGTCACTGCTCTTAGTGTCTTCAAAAATATTTCCGTATCAGTGTGCATTAGAAGTGTATTTTCATTTTCTTAAAATACTGTCAATGGTGGAACTAGTTTATTAATCTTACAAACTTGGCAAATGCCTAAGTAGGGATCAAATTCAACAGAGTGACAAGTAGGTTACAATCTCCTATGTATTTTGGCTATTTAAAATCATGGTGTTACTGACTGGTGTTGTGAGATGTGACCTGTTATTTGTTACTGTTCTCCCATGGGCATAGTTGCCATTTATGGTTGTGTGGTCCTCCAAATGAAACAAAGATCCCTCATCTTTTTTTGCATTTTGTTTTGTATTTATAATTTTTATTTCCCCTCTTCTGCTGATTTTTCACAGGTTACAATTTGGTTAGTGAACTCATAGGAGCTTCTGATCTACTTCTGTTGTTAGGTGTGTAAAAGCGCTTTTTACTGCCCTTAACCTGCCTCTCTAAAGCAAACTTAAAACCCTACTATACTAAGAGGAGTGAATATCAATGTAAACACAAGTATTTGCAGCAGTTTAATATTGATTACAAATACTCTTCAACTATTTTAGAAATACTTAGATCCTTCCCTGTGAGAATAAATAAATTAATAGTTGTTACTTCTCTTCACAGTCATTCGCAGAGCCTTTTTATTTCAGGCATTTTCCAGAAGGTTGTCTTGAAAATCTCTGTCATTACAATAAAAAGAATCTTATTTTTTTCTCTTGTTACGGTAATGCCAAGAGAATTTGCATTATCCTTTCATGTTTATTGGAACTAATTAATTTTGAAATTATTTCAGAACTTAGAATCTAACTGAAGCTGCCTTGTGATGTAACTAATCTGAGTCACAAACATGATATAAAATTTTCACAAGTTTTAAACAGAATTTCTTTTGCAGTTTTTTGAGATGAATCTTTTTTTAATAGGAACTTCAAAGATTATTGAATTAATAATACATAGGGGTTGAGACTTCAATATTATAGTAAGTGTAGTTTGAGAATTTTTAAGTACCTTTTGCATATTATAATGAGTTCCTGTAATTATGTCCTAGGTTCTCCAGGGGAAACAGCATTCAGAGCTACTGACCAAGGATATGACAATGACAAACAGTTCAAGAAGGTAATTACTCTCTTTCAAAACTAAAAATGCCTTCACTAAAGGTAATTTTTTTTAAAAGTGCTTCAATAGCTAGTTGTAGATGTTTATTTGAAGCAGCTTGAATAGCATTTATCATTCAAAATGACTTGAGTATGCATTGTTGGTTTTAATATATAAAGAGTACAATGGTAATGAATGTTTTGGTGTAAGTAAAATAAAAGGCAGTCATAAAAATCTGTAGGAATTATGTTCTTAAGAAAACTGCTTTGTAATAAGAATGTAATTTTGGGTATTTTGTGTGCATCTGCAATTTTTCAGGGCATATTCTCAGTGGCACTTGAGCTTATAGCTTATTACCGAAGTTGGTGTAGGCTTCTATAGTTGTTTTCAAGCATCTCTGCTTGCAGCCTTGTTGACATTTTCATGGTTGTGATTCTTACTTAAGAATTTCTGCCTTTATAAAGAATTTAGGTATCTTAAAGCAGTTTGTCTTTTTACTTTCTTTAGTTAGGTAGAGCATACATCACATTTTTGTTACTATATTTTGGAAAAATATGCTACTGTATTTTGATAAGGTGAAGTTTAATTTTTTTAATTGATCCTATTTCTATTAAATTCCTAAATTGTAATGTTATTCTTTGTTTAAAGGCCTTTAATTTTTCCTCTGTATATTTTTAAAATTTCTTTTTACAAATTGAAGAAAATATATACTGGGGAATTTGTAATTATTTTTACAACTGAAAGTGTCTGAACTGTAACTCAGGCTTTTACATAAAAGACATTTCTGTATATGCAGGCATGTATACGTTTATTCTACAATACTTCTGCATGGCATTTTGTAGTGAAATCTCTATAATGCTCACTTGTAACTGCTTTTTTCCCTTTAGAACAGTGATGGGAATTAACTTGGCTTTTTGTTTCCCCCTTGACAGTAAACTGTCTACATATTTTATTTTCCCCCTAGTGATTGCTTAGTATAGGTTTCAGAGTTTAAAACATAAAAAATACTTTACTATTGATTTGTGAAGAAGTGGCCATCTTAGTTTATTGTCTTTGAAAATTAAATTAACTGCTGCTGCTGAACCCATGACAGATTTTTATTGAATACCAGAAATATCATTATTACTTATTATGGGCTGGTTTTGATGCCGTGACAACTGCCCTTGAATGTTGCCAACAAAACTTTGGCTGTGGTATGGAAAACATCAGCACAATAAGGCAGTATGATTTAGAAAATTTAGTCTGATGTATTAATTTTTGCTATTCAAATTATATCCCATATGTTATGCTTGGAAGTGTTGATTGATTTGCTAATTAATATGATTGATTTTGGTCATAACATTTCACACAAGGCACATAGCAAAGCACAATCACTTATGTTCATTGGCAAGCAAAATTATAAGACAATGGGTTAGGTGGCCTTTTTTCATTCAATACTTTCCACTGCCAACTAATGCTAGTTTAAGAGTTGTGACTGTATGGATATAAAGTGCTGTAGCGTGGTATTAAATGTGTCTGATGATCTGGTTTTCTTTGTTCAGTTGTGGAAAAGATGAGTAACTGGTAAAGGAATCTAGGAATTCCTCTTTGGAGGAATGTTCTGTAGAACTGCTATTTGACATGGTCCTCAGATGGGTCTCTAAAACTTGCTGTAAAATGGGTGAGAAACCAGTAAGTTGGGAAGATAACTTTGAGAGAGTGAACGTTGTCCCAGACACCGAATCAGGCTGTACTGCTTCTTGCCAGTTAATATATTTATCTTGTAATCTTATTTAATAAAAAAGGCGCAATTTTTTGAAAATAATTAAATTAGAATGGCTAGTTATTAAAGCTATAGTGTAGTAAAATATTTTATTGTATGGGAGGACTAGTTCAGGCTTGCACTTCAAATGGCAATGTTAACTTCTTAGAAAATTATCTTGCAATATTGTCTGTCTCCAAAACAATTTCCTCAACAATTTCAGCTTCCTATTAAAGCAAACAAATTCCTAAGTCTAGCCCAATTAAAATATATATTATATATAGATAGATATAAAATAGTGGTTATAGCTGTGATGAAGTGTGTGTGAAAAATACGACTCGAGTATTGATTTGGGAATTAGAAGTCAGATAAATAAATAATTCAAAACCAACCACACAGTCCTTTTTCTGCCTTTGGGCTGTGATAAAATTTCACGCCTTGAACCTGAATCCACTGTTGAGGATTTGGCAGTGTGTGGACGGCCTCGCTCAGCCGGCGCAGGGTCACCTTCACTCAGTGTAAGCAGCACAGTAATTCTGCAGTTCTTCACTACAGCTACTGCTAGAGGGTGGAAAAGAAACTTTTTAAGTTGTTTTGTTTTTTTTTTTTCTTTTTGAAGAATTCCTTGACTTGGATTTTTTTTTTTTTTTAACATTCTTGTTTGATTCATTCTGTTTGCATGTTATGCAATAAAGTTTCCATAATTTTCTTTTTTCTATTCATAGCACTGTTGTATTCTCAACTTAATTCCCAGTTTTGTAGGTACTCTGGATAAAATTGTGACATTTATTCAGATTCTTATAAATTGATCTCTTTACCTTCCTCGTCATTTTCACTCCTTTACGTCCCCCAAAATTTAATTATTTTTCCTGCACGAGCTTATTGTGGCTTAGCTTTTCTTATGAACAGTCACACTGCAGCTACTGGGGAAAAAAGTTGAAAGAGTCAGCATATGCAAAAAGAGAGGGCTTTTGTTGCTTGTGAAAATGCAATACAAATACTTTATTCATGAGTTTTTAAACTGAAGAGGTAGTCATACTCAACTGAAATACAGCCTATTAACTTCTAATGTAAGCGAATGTTTTGGGTTTTGTTGTGGGATTTAGGGGTCAGTTTGTTTTTGTGTAGTTTTGGTTTTCGTTTTGTTTAGTTTTTTTTTTTAAGCATATGCAGTAACAATATCAGCACTAGTTTTGCCTTTATTTTGCACTCAGATGCTCTGATGACTTTCAGGATTTATGCCACTGTCTTTGTCAGCTGGTGTTACTCTCTTCACGTTGTTTCTTTGGTGACAAAAATAGTAGTGTGATGTTTGTAAACAACTGGGGTTTTGAAATCACATTATTTGTCTAGATAAAATTCTTTAAAGTAAATGCAGTTTTACACTGGAGTGATTACTTTTCTGGGGGAGGAAACAGTGGTAGTGTCCAGTGAGAGACAGCGAAAAACAAACATTTTTGTTTGTGTCTTGGTTCATACCAGCCTGGTTATTGTGTATATAGTTCTGTGTTATTTAAGATTCTTTATATTTCTTCAATTTTGTATTTTTTTTTAAATTCTAACCTGTAAAGTAAGAAACAGAAAGCAGAGTGAAAAAGATTGACTGATAAATGCAAAAAAGAAAGTGTTACTGAGAAGCCTCTTAAATTACTGTATTTCTTACTGTAGTATTTTATTAATTGCACATTAGATAGTTAGATTTGGTGACTTCAAACATTTGTTAGAGTTCCTGTTTAAATGCTAAAAGGTGTTCATGGAAGGCTTTGATCAGTGTGTTTTCTTCTGTTTTGTTGACCCATAACATAATTTTTAAAGGGACTCTTCTCAGGTCATATTGAAAGTTTCCTTGTGTGCAGAATGGCAAAAGATTATTATTCCTTCTCTAATACTGAATGTAACAGTGAGCTCTCCTTGCTGCTGTATAGGAATTAAATCTTTTGGCTGAGTTCTTGGCACAGCTCTAATGCGTTTACTAGTCTGGCAGTATGGAAATTTATTATATCTTAAAGTGGTTCAGTGAAATACAAATGTGAATATTTTTCTATTCTTGAAATATTACACAAAATCACTATTTAACAGGTGTTTATATTTGTTCATTTGATTGTCTCTCTTCTTTTATCCATTCTGTGTTGTTTATTCTTATGTGTACATGCCTGTGTATTCCATGCAACAGATGTGTAACTTGACGGCAGGTGTCTTGAATTCTTGCACCAAAGTTCTATTTCAGGGTTTGTTTTGATTCCAGAAGTGCATTTTTGAAACCTTGCATTTCCCCAAGTGTTTCTTTAGAAGACAATTAAATATTTTTTTAAAAAAAGCTTTATTTAAGTAATTCATTAATACTTGTCCACATTCTCTGAAATAAATTGTACATAAAGTTCTGGTAGCTGCTGGCACAGTATCCCTAAGCTAATTTTGAAAGACAGTTTATCATTACAAGAGTATTTGGTGTGGATGGAGAAGAGAAGGAAACTAGGCTTGGTAGAGAGACTGAAGTACATGAGTAAGCATTATGCTTCAGGGACTTTGAAATGATCAGAAAGTATTATGACAGCATGAATTTAAACTGCAGTGTTACAGAAGTAGAGGGGGAGCTTTTTCTTTATGCTCTGGAAACTACTTTGCTTTTCTAGTGTGAGAAAGTGAAGTAGGAGGCAAAATCATCTTTCTATAAACTGCCTGTGTTTCTGGGAATAAGAATAAAATGTGAACTTTTATGTTGCCGACAAAGTTGAGCCTATTAGCTGTTGTGCACAGCTTTGTGTGGAATATCCAAAACACATTATTTAAATACATACATGGTTAAGTTGTGAAAAATTGCTGAGAAGTTTTGACATGAATAATTGAAATAAAGTTCTGAAACCTCAGAGAATAGCTTAAAACCAGGATAGTTGAATTTAAGATTTAGCTGCTTAACTAAAGTTGAATATAATTATAAAATATAGCTAAATGTTTATTGTTTTGTTCTACCTGGATTTGCAAAATGCATGGTTTCGCTGACTATATCCACACCCAGCTGTCTAGCAAGCGATCTTGCTAACAAAATTTCACTTTTGTTTGAACTGACCCATTCATACCTGGTTTTCATTTGTCTTTGTCATGCCCTTTGATTTAACTTTGTTCTCCTTACACCCCAAATTTTTCCTCTCCTTTTTACTGTAAACTCATGGCAGGGCCTGCTTGGTGAACTCATACTGTTACAACAACAAATCCAGCAGCACGAAGAGGAAGCGCGCAGAGCCGGTGGCCAATATAACATGGGCTCTTCACAGCAGAAGCGAAAGGTGATGGCTTTAGGGAAAATGTGTACGGTATTCACACTAATCAGATACTTCAGCCTCCTGCATTTGAGCTAGAAAAGTCTAACTAACTAAATCATGGGCTCAAATAATTATTACAGCCAACTTGACTACAGATGTATAGTCCTGTTTGAGTTTAACCAAGTTGTATTTAAAGCAAGGTGTTAAAAGCAGAACGGGTGCTTTGTGTCACTTTGAACTTATATGTTCTCTGCCTCTATAAAAACTGTTATTTAAAGTACATGCATTAAAATGCATTTAAGGAAAGTACGTGAATGAACGTCAAGTGTCTTCTGTTGGTTACTTACAGTAGCTCTGTTTATGAGAGTATAGTTACTTACAGGCAATGTATTTCTGTGAACATTTTTTCCTGCTTTGTACTGTTACCAACCTGAAAATTACAGCAGCTCCTTAGAAGCACTTTTGCATGGACAGTTAAATACTGTGGTTAGTAACAGTCTTTACTATATATTTATCAAAGGTATTCCTCTGTCTGTTTTCCCTCTTAAAGGACAGTTTATCCTGATATGCTGTAGTTGTTGAACATCTGCATATAATTTTACTTAGTTTAAGCTCTGATCAGTTTATTCGTTATTATACAACTCAGATGAATTTGAAAGACTTCCTAAATTGGGATATTTTAGTTGTCAAATCTGTTACAACCTGTAATTCTTACCTGCATTGCTGCTTTCACTGCTTCTGTGTCCCCAGAAAATCTTTCTGATTACTCATATTTTTCAACAGCTTTGGAATTGAACACTGCATGCAGAGCTTTATCTTCTGTGCATCTCAAGATAACTCCCACAGAAAGAGGAACACAGATGTGAATTAAACTTCTAGACATAGTTGCATAGCTGCAATTATCATGCTTTGTAGTCTGTCAACAAAAAAGGAAATAACAGTTCTCTGAAAGTAAAGTAGCATTCATAAATTCAAATATTTTACTCCCTTGCTATGGTGTTTGGTTTTTTTTTTATCGGTTAGAGGTTTTTTATGGTTTAGAGTTACAAACCCTGGCCACTCTAATCTGTTAATCTTTCTTTTAATTAGAACAAACAAACAAGAAAAAAGGTGAAGGCAATTTTTCCTCATATTTCATTTGTAAAATTTATTAATTAATATTCTACCTGGATTTAAAAGAACAGTGATGTATTCTGTCCTCAGTTATGGATCTAGGCATTGTATTACAAAGATTGTATGCAGTTTGTTGAGGGAGAGGAAGTATGGAATAGTAGCTTGAAGTTTATAATGAAATGTGTGAAGATGTAAAAATTACTGGAAAGACAATACAATATTCAATATATAAAAATGTATCAGCCTAATAAATGCAATCTGGAAAAAAATGAGCTTGATATTATGTTTATTTCTGAATGAAATTCTGCCTTGTGAGTGCTTTCTTGCAACTAATTCTGCAATTCCTAAGCTGTGACATAACTGTGAGGGCTATCTTTGTAAATGTCCTCCAAGGCAGGTACTCCGTGTTTTCTAGGTGTTGGAAGTCTAACTGTCCTTGTATATAGAACATGTTAATTTAGCATTCAAATGTGCTGTTTGGCATACATGCCTGATGACAAGGAATGTGTCTTGTTTGTCACATTAATAATTTTGCTTGAAACAAATTGAAAGAGATTTCAGTTTTGTTTGAAAACTGTTTTAATATCTTGATATGAGAATATAACTTCAAGATTCCAGTCATTGATCCAAATTGTCTATGGAGGAAGAAATTGTTAGTGTCATTGAAATAAGTCATTACATGCCCTTTTGACAGGACATAAATGAACCTTGTTTATTTTTTAACTGAATTGGCTTGCTTGCCTGTCTGCTGGAGAATATGATAATTTCATTTCTGTTCTTGGAAGTTCTGTTGCCCAATTTACTTGCATGTTTTCCATTTTTAATTTAATTACTCAATATTAAATATGCTTCAGTTGTAAATTAAATAATGGTAAGAACAGCCTCAGAGTCAGGAGAGGTTATTAAAAACAGAAATGTAACTGTTTGCTTTTGATTCTTTTTTTAATTTATTTTTTTCCCCAACCTTTTGATAAATATTTTGCAGTATAATTCATTAGCCTTGTATAGCTGCTCTGTGCATGGCTGTTTACTGCATGCATTTTGTCTGGGCCTAGATACTTTAATTTGTATTACCGGAAATTGTAGTTTTTTCGTAGATGATCAATTTAGAATTTTTATAGTCTGGTTAGAAAATATACAGAACCAATAACTGGGGTATCAGAGGTACTGAATTCTCAGAGGCACATAGTTATTTTATATAGTGTGTGGTAAAGGTTGTTGGAAGGCAACCACTGCAAAATGTGCATAAGAAGCTTCTGGTAATTTTAGTAAAGAGGTACCTACATCTCTGTGCAGGAACCCTGGATTAATAAAGGGCCCTAGAGTTTTCTTTTCTCGTAAGTCTTTATGGTGGCAATGGGGAAAGAAGGAGGAATCTTGATATACAAACCAAACTGAACTGAATTAAACAAATATTGATGCGCCTATATAGAGACATTTTGGTATTTGAGTTTTTATTTTTTGTGAACAGGAATTATAGATTAGTCATATGATTTAACACTTCAGGTTGTTACAGTAGTTTAGCTTTTATTGGCAACGTAAAAATTTTTAGCAGTAGTATGAATTACATGTTCAAAGTACTGCATGTACTAACATGCAGAGCACACCTGAACCAAATGCTGGAGCATATACATAATTCTAGAGCTGTTTGTTATTTTTGACAGAACTTACCTAATTGTCCTTGTTAGAATTAATCTTCTAATGCTAAATAATTCTAGGTAATACTTCAGATCTTGCAACATGTAGTTCTGCAATATTTTTGCTTACCGTATGTAACAAAACTATACTGTACATAAAAGCGCTCATGTGGTTAGAGGTAACGTATCTATAATTTGTACTTCAAAGATGCATCAAGGCCCCAGAAGTACTTTGAGGAACAGCTTGCTTAAGAACAGACAGCAGGAAAATGCGAACTGCTTTGAAAATCTGTGTCCTGGTTTTTCCTTTATTTTCTTGCTTCTGACTCTCCGCCCCATCCTCTTTGCCCTTCCATTTTTATTTTCCCATATGTGTCTTAGGTGTTTAAGGTGTGTGTATATGTAAATGCTTTATATATACCACGTTGTGGCTGCATGCATCAAGTTGTCTGTGTGCTAAACTAACCCTGTTTCTGATGCACTTTTGCTATCACTGAACTAATTAACGGAAATGGACAGGAAGTCAGTTTGCAGCACTTCATCTTTGTTGTTTGTGAATAAGAAAATAATTGATATATATGGGAGTGTCAGCTTGTAATTGATATATATGGGAGTGTCAGCTTGGTTTGCTTTCTATGAAGTGAATTCTTCGTGTATTCATGAATACACAATCCTGTGTATTACTGATTTAATAGCTAAATAATATAAATCACTGTGAATAACTGTGGATTTTTTTTCTTTTTAATGTGTAACAATTGGTGTGAAATTATAGTATCTAAATTGATTTGTCTAAATGACAGCTGTCCTCTGCATGATAGATAATATGCTTTCTGATGTGAAGCTAACTTGAGTTGTAAATGTCACATGAGCATTATTTAAATATTGAAGCTTTTACGTATATTGCTCTTTCAGATTATTAGTTTTCTATATTTAATACTTAGTCAACCATCAGATTTTATGTTGCTTGTAAATATTTACATCATACGATACTGTTGCACCATTTATGCTTTTGCCTCTGTGTTATTAAAAGAAGTTTTGAACAACTTATTGCATCTTGATGAACATATTTTGGGAATATTTGAGTAAGAATGGCTCTAATTGCCTTGCCTTACCTTACTACACTTGTGCCTTGAACCTTAAAATGTTTGTATTATAATATCCTAATTTTTCCAGTTTTTAGTATAATTAAAATATTTTAAAATAACCCTTCAAGACTGTCCTAACTACAGTTTATGAAGTTGTGCGTGCATGTTTAGTATTACAATTCAGAAAAACAAATACAGAATAAGAATCCTTTGAAGATTCAGAAATAACAAATACTTACCTGGAAGTATTCTATAGCAAGCAGGTGTTTTAGTGATTACATCCTTTCCAGATTTTGCTAACTCAGGAAATGAGCATGCAAGATCCTCTGAGTTTGACAGCAAAAAATTAAATTTAGGGCAGTGGACAGAAAACTGTGAGCACCATGTAGAGTTTGCTTTTCCCTAAGCTTGTTTTTCTAGTTTTAAGTCTTGAAGGGTTAATTTTTGCATTTGCATGTATTGAATTCAGCCTTTTTTTTTTCTTAATATGCACCTCCCGTTGCAGATGGAACTTCCCCTCAGAGTTAAATCTCAAATGCTAATTGAAGAATTTTACTTGCTTTTAAAGTCAATTTTCTTACGTGGCATTAAGCTTCCAGTTTGTGATATGGTTTCTTGCAGTGGATAAACTAAACAATGAGCTAGTAGACATGGTTATTTTTCTTTGTAGGTTTCTGACAAAGAGAAGATTGATCAACTTCAAGAAGAACTTTTACGTACTCAGGTAATTTTTCTGAGTTACTGATGTCTTAAGAAGAGATTTATGTGCAGCTGACTGAGATTTACTAGACAAAAGCACACCTGAAGAGATTTGGTAAAAATGCAGTGCTTTTTTCAAGCTTTGAGGTTATGGATATGGAGTTGACTGCTGGCACAAACCAAAGGTCAGTCCAGTCTGTTCTTTCTCTGACAATGACTGTCAGAATGCAAGGAGGGTGTGTAAGAATAGGGTAAATGTGTAATCTTACTTTCTCTAAATACCTTTCTTGCCCTCAGTGCTATATATTCCTGAAATGTAAAGTTAGCCCAAGAGTGTTAGATAAATGCAGTGGTGAGATCCAGTTTTTAAGTTGTTATGCATGTTAATTTTACTCGTAACATTCTACTACTCTCTTTTCATAATTTCAGTGCTGCTAAATATATCTGTGATAGCCTATATGTTTAAATGGCACATTTGTTGCAGAAAGGAAATTAGTTTACTTATTAAGGAGTTATTTTTTTAACCCCTTAATCGTAGGAAATGTCATTTCTAGTAAAAAAGCTTTTAAGTGCATTTGCTGGCTCATCAGAGGTCTGGGTGGAAAACCAAACTCGTATAGGATATGTGGTGTGAGACATTCAGTGGCATTCAGGGGTAGCAAAGTGTTGTTTTGTTTTCTGTTATGAAAATCTAAGAAATTGTGAAGCAGCGAGCAGTTCTTTCAATCACAGCTGTTTCTATGATTGGACTATTTAGCATGAAAATTGATGTGGGTAGTTTGAAAGCTTTTTCTCTGCCCTCTGGGATTTGAGAGAATATTTAATCCCTTTAAGAAGCTAAAGAGGATGGTGTTGTTCAAAGTGAAGTCCTTTTAAGTAAATCAAAATCTAGAAAATTTGAACAGCAATGACAGCTATTGGTAGGATTTTTTAATATTGTTGTAATATTTTTATGTATTTATTATTTTTAAGGCATTTTTTTATGACAGCTTGAAAGGTGCTGTGTTTTAAAAAGTACACTCATGCTAAATACATTGTTACATCATAGAAAACCGTTTTCAGAGTAGATATCGGAACTATATTAATGTATCATTTTCATATAATGTATACTTATATGAATATATATAGCAAAGAAAGAGTCTAAACTAAGCTTGCAAATTCAAATTGAAGCCGTGCAATCTTTTTGGTTGAACAGCCAGTTCCCACTGACACTAATTTCTGTCTGAGTGCAGATCTGTAGCTCCTTTGAAAATGGTGCCTGTTTAAGATGGTTAAAGATTGATTTACATATCCCTACATTTGAATGTTGTGGTCTTATTGAAACTTTTTAAGCAAAGGTGTTGTGTTGCTGAAAAAAAGCCTAACATTCTTCTCTTAATGATCTTGGTTTTTTAATGAACTGCAGTGGTGACAATGGTTTCTATATCTTTGAAAGACTTGCCTGAAGAACCTGCTCATGTGAGTGTACTGTTTCTGTAATTACAAGAGTGTATTTGTACCATTGTTTTGTAGCTCAAATATCAAAGAATGCTTGAGCGATTAGAGAAGGAGAACAAAGAACTAAGAAAATTGGTACTGCAAAGAGATGACAAGGGAATTCATCAGAGGAAGTTAAAGGTACTTATGAGTCACAGATCACCATTGAAATATAATTATGCCACATTTTTCATGATGCTGTTCTAAACTGTAGTTAATTTGTAGATTAACTTTTAACATTTGTGCTATCTTTGCTAACATTTTGACACGTTAAGGCTTTTATACTTTAACAATTGGAAATGGCTTCAGTTGAAGAGGACAATGAGGTTGCCACATCTAACTAAATAACTTACCTAAGTGAGTGGGAAATGTGGATTAGATTTTTGATGTAGCTTCACTGTATTTTCTAATAGATATACTTCCAACTCTTCTCACACACGCAGTGTTTTGTCATAGGTCTTGCTGAGTTCAGTAGAAATATGGTTACAGGGTTAGGAAATGTCTTTTAACAGCCATGTATAAATCCAGGGAGATTGAACTAAGTATTCTTTTGCTTTTGTCTGCCAACATCTTGAGCATTTTAAAAGTGGATGCTTTCTGCCTCAGTCTGCATCATTGACCGATATGGATCTTCCTCTTTCCTCTGGGAGCTGGAAGATAAGGTGTCCTTGTTTGTACAGAATGAGGTTGATAGTTTTATAACCTTATTAACACTTGCTGTTCAAGCTCAAAATGCAAGTGTAGATGTTTAATGTAAGAAACTCAGTTTAGCTTCTTAACTTGGAAACTGAAGTCTGAGAGTTTTTGTTCTGTTACACTGTGCATAAGAGCTCTCATTTTGCTTATTCAGCAAGATGCATCTGCAGTATTTTCATCCAGAGAAGAGAAGGGATGGCTTTGCTTGGTATTGTACTTCATAAAACAGAGATCTCTGCTCAGTATAGACAGTTTAGGTTTCAAGCCATCAGGAGAAAATAAATGCATTTTTACAGATGAGTTTATAGAATATACACATGAAGTAGACTGAAAACCAGTCTTTGTTCTATTAATTGGTTGTGTTTTCTCTCTGTACATTTTTTTTTTCCTAGAAATCCTTGATTGATATGTATTCTGAGGTACTCGACATCCTGTCTGATTACGATGCCAATTACAACACTCAAGATCACCTACCTCGAGTATGTAGATAAAAGAAATCAAGTTTTTTTTTGGTGAAACAGCAGTGTTACAATTGAATATAACAGTTATATTCCAGAATAATCCAGAGCTAGTTCTAGGCTATTTTCTTGTAACTCCGGAGTTTTTTGCATAAGATAGACTCTCAATTTTAAATGCAGCAAGAGAATTTTGAGAATAACCAATGTAGTTATTTTTAGTGTGTCTTGGCTCATAGATAAAAACCTGTCTAGCTATTTATGTATCCCTTCAGAGCAAGTAAAGTTTTTGCATGACTAAAAGTGTTTTTTTAAGGATTCAATGTTTAAGCATCATTGTCAAACATCGTGCAGCCAGTGTTGCTGCAGATTAACATCTTTTTAGTCAGCTTTTGTCTAAGCTTCCGAATTGTCCTGCTGAAAGCCAATGGCTGTTTAAACTTTCACTTAAGGTGGTGGTGGTTGGAGATCAAAGTGCAGGAAAAACCAGTGTGTTAGAAATGATCGCCCAAGCCCGCATATTCCCTCGAGGGTCTGGGGAGATGATGACACGTTCCCCTGTTAAGGTAAGAAATATGATCTCTGAATCAGTATTTGCTGATACTGTTCTCCCTCTGATTAAGCCATTAACTGAAATATATGTAAACATTAATTTATAAAATGGCTTCTAAGCAAGTGAGTTGATGCAATCAGTGAAAAACTGCTTCAGACCTATATATGATCCATGTATACTATCAGAGTAGTAGTTTCTGCTGTAAGTAGTACCGTGCTGAATAAACATTATATATAGTAGTCCGTCTCCAGTGGGGAGTGTGCATATGCTGTCTACGTCTCATGTTTCTCTGTGTTAGATTTGCCATACTTTCTCATATAAGGCTTTTACCATTTAGGTAACCCTTAGTGAAGGTCCTCACCACGTGGCTTTATTCAAAGACAGCTCTCGGGAATTTGATCTGACCAAGGAAGAGGATGTAAGTATAAAGAAGTGACTGGAAGTTAATGTGGCTTTTATTAATTCTCTGAAAAATTTTGTGTCTTTGTGAGATGTTAGCCCATGTTTAATTACAGTGGGGCAAGGCATTATATTCATTATTAAATTATCTCTTAGTGTGGTTTTTGGCTGGCACTAAAGTGGATAAAATACAGAAGGAGCTCTTGTGCCGAGATGTTTTTGGATTATATGATAATCTTCAGGTAATCTCTCATTTAGCAGCCCATTTACCTGACTTAGTTATTCAACATGCATTTGAGACAGTACTTACAAAGAGAGATCTTAATTCAAAGTAAACTTTTTAAATTATGTTTATTTTTCTTCTGTCACGATTATAAGGACTTCTATATTTGATATTTTTGTTTTCTCAAAACAGCTTGCAGCTTTGAGAAATGAAATAGAAATCAGAATGAGAAACAGTGTGAAGGAAGGATGCACTGTTAGCACTGAGGTAAGACTTGCAAATATTTAGTGGCAAATACCTGTACATGTGCATCTTTTGTGAGTATTCTTCAAATAAAACACTGGTAAATCCAGTTTGTGTATACTTAATATTTTGCACTATACAAAGTGGATTTGGACTGTTAAAATCCGTTTCGTATCACAGTTCTGTGCATATAAAATTGGGCTTCCTATTTAAAATAGCAGGATGTTGCTGGTTTAAAGCATATGTGTATAAATGTGCACTTTGATAGTTTTATATATTTGTATAAGTAATTACATACAAAGGAGGTGAGTGTATGAACCTTTAATTTCAATTTTACTTCACAGACTATCTCCTTAAGTGTGAAAGGTCCTGGTTTGCAGAGAATGGTATTGGTTGACTTACCTGGAGTCATTAGTGTAAGTATGCAATAGATTTAAAAAAAAAAAAATCTTGACAAGATCTTGACAAATCTTGACAACATGGTGAGAACATTAACTGTTGTTTTTCCTTTTTTACATACTTCTGTTTTCTTTTTTCCTTTAAACATGTATCTCCATATACATATTAAAGACTGTGACATCAGGTATGGCTCCAGATACTAAGGAAACTATCTTTAGCATCAGCAAGGCCTACATGCAGAATCCGAATGCCATCATCCTTTGTATTCAAGGTAATAAGAGTCTAGATGCTTATGGACTGACATGGGGTTTTTTATTTTTTAGTTGTGGTTCTTAGGTTACTCTGGGGACTGTCCTGATTTGATTTTTTTTTTCCCCCAATTCGTGATAATTTGTATAGTGTACAAAACAGAATGTTTATAAATTAAGGCGCCTTTGGTGTCCATGGCAAAAAACAACTTTATGATGAGAGTTTTTTATCATTTGAAAAAACAGTGGTGATACTAAAATTCAGTATTTCTTCAAAAGTGTTTTGGAGTCAGCCGACAATAATAGAGTTTAATATTTTGAGTGAGCTGGTATTTGTTCAAAACTTGTACAACTACAAATATTTTTTTTAACAATACTGGGAACAAAGCAGATTTTCACTTTGTGTATCCAAAAATTGAATGTAAGTGTAATTTTACTGTTTGTATGTTGCAACATGAAACTTACTTGATGTATACTATGTATTCAGTACTGCATGTTAGATTGTATAGCACCTAAAATACAGCATTGGTTTTGTTTGTTTTAGATGGATCAGTGGATGCAGAACGCAGTATTGTCACAGACTTAGTTAGCCAAATGGATCCTCAAGGAAAAAGGACAATTTTTGTGTTGACTAAAGTTGATCTTGCTGAGAAAAATGTGGCTAGTCCCAGCAGGGTGAGTTGGAACTAGTTTTCTTATATTGTGATGGCTTAAGTCACATGTGGAAAAATACTTGAGATGCTGTCAGAAATATTGGACCTCGCCTGCCTGTTCTGGATGATGTCGAGTGCTTATTTCTGTGTTCAGCACTATTTGTTTTTTTATCGTGGTGGTGATTTTAATCTCAGGCTTTGCTTTTAGTGATCACCTACATGACTTCAGTCACAGCTTGGCTACAACTAGCTATAATACTGGCTCCTTTCATGCAGGTGACCTGAGCAAGTTCCATTTTCTGAGAATGCTTTAGGGTATTCTGGGATAGGCTTTTTCACTTTATTTTGTGGTTTGCGGTGTTATGCTTTATTTGGTTTACGCCCCTGATTTTTTATTTTTTTTTTTCTCTTAAATACCTGTAGAAATCAAAGTCCCATGGCAAACTGCCTCTTATTGTGCTCTATGCATAGATAAAACTACATCTGGCTTTGAAACTACAATGAAGGAAAGAATGTCTTTGTGCATAGTTAACCACTATTTTTTTAATCATTTATTTTCATAGATCCAGCAAATAATTGAAGGCAAACTCTTCCCAATGAAAGCTTTGGGTTATTTTGCAGTTGTTACTGGAAAAGGTAAAGAGAGCTCTGTCTCTCCTTATTTTCTCCTTGATAGCAGAGAAAACTGTCTAAATGGAACCGTTGCAGCACTCTTTTCTTTCTCCAGGAAACAGCAGTGAAAGCATTGAATCTATTAAAGAGTATGAAGAGGAATTTTTTCAAAATTCCAAGCTGTTGAAGTATGTTGCTATTTATTCCTTTTACTAAAATAAGCCTGTGTTGGTAAATACTAGCATCAGTTTTTCTTGCTGAAATTGAAGGACTGCACTGTGAACACCATTTAAGCAGATTAAATCACAAATAAAGTATTTTGCTGAGGTGAACAGGTGAGCCTGGTTTCCTAATACTTTCTGTAAGTCAATGGAGACACAGGCATTTTCAGGCAGCAATTGATTCTGCTGGAGTTTTGCACCTCTCTTCAGAGGTTTCTGCATCTCTTCATTGAATCTAGAAGAATTAAGTTCCCAGCAAGGTCTAGGCACTTGATACATCTGGGAAGGGTGAATCCAGCCAAAAAATTAGTTCTAGTCCCTCTAAATATCAGTCATTTGGTGTAATAGCAATGTTGTATTCAGAGGGTTAGCATGTGTGTTCTGCCAGTTGATCAGAGTTTTGATTTCACAGGCTTGTATTTCTCAGGAAAGTAAGCTGCATGGTCTTTGGGACTGCAGTACCTGCACTTACACCCTTCAGAATAAAAATTTGTGGTGGGTGTTTTGAGATTCTGGGGATTTGGGTTTGTGTGTTGTTCCCTCCCTTTCCTCCCCCGTTTACTCACTGAATAATTTGGAGGAAGAGACAGGTTTTTGGGTTAGGTGCACATTGACATACTATTGACTGCTATATAAAGCAAAGCTTTATTCTTGTGAAGAGAAAATGGGAGACAGAAAGCATGGTAATGAATGGAAGAATTTCCTCTAGCTGTCTTCCTTTACAGGACGTGTATGCTGAAGGCACACCAGGTAACAACAAAGAACTTAAGTCTTGCTGTGTCAGACTGCTTTTGGAAAATGGTGAGAGAGTCTGTGGAGCAGCAAGCAGATGCTTTTAAAGGTAAACATCTTTTCAAAACCCAAGTGAAATAGCAGCTTGCTGTTAAACACGTCTTCCATACGTACATTATACTGTTCTGCCAGCATGCTTGGGCAGTTGTGTTTTATATGTTAATCTCTACAAAAACACAGAAAAAAGATAATTCATGGAATGGAGGACCCACTTGCTCTAAAAGGCAAAGGAGTAAATAAGTGTGAAGAAAAAAATTCAGTGTTTTTTTTGTGGGCAAACCACAATTCTTCCACTAGATTCGGAAATGGCTTCCTATATAAAGATATCATCTGATCAGCCAGGGCAAGACTGCCTTGTATAGAGATGTAAGTTGCACGGCTCTATTTCCGCTACATTTTTTCAGTGCATGCATCCTGCAATTTGCAGGCAGAATATCAGAACATAGCAAAAAAATTTGCTCATTTGCAGAGGCACTTAATGTTCTTGGAGTGTTTGTCATAAGCAAGATTTGTGGGAGTTTTAGGAGCCGAACTTCTAAGATAGTCATGAAGTGCCTATAGACAAGAAAAATATTAAGGCCTTTTGTTTCTGATTTTGCAGCCACACGTTTCAATCTAGAGACTGAATGGAAGAACAATTATCCCCGGTTGAGAGAGCTTGACAGGGTAAATTACTGCTTTATGTGCTACAAAGTGTTGAAAATTATGGATTAAAATTTGTCATTTAATATCACTGGTAAATGTTTCTAAAGTAAATGTGAAGTACTGACATTTTAAAATGTGAGGACGATGTAGATTGTTCTAGGGTAAGGAAATACTTAGCTGTCTGTTTTATGAAATAGTGTGTTTCAAAATTGTGATACTTCAATGCTTAGAAGTCCTTCACGCTTCTATGTGCTGTTCACTGACCGAACTTGCCCACAGGATTAAGTCAGTGTTTCTTTGTGATCATGACAGAACTGGCAAAGAGAAGTTAGATTTCCTGATCTTTCAGTCAGACAGAATACCAAAACAGTTATGATCCCATTCTCTAATTCCTTTATAGAGGCCCTGAATATTCAAATGGCATGCTTGGCCAGAGGCAAGCAAGAATCATAGAATCGTAGAATAGTTAGGGTTGGAAAGGACCTTAAGATCATCCAGCTCCAACCCCCCCGCCATGGGCAGGGACACCTCCCACTAAACCATGCCATCCAAGGCTCTGTCCGAACTGGCCTTGAGCACTGCCAGCAATGGAGCATTCACAACTTCCCTGGGCAACCCATTCCAGGGCCTCACCACCCTTACAATAAAGAATTTCTTCCTCATATCCGATCTAAACTTCCCCTGTTTAAGTTTGAGCCCGTTACCCCTTGTCCTCTCACTATAGTCCCTCATGAAGAGTCCCTCCCCAGCATCCCTATAGGCCCCCTTCTGATACTGGAAGGCTGCTATGAGGTCTCCGCACAGCCTTCTCTTCTGCCGGCTGAACAGCCCCAACTTTCTCAGCCTGTCTTCGTACAGGAGGTGCTCCAGTCCCCTGATCATCCTTGTGGCCCTCCTCTGGACTTGTTCCAACAGTTCCATGTCCTTTTTATGTTGAGGACACCAGAACTGCACACAATACTC
This sequence comes from Amazona ochrocephala, assembly GCA_039720435.1. Lineage (NCBI taxonomy): Eukaryota > Metazoa > Chordata > Aves > Psittaciformes > Psittacidae > Amazona > Amazona ochrocephala. The sequence goes on along the minus strand of CM077884.1, from coordinate 35,267,218 downwards.
CAAGTGAGGTGTCCCGAGAGCTGAGTAGAGGGGCAGGAGCACCTCCCTCGACGCTCCTCTTGATGCAGCCCAAGATATGGTTGGCTTTCTGGGCTGCAAGCGCACACTGCTGGCTCATGTTCATTTTCTCATCGACCAACACCCCCAAGTCCTTCTCCACAGGGCTGCTCTGAATCTCTTCTCTGCCCAACCTGTAGCTGTGCCTGGGATTGCTCTGACCCAGGTGTAGGACCTTGCACTTGGCATGGTTAAACTTCATCAGGTTGGCATCAGCCCACCTCACAAGTGTGTCGAGGTCCCTCTGAATGGCATTCCTTCCCTCCAGCATATCAGCTGAACCACACAGCTTGGTATCATTGGCAAACTTGCTGAGGGCACACTCAATCCCACTGTCCATGTCACCAACAAAGATTTGAACAAGAGGTGGGTGGGAAGATGTAAGTTATCCTGATTTACCATACAAGAAGCGCATAAATTGTTCAGAACATGACTGGGTGGTGTAAGGTTTCGGTTTTTACTTTTGTATGGAAACATGATTGAGCTGTACTTAAAATCTTTTTATTCCATGTTTTGCCTTTTGCACAGAATGAACTGTTTGAAAAAGCAAAGAATGAGATTCTTGATGAAGTCATAAGCTTAACTCAGGTCACACCAAAGCACTGGTATGGTAATTTTCTCTTTCCTGTGTGTCTCTCTCTCTGGCCCCTGCCGCCCCCCCCCATTTTTTTAATTAATTATCAAAAGTTCACCTTTAAAATACAGAGTTTTACTAAACAAAACTCTCAAATATGAATAAGGAACTGTTTTTCTTAGGTCAATGTGTTATGTCTTTTATCCCTATGGAAGCAGTCTATTTGTTGTTCTGAATCAGCAAATGCTTGCATTATTCCTTGACAAAAATCACATGATGTCAGTGTTTTGTTCTGGTTTTATATGATATAATGAACAATAGATATTTCTCAAAAATGAAAAGAAACAGTGATCATAAAGCTGTTTTCAGATGTTCCTTTGAAATATGAGTCAGTAATTCGCTTTAACTTGATATTTGGGGTTTATCACTATGTATATCAAAATAATGTATATGACCTTGGAAAAAAGAAGTTTTGTATACCTGTGAATCAGAGATTTGGAAATTGAAAGATTAGGTAATTCCTGGTTGTAAAAAAAGCTGATCTGGATGTTTGAGAATTTTACCCTACGTGTAGATCTTATTGGTAGCCTCAACCAAGTAGCACCAGACTGTGCTGCCCCCCTTCTTTGTAAGGCAGACATAGCTGTGAGAGAGATCCAGCTTAGCTGAAGTATTTTAACACTGTAGCATCACTGCGTAGTAAAGCCACTGTATGCTGAGAGGAAAATATAAGGAATTACTTTAATGGCAGCGTGTACCACAACTAAGAACCTTCAGTGACCTGAATTGAACTGTTATTTGGTCATAGATTAAAAAACAAGATAAGATGTCTGAGTCTTAAGGACATTAGAGTAATTCTGGCCATGTGGATGCGTTCAGAGGAAGTGTTATAGGCAGTGTATTAGGCTGAATTTATTTTCTAGTCCAATTGTAATGCAGGTTTGTCATTTTGGTGCTTGTTCCTGTTTGCTGTATAATAGGTGCTGAAGTACTCTGGTCCATGTCTAGTCTACTTAATTTTGTTGTGGATGGAGTGGGTGCATTTCTTTCTGAAAGTTAGTATGTAGTGATGGTTCTAGTTTCGCAGCAGTTAACAAACTATAAGTAGAACTGGAAACCTAAGTCATGAAACAATGCTTCCATTAGCCATTGTATGCAGCCTAAAATCAGCAGTGCATTTGATGAATGCAAATGTTTCTATCCTGTTAAAATTTCCATTCCTTCCAATTAAGTTTGATTGCATTAAGCAAAGTAAAAGAGTATTTTTATTGACATGTCAGTAAAGAAGGAATGAGATTGCATTTGTTCTTAATAGCAGGACTGCCCTTCTACAGTGAATTTGTAAGTGGTGAAATCCATAACGGACAGTTTCCAGCGCACCCTGTAAGTGAAATTGATTTGCCATGTCCACAGTTCTAATGATGATCAGGAATGATCAATAATTGATCTTTGTTTAAACACTGTCCGAGTCATCCTGTTTTGAACAAAGCTTTTTAAGGATATTTTTTTTTTTTTACTGGTGGCAATATTAATTTTTATTTAGAGTGAATTCTTTCAACATTTAAATGTTTGAGTTCCTTTTTATTTTGTGTAAGGACTTTTACTATCCTAAATATGCCAAAAATCTGTTCCAACAGTAGTAGAACTACTGGCTTTGAGTTGCATCTGAGCTGGTATGTCAGAAGGACAGCTTCAAAATCTTTGAATCTCGAAAGGAGGATGCTTTAAGCACAAAAGAAATTTTCAATTATGCCATTGTTGAAGTGGGTGGAGAAGTGATATTTATGAGAAGTTCTTCAGTCATGGTCCGCAAATCTGGTTAGGGTAGGGGCATTGTCAGGGTTGAAGCATGTGTCCTGAACTTAGAAGCATTTGGAAGAAAAGGACTTGAATCACAGAATCACAGAATCACAGAATAGTAAGGGCTGGAATGAATCTGATAGTCTTATACCGCAAAAAAAAGGTAGTTTTTATTCTTCAGCTCTTAGCTTTTGCCATTCTACCAAATCTGGCATTCGTATGACATGATAGTAAGCTGATTTAGCTAGGATAAAATTAACCTGCAAGGAGCCCAAAACCTGTACTGGAGACTGGGGCAGAAGCAGAAGGAGCATGACTGGCTCTGTGGGTACTGGCTGCATGTTATACTGGCTCAGATGGGTTTTCTTGCTGCAGCTGTGAAGTTTCCTGAGAAAGTTTATTGTCGTTTAAAAAGATTAAATTGTGTCCATTGTTACTTCTTGAAACACATAAATAGGAAAGTGGTGCTTAGTTTTACAGTGTCATGTGATACGTTTGTAAATGAATGTCAAGATATATTTTAGCAAAAGGTTGGGCTTCTCAACTTGCTTCACTGTTATCAAATCTGATCAATGAAAATCCTGGATGGAAAACTGTAGCATGTTCCAACAAACAAATCAGTAGTACAGAAACAAAACCCACGTGGAGTTTGTTCTTCATGTGTGAGACATCAGTCAAATAATTTCAGTGCTTTACAATCTGCCCCCTTGTCTTTCCCTCATCTGCCATGCATATGCACACACCGCTCTCTATGGTTATACTGGTATAATTAAGGACTGCAAGGAGCTGTTGTGCAGTGCAGTGGCAACCATAAGAGTAGTAGAGGTCAACTTGTGAAGTTGTCTCTGCTGCTGAAAACATTATGCATTTGTGTCCTTAGTTCCAAGCAGATTTTGTTTGAAGTAGTGTCCTGATATTAAGGAAGTATTTCATTGTTCGGTAGCTTTGTTTCCTCAGTGTTTCTAACAAATGGAGTGCATACTTGTTAAGACACTTTTGTACTAGAAGTTATTATATGTATTACAACTTGTGTTTTAGGGAGGAGATTCTTCAGAAAACTTTATGGGAAAGGGTATCTACTCATGTGATTGAGAATATATACCTTCCAGCAGCACAGACTATGAACTCGGGGACATTTAACACCACTGTGGACATCAAACTGAAGCAGTGGACTGACAAGCAGCTGCCTAATAAAGCAGTAGAGGTAAGAACTTATCTATTTAAATAAAGAAAAAAAAATCAAAAATGTGTGCAAAGCCTGATGAAATGAAAGCATACCTCCAGAGAAGGTGATGGTTTGAAGGGCTCACTGCAGTTCTTCTAACTAGCTTACATGTAAAAGAAAGCTAACAAGGTCTTGATGTTGAGAAGCATATACGTTAGGAACGTTGTATTTTGGTCTTGTGGTGAATTTTCCATACTAAAGACCAAAAAAAAAATAAAACCGTCTTAAAAGGTTAAACAAACCCTTCAAACTAGGTATATTTTTTAATAGATTTATGCAAGTTTAACAGAATTCCACTTGCTGGAACATAGCAAAGTGAAATTTAGTCTTGACTTCATTAGTAATGGGTAGGTAAGGCAGCAAAAGAAAAGTCAGTGACTTACTCTTTCGCTTGTACAATGTTTTTTGAAAGTATGCAGATTTTCATACTTGCAAGAATTGTCATGAATGTTCCATTATCAGCTGTTGCATGATATAATGGTCCGTATCAGTAGGCATTGTTTGCTAAATTTCTAGGTGGCATGGGAGACTTTGCAAGAAGAATTTTCCCGTTTCATGACTGAGCCAAAAGGAAAAGAGCATGATGATATCTTTGATAAACTGAAACAAGCTGTCAAAGAAGAAAGTATTAAGCGACATAAATGGAATGAGAGAGCAGAGGATAGCCTGGTATAATGTAGTGGATTTTTTTTTGCATTGTTGGCTAAGTGCTGTTGAAATTTTTTTACTTAAGTTGCATATTCAGTACTTTTGCATTCTTTTAATGTAATCATTAAATGATAGAGAGATGTGTCTAGCTCTCCTTTTCTAGATAATGTTCTAATTTGGTGTTCTCAATTCATTTTACTGCTACCTTATGTTAACTGTTGCCCTAAATATCAGCTAATAAAATTATCTTGGTTGGTTCAGGAAAAAGTCCTCCACAATCTTCTGGCTGCCCAGGGACAATCTTGTGAGAATTGTTTAGCATTGGCTCACTTGTTAAGTGTAGCCATATAAAATAACAGCATTTCATTACCATCTTTATAGATTCTGTAATCCAGAGATCATAATCATATTGTTTGTTGCATTTTTTACATCAATTATGCTAGGCTATAGAAAAGAGTCAAATTAAAAGCACAAGAAAATATTTTTGGCACTGCTTTGAGAAGCCTCTTGAATAAATCCTGTGTGCCAAATACATGCTGGTTTTTATAGAAATCAAAAAATGAAGAGAATGTCAATAATCTTTGTTTTACTGAATTCTGGATTAATTATTTCATGCTAAAAAGATGTTCTGTGTTTCAGCGAGTGATCCAGCATAATGCCTTAGAAGATCGGTCAATATCTGATAAGCAGCAGTGGGATGCAGCTATTCATTTTATGGAAGAGACGCTCCAAAGTCGTCTCAAAGACAGTAAGTTGTGTGGTGTATTCCACTCTTGTATACCGATTTTCAGATTTTGTTCACTTTACTACAGGGCAACTTTTGTTTTATCACAGCTGAGACAGTGGTAACAGTTCAAAATGGTACCAACAGTGATAGAAGTGTTTAGCAAAATGCAGCCTCAAAAGGTAGTTCTTTTGTGATGAGGAAGCTGAAAGACAAGTAATAGAGATCTGCAGAGTCAAAAAAGGTATGAACACACATGTAGAAGGGTAGGATAAATTCAGCGAAAGTAGTTGGCCCATCTGTGGTTATCAAGCATAATTATTTTTGATGCAAGTTGTAACAAGGTAAGTTTGTTTGGTTTTTTTTGTTTTTTTTTTTTTTTTTTAAACTACAGGTTGCAGTCTTTTTTTATATTTTAATAAAAGACATCAACTTTTGCTTTACGCAAAAGACATCTGACTTGGCTCAGTATGGCATATCTTACGTTCTTAAACACAAAATGTCCGTTCTCTGCCTAATTTTAGAACTTTAAATTTGGCTGGTTACAGGTATTTTGAGTGATATTTACTATCACATTTTCTTTTTTAGCTGAATCTGTTATTGAAGATATGGTGGGTCCAGACTGGAAAAAAAGATGGTTATACTGGATAGGCCGCACCAAAGAACAGGTAAAAGGAAAAGGTAGTTCACTACCTGTAGAAAACTTTGATTATTAGTTAGCAAATTTTCAAAAATACTGATCCTCTTTGCTCTATTTAGATGATTAAAAAAAAGTTTAAGTTTTCAATGTTTTGCAGTTAGTTTTAGTATTCATCTATTTAAATAGAGCACCAAAGAGAATTCCATACACTTTGTTCATATTGCAAATACATACTGGTTTGTAAACAGTTCTCCATTCTTTAGCTGGATTACATCTTTACTACTATATCATTGACATGAATATTAGAGTCTTTCATTAGAAAGAAATGGGGTGGAAACTGCCCTGTTCTTTTCTATACTTTCCAAGGGTGCCTTTTAAGCAGAAGTCGCTGCAGTTTTCTATCATGCTCCATTTGGATTTGATTAGTATGTGGTGGCATAATCACACAGTTGTATCTTCTGATTAAGTTTTTTCACCATGACCTTTCTTCTCGTTTGCTTATAGCTTTTGGAAATTTCTTTTAAATTTAAATACCATGTTCTGTTCAGTGCCCAGAGATTATGGGCTTTTAATATTACTATTTCTAGATATTTCTCAAAGTCAGTCATGCTTTAAAGATGTAAGTAGAGTTTAAAATAATTGTTTCAGAGGAAGGAGTTTTACAGTCAACTGTATGGAGCCAGGTATGGGAGAAAGGCAGTGACTTCAACCTATCTTATTTGAATATAATGAACAGCAAATTAAAGGGATGAATCCGTGGAGAGTTCTTGCTAGCTATTGGGGAAAAGTGACAATTCTCATGAGTATCACTGGTGATTATGCGAATGTGAACCCTGCTAGCGGATGTTCATGGAACAGAAAGGAGGCTAACATCTCTGGTTTATTTTTTTTCCCCACCTATCTCTTCTTCTTCTGCATTTCTGTGCATAGTGAGAAGAAAAAAATGTGAAAAACTGTGAATTATCCATTTAAAAGCACTGTATTTTAGATGTCTTTGTACAAGTACTGTTTTGAGTCCCTTTAATAGTTAAAAGTGACAAAGTTATTTTCAATTCTGGCTTATCAAGCAGGTAGACTGTTTATTGAGGAGATGCTGATGATCTTTGAGTCTGTAAGAATTACTTCTAACTAAGCGTTTTTATTCTAGAATATTCGTAATGAAACAAAAAATGAACTTGAGAAATTAATCAAATGCAGTGAAGAGCATGCAGCTTATCTGGCAAATGATGAAGTGACAACTGTCAGAAAGAATCTTGAAGCAAGAGGAGTAACAGTGGATCCGTGTCTGGTAAGATGTGGATTTGTAACAAAACATATGGAAGGCCCTGTGAACATTTAAATGTTCTTTCTAGATAGTATACAAAAGACTCCATCTAAATACTGAATTTGTAATCCAGATGTTTCCAAATTAATTGCTAAATGACTGCTTGCACACAATTCACACACTTTTCTTGGCTGCTAGACAAATGCAGTACAACGCATATATTTTTGCAGTAACTGGTTACCTTTTCTTAACACGAATACATGTACGTATTCAAGGTAGAAGAGTTGTTTAAATACTTGATGCCTCTTTCCTATACAGCAGTTACCATACCTTTTTGTAAAGGTCAGAGTAATGATCCACGTCTTCTACATGAGGAGACTGAGTGCAAATTCTTTTTTTTTTTTTTTTTTTTGTAAGAGACGTATCTCTATGCATATTTGATTGTGAAGAACTGGAATGTAAATCAGCCTAATCAAGAAAAATTACAAATGCTCGTTTACATAAAACCATTAAATGTTTCTCTATGCTGAGTCAGATTTAATTGATAAGCTAATAGGTAGTACTCAGAAATGTATTCTCCATCTTAAAGATTGCATCATAGAATCATAGAATAGTTAGGGTTGGAAAGGACCTTAAGATCATCTAGTTCCAACCTCCCTGCCATGGGCAGGGACACCTCCCACTAAACCATGCCATCCAAGGCTATGTCCAACCCAGCCTTGAACACTGCCAGCGAAGGAGCATTCACAACTTCCCTGGGCAACCCATTCCAGTGCCTCACCACCCTTACAGCAAAGAATTTCTTCCTCATATCCGATCTAAACTTCCCCTGTTTAAGTTTAAACCCGTTACCCCTTGTCCTCTCACTACAGTCCCTCACGAAGAGTCCCTCCCCAGCATCCCTATAGGCCCCTGTCAGGTACTGGAAGGCTGCTATGAGGTCTCCATGCAGCCTTCTCTTCTCCAGGCTGAACAGCCCCAACTTTCTCAGCCTATCTTCATACGGGAGGTGCTCCAGTCCCCTGATCATCCTTGTGGCCCTCCTCTGGACTTGTTCCAACAGTTCCATGTCCTTTTTATGTTGAGGACACCAGAACTGCACACAATACTCCAAGTGAGGTGTCCCGAGAGCTGAGTAGAGGGGCAGGAGCACCTCCCTCGACCTGCTGGTCACGCTCCTTTTGATGCAGCCCAGGATACGGTTGGCTTTCTGGTCTGCAAGCGCACACTGCCGGCTCGTGTTCATTTTTTCATCGACCAGCACCCCCAAATCCTTCTCCACAGGGCTGCTCTGAATCTCTTCTCTGCCCAACCTGTAGCTGTGCCTGGGATTGCTCTGACCCAGGTGTAGAACCTTGCACTTATCATCGTTAAACTTCATCAGGTTGGCATCAGCCCACCTCACAAGTGTGTCGAGGTCCCTCTGAATGGCATCCCTTCCCTCCAGCATATCAACCGAGCCACACAGCTTGGTGTCATTGGCAAACTTGCTGAGGGTGCACTCAATCCCACTGTCCATGTCACCCACAAAGATGTTGAAGAAGACCGGTCCCAACACCAATCCCTGGGGGACACCACTCATTACTGGTCTCCAGCTGGACATTGAGCCATGCCAAGAGCAGAACAATTTGGCCTGTTTTGTAGTATATAATTTAAATGTATTTCAGCTGCAGACAATATTTTTAAGCATTCAGTTATGTTACAAGCATGGAAGAGTAGATTTTAAAATTGACAATCAACTGTAATGTTTGCCAAATGTAGCCAAGACATTAATCATATCCCAGTTGCAGACAAATTGTTGAGAAACATTTAAATGTATACTACATGACAGGAATAGTGGAAATCGGAGTTACATTTTGAAATTAAATGTGACCATTAAACTATGCGCAATAGTGTATGTATGTATGAATTTAGTAAAATTTAAGCACTGTTTTCCTAGATTAAAGACACATGGCACCAAATTTATAGAAGGTATTTTCTGAAGACTGCTTTGACCCACTGCAATCTATGTCGAAGAGGCTTTTATTATTACCAGAGGCATTTTGTGGACTCGGAGGTAAATTGAAGTACAGATACACACTGGTTACTTGCCTTAATATTTCCATTTCAGTTGCAGAAAAAAAAAATCTACAAGTGCTTTAAACTATCCTGACCTTTCTTTTATATCCTTTGCCTTAAGAAAGCTGGTGTTCTTAGGTATGTTTTACATGAGGCTTGTAATTGATAAAATGCCATCCTGCTGGTAATTGTATAAAATGACCAGCCATGGTCATGGTATCTGCCATGACCGAAACATTTGTTACTTACTGATATGTATTGAAAATACACTATGAAAAGTAGTATTGTACAGCCATTAGTATCTTGTTGGTATCCCTTTCTCCTGTTTTCCCATTGATAATTATTTACCTCACTGATACCAAAAATTCAGAGAACATTAAAAACATTAACTAAGGGGGTTTTATGAGGTGAGTATGATAAGTAAGTGTTTAGAACTTGGAACCACATGTGATCAATAGGGAAAAAATAAACCAAACCAAAATCAAACAAAAACCCACAAACAAAGCAAAAAACACCCCAACAAACAATTGTGGAGCTTACAGACAGGTCTTTTAAATGACTTTCCAGTTTTGTAAACCCAAATGCAACAAATGACAGTATGCACAAAGTTGCACAAAGAAAACTATATTTTAAATCAAAAAAATCATTGGAAGGCTTGAGCTGCTCATATTCTGTGGAGTTTGCTCTTCTTTTTAATGATAAAAAGTGATCCCCTTGGAGGCAGAAAACTTTACTGCTGTAGAAATACCTTTGCCTGTAAGAGCTGAAAAAATAAGATCAGAGAGCTACTTCTCTGTGACATTTAACCTCCTATTTCTATTATTGCCTTTATGAAATGTCCTAATGGAAAGTTAGTACCTGCCATCCTTGCAGGTGTAGAAACTGTCTCTTCTGTTAACAAATGTGCTCTTGACACAACACTGCCTTCAGAAGTGTTTTGTCAGACAGGGAGTCACAACAGTCAGATGGGGAGTTCAGCTGTTTATCTTTTAATGTGTTTGCTATGAACAAGTGTGATGCTTCAGTGAGCATTAGGTTATACTCACCGGCTTGCATGTGGTATGGGCAAATTATTTTTCTGAGATATTCCTTGATATGGCTCTTTCTGTTGAAAATAGTCTATATAAAGGTGATGGGGTGTACTAAATAAGGGACATGGTTCTTGAGAAGTGGTTTTGGTGTGTTTCCTTGTTCCTTGCACCAGTTATTCTGTGGTATTTTTGTGCAAGATCAAGATATGTATACATGGGTTTACAGTTGCCATTAAAAATGTCAAGAGATTCCTGTATGTGTAGGATGTTCACTGGATATCAGAGGTCTGACAGTACAACTTCCCTCGTTTCAGCTTGAATGCAATGATATTGTCCTCTTCTGGCGAATACAGCGAATGCTGGCGATTACAGCAAATACTCTGAGGCAGCAGCTTACTAACACTGAAGGTAAGGCTTATAGTGAGTTGAGGTGTTTGAAACAAAAAAAATGATCAGAAATTTTCTGGTGTTCCACTAGCTATATGTTCTTTCCATGCTTAGCATGGCTGGCTGATTTTTGTGTCCTGGCTAGGATAACTTAAAGATGTAGGGTAAATAGATTTTGACATTCTATTTACATTGAAGGATTGAGTGTAAATCGAATGTCAAATAATTAAGATACTCGCCAGCTTAAAGTATTTTCAGCTTATGTGATGTCAGTTGTCAGTATCTTTTTCCAGGCAGAAAGAACTTCAATAAATAGTGACTATTTTCCTTTTTTTTTTTTTTTTTTTTTTCCCCCTAGGTCAATCTGTCTGTAGATTTTAATTTAAATATTTGTGATACAAGGAATAGTTCTAATGGATTTTTTTTTTTAAAGTCATGCAAAATCTGCCATTTAATATCTAGAAAAGCTTATACAGCAGCAGCTTCCTTATAAATAATCATTTATGTAGCAATTGGCTAGTGCTATGGTACAACTACTAACAACAGCCTTTGATCTGTAAAATAGTTTTCAGCCTCTTCTTGAAGACAGTGCAAGTAAAAGGTTTGAGCTTTGTCATGTGATGCAAATTGCCCTCCATGTTACCCTAAATGTGGAAAGCTAGATTCTGTCTCGTTGAACCACCTACCTCATTGGCAACTTCTAGGCTGAAATTAGGAAGTTTTGTTGGGGGGTACTCCCTCAAAGTATGAAAGGCAAGGATATGAGTGTTACAATGGACATAATGCTGCTTTAAAGAGCTTTTGGTTCCTCTTAGCTTTGTATATACAGCTGCACCCCTGTATGTCACCAGTCCTTCAATACCACATTCTGCTAGTATTAGTAACTTACTTTTCCATGTTTCACCTTTTAATTGACTTGGCCTTGGTTCATCTGATGAGGGTCACGTTGATAGCAAATATGTAACTTAATGGCCCAAACGAGAGGTTTGTGTATTCTAGAAGTTTGCCTTTTCTCTAATCGCATTAGTTTCTCTGGTAACATATGCTACTTCTCCCACAGACCTTCCAAAAATTTTGGCCTTAGGTCATGACAGGTGCAAAAGTGTTACCACTCATTTTTTTTTTTGGTTGGTTTGTTGTTTTGGGGTCTTTTTACAGTAAGGCGCTTAGAGAAGAATGTAAAAGAAGTGCTTGAAGATTTTGCTGAGGATAATGAAAAAAAGGTGAAGCTCCTAACTGGCAAGAGGGTCCAGCTTGCAGAGGATCTCAGTAAGTACCTACTCTATAGTGTTTTGGAACCAGCTTGAAATGAAGCAAATTCTGACCACTGTCCTTAGATCATTTATTGTGATATGGGTTGTTCATGTGCAAGCATTTAATTGACACCACAAATGGAATTTTTCTTAAATACAGTGAGATCTTACTGATTCAGATGTAGAGATGAGTAGTATAATGTGATAAAACAACATAATTTACACTGGATGTACAATGTAAAGGAGCACTAGCAAATACATAATGTTTAGGTTAATCTCTCATTATTTTGCACTGAAATCAACTTAGAATTTTTGCATTGTCAATTTTGCTTCTCACCAGCATCAGAAATAACCTCCCATCTCAAAGCAATAACATCTGGGGTCATTATTTTGTAAACTAAGACTAGGCCTGTAAGAGCAGCCTGTCTGTATATTTATAACCCTAGGTGCCTACATATTAGCATATATGCTTCAAGTTTGTAGTATTCATTTCATTAATCACAGTGTAGAGAAAACACCATCACTGCACAATATTTCTTTAGATTCAGGAAGTCATACATGCCACATGTATTATTCTAAGGAAATAATTGCTATTCAGCATAAAACCGTGTATGATGACATATTCTGTTTTATTGTTCCTATGGGAATATTTTAAACTGCCACTGCTTAGCTTTGTAGTCAGATCAGCAATGTTCTCTCTACTTTCTGCATGCTTTTATTGCTAAATGGTTATAACTTTTATGGTGGGGATTTCTTTACCTTTCCCTTAGTGAATAGAGTGCTTTTCTGTGGTGCATTTCCCTTATACTTCTGAGACAGTTTTTGATAGAATAGAGCACTGAACTCTCAGGTGGCTGTACAAGTAATTTCCTTCTTACAGCATTTAGTGGTGATCAGGACTGTGATTAAGGAAAAAAAAAATCCTGACTCCCACAACATGCATTCATAAAGTATTTGTATTTTAATTAGGAATGGAATGGATCTCCTGAATCATGAATTCCAGTCTCTCTCTCTGTTTCAGGCAGCTGTGTTTATATTATTCAGGTCATTCACGTATCTTGAGCTCCATCTTTAAGTAGGTTAACTTCTTGGGACTCACTCTTCATACTGGGAACAGCTTTCAGGATATCATTTCTCTGATGGTTACAGTCTTTTAATTTCCAGTCTAAATTTGTAAATACAAGGCTGGGATTCACTTCCTGATTAGAAACTGTGCTTGCAAATGTAAATTATTTATTTATAGGAGGAAGCTTCCTCCTGTTGCTGATGATATGGCAACACTGTCTTGCTTCTGTTCCAGTGCTTCAGCGTTAAAAGACTACTTGTAAGTGTTTTGTTTGCTCAGGGTACTGGTTAATATCAAGTGGTTTCTAACATGGGTGGCCCAGTCCCATAATGAGAGCTCATATAAGACTTAAAACTTATTTGAGCAAGTTTTGTTATCTGTGTTCTATAACCTTGACTGGTATTTTAACCCTATATATGAGTTTTCCATTATAGTTCCTTAGGCTCTGAGTTTGGCTGCTTCTTGGTGTATACTTCCCAGGTTTCATTTAGATATCTTAAAGAGTGTAAACAGATTTTTTGTCTGGTTTCTAACAAATTATGTATTTTATAATGTACTAAAGGTTACTTTTTCTCCAAAAAAAGGTTTTAAATGTGATGTAAATGTGCTCCTTATCATAAATATAGTCATGATACTTTTACCAGTGAAAAATGATTAAGTTTGTAGAAATAAAGAAGCCCTAGGACCAGAGACCATCTGAAAGACAGGTTCATAGCATGCAAAAATGGGCAGAGCAGAAGGTGAATAGCTGAGTTGGAAAAAATTACTTTAAAAATGTCCTAAAATATAATCAACCCGTAAGAATTCCTGTGTTGAAAGAGGCCTGTGACTGGTGTATCCCAGTCCTATCCCTGGCAATGAACGGGTGTGGGTACTTAGGGAACACTATAAGAACAGGTTAAGCATACAGTAGTACTTGCTTGGTGTGTTCTTCCAGCATCTAAGAGTCTGTGGCTCCAAGATTTCCTAATCCTCAGGTAATACCTTTGTGATTAATAGCCATTCATGTATATGTTTTCCCCCTCTGGTGAATTTCTCTAATTGCTTTTTGAACTCATGTAAACTTTGGCATCTGCAGCTTCCTGTGGCAATCAGTTCCAGAGTTTAACTACACATTGTGTGAAAAAGTACTTCCTTTTGTTTGTTTCTGACCCACCTGCCAGTTTCATTTGGTTCTCCTCAGTTCTTGCACTGTGAAAAATACTCGGTAATCTTTCTCTGTTCATTTTTCTGTGCCACTCATGACTTCATAGATGTTTATGCTACCTGCACTCCCTCTTTTATCCTGACTTGAAAAGTTATTATCTGTGTAGTTGCTTCCCTGCATGGACAATGTTTCATAGCTTCTATCAGCCTTGCCACTCTTTCTCCTTTTTTAGTTCTGCTAAACTCTTTTTGAGATGAAAGAGCAGAACTGCACCAGTATTCAAAATGTATCTGCATTATGAATTTATACAGTTGTATTATGATGCTTCCTGGGTTTTAATGTTTTGTTGTTTTTTTTGTTTTTTTTTTTACAGTAATTCCTCGTAGTCCATTCTCTTCCACGCTAGTTTAATGCAGTTTTTTACAGCCTCCCTCGCAACTCTGGTGCATTATTTATATTGAAGTTCTTCACAAAAGTTGTCTGTCAGTTGAAGAACATACTCAGGTCTTTCACCCTATCTTGGGATAGCATCATCAGCAACAGGAAGAATTATGTTTGCTTTCCAGTTCGCGCATGCATCTTAAACTCACAGAATCGTAGAATAGTTAGGGTTGGAAAGGACCTTAAGATCACCGAGTTCCTGCTATGGGCAGGGACACCTCCCACTAAACCATGCCATCCAAGGCTATGTCCAACCCCGCCTTGAATGCCACCGGGGATGAAGCATCCCCGGGCAACCCATTCCAGTGCCTCACCACCCTCACAGTAAAGAATTTCTTCCTCATATCCAATCTAAACTTCCCCTCTTTAAGTTTGAACCCATTACCCCTTGTCCTCTCACTACAGTCCCTCATGAAGAGTCCCTCCCCAGCATCCCTATAGGCCCCCTTCTGATACTGGAAGGTTGCTATGAGGTCTCCACACAGCCTTCCCTTCTCCAGGCTGAACAGCCCCAATTTTCTCAGCCTGTCTTCAAACGGGAGGTGCTCCAGTCCCCTGATCGTCCTCGTGGCGCTCCTTTGGACTTGCTCCAACAGTTCCATGTCCTTTTTATGTTGAGGGCACCAGAACTGCACACAATACTCCAAGGGAGGTCTCCCGAGAGCTGAGTAGAGGGGCAGGATCACCTCCCTTGACCTGCTGGTCACGCTCCTTTTGATGCAGCCCAGGATACGGTTGGCTTTCTGTTTCTGCGAGCACACACTGCCGGCTCATGTTCATTTTCTCATCGACCAACACCCCCAAGTCCTTCTCCACAGGGCTGCTCTGAATCTCTTCTCTGCCCAACCTGTAGCTGTGCCTGGGATTGTTCCAACCCAGGTGTAGGACCTTGCACCAACCCAGGTGTAGAACCTTGCACTTGTCATGGTTAAACTTCATGAGGCTGGCATCAGCCCCCCTCACAAGCGTGTCAGGGTCCCTCTGGATGGTATTCTTTCCCTCCAGTGTATCAACCGAGCCACGCAGCTTGGTGTCATTGACAAACTTGCTGAGGGCGAACTCAATCCCACTGTCCATGTCACTGACAAAGATGTTGAACAAGACCGGTCCCAACACCAATCCCTGGGGGACACCACTCATTACTGTCTCCAGCTGGACGTTGAGCCATTAAGCACAACTCTTTGCGTGCGGCCATCCAGCCAGTTCTTTATCCACCGAGTGGTCCACCTATCAAATTCATCTTGATTGTGTTTATTGATTAAGAACAAAATATTTTTATTTGAAACATATTCCACACAATGTATATTTTACTGTATGCTTAGTTAAATCAATATCTTAAATACACCATTTGCTAGGTTTTGTAAGAAGTAAAACGGGGTAGAGGGAGCTGAAAGTACAATGGTAAATGTTTTTATTTTTAAAGGAAAATTTCCACCCATAAATATTTCCACTTTCTTGTCAGTACTGCCCTGTTTGTATTGCAGGCTTTAATGCACTGATTGTGGCTGGAGGGAGAATATGGTATCTAATGGTGGCAAGTCAGTCCCTTCAAATGCCTGTGGCTGTGTTATACACAAGTGTGTGTAGCTCTGTGCAAACCTTTCCCATTTTCTTTTTTTAGATATTAATTAGCCTTTGTTTCTACAGTACCTTATGTCATGGTTTAAGTGAGCCCAGGACACCTTAGAAGATGGATTAGTCAGACCATATCCTTTAATTCTGTCAGTAATCTTTTATAGTATTTACTAGGTCCTACTAGTTTATCCTGTATTCGGTATTTAACTTTTCTGAAGTGACTGACAGAACATTCAGGTGGGCTGCCTCTGAAGTTCATGAAAGTTTTGAAATTGTAAATGTACTTCAGAACTTTTTTCTGCATAATTTGTTAAATTATTGAAACTGCTGGCATTTGCTTTGTTTCAGGATCTTTTTGACCTTGTTGCTGAAGTGGGATGGTTACTTACAAAAGATAATTCTTTGAAGTCACACCTTCCCTAGGACTAAATATTTTTAATTACATTTTTCAGTATTGGGTAATAGATATATTTTTCTGGGGGAAAAAAATGACAACGTAAGTGAAAAATGTGGGGTTTGAGATAAATAATATATTTTTTCTGCTGGTTTATTTTTAACACAAATGATAGAGTATTTCTGCTGAAATTTCTACTCTGTAGCTGTATGCAAAATTGATAGCATGTACAGATAACTTTCTGTGGACTATTTTTTAACATGGCTTTTTTCTGTTGGATGTTGAGCTCCCAGTGAAAGGATTCCTGGAACTACTGAATTGTTTCCAGAATTCCACTCTGCTGGACTTTCTCTTTCTATGTATAGGGCAAACATAGTGTGAAGTTAATAGTTGCCATACAACTTTCCAACACAAGATGGCAATGAACGGCCTTTATAGGAGGAGCAGGGAGGATGAGTATGCAGCAGAGCTGGTGCCAAGCCTCCTGTCTCTGTTTATTTTTTTTGTTGCATTTTGAAGCATGACCATGTCTTAGGCAGCTGGCATTGGTTTCTTGGATGTTAGGGTTTTTTATATGAGAGGAAGATGCACTTGTCTAGCCTTGTCCCTCTTGTTTTCCACTTTTTGGGGGTGCTTGTATGGCACACAGTTCATGAAGATAGCAAGGTATGGTCATTTTTTTTGTTACGCATTTCTTGTTAGCAACTACAGGAAAAGTAGTAGTTTACTAAGCTTTGTTACCAAAAAACTGTTACGAACTGAATGCTTTAATCATTTTTTCCAGTGTCTTATCCTAAACCTAGACTACATATATTCATATTGCAATAGCATTTAAAACATGGTAGGTGGTGCACATGTACATTGAATACCTAAGAGGAATTATAGCTTTGGCAGTCAACAGTTTTGCCTTTGACTTCACTAGAGATGAAATTTCACAGACCCCAAAGAAATACACAAGCTATACCTTCAGTTCTTTCTTCTCGCTTCTTCCTTTTAAACGGCTAAACTATGAATTTTGCGAAGTTATCTTTTACATGCGCATGATAAACAGATATAACGCATACAAGAATAGTACATACAAAGCATCTTTCCTAGGTCAGCATACTGTTCCAATACCCTGTTTCCTCACGAGTTAAAAAAGGAAAAGAAAATCCCAAACTTTACTAAATGGTAAGTAAAATAATGTGCATTTATGCAGGGACAATCATTGGCAGGAGGTGGGAAACGACTTGCAGGGTACTTGTGGAAACTTGATCCCGAAATTACTAGGTATGAATGTGAAGGGGTCAGTCTGCAAATTCATCTGTCAGGAATATTGACACCTGTACAGGTGTCATGGGCTAGCTGAGACTTCGTTCTGCACAAAAGCTATTTGAAACTTCTGAGAAGTGAGCCCTCACATGAAGAAAAGATAGCTTAGGGGCATTTTTTGAATTGTATCATACATTTGTAAGGTATGAAATGTAACAGTTTGCAGAACTTTTTTTTTCTGGTAAAGACTAAAACATATAAAAATTTAACCAGTGTTACAGTAAAATACCTTCAAGTTTTATATCTAAAGTCATTGCTTTCAAGTTACTGCATTAAATTCTTAACTGTTCTTTTGTGTTGTATCCATTAATGTTGAATGTAAACCTTTTGCCAACTTTGAGCATGAGTGATTTAATACCATATATGCATATAATAAACTTGTCATTTTAGTGGAGTCAGAAAGCTAATGTTAGATGAGGTTCGTGCTTCTATATGCAAGTTGCTGACTAAGGATCTGGGATTCTTGTGATGTATTTGACTGAGCTGAGTGTGTCTGCTGTATGTAATGAACAGATATAAATCCGAGCAAGTCTCCTTTCTTGTTATGCATTTGTGCAAAGTTGGGGATGAAGTTTGTGAGCAGTACTTTGCAGATAATGATTTGCTCTGTGGTTATGTTATTTTTTTCTTTCATTGCTGTTAGCTGCAGAATGAAAATGTTGTGTGAAATTAACCCTATGTGTAGTAAACATTGCTGTAGCCTGATTAAATTTTGGTCCCTTGAGATGGCTGTCAGCAATATTTTGATTTGACCTCTGTCCTGCATGACATTGTTGATTACATGTGCTCCTTAAAATTACGCTCTGAATTGGCTTTGTAAAGCCTTTGCTTCCATTTTCTATTATGAGCTTCAACTTTTTTGAAAGGTCACAGCATTTCGTAGGGGGCAAAGCTCAGCTGTAAGGGGAAAGATTCTTTCTCAAATAAGCAGATCTTGGGTAATTTTCCCCTAGAAACCAGAGGCAGACAAAACAGCTCGAAAGGCAGTGGTTAGTAGTCCTTAAATCGATCCTTACAGAACCAGCATGGGTTTCAGTATTTACAAGATGTGGGAAAAGAAAGGTATAATTTTGAAGGTATTTTAATGTAGAGCCTAGATTTCGCCCCCACTGCTCAAAAACAGATACAGGAAAGAGGAAAGCATCCTAGAAATCCAAATGGAGGAGTAATTTTATTATAATTTGTGAAACTACAGTTATTTTGTGCTTTCATTTCTTTCACGGTGCCTAAATATTGGAGTTTCAGAAGCTACATATGTAAAAACATGGTCACTTCATATTTGTGAGACAACTTGCAGAAGTGGCAGCGGTCTTGCTTTGCTCCTTTCAGCTGATCATAGCAGGGAGGAACAGTCAGTTATAGTCAGGTCCTGAGCTGCAGAACATTACACCAGGAGATGTTGTGGCCTTCTAACCAGGCAAACACATAGTGGCCATTTCCCTCTGGGAATCACCAAACAGATATCTAACTTCTGATAAGCATGTGCAGGGCAGCAGCTATCTTCACAGTCCTCTGCCTTCAGTTTCCCCCAGGATGTTAATATGGCCTGCGTCTTATCAGAGGCTGGTTGTCAGTTAGAGCACGTTAATTTTTCATGCAGAAAAAGTTCCTTCCCGTGCGGGTGGTGAGGCGCTGGCACAGGTTGTCCAGAGAAGCTGTGGCTGCCCCATCCCTGGCAGCATTCAAGGCCAGGTGGGACGGGGCTTTGAACAACCTGGTCTAGTGGAAGGTGTCTCTGCCCATAGCATGAGGTTAGAACTAGATGAGCTTTAATGTCCCTTCCAACTCAAACCATTCCGTGATTCTATAATTTTTGACAAAATCACAACCAGTCAAAGTGTGGGCTGTCTATGCCTAAGATTTCAAGCTTGTGCTGGTATCAGCAGTGTGCTGGTGGCAGTATGACTCCTGTTCTCCCTTTGAGCTCTGTAGATGACCTGGTCCTCTGTGGTGCAGGAAGTCAGGGGGCAACGTGCTTGGAAACAGTCTGTGCAGTTGTGTCTTCAGTTTTCCCTGCCTTTGAACATAAGGCAACAGCGCATCCCATTATTTTTAGTTATTTGCTAACTTTCTGGTACTCTGTTAGAACACAAATTAATTGAGTTTTTTTTTCATGGTTATTGTATTTTTAATTCCATGTAGATGATTTATGAAATTAACCCAAGCAAGTGTGCTTTGGCATGAAGGACACTGGTTGACTGTTTAAGTTCATTGTCTTTTTGTTTTGTTTTGTTTTTTTTCTTTTTCTCCTTTGAGTTTTGGGGTAGCTGCATATACTAATGAATTAAAACCAGAAGAATGTGTAGGACGGTCTGTGTCAGACTGCAGATAGGGTAGTTCCTGCTTTGTGTCATGGCAGAAAGTGTTTTAAAAAGCTGTGCCTTCTCAGACAGGGAAGTAATCCTCAAGGGAGAACATAGATCACTTGTAAACCTCCTGTGATGGAGTGATGGTTTACTTAACTTAAGAATCCCAGATGACCAAAGTCTGTCTGCTGTGATTTCTTAAAGTTATTGATGAAGAGTTAGGCAGTGATGTCCAGGTTCTAAAACAGATCCTTCTAAAGTTCAGCACATTTGTCACTGACTAAGTGAAGCCTATCATTTAAAGCTGACATTGAAAAATAATGATAAACTGCTACCTGAATAATGACATATTTAATGCCTGCTAATCTTACCCACGTCTCTTGTACTTAAGGGTTCAAAAATTTCCTTTATGATGCAAGGATCAAAACATCTAGGTGGATGTTATTTTCTTTTTAGTACTGGTTGCTTATGAGGCTACCTGTTAATAGAAATTTAAATATGTACTTATCATGGAGAGATTACTCTTTGTACAAATACAAACTGTTAAACTGACCAGTGTATGTATTTGTTTTGAGCTAATATGGAACTGTGGAGTGTAACTTTCCTATTTCCAAAAGCTGGAGAAGTCAGTGTCATGTATGTTGCACATTGTTAATGTAGTGGAGCCCACTTTGCTTCTAATTTGGAAGTCAATATAAAAACAAAAGGGAAGGGAACAGTTTATTATCATTCCTAGCTAAAAATAAGAAAACATAGAGCAAGCTGTTTTTCTTCAGGTCATGGTGGCTTAAGTTTCTGACTACTGAAAAACTAAGTTTATTATTATGATCCAAAAATTTCTTATCACCATTTCGTTTTCCAACATCATATTGTAGAGACACTTTCGTGTAAATAGTCCCAATATTTTATTATCTAGCTGACTAAAAAGTATGATTTATTTTGGGTTGAGAACCAACAAATATCAGTTACTTCTTATGTTAAAGTCTGTTTACAGTTTCATAGCCTTAAGGTTACAGTAGCCCTTAGGTAAGTAATTTGCCTTTATAGCTGTATACCTTCTGCATAAGAAAAAGTTAGGGGGTTTTGTTTGCTTTTTTTTTCTTTTTTTAATCACTGGATGAATCATTGAGTAGTATTTCTAGTGTGTTTTTATAATTTCAACTACTTCCACCCAGAAAACGAGCATCAGTCATGTTCTGATTCATTCTAGCTTAACAGTTTTGATTTTGAAATTCAGTCTTTCTGCGTCCATAAGTCTGATTCAGGATGTGAGTGTGTTTTATGAGGTTGGTTGCCTTGTCATTCTGCTACTAAGCTTCTTCTAGCTGTCCAGTAAACAGCACAGCTAAATTCTGTTGAAAGATTGAGTTATTTGAACAGTTTCAATTAAAAATCTCAGGTAGAGACAGAAGACTGAAAGGTGCCCAAGTCCTGCCTTGCTGTTTCAGACATTGAGATTCTCATAAACTCTCGTGAGTCTCATCCTAGTATAGATTAGTAATTATTTTTATGTTAAGCTAATCTGAATGACAGTATAGAAATGTATACTAGCTTGTGACCTCACATCACAGTTCCGTAATAGTTTCTTTTCTGTAGACAAGCAGGACTGATGTGTAATAGCCCTGGAAACATATCTTGTATAACGTTAGTAGTCTGCATAGATGTCATTTTGCTTCAGCCCTGTACCTCAGTTCTCATATGCTCTGTCAGAGACAGAAAGACTTCATGCTTACTAGCCTGAGGTGCCCTGGGGACTGCTCCATGAAACACAGCTTCTGGTCTGTTAGGCTGAGGAGGGAGGAAGTGTGTTATGGCAGCTGTTTCATTAAGATGCAGGGTCTTGCTTGTGAATCTGGGGTAGCTATATATTAAGATACTGATTGATTATTAATTTTCAGGTCCATCAGCCCAATGCCCAATTCCCATTTCTGGTGCTAAAAAGCATTATTATAATTCTGAATAACATTCCAGTGCTCAGTACCTTGTAAAAATAGCTGAAGTGCTTTCAGACAAGCACTCTTCTGCTGCTTAGTTATCTTCAGTCTGAAATAAAGGTGGTACTGTTTTGCACAGGGAGCTGATAGCTTTGCTCAAATATGATATGCAGGGATTAAGTAATATGATATTGATACTTACAGCGAAAGTGATAACTGTAATATTCCTCCCCATACCCCTTGTCTAAAATGACTTCTTAAAACTAAGATCTTACTATGTTTCTATGACAGGTTAAATATAGAATTTGGAGGTAATATTTTCCTATTTTACCAGTGGATTTACTTACAACAGGGAAAAGGAGAAATGTACGCTATGTATCTGTCTTTGCACAAAACAGGTCCTTGGTTTTTGTCTCTTGTTAATGCCATGCAAAAGATTTTCAACCAGGTCACCAGCACCAGCAGGCAGTTGTTGATGTATTCACATCCATGAAATCAATATGTTGACTGACTCCTGGAAATGTTAATAGTGATAATAAAATACTGTGTTTAGCACTAGGTCTTGTTCTGAGGTTCAAAAAATATTTTTTAAAAGCCACCGAAATCTGTTTAATAATGAAAGCATCTCACCTGATGCACTTGGATAGTTAGAGCATGTCCCTGTCCTTCTTCTCATTGTCTTTTTGGAACTGGCAACTTGAGTACACGTATTCTAGGTGTTGCTCAGTTTAAAGTACCTTTTATCTCAGGATGGCAAAGGGATTTAAAGCAAGTAGAAAAGTCAGTAATTTAATGGTGGATGTCTAGCTTTGTCTGTCAGACAGGGGAAGCCTGGTTTATAAATCTGTTTGCAGTATTTTTGTATCATCATTATTGGATTCCAGTGGGCATACTTTGAAGTCAGGATTTATAGAAACAACTCCATTAAATGGCTGCAAATTCAAATCTAATTGCGGATTGCTGTACATAAAAAAACATTTCATGACAATACAGGAAAGATACTACTATGTAGCATCAGTTAGCATCTTTGTTCAGTCTTAACTAGTAGTAACTACAGAGTATGCTAGCTGTTTTCTGCAAGCTTGCATTTTAAAGGCTGTATATTTTTAATGATTCATGGATTTACTACGAGGACTATTATAAATTCCATTTAAACTTTTCAGGGTTCTGCAGTGCTTTTATTACACTAATGAGCTAATTAAGAACCATTCACATGATTCATCCTCCTGCTCAGCCTTTTTAAAAAACTTTTAGCTGCTGAAACTCTCTTGACAAACCAATATTTATAGCCGTTTGACAGTGGGATGAGGAACAGCGTTTGTCTTTGTAAAAGCTTAAAGAAAAGGCCTTTCCAGGACCCAGCCATGCAGTTACAATCTTGACCTCTTTCTTATGCTGGGAACATACATACAGCAGACAAGCAGCACCTCCCATGTGTTTTCTTGACCCTTTGACTGTCCATTCACTTCCCATCTGTTTTGCAGCCTTAAAGGAACAGAGGGGCCCTCTACTTATTAATCTGTCTTTGCAGCTGATAAATGATGTTCTATCTCTTTAAGGGCAGCCTGGGTGGCTTTGCCACAGCACACCATCCCACCCCCCGCTTAAAACTTTAGCTTTCCTCTTGGCCTCATCCGGAGGAAAGTATGGCATGTGAGCAAGAGGAAACTGGCAAAAAAATGTGATGGGTAGTTTCAAAGGATTTTCTAAAATTCAGCAGGGTATGACCTTGCAATGATCAGTAAACTATAGTAGCTGTGAGGCTGTGATTGAGTGAGACATGAGGAAGCATGTTGATGCAGGTCATCTGACTGTGGGTGGAAAGTCTGCTTTCTGCGGCGTTGTTTGGAAGTAACTGTGAACATGCTGCCTTGTACTGTTTCAACAAGAAGTAAAGCTTTTACGTGGCCCTTAGAAAATCCAGGAATGTGGTACAAAAGGCTGAACTCTGAAGAGATGATTTCGCCCTCCTCCCCTTCTCCACCTGACTATTCGAAGGGGTTGTGTGCAGCTGGAGGGTTTGTGTCTGAGGTAGCCCTAAGCTAAAATTCGACTTTCAATAGGAAACTGTGGATCAGCATTTCCCGTTTTAATGAATTACTTCTGGGCATTCTGATGAAATCTGTCTACAGACCAGGCTTTCCTTTTTTGCTAGAGGAAAGATGATGCATTCAGAGCAGTAAATTCAACATTTCTGCTTCTATGGTTAATTAACCATAGTGTAGATGTAACACAGCAAGCAGTGAGAATGTTTATAGGCACAGAAGGGATTAAGACAAGGAAGAAAGATTAAAAAAAAAAAGGGGGGGGGGAAGGGGCCACGACTAAAGTCTAAACACAATCCAGAGTAAAAGGAATAACAATCATGAGCTTTCAAAGCCATGTAAATATTAGTTGGAGGTAGAAATCACTTTAATGTAGAACAGGAGAATATATAATGAGGTATTAACACATTCTTTTCATGATGGTTTTATGCTATAAGTTTCATCAGAGCACAAAATAAAGATTGATCTGTGTTCAGAAAGATTTGACTTAATTTTTTCTTGATGCTGTAGCTGAAATTTGATTTCATATGGGCAAAGTTGTAAACAGGGAAAGGGAGAGCTTTTTCATTTTCTTACAATACCCATGTAGTTTTCTTCCTGTTCTGGCACAGACAGACGTGAACATCTTTAAAATTCTATGCTAAAACCACTGGGTTTTCACAGCTAAGTGTGTATGATTTCAATGTGTCAAAATTCACTTACCTTCAGAAGCATAAGCAAGACAGGGTTTGGGGGCAGAGACCACCCCTTTTATTAAACCAATTAATGCAATTGGAAAGTGCGTGTAAATATTTTCTTGCTACTTAAAGCATGGTTGTTTTGGGGGCTTGGTATTTTTTTGTTTGCTTGTTTTTTTATTTCTTTTGTGTTCAGTACCATTTCAAGATTATTTGGCCTTACCTCAGGAGGTTCATTTGATAATTTACTTGAGCTGTTTTATTTTAGCAGTGATTCCCTAGCTTCTGCACTGTTTGTTAGCAGATAAGCTCAACTACCTAAGCAAGTATTCCTTGTAAGACTGAATATTTATGGGATTTCCCTTCTGACCATCTTAAAATATTAGGAAAAGCGAATTTTGTCTGTAGCTGCATCTGTCTGTGTTCTCACTGTGTCAAAATTCTCATTACAGATCAATTAGTTTGGGTTTGAGCCTTTTGGATTTAGGATCAAAGGATTAATGAAAAGAAAATGAGCAGGTAGCAATATCATTTCATGTGGAGATAAAGAGAGACTGAGCATGAATGAGGATCTCAAGACATCTGAGTAAAGAATTTTCTTGTTCTGTCAGTGAAGTTTTTTGGGATATGGAAGGAGGATTATAGGAATATTCATGACCAGATCAAGAAGCATAATGAGTTGATGTATGAACCAGCTTATCTTTTAGGTAAACAGGGGGTAAATGGAAAGTAGAATAGCCATTCATTGCCACTAGGCCTGTGAATTTTACTCTCCTAAAGATGGAAATAAGGGGTTAGTTACAGTTATTCTTCATTGATTTAATTTGATTCTTGATCACTGTCTAACTGGTGCTGGAAGAATTATGTATTTGTAACTTCAGGTTTGCATTAAAACTACCAAAGACCATATCATCTTTCTAGAATCCAGTGTGCAAGCAATAGTATATATTTAAACTTCTGCAGTACTGTATAGTAAGAGTGTAGTACTTCAACAGCCTTCCTTGATACTGGAACATTGTATAATGGTGCTGTGGTATTTCAACCTGTTACAAAAATAATTTGCCAGCAAGCTAAATGCTTTTTTTCCATGGCTGTCCTGTTCATGGAAAAGCACAGTACCACAAAACTTTGAGCAACAGGTCACCATTGTCTATCCCTTAATATACTTACATAGTAAGTATTCTTATCTGAAACTTAAATAATGTTCTGGCTTTGGCATGTTAGTCAGGTGAAGTTCCCGACGACTGGAAAAAGGGAAATATAACCCCCATTTTTAAGAAGGGGAAAATAGATGAGCGGGGGAATTACAGACCAGTCAGTCTCACCTCTGTGCCTGGCAAAATCTTGGAGCGGATTCTCCTGGAAGGCATGCTGAGGCACATGAAAACCAACAGGGTGCTTGGGGACAGCCAGCATGGCTTCACTAATTGGAAATCCTGCCTGACCAATCTGGTGGCCTTCTATGAAGGGGCTACGGAACTGATGGACAGGGGTAGAGCAGCTGATGTCGTCTACTTGGACTTGTGTAAAGCCTTTGACACTGTCTCACATGACATCCTTCTCTCTAAGTTGGAGAGACATCAATTTGATAGGTGGACCACTCGATAAAGATACTGGCTGGATGGCCGCACGCAAGGAGTAGTGCTCAGTGGCTCAGTGTCCAGCTGGAGACCAGTAACGAGTGGTGTCCCCAAGGGATCGGTGTTGGGGCCGGTCTTGTTCAACATCTTTTTGGGTGACATGGACAGTGGGATTGAGTGCGCCCTCAGCAAGTTTGCCGATGACACCAAGCTGTGTGGTTCGGTTGATACATTGGTGGGAAGGAATGCCATCCAGAGGGACCATGACACGCTTGTGAGGTGGGCTGATGCCAACCTAATGAAGTTTAACCATGCCAAGTGCAAGGTCCTCCACCTGGATTGGAACAATCCCAGGCACAGCTACAGGTTGGGCAGAGAAGAGATTCAGAGCAGCCCTGTGGAGAAGGACTTGGGGGTGTTGGTGGATGAGAAAATGAACATGAGCTGGCAGTGTGCGCTCGCAGCCCAGAAAGCCAACCATATCCTGGGCTGCATCAAAAGGAGCCCCTCTATTCTGCTCTCGGGACACCTCACTTGGAGTATTGTGTGCAGTTCTGGTGTCCTCAACATAAAAAGGACATGGAACTGTTGGAACAAGTCCAGAGGAGGGCCATGAGGATGATCAGGGGACTGGAGCACCTCCCGTATGAAGATAGGCTGAGAAAGTTGGGGCTGTTCAGCCTGGAGAAGAGAAGGCTGCATGGAGACCTCATAGCAGCCTTCCAATGTCTGAAGGGGGCCTATAGGGATGCTGGGGAGGGACTCTTCATGAGGGACTGTGGTGAGAGGACAAGGGGTAATGGGTTCAAACTTAAACAGGGGAAGTGTAGATTGGATATAAGGAAGAAATTCTTTACTGTAAGGGTGGTGGGGCACTGGAATGGGTTGCCCAGGGAAGTTGTGAATGCTTCATCCCTGACGGCGTTCAAGGTGCGGTTGGACATAGCCTTGGATGACATGGTTTAGTGGGAGGTATCCCTGCCCATAGCAGGGAGGTTGGAACTAGATGATCTTAAGGTCCTTTCCAACCCTAACTATTCTATGATTCTATGATTCTATGTTGATAAATCTTCCTCAAAACAAAAGGTACTGTAATTTACAAGTGTAAGTCACTAATTTTTTGAACTAGGTGTCAATCAAAACCCTGCAAATATGGGTACACAGCTTATGCATTTCACAGAGAACTTCCCTAAATAAAGATGGGTAACATCTTACTCTTGAATTGTAACAATCAGTTGTTGTTTCAAATGCAGCATTACATGGTGCTGATGAAAGTATGGGCATTTATCCTAGATTTGCAGACCCTACACTTGCACTCATTAGAAATGTTCTGCCCAAACATTTGTATTTACTGGTTTATTAAGATTAGTGTTGTGTAAATACATAACTCTGCCATTAGCCTATTGATAAAGTAAACCAATTTATCAGACTTCTCTGCGCTACAGAATGGACTTGTCTGAGAATGTAACAGGTTGGCTGGGGTCTGCTGCTGCAAAAGGCTTTACTACTGCTAAGAATATAAGGTGTAGCATGAATAATTGCAGCTACTTGGCATTCATTGTAACTTTTCTTTTTTAAGAATAGCCAGCATGTTTTTTCAAAGCATTAAATTACCTCAAGATCTCATAATTATTACAGTTAAGCAATCATTTCCATTTAGTCCAAGTATAAAAACTAATAAAATGCTCATAATATTGAGTCAATTTTAGTATGTCTGTTCTCTGAGCAAACACAGCTGATTCAGTATATTCTGGTGGAATACATATTTGATATCCTGTTATTTTAATATGCCCTAATCAGAAAATTAAAATAGACTTTGTTGGCACAGACCTTTTTTTTTTTTTTTAAGGGTGAAATAATAATTACAAATTTTTGCTGATGCTTTTAATTTTCAGGACTGGAATATTTCATTAGCAAGAGGTTGAGAAGGAAAAATATTTGCATTTAATACTGCTAAATCTGCTTTCACTGACTAATGGCTTGATCAATGCAAAGAACATGCTTGGGGAAAGCATGTAGCAATTACAAAAAAAAAGAAAGTCAAAAATAAAGCTATTGAAAGGACAACATGAAGAGATCTTTTGGGTTGTGAGATCTGATCTCCGCTTACTACTGGCAGTTTGGCAGTTTTGGAGAGCAAGGACCAGGATTAATGATTTCCAGAAATAATGTCCAGTCTCTCCAAGATGCAAGGATGTTATTTCAAAGGCTAATTTTGTAAATGTAAATAGAGCATCAGTATTGGAAGCCAAGCTAAGTTAGTTGCCTAAATAAGTGCCATGTAATTAATGTTTTCATTACACAAGATACTTATATACTGACACACAAACAATAGTATTTTTTTTTTTTTTTCATTTAAAAAGTAATGAAAACACTATGAATGTGCTTAGTAAGGAGAAGTGATCATGGGACTGCTCTTTTTTCATTGGCAGCTTTCGGTTATTCTCTCTGCTCAAATGAATCAAGGACTTCTTATTTTAATATTTTTTCTGTTAAAAAGCAACTGCTGCTGTTTTTGAAGTAGTTGTCTTTTGTCCTCACACTGACTGTAATCTTAATTGAATATCCAAGTACTTTAAAAAAAACTCACAATCAGCTGGAATTCAAGAAAGTTCCTCAGTGCTTTCTTTAGGACCTGGAGCATGATTCAACCTCACTGTATGTCTGTGTTTATTCAGGGGACACTGAAGTGTTGAAGGAATAAGTGGCTTTGCCCTTCATCATCTAAGAATTGCATGATAAAGAATCTTGAGATTTCTTCATCCTCATGCAGGCTATTTTCCATATTTTATTTCACATGCTAGCTAAAATTCTCTGCTTCTATTCGAACAGGGCTACAGAGTTTTGTTGATTATTTATTATCATCATTACTATTGTAACTATTCTAAAATGATTTCATAGAAGGATTTCATAAACTGTGGGATAGTAATTTTTTACTAGATGAATCTTTAAGTTCCCTTGGTTACATTCTTAGAGCATTGTCTTTAGAGGTAATTTTTTTTTTCCACTCATGATTATGTATCCTTTTTAAGGCTGATTGTTTTATTTTTCTTTCTGCTTTACTCTTGTTTCAGCACAGCGTGTTTATAACACATGGTATTGCTAAAGAGAAGAAAAAGTTAATAAAAGACAAAAAAACCCCTTCAAACCTTGTCTCTCATACACGGGAACATGTGGCATTAATCCAATAGTATTTTTAACTGGGGGGAAAAATATCAGCTGTGTTTATATTCATCTAGCTTATTTTTGTCTGTCCTACTGCTCTCCCCATTTCTTTGTATTTCTTGAAGTGTGTTTTCCATGGCTATAGTCACACACAGAAGAAGCTTCAAATGAGGATGTGGTGAGAGAGAAGCAGGAAATCTTGCAGGCATTGAATTCCAGCTATGTTCTAAATTTTGCTTCATAAGCAATGTAATAAATCAGATAGGTTGTATGACGACAAATGTTACATGGAATTGAGAAAAGAGTGGAAAAAATGCCTAAACCTCTGAATTTTTTCCAGACAATGTTGCCTTTTCAGTCTTAGTAACTACTTGTAATTGTGTTCAAATTGTATTTTTGTAGGGAAATAAGCTCCCAGCTATAGTATTTATATAAAATAAGATTCTGCCCACATCTGTCTGGTTACCACTGAAATGCAAGAAAATAAAATGCAAGTTTTAAACATTCTTAACATTGCGCATGCCCTTTTGAATAGTTGTCTTTTGAATACTGACATTTGCTTCCCTGAAATTCTCTGCTCGAAGAGAACTAGCTTTCAGCTGTTTCGAGAGTGGCTAGTGGTGTTTGTGACACTTGCTGTGGAGGATAGGGATATTTGGATGAAAAAGAAAGCGATAAGCAGGTGTTATTCAAAAGATACCAACTCCCTCCATGTAGCAGGTGTGCAGTAGTTCTGCTGAGCATGATCTAATGAATATTACAGGTTTACAAAAAAGAACATTTCTAGCATTGGATTGCTTTGGTAAATTTTTGATTTATTGAATTAGTATGGTAATCATAATGTTTTTCAAATGGGGCAAGATTTTTTTATTCTGGTGTGTAGAAAAATGTTCTAAATCTTAGTAATTCAGAAATTAAATACATAGGGTAATATTGACAACAGCATTGAGTTTTGTTCATGTTTGCAAGTTTGAGTTTTTTTTTTTTTGGGGGGGGGTATTTGTTTATTATGGGATTTTTGTTTGGGGTTGGTTTTGTTTGGTTTTGGTTTTCTTTCTGGGCATGTCCTCAATTAAGTAATAGCTATTTGAAAAAGGACCTTTTTAATTCCTTCAGAAAAAGTTCGGGAAATCCAGGAAAAGCTTGAAGCCTTCATAGAAGCCCTCCATCAAGAAAAGTAGATTGTTCAAGCAGGTAATTCTGTGTCAATCATAAAAAGGTTGCCACAATTTTCTCTTTGCTCAGTATAAAATGATTATCCATTTCTGTTAGGTGCACATGTTTTCATACAGACTCTGAAAATTCCATTTTTTCTTATTCCAGTGCCTAACTTTTTATCTGCAGATCTGTACTCTCATCTTTTACACTATAAGCAGACTTTCTACACTGACCAGAAACGCAATTACTGTCTAGTTGTTCAGATATTGTGAAACACCATAAGCTATTTGATTACTCTCAGTTCATTATTTTTAAATGTGTTAAGAGACATAAGTAGCTGGAATCAAAATTTAGGGAACACTTGTCAGTAAAAGCATTTTGATATTTTTTTTTCTTAAAGGCAGTATGTATTATTAGGAAAAACATTTGTATTATTTCCAACCTTTTCTTCTATATTAATTCTCCAAAACATAAGCCTAAATGCTGTCAAATGTTTGCACACATTTTAAAATCGTCTCCTTTCTGTTTCAACAGCCACTTTACACCGGAACACAGCCTTTCCCAGGTTATCTTGCACAAAGAAGACTGAATAGAAATGGCTTTTGTGTCCCATTCTCTTTCCTGTCTTTTGGGGAGCATCATGCGATGTTGGAGGAGAAAGAAAATAATGTCTCATGGGATTGAGAAGTTCAGTTAAAATCCATCCGCTCTTTCAATTTTTGAAGCTATGTGCACATGACAGAAGAATCTGACTTGTGTGTCAATGAGATAGCTTGGGAGCTTGCTGAAGTTGTATAATGAAGGGGTGTTTTTGACCTGAAAGGAAAAAAAGCTTTTATTTTTGACATCTGTCTTGTATGGTTGAGCTGGATCAGATTCATAAAACAATTTTACCTTTTGTCATTTTCTTGCCTGCAAATGATCCTGGGAGTTTGACATAAAGTTTTAGTATTTGTATGTACATTAAAACACCCTTCTAAGTAATGCCATTTGTATTTGTTGTATGCTCTGTGTTGAAGCATTCTCTGGTCACCCTGGTACAGATTTAAAAGCATGAAATAGAGAACTTGAGAGAGATCTTGGATTTTGTTAAACTCCTAAACTCTTGAGAGAGGCACATCATCCAAGGAATTCTTGTGCTTTCAAGTGAAAGTACAGACTGCTATTCACTGACACCTTAAAAGGTTTGGCTCAGGAAACAATGTCATTAGCTGCTTCTTTTACCCTTTCCTTCCCAATATATGTTGTTACTCTGGAATCGTAGCTGATTACATTTCATTTCTGGGATTGCAGAGTCTAATTTCCTTGTTAACTCCTCCCTTTACCATAGATAGAAAGTAACCTGATTGAGTACATGTTAAATGTAGAAAGATACTCTGTAGAATTCCAAGTCATTCAACCTTCTTAACTCAAAAAGGAAGAATGCAGTTAATCTCAGTTTTGCAATAGCTATTCTAAGACCAAAATCACTTCTGTAAGAATGTTACGCACAAGGTCCTTCCACACCCATTTGATTTCTATCATTCAGTATAGTAAAACCAGTAAGTAGTCTTTCTTTTACTGCTTTTCAGTTTTGCCATAGAAATGTCACTCCTGACAAATTTAGCATGATACAGGCTCTCTATCATAGGTTCCTGGTGATTAATCACCACTGGTTTTTTTCTGTCCACACTTTGCCACAAATAATCTGGATACACTTCTGAGGAAGAAGATATTAGGCCTGAAACAGTTTGTTTTGCAATTGTCTGATTATGTACACAGAAAAATGTACCCAAGTTTATTTTTCTCTTTTGAAAAGCTGTTGATTCTGATGTGTGCAATTAAAAGAGAGATATCTGAACATTTTTCAACAGATACTCTTGCTGTTTGCTCTCAGAAGAAACAATACAAAATTTGGTGAGGTGTTCCCCAAATGTTCAGAAATAAAATCTTTAGTCAAGTGGACAAAAATTCAGCGTAGAGCTTATTCATAAAATGCCGTTGAAATGTTAAATACTTCAAGGTGATCTAACAATGTTTGGGGTATTCTGTTTAAAATTACTTCCTGAAAATGAGTGCTCGAGAACAGAAAAATGAAAAAATGGCTTGTGTTATCATCATTCTCTGAAGATAACTTCAGAAATGTAAGTTTGCAGAGTCCTGAAGGCAGAGTCCTTAGGTTGTATAGCAAATGGAAAAATCTGTACTTCCGTTGAATCATTCTTTGTAAAAAAAGAAAAAAAAAAAAAAGCCAAAAAAAATACAAAAAACTCCACAACCCAACAAAACCGAAAAAGCCACCCAACCCAAAACCAACAAAAAAGAACGATGTATTTGCCTAAAGATCACTGTTTGAAACTTGAGTAATGTAAATATTGCAGAATGTCTCATACAGTGACCCATTGTTCATCTCTTTTAGTGTGCTGCTCCTATAGTTTTACTTCTGACTTCTCTGTGCTGCTCATCTAAGACTTAGCATGATGTATTCCATGAAAACTAGGTATTTATTGAATAAAAATGTAACTGAAGGAATAATAAAAATGTGGGATTTGAACACAATGTCATTGCACCAGATTCAGAAATTACTTTAGCCTTTTTCTCATTTGTTAAATTGTGACAAAATATGCTATTAGTGATATTAAAATGCCTGATTCAGAAATGCTGTGTCAGCACCAAGTTAGTTGTAACTTTACTGTTATCTTTTACTATATAAATTAATAATTGCCTTACTGTTTATGTAACACATTTAGACAAAGGGGTCTTATGAAAATCATTATGTTGAAAGCTAGGTCTCTGGAAGTTCAGACATGTCTCTGGATGTTCAGACAATGAATTAAAAGTATAAATGAAGGCTGTTATGGAGTGTTAGTTTCAGATGCATTTAAAACAAACATGCTTGCTGGGACAATGGGTTTGAGAACTATAGAGCAATCAGCTTACCAACCCATGAATTCAGTGTATCTTTTCTTTTAGTTGAAGAAAAATGTTACAAAATTAGTTAAAAAAAAAAAAATTCTCTGTAAAGCTCTGGTATTGAAGATGCTGCATATGTGCTCCACAAAGCTTAAAATGCAGACATGGGCATGTTAGGATCAGTGAAGGGCTGTAACGACATTAACTTCATTAAACATGATTAAACTAACCAAAAATGGTCTTGACAAACAAGTAAGAGGTAATTTTATGCCTTCCCCCCCCCCCCAGGATTTTATGTTATGGTTAGAACAAGGAAGAGTTACAGGAAGCTGTGCTTATCTCGCTAGTAGGTTAGCATCACTTAAGAGTAAAAATGGGCTTAATGTGTGCTGTTAGTTGGTGGCTTCAGAATTGGTCCTTGTAAGGAGTTTCTCACTAGTTAGATGTAGTTACATTAAGCAGCATAAGAAGGATGTGCTGACTATTACAGTAATTTTTAGATGGTAAAAAGTTACTTGAATTGTCTTCAAAATTTATGTGATACTGAAAAGTGTGTCATTTCAAACTGGTTTGCATAAGTTTGGGATGTTTTTCTGCATTACATATACTACCTTTGGATTCTACATTAAGCAATTTATTGTAAGGAACAAAGACTAATCCATAATTTCTGTGGCTTTTTGAGATCAGGGAGGGGATCAGCAAATGCAAATATAATTATTCCTTAAATGGATATTTCATTTTGAAAGAATGTTGTTTACTATCATGTAGATACGGTATTTGCAAATGGTAATAGTATTGTAGCATCCTGTCATGCAGTAACGCAAAAAAAGGATGTTGGTTTTCACATAATCCAGAACAGTCCATGAAATGAGTTGTGAATGAGCCAAGGTTTAATTATTAACGGCCAAGGATTTTTCTGTCACTTTTTCATGATAAAGTTACAAGTGGTGCTTTTTCAAATGCTGAAAATTATCCCTTATGAGTAGCTATTAGTAAACAGTTCAGTTTATCTAAGTTGTCAGACTGGAAGAGAGATGAAAAACTCAGAAATCTGTAAAAGTGTCAAAAGCAAGCGTAGTTAAATTAGAGGGTGAAAATGTGAAATTCTTAGTCATGACAAACGTACTGGTATGCACTGTTTCACCATCAAGGGTATATGAATCAGGGTTTTTGAGTGAGTATCTTTTGAATCTAAACAAAGTTATGATGCATTTCCAAAGCTAAAGTTTAGTGAATTTAATTTTCTTATACCTTAAATGTAACTTAGTAACTCTCAACAGTCATATTGAAAATATGCAAGAGGTTTCATCACTTCAGTTGAGAAATATTGAAATGCGGCATCTCTAGATCTGGCCCAAGGCTTCTTGAAGAACTCTATTCTTGTGGGGATTTGGTCCTGGAGATGTCTGTAGGATATTTTTATGTCAGGTAAGGTATTGCTATATGAGCTCAGTCTGTGATGGTATCTCTGTTTTTGCAGAGTTGCAGAGTGAGTTTTCTTTGACTATTTGGAATGCGATTCTAGGTCTTGAGGTGCTTCAGAAAATGTTCCAGTCATACTTCCTCACTGCATATGATGCCCTTGCAGTGACTTGCCATCTCCAAGTTACTTGTTTATATTAGTTTAGTTTATGTCAGTTTAGAGCTATTTTATCCTGTTCTATTCTGTAATTAGTTCAGTAAGCCATCTTCCTTTTCATTCAGTAAGGTAAAATGCATTGTAAAGCCCTTGCAAGACAGGTCATATGTAGTCATGTAACTCTGAAAGCTGAGGTTTGTCAAAAGTGCTGTATGTTCTGTGTGGCTGTGATCACAGACTTTTTACAGAACAAGGCCGTTACCAAGGATTTTTCAGTATAAAATACTACACAGAAACAAAGGGAAGAACCTGAAAGGATATGGAGATTGTAATGGTTGTTCATGCTGCAGTGCTGGAATGGAAAACCTGTGCAGATTTCTGTGTACACAGATCTTGCATCTGCCATCACTTCGGTGCTGTAGTGCATCAGAAGGTGACATTATCAAAACTGTTGTTCTGTAAGAAATGCTAAAAATCACAGGCATGATTCTGGTTTTGACTGTAGAAGTGATCCAGGAAATAGTTCTGAAGTGCTGCTGGAATGGCTTGTGAAAGAATTCTAGAGCCAACCTCGGGAACTGTTCCAAAGCATTTCTGAAACTGAGTCTAGGTAAGTTTCTTGGGTTGGTGCCGTCAGTCAGTGGGGAAGTATTTCCAGAAGTGGCTCTAGAAGTGATGGTGGCAATAAAGCAGAGTGCTTAGTCTAGCAGCTGTTGTAGTGATTCTCACATTGACTCTCAGTCGGGTTCTAGGCATGGTTCTGGAGATGAATCCAGAAATAAACCTGACATTGACTATGGGACTGAATTCTGGAATTGGCTGTAGGTGCTGTTCTAGAGGCACTTCCAGGAGTATTTCTTGCCATTTCTCTTGAAAAGCTGATTACTGTGCATAGGTAGAACTGGTTGTGTGTTTGTTTGTATAGAGCTGATAAAAAGCTGTTTATTTGCTGCTGTTGGAAGTCCATAGGGTCTAAGAGCACTTCCAGAGCAGTGTGTCCTAACCTGTGTGGTGATTGCACATTCTTACTTCAAAAATGGCTTCTGTACTATCTTTGATTAGTGACAGCCCACAGGATGAGCTTT
Organism: Amazona ochrocephala; assembly: GCA_039720435.1. Classification (NCBI taxonomy): domain Eukaryota; kingdom Metazoa; phylum Chordata; class Aves; order Psittaciformes; family Psittacidae; genus Amazona; species Amazona ochrocephala. The sequence continues at coordinate 35,231,202 of CM077884.1, read as the reverse complement.
GTTCAAGTTTTTCACCCAAAGGACAGTGAACTCTTTGAAGGTTAATCCATGGTATATTTATTAATATCTTGGATTATACCATTCCTAATACAGGGGAAGATGCGAAGTTTGAATTTAAAGGGTATTTTATAATAAGTTGTGTAACAAAAATAATGTAAGTGTTCTATCATTTTTAACATTTTAGAGACTTTTTTTGTTTTTTCTCCAGGAAAGAGCTGAGCATCACTGGGCAAGACTGACAGCTGCCACGTCCTTAGAACTGCAAGGGACAAGCACATTCTGGTTCTGTTCTATTACAGTCAGCCTTGCCATCTAGCCACATGAAATGAGTGTTCAGGTAACAGTATGCCACTTATGCTATGATAACATTTAAACACTATTTTGCCTCATCTCCACAAGCCAATTGTCTGTGGGTTTTGATGTTTAGAGATGGAACATTCATTGCAACCTTTCTTACAATGAGTCTGTTCTGGATCATGTGAAAATCAACATCCTTTTTTGTGTTGCTGCCTGACAGGATGCTACAATACTATTAGCATTTGCAAAGAGTTTGCTCTGTCTGATAGCGCAACCCCCAGATCACAGGCTGCTCAGTTTATGTTTCTCTATTATGTGAAAGACACAAAGAAGCTGAAGGCTGGCAAAGGCCTGTCAAATCTTGTAATGTAGCAAGCGACCCCAGAGCTTCATTCTGCTTTATATCATCCCTTGTTTTCCTTCCCACCCCTTTCCTTGAATGGGCTCTGAGGTAGGTAAATTAATTCAGTGGTATGGTAGGCAGATGATTCCTTTCTGACCTCATTCCTGTACCATTTGTTTCTAGGCTTGTTAGAGGGAAAGGACATATCTAAACCTTTTGTTTCAAATAATTTTCTTGCAGGTTGGGGAGTTAATGCAGACCTTGTCTGAACTCACCCAAGCGGAAACTGTTCTGGGTACAAGTCATGACACGCTTGGTCCCTTGGAGTTGCCAGATTAAAGGAGAAAGCAGTGAATTGGAATTCTTTCACATTTGGCATTCCTTAAACACCTGGATACTTCTTCCCCCCCCCCCCCCCCCCAGTATGCATGTGTTTGTATCCTCCCTCATGCCTTGAAACATCTGTCTTAAGAGCAGACAAGAAGCAAAGAAAGAACAACCTTTGAACAGCCCAGTGTTAGTTTCTCAGTTGAGGCTAAAGCCGAGTACAGCATATGCTAAAAACCAGTGGATTACAAAGTGGTATTTCAGACCTATGTCTGAAATCGGCAGAGCACTTCTTAGGTTCGAAGAAAGTAAGTCTTGTTTGTTAGGGATTAATTGATCTTGGATCATGTGTTTGGTGGGATGGAAAGCAATGGTTTCTCATATACCAGGACTGAATCTTTGGAGCAATGAGATCTTTCAGACTAGTTTCCAGAGCTCTGCATCCTTGAAGATACTTTTTTAGAAGGAAGACAGGAGGCATGTGACCGATGGCAAAATATGAGGTGTATAATACCACCATAGCTACCCTGCATAGTCATACCCTGCATTTGCTCTCTGTGCTCTCAATGCCATGATGTTTGGCAGGTTGTTCTTACCTCCTAATGGATTCCTAAGGTATCAGGCAACGCAGAAATACTACTTCCTCCAGGTTTTCATTGTACGTAACAATAAGTTTGCAGTATCCAAAGTGTAAAATCATAAGTGAACCACAACAGAAACTAAACAACATTATTTCACTCTCAGTATTCATGGAGGTGTTCTGCTGAAATGTTCTGGATAACTTCAACTGCACAGCAGTGTACATCTTCTAGGAAGATGTGAGATGCACAAGAATCTCTACCTACTTAGCCGATAAGAAATGTAGTGAGAGGCCTGTTTATTATTTGGGCTCATCGCTTTGTGTTGCATGTACACTTTACAGAAGACTTCGATAAGCTAAAGCAGCCACTGGGGTGAATCTGCAAGACCATCAGGCTTCAACTGATATGAAATACATAGATATAAAGGGGATGAAAGAGTATGGTCATGCCACAGGTAAGGGTGTTGCCTTAAAAAACTTAGGTACATTTATGACTTTATGTTGTGGGACTGTAGCTTAAATGTGCAGACATAAGGGATATTGTCTATCATGCTTACGCCTATGCATATGAACATATTTTCTGCATCTGCATATATAGATACATGATAATGTTATGAAATGATAAGTGGTATTAAGCTTGAAAAGCAAAATTCCACATCCTGCACAGGTTCAGGCCATCCCAAAACAATCTCTGGTCGTGCTTCATTTGTGATCCCTCTGTGGAATGTGTATGTCTCAGGTGGGAGAGGGATTCATCAACAGCTGTAATCTCAGACTCACCTAATCTGAAAACTATTTGCATGTGCAAATCATTTTGAAGTTTAGGACTAAGTATAAACTAAATATTTCATCCGGATAGAATAGCTTCTGTGCCCACCCCCCCCCAGCTTTCCTGCTAAAACACGTGACGCGTTCACAAGGTTCCAGTACTGATATATGCATAGCTTTGCATGAGGCCTTGCCTACTTTCTCACAAGCAAGACCAGCATGAATATTAACTGTGCAAGGCCCTTTAAAAAATACATAAGTAAGTAAAAAATGAAAAATTCCTCCACCAGTAACCTGGAAGGTAATGCTGTCCCTTTTGTTATTACCATGTAGGACCGCTGCTTTAAGCAGCAGGCAAAAGGTTCATTTTTTTATCATGGCTTTTATCTGACAGCTTCAATCAATTAGATCCTTTTGCAAGGAAGCCTTTTTGTAGGCTATTAAATGTTTATTTCATGGCCCAAGGTTGGTTGCCACTGGATACTGTTGCCATAAGGAAAATAGTTTCTTTTTTAAACAGGCCTTTTTTGCCTCCTGTCGGTTTCTGCATAGTTCATCCCTTCAGCTGGAAGAGGTAACACTTCCTTTTTCAATAAATGAAAATGATTTTCCATTGCCTGGTGTCTGAAAGTTGGGATTCAAGAAGGCTCATAGAAGTACAGCTAGCCATAGGTTATCTCATGAAGGTTTATCTCTGTACACTGCTTTGTTGCATGTTTTTACACACCCTGTTTGCTTGTCCTTTGCTTTTCCTGTCAGGACAACCTCCTTCCCTGTCCTCCTCTGCCCTGTTGGCATGCAAATTGCACGCACACCAGGTGACATTCTCTGGCCTGTGCTGTGCTGAAGTTCAGATCAGGTGCTTTATAATAGTGCTGTCTGGCTTGAAAGATATATAGTGTAATTCACACTACAGCTCACATCCATTTTCAGTTTTGTTCCCGGTGTCTTGGTTTTAGCTACAGGTGTATAGCACATTTTGTAAATATACCTGCATCTCAACATACATATTATGTATGCAAATGAAAAAACATACTGACTACTTCAGAAATCATGACTTGCTGACTGGTTTCTGCATAGCCCAGAACAGATTTTATTTAAGTATATAGTCTGAAAGAAAATGCTATTTATTAGGAGACGAGTAACAGAGAAGAAACATTGGAGAGTAGTTTGTGGCTAGAGGCTGTTTTGATGTGGAAACAAGGGAATATTATACCACTTGCTGAAGCTTAGAGCAGCTCCTGGATCCTCACTGAAATCAAGCTTTGTGCTGAAAAGGCTTGTAGCCTGTTTGGCCAAGAGACAGGGATTATAAGAATATTCATGACTCCCGAGAATCAGCAGGTGAGACATAATGCACACATTTGCCCCTGCCCCCTTTCCCCAGCTCATCCTTTTGGTAAACAGTTCATAAAGGCTGGGTTCCCAGAGTGACTGAACTCAGTTCCTGATCTTTTTTTTTTTCTCCTCTTTTTTCCCCTCCATTCTTTATAAAAAGGATTGCAGTGTTTCTGCCACTTGTCCCAAGCAGAAGCACGGACTCCCCTTTTCATTTCTAAAGAGCAACTGTGTGGCCGAACCAGAAGTCTTGTGACATTACTTAAGAAAGTAGAATGGTATCTTAGCATCCAAGGCCTCTTTTAAAACGTTAAGAAAAGCCTTTCTGGGAGCTTAGATAAGCTGGAGAGGAATCTCAGTGACATATGTGCATTGTCTTAGGAAAGCATGGGTTGAAGCCAAGTGGTGGGCCTCTGCCTTTAATATACTAGGCATTTGTCATGCCTGTTTCAGTGTGCTTGCTATTTAGTAAACACCCAGTACGTAGAGTTCGTGCCGTTAGAAGCAGTTGCAGTATGTGACTGATACAGGACACTGGTACAGGAGAGTGAGTGGCAGGGGATGGGTAAAGAGTATTTTGCCAGCTTCTCCCAAGTGAAGACCAAAGGCATGAGCTATAGCAGGTTTCACCAGTCAAGCTTTTGCAAAATTGTCTCACTCTTTCACTGTAGTATGGGCAGCAAGGAATTCTGATCAATGCTTCTCCTGTCCTGACTGACAGACTTTACCTGCAGGCATGACGTTGTATGCTCAGTGTCATGGGGTAGGGACAATTGTTAGCTCTTTTAGTGAAGCCTGAGTGTTGTTCACTCTTTGGGGCCTGAAACAGTGCCTGCAGTAAACAAAAGAGGACATACTTGATTTTTGCTTTAATTCAGTGTTGTTGCACGCTTTTTCTCTGCAGAAATATGTCAGTACTACTGGCTCACTCATGTGATCTAGCACAAGTCCATTCTACTGGTTTGTCATTCTCCTGTACATGGATTGCAGCTGCAGATGAGTAATAGAATTATTTGTCACTGGGAGGTGTCACAATGAATGCAAGGGAAGGGCATTTAGGCTGCTCTCAGTCCACAGCCTGTGCCACTTACCCAGGGCTAGGTGCAACTGGAGCACTAATCCTCCCTGTATCTGTGTAAGGCAAGGATGGGCACTTCCCCAGCTCCGTTAGGATTCCCAGCAGAGATAGCCAGCTGAAGCCTTTCTGCCTGCGCTGAGACACAGGTGACTGAACAAAAGTGTGTTTTGGTACAAATGTACCACTTTGCCAAAATTTGCTATAGTCTGAAGCCTGCAGAACATCTTTTAATTAAGCCACAGCAATCATTCTGCATTAAATGAAGGAAACTTTTTTTTATTTAACATTTTCAGCCTTTCGAGGAATGATAGTTACAGCATTTTAAATCCCCCTTGGAATTTCAGTCTGCAAGAGTTATAGTGCCTGGATCCTACAAAACTGTTGTTACACTTGGTTTGAAAGTGTCTCAACATAGGGATGCTTGTTTGTTGTATCCTGGTGACAGGATCCAAAGAAGATTTCAACAGTTTTCTTGTTAATCTGAATGTGACTCAACAGCACTTAGTTCTGTGGCTGGAATTTGGTCCCCAACAATTGAAACTGAACTGCTGTCAGCTCAATATAGTTTTTCTAGTAACTGATGCATCTAAGTCAACAAACTGACAGGCGTTGCTCATTTTACTGCTTGGCAAATATTGAATTAAAGTCTTCAGCACTGTAACACTGTTGACAATTGCAGGATAATGGCATTGTCCTCTTTTGTTACCATGAAGTGCATCTTCGAGTCAGATTCTGGCATAACACACTCTGTAAACAACAAGAGATGTTGTGATCTGGAGTTCCAAGTGTTTGCTTTGACAATATAAACTTACTGCCTGCCCTCTGAAACCAAACATCCTGTCTCTACCATGGTTACTTCAAACTGATATTGAAACAAGCCACACTCTTCCTGAAAACACTGGAGGGCAATGGCATAGCTGCTGTTAAGGAAGCTCTTTTTTCGAAAGCTATCTCTACCACCCTCCTTTATTGTGCTGTAGGTCTATGTTGAGGAGTCCAGATTAGGCTTCAAGAGGCTGAAAGTGAAGAATAATACTTGGAAGAAAAAAAGCAGTGTGGATTACTGCAGTTAATGCTAGTCCCTCTGGAAAGGAAATGCTATGTTGCAAGCCTATCGGTTCTTTCTTTTCTATGACAGCATGTAAGAAGAGACAAAACGGTTATGAGCCAAAACACAACTGATAGTTCTAGTGTGCGCGTTCTGTTACCTGAACAGAGCACTGCCCCTGGCCTCTTCCTTGTCCTCTCCAAAATTAAACATCCCCATGGCTTATGTGAGGTCCACAGTCATTTCAGTCCCAGCCTCCATAGTTTCAATTCATAGTCTCTCCCTTCTGTTTCCCTGGCGTTTCTGTCTTGCTCGTTTGCTAATGTGAGTCGTTACACTGGATCAGACTGGAGTAAGTCAGCCTTGTGCGATTCAGCGGAGACATGCCCCAGAAGAGTGGTGTCAGTAACAAAGATTTTTTTTTTCCATGCTACCTTTGGTCTTTGTTCACTTTGTCATTTATTTCATGTTTAGGTCAAGGGTGAAGATGCAAGCAGATCTGCCTTCCTTTGCTGCACATCTCTGCTTTCTTCTATGGTTCATCTTGCATGTGAACTGCAAGGAATCTTTATTTAGGCCAGTTTGCAGTTAAAATGTTAGAGATCCTAAATCACAGTGAATCTGTTTGAAAAGTGTCTAACTACACATTTGCAGTTACAGTATTACATGTGAAATGTTAACCCAAATGCTGTTAGGAGGTGAATCTGCGAGAGCTTTTAAAGACAGTTAGACCCTGCTTCTCTAGGCTGGTGCCCACCAGTTGCATGATTGGTCCTCTCCACATATGTATTCAGAAATTAATCCACAGCTTTATACACAGTGGATTAATTTCTGTGAACACACAAATAGGTATAGCATGTGCTGTTTATTGTCTTTTTGGATTGAGCTAATGGTATTTCCTTTTCGTTTGTGTCTCAGAGAAGAAAAAGAAAACAAAACAGCTTTGCCTTTGGGGTTAATGCGGTCACATGCTAAAAAGAAGTCTAAGTTCAAAGAAAAAGGAAGAGGCCAGCATGGATTTCACCACCAGGTGCTGAAATGGGACAAGTCCTATGATATGCTGTTCACATTTTGCCATGTTGCAGATATGTCTTGGGTAATTCAGAGCTGAGGGGAGTGGTAAATGGGGTTGTAATTGTGCTCCCAGCAAATAGGAGGAGGCGAAGCTCCATGTTTCAGGAAAATACCACCATAATTCTTCCTATATTAGTTCAGAGGGACTCATTGATCATGAGGCTGGAAGCCTTTGTGGCAGATGTCAAGTGACTGCTCTTGGGGATGATTCACTTGTTGTCTATAAGGTTCCTTTTACTAAAAAGCAGCTGCTGAAGCCTCTATTTCCCCTAAACAAAACTGTCTTGAGCTTCCAGGGGAGAACAAGGCCTTCACTGTGCTGGTCTTGACTGAGATCCCAGCCAGGAGGAAGAAGTCAGACCTGTTTCTTACTTTTGCAACAGCAAGTGCTTTTCATTTTGTTTTGTTATTTCCTTAACGATAGCTGTGAAATGGACGAAGAAAATTAGCAGCCACCAGCCCTTAGAGAGAGAAGAGCCTGTCTGTCCTGTAAAGCTGCAATATTTTTGCATCCACCTGCAAATGTGGATGGCAGGACTGGCTGTTGTTCTGGCTGAGCCACTCGAAGTTGTGTACAGCAGAAGCTGATTTCCTGGCCACTACCCAGTTCAGGTATATGTTTTTTTTCACATGTTCAAAGGTGATGCTATCCCTTTTTATACAATAACCTTAGGTCATCTGATGTTTTGCTTTCAGGTAACATACATCCCTATGCAGTCTGTGCTAGGAATGAGGCTTGCAAGTAACTTACATATCATGGCTTCTGTTATGAAGGAAGCAGTTCCCAGAAAGGCTTAGCCAGAGCTTGTGGGCTATTCAGGTAAAGGAAGCAGAGGGGGAAAGGACAGCCTGGTGCTTCAGTAGAAGACAGTAGCAAGTTCCTGTGGGCTAGGGAATAACTGCCTCCTAATGAACAAGTCAGACTCTATGTGAGGCAGCATCTTCTAGCTTCCCTGCTAGCAGGAGCTCATCAGGCCAAACAGAGCTGGCAGCACCCTTGCACCCTGTTGAGGCTTTGGAGTAGGACTTTGCGCGTGGTAAAAAACTACTATTTCTATACAGATGGAATGCTGGCTGTTGTAAAAACAGTCAAGAACATTGTATATTGCCATTTAAAATGCTAGTCTATTTATTTAATTTGTCGTTGTGTGGCCCTTGGGCACTGCATAAATGTATACGACAACCTGTGACTACCTGTATTGACTAGCGTCAGTTCATGATATCTGGTCCTTCAGAAACTGTTGGCTTCAAATGCATTCTTCAAAGTAATCCAAAACCGAATCTTAACCCCACAAAAGCCAATTTTTTTGCTAAGAAAATACTTGAGAACTAGGCTTTCTCCTGATAAATCTGAAGTCCAGGTCATAAGTAAAGAAGCTGTAGAGATTTGGCATTTTCACTCTATATTCAGCAGCAGCAATGAAGTCATCTGGTGTCAGCCAACTAGCATAAGGAATTTTATTATGTTGGTAATGATTTTTCAGGCACTGATAATCAGGAGATACATGGAGATATAATGGAAAAGAATCAAGTAGTCTTTAAATAGCTTTCATCAGTTCTACCTCAGAAAAAGTGGGTATGTGCATTAAGCCCTATTCAGCGTGTATTTTAAGCATTTAGTTTGGAACTGTTGGCTGCACCACTCTTCACTTGTACAGTCGATTTTTAGGATGAGAAGTGGTTAGAAATAAGACCTTTTCTCTATTAAAGATGTTCATTCGTGTACCTCCAAAATGTATGGCAGGAGGGTTTTTCCGGAATTTGCCAGGTTCCTTGGGTCTGATAATTTTGCAATAAGTGCTAATGTGAAAATTGCCTTCTGCTTTACAGAAGCAGCCACTGAACAAAAGGTTCAGTGTGACCTGAACTAAGTATTTCCTGGAGTTTACCAACACCTGATTCTCGACATTATCAGAAACACTGCTCAAGCGCAGCAAAGTAAAACCACAACTCCTTTCCAGCAGCCAAGGAGAAACAGGTTTGTGTGGAGCAGAGGAGCTGCTCTGGGCAAACAGATCTGCAGAGAGAATAGGCATGGTATGCCACACTGCACACTTACAGAGGGCTATTTTGGACCTCAACAAAGCCCTGGAAGAAACTGTTGTGTTTTAATTGTGCAAACCCATGTGGCTGAGGAGAAATACAAGGGTGTTTTCTTTGCTTATTGGAATTCTAAAACCAGTGCTTTGGTATGGCCTTTTTGTCTGGAAATACCTCGCTGTTGAAGTATGCTGTGTTTGAAATCCCCTTTCTCTGAGACCTTCTGGGTATAGCATTCCTGTATGTAAGGCTTAATTTAGAGTCAAGAGACAAAAGGATCCCCTTGGAATTGCATGATGTTAGATGATAGGACTGAGGGGGTGTGCAAAATCTAAGTCAAAACCTTTTGGCAGAACTATGGCATAAATTCCCAAGTGTTTGTAAAATTCCTCTTCTTTTCAGTAGCTTTGCCAGTATTTGGGTTTTCAGGTCCCTCAGAATGTCATTTCTGTCAGATATGTTTCACTTGGTTATCAGTGTGACAGTGCTGTGAAGTTTGCTTGCAGTTACCGTAATGAATAACAAGGGCAGAATTAACTTGGAAAAGATTGTGCCAGTCAAAAACCCACGTGCAAAACTGAGGGGTTTAGCTGATAATAAAGAGAAGAGGGTTGGCCAGCTAGCTGTATGACTTTGCAAGCAAATATTTTCAAGATAACACACACTGGTATCATATATAATGAGCTGAAAACAGACCTGTATCTTACCCTAAGATACACCTGAGGTGAAGTGTTCGCTTGGCCAACAGGAGAGAGATTCTGCAGTGTAATACATATGAATGATCATCTTGGGGGTTTTATCAACATTAATTTTGGATTTTCAAGATTGATATTGCTTTGGGTGGGTATGCTCTGACTTAAGTGAAGTTTTTCCAGCTCTTTGTTTCCACTGATGCTGGAAATCAAAGGAGTTCAGTGATCCTTGTTGTGAAGTTTTTGAGCCACTCTCAGTTTATGTGCTTTATCTTGTTTGATTGTGTTTTCAAGGTCAATTTCCAGTGCAATATGAACACTTCATAAAGAAAAGTATTTACATCTTAGACTTCTTCATAATTTTCTTGGGGAATTTAGAGACATCAGGGAACAAATAAAAATCTATTAACTGCTTGTAAGCCATGTGCCAAGTGCTTCTATCCCTACTGCTTTATGTTTGTAAGTGGTAAGACCAGAATAGGTCACTGTGATCACCTGCACCAAACTTCTAACTTCTGGGTGGCCTAAAAGAGACCTGCAATAAAGAAACATTGAGGGCTGGTTTAACAGTTCTCTGTGGTGGATCCTGTCACCAGAGAAGTTTGCTAAGCTTACTACTGTGACTGACAACCATTACCACCCTACTTGGACTAAGTTTATGCTGTAGCACTGAGTTCTCATATTGCCTTGTATCTGCTGAATCAGGAGCTGTCTTGAACTGGATGTTTTCCCCCGAAATATTAATTATGATTAAATGTTGAACTTGGAGTTTGGCAATTCTGTTCCCTCCTTGCCTATTGAATCTGGGTTTCTAAGGACACTCTCCAAGCTCCAGCCAGAACACTTCATGCGCTTGCTTTTCAGTGATAGATCATTCTGTGCCCACTTTGCTGATGAAAACTGAGAGTGGCCGAATGCAGCTCAGCCATACTGGCTGGCTGCCGCTTCACTCCCTGACCACAGGCCCAAGATCCTGGTCTGGAACTGGATCCTGATTTTACATCTGTTGTGGCCATATCCTGCTGGTCTCCATCCCTTTTGGGATAGGCCTTGCAGTAGGCATTCCCAAAGGCTGGTGAGTTCTTTGTGCAGTCAAAAAATCCTTGCTTAGAGCTAATGATTCCCCAGAGTCCCACCCTGGTCACCTGAGGGTGACTATCAGATGCACCCCTTTCATCTCTGACTTTTTCAACCCAGCTTGCAGGGTCTGGCAGAACTATAGATCATTTTACTTTTCATTTGGCATTAGCACAAATGAAGTAAGAAAGTTTATGCCTGAAAACAGTTGGTCAAGGTCTGAAAGTAGAAAATATTAAATCCAGGCATGGAGAGCTTTTAAAAGAGGAGGAATTTCATGGAAATAAAAACAGTCTAGTCCATTAAGTTCCTCTCATGGACTTTTATGAGGACAATTATTAATACTGTTGAAAATTATACTCATGAAATGTGTGTTAATGGGAGCTGTGCTGGCTGCTGCCAGAAAAACTGCAACCTTTACAGCTCATTAGGAGACAGAAATATTCAACAAAGTAGCCCACGGGGTGCAAAGGTTCGCACAGTGCGGGCTTAGACTAACTTAACATATGCCCTCTGTAGCCCTGGTATTGTCCAAAACGTAATGCCCATAATAAAAGAGAGAAAAATTGGACCCCAAGTGGCAAGGATTGTAAGCCCTTGGAATTCTCCTAATCAGAGATATTCAGCTATTTTTAGTTTATAATGTTTAGTCAAATAACAACAATGATTTTTCTCTTTTTTTCAACTCAGCTGCACGGTATGTTGCAGGGGGTCTTGATGGCCTGTGACCTTGCCTTTATCTGTCAGTCTGTCACCACTGGTCTTCAAAGTGCAGCTTAAAGGATCTGAGGCTTCTGTGTGGCCTTGATGTGATCTGCTTTCCTGGTAAAGTTTTTCATTAACGGGTGCTTTTTTAAGCTGGCTGGAGTTTGCTTTGCTAGCTGTGTGAGATGCTGCTGGCTCTGGAGCTCTCCTGACCACTGCAAACACGTTTTATTAAACCTGCATGGCCTCTATTTGCAAGCTTTGTTTGCAGGGTGGATGCTGCTTCTGCATGGTGGATGCTTCCTGTCCCATTGAACAGGCTCACTCTTTTCTCCTCCTGCCTTCAAAATCTCCATCAAAGGTTCTCAAAAGAGGGAATGTTTTTTGAAGTACAGTTGGTTAGATACAGTGTCTGAGCAACAAGCTCATCCACCTTCACAGTGCTCACCTGCCTGCTAATGGTACTGCCCTTCCCTCCAGCTTGGATTCCTGTCGCTGCTGTGTCAGCTGTAGATTTCTTTTCCTCTGAATCTTAAGAGAGGGCATACCTACCAAAAGAGCAGTCATGCTGTATTCATACCCCTGGTCTGGGTAGCCCAGTATCCTGTCTCCAACATTTGCTAGTGGCACATGCCTAGGGTAGACTGAAAAACAGGACAAGTTTGCATGATACTCTGGTCTGCCAGCAGCTCATGGTGTGGGAGCTTTTTGACCCAGAGCTGTAGTCTCTGTATTCAATATGGAGTTCTCTTCTATATCCAGAGGCCTTTTTCCAGCAGAATTTTAAGCTTGCTCCTGTCCTTTGCATTTAACAAAGGACAAAACTCTATTCTGCGGACATGTGGTTCACTTAAATGATCCCTACATTTGAGAGGCTTTTTGTGGACACCTGGAAGCGATTTTAAGTGATGCTAAAAGATCTGTCTCAGCCACCAAAGGAAAGCTACCTGTTTATACATCCATGTCTAGAGCAAAGGAGTTAGGTGCTGCTGTGCAAAATGACTGGAAGGGCTGAGTGTGAAAAAAGCCTGGGTGTGGGAGACACTTGCCCTTCTCTGACATGGCAAGTAGTACTGGCTAGTTCCTCTCAGGTAATTACCACGCTGTTCCTACAGCATGTTCTTGCAAAGAGACTTTCTCACTCTGACTTTGCTGCAATACAAAGGTAGGCACTCAGACCTGTGTATTTTGGCCATCAACAAACATGTAGGACAGCAGAGATTGATAGACTGGTGTCTCTGCTCAGCCAGCTCCCCAGGAAATAGGCTTCAGCTTCTTTGCTTACACTGCATTTGGTCTCAGCTGGTTGGGAATCCCACCAAACACGTCTGGAGAAGTCCAGATTGGTTACTGGGCATGGGTGTGGGAAGATGCAATCCCTACTTGTGAAGAAGTATGGTGGGGCCCCTGTTATTGCAGACTTGACCATTGGCACACAGCAGCTCTTTTCCCCCAGTTCCAACAGAAGGGTCTGACAAACACTAACTCTAAATCCAGGAGATGGGAATAAGTACACCTCCAAAATGTTTGGTTTGCTCTAGTGCAGTTTACGTAAGGGGCAGGCCAGAGCAATTACCAGCATGCAACAAGATGCCTGCTATGTTCATTGGAGTGTGCTCCTTTACTACGTGTCAATGCAAACCTAGAGCCATTTTTCAGAGTTCGCCAATGGCTATAATTGAAAAGGCATGAATTGCCCTCAAGAGATTCCCCACTGTTCTGCATTATTATTTGCTGTATGGCAGCTCTATAGGCCATGTATCATTTTTTTTAAAATAACCAGTTAATTACTAAATAAAACAACCCAGCTTTCAAGCTGATTAGCCTAGATTAATGGCCAGCAGCATGTTTCACTCTCCTCGACAATTTATCATGGAAAAGAACTATGTCTTTAATGATTTAGGTACCTGGCCTATTGAGGCTTGCTCCAATCTGTACAGCCTCCAATTTGATTTAATTGCTCTTCTTAGTTTGTGACCTGGAAAAAACCAAATGACAGCTCCCATTAGTGAAGCCCAGCTTGCAACTTGCTTGCAGTATTACAAAGGCTCACTGGGTGTCTTTCTCTGCTGACTTCATTAAGAAGATATATAGAGGTCAAGTGTCACTTTGGCACAGAACAAGTACCACGCTGTTTATCAGCTGAAACAGGTTGAATCAACCTGTGTATTTTATTTAAGTTTATATTCATTCTCTTTTCTTCTTAAAGTTTCTAGGAGATGTTTTTAGGAGCTCCTTGTTTTGTTTAAGCTAAGTTTAAATTTACAGACTGGTCTTAAAGGCATTAAATACAGTTAGTTTATTGTTACTCTGGCGTGAAAACTTTGGCATTGCACTCCTCTACAGTTATTCAATAAAAGATCTTTTGTTATAAGGGCTTACTCAGGGCCCTTGAGTTTGCTTCCTAATTAATATTAGACTTCCTTGCAGTTGTGCTCCGGAGTACAAATGCTCACTTCCCAAGGATGTTGCTGTAAATGGACATTGAATGTGTCTTTAAGTGCATCTTGAATTACTGACTTATTATTGGGCAAATCCCTGAAGTCTTCACTTAGCCAAAACTCCCACTTAAGACAATGGGCCTATGCGAGTTGTCTCATCATTAACTGAGCTCCAGCAGTTGTCTGGCACTCAGTGAACTAATTCATGGTCACTGCCCCTGAGAGTTTACCATCTACATTACAGACAAAGACTAAACAAGGCTGAGAAGATAATGAGGCAGCATGAGCTGGAGCTGTGCTCCTGGACCTGGCATTGCACTTTGTTCTTGAGGTGTTTGTGAAGGGACGGGGGACTACCGCTAACAGCACTGGTCACTGTAATGCTGTAAAAGGCAGATTTTGGCATGAGCTGTTGCTAATGGGCTTTTTCATTGTGCTTTTCAGCACAGAAGCCAAAATAGATTAAGGCCCTGCTACGTCCTCTCCTTCAAGGGAGATCTGTGGCCCTCCTGGGCTGGGAGCTGTTGTCTGCCGAAGGAGGTTGCCTTGCACTGTCTTATTTTCTATCTGAGGGGAAAGTACTGTCAGGCCAACACTCTCTAAGGTTTTAAATCCCTGAGGTTATATTGCCTGGTGGCAAGGCCAGGACAAGCCCATCACAGACACTTGGATAAATGCTTGTGTGCTACTAAACAATCTCTAGCAGCAGGTCCCTGATATTGGCTGTGCAAGCCACGAGACAGGTTACCTGGGGAAAGCTCTCCTGTGAGGAACAGACATAGCCAACATGTCAGGAACACTGAGTCAAGTGGCAGGAGCACATCCTTCCCATATCAAGGCTTACTTCATGGTGCTGGTCACCCATAGGGGCAAGGAGGAGAAGCCTGCAGGACTAACGGGTACTGATGGGCTGGTAAGGAGGAGAAGGATTTGGAGAGCCACAGGGTACTGGGGGGAGGGGGGCAGAGGCGGGGGGGAAGCAGGCTCACAAGGCAGCCACAAAGCCCAACTGCCCTTTTTTCTGCTATAAAAAGCATAGCAGGCCTTGGCGGGGATGGCTGCGTCTGCCTGACACGCATTCACAGGAAGCTCAGAAAAATCTATAACTTTTGTTTCTTCCTTGCCACAGCAACTGTTATTGGTAATCCTTTTTGCAAGAAAGCAGGATCTTGGGGATAGCTGGATGGGATTAATTGGTACCAGTGTGAGTGTCATTATCAGTGTCTTAGGAGTTTTGGCAAGTGTGCCATAAAAATTCCTGCCAAGCCTACTAGAAATCTCTAAAGGTCCACAACCCCCTTGATCTACCCTCTGTATAAGCCTCATTACTGCTGTGTTCCCTCGATGCTGTCCTACGTGAACACTGAGCTCTCACCACTGCTGGAGAGGGGACTCTTACCCCTACAGAAGAATCCCTTGCAAAGAAACACAGAATTATTTCATTTCATGTAGTCTTCACTACTACTCTCAGGGAAAAAATACGGTACCAGGTACAAAGACGAACAAGGGAAACCAGGGCCTGCGTAGCAGAGAAGTCTCTGTAGTCTACCTTGGAGCTGCTTTTGTGCCATGGATAGGTACATGAATGTAACTCCCTACCCTGTGACAGAATGACCCTAAGTATAGAATTTAACTTAATTGAGCAATTGAGGGTTGCTGGTTTATTTGCCAATCATGTATGTGAAATATCTGCAAAAGGTGATTAAGTTTTCAAGTTTTTCACCAATCTTTATATTCCTGCAGGTAGAAGCCAATATGAACCTATGGTGTGACCCAGTGCAGAAACACATAGTTCTGTTCCCACAAAGAGTCCTTTCCCTCAGAATATTGGTGCAGTCCTCATTCCAGAGTAGTGGTAAGAGTATTCTGAAGCAGTTCTCATTCCCCAGGGCTATGCAGCAGGACAGGAGACCTGGATGAGTGCTGCTGTTGGCAGCTGTAAAGCACTGTGGCTGTGTCCGATGTGAGTCTGTCTTAACCCCCTTGCAGTGGTCACAAAGCTTCATCCGTCTGACCCCTTTCTTCACCCCATCCTTCCTGCTGCTATGAGCTATTTGATCAGGGTATGAACCCGGCTGTGAGTGAATGTGAGCAGGTGTAAAGCCCTTTCCTAATCCCCCAGTCATGCACCTTGGTTCCTATGGTACACTTTGAACACGTGCCTCAGATCTTCATTTCAGGAAGGAAGAGCTGCTTCTCCTGTGTGCAAGCCAGTATCTTACGTATGCCTTTTGAGCAGCCTAAAATCTCCTTATCCTCCCTTTCTACTTCATATTTCCTGCTGGTCGCACCGTTGGGTCCTGATGCCCAATGATGGCTCATTTTTGTCTCAGGAAAAGGTGGGTGTTTACTTCTATAGTGAACTCAGCTGCTGCCAGCTGATAGGAGAGAGATGTGACAGCCAGCGTTGGTCCCAGCTGTTGGTGTCTACACCATTTGGGTTAGGACTGACATGAGGGATACTTGAGGGCAGCAAGTCAGCCAGAGTCACCTTTGTTGCCTGCAAGCAGCTACTGGTGCTGAGCAGTACAGACCTCTCAAGGCAGAAAGATGAGAAGGGGACATCTCTCCCATTTCAAACCCTCTCCTGTTACTAATGGGAACAGGTCACAGCAATGGGAATAAGGCACAAGGCATTGATTCATTGAGCTTTTTCTTGTAATGCTGTAGATCTTCATTAATGTTCCCAGTTGTGCTTTCTCCTGTTCTCAGTGGGGCCACTTAACGACATAAAGAGCTTAATAAGGAGAAGCTGTGGTCACAGCTGAGGGGAAAGGTCTGACTTACTGCTGCCAAGGGTTGTGCTGTTTATCACACACAGCATCAGCCTCTAAATATTTCTTACCATTGGGACTGAGAGAATGAATCACTTTGCAGAGTAGGTTATTCAGTAAATCTGGCTTGGCAGAAACAGGCATCCAGAAGGGAGCATGTCTTAGGATCAAACTGGTCTCTAAAATCTTTTGGCAGGTATCTGGAGGGGGCTGTTTGCTGTTACAAATTGTGATTGCACATTGGCCGTGGATATGAGGTCTTATGAGCCATGCAGTGAGGTTTTCTACTGGATTGGTTTTCTACCAGATCCATTCTCTCCTGTGGGGATCCCAGAGCTCCAAGCGCAGAGCTGGGCAGAGTGCTTTGGAGCTGCGGGAGCCCAGAGTCCTGGGAAGGGTGGATGAGCAAGCAGAGGGAGGACTTAAACAGATTTGCTAAGCACTAACATTTCCAGTAGTATTTCAGCTGGACAAGTTTACTTTCCAGCTGGAGCTTTGACAGGCAGATTATCCCCAGGTAGGTCATGATAGTTCCAGATCTGAAAGTCTTCTCTTCAGTGGGAGAAAGTCATTGTGTGAAGCCACAGCTCAGATACTTCAGGGTCTTTCTTCCGGATATGTACCCCAACGCCCTTCTAGCAGAGCTTGTTGAGCCTTTCCCATTATTCAGGATACCTTCACTAGGATGTTGGTGTGCAGGTGGTCAAATCTGCAGCCAGGGTAGCAGTGGGGTGCTGAGCACTCTGGCACATTAAACATGGCTATAAGAACAGTTTTCATCTTAGTATGAATTGATGCTCAGCATTTAGTGCAGAGCAGGTGTTAATGGAAGGTCATCTAAGGCTTCTCTGTAGCATGATTATGGAGTTATTTCAAGCTTTCTCATTTGGTTTTAATGCAGATCAATGCCGTAAATTATCAAGAATCATGCAGTGAAAGTGTCTGTGAGGCTGCTGGACCACCTGCCTTCCAGAACTGCTTCTTGCATACTAAATTTAGAAATTCATCACCTCAGACTCAAAATTCCAAGTGTTTGGAATGCTTTCCAACACTGAAAGCAGAGGATAAAGGTTGGATCATGACACTAGCAACAAAAGAATACAGATGGAGTTGCTGCTGGCTTTGCAATGCGTAAACTCTGCGTGCAAGCTGCATGTGCTGATTTCCAGAATAACAGTGTTTCTCGTGTGTGTTCCTATTAGTCACCCAGTCACTGCTCTCAGGCTCACATCTCTATGTGCAAACTGGGGCATTGTATTCATCTGGTTTGGGGCATACTTAAACTCTCATTCATTTCTACCTCATATACAGTACATCTGCCTCCTTGATTAAAAGAATGAAAGGATCTTTGACTAAATTGGCTTTAATAACCTCTGCAGTATCAAGCTCTCATTTCAGTAAGTCCCACTTTCCTCTTGCAGTTCGTGCTCTCTAACAGCTTTCTTTGCTCTTCTTGCCTTTCTTTACCCAAAAATTTAAAGGCTCTTTATTTAATTTCAGTGATTTTTTTTTGAGGGGAAAGATGTGATTATTGATTCAATGAAAACTGGAGCTCTTACCTATGCTTTTTATCCTATTTTTCAGGTGTGGCATCCAGAAAATTTTCGTGCCCTGGGATTTGCTGTGAGTCTAATAGCAGACCAAAAAAGCTCTCCCTGCCTGCAAGGTCTCTGCGGGAGCGGGCTGGTGATTTACTCTGTTGACAGGAGTGCATGTTACAGCACTGCATGCCATAGCTCTCCTACATCCCTTCCACACCAGGCATCCTCCCATCACCCTCCTTCCACTCAGGTTGCTGCTCTCTTGTTTCGTACATGTTTTTATCACAAGGAACAAAAGTAAGTCAAAGGGGAACTGTTTTTAAAATCAGGACTACCCCCTAGACTTGGTGAGGCTCCTAAAACAGGGATTCCCTTTGCGGAGGCAGCCATAATTTTTCTGGGGTGGTGTTGCTATAGAGATGGTGTTCGATCTCTCTCTGCTAATATTGCCCTTTTGGAAGGGCCCTGAATAGGCGCTGAGGTAGGTAAATTTATGCGGTGACACCGAGCGGGTGATTTTATTCTGACAAATTCCTGCAACATTTGTTTCCAGGCTTGTCTGAGGGCCGGGACGCAGTGTTGGGCTTTTTGTCCCACGTGCTGCCCTCGCGGGGACAGAGTTAATGGAAGCCTTGTTCGGAGCCGCTGGGGCAGAAACTTTTTTTGCTGAGGGAGACAAAAGCCGAATGGGCCACCTCAGAGGTTGCTTTGGGAAGGCCGTCTCTTGTGGGCTCTCAAAGAAAATGGGAGATAACACTCAGCCCAGGAGACACATACAGCGTTTTCAAGCACCCTCTGCCTTGCGCTTGCACATCTGCCTCTTGCAACATCTTTTCCAGGGTGGCAAGAACGAGGTTTCTCCAGAAGACATTAATTATAGTTGTTTATTTCACAGCCTGGCAAGAAAGTAATTGCCAGCATTGAGAGGCACAGTCCAGTGATGCTGTCAGAGAGAGATGGCTGTGATGGAGCTATCAGCAGAAAGTAGTAACAGGAAAGGGAACAACATGCTTGTACCTGTGGGGCTGTGCAAGCTCATCCCAGCACTGCAGGGCTGTCTGCTCAGTTGTGATTGTATCAGCAAGTACAACTGGGAGTTGAGCAGGAACTGAAAAGACAGCACCAACGCTGCATGCCAGCAGCTCTCTGAGGTTTTGTTTGGGGTTCTGGATGTTTATGTGTTTTCTGGGTACTCTCAGGAGGGCTGCAGCTGCTGGAGTCACTTGGTTAAGACAGACCGTCTGCTGCATTTGTGGAAACATATTTATTCATGGGGTCCAAGAAACCGAACACCATGAAGGTGCCCACTGAAGGTACCCTGGGATGATATCACACAGGAGCAGGATCCTCACTAAGCTCTTTCTAACCACACCACGCTCAAGGCCCAGCTTCTGCATTTTATTGCCTTTGGGGCTGTGAGCACAGGAACAGCAAAGGCAGCAGAAAAATCCTCGAGGGCAGAGCCAGGTTGTTCTGATGCTGAAGACCTCCAAGACAAGACTGAGTAAATCATTTAAACCTAAAGTCAGGTTGGTAGTGCTCCATAGCTGGTGCTCTGCTTTCTGGGGACAGCAATATTTCAGCAAAAGGGAAATTATTTCAGCATACATTTATCAAAGAACACAGGATCTTTAGAACTGAGCAATGCTTTATCACTAAAAATATGGCCTTTCAATTCTACAGATTGATAAGAGAGGAAATAATTTCTAATGAATTGATTATTAGATTTAATTTGCTTCTGCTCTGTAAATGTCCTAGGTTTTTTAGATGTACTTTGTAAGTTTTTGGGGCTATTTGCTAGCCTGCCTGGGAGGGAATGTTTTGTGGTGAGTGGAATGTGGAATAACTTTTTTCTATTTAGCAGTAATCAGCCATATCACTGTTCTGACTGGGACTGAGTGTCTCTTGCAGTACAAATAACCGGATCAATCCAATTGGATGTCTGCATTTTTAATGCAACGTATTTGGGTATTATGTCAGTTGTGGTATTGACGCAGAGATTATTAATCAGAGGCAGCCCATGGGCCTTGATCAATAGAAGGCTCCAGGCTTCTGGCCTTTCTCTTTTTTTATTTCTTCTTCTTTTTCTTTTCCTCCACCCTTTCCCTCTTTTCTCCCTCCTTTGTTTTTTCCTCCTCTCCCTTTCCTCTGCTTTTCTTCCATGCAAAGCTGCCATTCCAATGCTGCTTTTTTACAGAGAGAAGTACTGGTTCTTCAGCGAGATCAGCAGGTAACTAGTTGCATTCATACAGGAAATCAGGGTTAGCTCCATAGGAGTTAGGATGTTCAGACATTTGCTATAGTGTATGAAATGCTTTGAGGCATGTCAGGAAGAACAATGCTATAGAGGTATAAAACATGGCTTTCATTAGGAATGATGCTGTGGGGGACAAGCAAGACCCTATTGTTGATACAAATGTAGTAGAAGCAAACTGGAAAACAGAGAAGGGGAATGTCTCTGCTTCTGTTTTGCAGTGCCTGCTGACACAGAGTGGGGAACAAAGCCATCTCAAGTGTTGGCTAATCTCTTTCTTGGACTATGGGCTTTGTCAGCCAGACAGCGGTTTGGCAAACACTCGTGTCTGCGATGTGGCATGTATTCACATGAGTTGTACCACTGACCTCAGCAAGGCTTCTCACATGCAGAGGCCTTTGCAGAATGGAGACCCTAATCCAAGGAATTTTGTTGGGGTTACTAAGGACTTCCCCTGAGTCCTGTGTTAGGTGCCTACCTTAGTGAGCAAGCAGGGTTTCTCTTACCTTGATTCCTGATGAGAGTTTAGAGGACTGTTGGTTTACTTGCTCCTTTTGTTTTTAATGAAACGGTTTGTTCTCTCTAAATATGCACACATAACTCCTGTTTGCTCTCCTGGTGGCCCACAGAGGACAGGGAGACCTTGTTTCTGCTTGCACAATGTATGATTCCTTTGTAATGCAAACCTAGAAGAAGCATAGTTACAGCTCCAAATCCAGATCATTTACAACCATACAGCTAAACAAGAAACCGCTCTCAGTACTTAGCAATATTTTTAGCCGCTGTAGATAATCCCCAAAGCCACACAGCACTCTTATAAAGTAAGTCTGACTGGATGACTCGGGGTACTGCGCTTTAGGGATGACACCATTCCACAGCCTGGAAGATTTTAAATAAAAAAGAAAAGAGAAGAAAAATAATCCTTCTAATATAATACTGCCATGTAAGAGAAATCAGAACTGAAGAGCAGCTGTCACACTTTAATTTCCTGGCTAATGAATGACCATGGATCCATTCTTTAATGATTCTTGACCCCAGAAACAAAATGTATTAGCACTCTCAGATTTTGCACAGTAGTGCTAAATGGGGCATGTAATGTACTAATTTAGTACCTCTTTAGCATAATCAGAACCTACATGCACAGCCACATTTCCTTGGCAAGCAGCTTTCACAGGACCTGCAAAGAACTTACGTAGGACATTTCACCCTATTATTCATCTCACTGATGCCTGGGAATCAATATATGTGATTTTTTAACCTGTCCTGTCCTTCTACAAAAAGCCTAAAATCATCCATTGATATTCATGGGGTGATTAAAACACCAAGAGTTCTGTGCTTTTCCCTACCTGCAATTGGGAGATATCTGGCTTTACTGTGTGTTTAACCTGTGGATCTAAAAGCCCACAAAAACCATTGAGTTTGGGTGTAAATCCTACTTTCCAGAAGTACAGAACAAACTGCACCGACCAAAGGCTGCATTTAACATATTGCTTTAAAGAAGTACAAAACTAATAGTTCTGGTAAAATGAAATTTTATTTTGAAAATAAAATTTTCAGGATCATCATCCTAAAAATAAATGTTTAGTGATAGCTTGGCTTGACTGTCCCATTCAGAAGGAAAGCAGCTGAGAGGTGAAAGCACTCTGCTTGATAACTACCAGCCTCCTGGTTTTGGCTTTCCTTTGGTCCCTCAGGCTTTTGGGACACAGAAAAGCACAGCACAGTTATCTTGTAGCATCTGTAAGCCAAGAACATTCCACTTGAGCATCCTTTGAAGTACTTGTGGAATGCCTTGTTCAAAAACTTCTTCCAAATTTTTGTGATATTTTTATTTTTTATTCTAATTTTGATCTCTACACATGGAATCATGGCATAGTTGAGATTGGAGGTAGTTCTGGGGATTGCCTATTCCAACACCCTGATCAAACAGCCAGCTAAGGCAGGTGGTCCAGTACTGCGTCCAGCTGGGTTTTTAGTATCTCCAAGGATAGAGACTCCACAACCTCTCTGGGCAATCTCTTCCAGTGCCTGGCCACCCTCACAGTAAAACATATTTTCTTATCTTTAAGTGGAACCTATGTTTCAGTTTGTGCAACTGCCTCTCATCTTTTCACTGGGCGTCATTGAGAAGAGCCTGGCTCCATCATCTTTACACCCTCACAGGAGGTACCTGTACCCATTGATAAGATCCCCCTGAGTTTTGTCTGTTCCAGGCTGAGCAGTCCCAACTCCCTCAGACCCTGAACATTCAAATGAATCATAGAGAGCAAGTTTGGGTCATTCTTTACATTGTTTTAGCCAGGGTTTTGCCTTCCTCTGTCCTCTTCCCTCTGTAAATTATTGCAATGGATGAGCCCTTTGTAGGTGACATTTCCAATGCATTTTTGGAGAACATGGTCCCAGAAGGAGCCACAAACATCTTGAAGATATAATTGTAACACGACAGGATCCTTTTAGAGTTTGCCTGGTCCTGCCTGATTTACAAAGGGGTAAATCCGTGTGACTTGGGGGTGCCACAGGGATTTTGTTACAAGATCAGGCCCTCCATTTCCACAATACAACTAAGCTACTTGTTATTTATTGTATTAGCTTTTACTTGATCTAAATCATATTGGGCCCACTGCAAGGAGTTCTGCATATCTGTGTGGTCTACAGCTGGAAGAGCGCTGCACGTGCTGTGCTCCTACACAGGGCTTGTGATGAAATCGATCCTTCTTAAACCTCATTATCCCTTTGCATAAGTGCAGCTCTGTCTGGCCTGGGAGCTCAGGTAGTCCCTGTCTGCAGCCCCACATGGGATCAATATAGACCCATAGAGGCACCTGGGGTTGACAATACACAAGCAAACATACCTTGCACTGGAAACAGACTGTCATTGCAGTTACAGGAGAAGGTGTGAAGCTCCACACCTCTTTCCACTCCTGGAGTGTCTCAGCACTGCTGGAGGTGTTTGGCCAATTAGCATGGCAAATCCCTTTCTAAATGTTTTCATTTCCATGTGTAGGCTGTGCTTTAGAGAGAAAAACCTGGAGCCATGCCAGGCTGTTTCCAGAAATTCAGGAAAAGGAAATGGGATTGTTAAATCAAATAGACTGTGCTGATCTAGGAGTTCCCAGAGCAGGCGGTACAAGCTCACAGTGCTTGTCTCCACCGTGAGCAATGTCCTCCACGCAGAGAGGTTCTGTCTGCAGGGAGCACCTTGTAGGACTGGGGTCCAGTCAAGCAGCTGGAATGACAAGTGTAAGGTCTGCTTTTGGTTATTCTTGGGAGAACCCGGAGAACAGGCCAGATCATTGTATTACCTTGCATTTCCGTTTCATGACTGAATGCTCAAGCAATGATCATAGAATCACAGAATAGTTAGGGTTGGAAAGGACTTTAAGATCATCTAGTTCCAACACCCCTGCCATGGGCAGGGACACCTCCCACTAAACCATGGCACACAAGGCTATGTCCAACCGCACCTTGAACACCACCAGCAATGGAGCATTCACAACTTCCCTGGGCAACCCATTCCAGGGCCTCACCACCCTTACAGTAAAGAACTTCCTCAGATCCAATCTAAACTTCCCCTGTTTAAGCTTGAACCCGTTACCCCTTGTCCTCTCACTACAGTCCCTAATGAAGAGTCCCTCCCCAGCATCCCTATAGGCCCCCTTCAGGTATTGGAAGGCTGCTATGAGGTCTCCACGCAGCCTCCTCTTCTCCAGGCTGAAGAGCCCCAACTTTCTCAGCCTATCTTCATACAGGAGGTGCTCCAGTCCCCTGATCATCCTCGTGGCCCTCCTCTGGACTTGTTCCAACAGTTCCATGTCCTTTTTATGTTGAGGACACCAGAACTGCACACAATACTCCAAGGGAGGTCTCATGAGAGTGGAGTAGAGGGGCAGGAGCACCTCCTTTGACCTGCTGGTCACACTCCTTTTGATGCAGCAAAGGATACAGTTGGCTTCCTGTGCTGGAGTTTAAGATGGCCTGTGTGAAAACCTTGCGTTTGGTGAAAAACAGAGTCCTGTTGCCCTCTCAGATAAAACTCTGACTTCTAGGGGGTTCATCTGTGCTCAAGGCACAGCACAGTGCACTATTTGATTGATAGTCATTCTCAGGGCTTGGTGAGTTGTCCCAGCTGTGTCTGCTGCTCCGAAGCCTGGAGTTCCCACCGATATTCAGGATGAGGTCTCTGGGCTTTGTGGGGTTTGAAGGAATCAGTGCAATTTTTAAGAGAGATTTCCTGTATGTCGTTAATGACATTCCCAAACTGCAGAAATACAAGACCGAATTGCTGCATCTGAAACTCCTGAGCTGCATTATTAGCAAGAGGTTAACAAGCAGCCAGAGGTCACAATTGTTGCAGCTATTTTCAGTTACCAAGATGGAGAAATTGCGTCTCTCCAGAGATAATTCGCAAAGAGTAAAACGTATACTGAGTTGACAAGGTAGAATTTTTTTCTTTCATCTCCACAATAATTAATGTTAAGCCTTATTTACACAAACACATCATAAGGAGGATTTTTGTGATACGTGCTAAATAAATTAGCATTAGAATAATAAATAACTGATGTTGCCTTGCAACGTATACAAATTGCAGCTGACCATTGCTGTGGAGGCGGTAACCAGCTGCTTCTAGCTGATGTCTGTTCTGCTCTGAACAGAATCAAATCTATCTACTCCCATTAAAACCACATTTCTGTGTATCAATTTTTCAGGTGATGGCGGTATCATCACATTGTCTGCAAGCCTTGAAATGCGTCTGAGCCTGAGGACTCTCCAAGACACATGGGCCCCTGTCAGTAGGTGAGTAGGGAACACAAACTCCCTGCTGTACCTGCGAATGGGGTGGGAGGCTGCAACCCGGCTTCATGGAGCCCAAGATGTTGTGCTTCAGTGATGTCCAGGGCTCTGCTGTTGCTCGGAGGCTGGTGCCCCCTCAAGAGCATAAGGGGAAGTTGTGCTGAAAACTGGATTGTCAGATGTGTCTTTTAGAGCCACGGGCTGCAGAGCCCAAACTGTGGGTCTCTGAGGCCAGGACCATAAGAAAATCACAAGCCACAGATTTAGGATGAGGTTTTCCAAGCATGCTCTCCACCTTGTAGACCCTATGCTGGAGATTTCAGTACCTTTGACAAAAATAGGCTCTGCTCTTTTAGTAGCTGGACTCAGGCTTGGCCCCATCACCCCAAGTCAAACCTGATTTGCCTGCCAGTCCTCTCCTTACTGCAGCCTCATCCAGCAAAGGACCAGCTTCAGCTGATGGTGAAGAGGTTCACTGAGATGTGGGTGACCATGAAGGCACTCTGAAATGGCACAGCTAGCCCAAGAAAGTGCTGCCTTTTCCCTGTAGCTGGTGGCTTGGCTTAGTGGGAGCAGAGAAGCACCAGGGCTATGGGTGAGGCTCCTTGCTAGCAGCACCCACAGCTCTGCAAGTACTCTGTGTGGTCCTGGGCCCAGCCCAGGGAAATACTCAGAGTAGACGGTACTGGAACATGCCAGTATTTTGCATTGTCGAAAACAATGTGTGAACGGGCAGCTTTTCGTTGAGGTGAGGAGCCGGGGCTGAACCCTGCTCTCAGCAGAGATTACTCAGCGTCACTGCATGCACTGAGGCATCAGCCCTCACCCCCTGCAATGCTATACTCCTTTTTTTCAGAGAAAAAGTGGATACTTTTGCACGTTTACTGTTATTTGGGAGACCTGGATGTGATTTCCGTGGAGTGTTTCAGACGCACCCCAGTAACTATTTCAGAAGGTAGAAATTATATCCTAGGGTGCTCTGAGAATCCCTGGCTGATGCAGCAGATCCCTTAGGAGATGGAGTTGAGTGAGAAGCAGCCATTCTTGCCCTGTGTGGGCTGCAGCCCAAAGAGGTGGCTGCCCTGCGCCCCATCCTGGGTGGCATGTCCCACTCGTGCTCTCGGCAGCTCCTATATGTATTTGTGACAACAGAGGGCACCAGCGGCCCTTGCTAATACCGGACTCTGCCCTGCCTGGCTCCCCGGGACATGCAGGGTTGCTCGGAGCCCCGCTGGACCTGTGGGAGGAAGCAGCTTACAAACCAAAGTGCTCCTGCTCCTCAGGTTTCTGTAGGTGGACGTGGCGGGGCTCCCACGGGGCCTGAGCTGGAGTCAGTGATAACGAGCAAGTGCAGAGAGCAATGTATTGATGCTGCTGGTGATGGATGGTGTGTGTTCGTGCAGTGCGCACACTGCTCACGTGGCTGGGAGCAGGGAAGGCTCACACCCAGGAGGGCACCTCTGAGCCTTTCTGAAACCTCAGGTGGTCATTCTGCATCCAAGCAGAAGGCACTGAAACGTGGGAATTTGATGTAGATCTGCAATTTCATGGTGCAGATCAGAGTCTGGGCCTAGTCTTGCCTGCATTGCACCAGAGTTCAGCCTTGCTGACAGCTGGGTAACACATGAGATTTGCCTGCAGTGAAGCCCACAGGGACAGCCCCGAGTCAGCTCCAAGCTGCTTCACTTCAGCGCTGGTGCCAGAGTAGGAAGTAGCTTAGAGCAGGCAGGCTGCTTGAGCATGAAATCTCCAGCAAATCTGAAGTGCTGAGGTAGCATGGTTAGCAATACCAGGCCTGGTCCTTTTAGCTGTAACCCCTGTAAAGTGGGGAGCAGTCTGGGCAGACACCTGCTCCATGCAACAGGAACAGGGCTGCTTCTAGTCCCTGATGTACAGTTCCTCACTCCTTCCACTTACCCACTTCAGTTTATCACTAAGTTGCAGTGATAAAAACTGCAGGTGCATTCAGCTCCAGGATGCTGGTGGAGGGATGCAGAGAATTTGAAGCTGTATTTGTTACTTTCCTGAATCACAGCTAAGGTAAGCAGGTAAGCAGCAGGCACTTTCAGTGATAACCCACTGCTTTTGATCACTGTATCATACAGCAAAATAATCAGGGAATAGAGTAACAAAATACAGGCCCAAGCACTTCTGATGAACAGCCCCTTTAGCAGAATGTGTTGATTTACTGCTGTTGTGAAAGTGGAAACAGGCAGTGATTTTATTCCTGCTTTCTTCCATGCAGCGCTGGGATGGAGTTCATCTCTGCTCTGGTTTGTGGGATGTGTTTTCTTTGTTTCATCTTACTTTTTGTAAGAAAGATGAAGGGAAAAAAAACAATGATGGAAGGGAAAGGGCTGTGAGCAAAGAAACAATGTGTCATGCAGTACTGAAAATGTCACCCAATGTAGTGACATTAACAGGACTACTTGCAAGAAAAAGAGCTCCTCACTCAGTTTAATCCTTTGAGTAGGGGTTGAGTGGCTGTGTAGATGGATCCTGGCAGGATCAGCCCAAGAGCTGTGGATATGAACCACAACCTACTAGGGCCCTGGCCTCTTCAATCTTGCAAATGTGATACATCTTGATTACTGCAGCAGGACTATTTGCATACCAGAAGATTTATTCACATGAGCACAGGACATTGAATGATCTGTTTATCCACAGCCTACAAACATGCAGGTCCCAAGTTTCTTTCACTGGCAGGGGACATGTGAAAGCTTTGAGCACATGCAATGCAGATAAGTAGAGACATATGCTTTATGCCAGGCCAAGATGTTTTTATAAAGAATTTCTGGCCACGTCTGGTAAAACATTTAATAACTTTTCTGCCAGCAGTCGAAAGGCAGTCAAATATTTAAAAGCAGTAATAAAAGTTCCTGTGTGAGTCAGAGTCCTACAGAAATCCTGCTAGTGATTTTCCCCCTGGTAGCCTGCAGGACTAGCAGGAAAAAAATACCACAGAACTCTGCTGGTAAGAAGTATTTTTTAACAAGTCCTTGGAAGTGGCATGGAATACCCCTGCAAAGCCCCTGAAACCAGATCCTTGGCTATGTGCAGCCTGAACAGCAACTCTGGTATTTTTTTCTTTAATTCCTATAGCCACAAATCCTATTTTACTCCTAGGATTCACAGAGAGGCCAGTTTCAGTGTGACCTATAAGTGGCATCTCACTTGCTTATTGAATGATATGCACAAGTGCGTATTCCTTTAACCTGGAACCCAGCATACTTGAATGTCCATACCACTGATGGAGCAAAACGCTGCCTGCCATGTGCGTGGCCTGGGCTCAAGTCACCGCTCTCCCTTCCTGCCAAGTTCTGCTCTGGTAGTGTTAATGAAGTGCCTCTTTCCCTTTCGAAGTCCTCAGGTGATCCCTTTCTGCTTGGGAACTGCAATGAGACTCAGGACTTCTTTTGGAAATGAGTCTCGTTAAAATCCAAGGCCATGAAAAATTCTCTGCTAATTCTCTTCCAAAGCCCTGCTGGTATCCAGAGTGCCCTGGTTTGGCGCTCTGGGCAGCAGTGCTGGGAGCCTGGGGCAGGACAGGCACAGGTATCTCACAGCAACTCAGAGGCTGGCAGGCTGGCGTTTACCCTGCTTGAGCAAGAGATGATGCTAATGGAGGGAAGAAAAAGACAGAGGAGAGATGATGCTGCTGGCACCCGCGTGGCAAGTTGTGTGCTTGGGTACCTCTATGCTGAAGTTAGTCTCTGTGTTTTGCAATTTGCTTTCACACTGCAGTTCAGGTCTGGTTTGGATGCTCTTCTCTGGAGTATATGGAGCTAATCTGGGAGCCCTGCTTGGCCTGATTTCCCCCTCCTTGCCCCAGGACCTTGACCCTTCTCCAGCTGAAAATCTCCTGGGAGCAACCTCTGTTTAACATTGCTTTTGACCACCAAAATGGGAAGGGGAATGTCATTTTTCCCCAGCAGAATATCAGGAAACATTTTATTTCTGTTTAGCTGTAAAACGTGGTGCAGTTGGTGGGGAAAAGCAGTCTTTCTCAGAGCTGCTTTGCAGGTCCCCCATGAACACATTATGCTGGTGTGATAGCATCAGCACAGCATGGGAGACCTGATGAGAGAGGCTTTGAACTACACAGAATCAGGTTCCCAAAGACATGGGTTGCCACCATGCCTGCTGGGCTGTCCGGTCTGTCAACAGAGATGCCACCTTGGATGTCCTAATTCTCTGTTCTGTGCTCTAACCGCAGCCCCCTCTTTCTCTTGCAGAGTAAAGCCTGACACAACCTGCCCGGGTCCCCCTTCCCAGCTTCCAAGGCTGTTTGGTGTGAACATGGGGTTTTAAAACAACCTGCAGGCAGGACAAAGACAGTTGCTTTGCCAACTGTGTGACAGCAGAGCTTCTCCCTGGGCATGGAAAATGGATTTGCTGCCTCTGGGAATACAGAGGGGGCCTGCGAACCACAGCAGGGGTGGTAAGGCTGCTGCTGGCCAAGGGAGCTGGGGGGGTTTAGCACCCAGGACAGGAGACAGCCTCTCCTTCCCCATGGCCTTGTCTCGGGCAGAGAGCCCAGCTCCCACAGCTGGCCTGGCAAGCAGCCATCCTCCTAAGGTGTCCGACCTCCGAAGACATGCCTGTGGCAGGCTGCTTTGAACGTGCTGCAGATGGAAGAGACAGTGAAGAAGTGTCTGGTTACCCACCTCAGCCTCCTCCTTCCCTCCTCTCTAGGGCAGGAGGTCTGCCCTCCTGAGTGTTAGGAGAGACTCCTACAGGGAGGATTTGACAGGACAAATTTATAGCAAGCCTGTTACAACTTGCTGCAGATTTGGGTAACACTTGGGGAAAACGCTGTCAATGACTCCATGCTTCTCTCCTTGGAAACCCTGGAGCGCTTTTCTGGCCTCAGCTGCCTGCCACAATTCAGCCCTGCCAGGGTCTGAGGGAGTAGCTGGGTTTCCAGAGCCAGCCCTCCCTTGCAGCATGGGGATGCCTGCCCACAGCTTGGCTCGGGGTTGCTCCCTCCAAGGATGGCCACCATACCCTGAGCCGCGACAACCCTTCCACATCAGCATGGGTTTGCTGGTCTGAGGTGTGATGTTCAGCAGAGCAGCAGACGAAAGCAAGGTCCTTCCATCTTCAGACCATCATAGGATCTCTTGAGCAATTCAGTGTGTTTATTTCACGATAGTGTAGCCCTGGGGCTTGTCTCTTAGGTCTTCACTGGTGCAATGCCTGTTACATCAGAACCTTCAGACTGATGGGGTAATGCTCCCTGGAGGAGGCAAGGTGCCGATCCAAGCTGTAAAGTTTGCATTTGTCTCCATTTGCATTTGCATTTTCAGCTGGAGGAGAAGTGCCAGGGTTCTGGGGTGGACAGAGGGAATTTAGGCTGAACAAGGCTCCCAGATCAGCTCCAAGTTTGTCATCTTCTACCTAAAAAAATGCAAATCTGGGATGGCACCGGCAACCCATGCACTCGCTTCGGGATGCACACAGATTGCTCCTGGTAAATCAGTAAAGCATACCCTAGCACAGGTCGCATGGGGCAAAGTTAGGGTTTTTTGGGCAAGACAAAAACCTCTGTTTGTGTGTCAGATGTTTCAGGGGAAGCTGAAGTGAACATAAATAGTGGAGCAGCTTGCAAGTGTCTGAGAAGACAACATGCATCCCATGCACAAGACCTCATTCCACCATCCTCAGCACCTAACCTTGTAGCATGGCAGGAGTGGATGGTGTCATGGACGGCTGCCCAGCCATGTTGGTCACCTTTTACTGGTAGGATGTACAGATGCTGGTGTGTCCTGTGTAATGGAGAATTCATGTTCCAAGCAGTCTGCAGGGTTGTGGTGATTCATGGGGAACAGGAAAACCTAGCCTTATCTTCAGGGAGAAAACTGCTGAGCTTCAGGTTTCAAAGCCCTTGGTTCAGTGGAATTACGGGTTCAGATCCTGAGAGGGTCAAACAAGGTCTTTTCCTCTGAGACAAATGGAGTGTCATGCACTAAATTGCCTACGATTCTCATTGTTAGAAGCTGTGCTACTTTGAAAACAGTATGGTGACAAATCTTAGCTTCCTGCAAAATAAATAACTGCATCATTTATCAAAAAAGTTTGCTTTCAGAAACGCCACCACTCTTTTGAGGCTTCAGAGACTCCTGGGAATGGAGGAGACAGGAGAACACAAGATGCCACTTTTCTTATTCTGCTTTGACATTTCACTGCCTGGTTGTTATTTTGCTGATCTGAAAATGCCCCAGTGAGGAGTGATTCCTGCCCGTGGCATGTCCCAGCAGACTCGGTGGAGTGTGACACTGAGGACGTGTGCTGCCTGGCTCACCTCTGGGGAGGTGGGGAGCAACAGGCGCTCTTGCTTGCTGCATCCCTGCTGCCTGTAATCACACTGATGCAGGAGGAACTCCGAGATAGCTCTTCCCCCCATGGCAGTAGATATAACTCATCAAGGCCATTCCCAGGTTTCTTTTAGGGGAAAATATGGCTGCTTGGATGCTGTCAAAACCACAGCATCGGGACTGATCAACGGTGAATAACCAGCATGTTTCTGCCTGCTTGGCTGAGACGACACATCCAGACTACTGATACTGGCTGAAGCATGAAGTCTTGCGCTTATTTCTTACAGAGCATGCTCAGCTCTGGGTGTACAGCAGTGCATGAAAGGTAGGTATGCTGCTCCACCAAGGCACCTGTCAAATGCCAATGCTACCACAGGCAAATTCCTCCTCAAAATTTCTACAGGGAAAGCTATGTTCCAAAAAGTCTGGCAAGGCAGAGAAACACTTTCAAAACTTCAGATTTCTCTTCTTCTAAAGCTATCTCCGGTGTTCAACTATTTCCGCGCACTTACTCCTTGTCTAGGATAGAGTATAATGCACCGGATGAAATGTCAAAAAGCAGCCACTGTATTCAGCATGCTCAACAGCAATTTATTTTACAGCATGTGCAACAGTATTTTATTTTGCGTTTGACATAGCAAATATTACTAATGTCCAGCCAGCACCTTACTAACTTTCTAAAAGCAGATGAAGCAAGAAGTACTGCAAGCTGCTTTTATGTCATCTGTGGGATGCTCTCAGTGCTCTGCAAACGCTTGCGAGTCCTAAGTAGCAGGAGGGAATTGTTTACACGTGGGAAAATAGAAGTAAAAGAGTTTTCTGTTTCCAAAAGCAGTCGCTAGCTTTGGGTCTCTGTCTTTTTGGTGCCAAACTGTGAGAGTTTTTAATGCCCTGGCATCTGTGCAGAACAAAGAGCAACTGTTCACTGGTTTAACTGGTTTGACTTGTACACAGCTCCGTTGAAAAGGTACCTCAGTGTGCAGCCTGTGTAGCGCAGTGAAGAAGCAGATGTTCCTTCCATCCCTGTTGCCCATCAGGTCTGGATTTCAGAAGTGACCTAGTCGAAGCCAACAGTGTTTGCAGTGTCCAGTGCCGCTGAGAGCTGGGCCAGGTGTGAGATCAAATGTCTGGAGTGGGGCATGTAACATTTTGTCAGATGTGCTTCTTGGTGATTTCTTTCCAGACGCATGCGGGAAGTCTGTGGTAGAGCCGGGAACAGAGCCTGTTCCTGTGCTGTGAGAGGCTGTGCGTCTGACAAGACACAGGCACAGCCCAACAAAGTAAATGTTGTGATTTCATGGCTGGAGCTCAATGGCACTCAGTTGCACCACGGGAATTTTTTCCCCTGACTCCAGATTCACAGGTGTTCGCACTGTGCCTAAAGCCTCAGAACCTCTGAAATTCAACAGGAGCTTAGTTTTGAGTCAGTAGTAGCACTGTGTCTTTGTACTTGTGTAGCAGCTCAGTTGCGGGGTAGCCATAAATGAGGAGGATAACAAGACAGGAGCTCTCAGGGAGCTGGTGAGATACAAGTGAAAAGCACATCATGGGGCTGAGCTTAATAACAGATTGCAGAGAAGACTCTTTTACACCAGGACCAGGGTGTTGACTCCAACAGAAAGTAATAAGCTGCTTCCTGAGCTTGACAATGGAGTGGGGACTGAGCTTATGGATGGACGATATGCTTTGTCATTGCTTGATTGTTTGGGGTGCCTGGTAGAATCACACATTTCTTTCTTCTTTAATTCCATTAATTGAGGTTATCTCAATTAATATGACAGGAGAGATTGTCACAGTCTGTGTCTGAACATCATGTCTGCTGCCAGTGCCGGCTGTGTGGCAAACCCTGAACACACTGCTGGGACTGTCAAGCCTGGGCTATGCCTCACTGGTGTGTCCACAGCAGGACAATACTTGTAATGGGTGGCCACACCATTGTGGCATCAACTGTGCTTGCAGCTCCCTGCTGGTCTGCCTTTGCAATGTTTGGTTGAGTGCAACTCCACAGTGCAGATGTTTCTGGTTTGTTGTTTGCATGAGTTCATGTTGGAAGCTTGCATTCTCAAGATATTCGCTTTTATTTGTTTAAAATGTGCTGTTTCCGTAGGTTGCACCTGCTCTCAAGGATACCACCCAAGGGTAAACATGGAGAAGGCACAAAGCCAGCATCACAAGTGCAGTTTCCATGGGAAATACAGGCAGGTATATCTGTACATGTAATAAGATGCTAGGCTCTGGGTGTCTGTTCTATTCCTCTGCTCTGGAATGTGGTGAGGAGCACCCAGCCTCTGGCAGCAAAGAAGGCCCTGGTCTCCAGAGCAGTGAAATGGCTTAGGCAGCTGAGCTCCTTAAAAAGAGCAGTTGAAACCACATCCCAACTACCCCTCTTCCAGCACAGGTCAGGAGCTGTGCCTTTTCTTGAGTAAAATCTCAGTCAGTCTTAATTTTCTTTTCATATCTGTTTTAGAAAATGCTAAATATTGAGCTGCTATTTGGCAAAAGTAGCAAGGGGAATTTCAGACTGAAAAGCAGGACTTGGGTTTTTCATTTAGAAGGGAAACTGGGAAATTTTTTCATCAAAACTACTTTCATGGAAAAAAGTTGTTGAAAAACATTCTGGTTGAAAGTATTTCAGCCATCTGCCTTAAGGAGGAGGTGAAAACCCCTCAGACCCTTCCCACTGTGAATATGCTGGATTTTCTGCGGTAAAAGACTGGATCTTTCACCTGTTATTGAAGCCCTTGTTTGGTTTTGTTTTGTTTCTTTGATCGATATCCCCATCACTGAAACATGTAAACACAAGGAGTTTTGCGTGAAACTCTAGCTGATAAGGGGCAGGGAGCAATGTGGGCTGGCAGCAGGCTGGAATCAGTGACTTAATCAGCCATTTCCCTTTCTAATTGCTATGATTCTACAGCTTAAAGAATTGCCCAACGTGTATTTTAGTTGGAACAAGATACTATTATTGAGTAAAGTGCATAATGATTGTGTTTCAGGAGGTGAAATAAACGTCTATCACCAGGCACTTTAATCCATCATTGTACTTTGCTAAATTGCTGAAATTGCACTGCATTCAGTGCTAAAATTACATGTAATACAGTGATCGCTGAACTGACACTCACAAAAGGATGTCTAGTACCTACATTTGTTTTCCTAATTGACAATTTTAGGCTTTGATTTAGGGAGGGAGGAGCACCCACAGCCCTGATTTTGGTTGATAGGGATGGAGAGCATGTAGCTCCTTACAGAGGCAAAGTGTTTTAGCATGGATGGATCCTCCCTCTCATTGGCTACAGCTTTCAAGTCCTTGCTTAGGTCACTGGATAGATCCATTTCGCCCACATTTACAAAAACATTGGATTTTTATACAAGCCTTTTTCGTAATGATACACCACTTGCTTATATTGCTCTGCAATTTCTTCACTGGTCATTCATTAATTAATGCCACATTTTGCAGACAGGAACAAGTGACTTGACCAAGCTTACTTAGCACAAAGGAAAAAGGCACGTTTCTCACCTGCATCTCCAATGGCAGTTTGGAAATGCTGCAACTTTTGTTGCTTCTTCTTCCAGTAGTCCCCTCCACCCTGCAGGATTTTAGTTAGAAAACATCAAAATTAAAATCAGAGCTCTTGGTTTCAGCTGCTGGGTATGACATTTAGATCAGGCCCACCTAGAATAATATTATTGTTTTAGATAGCACTCCAAAGATGTTAACAAACTCTAACTGATGCTAAACTAAGCTCAGTTGTGTTTTTAGGCTTTAGCTAATGTATGTGATCACATGGGAGAATGCACAGATTTTTTTTCCAAAGGCTAAGCGATATCCCTTTTTGCAAAGGTGTATAACTCCTTTCTCATCAGACTGAGGGCACAGCTGAAGAAATACCAGTTCTATACGGAGAAAAACATTTTGCGGTAATAGAGAAATACAGAAATGATCATTTGATTACAGTTTACAGGAATTTTATTGCAGTCTCCTGCCCTTGGAAAACTGACTTGCTTTCTGAAGACCTAAACCACCTTTTAATTTCTTTTAAATCAGGGGTTTTCCCAGCCTGGCTGGGACTAGAACAGGTCTTTAAGTAACTTAATTGCAAGATGTTAGAATTTCTCTTTGGAAGAGAAACACACACTCCATCCAGGAAACACTGAATTTAAATCCTCTCTTGATGTTTCCATGGCCTCAGCCAAAGGGATGAAACCTTTCTTCATAGCCGGTGACATAATCTGTAGGGTTTACCCACTCTTTTAGCAAAGTATCAAACGCTTTCATAGATATTTTTCTTATTTTTTTTTCTGTAAATGAAAGAAGATGTGAATGTCTCCTTCATCAGCAGTCACTATATAACATACATACTGTAAGGTCTATTTTAAAAGTTTCAATAAGCTAAGCAAATATGAGGAATTCTGATGGGAAGGAATTAAAGCCGTCTATTTTTTTCTTCCAAAATAAATATGCAAGTTAATCTGAAAAAGTGAAGAGTGCCAAATATTCATCCTATGTGCTAAAGTGACTCATGGCTAAGGCAGACAGTTTTATAGTGCAATTTCTTTACTTGTGCTGGAAATGGATGGCTTCCAAGTGACACTTATGAAACAATTAACTGTTCAAGGATAATCAGATTTGTATGAAAATGTAAAGATAAGCAATTTAGCTGTGATCTCAGATGGAAAGTGACTGAGGGTGGTGGGCCATATTCCACTGTAAAAATCCCCTTTCTTTTACTAAATGGCACTTTTGTGCTGGATTCAGGCAAGTAAGGGCTCCCTTGACTTTCATTGTTAGGATGACACACGACTGATTTGCATTATTGGAGAACCTTGCTGATGGCTGAACTGCTTTGCATATAAATGAGACCTAACCTGAACAGCTGTTCAACTGGTGGATATGAAGGATTTACAGTTCTGGATCACATCTCTGTTTGCCACCAGTCTCCAATGGAACTCTGCTCCAAGCTGCTGGAAAGCATGTAATGTTTCATACCTACACACCTGGAACTTAGGCAGGGACAGAGGTTGGGAGTTGAGATGGCCAAAAATGTTTTGAAGCCTTTTTACGTTTAAAAGTTAAAATGTTCACTTTTCAGACTTGCCCTTTCCCTTGACATTGTCTTGTGTATGGTGGAAAAGTGAAGTGCTTTTTTACTCTCCATGTGTGGCACACACTTGTGTGTGTGTCTATTTGTAAAATATGAGCTATAAAGGTAAGGACCCAGCCAGCCAGCCCAGGGCAGTCAGGCTTTGACTGACAGTACTCTGTGGCCCTATGGATTTGCCAGCCCACACATGGCTCTGGAAATACGTGCACACCCTCTATGCCTGTACAGTGCCAAGATGGTTGCACAGACAGAGATAATCAGTGCATAGGAATAGCACTGACAGCATAGCAGAGGCTCATTCTACATCTGAAGGTGCTGCCTGTGGCATCTCACAGAGCTTTTCTGCTACCTCCACAGCCTGCTCATCTTCAAATTGCCTAGGGTTGGGGGGAGGCAGCTTGAAGCCAGGAGAGCCTGAGGGGTTTCTGTCACTCCAGTGCCTGTCTGCATCCATAAGACATCTTCAATCACAGTGGTTGTCCTTGTGTTCCTGTTCACTGGGCCTCTCTGTGCTGTTGGTCATTTGTTTCTTCTCAAAGTGTGCTCTTATCTGTGCTGCGTTTGCAAATACACTTTGTGGAGGAAGTGGGAGAAAATGTGATGATGACGTCCTGACCCCATCCTCCCTTGAGCTGTATGGGAAGGCCTCTTAGAAAACCCTTTTTTGTGATATTTTCAGCTCAGTTTCTGAATCCCCAGAGGCCTGGCTAAGGCTGGTAGGCAGCCAAGCCTTGAGTGACTATTCATCTGCCTGAACCCTCCCTAAAGGTTTGCCTGTCTGTGGAACAAACCACATTGTCAAGGGCATTGTTATTGGTGTGTCAGAGATAAGAGTAGCTCTCAGCCCCAGGAGACCCAGAGAGCCTTGAGACAGTTCGGATCCTTGGCCAAAGCACCAGAGTCATATATCTCTGGAGCAGAGGTGGCGGTGCCCTAAAATGCAAGGACTAGAGGACACCTGCGCTCTGCTTAATGTCAGAGGTTTCACTGCCAGTAGTCAGATTCAGAAAAATATTTAGAGCACTTCCAAGAAAGCATTTGCAGACCTGAGTGTACAAGCCTGTGGAAGTGGTCTCCTGGCAATGCTCACACATGCACACAAAGCATCTTGGTCTTGAAAGGATGCTTTAACACTGCTTATTCCTCCACTGAAGCTGGCAGAAAGGGGAATGAGCACTATGATCCCATCAGCTGTGCAATAAATCCCTGATTATATGAAGGCTCTGGAGTGAAATTGGGCACCTGGTACCTCTGCAGTAATGGCAAAATCCTTCAGATGCTGCTTACTGTGAAGGCAGAACTCAACTTGTTATAAACACATCTTCTTTTCCTGAGTGTGGTTGGTTTTATCTCCAGGTTAAGAGGATGTTCAGATCCCTGATGGAAGAGGAAGTTGTTTGGCTTTCAGAGCTGTGTTTACTTATAAAAGGCCTAACAAACATGGTTGTTAGGGCCCCCTAGGAGGTCTTTCTTATGAAGCTAGGGGCTATTGGATTAGGCAAATGAGAGCCAGAGATTTGCCTAATAGCTTGACAGGCCATGAGGGATTAGACTCTTGTGGGCTGGTGTAAACTTGTGGGACAGAGGTGCTGTGGCATGGGTCTCTTCTTAGCTGCGGATAAATACCTTGTCAATATGGGCTAATCTTGTTTGCCTTGTCCTCCATAGTGCTGCATTACAGGACACAAACTCCGCCAATTTAATCACTGCTGGAATATAATTGTAGGGTTTTGTTTCATGCACGTACCTCCTCCATTATGCAGCACTTTCAGCATTACAGGGGTCAGTGATTAACACTAATTTTTAACACACATTGGTTCAAGCTCCTGAAACAG
The DNA here is from genome assembly GCA_039720435.1 of Amazona ochrocephala. Lineage (NCBI taxonomy): Eukaryota > Metazoa > Chordata > Aves > Psittaciformes > Psittacidae > Amazona > Amazona ochrocephala. The sequence goes on along the minus strand of CM077884.1, from coordinate 35,192,780 downwards.
TTGCTCCTTTGGGACCAAAGGTTCAATTGCAGCTGGCTGAAGGCAGGTCCCTCTGGTGAGACCCCGCTCCTGCCCTGGCATGCCTCACTCCATGCTTCTTTTTCAAATCCTGGTATTAACCATGTCTCTCCCTCCCCATATAACCCAGGTACCCTCCCCCTGAGCTGGGATCCTGCTTTGCCATTATGCTGTGCTCAAGGCAGTGTGCCAGCACTAGAATGGCACCCTGTGAAGCCTGAAACACCCCCAGAGAGCACCCACCCCTCCCTGGCACACTCTGACACCTTTAATTTGATTTGAAATGGAAGTCAGTGGTCACTGTCATCAAAGGCAAATGGGCAGTTAGCAGAAGGACTGAAGTGCTGTTAAGGGGTTGTACCTAAAGAGGACATAGGACTTCTCTGCTCCCAGGTCCCTTTACATTGGTCTGATGGGTTAGAGGGGTGTGAGTGTACAGCTTTTATAGAGCACTGCGGCTTTTGCTGCACCTCTCACTTCTGCTCCTGGCCAACCCAGAGAAGAGCAGCCACCTTTGCTGGGCTTGGTTTGCTACCAGGGCGCAGGCCGTATTTGTCTCATTATGGTGAAGGTTCTGTCCCATCCAGCCCCAGGTTTACTGCACCTTTTAGGTATCTTCACATTTCCTCGCTCCACATCTTCCCCTTCTCCTCCCTACAAATACACCAAGCGCCCAGCCGCACTGGGTCCAGCAAAGGAGCTGGGGTCCAATCACCTGAAACCGCTGGGGGCACATAGCCCTGAGTCTGGTGGATGCTTTTTGGAGCTGAGGGCGCCAGGAAAATTCACTGCAGCACATCCCTGGGTCTGGAGGCAGCCTCCCCCACAGCTGATTAGCATCTGCAAGGCGCTGGAGGGGATAGTTCAGGTGGGAGGAAGCGCTCAAGCCAGTCCCTTCTGCCCCACAGTCTTGCTCAGTTGTGCAAATTGTTCCTGAGATCTGGGGGGCCATAAACCCAAATTGCTTCTTAGAAAGTCTGCCCCCTCCAGCACAACCCCTGGGCCCTGTGCCCAGCAGGTGGCAGAGCTGCAAGGAACAGGGCAGATGGGAACAGCGTGTGCCAGTGGTGCTGAGTACCAGGTGACAGCTTCCCATCGGCAGTGACAGGGGAAAGGCTGCCTTGTGTGCACGTGCTAATGGCAGCCACCTGGGCTCAAATATTGCAGAGATGGTGGTGTGAAAAAGTGCCCTAGGTCTTGTCCCTGACACCTTCACTTGCCCAGCAGGGAACAGCTTCAGGTGCCAAAAGGGTTGTAAATAGTGACCTTGCAGGCTGGTCCTTTACTAACACATCCCCAAGACAGCATCGAGTCTTTCTGGGTGGATGGTGAGTGCAGAGCAGTGAGGCTGTGGGGGTAACAGCAAGACCCTCATCAGCTGCACAAGGCATGGTTGGTTGTACCACCCATGGAGTGCTGGGCCGGGTCAAGCGCTGTGGCTTTCCCTACTGTCCCACTAGATGAAACACCACCCACCTCCCATCCATTTCTCTGCATCTTCCTTACCCTACAGGGAATGAGAAGATTCAAATTGCCATGTAAGCACAGCGGGGAGAAGCTTTTAAGCAAGGGTGTGTAATGGGGGCTTTTCTCTCTGTGAAGCAGACCTCCATTGCCTCCCTGGCTCTGCTCTTCACACACCTCAGCATTCAGCCCTGACCAAGACTGAAGCTGGGAACCAAAAGCAGGCCATCACAGATCCCGAAACACACCGGGGCATCCATGGTATGATCTCAGAAGCGCATGTGCCAGCTTATAAATGGTCTGTGGAGAGGGACCTGGCAGAAGGAAGCACAGCCTGACTCCATGGGGGTGGCAAAGGTTTGGGACTGAAGCAGTGATAGGTAAAGTTCACCCTGCACATGCACTACTGCCTGCACTTCTTCGTGCTACAGCTTGGTCACGGCTGATCCAGGCTTGGGAGAGCACAGCTGGGAGAATAGAGCTGTGCTGGTTGACATGAACTCTGTTTAGGGCAGAAAGGCTTCATCTGCTCTGGGCCTCCCCTGCTACCAGCAAACACTGTCATCTGACTGCAGATTGAGATATGGGTTAAGCGAGCCTAAAGCTGCAGCTTGCTGCTGGCTGGCTTTGCATGGTTCTGGAGACAGACGCAGAGGTGGCCTAATGCACTTTATTACTGCTCTTTATTAGCAGACTCCACTAATGAATTCTACTAATGTGCAAAACCCAGCATGACAAAGAAGCACTCGCTCTTCTTCCACACCCTCCCTTTCTTCTAACCCCTGTAACACTTCCTGCTGTAGCTGGGTAGTCCTGCCTGGGACAGACAGCACAACTCGACAGATGGCAAAAGGTATACACTCCTGAAGTGAGCTAGTTGTGATGTACTCCTGAAGTGAGACCCTCTCCCAAGATCTCACTGCTGGCTCTTGCATGGGAAGGAAACATTGCTCTTTACCATGCCAGGAACTAGCTTGCGTTTTGGCCTGGAGCTCATCTAAACCGTGTTCTCTAGTAGCAGCTAGTAGCAGCTCCCTTCTTTGCAAGGCAGTCCCAGGAGAGTTCTTGGGTTTAGGCAAGAGGGCAATTGCTATCTAACTGATGGAGCTGTGCATATCACTTAAGCTCACACAGCCATCATTCTTTAAACACAAAGCTTCTGCCACCCCTCCATCCCTCAGTACAGGAGCCTCGTGGAGCACTCCCATAAGCTTCTGCACAAAACTGACTCTGTAGGCAAGAAGAGAAGGAAGGAAAGGGCTCCTGGTGCCCTGGGCATGACGCTGGGCAGCCAGGGCACTTATCATATGAGAAGTCTATGTTTTTTCAATCTGAGTACTAGGATTCATAGACAGAATAAAATGTCATGCAGAGGGCTGCTAATATATTGCCTGTGACTTTTGCACGTTTTAAATTTAGAGTTTACAAATTGCATAGTCCTGGGCTAACCTTTCTGCCAAGCAGACAGCTACTGAGTTCCCAGATGGAAGCTCTTTGCCACCTCCATCTGTACTGTCCAAAGGTCTTTAAAAGAAATACCCTGGGAATAGAACCAGTCACACTGTCCGTCACTGAATGCAGGGCTCTTACCTCTTGCTGTGCCTTTAGCAACCGCTTTGTTATCCAATTCCTCTTCTTTACTTATTGGAGCCCTTGTACTTAGACAAGATACATATTTGGCATAATAAAAGAGATTCCTTATAGCCGGCAGTGCATCCAGCTGCTCCCTGTCCCCTATTGCTGAAAATTAAAGAGATATAAAATTAGGAGCTTAATGTTTCTCTATCTGGGGGCCTTGTGCATAGTTGGAGATGAGAGTTTAAGATGTGCCCTTTTCCCAGGAATAGTAATTTAAGAGTTCAAGAAATGACAATTCCTAACAAGCCTTTCTCCAAAGAATCTTGCTTAAATACTTTTAATCTCACTGGATATGTTCATTTTTGCTCACAGTTTTCTTTGCTTCTCTTGACTGCACACTCCAGTGTAATCCCAGGTCCTTCACTGAGAAATGCTTTTGAATGTTCCATCCCCACCTGTACTTTTGGACCCGTAAGGGGGACAAGCAAACAGAAGGGAAGGTTCACTACAAGCAGAGAAGTCAGCAATTTTCCGTCACCACAAAGAGACCTCAATGGAATTCAGCATCTGCAGGCCCTAGTGCTGTATTGCCTTGAGTAACTCATGTTCCTAGGCATGGTGTCCAGGCAAAACCAAGTCCTGGCCGAAAGCAAAGCACATCAGTATTTTCTTGGCATGCCTTAGTCCATCTCTTTACAACAGGCTCCCAATTGCTCGGCTTCATCTTAGGGTGGCAATAACATAAAAAGGCTGTAGTAAATGGATTTAATTTGCCTCCTGGCCTAGTAGCAGATTTTCTTGGGTGAATGGTCAGAGCTTGTATTTAAAAGCTCACTGCAAAAAGCAGTACCCATGGCTGATTGAGCTCATGGTGTATCCTGTAAATCTGCACTTCCCTGCTGTATTTGAGAATACTGGGTGCTGGGAAACCTTGAGAACTGTAAGTGGAGAAGGAGCTCCATTAATTCCTGTCTAGACTGGCTTCTGAGCCCTGGTCGCAGAGATGAAAGGGCACTTTATTAAGACAGGGCATAAATCCACCCTGCCAACAGGTCCACACTTCTTTGGATTATTTACACCTCTCTCCCTCCCTCTGGTCATTGCCTGTCCCTATATAATCTACATTAAAGTTCTGACAGGATTAATCCAATATATCTTAAGCTTTAAATATCAGGCTCTGTGTGCTTTCGTTTTCACTATGTCACAAAAAAGACTTCATGTTTTACAGATAGACTGAAGAAAAATATAGGCCTCTAAGGAAAGGAGCTCATTGTTATGACTGAGAGATAAAATGTATACTTAGAAGATTTCATTGCAAACCTGGCCCTTCCGCACCTACAGCTCCTCTACCTCATGTGTCTGGCCTGCTGTGCCACTAAGAACCAGCCAGGGGCTGTATGAATGGAGCCATCTGGACTTTGAGCATCACCTTTCTGGATGAGGAGTGACAGCCCCGGGCCAGGCTACAGCCTATTTCTGTCCTCCTGTCCTCCCTTGCGGTGATGTGCTCAGCTGCTGGGGACTAGGACTGAGGGGGTGCAGAGGGCATGGGCGGTTTAGGGTGGAGGCTCTGAGGAAGACAGGCTGTTTTCCTTCAGAGATCTTACAGCTTTTCATTGTTCTTGTTTTGCTCCTTTATTTTCTATCACTGGAAAGTTCTTGTCTTTGGAACATAGATTGCAGGTATTTTGGTGCTTATGGAAAGAGCCGCAGCACTGTAAGTGCCTTGTAGATCCTGTCATCTCATGTTTGTGTGAGCTTCCCCACCTCCCCTGCAGCCAGGCAATGAGGAGCAAACAGCGCTTATGGCAAAGAGCCTCGAAATGACTTTGGCACTAACATATTTTTACACTGAAAATGTAAAATGTTCATTCACTCAGTGCATGTGTATCTCTGAAACCCCGGGCTCACATGGTTCATTTCTGGTGTAGGTCCTGTTCAGCCGTACAACTGAGGGGTGAGGGGTATAGCGATGTGGAGCATTAGTGAGCTGGGTGCTGTGCAGTGAAAGGCAGGCAAGGTGGCTACAGCTACAGTCCGCAGAACTTCTGGATGACATGGAAGAGCTGCAGCCTGCAAGGGGACACCCAGGCACTACTGCAGGACTGGAGTTCCTGCTTCCCAGGCATGTGCGTCACCAGTAGGAAAGCAGGCCAATTCTTTGGCAAGAATGACTAATACTTTGGATTAGTTTTTCTGACAGAACAGATGACTTCATGAGCATGCCCTGATGCAGGACTGCCTTCCTGTTGCAGACCCTATGCATTTTCACTTTTACTTGATATATCCAATGTGATAACAGCACGTGATAATAGAGCTGCACAATGCTCAGAGCTGTGTGACTTGAAGATGTGCTGCAGATACCAGCACGTTGTAGCAATGACAGGCTAAGGAAATGATGAGTGCTGTTGAAAGGACACTGAATTTTTGTGCAACCAGGCAGGGATCTCCACAGTGTCAAAGTCTGCTCAGGTCTGCATTTCAGTACTTGCAACCCTTTTGCATTCGTTTTCGGTTGCATTTTTAGGAAATGAGCTTACTGGCGTCGTCAATTTCAAGTCATTAACAAATGTTTACCTAAAGTGAGTTTGAAACCTATAAAAAGGATCATTTGAAGTATTTCCAAGATTCATTTGGCCAAAGAAATCATAACACCTGAATTATGTGTCAAATCCAACATAACCAGGCTGCTCCAATTTTGAATATCAGGAGTTTGCACTGAACTTGAAAAACTGTTTCCAAACCAAGACTCAGACTACAGAAATATTTCAAATAGATTAACAAAAATAAAAAAAAAATCAAAAGCTGTTCACATACCTCAAGAAAACAAATCACTGAGTATATCATTCAGGGGCTTACTTATTTATCACTTTCTTCAGCAGCATTAAAGGTCAGCGCCGTTTTCCCCATTAAACACCCAGCTTTGTCTCTCCATGTGCTGTAGCAGCTGGCAGAAGAGGTAAAATGCCTTGAGTTTTGCCTTTTTGAATTTACTGTGAAGTTTATTGTTAGACATTTGGGGGCTCAGTAAACGACAGTTATTAAACAGTTCCTATCCTTTCCTTTCTAGCAGTTTTCTCTGAGCTGGAAGGGCACAGTATAATCCCCAAACCCTTTATGCTCATACAGAAGAATTTCTTTTTGTCATCTTTTTCATTCCCAGGTTTGTGTCAGGATAGACAGAGGGCTGCAGAATGCAATTAAGCACAAGTCTCAATAAGACAAGAGCATTATTGAGCCTGTCCCAGCCAGGAGCCTGTTCCTCCCGTTCCTGTCGGACAGAAGCCATCATCCTCTGTGTGGGGAGAGCACGTGGCAGCTGCTGGATGCAGGGATAGGCCATGCTGAGTTTGTGTTAAGGATAGAGCTGGAGCAATAGGGTATTGTGTAGTAGAAATAGCCCACAGAGTCCCAGAATTACTTCCCACTGGCTTTCCTTTGGTTCATCAGTTTCAGTATCTCAATGGGTAGAGTCAGCAACATGCCTTAGAAGCCATCTGTTAGTCTGGCCTGGGCGAGGAGACTGAAATATTCAGAAGTAGTCAGGATAGGGAGAAAAATCTCTAAAAATTTGCTTTTTTTTTTTTTTTTATGGAGCATCTTTTCACATTTCCACTAGTCTAAGCTCACCAGGAATTTTAGCAGGAACAGGCTCAGTTATATTAGTCTCTTGCTTTTCCAGCTTTTTATACAGAAACCCTTGCAGCAATAGTGAAAGATGGCATATATATAAAAGAACTAAATTGCTATTTACCTACGTGACTTTAACCTGATTAACAGTGTAACTAAATCTTTATGCTCTGTACTGTAGGCAGTGCTGTGATGGCAGTGTGTGTGGATACACTGAATAGCTTGAAATTGGGAACTGCTGGCAGTAGGCTTGCCACTGTGGTACAGAGCACAGCACAGTGCTCCCAAAATGCAGGGCCATTATGAGGACAGATGGCCCAGAAGGACCTTCATCTGTCCCTGATGATATCTGAGCTAGAGAGTTTGACAGCACTGTGAGTGCCCCTGCATCTCCACATGGTAGTCAGCTTCACTATAGACACATTCCTTGTAAGTATTTTGAACTCCATTCCAAGCATGAAGAACAGAGTTTTTATTATCTAAAAACCTCAAATAGATCCTCACATAAGGACAGCAGACAGGCTAGTGTGGATCACAGGAATGAAAAGCTTCCCCAAAACCTCCATCTGCTGGATGTTCCACTGGCTTACTTGCATGTACCTAGAATCATCTCTCCTTTCTGCAGTGCTCAGCTTTCCAGCTCCTTACAAACCCAAATGAGTGCTTGGGTACCTCTGTTCCGCAACAGCTGGGAAAATGGCAGGCATTTCCCATTAGAAGTTGTGAAATAATTTTAAAAGTATGAATAATAAATGGATACAAATATAATACTTTCCCATGAAACAGAAGAAATGTTTTATAACAAACCATCCTTCATCAGATAATACTACTGATGTAAGAACTCGTGCCAGCTGTCATGTGTACCATCTTTCATTTCCACCAGTAAGTAGGGAAAGGGAAGGAAATAACTCCTTCCTTTGAGTTCCATTCAAACGAAATCCTCCAGGAACTGGCTGACATGGAAAACCCCACCACCTTTGCGCTGGAAAGATGCTGAAATCACCTCTTCTAAAACATTAAATAAGATATGGGGAGAATTATCCACAAGGCACAGAATTGTTGTCAACTTTTGCTATCTAGCCAGGTGGGGAGACATTTTTCTCCTCTGTTTAACTTGTGTGCTATTTCCTCCTCCTGGCATTTATTAATCCGACTGGTTAACCATTGAGTCCAGCCTGAAAACAGATCTCATCACAAATCCTGTTCTCCATGGTGGACTTGGAAGAGGCTCTGGCTGAACAAAATCACTTCTGTTTTAACTCTGAAGGGCAGAAATAAATGCTGGAGATAGATGTTTACCATGAAATTAACACTAGAGGTTTCCTGTTTGGAGCAGCCAGGATTTCCATTTGTAGACCAGCTCTAGTTTGACACAGCCCTTCAAAATTCATCAACAGTTTGGGTCTTCTGGCTATGCAGTATTCATTGCACCCATTCTGCTCCTGATAAGGAGATTCAGAAGCCCTAACCACAGGGGTAGTATATTCAATAACCATTGCTCTTTAACTGTTTCTGATCTTTATCTCTGTTTCCCCCCAGGTTTCTTTTTCCTCTGGGAGGATCAGTGTTTCTCTTTGAAATGACTTTTCCTTTCAACATTCATCATTCTGGACTGTTCAAGTGCTGTTTCAGTGCAGAAGCTGCTCACAAACTATTTGTAGCAGTTGCTTTTTTGGAAGTTTGCTATTTGCAGCATATGGTCCCTCACTTAAACCACATAACATTCCCTCTCTGACTGGGCACAAGACCCCTGCGCCACTCAACATGCTTCTGGGAGAGCCAGGGTTGACCCCAGACCTCCTGCCTCTTGTTTCATGTCTGACCCTGGGTGAGTATTGCCAGTGTGCTGTAGGACCACAAAACCGTAAGCAAAGTCTGTGAGTGAGTAGTGAGAGATGAACCACAGCCAGGCGTGATTCTCAGGTTGGGGGCTGATCCCAGCTCCAGTGGGTCTGACATGCTCCTGGGACTGCCCTTTCTGCCTGGGAGTTTTACAAAGAAAGCCTCAGAGCACTTGGGAAGATGAACCTGTGATTGAGATAGAGGAACAAGTTAAAAATAGCATGAGGCAGAAAGAGAAAGGAAAGCTACAGGCTGTTTTCATCAGCAGAGGGGTCATGTCCTATGGCTTGTGTGTGTTTTTTACAGCATGGCAATAATTACTGGATGGCTCTTTCCATTTGCATCTCATTATTAAGCCAAATAATGCATACATTGGCCTGACAGTGATTTATACGTACAACTTTTCCCATATATTGGTAGCCAACAGAACTTGTATCTGAGGACCTGCAAAACCCCATGTTACAGTCAATGCTCCTGCCCAACACACTCTGTGGATCCTGGTTGTAATCTCTGCTGGTTCCCACCTGAGTGGTTCCCTGGGGAGAACCTTGCTGCACACCTGGGAGCCCCAGCCAGGCAGGATGCAGCCAGGGCTGCTCTGTCAATATTGACTTTGCTGCAGGCTCTGGAGCCCAGTGATGGTTATCTTGTTCACTAGGTAAGATTAACCCCATTAGCATAAGCGTCTTTGAAGCCATTAAGTACACAAAATCAATGGACTTGAAAAGGAGGGGGGTCCTTTCAAATGGAGGGATGTTATCACCCCATGCAGGTTACACGACCAAGACCTGCACTTTGGACAGTGTACTGGCCGACAACTGTGAATAAGACTTCTGCAGGGTGATCTGTGTCCACCACACTTTTTTGCTTCCAATATAACTGTCTCATCCTCTCCCCTGCATTCTGGGCACAGCAGCTCTCAGGGTTTTCTTTGCTGGTGTGGCTGCGCAGCCCTGCTTTCCCAGGGATAAAAGCTTTCCATCTGTAGATGTTTGCTTTATGGGAAGGAGCTTTTTGCACGGCATGAAACTTCCCATTGTATTCACAGTCAGTTTTGGCAAACTAGTTCAAGGTGAAAAAACCCTGTCCACAGGCACTGGCACCCTGCACAGCCAACCCCACCCCTTCCGAGAGCAAGGCTCCAGGGCAGGAGCGCTGCCAGGAAGGGGTGGCACAGCCCAGCCTTGCAAGTATGCCCTCAGAGCCACGCTGCTCTGAGGAGCAGGGTTATGTTGGCTCAGGTCATGCCAACTGGAAATTCAGGAGAGACCCCAGTGATGATCTGGCCTGCTAAGTGCAAAGCCCTGGCTGCTTTCCCCAGCAGGGAGGGGGAAGCTCACAGGTAGCAGGATTTCCTACCTTGTGCACAAGCCAGCTGTGTTCCTGGTAATGGAGAGAGCTGGTATTTGGCAACCCTTGAGTTGCCAGAGGGATGGGTGCTTATTTCCCAAGTGAATCCGGATTCCTCACAAGTCTCTTTTCTACCCCATGCTGTCTCTTAGCTCCCCCTTCTGCCAGTGCTTCCCAAATTTTTCTGCAGGATCCACAATATTCATAAGGCTGCTTTCTAAAAAGGCTCTGTATTCACTGCATTTATCCTCTGCATGCTGAACTAAAAAGCGGGAACTTCCAAGGAAAGCAATAACAAACTTTCACTAATGCAGAAAAAGTGCCTGCATGGTGTGAGCAGGTGACATGCAGTGCTTTCTGTTCCCTTAGTGTTAGGAAAGCACAGGATGTGCAGATCTTGCTAGCTTTTGGCTGTGTCTGATGTGAAAGGCTACGTTCAAACCAAGGGGAGGGATTGCAGCCCTAGAAAATCAGGACTGTTGGTGTGGTATGTTAAGGGTAATCGATCTCACCTGAGATGGGTGAGGCACACAGCTGTTCTGGCTATAAAAGCTAACAGGGGAGCAGCCTGGCTACAGAAGGGAGGTGGCTTGTTCTGAGGGATGGGGTATATTGATTCATTGCAGTCTTTAGTAACAGCCCAGGAGCCCCTGTGTTAGAGATGGGATGAAAGGGAGATGAGAAGAGGGTCTCTGAGATTAGATTTAGGGTAGCAGAAAAGTGATGGACTTTAATGAGAGGTTCCAAATAGAATATAGAGAGAAACCTATGTGGGTGGTATCTAGTCTAGGACTGACTCATAGGTGTCTCTGGGGATACAGAGCTTCTATCTCACTGCCCTCACCTACTGCAAGTCATCTTGTGCTCCTAGAAAAAAGGCTCTGAGGAGAAAGGCTTGGGGAAGCGGATGTGCTTGGATGAAAAGAGGAGGCAGGGAGTTACAAAAGCTTTCTTGAGATGAACTGTGTTCTGGTGAGTGTACCCGGTTTCTGTGCTCATCTGACCTACAAAATGAGGAATGTGACAGTTTCCATGCTGCCCAATGCAAACTGAAAGATGATAGCCTTATATTGCTTTCTTACGTTATAAAAATAGGAAAGCAATGTTTATGTTAATAGCTTGGTATGGAACTTAATGTTCTACATTAGAACAAAATACCAGTACCTCTGTTATTAGGAGGTCTTTAGCAACCAGAACAGGTTTAATCATTGAGTAGATAAATCTGCAGTTGGATTAAAGCCTAATTACCCTGTGATGAATCACTGTAATATTTCATACAAAGCACTAGGTTTACAACCAAACCTAAGTGGGGAGGTCTATGGTGTTTGTTGCGCATCAGTGACCCCAGTGCAACATTCCTATTTTAACTTGATTCTGGTGCTTTAAAGGAAAGTAGGGAAAAGAAATAGCTTACCACTTCTGTCAAAGCAGCACAAACATATTTTACTCTAGCTTTTATCCAACTAGAAAATAAGCTGCTGTGTTTTACCCTCTTTGCCTGCTGCCAGAGGTTGTTTCAGGACTGCATTTACACTGCTATCTAAAAGCTTGGCTGTGAGTCTTGCTTGGCAAAGGCTAGAGCAGTGCCAGGCAAGCTGGCTTATGTGGTGACCTTAGGGCTGTGCTGCTGTTGCCAAAAGCAGTTAATTTCTATAAATGCCATTCCTCCAGGCATTTTTGAGAGGCTTGTTGCTAATGACCTGCTGGCTGTGAAGTCCTGCTTCCAGCCGCTGGGTCAGAGGTTTCTCTATGTTATCCAAGGGTAAAGCCCATGTCTATGTCTTTGCTAAAGCTTAGAGATGGAAGCATGGCCCTGAACTTACCCTGTTTGCTAGGGGAAGCAGTTTATGCTTTGCTGGGTTTTCCCATTAAATCCCTATCTCCTAATAAAATACTGGAAGAAAAATTCATTGTTTCTGCCAAATTTAACAGGAAATTGAGAATAAATATTTTACTTCAGCAAGCTTGCTTTTTAGCAGCCCAGGCTTTTCCTGGGGGTGGGTAGACGCCTGCTCGGTCTATCCTTTAAGCCAGCCCTGGCAGAGCAACTCACTGCAGGAGACTGAGTCCTGCTTAAGACCCCACTGGAGCCAAGTTTTCCGAAAGGGATGCAAATCTGACTGCTGTCACATTTTTCTATTCATCTTCTACGGGGCTTTTCTCACAGCTCTGCTTAAATACGAGGAGAGGAATATAACTTTGCCTCTGAACGTGAAATCAGCTTTGTGTAATACCAGTTTGGGGCAAAAAAAAAATAACGTTTTTAGCCCTGGTTGTGTTATTAGAGAGAGATGCCAAGGGCACTGCTGTGCTGTAGGAAAGGGGTCGAACACACAAGAGGGGGTAAATGAGCTGACAGAGAGCAGCAGTCACAGTATGGCAGCTATTTATGAGCTCTGGCCTGGGAACAGTTCTGAGCGGAGGGTCTCTGCTGGTCTTCAGAATTGCTGAGGATATGGCAGTGCTTCTGATCTGTTATGTTTTGTAGAGAGAAAGGAATAGCCATTAAAAGTGACAAAGAGTCTTAATGGCAAATGGGAAGCCCAAATAATAGAACTGGGGGGGAAATGCATTTTTTTTCTGCATCTACCAGAAAACCATCTTTTTAATTCGGAGAAGGATTACTAATGCAGCCCAAAAGCAAAGAAGAAGGCAAGTGATGCACGGTGGAGTAAATAAACTGTTCTGTAATAGCCTTGTTAAAGTAGCAAATGATGGGTTTTACATGTGGATTTTTTTTTGCATAGGTGGCAAGGAGGCTGATGTGGGAGAGGTAACTGGTGCTTGGGAGGGCATAGCAGCCCACTGTTCCCACAATGCAACCTGCATCCCTGGCCAGCCCAGCTGCCTGAATAAAAGCTATCCTTCCCTTCTCCTGTGCAATACGAAATGAAGTCCCAAAGACTAAGTGGGCCCATCCAGGTCCTTTGTGAGGTTGCAAATGGCTGTGGAAGCAGCCAGGGCACAGCAAAAGTTTGCCAGACCCCCAGCATGTGGTGGTGAGTGAGCTGGAGGAGAGGTGTGATCCCCAGTACCATCCTCATGTTCTTGTAGTCAAGGCTGAATCAGAGCTTCAAGAGGTCATGTTTTTTCTAGCTGAAGGGAAAATTCTGCCATATATTGACCTGCCTCTCAGTGCCTGCCAGCTCTCAAACTGGATGTTCAAAAGGTGCACATGGAGTATTTTCACCAGATGAGCAGAAGTCTTCCTAAGCGAACAATATTGTGCTGCATAGTATCATTTTAGGCTTTTCTGAGAAAGCTTCATCCTTGAGGAAATCTTTAGTTTGCCTGTTTCTTTCTCTTCTGTTGCCTGATGGAAGAAGACCCACATCTTCCAGAAGACACCATCAAGCTTCACAGGCCCGAGGAGGAATCTCATTTAGGCAGGTCTCTCAAGAGACTGAAACCAAGGCAGCATTTTATCTGCAATGCTATTCCAGGGTCCTCCAGAGCCATGGGACAGAATCCCAGGGATCAAGCCCATCTCCTTGAGCCCTTTTGCTCCTCAGATGCATGGATGGCTTGTGCCCTCACTCCACCAAGCCCATATCTGGCCTGCCTGTGCCCCCAGTTCTTTCTCCTGAACTTCTGCTTTGGCATCATCACAGGTCTGTCTTGTGTAGCCAACCTACTTGATCTATGATACAGGATCTTAGCAGGTTTTGCTGTAGTCCCAGACTTTAGCCCTGTTGAATGTCCCAGACCAAACAAACTGCCCTCAAATTTCACTTCCATAGAGCAGCAGTTGCTCAGCTATAAGAGAAATGCCTGTGGTGGGAATGCTTTCAGTTCCAGGGACACTGAGTAGGGATTGCTTACTTCACTATTTTTAAAACAACCTGTAAGTTCATCCATGGAGATGGAATTCCCTGTAAAGCTGTAGTTGTTTTTTTTGTTTTTTTTTTTTTTTTTTTCCTAAAACCTGGAGAAAATGCTTTGTTGACTGTAGTGATAGGACAAGGGGTAATGGGTTTGAACTTGAAAAGGGGAAGTTCAGGTTGGATATAGAAGTTCAGGAAGTTCTTTACTGTGACAGTGGTGAGGCACTGGAAGAGGTTGCCCAAAGAAGTGGTAAATGCTCCATCCCTGGCAGTGTTCAAGGCCAGGTTGGACAGAGCCTTGGGCAACATGGTCTACTGTAAGGCATCCCTGCTCAGGGCAGGTGAATTGGAAGTAGATGATCTTCAGGTCCTTTCCAACCCTAACTATTCTATGATTCTGTTTATCTGTTTAGACAGTTAAAAACATCCTGTGTGACCTGCAGGTTTCATCCCACTATGTTCTAGGGTGACTTTCACAGGCTACAAATTAGACTATATTAACTGTCTCATATGGACACCAGAGAGGTAATTACAGCTATAAATGAAATGGTGTTCCTACTGTGACAGCAGTAAAATGCAAAAGAACAACTGAAACCAAAAGGGGATGAATATCAGAAAGAATGAAAAGTAAAGGATCGGAGGGATTTAGACAAATGCACTAAAGGAGGCATCTTTCTCTGAGGGATTTGAAAATGCAACTAACAGCTTCATCAGGGAGGAACAGAAGAAATACTGTTGACTAAAAAGACCTGGCCTTTTTTGTTCTCTAAGCCCCCATCAAGGATGATTTAGGCTCCTTCCTAGAAGAGGGAAAATCCTTTGGCTAATGTTAGTGAAACCCTGGATTTATGACATGCAGCTCTGCAAATCTCCTTTTTCTGGCTAAGCCATCCTTGGGATTGGCCTGCATGAGGGAGAGCGGGAATGCTGGGGAAAGTTGCTTGTAGAGCTTTTCATGTGGTTTCCATGGCTGGAAAAGCGTGGCTGGGTTCCCTGCCTCCTTGTAAGTGGTCAAAACAGCTGTCTGATCTAAAGCATTGCTTGAACTCTCAAATGTGTTATGGGAAACCAACACTGCAGGGAGAGAGACCAGACCACATGCAACATGCAGCTCTGGGAGAACACTTCGTTTGCTTGAGGGTCTTTGCAATGGACCAAGAAGACTTCATGCTGGAAGCCCTTTGTACACTGCAGGTTCCCAGGATGCTAGTAAGAGACTGTATGGATGCCATACAGGTGATGTTCACATATGCTGCATCAGGATCTGAGCTGCTGCTTTTGTTTCCTCTGGTTTGGTTTCACTGTCAAATGGGAACAGGCACTGATTTGCTTCCAAGGCATAAAGTCCATTCCTAAGTCTCCTTATTAAGGCACCTTAATGCAAGCCCTCACTAAGATACCTAGAGATCTGCTCAATGTTTTCTTGTTCCTCAGTAAACAGTGCCCTCAATTCTCAGGTAGCAAATGAAATACACGAGCTGGAACAGCATCCTTTGCTTGATGTTGTGGAGAGAGAGAAACGTAAGAGTATGTCAAGTCAGGAAAGGTCAGGAGTCCTCCAGAAACAAGAGTGACACCCTCCAAAGTGCACCGGTGGTATTTCCTGAGCATGTGCCACTTGGCACTGTGTGCCACAGCCCAGGCAGTCATGCTGAGCTCCCCTCTGCCTGCACCCTCATCTGCCCACATTCCCAGGAGCAGCATGCTGGATGCCTCTGCGTGCTGACCCCAAAGACAGCTCCTGGGGCTCTGCAGTGTATTGGAGCATTGGGCTGTTCTGCTGTGGGGCAGAGCCATCCCAATGCATTTGCTGCTCCCAGTTGCTGATCTCAGCAATGATGGGATTTTTTTCTGATTGCTCCTGCTCTCAGTGTTTGTAGTTGGTCACCCCTGGGGGTGAGCAGGGCCCCCCACTAGCAGTTTTACTACTGATCAGTCCCACTAGCTGGGTTTGCTCTTGGCTGTGCTCCCCTGTTTTCCCTCTCGTTCCTACAGCTGTGTTTGCAGTCTGATCTGTCCTGCCGAGTCCCTTCCATAAAGAAGTGGGAAGGGAAATGAGGCAGGAAGATACTTTTTACCGAGCTCTCAGACATGAAGTCACCAAGTTATTTGGCTACCTAAGTCCAGCTTTCTTGAACGCACTGGCAGCATAGGACACAGTCTTGACAGACTGGACTTGCTTGCTCTTAAGCAGTGCACAATGCCCCTTTGTGTGGGGCTCCTGGACCGGCCAGGTTAGGTTTTGTTTGACAAAGCCTCTTTAAATTTTATTCACTTTTTTCCGTCATGGAGTTGTGAAGAAAAAGATTTCTTTCTTCTTTCACTTAAACCTGACCCAGAGTTTGTGCAAAATAGGTCTGCGGCACTAGGGCTAAGTTGTGAGTTTGCAAATAAACCTGTAACCCAGGCAGCCTGGGTGTTTTGCAGTCAAATTTGTGGACAACAAAAATCCTATGATTTCAAACCTAGAGAAAAAAGATGGGGCTGTGGAGGCAGAGAATTACAATTTACTCCAGCATCTCCTGCAAGCTCTGTGTAGAAAATTACACCACTGTTCTCTGTGCAGCTTCCTTTTGGGTCAAGTGGCATGAAGCAGTTGCAAGATGTCTTGAAGGAATGGTGTAAACCTCTCCCCACATTTCCAAGGTGCCTGAGGTCCTCTCGAAAAGAGGATGAGAAAAGTGAGGGGGATGGAGGGAGTTTCCTCTGAAAAGGGGAATCCAGAATGAGAAACACATTCAGTCTCTCCAAACAGCAAAAACACATGCGCTTTGATTCCAGGAGCCAGACCATGCGTGCCTTATGTGCAGCTGCCCAGATTTATGTCCTGTTATTCTCTAAGGCAGTTACTGGAGTTTGTTGTGGGGGTCTGCATGAGTGATGCGCAGGTTGCCCACATAGCCTGGGCTTCTGAGAAATGACATAGTGCTAGCTCCGCCAGCGCTTGCCATGTGCTGCGGCTGGGAGCAGCTGGGCTGGAAAACCAGCACGGAGGAAATCACAAGTTAGTGAGTCACTGAGGCTGCTGCCAGCCTGTCAGGAGTCTCTCCATAACTCAGCTTTCATGTGCCTCTGCTTCGGCTCTGAAGCAGGCTCAGATGCCACCTTGAACAGCAGAATGGTCACTAGCAGGTGAGGAAGGAGTGGGAGCACGTGGACAGACAGGCCTGCCTGACAGACTTGGTTTTCAGTCTCCTGTCCCAAAGGCAGGCGAGCACTGCGGAGGGGAGAAGTCGCCCTGGCAGCCCTGACCACCACTTCCCATACAGCCTGTAATGCACCCCCAGTGCACCCCATCAAAGCTCAGCAGAAATGTTGACCCACACCCCTATGCCCTGCCCAGGGAAAGTGCTGCCTGGGACATGGCCAGGAGCACACTGTTGCCAGGATACTTTTAGCCAAGCTGCAAGCATCAATATTGAGGTCTTCCTAAAGCTTTTTATGACTTTGGTCCAACTATGAGCTCCAAGTGGTTCAGGCTTTATATGTGCACTGGGAGACCACTTGCAGCTGCTCTGGCCCAAGAACACACTCCTGTGCCTTGGGCTGGACTGCATTTACATCGTTTGCATCTGTGAGAACCAGGAGAAGGCTGTTGATGTAAGTATATTAAACAGGCCTTCAAGCAGAAGCTTTGCAGCATGAAATTCAGGATTTCATGCATTAAACCAGCCAGTAGAGTATGGGCTTTGCTTTCCAAAGTAAGGGCTGTGCTGCCCATGGCCCCAGGGTGCCTCCTACATGCAGAGAAGGCTTCTGGAGACCCAGCTGGAGAGTAAAGCCCGGGGACAAGAAGGTAGTGTTGTGCTGCTGGGCACAGAGCTGGCAGGGACAGTGCTGCCGTCTCCTCCACTGCCTCCTTGCTGTGCTGCAGAGCCTGGCTACAGCCCCGGGGCTGCCCACAGCTGCTCCTGCCAGCGCCCCAGAGACAGCCCCAGCTCATCCCACCAGCCCACAGCTTTAAACGTCTCTCTTCCTTAATCCTTAACAAGTGAGGAGCAGGATGCAGAGCAAACCATTTCTAACTGTTTGTGCTGGGGGCTCTGGGATGGGTGTTGCTCACCTTAAAGCAGTGGTGAAATCCAGAGGAGGCAGAGGTGCTAAAATACTCCCTGGCGGAGTATCCAGTGCTGTTTTCTTTGGCAGTGAGAGAGGGTCCATGAGGTGCAGTTTTGCCTGTGAGCAAGACCAGGTATTTTCAACATCAAAACAGACAAAAGAGCAAGAAGTGTTTTTTGTGGAAACACAGTTGGATAAAGCCTACATTTGGGATTTGTGCACAGAAATGCTTTTACTGCTTTCTTTTACAAAAATGGAGCAATAATTCTTGTTTCTGGGCTAGAAGCTTTTCAAGCAATGAAACGATTCCCTTAAAATCCCAGTTTTAAAGCAGGCCAATCTGCCCTGAGTTCTTGGATGCGTTCTCACTCCATTTTTCAGCTAGGTCTGTGCAGCACATGTTCCCTGCAGCAGCAAATGAGGGGATTGCTGCTGCACCGCCCGGGAGGCAAGGAGGGCTGGGTGATCTGCCCAGGGCTCCCTCCCAGCCTTCCCCATCTTCAGACTCACTTGTGCTCATACCACCAGTGTGTGCCCAATTTGCTGTTGGAGGAACATCCCCTCCACGCTTTGGTTCTCAGCTGGTGACAACCAGGGAAAGATCACAGTGCCCAGGAGAGGTGCTGGGGAGGACACTTGACAGCAGGGTGAATTCTTAGCCAAGAGTAATGCTGCTTTGTGTTTCTGTTCTTTGATCAAGTATGCTTTAAATTGACACTTGGACTTAACTTGCCTTAACTTCCATGTGTAAACTAGCTTGATGTAGACAGGTCCCTTGGACTGCTCAGGGATGCCTCCAGATGAGCTCTGGTGAGTCTCGATGAGGCAAACTCCATAGTTTCTACCTGTCTGCTCACGAGAGGCACCCACTGGCATCTCTTCAGCTGCCCAAAACTCTACCCAAAAGCCCAATTTGGGACCTCCAGGTTTGAAAATTTGGTCTCATGTTGGGCATGGCAGTGGGCAAACTTCCCAGGTGGTGTCAGAAATGCTTGCAAAGAATAAGAAAGTCCCTTTCCTCAGTGGCTGCAGTAGTGCTGTCTGACATTGCAAGCTGGTCATTGATTTAGTGAAAAGGCAGCACAGCCAAAGCTTGCAGTGACTGAAGCCATTTATGCACTGGGATCACATTCTGTGGGTAATTCGGGAGAGGAAAAAAAAGATAGAGTATAAATGTAAAAAAAGGATAAAACAAATATACTTTGAATTAAGGCAGTCCCAGGTATCGTGTTGATCTGTTGTTCCACTGTGAAATGTCAAATTTCTCATTTTTGAATGAGCTTAGTATTTAAAAAAACCCCACCATAATTGAAACAAAAAGGAAACAAAATCTTTTCTCTTGGATTAAGTGTTCTGTTTTACCAGGTGTGATTGAAGTTTTCTTACTTTAGTTTTGTTCAGTTTACTGCCTTGTTTTGGAAACAGATTAAGACCAAACCAAACCCCCACCTTTATGCTAAATACACCCAAAAAGAGAGCTTTCCAAACTAAAAACCAATCTTTTCCCATCTGTCTCTGCTGTGACCTTCTGGAGGGGCCCTTTGCATGGCTGCCACCCTGCTGTGGATATCTGCACTCCCCTGGCTTATGCAGGGCTGCAGCCATCTCCAGAGCACATGGCTGGGACACGTAGTGGGAGCAAAGGGAGCTTGCTGCCATGTGTCATCCCTCTGAAAGCCTCACCACAGCCCACATCAAGCCTGGAAACACTTCTCACAGCTCTGAGTAGCTGTAATTATTGTGTGCTTTGCTCTTCTTTTGTATCGGCTGCTTGCTTTTGAATTCTGCTCATCCCATTGCCTGTCCCAGTAGATACGGTCTTCTTCTGCACTCAGTGGCTGCTTCTGCTGCTCAGCAGATGCCACTGTCTGCTCTGGGGTTGCTGCATGTCAACGGAGGTGATGGCTGAAAACATGGCTGGGGACAGTCAGGGCTGTTACCTGAACGGTTAAGATAAAAGCTGGGTGTCTTGGCACCCCGAGGCCACCTCCTACATGTCTGTAGTGAGCAGTACAGGTGATGCTGGTTAAGCACATGACTTCTTGGTGTGAGTTAGTCTTGATCTTCTTACTAAATGCTTACACAGATGTCCTCTGGATCTTGTGAACAGGTGTCCTCTATTGATTTTCATCAGCAGGGCTAAAGTAAAACACTTTTCCAGTTGGAAAAGATGCCTGGTATACTCCAAGCAGATTTTCAGGCCATGTCTGCTCCTATTCAAACTCCTAAGGGTAAATTTTTCAGCATGCAGAGAAGCAGCCACTGCTAGTGGGACAACTAGCATGGAGCTGTTTGCATCCAGCACCTAAGGGCAGAACAGTTTGGGTAACATGGATCCTGCTGGAAGATTACTCTCCCATAGCATCATCTCCTGGAAACCAGCTCAACATAAGTGTTTGAAAAAAAGAATTTCTCTTAGAAGTCCTGCCTGGATGCAGACACCTGTAGCTCTTTCTACACCCACTACCCACAGAGGGTCTGCTGTAAGAAACATTTGGGTGTTGGTGTCCAAGACATCACAGCATCCTCCTCTGTTCCACACAGCTGCATTAACAAAAGGAAGAAATCCATTCTTTTCAGCCATGTTGGACTTTAAACTGCATAATTCTAAAAGGTGCCTTGATGGAGATGAAGATATATGCCTCACAACTTGAGTCAGTCACTGCCAGTAGTTCAGATGGGATCTGTTTCGAGCAGACCTTCCCACCTCCACATTTCATGGGGCTTCTTTCTCCTCCTGAAACATCTGAGCTGGGCTTTCATAGTGGGAGCTGTGGGCCTGACCCACCACTGAGGTCACTGCAAGTAGCAGGTAAAACCCATAGTCCGGGCAGGACTCGGTGTAGTAAGAAAGACTGGGACATTGCACATTAGAGTCTCCTTGTTATAACTGCTTCTCAAACAAACAAAAATAGACCCAGGGGGTATCTCCTGTCCTGTCTTTCTGGCTGGGGTCACCCTGTCTGCTAAGGAAAGAGCTGGAGTGCGTTGGTAGTGCTTTAAGATTGGAGGTATAGGGGAAAATTGCAATCCAGACCACTCCATGGTACCACTTCACGGTACCACTTCACATTTTGATCTGAATTGCCAAATTCTGGAGGGATTTGAATAATAGGTCCTGCACCCAGGCCATCTTTAGGATTTTATCATTTTCTTTTGAGCTAGAAAACCAATCAAACAGCTGATTTAAATTGCAGGTCCCCAAAGGCAACGGACCAACGGAGATCTGGTGAAAATGTAAATAGCCAAAATCTCAATCTATCTCCAACATGACTAGAGCTGTTAGCAGCACATACATGAGAAATGACTCCTTGTCATTCTCAACATACTTTTTACTGTTGAAAATTACTGAAAGTGGTGTGAGCAGGCTAGCTTTGCATACCTCCTAATGCTCTTCATTGCCATCACTGTGATTTCTAATGGCTGTTTCCTAACCTCTGGATTCCCTGCAGCAGAGCAAGGAGAAGGGTATACAAATTAGGCATTAAAACCAATGGGCCACTCAAGGCTTGCAGCCTGTTAATCAGTCTCCTTCAGCTTGCATCGAAGTCAAAACAGCATCCATGGTTTGAGGTCTACCTTCATTCTACACCCCTCAAATTTATATTTTGCTTGCTTTCTCATACCTGAAGGATGGAAATCTCACTCAGAGTGACTTGTTTGCCTTTGAGCAGATGGTGTAAAGTGTTGCCCGTGTGATCCCGCAAAGCAGTCACACAACATCCCAGCTTTGCTCAGCAGAGTCCCTCCCGCCTGGTGAAGCCCGTGCGGTGCGGAGAGCAAAGCCAAATCTTCTCCTTCACGACTTTCCTGTTACAGTTTTTTTTCTCTCTTCTACTTCTTTCGTTTTCCCCATAATCAGAGTCTTGACTCCTTTTTGTTCCATATTCAGGCTTGAGATCAAACAGGCCATACAGCTGCTTTGGTATATTTTTAATCATTTTAATGATTTAATAATTTCTAGAGAAGAGGGAGAAGAGGGAAATAAAAATAATGACAAAGCCAGAAAAATGACACCATTTCTTTAATTCAGGCACAGTTGGGAATGCCTGTTCTTCCCTCTTCTTTTTTTTAATCTTGAGGAAATCATCATGATGATTGTAGCTGATGTACGTTGGCAAAGCATTTAAGCAGACAAGTGCCTGAAAGCATGAATGTCATCTATTTTCTTCTTTTAGGAAATATGTTATAGCGATTAAAGCTTTTTCATCTGAAAACGCAAAAAACCTGTTGCAAACACCTCATCCCTGTGAGACAGGTAGGGCTTGTGTGCTGGCCAGGCAAAGGGAGGTGGAGAGTTTGGGCAGCTTTCCCAGTGGGACACAGGGAATAACCAAAAAAAGATCAGTCTCCCCTTCAAAGATGGATGATATTTTCCATTAAAAATCCATCAGTTTCTCTCAACTGCACCTTGTCAGGAGATGAGTCGCTGCCACCACCCAAGGCACTCAGCAGAGGCGTGATCTCATGCCAGGCTCACCCTCCATCTCTGAATTTTGAGAGGATCTGACACCGATATTTGACGTCCTTCCAGTTTTAATGAGTCACAGGCTGAGCTTGTGGGAGGAAAAGCATGGCCAGGAGGTGCGGGGGGGACAGCCCCCACTCTAGGGAAGGAAGCAATGCTGGTGGCTTTATTCACAGGTCACCTGCGTGTTATGGAGGATCTTCAGCTTGCCACGAGGTCTGATTTTTCACTCAATGTGGCACCATTCATGCTCTAAAAGTTACAGGCATCTTTGGTTTATGCGTCAGCAGCAGGCCGGAAGATTATGTGCAAACTCATCCACACTATTTATTTCCAGAGAGAAGGTACTCATCCTGCCAGCCATCTCTGGTAAGATGTCTTTTTGTGAAGAGCGATGGAAGATAAGAATTTAGGATGTCATTCTACTTCCCTTATTTAAATACACATGAAAAGTTTTCTGATTGTGGAGAGGTCGCTTGAATCTACACAGTACATACTATCACCTTACTTTTCATTTTGTAGTGTAAAAGTTAAAAACCTTAAAGGAGAAAAGTTGATACAAGCACAGTATCCAAATGTGGTCTATAATCCTCCTACCTGCATGCCATTGCTCAAAACAAATGCATTAATGTATTTTGTGCTTCATAGTTATGAGTTGCCCTGAGCATAATCACATCAGAATCAAATGCACCTGCAGAAGATAAGGTTGCTGATACTGTTTCCCACCCTTTCTCACTCTGGCTGCTAGTTTCACTGCAATCATATTTATTACTCTCTCCTAGTTTCATTGCTGTTTCTTTAAAGATTGCTTTTCCATATGGATAGATTAAGTATAAGGTTTTTTTAAGTGGTATGCTTTGCAGAAATGAGGCTCAATGACAAAGCTGGCAGTCATATATGTGATCCAGTGAGTGAGAAATAGCAGGGAGAAGTGGATTGCAATCTCCCAAAGGGAGGGGAATTCCTCGGAGCAGAGTCTATTGAAGTACCCCTGTCTCCACCTCGCCTGCCCTTTAATCAAGCGATCATATCAGCCCCTTGCTCCTTTCAATGGGGGAAAATTTGCAGACAAATTCCTGCCAGCAGGACGTTGGAGCTCTCCTGGGTGGTGGGATAAAGATACTTGTCACCTCCATCCAGTCCTGCCACTGGCTCATGCTGGGAGCGTGGCTGGGGAGCCCCATGCTGGCTTCAGGGCTGGTCATTTCCAAATTCCCGTCAGAAAGTGAAATAAGACCCAGCTCCCTAAAAGCTCAGCAGACCCACTGACCAAGACAAACAACTGTGTAAGTGGTCCCATATGCTGTAGGTACATTAGGGGGACATAAATTGTGCTTTGTGCTCGCAGTGGTAGTGGCTTGCTCCTGCTGTGGAATTGCTCTCTCCTTTTATTTATTGGAGGTGCAGCTACTCTTCCCAAGAGATGTGAGAATGGCACTGCAGCTCTAAACCCAGGATCTTCCCAAGATGACTAGCCAGGAGAAATATTTGAAGTGATGCAAACACACCAGCATTTCAGGTGCTAAGTGTTTTCGGTGGCAGGACCACTGCTGTCATGGGGTACCTGCTGGGCAGCAGCTCTCTTCTCCAGTCTTTGTCCCTCTACCACTCCCTCATCACCAAATGAAAATCATATGGGCAAGGATAAACAAAGAGCCTGTTCATACGAGGGAAGTTTTGGGGGCAGAAAGGACTGAAAGCCTCAAGATACGGCAAGGCTTAATGCCATAAATCTGATTAATTTACCTTGTGACAATCATAACAAAAAAAAGCGAGGGCTGGGAGCCGGGGCTCGGCTGACCTTTCGTTTGCACTGAAAGGCAGCACAATAGGAGCTGGGGCTGGTCAGGAGAATGACCCTGCCTTTCACTGCTACCTGCTGCTTCCAACAATGCAATCAGACACAGCTTTCGGGGTGATGAAAAGCACATTCCTGCCAAAGGTCCCTTTTTCCCCCTGCCCTGGACAGAGCCAGCCTGAGGGGGTTTGGCTTCAGCAGAGCTGGCTCTGCTGACTGCATAAATGGTCATCACTCACTAACATTAATATCCAGAAGGAAAAACTCCCTGGGGAGCTTCAGGTCAGACCCTGCATGGCCACGTGTATGGCTATGCAGGAGGTGTGGGGAAACTCTGGGCTGAACTTTTGAGGGCTCTTGTCCTGCCTGCTGCATGGTGCAGAGCCAAAACCCCAGCCTGTGAGGTGGGATGACCCTATGTGCACAGGAGTTTGCTGTACCAGAGAATGCCCTGGCCACAGCTGAAGGCAGCAGCTGTGGGAAAGAGTTTTTCTGTGCATACTCTGGAGAGCATCTTCCTTCCCTCACACTGCCCAATGAGCATAGGATTCATTCCTCTCTTGACCCTTACTAACCATGCCCTAAAGCACACAAGGAGGGCATGCATTACTTTCAGTAGCAGCAACACATCCTTGTGGGAACATCTGGCCTGGAGGCATCCCAGAATAGGAAACAGGCTGAAGTTTTGCTCAGCAGAAGTGTATTTACCTGGGAAATTAACCTTTGTGGTCAATACTTGTTCTCCAGGCTTGTCTTTGTTTCCAGCACCTGTTTTACCCTGAGCAGCAGCCATTCCCACCAGGTACAACGTTTTGCTTGATTGAAGTGGGACCTGAGAGACCTGGGCGTGGGAGACTGGAGCTGTACATGTGCTCCTGCACCCAGGATCATCCTGGCTCTGCTCCCTGTCAGGAAAGGGACATGGAGTAGTCTTGTACCCCTTCACATTTCAAGCTCTGTTTACACTGCAGTGGTTTGGCTTAAATCGTTTTCACAGAGTCTCCATCACAAGGAAAGTTTGGGGGATGTCATAGCTTATTTTGGATTTATCATTGTAAAAACAATAATGAAAACTTAAAAATGAGTGGAAAAAACTTCTAAATCTTAATTGGACCATATACCAGTCAGGCAAAACATATTGTCTGCTTTTAAACGGATTGGCTTGTACCTCCTGGTATGCATCAGAAATGAATAGTTAATGAAGGTGTTTTGACTGGAACATCTTCTGCAATTTTTGGTTGTGGAGGCTTAATTGCAGACTAGAGTATCAGACTTTCAGAAGGTTTGGGAACAGAGATTGATTGGGGTCACCAGGCTATTTGGAATAAAATCCCAGCCCTTATCTCCCAAATGCAGTGTCCAATTGATTTTCTCTGGACCATTACACACCACACAGTGCCCAGAAGGGGGGCGGTAGAACATCACACTTCTCAACATCCTTTTGTGGGTTCTTTGGGAGACACAGCTTCTCCCCATAAGGACTGAAGAATGGGTGATGGAACTATTGTGGCAAAGGCTCAGCTGTTTTCCAAACTTGGGCTGTACCCAGAGAGGTATTGCTACCCCAGGACTGAGTTTGCAAAGCACCCAGCCACACATGGTGGGCCTGGGTGATTAAAAACACCAACTGCTGTTCAAACAAATTGAGCATTTCCATACAAATTGCTGAATTCCATTTATAACAGCATCATCAGCCTGCAAAACTGGGAAGAGCTTCAGTCAGTGAGCAGAGCTGGAAGAGATGGAGATGCATGTGGTGCAATTTGCTTAACAGGAAAATACTTTAAGGTTGAGGAGAGCTCTTCACACCAAAGCTGTAGCTCATTATCTACCAGGTCCCAGGAAGACTGTATTTGCCAATCAAATGATTTTTAATCAAATTGCCAACACCAGCCCTAGTTGCCCTCTTTCCATGCAGCCCAGGGCTTTACTGCCCTGGGAAAGCAGGCTTTGACATTCTAGCCAGCCATGATCATCCTTTGCTGCTGAAGCTCAGGCTTTCTACATGGGATTCCTGGCATCTGTGTTTGGTCAACGAGTTGTCCCCCTTTTCTCCAGACTTCTGATGGGGGCAGGCTCGGGTGCAGCCTCCCCAGGAACAGGTTTGTTCAAACCTGGGTAAAGCCCAAGCTGGGAGGGGTGGTTGGCAGAGGGGACCCACTCGCTTGGAGCCCTCCCAGCACGCTTTGTTCTGCAGCCCCTAATCCTTCCCTGTGTGCTTCTTGCCTTTATGGTCTTCCACCTACTTCAGGTTTGGGAAAAGCAGCTTTCCCTTGTGCCTCCATTGATTTACCAGCTCCAGGGTCAAGCTGTTGCTCTGGGAAATTGGCAGCAATGACATTATTTGGGCTGAATTTTATTGTGTTCATTAGGAAAAGTCAGCAAACAGAGTTGAGTGCCACGTCAAGTATTGCCTTTGACTTTCTACTGCAGCCATTTGGGGTCTGTTTTGTCCTTGGACTGAGAAAGCCTCTGTTCTGGTTGAGTCTTTGTCTGAGATGTTGAAGGTTAGTCTGAGGAGAGCCGTCTGAGAGACCCTGTTAATCCCTTTTTTTACCTTCTGAACAAGAAAGTCAAGTGTTTTTTATAATAATAATAATTTGAGCTAATAAGTAACATGCTGGCTGGAGCTGCAGCTGCCTGGGGTGGAGCAGATTTGTTTTCTCCATCTAATTAGAAAGCCTTAGCTAATGTCACACGTCTTCACCTGAAGATTTTCTGGAGAGGTCCAGACTCCCACAGCTAAATCAGTGCTGGCTCAGGGTCCAGGCAATAATGCTGGCTTTCACCAGAGCTTAGACCCCTCCGTTCATTTCTACCATTCAAACCCTGCTCTGTCCTTGCTGCTGAGCACTTTCAGGAGAACTTAAGTCTCTGGTGTGGCTCCAAGGCAGCACACCTGCGCATGAACCAGCCAGGGGTGCTTTCTGAGGGTAGGTTCCTCTTCCTGTGGGTAGAAATGTTTGTTTTATTATGCTTCTAATTCCTCCACGCTGCATTTCTGCCTCATCAAAATACATTAGCTAACTAAATTGTTGTCAGTGAGGAAGGTCTCACTTCCTTTCAGGAATAAAAATTCTTTAAGTCTGTGGGAAGATTGAAAGTGTGGTACTAAGTAAAAAAAATCCTACAGCTGGGGAAGGCAAATGCCTGTAACTGTGTTCATTAACAATGTTGTATATCATCTAAATGAAAGAAAGCTTAAAGGCTTAACGATTTCCTTCTCACCAATGCACACTGTTGAGTGCCAGCTCAGACAATGAAGAAAGACTAACCTGTTTTATCTCTGCCCTGCTTTGATGGCTGTTTTGCAAACACTTCAAGACAGCATTCAAATTCCTATAAAATTGATTTTTGGTGGAAGCTGAAGAGAAAAAAGCCAATATTTTCTACTGAGTGACTTTTACAATGAGATTAACTTCACAAGACCTCAACTTTGGCCCTAGCTGGCCTTGACAATGCCTCCCTTTCAAGAAGGTGATGCAGCTATCTATAATTAGCCATGGCTAGTTAATAACTCGTCTGTTAGTGTCCAGGCCCACAAATGGAAGGTTTCAATGTACAAGGAACCAAGGTTAGGCCAACAAGGATAAAGTCATGTCTATTTCAGTTTAATGGAATTCCATTTCCATTGTTGCTGCATTTTATTTGGGCAGTCAGATAGATAGCTGGGCTTTGGGACTGCTTTCGGAAGGCTTACTGTTTCCTGCAGCTTGGGCTCCCTCCACAAGCCTCTCTGGCCATAATGTCATTGCAGTAGATGGTAAGAGCAATATCTTGCACTCTTCTAAGCTTGATTTCCAAATTGTTCAGTTTTGTCAGTGGTAGCTTTTTTAAATATCACATTATTGCTTTTAGCATCCCCTGACATAATGGGAATGAATGGAGCAGAGGTCTCCAGCACTGAGTAAGGGCATTGCCCTGAATCCCCGTGTGGGTCCTCACCCTCCACTGCAGCTCAGAGGAAAGGGCCTCTCAGTTTGCATTCCCATTGCGGTAGGTGAGGGCCCTTCAAGGACAGAAGCCAGGCTTTTAAACATAGTCTTTCACACTCTTTTGAGGAGATGCTGTGGCCCTGGTTATTACTTGCTGCCTTTCAAATCAAAGATAAAACCAAGGTCCTGGTGCTAGTGCATCTTGGAAAGATATTCAATCTTTGTTTAAAAATGCCCCCAGAGCTTTGAGGCATTTGGCACAGGACGGCTGAACTTCAACTGGCTTGGAATAATCATGATTATCCGGCACCTTGCCTCATTCGTGATGAAAACTATCACATAAGCCAGACTGTGCTGTCAAATGCAATTCCTACAGGTGCTAGCACCAGTTCTAGCTAGCAGTGAGAATTGGGAAGGACTCTTGTCTTGGTAAAGACTGTGATATTTATTTGCATGACAATCATTAAATACCAGAAGTGTGCATTTTTCCATTTTAAAAACACAAAGAAAACTCACATGTAAAATCACAACAAAACTGCCCCCTCCCCTGGAACTTTTTGGTTTAACGTTCCCTTGAAAATTTCCCTCCTGGCTTTAGCCATGGGAAAGAATTTTCTCCTTAATGTTGTTTTGGTCAGGGAAAATAATAAAATAATCTTTGTTTGCATGACTAGGTCTCAGTCATGAAAAACTGAGCCCAAAAAATGCAGCTGAGAGTTTCCTCTGACTGCAGAGACTCAAACCGAGGAATGTTATTTGAGAAGATGTATGCTCGAGTGGAGTGGGGTCTGGAGGGATTTGAGGAAGGAGAAACCCCTTGGAAGCTCCTTGTTTCTCACTGAGTGTTTTGTTTAGTGCAGAGCACTTGAACCAAGAGAGGTGCCGAAGGCCAGGACTGTGTCACATAAGGCAGCGTGTGCAAGCCTGCCTTTGCAACACTGCCTACAGGGAGCTCTGGAAAACAAAACTTTTCCCAGGCCACACACCTCTGGATGGGTGGGAGCTACTTCTTCCCCAGTGCTTCCAGTGGGAGCTCAGACCATGTCAGGACAGGCAGCTTTGTGTCCTCTGTGAGGACCAAGCTGCATGTCATCCTACATCACCAATGTCCAGCCTGTCTGTGAGTCATACAGGCACTTATCAAGGTTTTGCATGATTCCTCAGTATTCTCCGAACCTCTTAGGCTTATAAGGCCAGACAGGAAATCTTGTAGAAATGGTTTTTCCTGTCTGAATCTCAGCCAGGCCTGTTTTAAGGGCTACCTGGAAATAGCTGGAAGATAATCTTGGAAGAAAAAATTCCCACAGTTTGAGCCCTGGCTAGGGACTGGAAGCTGGACGAAGATTAAGTCTGATTTTGTCAAAACTTAGGATGTCCTGGGGTATGTAAGAGAGTGAGTATATGAACACTAGCATCCCCTCACTGCTTTAGGCTGGGCTTTCTGAAGGATGTGAGTGTCAGATGAACTCAGCTCTCCCATGCTCGAGGGACATGAGAGGTGAAGTCCACATGGCTCCTCTGGAAATTCCCCCACATCCTTTGGCAGAAGGGGGCTTTCAAGTGGTGATTCCCACCTTTCTCCTTCTGGAAACCACATTAATTTTCCTCATGTAATTGTGCTTCTCCTGTCCTGGCTTCAGGCTTTCCAACACTTAGTTCATCTTCCTCTTTGGCCACATGGTGAATGCCAAGCAAGCTCCCCGCACCAGGAAGGATTGAAAAGTTGGTCTTTTTGCCCAATAAACCCAAAGCAGCTTTCAAATTTGCTTCCAAACCTCCTGCCCATAGCCTGACAACAAAAGTTAAATGCTGTTAACACCATTGGTACAGCTACCCTATGGAGGCTAGTAGCTATTGCTGGTTTTCCCACTGGAAAATACCACCAATGGACAAAAATCTTGTATGTTTCAGGCATTTGGCTCTGGTAGGGTACCAAGCATGCAAAGTCATTTATTGCATGAAGACCAACCTAAGCAAACTAAATTCCAGTTTCCATGATTAATATTTGAAGCACAGATAGGAAGGCAAAAACAACAGTTCAGACCTAAGCTGTAAGCATCTGAACTTGAAAAACGTCCACCATTCAGAATTCAAGAGCACTTTTGAAGCTGCCTGTAGAGAAAATAATTAAAGAGATGAAAGATACAGTGACTGATAGTAATAAATCATATGTAGCTGTCTTTGCCCTCTCAGGGAACATAAATCACTTTTGCCTTTAAAATATGGCAACAAGCATTCTTCCCAGATTGCTTTGAATTTATTAGACAAGGTCATTAGAAATGTATTGGGGCAAAATCTGAATTTATTAACTGAGTTACTTAATAGTCTGATTGTTCATATAGTGATGGGTATATGCTAAGGGTGAGAAGGAAGACAGCCAGGCATGCAGGTTACTAGACAAGAGGTGCTAAGAACTCCAGAGGCAGACCACTGGGTTCACCCATAGTGCAGTGGGCATGGGAGCAGCACAGCTCTCCACTGGGTCCTGAGCTCTGTGGTGGGGTGTCTGAGATGGTTTCTAATTAGCATCAGGTAGGTGTGTTTGTCTCCCTGGTAATTGGGTTTAAGTTGGCCTGGGTAGCTTTCGAGAAGGAAACTGCTACAGGGGTTGCAGCTGGGCTAGTCCAGAGCTTGTTTTAGGCTTTTCTGTGTGTGCTAATTTGGGAGGGCAGTTGGGAAGCCAAGGGTCAGACAAGTTCAGCTCTGTTCCAGTCCCTGCTGGGACCAGCCAGCAGCACACACATCCCTACGCTGCAGGAGACTGTCTTTTATGGACTGACTGGCTTGAAGTCAGCTGAAGTTTTGTTTGTGCATGCAGGAGGCTCTTCTAGCCTTGAGCTTTGAGACATGGAGGCTGAAACTAGGCTGCAAGGAGCTATTCTCATTGTGCTGCCAGGTTCATGTCCCCAATTGCAGGACATGGTGCACTACACAGCATTGCCTTTCCTGACAGGGATCATCTGCCAGGAGAGGCATTTCTGGAAGGAGCTAAACCCAACAGACTCATTTGCATGTGTGCTTCTTCCTCTGGGACAGTATGAGGGAGGAAGCACACAGCAGGTCTGACTCACAGGCACCAAGGACATGTCTGAGATTTTGGTTCTGCAGACCACCAAAGGGCGGCCACCACGGCTGCCACAAGAGCTGGGGTGTGCTCCTGTGGTGCTGCTGAGATAAGGCATGCAGCACCCATCTGGGGCTGTTCAAACCCACTCAGCCTGGGATAGAAGACTCCAAATACGACATTGATCACAGCTTTCAGCTCACTCAGAAGCTGCTTCCACACAAGCATCTGCAGCCTCCAACTGATAAAAACTCATCACATGCATCTTCTATTCACTCTGTTAGCTTAGCCAAACATAGCTTTGCACTTGTTCAGCAGGCAAAGCCTCTGCTGAATCTGTCAGATGGACCAGCATCTTCCTGTAGGTGAAGGGATGCACAAGTGGAGACTTCTGGTGAGGGCTGATTCCTCATGGGATGTTTATTTTCTTGAAACAACAGCTTTTTCTTAGTTTTTCTCCATTTCCAGGTAGAATTTGGAGTCTCTTCTTCCTCTTTCTCTCCGTGCTTGTTCTGCCTGCACATGAGAAGGCAAGTACTCCAAATATATAACAGACTGGTAGATAACCCTTTTTGAAGTTGATGGATATTTTGCTTTGTGACAGATTTCATGATTGGATCCCCAGATTTTTTGCTGTGGCATGTTTTCTCTTTCTCCCTGACAATGGGTAGCTCCAGAGTAAGGAAGAAGGTAAGAGG
The DNA here is from genome assembly GCA_039720435.1 of Amazona ochrocephala. Classification (NCBI taxonomy): domain Eukaryota; kingdom Metazoa; phylum Chordata; class Aves; order Psittaciformes; family Psittacidae; genus Amazona; species Amazona ochrocephala. Next base: position 35,161,052 of record CM077884.1, on the reverse strand, counting down.
AGAAAACTTGAATTCAGTGACTGCAATGACAAACCTCATTAGAGCAACTTTGTGAGGGGAAAATGTCTTGCAGCCTTCACTGCATAACGATGTCCCGACAGACACTATGTCATTGCATCTTAAAAGGTGTTTGAGTTGGACAATCTTTTCAGCAGCATTTTAAGAGGCTATTTAAATGATTAATAAGCTTAATGAATGTGATTTATTATCTCAAAATAAAAAATGTACAGAGGGCATAAAATGTATTTGAAAGGGCTTGCTGTGTTTATTAATGCTACAGGTGTTATATTGCCACATGTTATCAAAATAAATAGGCTTAGTTGTAAGAGAAAAATGTAGCATCTGGTCAAATGTTACACATCTGTATGTGTAACATACGTATATGCCCTGACAATTTGTGCTGAAGGAAGAAGTAGCTGGGCAGAGTATTATTTGGACCTCATATCATAAAATAACACAAACATGAGATTTCACCTGTTTTCCCTGCTCACTAGAGATATGCCTCCAGTATATGTGATCTATATTCTGATTAGGTGACTCCATTACAGCTATTTAATGGTGTTTATTATTGCACATATGAGAATATTTACCTAACGGACAGTACCTAAATTTTCTCCAAATGGGGCTTGTTGGAGATAAACTGTTATTCTCTGCTCCATAGGAACAAGGAGGGACAGCTGCTGGGGTTGAAAACACATGGCTGATACCAAAATCACAGTCAGTTTTCAGCTTTGCAGTTGTTTTCCTTTGGAATTCCTCTTTCCCACATGTAGAGTCTACCTGAAGGCAGAGCTGGAGTTCTGGCAAAATCCTTTTTAGCCAAAGTCCTATTGTTTTTGTCTTAAAAGTTCAAAGAAAGACTGAGACTGCCTTTATTTCCAGTGGAAGTTTTCATTATGGTGAAGTTTTCAGTGGCAAAATGGATTTGCTCAAACAGACCTTATTTTGTAGATCTCTGAATCACAGGGAATTCGTTTATGTTGTTAGAAATTAGGAGGCTTGGTACATTGACTCCTTACTGTCTTTTTGTTAACTCTCTGAAGGTTACAAATGCCCATGCAGATATTCCTCTGCTCAATACAAACACTGTCTGGTCCCTGGCACTGGTCTGAGGGGCTCTGTAGTGCCATAGTTGACTGTTGATGGCAAAGGGGTGCCCAAGCTCCTGTGGCATCCTAAACTGCAGGCTGACTTCAGAAATCTGAGAGTTGACTTTCCCAAGACTCTCCTTCCTCCTCTGTGAAATAGGGATAAGTATTTCCCTGATCTGAAGGCGCTAAGATTAAGGGTCTATGTGAGAAGTCCCATTTCCTTCCCAGGACTTATTCTGTTTGTGCTCTTTTGGAGGACACCAGGATGCCTCTTGCCTTTCTTGCTTCTCCATCTTGGGTGCCCTGGGAAGGACTGCTCCCAGCCCTGCTCTCAGCTCAGAGCATGTCACTGCTAAGCATCTCCATGGCATCTGTCACTGCACAGTAACTCTTAAAACTGAAAGTTGCCATAGAAGCAGAGCCTCTAAAGGAGATTGGATTTCTTTATATGTAAGTGTTCATTTTCAACTTGCATCCCTTGAGCACAAGTACTGAGCAGACAGTTGCCTGTGTCAGAGAGGGCTGTGGCCCCCTCCTGCTGCCCTGTAGGTGCTCTACCCCACACCAAGGGCCCTGCTCATGTTGCCAACATTGCAATTTTGGCATCTCCTGGCATTTATAACTTTCATTAAAATAAGCCCAAACGGAAATTGCATTCTGCCTCCTCTGGGGTTTCCATGGAGCAGATCTAATTATCTTTCTTTAATATCACTAATTGGCGAACTTATAGCCCTGGCTGTTCAGCCCACTCCTCCGCACTCCCTTTATCCCTTGCACTGCCCTGGCCTCTTGGGCTGGATGGGATTTAAGTATGGTCTGATGGTTTGTGAAACCACTTTGACTTCTTGCCCTCAATTCGCTCGTGCTACCTGAGCTCCTCGACCTGTTGACAGAGGAGCTTTCCTTTGTCTTTGCAAATTGACACAGCTGCACACTTTGCAAACAGACTCAGATGTTGAGCTTTGGGCTGAATGGATCCTTCAGATTAGTGCAGGGAAGAATTAGCTTTAAAGATGCTAAGCTGGAGCCAGCAGCAGGAGAATGGAGTGAAGCTCTTTATCAGGATTCACTGCCATAGAAAGGGGCTCCCTTGCTCTGGTAGTGATATTTACTCCCCTTTGGGGAGGACATTCCTGGACCCGATAGCTCATCATGACCCTGTACCGTGGACTGGAGTTAATTAGCCTACTGTATAATGGGGAGATTCACCTGGAGATTACATGGGGTGATCTCTCACCACACACACTGTTTGCTGAGTGGTTTGAGGCTCTTGGCAAGCACAAAAGCACAAATGCAAGCAGCAGAAAATCTGGCATAGGGGGATTGCTGCCACAGTGCTCAGCAGAGCTGCAGGCAGGGGCTGAGGTTCAGCCCTGCCATGGTCCCACTCTCATGACATCCCAGTCCCCCATCCTCACCACATACGTGGATATGGGGCATGTAAGTCCCTGCAACTCTCTTTTGCAAATGGCTTGGAATGTTGGCCACAGAGATGCATTTCCCAAAGCTGGAGCAACCAGCTAGAAATGAAAGGTGATGGTCAACTTTGCCTTGCAGTAAAGCCAGGCTGTGGGCAGGGAGAAAGTGTCTGTCTCAGGCGAGGCAGGGGAAGTCATCTGCCTGCCATTGCCTTGTCTGGAGGTAAGGGGACAAGATCGGCATTGGAGGCAAATAACACTGAACAACTTGTTAATGATTTTACAGCAGGTTAAAGTAAATGCCTCAAATAAAACTATGGGAGACCTTCTGTAACTCTACATGGCTGTAAATATGTATTAACTACTATCAGCAATTACAACTCAGTTTGGGAACAGGTAAAGTGGATGCACACAAAAAGGATTATCCTTAGAAAATGAGTGTGCAGATAAAAGGTATTTAATTCACATTAGCTAATGAGCAGAGGTAGAGGTGCAGAAATGGCATCCCACTCTGCTTTACAGCGCTCATAATGGGGACAGGGAGCAGGCTGTGTGTCCCAGGCCAAGCAAGGGCTGGCCACGTGTGTGCCCAGCAAGCTGAATGGGTGGCACTTACAGGAGGGTGGAAGGGAAGATCCTGGACAAAGTGAACCACCTGCCCCTCCAAAAGAACATGTGTCCACTTGAGTTATACCCTCATGCCCAGTTACTTCATCCTCAGCCAGCTCTTGCAGGGGGCTCAGGACCAGCTCCCATTACCCACTCATTCTGCTCCTGGATGTTATTTTCGTCATTTCTCTCAGGGCCTATGTACTTATATTGCCTGCAGCTGCAGGAGCCGGTTGGACTTGTTCATGATGGAACGTTTGCATTTTGCCCAGAAATGCCTAAGCTGGACCCAGGAAAAGCAAGCAAAGCATCTCTCCTTGCACTGAGCATCTGTCTCTCCTTTTCCTGGCTTGTTACAGTGGTTCCTAACCCTATCCTTTAAAGATAAATGCCTGACTTCCTGTTAAATGCGCCCTGATGCCTTTTCTGGTTTCGAGTCTTGTCAAAGCACTCTCTATTGAATTCAATATTTCTTCTGTTTCTTCTTCCAACCATGACTTTTAGATGTATAACCAAATACTTATTTTTCAGGTTGTGCAAAATCAGTTGGGCTGCGTCAGTCTCACTCCAGAATGCTCATTTCTGCCTTCACATACTTTTTGTGACTCTCTCGGGACTCGCAAGTGTTTCAGCACATAGCAGTGTGAGCACCAGAAGGTGATAAATACTTTGTTGTGACAGCTCTCTCCTCTCTGTCCAAGGACCTTCTTGGTGTTTAGCCACAGCAGCAGCACTCTGACGGAGCCAAATCTTTCCAAGGGCAAGAAAGGCCTCAGTCCTCACCCTGAGCCCTCCATCAACTGCTCATCCCCTCTTCCTGCCTCAGCTCCACATCTGTCATTAACATGTCTTAGATATTCATTCCTCACTCTCGCTGGCATTCTTGAAAGCTCAATTTTCAATTAAATGTTAACTAGTGTTTAAAGGCCAATCATTAGTGAAAAGCATTGGAATATTTTGTCCTCTGCATCTGTTTCTGGTGAGCTGATTCTCCCACTAAACCAAGTAGGAGTTGCCAGTGGTGGTCGGTGATGCACAGAGCATCTCCCGAGCACATCCCCTGGTGTCTGCCTGGCTGCCTGTGGCACAAGTAAACTCATGCTCCACAACCCATGCCTGGGTTTCAGGCCCCCTCGGGGCAGGATTGCTAGGGTCTCCTGGGCACCCTAGGCTGAGCCTGAAACTGCTCCTGCTCTTTTGAAAATGCAAAGTGCCCTTACAATCCTCAGCCTTTGAGACTGGGAAACAGAGCTGAAAACGTGGTGAGCTAAAGCTGCTTTGTGGCTGCCAGTGCTTTTGTCATGCACTGAGGCTGCCAATGCAATTGCAGCATCCCTTATCAAGTGCCTAGCCCAACCAGCCCATCTGGGCCCAGAAGGATGAAATGCTGCCTGGGAAAGCACAAGGAAAGTGGAGGACAAGGCTACCAGACCATTCTGTAGCCCTGGAAAATTTAAAGCTTAAAACCAGGCAGGCTTCAAGAATAGGGAAAGGACAAGGGATGTCTGGACACTCCTGGGTTATCCTGACTTTCTAAACTTGGGCGCAGGCAGTCTTTTCAGGCTGGCTGCCTAAGCGTATGTGCTCTGCCTCTTCCAAGGTCCCCAGCCCCAACCCACTGTTCTGTGAGCACCAGGACCCACCTGAGCACCCAGAGATTTTCACCCTGATTGAGTGACCTTACCAGTGCCTGTAAGGCATAGACAGGAACTGGAAAGCTCGGGTGCTCCAGTGCAAGCGGAGATGTTGTTTTACTGTCCTACAAAACACATTTATCGCTACAGAATATGACTTTCTCACCTATCTGGTTTTGCTTCCTGACCTACATCTTCTGCTCCAGCTCAGTTAACTTCTGTTCAGCACTGCTTTACTGGTAATTATCTCTGTAAATGACACCTCTTCCAAAGGGCCCTGCCACCATATCTGGTAAAAACCTGTCAGAGGAGAAGCCTGGGTCTGGACTCTGGAATGACTTTTGGTGCAGTAGCAACGTTTGAACACAATGGTATTTCCTTCTGAGATAAAAAAAGGACCCTTCAACTTGTTTTCTCTCCCCCACTCCCTCCTCCTGGAGGAGATATTCACCAAGAGCCACAGATGGGATCGTTTACAGTTTCCTTTTGAGCTGCCTTGGCCCTTTCAGGTTGTTTATTCAAGCTGGGCTCTCAAACAGGGGAGGGTGGGACAAGGAAGGCCTCCCTTCCATATTCCAATTTGGATTGGGGTTGCTGAAGTTCCCCATCTGACAGAAGATGATTGATGAGAACGATGCTGGCTGTAAACCTGGGAGGTTTGGAGACCAGGCAGCTCTGCTGTTTGCAAGGCCTTAAATCCTGGTTGTCGGAGCAATGCGGGGAATGCCATCCTGGGGTAATTACAAACTGACAGCAGGAAAAGCCACTGGAAAAGGCAGGCACTCCAGCATTGTGGTGGGACAGCTGAAGGGGTGGCTGGGGATTTTTTGCTTTGCTTTGCTTGTGGAAACACGCACACTTGGTCCCGAGCTGAGGCCAAAATATGCTTACAGAAAGCAGGGTCTAGAGACGATGGGGAGACCTGCAGCAGAAAATTGCCTGGAAAGCTGCTGGCAGGGCTGAGGATTGCCTCAGAGGGGAGATTGCAAAATCTTTGGGTACTTCCCTCGTGGCAGCGGACTAAATACACACTTGTTAAGAGCATTGGAACCAGCTGGCAACAGTGCTGGTCCACTCTGATGGCCAGGGCTTTCCACAGCCTCCTCTCCTGAGAGCAGCTCTCATTGCGTAAGTGCCAGCCTGTTTCCCCAAAGCAAGGCTTGGTGGGAAAGGCCTCCAGGAGAGGACAAGATCCCCGTTTGACTCATGAGTGAGGCAGCAAGGATGGGAGGCACAGGGGACTGCCATCGCATGTGAGTCGGAACAGTGGCCCTGCTCCAGGGCTCTTCAGGGCATGGTTACAGGGAAGCTAAATTTGAATCTGGTTTCTCCTTCCCAGAGGATGGCTGGCATGGACTGGCACTACTTTTCATTGCTTCGGCTGAACAGGCCTGTCCTGGTGTTAGACTTGCTGAACTGCAGGGTGTGTGGCCTGGGTTAGGTCACCAAGAGCTTTATTCAAAGCTGGAAGCACCCTGAAGCCTCTAGACTGGCAATTTAACAAAACCAGGAGAGCTGGGCTAGAAGAAAGCAGCCAGGGGTAAAGCAAGGCCCTAAACTAGATGTACTTAGAGTAGCTCCTCCAGTTAGACTGGATGACCCCGTGGGCCTGGGGTGAGAAGGAGGGGATTTCCCCTCCCTGTGCCTGTGCTGCTGGTTTAAATCCAACCGCAACTGAGCAGTAAATAGGAGTTACCATCCGGCAGCTGTGGGGTGACCTGTGTGCAGTGAGTCAGTGAGCTCTGGCCACATAGCCCTGCAGACATCTGCCGCAGAGGAAGCCTGGGCTGGAAAGCATATTTTCTTTGGGAATGTGCTCTCATTTGGGTGAGCCCTGCAGTGCTCCCTGCCCACGAGCGCTGCAGTGGCATCCTGGGATGCAGCACTCCTGCACCCTAATGCTGCAGCTGCATTCCAGGGTACAGTGATGCTGCACACTAGTGCTGAAGACATATCCCAAAATGCATCCCTCCTTGCACACCAGCACTGCAGCAGCACCCCAGGATGCAGCTCTGCTACCCAGCACAACAGCAAGTGTCTGCGTGTTGCAGCTCAGCAGTCAGGATACGTGGGCCCAGCAGCAGAGCAGCATCAGTGGGACCATGTAACTAGAGTAGCTGTGGTTAAAAGAGAACCAGTGCTTTCTAACACTGCTGAACAATCTGTAACCAGCTACATAGAGTCACGGTGCTGCAGTTGGTCAGGCTAAGCCTGCAGCAGCTTGGGCACATGCGTATCTGCCTTAGTGACACGGGGTTACTCACAAGGGAACAAGGTAAATGTTTGAGTACAGGGAGGATGCTAAATATCTGACAATTCTCCAGTGTTTCACAGAGCTGACAAACAGAGAGGGTTTTGAGCAGACATTCGAAGGGCAGAGTAGGTTTTATACAAGGAACTTCCTCTCCTGGGCAGATGGGACAAAAGGGGATAAAGCCAAGCAAAACCACACGGCTGCTTATTTATCACTTATATTCAGGAGAGCTGAGGCATACATACCTCCTACTGTGCAGGGGCTGCATAAACACATGAGGAGACTCAGGTCCTGCCCCAGAGTTTCCAGTCTAAAGAAAAAAACCCAAACTTGGAGGAGTAGCAGCTCCAAAATCTCTCTGTAGATCTCCATCTGGTAAAAGAAGTGCAGACAGGGGCACGTTCTCTCCACATCAGCTGCACAGCAAGAGCGGCTTAGATGAACTCTCCTGGCTGGTAATAAAATGATTTTACATATGTAGGAAGCAGGATGTGCAAAGCCCAGGAGTCTGATCTTGTTTCTGAGATCAAACAGAGTCTTATTGTACAGGGGTGTGGAGCTGATGTAACTGTCTAGTGTGCCGGACACAATCGCCGTGGTTACGCAGCTGGACCGGAATAAAGCAAGTCTGTATCTGAACTCATTAATTTTTACAACCAACTGAACCACTCTGCCTTTTTCTTTTGCCTTTTCCATGGCAGAGGACCATCACACAGCATTGGAGGGGCTCCCCCAGCCATCGGCCCCTTGCCTGCGGTGCCGCAGGACAGGGCTGGCATGGTGGGGAGCAGCCAGACCCATGCAGACCCCCTGGCCCAGCCTCCCACTGCGTCCCTGGGGATGCTCAGCCAGCTGCACAGGTCTGTTGCTGAGACAGGCCAGGAGCTGGGGGGATTAGGGATGAAAACCCAGGCTTAACGTGAGCAGAGCTGTTGCTCTGTCAGCTACAGGTTATGTCAATGTTTCCATTAGAAACCCCCCCATGTGCAAGGTTTATAGCTTGGCTGTGAAAGTGCCCCCAATGCTGGGCTCTGGCAAGCCAGGGAAACCCGCGGGTTTCTGCTGAAACATTCAGTGCAGCTGCTCCCATGCTTGCACATTGCTTTTCACCACATGCAAATCAAGGGGGCTTACTCTGCAAGCAGGACTCAGCACGCTGAGCTGGAAGCACCAGGAACCCTGTGTGAACGGTCCCTGCCTGCCTGCAGCCACAGTGCTGTGTCCCCAGGGCAGGGCAGGGCAGGCAGCATTGCCTGGCCAGCTCTTGCACCGTGGGATCCCACGCTCCCAGGCAATGCTGCAATGCAAACAACGAGGTGAATTTACCAAGAGGCAAACCAGGGGGGCAGCATCAGAGCCCAGGGCCAAATCTGCTGGTGAGCTGTGGCAGAATGAGGGTGTGGGATTGGGACTTCTGGTCACTTCCGGCCGTTGGACCAGGACCAGGAAGCCCCCTCTTGCTCCTCTGCAGTAACGATCCCTGTGTTCCATGGTGGCCCTCCCTGGGAGAGCAGTGGAGCATCCTGGTCTAAGCTGATACACAGCCATGGCCCAGGGATGGCGCCAGCCCAGCGCTTGGCAGGAGGATTTTATGCAGCAGCCAGAGCCCTGTAAGAAGCTCCCCTTGCCGGCAGCATGCTGAGCCTGGATCTGACCCTGCCCTGGCTGCTTGCTTCCCGTGGGGGTGCTGCCTGGCCACGGGACAAACGCGCATCCAGGCCTCCTCCCTTCAATCCAGCCCTTCCCACTCCTGGGAAGCTGCTCTTGACACATATACATTTGCCTATTTTCAAGTGCTGCCAAGAGCACTTGCAGGATGAGATTTCACTGTGAGCATGATGTCCCAGAGCAGGCAAGACTGCTTTCTTCCCTTGCTCATCCACCTGGAAGGCTGGAAAAGTAGAGAGAGACAGATGTCAGCAAGTCTCTGGGCATGGTGCTGGGCTCCCCAGTGGCACAGCCATCAGCACTGGCATGAGTGGTGGTCTACTTGCCCAAAGTGACCCCAGCTCTTGCAAATAAGGGATGGGTCTATAAGCAGTCCCTGAAAGCCAGGGAACCCCGAGGGGGTGTCATGGCCCCAGCCTGTGTGCTGGGAGGATGCTGGAGGGATGCTGCTTCCCTGGCAGGTGCCCAGGGAGATTTTGAGGGGATTATGGGGCAAATCTGGTAAAACTAGCAGCATCCATCAGTGTCCAGTAAGGGACTTGGCAGCCCCCCTCCAGCAGTGGGAGGGTGAGAGGCCAGAGCAGAGCCTGGCTCCAGGGGTAAAAGCTGCAGCACCAGCCTTGGGGCATAAAATGAAGTATAAAATACTAAGGAATTGGGGCTGTTCAGCCTGGAGAAGAGAAGGCTGCGTGGAGACCTCATAGCAGCCTTCCAATACCTGAAGGGGGCCTATAGGGATGCTGGGGAGGGACTCTTCATTAGGGACTGTGGTGAGAGGACAAGGGGTAATGGGTTTAAACTTAAACAGGGGAAGTGTAGATTGGATATGAGGAAGAAATTCTTTACTGTAAGGGTGGTGAGGCCCTGGAATGGGTTGCCCAAGGAAGTTGTGAATGCTTCATCCCTGGCGGTGTTCAAGGCCAGGTTGGACATAGCCTTGGATGGCATGGTTTAGTGGGAGGTGTCCCTGCCCATGGCAGGGGGGTTGGAACTCGATGATCTTGAGGTCCTTTCCAACCCTAACTATTCTATGATTCTGTAAGTTTTAGCTTTTTACCCCCATGAAATCAAAGCATCACTGTTTAGATTTATAGGCCATACTGAAGCATATAATGCATTTTAGCATACAGTCTCAGGCTATGACACATCCCCAGACAAGCAGGAGCAGTGCAGCTTGGGCAGGTATCGAGGGGAAGAGGGAACAGAGCAGCTTCAGGTTCCAGTGTGCTCATGGGAACCCTGAGCACCCACTGGACTGGTCTCTTTGCAGGCAGGCTTTCTGCTGCCCTGCCATGTCCATGCCTCTCCAAACGGCAGGCTCCACTCACCCGACAACCAATAGAGAGAGAAAAAAATGGGGGGAGAAGAAAAAAACCAACTCCTTGCCGCTTTGCTGCTGCCTTTCCAGTATGCTTGAGTTACCATGGTTAGTTTTCCACTGTTCTCCTTGACCCCTGCCGCTTTCCCTCATGAGTTAGTGTCCTGGAATGTCTCTTTACGAGGTGCCTAGAGAAGTAAAGCTGACCTGATGCCAGTGCCCCCACACTGAGGACTTTATTAGGTTTTTTATTTTCTGTCTGGGTGCTCTCACTTGCCTCAAACTTTCCACAGCTGCTAGGATTTATTAATGAGGGAGGTTCGTTTGTGTCCTGCCTCCCCTTCCCCTGCCTGGTGAATTGGTGGTGTTGCTCTGCCAGTTACTAATACCTTTTGGGGTGGTTTAGGGAGATCTAAAGGTTTTGCTTCAGCAGATTTTGGAATATTTTGCTTGTGCAGAATCTGCAAAGATCTCTGAAAACCAAAATAAGTCCTAAAGGAAATGTGGGGGCCACAGAGGGGAGCAACCATGACAGGACCATCCTGGTGGAAACACAGGACATGGCAAATGGAGTCCAACCAGGAGATAGCACTGGAACCAGGAAAGCCAAAACCAGCCACACTGCTGCTGCTGGGATGCAACTCCCAAGAATTAAGAGGTTAAAATCATTTTGGTTCCCCAAAATGCATAAATGCTTAAATATTGGAGGAGGGGGAGCCTCCTTGTCTCCCACACTGGAAGGGCCCCATGGCACTGAGCTGTAGGCTGAGGAGGAGGCTGAGGGGTGATGAAGGACATGTGGAGATGTGCTGCATGGGCAGGAGTGATGAGCAAGGCTGAAGGAGCAGAGAGGCCCTGCAATATAAACATGTGGGGGGCCAAAAGGATACAGGGAGGAGCAAGAAGGGACAGACTTTTAAGGCAAGAGGAAAAATGGCCAAATATTTATTTGTCCATAAAGTAAGTCTCCATAGCAATGAAATGGTTCACAATACATTTCCCAAACAAGCCCAGCCGTGCGGCACGCAGGCAGAGCTGCAGGAGGGGACGTGAAGCCTGCCTGGCCACTGCATCCCTGGGGATGGCTGGTCTGGCATGAGGGACACCAGCAGGGGACAGGGAGGGGATGCCACTCGGGGGGCACCATGCAGATCCAACCAATGCCATGGGAGGTGACAGTGGAGTTATTGCTGTGCCGGGGGGAAGTGGAAGGAATAGGTGGAGTTTTACAGTTCTGTGTATCACGACATCTCAGGATCAGGCGAGTGTGTGATGCACAAGCCCAACCAGGGCTAGTCAGGCAAGAACATAGGATGTGCTGCCCCAAAATGCTGGGAAGACAAAGGGGCTGTGTGAAGGGATGAAAGGCTGACTGCTGCCGAGGAGCTGGAGATGCTGCCCAGACTGGCGGCAGCCTCGGCGCAGCAGCACAGACCCCCTCACACCTGGTACATGACTCTGGGGTTACGGGGCACCTTGAATTCATTACTGAGCAAGCAGCATCTCCTGGGCGGGTGCCAGCAACAGCAACACATCCATGCTTTACAGCTGGGCAAGTCTGCATGGACCACACAGGCAGCGGATTGCCTGCCCCAGGAAGCATAGGAAGTTCCCCATGCCATCCCACCCCAGAGGATGGGAGACAGTCAGAAGGGGCCTGATCCTGAGCCCTGAGCTCTGTAGGGAGCCCTTACCTGGCCACCTTTGCCTGCTGCTCTGCCGTGTGAGCTTGGCTGCTGCCTGACCCCAACATATTTCAGCAGCAGCATCGAGCACCACTCCCAGAGCTCATGCTTAGACAAATGTCACTGCAAATAACTTGGCTGCAATACACAGGGACATAAATTCCATTATTTTGATGTCAGCTGCACAATTTGTTCCTGTAACAAGGTGTTTTAACCTCGCTTCATATTCATTGTTCTGCTCGCTTTGATTTTACTGTAAATGACTGAATTTGCTTTTGATGTGGTGCCAGTGCCCCATAAATCTTGACACTCACTGTAAGAAAGGAAAGAGCCCTCCCCACTGTTTGGTTTGCAGAGAGCGGTGGCGGGGGGGGGGGAACGGGACGGGACGGGGGACGGACGACTGCCGGGGCACCAGGATGGTCCCTGCAGGGATCCTGCAGAACTCGAAGCAAGGTTCAGCTCTGAGCATTCACCTCGTTTTTCCCACCAGGGAAACAGAACGTAAGAGGGGAGAAGGTGGTGGGGACGATGAGTTGCATCTCTTTGAAAACCACGAGCTGTGAGCCAGCCTCATTCAGAGATTGACGGCTCCTTTGAGGACCCAGCCGGCACTTACAGCTTGCAAGAAAACCCCAGCCCAAGCGTGATTTGTGTGGTTTGAGGTTTCATCCCAAGCTGCTTTTAAGTGTCTCAGTTCCCAGCACCTCTTCCAGAGTGTGCTGGAGGTGAAAAAGCGCAATAAAACCACCCCCCACAAAACCCACACTTAACTGAACATTTCCAAGCCCAGCAGCACTTGGGGGACGAAACCTTCTATTATTGCCATTGCCTAAATTCCTTCTAACCCCAGCAGCAGTTGGATCAGGCTCCTTCTTTCCAGCCGGTAATGCTGCCTTGGTTTTGCTCCTCATCTGCCTGAGTGTTTCTGCCCAGGCTGCCTGGTAATGCAGCCCAATGAATTCTGGAGGTACCACTTGCGGACACGCTGTTCCCTAGAGCCACCTGCCCTGGAAGTGTGATCCCCCCACCTGAGCCTGGCAGGGATTGAGCTGTTGGCCCCAGCACCCACACCAGGGTGAGGGTCAGACTTGTGACCGGCAGGAAGCTGTGTCCCTGCCACCAACAAACAATAGTTGGAAAGGGGCCTTGGCCTTGGCCAGCCTCCTGGAATGGGGGTGGGAATGGGGATGGCTGCCTGGTGGTGAGGGTGGAGACTCCTCCTCTGCAAGGGAAAGACCTGGTCCTGTCCAGATGCATCCCGGCCAGATGCTTTAGCCGTGTGCTGCCACATACACACATGGGCTTCTTCAAAGGGAAAGGATCCTTCCCCAGGTTATGGCAGAGGAGTGTGGGAGCACAGGCAGTTGGGGTGGTGCCTGGTGTCGGGTGCACAGTGCACAGTGCCTGCTGTGCATGGAGCATGGTGCATGTTGCACAGGACATAGCGCAGTGCCCATTGCAGTGGGGCGCACAGTGCACAGTGCAGGGCGTGCACAGTGCAGGGCGTGCACAGCGTGGTGCTCGGTGCGTGGTGCGCAGCATGCGAGGCCCAGTGCAGGCTGTGTGGAGCGCAGCGCACAGTGCGCTGACCTCTTGTTGCCTCTGGCCCTGAGCGAGGGCCAGGAAGGGAAGTGCTGCCGGTCCTGCTGCTTTCATCGGAGATCTGGAGCACCGAAGCCTGCCCAGATCCTAATCAGTGTGGGAAAGCAACGGCAGGGCCTGCTCTCGCCCTGGCCTGCTGGAGATGCCTTTTATTTTCGTACGCTTTATCACAGCCCGCAGCCCCTGATAAACCACCGTCAATAAACGGAAGGGAGCGTGGCGGCCGGCCAGGGCCGCTCGCAGACGCACGCGCTCGCTGCCGCCCCGCTCCCCGGGGGGACGCCCCATCACACGCCAACTTTCAAAGCCTTCCTTTTATTCCTCCGCCGCCTCCCAGCACAGGGAAAGCCACATGGCCCCGCCATGGCGGACTGGCCAGAGCCTGCCGGCGAATTCCTGCACAGCCCCAGCCTCCCCGTGACCCCAGCCTGTCGCCAAGCCGGGGTCCTGCTCCCAGCGCTCCGCACGAGCTCTCTCGGGGCCATGGTAGCTCAGCATGTGGCCAGCCCCCACCTCGGGGCTGGGGGAGGGCAGTTTTGGGGTGGTTACATCCTCTCCAAGTGGCAAGAAGGGGGTCGCATCCCACTGGAGGGCTCAAGCAGCAGCAGGTCTCAGTGCTTCTCCCCAGAGCTTCTCTCCTGTTGAATTTGAGGATTGCTGGGGTTTGCTGCAAATTGCCAGTTTGGGCTGTTTCTTTTCCTTTCTTTCTTTTTTTTTTTTTTTTTTCCCTTTGCTAAAATTTTGGGCTTTGTTTAGGAAGGTTTACATTCTTCCTGGAGCATGGAAAAATAGGATCCAGGGGGTTGTTTCCACACTGGATCCACAGACTGGCAATGATGAAAGTTAACCCTTTTCCATTCCTGTCTGGAGTTCCTGCGGGTGAAAGGCATCCCTGCTCGGCTGGCTGCTGTCCCGCAGCTCCCGCCAGTTCCCAGCTGTGTGGTGCCCAGCTTTCCTGTGGCCTTATCTCCCCTTCAGCATTTTCCTTCCACTGCAGGCAGGGGCTGGGGACAGGAGAGTTTGCTTGTGTTTCATTTTGCACCGTGACTTACAGTAGCTAATTTTAAGTCGTACCTTATCCCAGCCTTTGCAGAAAGCAGTTTGCTGCAGCTGGGTACCAGGTTTTTGCTTCTACACATGTATTCCCTTGCCGCAGTGGGGCAAGCTGCCTGGGACCAGTGGAGGAGGGTTTTGGTTGCTGCTGGCTCACACCTAACCTGCCTGCACTGCCATTTGTAAGGGAGGCCACCCAGCTGGTGCTGACAGCTTCTGCTGCTAAACTGACTCGATTTGATACAGAAATGGTGCAGACCACAGAACTGTGAATTGAAAGTATATAAATTGCGTGCCACATCACATGCTCCAGAGCTTTGGCTGAATGCAGCTGGTCCGGTTCACCGTAGCCAAGACGCGGTGGATGCCCATGGGTGTCTGTCATCTGCATTTGCCTGAGCACCGCAGGCTCCATAGGGCTGCACAGGAGCCTCTCCTGTCTGCGTTTGGACACTCAGCAGCATCTCTTGGGACTTCCTCTGTAGCTCCAGGGCTGCAGTGGAGGTGGTAGGAGGCAGCAGCCTGGAGGACATCTTCCCCTGCCAGCGTCCCTTCTCACAGGAGCATGCCACAGCATGCTCCCCCCCTTCTTCAGCTTCCTCCCAGCTTTTCATCCCATTTCTCCAGTTTGCCACAATCCTTTTTCTGTCTGCAGCCCCAGCCTTGCATGGCATTCAAATTTAATAAGTACACACTCTGTTTCTCCATGATGGCTATTAATGGGAGCACGCAATAGCACTTTCCAGCCCCACAGTGAGCCATTGAGAACTGCTTTCACAACACTGTCCCCTTGCTCCCTCCACATCCATCCTGCAGCACCCATCCTGGCCCCAGTGCCCCACCACACAGCAGGCAGGGCAGGCAGAGCACCCTGTGCCTGCCTGCAGCTCCCGTCTGACAGCCACTGCTACTCTTCAGTCTGCAGGCTTGTTATATCCCATTGCTGACAGAAATCAAATTGGGCTAACATAGGTCATTCTTGACAAAGCCATATCAGGTATTACTCATCTCTGTGCTAACTTCCAGATGCTCACAAAGCTGCCTCGGATAATTCAAGCCAGCATTTTTCTGGGATGGGGAATGTGATGGCTGGGCTGTAGCCCTCCACTACTCCTTTGTCCAAGAGGAGTACTGCTGGTCTTGGGGTACTAAGAGAGCATCTTCATTGTGCTCTGACAAGTGTTGCTGATGGCTCTGAGATCCCAGCAGGGAGTTGGATCCTAGTTTGCTGCTAAGATGGATCAGGCCCAGCCAGTCTGAAAACATGAAGCACACCATGTAACATTCCATAGTAAAAAATGGAGGGGTTGTTTCTCCTACTTCCATGGTACTTTTGCCTCCGACAGAGGCATGTTATGGAGGGACTGAACCCTTCAACTATTACAGATGAGAAGTACTTTATTTTCCAGGCTCACTAGAAGAAAATTTTTCAAACACAAACACACTGACTTTCTGCAACTGTTCCCACTCTTGGAAGAACATCCCTTTCTGTCAACAGGAACACTTTCCTGTTGGATGTTCCAGTTACGCTCCATATAATCTTTCAGGCGAGAATCTTTAGATGCTCTGTTCTTCCTTGTGTAATATCTTGGCTCCGGGTCCTGGCTCTGTTGAAAGCAAAGGAGTCTGAGGGCTTTTGGGGCCTTGAAGGATGGGGCCCATGGGACAGCAGTGGAAACCACGCAGAATTAAGGCTGAATTTATGAGACCCCTTAGGAGGGACATTGAAAAGCTGCTGGTTTCTCACCCGGGAGTCCTGCAGGAGAGCCGGGCAGCATGGGGTCCTGGTCCACTTTGCAGTGACCCTGCATGCCAAGCTTGTCCACAGCATGAGACACCTCTGCATCCTTACCCTTGATTCCAAGGGACTTGGGCTCCTTCTGGAGGTGTCCGTTAGCAAGACAGGCTGAGACCCTTCTCCGATGTCCTGCCTGTCCGAGAGCCTCCAAGGATGTTCCAATGGGATGTGGCATTAGTCACAAGACCAAGGAGCGTCCTTGAACTTTCCTCCCTGGGGTTTTGTTCTTTAAGGTGCTGGCAATGAGAAAACCCTCTCCATGTCCTTCCCCCACCCCAAAACGTCCTTTACAAAAATAAAGTGCCCAGAATAGCCCTAGACAGTGCTTGACATTTGCCAGACAGCTGCTGTCGAGAGTGCTACAAAGGTTATGGATTGCTCCCTGCCTCACTTCTCCTCCAGCCACACCACTGCCTGTGTGAACCCTGGAGCAGGGCCAGGTTCCATGGGAGTCCCGTGGTTTGGAAAAGCCAGATTTAATTTGAGAGGGAGCTGGGATGCGGGGGGATGTTTGTGTGTTGCTGCTTTCTGTCCTGGCTGGACAGCTCAGAGCAGAGATGGGGTGACTTCTGCAAAGGGGAGCTGAAAACCATTGTGTGGGCTCTGCCCACGCCTGAAGTGGCAGGATGCTGCCAAGAAGCCTGGTGTCCATGGTGCAGAGTTGTCCCCATCTGTGAGGTGCTGGGCACCTCTGCTCGGCCTTCCAAGTGTCTGGAAACAGAGAGGGTCTGCCCCGTAGTGACCTACCTGCAGGGTCACAGCCAGACCTGATAGGTCCCCAACAAATACACAGTCAGCCCAGGAGGCTGGGAGGCCATCTGTGCCTGGGAAAGTCATGACTTGAAGGAACACTTGGGAGTCAAAGCCCCAGCTCAGGTGCAAGGAGTCATGCAGTCTGGGGAATGAGAAAGAGGGTGAGAGAACTGCAAGGATGTGGTGGTCAATGCTGGAATCGGCACCTGGAGAAGGATGTGGGGACACGGTGAGAGGCCAAAGGAAGGGCCTGGCCTTGTGATGAGAAGCAAAAGGGACACAGCATAGGGATGAGAAGGCTGAGAGGCAATTTAAGCACCTGCAAGAGTGAGGGCAGACCTTCGTTCTGAGGTGGCTCTGGCCCTGTGCAGACTGGAGGGTTTATCATATTCCTTGGGAGCACCCAAGGGGAGTTGCAGGTGGGGTCAGGGCACTGTCTGTGGCCAAGAGGGGATATGAAATTGCACTGGAAGTCCCCTTCCCATGGAGCTTGACTGGTGCATCTTGTAGTAGGACAATGTCTCACTACAGAATGGGAGAAGCCCCTGTTTTGTGGGGCCGCTGTTTTACACAGTGAAAAGAAAGTCGCAACCTGAGCCTGAAAAGTGAAAGATGGAAGCATAAACTTTTAAATTAAATACATAGAGAAATACTTGTAATCCATGATCTTAACCAAAATAAGAAGCCAGCAGCAGCAAGCAATGACCCACTTTTTTTATTGGGTAAATGAAGTTATATGTGTATTTTAAGCAAAAAAGTCAACAGTCTTTAAATAGAAATGAAAACAAAGCATGCATACAGGAAGGATGTTTATCACTTAGGACAGAAGAGTGTCTTTGAAATGTCAAATACAGTAAAAATTTGTCTTACACTATGCAAGTTAGGAATAGAGGCCTCAAATAGCAGCTAAGTCCCAGCAATATCACCAGACTCGTGCTGTCTTGAACTGGAGGCAAGGAGGCAACCAGCAGTCAGGGAAAAGTGCAGGATCACCGTCAGCTCCATCCACGACTTTACTAACTTTGGGAGATATCAAATTGTAGGAGGTCTCCAGCTGTGGGTTTTTCCCTTACCACAGCTGTGGGGCTCTTTCCTGCATGAGGCAGGGTTCCTGCTCCCCGGGCAGCCCTTGGGGCCCTGCTGTGGCTGAGATGAGGAGGCCAGGGAAGTCATGGGAGCTGGTTGGTCGGTCAGAGATGTGCAGCCCAGAGGAGCCCCACAGACAACTTGGTTTGGTTTTTTTTGCTTTCTCCTCACACTTTTCTGTTGACCTAAATGAAGGTTTCAGGGAAGTGCTGGTACCGGCTGAGGCCGTGTTGCCAGTTTTCTGCAGGATCTGTCTTGTTTCCTGGGACGTGAGACTATTTTAAGGACTCTTCAGATCTCTGAAAAAAGTCACTTCTGAGATGTTTTTCCGTGCCTGTTTCTCCAGCGTGCACACTGATTTGTCCCTGCAGTTTCACCACCCAGCAACTTTGATGTCTACAAGTCTGCCACGCTCACCTCTGAAGCATTTCCCATCACATGTCTGGCTGTTTATACCTTCAAGGCATGCAGCCACCCTTTTCTGTTTAAGGACTGACTTGACCACATCAGTAGAGAGAGAATTTCTAAAAATAGATGAACTGGCAAACTTCACAATCTGGAAAATGACATGCTTTGGAAATCTCTGGAAAAGAACGGATTTCTCAAAGTATAGTTTACAAATACTGATTTCATTATTTATGGTAGCTGTAAAGCGCGGTGCTTTCAGAAAGCACTGTCCCACTGAAGAAGTGTGTTACTCATTACCACAGCTTTAGCATTCCAGCATGTTCCTCAACTGAAATTTAGCCAAGAGAACAAGCTGGGGGCATGCACAGGGCAGCCTGGGGGAAGCTGTTTCTTATTTCATGTTGGAAAAAGGCAATGAATAGGAGAAGGGGAGACTCAAGGGGACTGCCAGAGCCTCTGCTTGAGGATCTTGCAGCGCCAGAACAAGAGGGCAATGCAAAAAAACCTTGAAAGTAGCAAATTCAGAGTGGGAAACAGAAGGAAATAGATTTTCATGGAGTGAACACTCAGCCCAAGACAGCTGGTAGGCTGAGGATGGAGCTGTGGGAGCAGTGGGACTCTTCTCTGGCTAAGGTTCTGGGACTTGAAGGCGCAAAATCCATGAGTTTTGGAAAGAAAGACCCATCTGTAAAGCACCCAGAGGATTTCAGATGAGTGGTTCTCCTCCATGCTTGCACTCAGTGTCTTCTCCTCCCATCCCTCCTTGGTACACCAAAAATTTCTCATCTTTTTTGCTGTTCTTTCTTCAATATTTTGCTCAAGTCAGCAACCTCTGACATTTCTTTTCCTAACATTCTGTTCTAGACTGAGACTACCTCTCTTCCAAGTCTTTTGAAAAGCTGCTATTTTGCCCAAGAATCTTTCTTGGGATCCCAGCATTTAAATTTCTCTGGGATCACTGTTTTGTCTCTGCCACTGTGTTGTCCCTCATGCACTCCACTTTTGTCATTCTAAAAGCTACTGGTAGCCAAGGGAACGCGCTCCTTTTTATGCCAGCTGTCCTGGTCTTATTGTTTCTTTTAAAAGCTTTATTGCATCATTGCTCTCTGCTCCTCTCACTATTTCCACCAGTGTATTTGTAGACACGGGTAAGTATTGCAAGACCGCCTGCACCTGTTCCTCCAAGTTCTCCTTCTCCACTGCATCTTGCCTTTCTGTGGAACCCTCTTGCAGGAATTCCTCTCCCAGGCTTGTGTTTCACCCTCAAGCTGTACCTTTGGAGCTCTGAAACCATGCTCTGAAGTCTTGGCACTGCAGAAGCAAGAGGTTTCTCAGGAATGTTCTCTTTGGATTTGGGGTCTGCTTCAACTGTTACAGCCATGTATAGATGTGTAAGTGTGTACATATATATATATATATACACACTGGGGAAATTTCTGACATCCCACCACAATGGCAAGCGATTGGAGAACATCTTGGCAATGAGGGTGGTATCCACAGCCCTTCTGCCAGTGCTGGTCTTCTGCAGGAATCCTGCTCCAGTTGCTGCTGCTGAGCATATGTACCGTCCCTTGCTTTGAGAACGCTGCATCAGTTTGGTTCTGAGGGATGCTGCAGCTACCTCCTAAGTCCTTGTTCAGACACTGTGTTGGGGACATTTGCATAGTGGTGGCTGGAACTGGTATTTTCAGGACTTTTCCTGCTCCTCCTTCAATTCACTGGGAGGTGCATGAACACATTCACAGTGCCCCGCTGTACAGCTGAGAGAAGGCTGTTCCTGCCATGTGTTGAGAAAATCCCTGCTATTAGAACATACTCCCCCTAAAACCTTTTGGGCTGTGTCCTCAGCTGCTGCCTCCCATGGTCAGCATAACTGGGCACATCTGCCCTTTTACTGAGCTAATCACACAATGGGGCATGGTGTTGGGAGCTTCCAGGGGGGTAAGCAACACTCCTGAAGTAAGGAGGTAATGCCACACTATAATGATTTGCTCTCTATTGTATTTGTAAGTTTTACATCAATCTGACATTTTAGGGCCAGGCAACACTACAAGAGACAACTGCTTCCATTGCTCACTGCCGTGAAGTTTCACAGCTTTTCTGCCTTCCTGTGCCATGTTTGCATGGAACAGGGTGCTGGCCCTGATAAGACAAGCTAGGATGCCCCAGGAGCTGAGCAAACAGGTTCCTACCACACAGAGATGGACCTCACCTCCAGCCAGACCCTGAGTGAAGGACTGTTGCTTTCCAGAATGGATTTTCTGGCAGTTGCATACCCTTAAAGGTGTCAATAAACCCCATCACAGAGTGGCCCACCGAGGTTGCATGGAAAAAGCAAAATACAAATGGCTTTGGGGGGAACAAAAGCACCTTCTTGGCCCACTTGTGAAGACAGAAGACAAGGTTTGCAATTTCTCAGAGAAAAGGAATGTGCACATCTCCCTGAAGCAGGAGACACATGCAGCACCCCCTGCCTTCCTGACCCTCACATGTGGCCCTGTGGCTATCCCAGTTTCAGTGTCAGCCACAAAGTTGGCATCCGCATCCTGTGCCTCAGCTGACACAGGGACAGCAAGGACTTTGCACCATCTGGGCATGGGGAAAGCGTGACCAAGGGACAAATGTCACCCATATGCGATGGCACCAGACCCAGAGCACGCAGATGGCTCCTCTGTCAGCCCTGGGTGGACGTGGAGGGAGGTAAGAGGACACCACCCCACCACTGACAGCTCCTGGCACCAGCCCCCTCTCCTTACTCCTCCTGACTGAAATTTTCCAGCCTGCAGGTCCTGCTGCTGCCAGGGCTGGGGGCAGATGTCACACTGCAATTGCACCCTGCAGAGCGCTGGACTAGGAGCATTCTGGCTCAGCTCCTAGGCAGCATGACCCTAAAGCCAGACCTGTCTGCGTCTTGTGGGCAACCTCCCCCCTGCACGGTCCAAGCCTACAGAAGGTTTTACAGGGGCAGCTTCACGCTGTGAGAGGGTGTCCCAGAGGATCAGTGACTCCTTTGGCTCAGAGAAGCTGGGCTCCAGCCACTCTCAGTCCTGCTCAGATGCTTGTGGCCAGATGGGATACAGCCTGTACTGCCTGAGCATCCCCCTCCTCTTTCTCCTGTGGCCTCCCATCTCTGCCACCTTTCACACAGCATCCTCATTTTCGGATGCTTCAGAGGCACTGGTTCCCTCTGTCTGGATTTGATCAGTGCCCATGTTTGAGCTGATATCCAGACTTTCCCTCCAGTCTGCCATCACGGTGATACATGGAGACTGTCTCACAGCTGGAGCAGTTTGCAGCCCTGCAGAGTTACAATCCATTGCTGTCTCTATAGGGTCCAGGGTTGTGCAAGGGGTTGTGACACAGACAGAAGGGCATCCTTGATCATGAAGCTTCCCCCCACCTTTTGGGGCATCCTGATATTGGGACTCTGATACACAAATGTGCATTACAAGATGACACATATGCATATATACATCTTCTGCCTTTGCTCTGAGAAACGGCTTTACATTTAAGTCGCTTCTCACTAGCTGCAAAGCTGCTGCTGTTCCTGTTCCCCCATCACCTCAGAGGGGGCTGCACACCTGACATCCCACCACTCTGCACCTGAGTACCAGGAAAGACAGCTTATAAACTAAAAACGGCTTCCGAAAGCTTGCCTTGCAGAACCCGTTGCTCACCACCAGCTGCAGACAAGCTGTGTGTGTAAATGGAGCGAGCCAAAGAGCAGCTGGAGCCGCATGCTGGGGATTAAGGGAGCTCAGGCGAGGGGGGTGCTAGGGCCCGTGCTTTGGTGGGAGAGCCAAACCCACCACCAGACCCTCTCCCCAAAGCCCCTGGTGTCAGTGTTGCTGTGCCAGAAGCTCTGCAGCTTCTGCTTCTCTGGCAGAGATGAGGCAAGGGCTGACATCAGCAAGCCCAGGGTGCCCCATCACCCCACTCTCCTGGGCCACACGGTGCCTTCCAGCCCAGGGACAGGGACCAGCAGGTCTGCGGGGGTTTGTGCACTCCCGTAGGGGGCAGGGGCTTTGGCCAGGAGGAGGTTTCTCCCTGCAGCTTTTGGGAGTAGAGCCTGGAGCCAACAGGGAAAAAGAGGGGGCAATAACTTTTCTCTTTGGAGGAGAGCTGCTGATGGGTGATTAATGGCCATGGCCAGACCACTGTGCTTGTGCCATCTGATAAGAGGCCTCCTGACAAAACAGACCTGTTGCTGGGGAATTCATCATGCCTCACTCAGCAGCCATCAGATAAGAGTGGGGCTGGATAGGTCCCATTCATCCTCTTCATTCCCTCTTCTCCACCCTCTCCTTTCACCCTGCTTGTCAGAGCGTTTCGTTCTCAGAAGTGAACTCTAAAGGCTCAGGGATGCTGTGTCATGTGCAGGCAGAAAGATGCAAGGCTGACCCGCTTTAAGGATTTAGGGGCAGGGGCTTCCAGTCCTGTGCTTTTTATTAGTGTCCCTGGAGGGTCTTGCCCCCTTTTTTCTCTCCTTCCATGAAAATCATCCAGTTTAAAACCAAGGAGTCACACTTACAGGGAGAGAGCATCTTTGTGGTGGTAATGCCTGAACACACATAATGTACCTTTTGTGGGTGAAATGCTGTTGGGTGACAGGGAGAACTGGTTGTGTGTCAAACTCTGTCCATCCCACATGCTCTCAGCCAAAACCCAAACTTGCTACACATTAATACTACTTTTTTTTTAGTACACTTAAATACTACTTTTTCACCTCATCCGAGGGGTTTTGGGAGGCTGGTGATGTGCACCCTCCTAGCACATTCCCTACTGGTACAAGGTCTCTGCCGCAGGGCTGCAGGCCGTGCATGCTCATGTGTCAGTGCAAGCCAGACCTCCATGACAGGGATGGATGCAATCCCAGCCCAACAGTGTTGGAAAACCCGCTTCTACCAGCGGGCCCCAGGAGGGGTGCCCAGCAGCCATAAATGGCCCTGTGTTCCGGGGTAACCAGCAGGTGGGCTCTGAGCTGCTGCTGGGCTCAGGCTCTGCTGTGAACACAGGCACATCTGATAATGCTGCTGGCTTCACCAGCCTTTCAGCCCCCTCTTTCTTCCAACGCAGAGCTCAGGCACCCTGCCCTGCCTGTGCTGGGATGGGGCAGACTCCCCAGCCCCACACCCAGCCATTGCTGTCCAGGCAGCCAAAAAGACACAGATTTCCAGCAAAGCTAGTCCTATAGACATACACACACTCGTATATACATATATATGCATGTATGCATGTCTACCTGGAACATGGCGGGGGTGTGGGGGGATATGCAGTCAGGGATCTCCAGCAACCCAGGGGTTGCGTTTTCCTCCCCTGCAGGATGGGGAATGGGGAATGGACCCCAGCCAGGGCAGGGACTGCCTGGGATGAGCCACCACAGACCATACACCAGCCCCATGCCAGGATACTTCCCACCACTCCTTTTCAAAAAGGCTTTTGCGAGCAATGTCCTGGAGTGGATTGAATTAGATCCTAATAAAGAAGCGGTAATTTGCAAACTGGAAATGCTCCAGAGTCCCAGGACTCATTCATTAAAGTCTCCTCCTCTCTTTGCTTTCCCTACAGGTACCTGGTTGAACGTAGATGAGCTTTAGCCCTGCTCTCCTGGCTTTCCTTCTGCATGCCTGCTCCTGCACTTGCTGTCCCTCTCACAGTTTCAGTTTTCTCCCATCCTGGAAGT
The DNA here is from genome assembly GCA_039720435.1 of Amazona ochrocephala. Classification (NCBI taxonomy): domain Eukaryota; kingdom Metazoa; phylum Chordata; class Aves; order Psittaciformes; family Psittacidae; genus Amazona; species Amazona ochrocephala. The sequence goes on along the minus strand of CM077884.1, from coordinate 35,136,989 downwards.
AGCAAACGATTTTTTGAAATGCTTTCAGATTAAAGTTAGGACTAATGATTCACAAAAAAAAAAACATTGAAGAATATTTTTGGTTGGAAATTTTTTGGTATTGAAAAAGTAGTTGTTACAGAAAGCATTTGGTTTTAGGGTAAAGCTTTCAAGCCCAAAACAGCTTTTGTTTTTATCACAGTAGTATTTCAAGAAAACCAGGATTTTTAAAAGATAACATTTTGGGGCTTTTTTCCTTTTGAAAATAAAATAGAAACTAGAGTAGGAAATGCATTTAAAAAATCAGAACTTCTGTCTAAAATGGTTGTTGTTTACCAGTAAAGCCAAAGTCCTTCCTTTTCCAAAGATGCAAATGCTCCCTGGAGGGTTGGGTTGGGTCCTTGCCACAGCATCCTGCTCTTCCCTTGTCATGGTGGGAGAGCGCTGGTGACTCCCAGACCTCCCCCAGGGCCAGCAGTGGCAGGCAGATCATGGTGGCACAGTGCTGACACTGGGAAAACCTGTGGGGTTGGGGGGGACAACAGTCCCTTCCTCCCTGCATGGGCACAAGACCTGCCCCTTGGGCACAGCAACCCAGTGTGGTGGCTGCAGGGAGAGGTGGCACCTCTGCCACTGGGAGCAGGACCAGCACTGCCAGCTGGGCACCCATGGGTGTCTCAACATGCAGCTGGGTTTTGCAATTCTGGGGTGGCCCAGGGGCTGTGGGACCTGCTATCCTATTTGCCACCCCTGGCACTCCCCATATGGCATGTGGCAGTGCAAGAACTGCTGCAGGGGTTTGATCCCACTGCTGAGGGTTCAAGCTGTGACAACCTCTTGGCTGGGCTTCCCGAGCTGCCTTACGGCAGCAGGTGCCTTGAATCTGAGCCGTGGGCTGAGCTGGGCATCAAGAGATTGGGGTGGCTCTGCCATCTCAGCAATGTGCCCGCTAAGCAGGGAACAGCAGCGAGGAGAAACGTTATCCTGACGGGCCCTGTGAACACTCAGCAGCTAAGGTCAGAGCAAAGGGGAAGCCGCCGGAGCCCTTGGACCGCCAGCAATTCCCTATCGGCATTTTAGCTGCGCTGACTGCCAAGACTGCTGCCTCCCAGTTGGCTGGAAGGGAGGGAGTTGTGGGGATGTGCCTGCAGCAGCAGGGCCAGGCTGCATGGTGGCACCTCCAGCAGCAAGGTGGGACCCTGGCCCCACACATGAAGGAGGTAGCTGGGAGCATCCTGCCACCAGGCAATGGAAGGGAGCCACACCAGGCAGCTGGCTCTAGGAGTCCTTACGCATTGCACCAGCGCGGTGCAAAGGCCAGCCAGGGTACACTGCGGAGCAGTGGGAAGGGATCAGGATGTGGAGTCATTTTGTGAGAGGTTTAGGGTAAAAAATGGGCTCACACACACACAGCCAGCAGCCCCACCATTTATCTGCACTGTAGCTCAGCCCTTGCATGCACAGTGAACCATCTCTTAGTTTGCTGGTAGGGGATGGATATTTAGTTACTGCTAAGACAGCACCTAGTTATTCACTGATATGAATTGGGAAAAGTGGTTAATTCATCTTTAGGGCTCTCGACAACCCCTAGCACCCCCCAATTCCTGAGTTATGAAATTACAAACTATGCATCAGCTGCTTTCTCCTTGCCTTCTGAGCCTTCAGCTGAGCTCCTGTTGCCTTTTCCATGGGATGGCTCTGCCCAGCTTAGCCAGGCAGAGGCTGTCACTGAGGGTGTGTTGGGGACCCTGTGTGCTTCCAGGCTCCTCCATGAGCGCAGGGAAGGTTTAAGCAAGCTAATTCACTCTTCCCACCACTGAATCCCATGAGAGTCAAATGTTGCCCAGCAAATATAGCTGGTACATAAACAGGGTCGTTAGCACTTACATACATGCATGCACACAAACTCCAGTGAACTACTGTGGGGGGCAGATCAGAGAGAGAAGAGGAGCCCCACCTGCCTTTACAAGAGAGCTTGTCCACCACCGAAGAGATGAGGTGCTGTCATAGCAGAGGGGTGGTTGAACCTCACGCTCCGTATTTCTTCCTCCTTCCAGTGCAACCAAACCTCTGCAGAGTATCAGTACGGCGGGCACTCATTTGAAGCCCACACAAGTATGCAAGCCTTGAGAAGATTTGTCTGATACTTTGTGAATATTTGACTGATGTGTTTGAAAAGTGTAACAAAACCTAAACCAAAGAAGCGCTGCAGGAGCTGTTTGCTTTTCTTCCTCAGTTCTGGCAAGGAGAAGCTGCTGACCCCAAGCTCCCAAGTTCAGTTCCTCCTCAAGAGAGCTGCTCCGCTTCAAGGGCTTTCAGGAGAGAAGTTCAGGTCTACGCCTAATGCCAACAGCAAACATTTTCTCCACTTGAGAGGCCGTATCCCATACTTGCAGGTAAGCACCAAGTGGCAGGCGCAGCCTGCAAGCAGGGCCTGCCCCTGCTTCGAGGGGGGAACAGCTTGGCTCTACAGCAGGTACACATTGGGTGTTGTCCTCACAGCAGGAAAGGCTGCGAGCCACCGCAGCTGTGGCCAGGCAGCGGAAAAGGTGCCAGTGGAGTGCTGGAGCACCAGACTTTCTCACTGTGCTGGAGCTTGTCAACAGCCAAGGGCCAGAAAGGCCACGCTGCTGTCCTCGGTTTGCAGAGATAAGCCCAAGCCACCATGTTCAGTCAGTGCCCAGGTCAGAGTTTTCCCAGAGCCTGGGAGCATTTGAATCCTATGTTTGGCTTGGCCCAGAGTCTCTAACACCCCGTGGCCTCATTTCATACCCGCTAATATCATTGTCTGTCTGCAGCAGACTCCCAGTTTGCATGGATGCAATCTAGGAAAGACTCCAAACTAATTGTATTAGATCTTTGTTCGGTCAACAGGTTTAGAAGGGGCTGAAAGCATGAGCTCCGCTTCAGCCTGACCCTCCAAATTTGTGTAGCTCTGACCAGGTAGTCGGCATTGCCCTCCAAAGAGTGCACCACAGGTTGACTAGAGTCATGAAGAAGTCAATGGCAGGGCAGTATTAGGGATATTCCAGATCTCCACCAGCTGGGGAAAAAGTACTGACTCTGCCTCTCTTCTTACCCCTTAAAAGCTACCATTCGCAATGGACCCATCATAACATTTGACTAAATACAGCAAGAGCTTTGGAATCACATCTCTGGTGAAATAGGTATCTCAGTGTGGCTGCTGGCCAAGCAGCATGTCCTGGGCATTGCAGGGTCTGGGGACCTGGCTCTGCCTCCTGAACACAGCTTCTACTTTATGGGATCAGGTGAGTGATGTCACTTGGGGCCTGCAGGGACAAGCTCAGCACTGGCCCCAGGAAGGAGCACCGTGGCAGCTGTACTAGCAAGTACTGAGGGCATATCAGCATCTCTTGGGCAAAGTGCCTAAAGACCAAAGTGGAATTTCAGACTGCAGCCATCCCACCTTGCTTGTGCCATTATAAGCACCCAGGCTGCCCCAACAGGAGCTTCCTGTGACACTCACCAGCCCAGCTCCCTGAGAACAGGGAGCGCACCCAGTCACTGGTGCTAATGTGGGCCAGGAGCTGCAGCAGAGATAGATCTGGCACTGGCAGCACACCTTCAGGACATGCTGTGGGTTGGGGACCGTCATTGTTTTGCCTGGTCTGAGTCGTGGACAGTAGGAGAATGGGGCAACACTGCAGCAAAGCAGAGAAGCTAAGAAGCTTTGTTTTAATTGATCCCAGTTGACTGAGCCTGCCAAGTTAATGAGTCCCCAGCAAGAAGGTTTAACAAGAGCCCATGGCAGGCTTAGGAGAAGGAGATGAAAATCAGGGCAGAAAAAGATGCTTGTCTGCAGAGCCTCATCACTGGGGCCAGTATGGCAAGGAGGAGCTGGAGAGGGCTGGCAGCAGGCATGGAGGCTGCCCTCCCATCAAGCTCCAGCCCTGTTCTCCTGCGTCCCAGGCCAACAATTAATTCCCTGGCAGGGTGGGGGAGAGCTGTTCCCCACCCACTATTCCGCTTGGTCTTGCTTTTGTGTGAGTTTAGAGCTGCCAGCATGGGGGCTTCTGCAGTGAGGCAGCCAACCACTCCACATCAAGCCGAGCTCCATGCTGGGGCTCCAGCACCAAGCCCCTCCAGGAGACACTGTGTTGACAGCAACTGCAACGCCCAAAAGGGCTGTGATGAGCATGGAAGACGCTGGAGAGGAAGAAAGGGAAGGGGCTGGCTGCAGGAGCATCCCCCCAGAGCACCCAGCATCTCCTGCCTTCCCCTTGAAGCCGGGGACAGGCATTGCCCCCGTGATGGAGCTGGGGCCGAGCCACACGCCAGGCTGAGTGACCACGGCCAGGGTCCTGGCCGGCTCCAGGCACCGCGGGGCCTGAAAGGGGCTATTGTCTGCCCAGGGCTTTGAAGACGGAGACTCTTGTACAAGTGCCAGGTGGTGCGAGCCGCGGCATGGGGGCAGCTCCCAGCTCCCCGGGCTGCTGCTTCTGCTGTCAACACCCCACACACCCTTCGCTTAGGCGAAAAAAAAGCCAAGAAGTGTGTGGGGGGGAAATGCTTTCTAAAGGGGAAAAAAGGGCCAATGCCCTTCCTTCCCCATCCGTGGTGGCCGGGGCAGGCGCTGGGCGCTCAGATGTTCTTTGTCACCCGCGGGGCTGGGGGTTGGCAGCGGATCCGCACGGAAACGAGCAGGAGCAAAGCGCCGTTCCAAGGGCTGCAAGCCCCGGCTCCTGTTTCTCCCGCGGCGCGGCCGGGCTGGGGCAGGGCAGCTGCTGTGAGTTCACTGGAGCAGCACTTTCCCACAGTCTGGAGAAGTGACACATGGCTCTCACACATTCCTGCGCCGGCAGGCTCGGCCGCTCTTGGCCGGGAGTCAAGGCAGACGGAGGGCTGCCGCTGCTGGGAGCTGCTGATTAGCAGGTTCCGACTTTGGCACCAGCCCGGCCCTCAGAGGGTGAAGGAGACGGAGGGAGCAGAACAGCCCTCGGCTCCGGGGTGGTTTGTGCAAGCTGCTTAACTCTTTGGAGGCAGGCACTGAGCGAAGCTTTCCTCCGGGGATTTTGCTCCGCTTTGCCTGCCCTGCCTTTGCTGAGCCTGCAGAGAGCTGCCCAGCTTCCTGGGCTCCCTGCTCGCAGTGCAGGCATCTCCCTTGCGCTGCCCCATCACCCTCGCATCCCTTGGCATTTCCCCCAGAGGGCAGGTGGGATGTGCTTGCAGAACTGTGTTGGTGCTCAGAGGGGGCATCTGAACCTGGAAAGCAGGAGGTCTGATCCTGCCGGACACCAGCCCCACTTCCCACATAGCCAGCCAGCTTGTCCACAGAGCCTGGCAGGGGGTGAAGAGGGCTGGCAGGGGGTCAGCAGGGCAGGCAGGGGGTCAGCAGGGCTGGCAGCATCCCAGTGCATCAGTGGGTGCTGCAGCAGCCTGGCAGAGCACTGGGAGAGGTGTTAAATGAGCTCCTGGTGCAGGAAGGAGCATGTCTTCACTGACTTCAAAGCCTCATCCCATGCATGGGGGAAGGTTTGGGGTCTGAGCTCCCAAGCCCATGGAAAGACTTGCAGGTTCCCAGGAGGGCCGTGTGAGTATCCTGCAGGGCTTTGGCAGTCCAGCAGCTCCCAGCCCTGCCTGCACTGGGGAGACTGGTGGGCCTGGGGAGGATGTTGGACTGTGCCACAGGGAGAGCAGCAGCACCCCTTGCCCAGGGAAAGGCCCTGGGGGTGAGAGGTGTTACCTGGGCACACCCGGCACCTGCCCAGCCCTTGCTGCTGTGGGTGAAGGACCTGGCCACGTGCCAGCACTGGTGATTCACTGTGGCATGACCGACATCAGCCCCTTCCTTCTTCTGGAGTAGTCCAGGCGGTTCCCAGCCTGCCTCCACTGGGGCCTCCATCCCACAGAGTTGGCAGGGGGCCCAGGGCAGCGGCTGCGGGGATGGTGGGGGGAAGCTGTTCCTCACCTCTGCACTGAGGCAAACCCTCCCTTGCAATAACATCGGTTTCCAAAGCCTGCAAAAGCTGTGATGCTTATTCCCATGGAGCACCCACAGCCTCAGCAGGAGCCCAAAGCAAGGACATGCATGTGGCTGGAAGGAAGGCAGAGGAAGCTGAGGGTGATCTTTGCCTGCCACCCCTTTCTTGTGTCCTGGAGAAAGCTCCGAGGCTCAGCTTTAAGAAGGACCACAGTGTTTCACATGCTTTGACACACTGTTGTGCAGTGGGGTCAAAGACTTGAGCGAGTTGGTGATGCTGCTGACACCATGCTGGCCTGAGCATCCCTGCTCCACTGTCACATTTCAAAGCCCCGCCAGGCACTGATGGATGTAGCATGCTGGGTTCCTAATGGCTCCTTGGGCTTCTCCAGCTCTTGCCCGAGTCCCACATGTGCTAACACAACTGAGCGCTGACCCTGCTGCTTCGGCATGGCCATACCCAGGTGATGGCAGCTCCAGCTCTGCCCCACTCTGCCTGTGGGAAAGTAATTTCTTGACTGTTTCCACTCCTGTTTTGTGTATTCAGGCCATGAGTTCTCTCCAGAGCCTGGAGCAGCTCCAGCCTTAGGTGGGGCTTCAGTACTGTCATGCAAAAGCTGTGGCAATCACAGTGCTACACCACCACCCCCAGCAATTGCATTTACAAGTTTCCCAGTCCTCCCAAAAGTCAAAGGAGCTGGTTTCATGCCTTCCTCCCTGCCTGCTCGCCTTCGCTTGCTGGTTTTGTTTGATTCCAGACTAACTATGACCTCCTCAAAGGCTGGAAAGAGCTTTTCACCAAACAGCTGGAGGCAAACCCAGGATGGCCAGGGGGTTCCAGACAATGCAAACACTCTCTTTTATCTTACCTAAGTATTTCTGCTCCCTGCAATTAGCTGCCTGCCCTGTCTGCTCCCTATTTCCCTGTGGTTCCTCCCAGCAGCCCTGCCTCAGACACATTCTGACAGAGAAGCACATCCCCATGCCCTTTAGCTCTTCTGTCAGCTCTCTGGCAGCTGTGGGTGTTGGCCCTGCATTCCCACCCACCGTAGGCACCAGCGAGGCACAGAGAGCACAGCGACAGGCACTGCAGCGTGCAACAGCCCAAGCTCTTGGCCCACTCCTCTGCAGTGTTTCCTGCAGGAGCCACTTCCCCTGTGCTTGTTACAGGTGGCAGTCATGAACCAAACACTTGGGGTGTCTGGGTGACGCTTAGATATCCCCCAGAGGTGAACTGGCTCCCAGCAGGTTGTCTACAAGTGCTGGCTCCTGGAGCTCCGTCTCTTCTTTCTGCTCATTTTCACTAAACTGAGAAAAGCTGAGGGGAAAATAAGTTGAGCGAGGCTGTGTCATTACGGCCGTGGGGCCATCTAATCTCCAGCACCAAGCTTTGGGGCTAGCAGGCTCCTCCAAGACTTGACAGATACAACCTGCCTTTCCACTTTCCTGCATCAGGAGCAGGCAAGAGCATCCACATCTTTTTTCAAGAAGACACATTAGGAAGAATAAAATAACAAATGCTCCCCGTGGCACCGCTGATTGGAACTCAGAGAGGGCTCGTTTGCCAGCCGTGCCAAAGGGGACCGCAGTTTTCAGACCTCAAACAGTGGAGGAAGCAGAACAGCCTAAAACCCTTCATAGTATTTGCTTTTACAAGAAACCAGATAGCAGGATCGCTGCTGTATGAGTGCTGCCGATACATCCCCTTCCTGCACTTGGCTGTTACCTGGCCATCTCAAATATTATTTTTTGAAAACCACTTCCATAAATCAACAAACACAGCCCAGCACCAGCAGAGCAGCCCACACAGCTGGAGAGCTGGTGGCCGCTGCCAGTCACTGAAGTAGAACAAACTAGCAAGTACGCAAAGAAATGCGATTAATGAAAGACAGACCACAAAGCCTATAAAAACACATTTCTTGCTTTTATGAGACCAAAGCAACTGTATAAAAAGAGTGCATGAGCCCGAGATGCCCGGATAGAGGAGGGTGAGGATTGCCACTGCCCAGCAAAGAGGAGGCATGAGGATCATCTCCCTGCACCTCATGCTGCCTGCAACCCCATGGACATGGGGGAGAGGAGGCTCTACCATGTCATGCTGGGCTGGCAAGGACATGCATCCCTGCCAGAGCCAGCTGGGATGGTGAGAAGGGCTGGAGGGAAGAGGCATAGATAGAGAAATGCGAGTTAATCACAGCAGTATAGCAGTGCTCATGAAAGGATGGGTGTTGCTGGGTGTCCAGCACTGATGCATTGGCACCACATGGCTGAGGAGGGGATGCTGTGGCATTTCATCACTTGTCTCTCATTGACTGGGGCCTCCAACCTGCAGAAATGTTATTTTTTGTCTCCCCTGGTGCTTCTTTTCAAACTCAAAATAAAATCTCCCAGCAGTGGAAAGGAAATGTTTGTTGTCACCCCCCATTCAGCATGGTAAAGACAGCAACAACAGTGGGAGATCCAGTGGGGGATCAGCACAGCACCTTCGCTTCCCGAGGAAAATAAAAGCTACTCCACTTCCCTGCCACTGGCACGGCCTAAGCATAGACATTGGGGGAAAAAAAAAAGAAGAAGAAGAGAAGAAAGCCCCTTTTTCTGCTCTTGTAGGCAAGATCTCCTCGGAGAGTGCTGGCAAAGAAAGGCATCTTGTTCAGGGGCTCTGAAAGGCAAGATGAAAGGGGAAACCTACATTTTTCAGCCCAGCCTGTTTCTGACATGGGAAAATAGCACAGACAAGAATAGATAGCTTGTTGGCTCATTTTTTCCTTGACAGATTATCTGTGTGAATGCACCGTATTAAGCCGAGAGTAAGACGCCAGGATCCCCCCACCCTCCCTCTCCCCCTTCCCTAGCTACCTTGAGAGCAGCGAGGAGTGAGGAGCTGTGATTTGTGACTGTGCAGGGCACTAGGGCTGCAGGGGCAGCCATCCATCACCGGCCACCTCTTTCTGCCACCCCTTGTGCTCAGCAGCATTCTGCCCGCACACTCAGGCTCCTGCATGCCCTAAAAATGCAACCTTAACTGTGCCGAAAGCTAAGCTCAGGTTAGGAGCTGTGCTGAGATTAACTTAGTGACACTCCCTTCAAAACATGTCCCAGCAGCACATGTGGGTGGTGGTGCTGGAGCACGACATGTTGCCATGATGGGATGGGAGAGGGTGATCACAGCCACTCAGTCCCAGGCTGATGCCAGCAATACTCTCAGGTGGCACTTGTGTCTCCGAAGAAGCTCATTTTGGCTCCATATCACAGCTCCCTCCAACAGTGGCTTTTGCTGCACTTTCAGTGGCTCAGCAGCCATCGTTTCTACCCTGGCGCCGCTTGGAGTGCAGGTCACTGGCTGCGGCCGGCTGTGTGACCCACCAGCTCTATCACCCGTGACAGCTGCTCTCCGCTGCCTGCTGCGGGTCGCCAGGCACCGGGTTATTAAAACAAATGTGCAAGTGCCACACTTAGGGCTCGAGGGAGGCTCACACCAGCCTCCTGCCTGCCTGCGCCCCGGATGAATCAGGTTTTCAGCTGCAAAGCAAATGAAAATGGCCCAAGCAATGGCCCTGTGGCTCCCTGTGGGGAGACTGGCTCTGCTCCCATGGGCAGTAGGGAATGGCACCATCAGTCCCACTGCTTCCATCAGCAGGGCCACGCTGTTTGCTTCTGTTTAGTAATGAATCCCTGTCAGAAATCAGACCTTGTGGCTACACTGCCCAGCCCCAGGAACATGCACCAAAACCACTCACTTAGGCCAAAAGCAACACACTAACTTAAAAAATTGCAATTAAAAGTCCAGTGCATTTTGGATTACCTTTGTCCTCTTCTGAACCATTTGGGTCCTGCTGCCAGGCTTTAGCCTACCGTTCAAATACAGAACTAGAAAAGGGCTTAAATGATGGCTTTCCCCTCCCCGTGAGATGTCAACAGGGTCTGCAAGCCACCACCCCTCAACTGCAACAGGAACTCAGGCACCAGATGCACCAAAATGCAGCCACTGAAGCATGACACGATGATTAGGGAACATGCCTGGCCAGACTATGGGTCACTGAGAAGATCCCTTCTCCTCTAGCACCTGGGATGTTTTCTAGGCTGGGAAAAACCCATCCTGGGTCCCTCAGCATCCCCTTGTATCCCACCATCCCTGTAATCCCCAGTGCTGCGCTGCCCCGCCAGCCATGCGGCCGTCTGCACGCATGTGGGGGTGCGTCTGCCCAGGCATGCTGCAAGGTGCTGCATCCTGCCTGGGAAGCGTGTGTGCGCACGTGTGCATGTGTACCGGGAGGCCTGTTTGCATATGAAAGTGGCCGTGTGCTCCGGAGGGCTGTATCATTTATTGTATGATCTTATCTGGCGCGTGCCTCAGCCGCCCTTTCCCACACTCTGCATGCTCTGCTGCCAAGGCCCCGGGCTTAGCCTGTCAGCATTACCCAGGCTCAGCAGGCAGGCAGTAATTCCCTGAATAAAGAAAACATTTTAAGGTTTGACAAGTCCAGCATTTGCATGTCTGTTTTCAGAGAAATAACCATCTCAGGGGATTAAGCCCTTTTTTTTCCCATCCAGCCCAAAGTATGAAAACATTCTTGACATAGTTGCCTGAAAAAAGGATTTCTATAGAGTAAAATACCTTGTGTCCTGTGTGAGTCCAGTGATTTGCTTTGGGGGGAAGGCAAAAAAAAAAGAAACAGAAGGTTAAAAAAGAAAGAAAAGAGACGCTCCAGTCCAATAGATAGTTGGTTTTAAAGTGGGTGAAACGCGCCAGCAAGCGCCACGGATCTCAGGCAACACACACACTGGGAAGGATTTGCATCCCCTTGTCACTGCCCACCTCTTTGTGCCGCACCAGCAAAGCCTGTTGACTGGGCTCCCCGTAGGGCTTGGGCCGCGCTGGCTCTCAGCATCGCTTGTGAGCTGAATGCATCCTTCCTGGCTCAGCAGCCCTGGAGAGGCAGGCAGCTGCCTGGGAATGAGGGCTGGGAGGTCCAGGGGCCTCCCGGGGGTTCCAGAGCTCAGTTCGCTTGAGGTGTGCCCTGACATGGGGGCTTTGGCGCCCCATGCCAGGTACATCCTGGAGGAGCGCTTGCTCACTTCATGGCTGAGGCAGGGGATGCACTGCTGCAGGAAATCACCATCCCCTGGAGGACGGGGAGTGGGTCATGGCAGAAGAGCACAGCCAGATTTAGGGTGCCAAACACTTATTTACTTGGAACAAACTGGATTTACAAAGGGCTAGCCACCCTTTGACTCCAAAGAAGAAGTCACGCTTCTTCATATTTGGGCTTATTAGGATTTGGCCCTCTGGTGCATAACTGGGGGGGACCTGGAGAGATCAGCCTTTGCTTTGGTACTGCCTGGCAGCTCTGCACTGGCAGCTGCCTTCAGAGCCTTCAAACAAGAAGATGCAATGGGAATTACACACACGCCAACCCAGGGCCCAGGCTGATGATGAGCATCCTCCACTCCTCCGGGCTGTCCATTGTGGTGCTGCTCGACACACCCCGTATGCTACCAGCCACATCGGCCACTGGCTCCCATCCTGCCACAGCTGCTGTGGCTGCTTGCAATTTGTCAGGGTGCTTTGCCTTCCTTCCGCTGCCCCCCCACAAGTACACTGGTTTTCTTCACAGCTAAATGAGGCTTTAAACTGAGGGATAATACAGCTTTAACACGGAGAGGCTTAAAAAGCAAAAGTGAATCATTTCTCAGTTCTCCTTACCGTAATCTCTCCCGGTAACATTAATTATGAGTTTGCGCAGAGTACCCCAAGGCAAGCACTGCTTTCCCAGGACAATTAAAGTTACTTAATTATTAAAAACCATGTGTGCTGTTCCTGTGCGTTCCCCAAAGCACCGTGAGGCAGGCAGGTCGCCGCGGCTCACACACTTTCTCAGAGCGGCAATTGAAGCATCTGTGGGAAAGTCTGCTCCTTTGTAATTCCTCCGGCATAATCTCCGCAAATCCCACCCCTGTCCGGCACCCCGGAGGGTGAGAGATGCTGCAGCCAGGCCTCTGCCCGTGGCCCTCATGTGCAGGATGGCAGCAGGACGGCAGCAGGGCAGGGTGCCAGGCTGCGGGCAGGAGGAGCCGGGGGGGGCTGCCTGCGGATGTGCCTTTGGGGGGTTGGATGCTGGTGTGGAGCTGTGGAGGATGAGCTCTCCTGCTGGTGCTTCAGGCTCAGAGCGGGGCTGGCCAGCCTTATAGGCAGCAAATGGCTCTGCACCAGAAGTAAACAGCTTGCCAGAAGCCACGCCAAGCCCTGCTGCCCTCCTGCCTCACCCTGCTTGCAGGTGCACCAGGCTGGACATTCAGCACCCACAGCCCAGACGCCTGGGACAGCCCAAGTGTGATGCAGAGGCAGGTTCAGCTTCTTTTTCTTCCTGACTCAAGATGTTTTTCAATCTAACAGAGAAAAGCCCTGTCAAGTCTTGCTCATAAAAGCCAGGGAGAGGTGAAGGCACTGTGCAGCAGAGGCAGCAGGGGCAGGCCAGGGAGGATTACTGCCCGGCAGCTCAGAGCCAGAGCATGGCACATGGAAAGCAAAGCACGAGGGCACAGCTCCTTGCCTGACTCTGCATCTCAGAAGGTGCCTCTTTGCGCTCAGCTCAGCCTCATGGTCTGCTGTTCTAGTCTTTTCATCCCTTTCCCAGGCCAAGGATTGGCAGCCCACAGTGCATCAGGAACTGAAATAACCTTGCTCCCGTGGGAGCAGTGCCAGCCCTTAGCACCCCACTGGTCATACTGGCAGGTACGGGGCTGGCGGGGGAGCAGGGCAGTGGGGCAGTGTGAGTGAGCTCATCCCAGCTGCTTGCTGTTGTGTCAGGCTGACTCCGAGCATCAGTGGGCGCAGCTTTCCCCACCTCATGTGCTTTTGTCTGCTACAACAGTCTGTGCCAGAAGGTTCCACAGCTGAGCAGTGCCTGCTGAATGCAAGGGCTTCCTCCTCTTTGCTTTGGATCTGTTCTCGCTGTTATTTCACTGTTCCCAGTTTGATGTCAGCTCTCCCTCCACCTGCCACTCTGGCTTCTGGGACCTTTATCATCTCCCTTCAGCTTTTCCAAGCTTGTGTGACCTGGACAACTGATCTTTCTTCACCATGCCTCCAAACTCTATGTCCAAGCATCCTTACGGTCCTTTATTCCCGTTACATCCTTTGTGAGAAAAAGACCTGCACATAATACTCAAGAGGAGAAGGATCTCTTTAGTAGTTCTTTAGTCCTTCCACAGTCATGCATTACGCTTGCTGTCCTGGCTCTCACCCAGCATTGCTGAAGGGGAGGTCATGGTCTGCATGGCCAGTTAGGGCTGTTTTTCTGTGGGTTGTTGCTTTGCCTTTATCAATACTGAATTTCATCTGCCAGTTTACCAGGCCGAAGTTCAACACTGTGAGCTCCTGCTCCACCTTTACAGTCTTTTAACCAGTTGTTTTCTCCCTGCTAGGCAAATGTCCCTCCAGTCCATTGGGTGTTCAGGGACTTCTGGAGAGGTGATGAGGCAAAACGGTTTTGGAAGTGCCGCTGCCCCATGCCAGGCACATCGCTCTGCTCCCCATGCTCACAGACCTGGCTGATTAGCAAAGCATGACTTCCTCCTGAAAGGTAGTGTTCAGTCTTCCCCAAGTGCTGCATTGACCCATACTGTTATAGATCACTTCTCCCAAATTGCCCATGACATCCCCTGACCTCTCTGGCTATGGCTCGTGCCGCCTTCCCCACTCTGCCCCAGGCTGGCAGGAGTAGCGTGTTACCAGCCCTGGCTGGGCTGGCATTGCCTTGTCCCAGATACGGGCCGCTCCACAGCTCCTCACTTTGTTGGAAGACACCTCCGGCAGGCCCCTGCCATGGGATGGGCCCCACAGCACAGCCCCGTAGGAAGGCTGCTATGGGGCACTGCCTGAGCATCCTCCCTGATCTCCAAACCACCCTTCAGCTCTTCTGCCTTCCTTGGGTGCTCTGCTCATGCCTTCACCATCCACAACCTGCACTGGCCAGCTGGCTGCTTTCCTGCTCCTGGCACGTAACAAACAAGCTTATTTTCAGCTTCTAATACCTTTAGCCAATTCTTCCTCAAACTTTAAAATCACCTTTACTGTGACTTTACTTTTAACTTGCCAGTGTTTTGTTCTTTTTCATTTCTCACGTTACAGCACCACATGTACTTTTGAAGGCTGTCTCCATCACTTGTTAGCTTCTCCCTACAACTGCTGGGTTGCTTTTAGGCCCTTCTTGAGTGGCCAAGTGAGCTGGGGGCTGCACAAGCCCCAGCTGCTGCTCAGAATCACAGTAGCAGAACAGAGCATCTTGCCCCAAACACCCGGTAGTCCTCTCCCACCCAAACACCCAGCCATCCCTGACTTTTGCCCCACTTACAGTAAAGGCTCCTTCCCCCCACACTACAAACCCAGGCACTTCTCTCCTTCCTGTGACAAAGCCAAACCCGAAACAAAGGTTTTCTCCGTGCTGCCAGCAGCCGGTTTGACTCCTTGAAGTAATCGCTGTAATTGACCCTTGCAGGCGCTGAGCGCCAAGGGAGAGGGGCTGTTCATCAGGCTGACAGGGTGTGAAAACCATCAACTCTTTGGCTGGGCTGGCTCCAGGCCCCATCAGGCTGCGCTGGGCTGCCGGCAAGCCCCACAGCCATCCTCAATCCTCGGTCCTGGTTGGGGTAGGGGGGCTGGATGGGGTGTGCAGGTAGGGAGGAGGTGAGTGGTGCCCTCATCCTCCCGGGCATCCCCATGGCACATGGGGAGTGGGGCTGGAGTGCTTTCAAAGAGAAACAGCTTTCACTTCAAGCCTGCCAAGTTTTGATCAGCAGCTCCCAGGACCGCCAGGAGATAGGAACAGACCCAGCTCAGAACTGCGGCTCTGCACTACTGGCAGCATCGCAGTGTGAGGTGGCATCGCTGTGCACCATCCCTTCAGTGCAACCCACATCCCAACCCAGGGTTGCTGCTGTTCACACCCAGAGTATGGAGCCTCTAAGTGGCTTTTCCTTAGGCAAGGGACATCTTCAAGGCATAGAGCTGGTATCAGAGGTGACACATCCCCAGTGACAAACACCGTGGGGCTGGCTGCTCCTTGCCTCTGCCTTCAGCACCTCCTCTGCAGGCTTATGGTGAGGAACAAGCTTGTGCTCCTGTGCAAGTGATGATGGTGAATTAGGACACGGAGATGCAGCACAGGGGACACTTGTCCCTCACCAGCCCATGCCAGCTCATTCCTCTCACATGTGGCTCAGGCCCGAGCGAGCAATGAGGTTATTTCCTGGCTGCTGCCACTCCTGCCAGGAGCTGCTCCAGACCCTCACAATCCCAGTGATCATTTCAGCCTCATTCATCTTCCCAGCAGTTTTGTCGTTCCCTTCTGCAGTTTTCTTCCTCTGACTCAGCTGTGCACATGTAAGAAGCACACTGCCCACTGCCCACCCTCACAGGCAGCCCTGGGGGACCAGGCAGTGGCTCCCAGCCCCATACCAGCCTCTACATCTCACTTTCCTGGCTGGGGAAACACATCTTGCAAACAAATGCTCTCTTTCAGTGTCCAAGTCACTGACGAAAGCAGACCAGTGTCCTCCCCTAGCCCTCCAAGAACAACTGGCCACCCTTCCTCACTCCTGCCCCTCTCTGTGCTGCAGCTTCTGGGCTGGATTCTCACTCTTTGTTTTCATAGAGCATCTTCCCACAGCATGAACAGCACTGCCATGCATTGCAGGGGGCAGCAATCGACCAGTGCTGCCAGGTCTAAAAATGGTGTCTTGAGAGCAGATCTCACATCAGCATGATGGAACTCTTTATCCCTGTCTGCCCTTCAGTCTTATTTTCCACTTACATCTCCTCTTTTAACTACCTTTCTTCCGAAAGGCATTGAACATGTTGACACGGGTGAGAGTAATTTAAGTATCCATCACACTGTGGGCTGGGATTTCATGGGATTATGGCTTCTTCCCTCTGTATACCTCAGGAACACACAAGATTTGGGATCCCTGGCTGCTGCATGACCGT
The DNA here is from genome assembly GCA_039720435.1 of Amazona ochrocephala. Taxonomy (NCBI): domain Eukaryota; kingdom Metazoa; phylum Chordata; class Aves; order Psittaciformes; family Psittacidae; genus Amazona; species Amazona ochrocephala. The sequence continues at coordinate 35,121,084 of CM077884.1, read as the reverse complement.
GGGAAGGCAGTGGGAGGAAGGCTCCAGATGGGACCCGCTTTTGCTGACCTGCAAGTGTGTCTCCTTCTGGGACAGCACCAGCAAACCTAGTTAGCAGGGCCAGCACAGGGACTTTGGTGCCTGCTTTCCCCTGATGCAAGCAGCCTCTGCCCATGGCTGTTATCCTTGTGCCTGTCCAAGGTGGAATTCATGGACCTCTGCAAACTTCTGTGTGTCCCCGATTCCAGTGTCAGCAGCATCTGATTATGGTGCTATGTTTGGTACTCAGCATCCAAAGGCTGATGTATGTGTGCTTCCCCTGGCTGCCAACCACTGGGGAAAGGCTGCTATACAACAAGGGTGCCGGTCTGGTCCTCTGCTGTGACTTGCGGGATAGATCTGCTCTCCCTATTCTCCAGAGATCGTTTGCTTTACGATCTGTGAACATCAGGAAGAAATGAAATAGCGGTGGAGAATTCCCTTCAGCAAAGCTTTGAAGGTGAAAAATGTGCTGTTGGGTTGTCTGTTCCACAGAATTCAGGGGAAGGAAAAAAAGAAGGAAAGATGAGCAAAAGAAGGAGGAAGGGAAGAGAAACCATCTGCTTTTTATAGGAGTTCCTCACCCACACACTCCATTGCTGCTGCTTGGAAAAGCCTTTTCTCCTCTCCCCTCTGTTTCTGTGCAATCACATAGTCCCCAAACTGCCCCTGGGTTAATTGAAACCAGAAGCCGCTGTCACTTCCAAGTGTTACAAGCACAGGGACCACGAGGAGCTCAGGTGTTTCGGAAAGGATGATGTCAGTGGGGTCTGTGATGAAAGGCCCGCTGACAGCCTGCAAGGCTATGCCACGGGAACAGCTGCAGGTAGGGGCTCAGCTGCGGCGAGGCTGGACACGAGCTCAGGGACTGCCCCATCCGCTCCCCATGCTCACCCCCATGCTGTTAGTTTTGGGGGAAAAACAGATTTTGTAAAGCAAAAAAAGCCCAGTGTGAAGAGAGGCTCTGGAGCCCTACCTGGCAGGGGACAACTGGTAACGGTGTGTGCCCGGCCTCCCTTCAAAGTGCGGCAAGTGGCTAATCTTGTCTCAATAAAACCACCATCGTGTCAGGGTAATCAGCAGCCGTCAACACTTTAATGGCACTGGCAAAGCCCCAGCAAGGTCTGGGGGTTATCCTGGCTGCATCATATTCCCACGGGAAAGGTAGATAGCAAGCTCCCTCCTTCAGGTACATATCCTACAGCCATCAGGTGCTGTAGGGCACACGCAGTGCTGCCAGCGCCTCTGCTGCAGCTCCATCTGGGTTATTAATGGGTTCTTTGCTGCCTGCAGCCATCCCTCCTGGGCATCCCTCCTGCCAGCACTGGAGGGGACAGGACAGGGCAGGCCGGGACAGGACAGACGCTCCACTCGCCAGCGGGCAGTGTAAATCTCAGCTTCCCAGGCGGGGCAGCTCTGCAAACCACAGCAGTTTAGCACCGGGTTTATATGCTTTACATTTACAACAGGCAAATTGACAGATTACGCTGTGTACACAGATTGTGTAAACTGCTGTCGGGTGCTGCCCCATGCCCCTTGCTGGGCTCCAGCACCTGAGCCTTTCTGTGGGGACAAGAGGGAGACAGCGGGACCTGACAGCAATGCAGCTCAAGGCAAGCCCAGCACATTCCCTCATACCCTTCCCCGAGGCCTCAAGGGCAGGCCTGGAGGAGAGCAGGGTGGGGGGGAGCACACTGATTTAAGATGTGAGAAGGTCAAAAGTTTTCTCTAGCGGAGTTACTATCACGATGCTGAACACTTCATCCCCTTTTTATCTGCTCCAGTATTTATTGTCCATGAGCAAATACTTGTGTTTTTATAAATTCCTTTAGCGTGAATCACCTTTCTCCTGTTTAAACCAGAAAAGACCACATCAAACAGTATCACTCCATCTAGAATTAATCATTAATTTGAAGTATTTGACAATATTTTGCCAGCATTATTTCTTCCTCTCCCCAATTAATAAAGGTCAAGCCTCGGTACCAGCACTTTTGCAGGACGCTCGTGCACGGTGGTGCTGCTGGGAGCTCACCAGCCCCAAACCCACCTGGGGCAGCACAGGCACAGAGGTGCAGGTCTGGACCTGGCTTCCAGGCAGGTGTAAGTGGCATTGCTGCTGCCTGCTCCTGATGTGGAGTGGGGGGCTGAGCCGCCGCACTGCCTGGTGCAGCCACAGGACTCTCCATCCTGGAGCCGGGGAACTAATGCACACAAGGGCTGGTGTCAGAGCCTTTCTGCTCTCTGGGAAGCACAGAAAGGCTGGTCTGGTCTAGAGGGTCATAAAGAACATGGAGCCTTCCTCTGCCTGCCCTTGCTGCAGCCTCTGCAAGCACAGTTTCAAATCAGGCCAAAATGTGATCTAGATGCATGCACGTGGCTTCTATTCACATGAGACAGAATCCAGCCTTTAAACACCACATTTTGTACTTCGGTTTTGTTTTATGTCTCAGGCATGTGTTTTGCTAGGGCACTGCATTTCATTTAAAAATTATTTTTGACAAAGCCTTATGGATCACAAATTCCTCCATGCCAGGTCCTTCAACACACATCCCAGACCTGATGGCCTCTTCAGAGGGGTGGTTTTGCTTCCCACTCACAAACGAGCCATGAAATTACCTTCGTTTTTCCAATGTCTTTCTGGCAGGGCATTTTCCTGATGCTTTTCTGACATTCTACTGCAGCCTTTGGATGGTTTCCTATCTAGCTTGCTTGGATGCTTTGCTATTTAGAGGGCAAGGCTGGTTGCTTAAGTCATATGGCACTGCTTCTTGCTTTCAAACTGATGGGTAGAATGTATAAACACACAATGCCACATGATGAAGGCAGAATATAGCCTGCTGTCCACAAATAATACACAGAAGGAAAGATCAGGTATGGTAAGCTGGCCATGCTGACACCACTCAGTCAGGCTGAATGAGATGTGGGTCTCTAGCGTTTCATGAATGCATTTAGCTATTAATCTGGGAGTTAAATAGGGCAGACTTGGGACCTTTTAGTACAGTTTCCACATTGCAGCAGTCTGCGAGGTCCCCTCAAGATCCTTCCCCAGGTGCCTACAGCAGACATGCTCTGAATCCACAGGTGCCTTCAGCTCTGAGGAGAAAACGGGGATAAACTGGGCATGCAGCACAAGCAGTGTCTTCTAGCTCTCTCCTTGTTATCTCTTGCCTGTGGCATCCAGAGTGCATGTCACAGAGGACAGAGCAGTCACCTCCATGTGCTGCATTCCTGGCTGTGGCTTGTGCTGCTCAGGACTGTGATGGAGATGGTGCCAGGCAAGGAATGAGCATTATTACTTTGCCAGTCTCCAGCAGTGAGATTGCGCAGGCTTGGCTGACCCATCATAAAGCCAGTGGCAAGGGCTGCTGCTTGGCTAGGAGGAAATCTCCTACCAAAGTCTTTCCAGATTTACACCAGAAGGACCCTATTTTACTGCAGAGAGAGCAGGACAAAGCGTTCTGTAACAACAGGCTGGGTTACTCACTGTGACATCCCTGAAGCGAGCATCTCTGCCTGCTCTGGTTGCTGGCATTTCTCCACCGGGTTTATCACTGTATCAGCCGTGTGAATACACCTTTTTTATGGCATGAGCCTTTCAGTGGACTTTCTGAAAGACAACGATGGGCCTTTGAAGGTTTGGCTGATCCTGTTTCCTGTATGCTCCTGAGCCTTGTTTTAAATTTGACTTGTTAAATTTATAAGGATACTTCAGACTTGTATTGTACTGAAATTGGCTGGGATCTCAGTATCTCCCTTATTCCCACGTACTTTTTTCTTAGAAATGCTTTGTAGTCATGTTATTGCTGTTGGGAGGTTTGGCTTTAACAGCCTCCAATAAAGATATGATCCTACAAAAGGGCACCAGTAGCCCAAGATTATTCAATAGCAGCAACTGAAGTGCAGGTGCCTGCTGTTTGCCTCTTACTCAAGGCAGCAGCAGCCAGCATCAGCTCTGACACCCAGTGTGGCAGCAAGCAGGCAGTGTGTAGTCAGCAGGCAGGCGGTGTGCAGGCAGCAGGCAGGCAGCAGGCAGGGCTCCTCACACCCCAGAGGATGAGACATGCCTGTGACAGGTACTAAGTCCTGCAGCCTCTAGTGCTGTGAGCATCAGCAAGGACAGACAGCAGTGGGCTGCAAAAACACCCTTTGCTGGGTTTATTTGTCACTGCTTCCATTTGCATCCTTGCACAGAGCTGAAGCCTCACCAGTGCTAGGGCAGTGGCACTAACATCTCCCCTTTATCTCCAGAAGTACTCCAAGTCCCACAGCCATGCTGCTGTCAGCTAACACTAACTCCAAGCCCACTGTAGGCATCCCCAACTTTTGTCTCTACACTCTCTCTTTGCATTTTGTAGTATTAAAACAATTACACCTGCATTAACCTAGGTTTGCTACTCTGCTCTCTATGTCACTCCTGAAGGATTCCTGCCTTCCTCTCTGCTGCCAGGCAGCCTGAACACATGTCTGGAGCAGATGATGAAAACACTGCCCTTCGTTGCAGGGAAGGAAGGACAAGGCCCTTGAAATCTCATTTCAGGACATTTTGTCATTTGGATTACATGTGAAAATAAATGTCATTTCATACGACATTCCAGATTACTTATCAAATAATGATCTGCCTCTTAATGCCTAGGTGACTAGAATCTGCAAATTAAATTTTGTACTTGCAAATGTATTTATTCATTATGCTTAGCAATTAAGTCATGATTTAAGTAATTGAGCTGTAAATTACCCCCTTGTTTATAAAATAACAACATCCTCTGAGGGATAATATTTTCTACTACAGCAATTAGTCACACATTAATTCTTGACTTGCATGTAAAAGATCTCCACCTCCCCTTCTCTCATATTAGCTTGTATGAGAAAAGCAGTTCTTCTGCATGGTCTCCAGCACACAGCTTTGGACTAGCACATGTGTGGCCATGTGTAACCAAAGCAAATGGAGAATGCACAGGAAGTTTCCAAAAATCCTACCCCTTGTTAACACATGTCCAAAGGGCTCATGGAGGGGTTTGGCAGCAAATCAGCAAGAGAAAGAAGGAAAATGAGGGAGAAAACCACCCCATCCTAGCACACACCCTGCCCTGCCATTAGAATGCATTAATTGAGGATCTCAAATCACCACCTCCCACATGAGACCTGAACACCCTGTGCATGAAAATAAACAAAACCCCAACATCCCTGTGTCCCTCTGGCACACCGCCCTGGGTTGCCTCACCTCCCACTGCAGCTTAACTCTGGTGTAATTCAGGTGGCTCACCAGGACTGCCGCAGGCAGGACGCAGGGCAGGATCTGACTCCCTGGAGAGGCGACAGGGATGATGCTGAGGGTGTGCTGGCACCCAGCTTAGCACCAAGCCCTGGCGCCCGACCCACGTGTATGAAGACATGTGTCTTCATGAGGTCGCTAATACTAATAACACATGATCATCCTGATACTCTTGATATAGCTAAAGGACTAATTTTAGCTCTGCTATCATCTTGAATAATGTATATCGATTTTAGGAATGCGGCATTCAAATTACATATACATTAAAATATTACTGAGATAGGCTAATTCTCTCCATAACTCTGCCAAGCTAAAACAAAACTGAAGACGCTGGGGAGATCAGGCGCCAAGTGTAAATGAATCATCGTACCCTGGATTTATCAGAGTCCATCTACTTACCACTTCAAGAAAGATACTGGCTGTGTAAAGGATCTATTCTGTGGTAGCAACACACTGCACCCTGAAGTATCCTGTGTTTTCTTGAATAAATTGACACTGGAATAATGGAAATAGGAGGGCTGGCAAGCTGTGACCTCATCTGTCAAGGGGAAACGCCTGGTGTCCCAAGGGCTCCTGGATCAGGTCAGACCAGGGGGGCTGACACCTCTTTCCTTGCCCTCAGTGGGGCACACAGCCCCTGTGCTGGCTACCCTGCCTGCCTGCCCGCCCTGCCCTCAGCTCAGCTTCCCAAGGCCAGGCAGGGCTGCCTGTTGCAGCACCTCCCAAAGGTCCCAATTATTATCTTGCTGTATTGCTATGGTTGCAGGGTTTTGAGGACAATGTGCAGTTTACACACTGCTCTCCCCACTGCCAATTCATGTCATCAGGAATAAGAGAGGATGATCAGCTGGTGAATTCAACAGAAAGCTCGGGTCTGCGATCAGTCCAGGCTGCCTTCTTGGACTGATTAACACCAAGGAGAGGGAATCATGCTGGGAAATGTGATTGATCACTCTGCAGAGGAGCACAGATGCTGCGGTCAAGGGCTGGCCCTGTGGGATTTATGAGCCTGCAGATGGTGAAGGTGGAGTCCCCAGGGAGCTGCATGCCATGCTCCCACCTGCCCTTGGCTCTGTACCAGCAGGGCAGGGGGAAGAGGGCACAGGGGGCACAGACAAGGGCTTGTGTGTTGGGACTCAAGGGCACTCGGATGCACCCAGCACTGTTTGCCTGCACTGGAGGTGGCTGGCGAGGCTCCCACCTTGCCACGTTCCTGCCTGTGTCTTCCTGGCCCCCCGCTGCACCAATCCAGCTGTACACAGCTGGGCTGCAAAGTGCACTGCTGGTCTGATCTGACTTAAAAGCCATGTTCTGGAAAAGCCTGCGGGGCTTCTTACAGCCACAGCATGCCAGAGATCACGTATGGCTCAGCACACAAATGCTGCAGGCTCAGGGCTGGACTCAGTGGATGTGGAGCTGATGCACATCCACCTTTGCCTGGAGGCTCTCAAGAGGGTGACTTCTACCCCGTGTTTGGGTCAGGGATATTTTCTGTGTAATTAGCCTCCTCCAGTCCCACCACTGCCAAACTCAGGTATTTTCATGTATGGAGCCAGGCTCCACAGCTTGCGGGGCCTCCCCATTCTCTGCAAGCAGACGAGCACCATGGCTCCAGCACAGAGACAGCAGCCTCAGGCAGCAACACAAGTGGGATCTTCCTAAATAAATAACTCGGCTCTCACTGCCAACACCTCCCACCACACAGGGAAAGGATGACAGCTGAGAGACGCTCCTTCTCCTCCCTGGAGCGCATCAGTGACTGCACATTTATTTCTGGTTCTCTGAGGGATGCAGGCTCAGCTGCATGTCCCTCTGCCTGGAGCTGCTATATCATGTCAAAGACATTGGCTGTTGTGCTGAAGCAGGACTGCCATGCCATGGCCAGCAGACCGCAAATTCGTGGTCCAGTGAACTCCAATCATGCCACATGGAAAGAGAATCCCTAAGAGAAGGGCATAAGGCAGCTCCCAGTGTCTGGCTGACGACTGCAGTGGCAGATACAGGTCCAAGCTCTGCAAACAATTTGGAGATGCTCCCACTGCCTGTTCCCTGCTGCAGTACCTGCCAGCACCCAGCCCTCACTGCCAGCGGAGGACCAGGCTGGAGCTGGGGCTCTGCAAGGTCACAAAGGGGAAACCTGGGGCTGCACCGTCTCATGCCCATTGGCACATGTGGCTGCTCCAGCCCAACCAGCAATCTCTGAAGTAATGCTGTGGGTATCAGGGCAGGAAGGGAATTCTCATCCACATGGGTGGCATTTCACAGCTGCCAGAATGCCCTCCCCCCCAGCAACTCGGCAGCATTTCCTTGGTTCAGCAGGATAGGAGCCTGCCAAAAGGAATCAGCAAGAGATCCAGGTATCCTGGCTCTTGTCCCAAAGCCCTCCTCAGTGCAGAGCTGTGCTACAGCCTGTGCTGGGACAGGGAGATGAAAATGGTTTTTCAATGCCTGTCTTTAGTGACGCTGGAGTTTCTCAGAGTGGTACTTTTCTACTCCAGCAAAGCTTTGGCCGCTTCATCCCACAGCTACCCACGCCATTCCTGGGATGCCTGCCTGGTAGTGTGGGCAACAGAAGGAAGGTTACCAGTTCCTGGAGCCCACAGATGCCCTCCTAGCACAGGGAGTGTCATCACAGAACAGCCAGAGCTCCCCCACCCCCCGCCTGACTCACACAGCAAGGGCTAAAACTGAACAAACACTTCAGCCTCTCCTCCGCAGCGGAGCTCAAAGAGACCGGCTTCAGCAGGGCATGTCCTTGCCAGGGGAGCAGCTACCATGCGAGCCCCCAGAGGTTCATCTGCCAGCACTGGCATCCTGGGTCCTAGGAGGCCTTTGGGAGATGGGTCCTCAAGGATCTGCCATAAAACAGGGCTGACATCCTACACAGCGAGCTGCTCCTGACATCAGGAGGGCTGGGCAGTGACACTGCTCACGAAAGCTGCCCTTTTTACCACAAGGACCATGTGTGTAGGGGAGCAAGGTCCATGAAAGCTTTGCTTTATTACTAGGGAGCTTTGTCAGGAAGTCAGTTTAAAAGGGACCTTTTCCCAAAGATCTGCCAAATGTTTATGGAGAGGAAATAAACCCTGAAACCTGCGCCCAAAGTTTCTGAGATCACAGCTCCCAGGGGAGCTGGTTGGGTACGGATTGCACAACAGCTTCTGGGATGGGAATCACGAGTGGAGGCATGTGTGTAGGGCTGCCCAGAGGAGACATCTGTGCCAGGGACACGTCCCTGAGACACAGCACTTGTTTTCCAGCCTTCAGGGCGGTGACGGCTTTGAGCTGCAGCCAGGCTAGGTTTTCAGTCCATGACCCAGAGAGGAAAAGCTTGGTGTGCCATTCCTGGGCTCTACTTGTACCCCAGCTCTTACAAGCAACTTGGTTTATTTTTTCTTTATTCAGGATCCTGCAAGCTTTGGAAATAAATGATTTCAGATCTATGGACGAACATTTTTCTCATTTTGGCTGCTTCCTAAAGGACCCGAGAGCAGGCACAGCCAGCCCTGCCACCTCCTCGCCTCCCACATGCCGCACCAGTGGCAGCATCCTATTTTATTCCACCTTCCCACCCCTGGGCCTGTGCCCAGGACTAGTCTAAATTTTCTTGCCAACACATTTTTCCTCCAAGATGTTCTGCCAGTCAGTAATGTCCTGATGCGCTGTCCAAAGGTTCTTCCCAAATCTGTTTTGGCCAATTCCCAATTTGTAAGCCAAGATGACCGCCAGAGCAAAGATAAAACCATTGCCAGAGGACTGTGGAATAAGTGACACGCCAGTCTGTAGGGCAGCACCTTAGTTTGGGGCTTCAATCCCTTGACTGAACCCTCTGAAACCTTGACACCTCTTCCACAAGAAAAGGTAGGGCGGGAGAAGCCCAGAGGATCTGCTCCAGGCCTCTCAATGGTTACAACCCTCTTCAGCATCTCCTTCCAGCCTAAGCTTCTCCTCAGCCACTTTATTTCCAGACACATCCTTCCATGCAAATCCTCCCCTTCCTCTCCCGATCCCCAGGGAATTTGCACATATACGTGCTTTCTCTTGAGGACTACAACCTTCGCACGTGTAAGGAGATGTGGAGCAAGGACACAGGTATCACTGCCTCCCCGATGCCCCAGGCGGCAGTCAGCCTGTGATCCAAGAAGCCTCCACAGAAGTAGGTGCTTTTGGAGGCCCAGTGCCCCACAGCTGGGCTCCTCTCACACCCCAAAAGTGAAACTCTCCCCACGGGCTCTGCCGCAGGCAGGGCCTGGGCTGCGGCAGCGTGGGAGAGCAGGCAAGGGGAGCTGCTGCCTGGCACTGCCCAGGTCCCAGATATTGCTAGTGCTGGCAGACCCCAAATTCCAGCCTGTTCTTGCTGCCTGCCCTCATCTCACCTCCCAGAGGAACCGACTTGTTGCCAGCAATTAGTTAGCAGCTCCCCGGTGACCATAAACTGCAGCCTGTTCTCCCCCCCAGCTGTGAGGGCCGGGCTGCAGAGCTCCATGCTTCCTGAGCCCTTTGCAAATCCCTGCTGGAGGGAGAACACCAACTCAGTAATAGAAATTACCATCTTTTTTACTTTTCTTTCTTTTTACCCGAAATATACATAAATAGCAGGATTAGAAAAAATCAGAAGCTCTGGCTTTCCAGATATGTTTTGCAGTTTTCATGCTAATGAATTGTCACCGATAAAGGTGGCTGCAAAAAGGAGTTTTGGTAGCGCCTTCCCAGTGCAGGCTTGATCTTTTCCTCACTCGAATGTGTCTGGCTGTCTAGCTAATTGAAGCTTACGTCAAATACTGCTCATCTGAAGTTAAATCTCACATGCTGAAGGCTGCTCTTTGTTTTTAAATCAAAAGGGCTGTGGCTCCACCAGGGAGCAGAAAGAAAGCCTGGATTTGTACTTTTCTGCCGTTTTAAACATGACACTCTCCCTGTTACTCCTTTTCCTTTCTCAGACTCCGCAGGCTCAGCAGGCAAGGCCCTGCGGGATGGGGGCTTTGCGCCGCTGAGATCTGCAAACATGTCTCTCCTTTCTTGAACTTTGCTTTTCTCACGGTCTCTGAAAAGGCGAGATCGGGTGATACGTGTGGGATGGGCCCCGTACAGGTGCAGATCAGGTACTGGACTGGAGGAGGTGGAAAAACATCGCTGTGTGTACTCAAAGAAAAAAAAAAAAAAGAAAGACGGAGAGAAAGAGCGAGTGAGCACATTTCTGAATAGGCCAGGTCTAGTTCTTGGCAGGATGACTCAGGCTTAGCTGGCAGGCTCTGGGCGCAGGGGTGTGAGAAAGTCAGTCAAGCGGAGAGGAAAAGAGATTCGCGTCCCTAGGCAAAATACTTTTTCTTTCTTTTGTTTCTTCCGTTCTCTTTTCCCAGGTCACCACGAGCTGTCCGAGCCGGCCGAGGCAGCCCCAGCGCTGCCGCCCGCCGCGGCCCCGCCGTTCCGCCGTTTCCCGCTGCCGCGAGCGCACCCGAGGCACAACGCGTGCGAGCGCCGGGACGCGTCGCCCGCAGCGGCGGCTCTCGCAGCCCCGCCCGCCCCGCAAACCGTGCCCGGCCTGGGCGGCACCCGCATGCGGGCAGGGGCAGGCGGGGACCCCGGCAAGCCCAGCACACGGTAGCCGGGCTCTGGCCACCACAGCCGGGCCCGTCCCGGCCAATACCCCGGAGGGCCGCGGCCCCCCACAGCGCAGCCAGCGCGGGGCCGGTGGCCGGCGCCCCCCCGAAGGGAGCGGGCGGGGCCGCGCCCGCCACGGGCGCCAATTAACCCGGTAATTAGCGCGCCGCTCCCCGAGGGCCATCCCCCCTTCCCCCGCCCTTCCCGAGGGAGGCGCCCAAGGGGTTAACCGCGGCCTCCCGCCCGCCCGCCCGCCCCGCGCCATTGGCCGGCGGCCGCCGTGCGGCGCCCAGCCAATGGGCGGACGCCGTCCACGAGCGGGGCCGCGTGCGGGCGGCGCCCATTGGCTGGGCGCGAGTGTGGGAACGGCGGCGGGGGACGTTTCACACGAGCCGCGCGCGTGCGGCGCGCGCTATAAGTAGGGGCGGCCAAGGGCGCGCGGCACCCGCGCCCTGCCAGCCCCGCCGCCCCCAGGTAGCGCGCGCACAGCCGCCCGCCGGTCCCGGGTCTCCCCGGTCACACGCACACCGCCCCTCGCTCCCCCCCGCGGCGGCCGCGGCGCCTCTCCCGCGGCGGCGGGCGCGCAGGATGCCGGCCGACCTGATGGAGAAGAGCAGCGCCTCGCCGGTGGCTGCCACCCCCGCCAGCGTCAACGCGACGCCCGACAAGCCGAAGACGGCGGCGGAGCACAGGAAGGTAAGGGCGGCCGGGCCGGGTTGCGCCGGGCCGGGCAGCGCCGCACGGAGCAGCGCCGGGCGCTGACAGCCGCCTCTCTTGCAGTCCTCTAAGCCCATCATGGAGAAGCGGCGGCGGGCGCGCATCAATGAGAGCCTGGGGCAGCTGAAGACGCTCATTCTGGATGCGCTGAAGAAGGATGTAAGCGGGGGGGAGGGGGGCCGCGGGGAGTGCTGGTGCTGCCGAACCTATCTGAGCCCTGCCTGTACCCGCAGAGCTCGCGGCACTCCAAGCTGGAGAAGGCCGACATCCTGGAGATGACTGTCAAGCACCTGCGGAGCCTTCAGCGAGCCCAGATGACTGGTGAGTCCCAGATGACGGAGGGAGACAGGGAAGAGGGGTTGGGGGTTCCTGCCTGCATCCAGGGGGCTGGGGGCATCGTGCTCCCTGCCTGCATCCTCAGTACAGAGGGTACCTGGCTCCACACCTGCATCCCTGGTGATGGGGGTACTGTGCTGTGCCTGTATCTCTGGCACAGAGGGACACTGGGGTCCCCACCTGCATCCCCAGTACTAGGAGGTGTTATGGGGCACTGTCCTGTGTCCTTGTATCCCCAGTACAAGGGGGCTGGGGGGAGGGTATTGTGCTCTGTGTCTGCATGTGTACTGGGGGACACTGAAAGAAGCTGCAGTCCTTGCTTGGGTCCTTTCTACCAACAGAGCTGTGTTCCCCACCTGGATCTGTTTTGGTGGGGTGGGAGGCATTAGAGCCACAGGGGGGCTGTGCACCCAACATGGATTCCCAGTACTTAGGCACATAGGGGACTCTTTAGGATAGTCTGTTCCCCACGTGGGACCCTGATGCTAGTGGACTTGGTAGCAGAGGGACCATGCTCTCCATCTGGATCCTTGGCACCCAGGAACACAAGACACTTTACCAGAAGGGCTGCACTGGCGTCTTGGATTCCTGGCTCAGAGGGGCTCCAGGATGCAACACCAGTGGGCTGCGCACCCCCATTCCCTGAGGACCCTGCTGACTGCTGTGCTCCTCTCTTCCCTCTGCAGCTGCTCTGAGCACAGACCCCACAGTGCTGGGCAAGTACCGTGCTGGCTTCAGCGAATGCATGAACGAGGTGACACGATTCCTCTCCACCTGTGAGGGTGTCAACACAGAGGTGCGCACCCGGCTCTTGGGCCACCTGGCCAGCTGCATGACCCAGATCAACGCCATGAACTACCCTGCGCCCCCACCACAGCCACCGCTGCCACCAGCCGCAGCCTTTGGGCCACCCCTGGTGCCACCAGGCAGTGCTGCAGGGCCACTCCAGGGCATGCCTTGCAAGCCAGGTGCTGATGCAGCCAAGGTATACAGTGGCTTCCAGATGCTGCCGGCCTCCGATGGGCAGTTTGCCTTCCTCATCCCCAGTGCTGCCTTTGCTCCCGGTGGAGCTGTGCTGCCCCTGTATGGTGGCCCACCCTCAGCTGCCACCGCTGCTTCGCCGCCTGGCCCACCACCTGGCAGAGCTGACTCGGTCTGGAGACCCTGGTGAGGGTGGTGGGGACTGGACTGAGCACTGCACCCTGTGCTGCTGGCACGGCTGTACATAGGTTATATGTTCATATTGGATTGTGCCTTTGTACCATAGCACTCCTTTGACAGTGTTTCGTGTTTTACACGAGATCTTTTTTCTCCCTTCCCTCCCCTTCCTCCTGTGACACCAAAGATCGGGGGTTTGTTTTTTGATTTTTTTTTTTGTTTTTTGTTGTTGGTTGGTTTGGTTTTGGGGGGTTTTTTTGGGGTTTGTTTTTTTGGGTGTTTTTGGTTTTTTTTGTTTTTTTTTTTTTTGGGGTTTTTTTTTTTTGAATTCTCTCAAAATAAAAGCGTTTCTTCCATTTCGGAAGGCCTTTGGAGATAAATTGGAGTGCTGGCATGTCTGCATATGTGGGAGCCCTGCTCCTGGCTGCCTGTGGATCATGCTGTTCCAGGGCTGCCTTGTCCTGCTCTCCAGGCTGGAGCTGTCAGTCAAACCCTCTGTCCCCTCTGTGTTCTTGTGAAGTTACCTGGCCCCCCTCCCTGCCCCGGGGCAGATGTAATTAGTGCTTCCTTGGGAGCATTGCAACTCATCAGACTAGTTAAAAAGAGCTTATGTTTGCAGAGCTGGTGAACGCGCTGAGGGAGGCACCTCTGCTCTGCTCCTGGCTACTTGGGCTGAAGCGGTGAAGTAGCCCAGGTAAAACGAGGCACATTCTGGCTCCCAGCCCAAGCTGCCCGGGTGAGCCTCCTGCCCCGGACCCAGAGGGGCCCGCTCCCGGGCCGTGGTGTAAGTTGCGAATGATTGCGGTCAGTTGATGTGGAGAGCAGCTCCTGCCAGCTTCTCGAGTTACAAACCCAGCGGCTCTCCACAAGACCTGACACCAGCGCTGCTGTCTCCAGGCTGACAGGCTGCAGCAGGCGCTGGGCACCACCTCCACCTGGACTTAAAAGCACAGAGCTGTTCCCAGCCCTGAGCACCAGCCAGGCTCTGCGTGGTGATTAATGCTCTGCATATGTTTCTGATAGAGTTGGGTATTTCCTCTGCTGTTATATGGAAAACACGTGTCTGGGGGAGTGATGCGGGGCTATGTGGACTGTGTAACTGTGAGTGGCAACTGACCCCTTTGACTTGGGGATGCCCCATTTCCAGGCAAGATGCAAGCCCTAGATAGAGTGAGCAGCAGTCTCAGGTTACAGCTTGCATTGCCCTTCTTAACAAGTCCTAACTCAGAGCGGACAGCTTTAAAACGTGCCAGTATACACTGGGGATTCCTTCCAAATCCTGTTGCAAAAGCCTGTTGGATTTTTGTCTGGATCAGCCAGGTGCTTGACTGTATCCAGGTGCTGGGAAATGAAAGCTGGGGAGAGTGCAGGACCAGACAGATTAAACCTGCTGGGGAATGAATCCCTCCCATTCTCCCTGTATGCAAACATCCTCCTGATCTGAAAAAATACTTCTTGGAATGGATTTGCCGGGGGAGAAGTTGTGGTGGATATCTTTATGAGGAGTGCACTGATGAGCTTGGAGCTCCCTTTTAAAAAGGGTCTGCAGGGGCTGATCTCCACAGGTGATGTAGAAGAGCTTCCTCTCTGTCTCTGAAAGCCCTGCTGACCTGCCTGCATTGCTACCCTCATGGTGGCACCTTGCAGCCAGGTTTTGTGTGCCAGGCTTCGGAATATTGGCTTTGCTGTCCCTAAGCAGGTGTGTGGCCACGCAGGCTGAGCCTGCTTTCCCTTCCACCAGCCATAGCATCACCTTTCTGTGCTGGACTGAGGGCAGGACTGAGCCCAAGTTGTGTTCAGAGGAGTGCCCACAGGACCTGTCTGGGAATCGCATCAGACCAACTCCTGCTGCTTTGTGGCCTGTGTGGAGCTGATGCAGACCAGTAACACATCACCTGGAAGAGCTGAGGCTGTTCCAGTTAAGCGGCGTCTTCCTTTTCTGCTGAAGCAGTTGGTTTGGAAAGTGCATTAGAGAGAAGAAAAAATAAAAATGCTTTGCTGTAGGCTAAGGACAAAGCAGATCCAGGATGGAAAGACAAGACGAACTTATTTGCTAATGGAGTTTAAATAGCCTAGTATAAAGCAGACGTACCATGCTTGGACCACTTTTCTCTAAAGCTTTCTGTGTTTACTATATCCCACAGCCTGTTGACATGAGAGATCTGCTTGAGTTTGTGAGCTTTGAAGGGATCAGAGCAATTCCCAGGAGCTGTGCTCTTGATGTCAATTCACCGAGCCCGTGACAAATTGGGATGACAAATGCAGGCTGTGGTCTGTGGATCATGGTGTGCTGGAGTTGCCCTTCAGGTGCAGCAAGTGCCTTCAAACTGGTGCCGTGGGATGAGCAGGCAAGGGTAAGGGAGGGGTGGGGAGGAACACGGAAGGGACAAGGCTGAGCTGCTGGATGATGCCTCTCATTTGGCCATGACCCCTGTGCACGGTTGTGCAAGACAGGTAGGAAAAGGGACTGGACTCGGTGCTGCTGGACGGGGTGTAGCTCCTGTTGGCTCCTCTGGACACCGTGGTGAGCCCTGCCCCTCAGCAGAGAGGTTACCCGGAGGAGGACTGCAGCCAGGGCTGTCCCTCTCGGATAACCTCTTGGGTCTGTAAGCAGTTTGCCACAATTCGGTGCGTGCATTTGCAGCCTGGAGAGCGCTGAGCTGGAGGGAGCAGTGCTCCAACCCTGCCTGCAGCACACTTGCACTGGGGTCCAGGGGTAGAAGGCTTTACCTGCCTCCCCCAGCACCCTGCCGTGCCCCCCACCCACCTCGGGGCTGATACCCCCGGCTGCTCTTTGCATCCCTGCAGCTCCTGCCATCGGCCGCTGCTGCCGTCCCGGGAAACCTGTCATTAAAGACAATTAACTTTTCCCACACTCTTCGGGAGCGGTGCAAAAACCCCTCCTCGCTTCCTCCTTGGCTCTTAAGTGCTACCATATGGCACAGGCCCCCGCGCCCCCCCACACCCGCCCTGCCTTTGATTCCAGCCAGACAGCCGGAGCTTTATGATTTAAGCCGGGAGAGCCCTCGTACCAAGCCCTGGGCCGCTCTGCGGCCAAGGTGGTTTTTTTAGCAGGCAAGGCTGTTTTCTGGCAGGAAATGAATAGCTCCCAGATGAGCTCAGGAACCTGAGAGGTCGTGAGAAAGGAGCGAACCCCCGGCGCGGTGGCGGGCTGCCAGGCGGCGCGGGGAGCGCGGGAGGGAGGGAAGAAGGCAGGAGGGAGGGAGGGAGGGGAGCGCGCTGCCTCCGGCACACGAGCCTGCCCCGGCCCCCGCTGGCAGGCGGCGAGGCCGAACGCCGGCAGCCCGCCGCCGCACGCCGCCCGCACGCCCCGGACCAGACCCGGCGGCACGGCCCCCCGGCCGGCTGTCCCAAACCACCGGCCTGGCTCGTGCCACGGGCCCGCGGCCGGCCGCCGACCTCGGGCTGGGATCCAGGCATCCGGCCTGCGGGGAGCGTGGGGATGGTGAGAAACAGCCCGGCAGCCGGGCTGGGATCTGGGGGCAGCGAGGCAGGTCGCCTGGGGGGTGCCAGGACCCCCCAGGACCAGCAGTGCACACCTGCCCGGGGGCTGCATGCCGCGGGCGTGCGGACAGGTTGTGGGGGAGCTGCCTGTTGCGGGAACCGGGATGCGTCAACCCCATGTCTCCTGGCCCCACGGTGGGGCCAGATCCTGCCCAGACCCCGGCACCCCGTGTCTCAGGCTGGCACCAACGCTCTGAAGCCAGCGCCCGCCTTTGCTTTGCTGTTACCTCCAGGGCAGGGAATGGGACCTGTGATTTACAGGGGTGACATGTGTTTTGCTTAAAAGAAGTCAAACAAAAGGGCGGTTTGTTTTGTGGAGCACCGACTTCCTGGGGGGGGGGGGGGGGGCGATCAGCCCAGACAAATGACTCCACTCCCGTTCATTAAACATTCGCGGCCATCCCATCTGCTGACGCTGGGGACAGCTTTCCGGGCTCAGCTGGGACAAACTTCTTCCTTCGTAGCCTCTGCAGGAGGAGAGATTTCCAGTGTCCCCTGCCCCTGCAGAGCTGTGCCCCAGGCACAGCCATGCCCCAGGGGTACCGGCTCCAGTTACTGTGACTTGCAAGTGTCCGGGGACAGTGATTTGACTGACGCAAGCTGTGGTCCGCTGCTCTTGTGTGCAGCAGTGGCTCAGCCCTGTGCCGGCGCCAGTGGTTAGCACTGGGAACAGGGTTGAGCATGTCCTTCGTGCCAGCGGCACAGCGAGGGTGGCACAGGGGCTGTGCAGCACCGGAGCGGTGCAGAGATGGAGGGGGGCTGCCCCCGGGGTGTTTGCCAATGGGGCCAGCAAGCAGGGCAGGGCAGAGGTGCTGAAGGACATCCGTGGAGGTAGGGCTACCTGCAATCTGTAATGATTAGGAAGCTTTTTCCAGCAAGGGTTTATTGCCAATAAAAGCTAGCTCAGCACAACTGCAGGGGCATTAACTCTTATCTGCCTGGTGCGATAAGAGCCCTGGGTTTCGCCTTGGGGCCCGAGGAGAGCAAACACCTGCGGCAGGGAATGGCACAGCCTGCACCCTGCCCTGTCTCCCTGGGGACACAGCCCCGGGACGTGCTCCTAAAGCCCCTGGCCCCAGCTCCCTTTGCCGGCTGCCCACCACACAGGGGTGAAGGCTCCGTACCCGAACTCCTGAGGGGTTCAGCTGTACAAAGCAGTACAAACCCGCTTAATTAAAAGCAGACCTGCTGCAACGAGCCTGCCAGCACACCAGTGTGGCTCGGGCGGCTCTGCTAGAGCAGAGGACGGGACTCAGCCCCACTGCAGGGCTGGGACATGGGGTGGCCCAGTGGCTGGGAGCCAGGGCTGTGACTCCCTGCAAAGCCACACTTCCCTTTTTGTCCTCCCAGCCCACCAAGGAAACACAGCCTGCCTCCGATCCAGCCTGCTGCTGAAGACCTCACCAAAAGTCACTGTCATCCCTAAAACTGCCCCTGGAGCAGAGCCTCCACTGAATCCTTCCCTCCAAGTGGATTCCCCCACTATACCCAGGCTGTCAGCTCCCATCACACAGCCCAGCCAGCTGTCACTGGGACTGCCAGTGAACATTCCTCTCCTGCAAGGGAGACATCTATGGAGGCAGCACTGGGAGGAGGCTGCTCTCTGCTCTGGGTCCTCGGGAACAGCACATACCACCCTGCATGTGGGCACACCGGGGTGCCTTGCAAGAGCCCTTCCAAAGGTGCCCTGCATTTTGTTGGGGGTTTTTTGGCTGCTGAGGATGTCAGGGCTGTCAGCAATGACTAGAGCCTGCCACGGATCTTCCCACTGCAGAAGATGGGCTACAGTTCTGTTTTCTGGAAAACATTATAAGTTCTTGAAACCGTTAAACAATCTGGCTGGTGTTTCTCCCTCTGACGTTGGAAATCTGGACAGTGTTTGTACCAAGAGAGGGAGCAGGATGTAGAGACACATGCTGAACCTCATAGTTACGTATCTTGCCTGGCTCTCACTTCCACAGCCCTGCTGCAGCCCAGGCATAGATAAACCCCCATCTCTTCTGGCAGCACCAACATGCGTAGGACATCTGCCAAACAGGGGAAAGAGTTCTTGGCCTGAGCCCACCACAACATCCTCACTGAGAGTAACAACTGGTACAAAGCAGGACAAACACAGGCTCATCCTGCCGGCCTCAAGAAACATTTGGCTTTGTTTTCAGCTCCAGCATCAGGCTGAGCCCCATCCCTGCCTCCATCAGCAGCAGGCTCCGCTCCAGACCTGCTGCACTCAGGGGTTCAACTGCAACATGCAAACGCAGAAAAATACCAGACCTCTGGTAGGGAGGAGAAAGCAGGACATCCTTCAGGGCTGCGTAGTGGTAGGTGCTGGAGGAGATGGAAGGGGATAGGGGAGCCTTGGGATGACGATGCCCTGGGACAAATCCTTCCACTAGGCTGTGTTCCCAACTGAACCAGTCCCACATATGGTGAGTGGACAGGTAAACTGGAGCTCTCATTCCCAGCTCTGCATCTGGGAGGGCTCCATCTGATCATCAGCAGCAGCAGCAGATTCTCATGGTGAGGACCTTGGTAGACCCAATGGATGCTTTCTTTCTCCCTGCATCCAAGCCTCCCTCCTTACCGTGGTGTCAGCACTGTCTAGTCCCACAGCTCAGAGCTCCACACTTCACTTCCCACCGGGTGGCTTGCTTTCAGCCATCCTTTGGCTTTCATTGTGCTCTGAAACAGAGGGGCTGGCAGCTGGACAGTGTGGGCTGGTGTTTCTGAGAGGGCTCCAAGCAGCTGTTTGTGCTCGCAGACAGAGCTGGCACTCGCTGCCTTCCCTGCTGGGCTCAGCTGCGTGCAGGCAAGCTGCAGGCAGAGTCTGTGGGCAGCCTCTGCCCATGGTGCTGCCTGTTTGGGTCAGCTGTCCACGGAGCTTTGAGAGTTGGTTTGGTGTTAGGCAGTGGGTAAATGGGGTCACGTCTCCCCAGGGGGAGCTGGAGCTGGACCTCTGTGGCCACCCACTGCTGGATGAGGGTAGTGGGAAGGGAGCAGGCAAAGAGGCAAAGAGGCGAGGGGCATGGCCATGAGCTGCATTGTGCTTGCTCAGCCAGTGTTACAGCAAGCATGAGGGTCACAAGGCGCCTCTCGGGAGCTCCTCCTGCGCCGGGGCAGCCCACGGCACAGCCAATGCTCCCCACTCCCACCCTCAGCCCCGCGGCAGACCTTGCACAGGGCGAGGGCTCTCTTATCTCCCACTGTTTTTCTGTCCGGGGGAGCACGCTGCAGACAGGGCTGGTTAACCATCACCCATAGGAAATGGGACAGGAAAAGGTCTGATGGGACATGCTGTCCATGGGCCCCATCCTTCACGGGGGAGGCTCAGACCTCAGATGCCCCCGTGCTCTTGCTGGCGGCTGCGGGCTGCTCCAGGGATGGCTCCAGTGTCAGCCACATTTCACAGTTCAGAGCTGTCCCTCCTGCATTAAAGCCCTCTAGGGCCCCCTCCCAAAGTAAACAGGAGCCAGTTTATTGCTTACTGGAGTCGTTTCCCAGGAGGTCAGAAGGGCTCCGCTTGGGGCTTGTGACAGCCTGCTAAGCTCCTCTGAGCCAAGGTGTTATGAGAGCACCATGTGCTAGGAAGAGCGGCATTTAGCCGTGGGGATGCCTGCAGCCTGCTCTAAACCCTGGGACAAAGTCCTGTTTATCTTCCCTTGCTCTTCAGGGTGCTGTGCTCTGGGCTCCCCCCTGCTTGCTTGTTTATGGCACTGATGCAGAAAATTGCAATGGCTGTAATTGCCAGCGGTTTGCTGATTGCGCGCTCATCCAGTTTGTCAGGCTGGAGACAAAAGTTCTAAATCCCCTTTCAAAGGTTTGAAACCGTGTCATCCAGACAGGCAAGAAGGGGAAGGGATTTACTTATGCATTTGCTTAGAGTGCTTGGACGTGAAGTTAGACTGGTGCACCTCAGGGCAGGAGCAATGGCAGCATCCCTGGGGACTGCTCTGTAACACCGGCTCACTGCATCTGCATGCCTCCCTGTGCCTGAGAGGCAGCTGGGCACCGCTGCACCCCCTCTGGGCTTCATGTGCAGGAAGCCGACCCCCCCGCAGGCTGCCATCTCTTCTTCTGGCACCAATCACAGAACCATAGAATGGTTAGGATTGGAAAGGACCTTAAGACCATCCGGTTCCGATCCCTTTCCAGCTCGGGCAAATTGGCAGAAAGCTTTCCCTGAGGGTCGAGGCACCACAGGCGCAGGCTCTGCGTGCCTGAGCCAGCCCGGCAACCCGGGAGTCAGCTCCTGGCAGGGCTCCTGCCTCCAGCCGGATGCTGCCGGGAGGGTCTGCAGGCTTCTGAGGGGAGGGGAGCCCCACCCTGCGTGCGAGACCCCAGCGGGAGCTCGGGGCAGCTGCAAAGGGGCTGAGCAGAGGGATGCAAGATGCGCGCAGACGGACAGCTACCGGCGGGAGCGTGTGGGAGGGGAGCTCCCCGCCGCGGGGCTCTGCGGGCCGGGAGGGACCACACAGGCGCTGCTCCATCCGGACCTTCGTGGCCGCGAGCTAAGTGGAAAGAGCAGCACAAATTTTCCATCCTCCCCCGGGCTGGGTCCCCCATCCAGGGCTGCTCCATCACCCCCCCCAAGCGGCAGGGTGGCTGGATATGGTGTAGGGGGCTGTGCTTGTGCTGCTGGGAGCTGGCGCAGGTCAGGCATCGGTGCGGGACTGAGGGGAGTTACTATGGCGGAGGGAGCTTTGCATGGGACCCTGGGGGGGACGGAATGAGGATTTTCGCTGAACAGAGTCCACGAGGACATCCTGGGGAGAAGGGGAGCACAGTGTCAGGCGCAGGGACACCCCAAGTGCATCATGCAGTTGCCGCCTTGCACTGTGCAAGCTGGGAAGCAGCAGCAGCTTGTCTGCAGCTCTGCCAAACCTGTAGGGAAGGACCCTGCGCACAGCCACACTGGAGCACGTTTGCACAGAAAGAGAAAAACTTCAGACACTGGGTGTTGTTTCAACCCCGGAGCCTCCTCAATGGAGAGCTGGCCTCCGGAGACCTTCCCTCTGGCCGCAGAATGGAAGTAGCAGCCTCAGCACTTTGGCAGGAGCAGCAAGCTTTCTGCCTCCCAGCCATGCTGAATAGCAGCAGAATTCATTACAGCCCCGTTTCACTTCTCTCTCCAATTATCCCCCTGGACAAAGGGCTGGGGCTGTGGCGGAAGGTCCCTTTCAGGAGGTGCTGGTGGCAGGACATGCTGCTGGGGCTCAGCCGAGAGCCCCTTTGCTGGAGGGCAGTGACCTGAGTCCAGCTAATGCCCCTTTTTTGGCCAGAGCAGTGAGAATACACAGGACAGCAAGGCTGGCCTAGCACTGAAGACCAGGGGATGCTGGGTGGGAAGCACTTGTTAACAAGAGCTAGTCCCAATCAACGAAACACCTGCAGTGTGGGTGTATTTGGATCAAAAGTAACATTGATGATTAATTAAGTACTGGAGTGTCATTTTATCTTTACAAACACAATGGTGTTTCGGCCCATTTGGCACTTCTCTCTGCACACTGACTTTGGAGCCAGGAGACCACAGGTTCTACTTGCACTGTGGCTCTGACTGAAGGGATTGGGCTTCTGCAGGTGACATCTTGTGTCCAGGGACCCAAATGTCTTCCTTGCTAATCTGTGGCCACCCAGACCACCACTGTCCAGCCAGCCATGTGTACTCCAACCCCCTTATCATCTTTGTGGCCTCCTCTGGACTTGCTCCAACAGTTCCATGTCCTTTTTATGTTGAGGACACCAGAACTGCACACAATACTCCAAGTGAGGTCTCACAAGAGCAGAGTAGAGGGGCAGGATCACCTCCCTCGACCTGCTGGTCACACTCCTTTTGATGCAGCCCAGGATACGGTTGGCTTTCTGGGCTGCGAGCGCACACTGAATCTGGGTCATGTTAAATTTCTCATCAACCAGCACCCCCAAGTCCTTCTCCTTGGGCTGCTCTGAATCTCTTCTCTTCCCAACCTGTAGCTGTGCCTGGGATTGTCCCTATCCAGGTGTAGGACCTTGCACTTGGCTTGGTTAAACTTCATCAGGTTGGCATCAGCCCACCTCACAAGCGTGTCAAGGTCCCTCTGGATGGCATTCCTTCCCTCCAGCATATCAACCAAACCACACAGCTTGGTGTCATTGGCAAACTTGCTGAGGGCGCACTCAATCCCACTGTCCATGTCACCAACAAAGATGTCGAACAAGGTCAGTCTCAACACCGACCCCTGAGAGACGCCGCTGGTTACCAGTCTTCACTTGGACATTGCGCTGTTGACCACTCTCTGCGTGCAGCCATCCAGCCAATTATTTATCCACCGGGTGGTCCATCCATCACATTTATGACTCTCCAGTTTAGAGACAAGGATGTTGTGTGGGAGAGATTAACATCCTGCAGGCAGTGAGAGCCTGGAGGTTTGTGCAGTCACCCCATCCCTTCCACCACTGGCTTTGCAAGAAATAGGGGCTGTTTTGGAGGAACTTTATCCTAGCAGGTCCAACCCTGGCACACTCGAGGCCATGCACATTGCCTAAGCAGGCTGTGCCCCGAGCTGGGGAGCCTGCTGAGAAAGCCTGGGAGAGCAGGACAAGGGCTGAGGACATTTCTGATGGAGGCAGACAGGACACTCAGCCTAGTTAGTTTATCAGGAAGAAGATCAAGAGGCGGCTTGATTACAGTCACAAGGACCTTGGTGTAAGTACCTTGGCAGAAATAACAAGCCAGGTACTTATAAGCTCTTTAATCTAGCAGGGAAAAGCAAAACAAGCGCCAATTGCTCCACATTTCTAACAGTCCCGGGTGATTAACTCCAGAGTGAGAGACAGGAAGCCAGGCTGCCTTCTCAGGGGCTTCTGCAGGGCTGGCTGCGGGCTCCCACCCCAGTATCACCCAGTGTGGCAGTGTATTTTACCTTAAGGTACAAGAAACAGAAAAGCTGCAGAGCGGGGCAGCATGGGGTGACCTATTAAATGCTTTGGCTGCAGAAGGCGCACACCTTCTCAGCAGGCAAGGTGGCCACTGGTGGTCCATGGGACAAGGCCAAGGACAAGCAGCATGGCCTGGGAGCAGTGGGTAGCATGGCATGAAGTGGGTGGCTCTGGCCAGGGAATCTGCAAAATGGCATTCATGTTGAGATTGCAGCCAAAAGCTCTTTGTGTCAGAGGGATCCCCAGCTGCTGAGGTTTGAGCTCCTGAGCAGCGGGACAACTGATCCCATCTTTGCAAGCTCACAGACCTGGCCAAAAGCTCCCAAGGCCACAGAGAAGCTGGATCCCCAGCAGCCAGCAGTACCCAGGGCTGATCCCAGTAACATGCCCCTTGGATCTTCTGCTGAACACAGCTAACATGTACCAGTCAGCTGTGTCTCCATCGTGCCAAAAGCATGGTGAGCACTTCTCATGGTTTCTATCTGAATCCCATTTTCCCCCTTCATTTTTACAGTTTTCTGGCTAAAAACCAACAGCGGGGCCAGGGCCCTGTTGCAGAGCATCGACAAGAGCCCTGGCTTGGGGGTGTTGGCACAGGGCCCCCCCATGCAGCCTTGATGCCCAGCATGCTGCCAGTGAGGCTAACAAAAGGCCAGCAGCAGGGCCAGCCTGTGCTGGGAGCGCCATGGTGCCGCTGCTGAATAGCTCTTCCCGCACAGAGGAAGGCATGAAGAGGCGTAATCAAATAAGGGTATCAGCATGGTGCTCCTTGAACGGTGCTCCCAGCATGAGCCAGCGGCAGGGCCGGGTGGAGGTGACAGGTATCTTTATCCCGCCACGCAGGAGAGCTCCAACGTCCCGCTGGCAGGAATTTGTCTGCAATTTTTCCCCATTGAAAGGAGCAAGGGGGCCAGCGAGACGCAGGCTGAGATGATCGCTTGATTAAGGCTGGGGCAAGCGAGGTGGAGAGAAGGGGCAGCTCCCAGGGAGCCGTGCTCCCAGCCCTTAACCTCTCCTCGGGAGACCGCAAATTATATCTGTTATTATATCAGCCCCCTGGTATCCTACAAATAAGTCCTCTGTCTAAGTGCGTGTCAGACGTTCACAGGAGGAGTTGTTACCTTTTCATCACTTAATCATTTTCATCATCATCATTTAATTTATCTTGCAGTAAACTTTAACCCACTGAGTCCCAGGGAAGGCAGGTAAAGAGGCTTACTAGCCCAGCTGGACTGTAAACATGAGCAGAAGGCACTGGCTGCAAAAGGCGTTTGAAGAGCAGAGGGAAACGGTTTTCCCATTTCCCTCATGGAAACAGGAAACCCTCTGCCATGGAGACAGGAATATTCCCAGCCCCGCTTCCCATCCCAATCCCCTGCCAGCTGGGGACAAGGGTGTGTGCAGAGCTGGGGCTCCCCTCCGCCGGGGAGCGGGAGCAGCCGGAGGGAGCATGCTCCCGTGGTGTAGTGGGACTGCGGAGGGGAGCCCGTCACGCACTTCCCCTGGGTGCCAGAAGTGATTTACACAGTGCACCCAAGAGCAGAGTCAATTAAGGTCACATTTCTGTGTTGCTAAACAACAGGCGGCTCTGGGTTCAGGCCCGCTGAAAAGAAAACAAAAGCCACCCCTTGAAACGGGGGCTTTGAGAGGGTTCAAAGGAGCCCGAAACAAAAGGCGGGCTTTGTGGGCTGCCCTCGCCCGCGCCTTCCCGGGCCCTTCCGCCACCAGAGACACCGTTAATGTGGCAAGGGGGAGTTTTTAATTGTCCGGCACAAACAATGCTGGCATATTTAGGCCGGCCTCATTACAGAGCCATCCGAAATGCTTGAGAAGCATTCCCACCGCTTAGCATAAACAGCAGAAACTTTCTTTCACGAGCAGAGCAGGTCCCATCTGCTCCCAACCCGTCCTCACCTTGACTTGCAATGGTGAGCCTGAGGGGCTGGGCTCTCCATCCTGCTACTCCCAAACCCCAGCATGGGAACCTGCCTCCCAGCCCTTGGCTCACCTACCATAAAGTGCTCCTTGCATCCCATGGGAGCAGAGGGCAGGACCATGGGGGTTTGCAGCAGGGGGTGCTTGATGGAATTGGCCAGTGTGGCAGCCCTGGCTGGGGTTTGCTCTGCCTCCCTGGTTCCAGCGGCTCGGCCATGGTTGCTGGGGGTCTTGAGGGGCATCACTTATGGCTCCTGACAGGACAAGGCAGTTCGTACATTGCCCTGCTGGGTGCTGGCGAGTGTACCTCATGGGGAATGAGACTGAGAAGGTCATGGGGACCTTCACCAGCTGGGCTGTATCTGAACTGCGAATAACACCAACATTTCCTAGTGAGACCCAAACCCAACTGGGAATTGGGGTCTGGGCTCTTCATGGCTGTGGCTGTTTCATGTTTACACCCCACTGCACTTATCAGAACTCCCTACCAGCTTCCCAGCTGGTGCATGGGTGCCCTAGACCCCAGCAGAGAGTCTCATCAGCCCCTCGCAGTGAGCCACACTGTCAGGCCATCCCCCAGGCCAAGCAGAGGGACACTGGGAGGGGGCAGCCCTGGCAGGGACACAGCCCTTGGGGCTGGGGAATGGCATGGCTGCGGACACGGCTGGGTCAGCCATGTGCCTGGCATTTCCCAGGCAAGCAGTGCTGACAGGTTGCAACCCTGCAGCCAAGGCGAGAGCAGAGCTGTGCTGAGCAGGGAGGCACCGCAGGGTTGGAGAGCCAGCACCATAGCACAGGGACAGACCAGCCCAGATCCCCCGGGAAGTGGGTCCCTGCAGGGACAGAGCTCTACTCCTGCACTATGGTGCTCGGGAGTGGTAAAGGCACTGTGGGCATCCAACCTGTGTGTCCCACATGTTCAGGAGAGCAGGGATCACTTTGCAGCCTGATCAGTTTCTGTGCACCCTGCCCTGCCTGGCTGCCCAGTGCAGGGCAGCCAGGGCAGCGAGCCTGTTTTCACCCCATGGGTCCTGGCAAAGAGCCTGGTCAGCATACAGGGATCAAAGCGAGCAGCGTTTCCCGACCGATACCTGATCCCGGAGCTGGAAGGAATCCGTGAGGCTGCTGAGTGCCTCCCGCACCGCTCCCACCACCATGCAGCGCTGAGCGTGCTGAGGGCCCCGTGCTGCTGGGCTGTGTTTTATGGCACTGCAGTTCCTGCCAGCTCCCTCTTCCCCCACTTCACCTCCCCTTTCTTGGAGGCAACCAGCTCCGTGTACCCCACAGTTTATTAAAAATCCCGGGTACCTTGGAGGAGACAACACAATAGTGTACTTGTTACAGCTGCCTTGTATTAATAGGCTGCCCCTTTTGATTTTAGAGTGGAACTTTTGGCAGAAAACCAGCATCCAGAAGGGAAAATGGCTGTAAAACTCGGCAAAAAGGGAAAAAAATAAAACCACCCTCAGCTTTGATCAGAAAGGTTTGAAGATGAATCACAGTGATGCCCAGGCAGATTTGCTAGAGGTGATGCTCAGTTGGAAAGAGGTGAGCTAGGGCAGGAGTGGAGGGGCTGGCTGGGGCAGCAACGGGGCTGGGTGGAAGGGAGCAGCAGCAGCCAGGGGTTCAAAGGCCTCTGCAGTGAGGAGCAGAATTGGAGGATTATTCACTTTCTATATTTTCACTCCTGCAGCACACATGGGAATCTAATTGGCCAGGATGAGAAATACAGCCAGACAGCTTACAAGTGGGCTTGAGAAGACAGAAAAATATTTGCAGCTGCAAGCCATTAAAAGCAAACCCAGCCTCGCTCTTACACTTTAATTACCCTCCTGTACCTTCTCCTCCATGTACCAGAGCTCATCTCAGTTCAAAACCCTTCCTGGTCTTAAAAGGCCAAGAGCAGTGCCTGGCTGCACTGGCACAGCAGCGCTCCAGCACGGTGAGGGCTGTTGCACAACTTGCAGGGCCTCCAAGCATCAGCTCTTCCCCCCTTGCCCCACCACAGTCCCAAACACCACTCCTGCATGGCTGACAGCCGCCCTGAGCCCCCCAAAGGGGTTAGCTTGGCTATTCATGTGGTCAGGGTTTTCCCATGTAGCCCATGATTTACAGGGTCCAGCCAAGCTTATCCCAGCATCTCCCTGAAGTGACAGTGTGTGGCAAAGGACTTTGTGGGGCAATGCATCCAGATGCATCCTCTCACAGCCTCCCCAGATGTACATTGCTGCTCCTGCATTTCAGCTGAGCCACTTATTCCTCAGGATCCAGTACACTTCCTGAGTGGATTTATCCCTTCTCTGTGCCTCGATCCACCCCAAAGGCTGGAGGCAAAGGGTGGCAGAGGGACTCCATCTGCCCCTCTCCACCTCGACAGCCACATATCGCAGGTCACTCTTACCAGTGCTGCCGGCACTGCAGGCTGCTCAGGGCACCACACTGCCCATGGCTGCAATGCAGGTACCCTGGGGTGCCGATGGGGGGCTCTGGATTCAGAGAGGGGTGGCGGGGCAGCAGTCACAGCCCAAGCTGCCCGTGCTGCTCCCTGCTCCTTGACTGCTCATTTCCTTTTCCGCTCCTGCTGTGACACCA
Organism: Amazona ochrocephala; assembly: GCA_039720435.1. NCBI lineage: Eukaryota > Metazoa > Chordata > Aves > Psittaciformes > Psittacidae > Amazona > Amazona ochrocephala. The sequence continues at coordinate 35,093,021 of CM077884.1, read as the reverse complement.
AAAATGTTATTGCAGGTGCTGGCCCCAGCCCCGCTCACTCCCCCACATGGTTCACCCGCTTCTCCTGAAACCTGAGGAGAACTGAACTCATTTTATGCCATTTTATTTCAATGCTCTGAGGGTTAACCTTGTGGCAGGCATTTTTAATCCAGCCATAAACACGGGAGAGGAGAGGAGTTGCAACTTTCCTTAATGGGGCAATTCCAAAGCTTTGATGTGATCTTCCAAACTCATGAGCTAGGGGGCAAGATGGTGTTTGAGTCTAGAGTTATTTAAATTGAGGTTAAATTTGCTTGGCAGCACCAAAGGGACATTGCGGGAGGTAGGCAAGGACCCCAAAGGATGGGGAAAGACCCTTAAGTGGAAGATCTCAAATGAGTATAAGGTGTTTGCACTAGTTTGAGATGTTAAACCCAGGTGCTTGCATGGGACAAGGGGAAGACTTATCTGGAAATGCTAGTGCTTGCACCGTGTACCAGTATGTAGGCAGGCAGGTTTTGAGGTCTTGTGGTCCTGAGCCCCTGAAGTGCTGGTCCTGGGGTGCTGAGAGAGCTGCCCTGCTTCTGAGGGAGATGCTTCCCAGAGAGAAGTGAAGTCCAGCAAGGAACTGCAGGGAAAAACAGGCCTGGGAGTCCAGCACTGCCTGGGGACATCTCTGCTGGAGCCAGCCTGCTAGGGAAGCAAGGGTGCAACAGTGGTGTCGGTGGTACTGCCTGGGAGCCGATGGGTAGAGCACAGCATAGCCTTGCAGGTAGGATGGCACAGGGGCAGCGGTGTAGCACTGCCAGCAGTCCTGGCAGGCCTCTGCATACAGGGTGCAGCAAACAGGACCTGGCTTTTCTCCCTCCTGCCTCAAGCACTGCCAACTTGGCAGGAGCTGGCAGGGAGGACACAGAGAGTGCCGTGCCCCAGGAGCCCACCTGTGTCCAAGGACAGGGAGGAGGAGGCCGTGGCCCTGGCCAACAGCTAGGGAGGGTGAAATGAAGGCTAAATAAGGATGCTGGTTGCTCCTGGCTGCCATCCCAGGGCTGCCCCCACAAATCACCCAGTGGCAGACGAAAATCAAACCCCGATGGGAAGATGATGCCCGGGGCTGGGCTAAGAGCCAAGGGTGTGATGTTAGCTCCTCCACAGGTCACCTGCCAGCAGGGATCATTGCAGGCATCTTGTCACCAGCAGGAATTTACCATGAGACAGTCTCATCTCTTAGGGTGAAGGTTCCCTGTGCTCCCCAGGAGAGGACAGGCAGGAGGACACATCTTGGGGTCGGAGACCCAGGCAGCTGCTGTGTGCCCTGGCCAGTGTCGGGGCTGCTCCCGGCTCTGCCCCGCTCAGCTGCTCCCGGCCCCTGCTGAGCCCCAGGGGGCAGCGTGAGGGGAACGGGGGCTCCAGATTGGAACCACATGGAAACACATTTGCAACGAATTAGGCCGGGAGCCAGCAGATCTTGCTTGGCCGGGTGTGCAGCCAATCTTCGGGGATTGTCAGCTCCTCCCAGGTTTCCACAGCGGATGTTCCCCGGCCAGAGCACAGCTGGGCTCTGTGCGAAGCCGCGGCCAAGGCAGCGCTGAAGGAGCTGAGCACACACGCAGGCAGGGACCCCCACCCGCACGCACAGCCCTGCCGGGTTGAGCGGACCCCACGCACTCCCTGCCACTGCCAGGGATGCTTCTGAGGGGTGAGGATGCCCCAGTGCTCCGGGGAGAGGAGGCAGTGCATGGGAGAGGTTATTCCAGTGCTTCCCAGCTTGGCAGGCCTGGAGCAAGGTGGGCAGCTACAGCAGAGATCGTGTGTCCCTGCCTGCCCCGGCTCACCAGCCCTCGATCTGCACTCAAAGTTAGGCAGCTGGAGAGCCCTGTCTCAGGAGCTGGTGTGAAATCACATCTCCCCGTGGTACCTGAGAAAAGGGCTGACCCAGGAGGTGAGGAAGAAAAGCTCTTCCCGGCAGCAACCATGGGAGGTGAGAGGGTTAAGTCAGTGGTACAAAAAGGCTTTGAGTGTGCATGTCAAAGAATGACACTAACAACTCATGTGACAACCTGCCAGGAAAACTTTTCAGATCATAATTCGCATAGCATTTGTATCATGTTCCCTTCCTGTTTAAAAAGGCAATATGGAAACTGTGCGAGGGGTTATTTGCTGGTCAGGCTGGTTTGCTGGTTACGCTCCCTGTCACGCGCATCCCTTTAGGAAGTGATGCCACCACAGCAGACATCATTACTAAAAATAATGCCATCCCATGCATTAGTCTCCAGTGCCATTTGTTTTACTAATTTATGCCCAGTTAAAGAATAATGGCTAATGATTAGTGGTGGATACATACAAATCCCCTGGCAGAGCAAGAAAATAGGCTGCCTCTCCACAAACCACACAACCATCTTCCCCAGCGGCATGTCCTATGGACAGCAGAGGACAGAGAGGGGATGCTGCTTTCCTCTGCCCAGACGTTTCAGCCCTCAGAAACCTGTCAGCAGTATTTCACCAATCCTGCCCCATCCCTAAGGGGTAAATCCCAGAGTCACCCAGTGCCGCCGTGCAGCCACGGAGCCACAGCGCAGGTGCTCAGCTGGATGCATGGGGGACTCAGCAGCCCTGTGGCTCTCTGATAAGGCCAGGTCTGCTGTAAAACAGCCTCTTGCTTTGTGAGTAAGGATATTTATGAAACAACAGGCTTCAGCACTGATCTCTGGCTGGCGAGCAAGCATGCCAGCAGCACAGCAGCCAGGCACAGCCTGCAAAAGCCTTTTGCCACATCCCTGAACCGGGAGGCCTTTGGGGAGGTGCTGGAAGTCAGCCCAGCTGCTGGCGGGTTTCACCACCATCACTTTACATGGCCCCTGCTCCCCGACAGCCATGCTGCTGGTGCCCAGCTCCCAGCACAGAGGGGCTGGGGCACATCCCATCTGCAGGAGCTGACCTGTGAGCCCCCTGCATGCTCCTGCTCACAGCCCTGCAGCAACAGAGGCCCAAACATGACTCCCCCTCGGGTTATCACCCACATTGTGCTGGTGAAGGAAGAGAGGCCACCACCAGGGAACATCTGGGCTCCATTGCTCATTGTCTGGCAATTAATGTCAGAGCTGAAGACAGAAGGGACGTCAGATATTAAATAAACACGACCGCACTCTGCAGACCAGAACAGTCCCCCCGGGGAAGGCGCACATGCACCCTCACCCTCACTCCTCCCCCCGGCATGGCCCCGGCCGGGGTGCAGGACACGGCGGCTTGCCGCACACACGTGTGAGCACAGCCACACATGCTTGCAGGCTCCCACACAGCTTGGGTTTCACGTCAGCAAGGCAGAGCAGGGAATAAAATAGAGCTCCTTTTCCTTTTTCGTATTCCAGCTGGCAGACTGCATCTGCAAGTGCAGGATCTGCAGAAAACCCTACCCCGTGGAACAGGGCAGTGCACGGAAGGTGGTCAGAGCCCCTGGCGTCTGGGCTGGCTGGCACCCCTACAGCCAAAGCTGCTGCTCAGGGTCTCAGCCCTGGCTGGACACATGCCTCCAGCCACATGCAGGTCCCGGTGTGTGTATGTACTTCACACACTGTGCTCTGCCTTTACCGGCCCTCCCAGCCCCTCCTGCAGCCCCCACAAGCCCTGCTCTGCTCATCATGTTGGAGGGCTGATGGCAGATTAGCACAGGGCCCTGCCCTATGGGTTTCTGTGCATCCCACTGGCCAAACAGCGGGGATGGACAGTGCCACCCTCTCACCAGCCTGGTTTAAAGACTATTCCACCCCTATTGTGACCTTGGTGAGCACCAAAAGCCTTTTTTTCTGCCCTTTCCTGCCTGTGCTCACAGGCAGAGCAAGCATGAGAGTGGCTGGACCCCCAGAGAGCGGGGAGGCTGCCCAGCCCCTCCACAATGGCAGACACATGCCTCAGCGCTGCAGACCCTGCGCTGAGCAAGCTGGGGCACTGTTTAGTTCATAGGCTGGGACAGTTGTTCCCCATGGGCTGCCTCGCACCAGGCAGAGGATGCAGAGTCAGGCCTCTGGCATGGCCCCAGCTCTCAGGGCAGGATGGCTGGGTCATTGGACCACAGCAGGGCTCAGAATTACCGGGGTGCAGGCTGTGGCGCCAGGCTCAGATTGGCTTCGCACTGCTGCATGGATTGCTGCTCTGATGTGTAAGAGCCACACTGTAGCACTGGGGCATGGCATGGACTGGAGCTTGCCATGCAGGTGTGTTGGGTGTTCCTGACCTCTGCTCGCTGCTGCTGCTGCTGGAGCAGTTTCCTGCATCCTGGCATCTTCCATCAAACAGGAGTTGCGTCAGGAAGGCACATTCACCCTGTGCAAGTGAAACAAAACAGCAGGCTGGTAGGTGCCCAGGCTCAGCCTGGGTGGTCTCCCATCCCTTCTGGCCTTAAACTTGTGGGTCCTGTAAAGGGCAGCAAGGAAAGGGACAGGCAGTGAAATGTGGAGAGGAGTGCTGCACCAGCCAAGGGCAGCGCACAGGGTTTTCTGCTCCTCTGTGCAGCAGGGACTCATTAGCTCAGGGCTGGCTGTGCCTATTTTATTCTCTGGAAGCTTTTGTTCCCTTACAGAAGTTTAGTCTCTCTCTCCCTCGCTCTTAGCCCCTTTTAATATTAAGGTCAATAGGCTGACGATTAAGCAGGAAAAGGGCATGAAGAATCAACCAAATTAAATCTTGTGTGCAAACAGGTGGGTGTGAAATTTCAATCAATGGCTGATGTTAGCAGGGACCTCTGGGATCCCGATTTCCCAGGGGAAGACTGGGCAGCCCCAGAGGGATTTGGGTACAAAAACTCCAGACATGGGAGAATAGAAAAAAGTCTTCTCAAAAACCAATATTGACAAGGTCCCTGTGTTTGCACCCCGGCTTTCCCCGGCAGCACAAAGGGAGATGATTATCCCGGGTCCGGTGGGAGGGGATGACGGGAGCTCAAAGGTGAGCCGGGCCCCCCCCCCCCCCCCCCCCCCCCGTCTCCCCTGGCCCCAGCCCCTCTGCTTAATCCCCCTCTCGCCCAAGCTTTGAAGTCGCCAGAGGTTGAATACGGGATGTAAATCACGTTAGCCGCAGTGTGTGATCACAACGCCCCTGTGAGACAATGCCGCGCTTCCCCAGCACCTGGGCATCCCGTCGAGCCCTGGCCAGCACCGTGCCATAAACAGCCCCAAGCTGTGGAGGAAAGCAGGGACCGAGGGTGGGCTGCATCGGGGGGCACCCATTGCGGGCGGGAGAGAACCTTGCACTCTGCCACAGAACCGGGAGCCGCGGTGGGCGCTGCTCACCCCAGCGGCCGCGGGGCTGCCTATAACAGGAGGCTCATCCCTGGGATTAATTAGCAAAGGCTGCGGCCGCAGAGCAATGTAAAACACGAGCTGGGGCGTTGGTTACCAGGGCTGTCCCACAGCGTTGCACATCTTGTAAGCATTAGCATCACGTAAGAGGAGCCTGCACAGAAGGACGTGGGGTTTATTGGGTTGTAAACTGCGTTGTTCCCATTACAGTAACGACATTGCTGGTGAAGAAATGTGCCTTTCGCACACGAGGCTTGGGAACCAGGTGTGCTGGAAGGAAACATAGCAGCGTTGTTTGGAGGCCCTGCTGTCACCATTGGGATAACAGAGGGAGAAACAAAGCAGGCGTGGGAGAAACCAAGAGGAGGCACCAAGAAGATACTAGCACTACCCCCAGGGCTACTGTCCTTTCCAGCCCTTTGCCTTATCTTCCCCAGACCCCGCTCGCTGGTGCTCAGCTCCCCTGCACCCAACATGGGGCTGCGCACTGTGCCTGCTGCCTGGGGAGTTCAGTGCTGGGGTGTGCGGGGTGTCAGGGAGACAGCAAGTATCTGCCAGCTCCTCGGCCATGTTTTGATGGCTTTTGCTTTGCCTTGCTCCAGTGCTTGCACTGCCTCCGGCGGCACCTGGGAAGATGTGCCACATGAGGTTTGCTGCCAAGCACAGAACAAGGCACTGCTGCCCAAGAGAGCATCCCTGAGCACCAAGGAAAAATCTCCCGTGTTTAATTTTCCTTTAGCCAAGGAAGCAGCCTCCAAAAAAACGTGATGCTGGACCCAAATAATCAACCAAATACCCTTTTCCCCACTACCAAAAATGCATCGCTTCTCTGCAGGCAGCAAGTTGGCTGGTTTGATTGGTTTGATTCTTTTTTTATCATTTCACACCCAAACCTTCACTGATTGTCCAAGACCAGCACCAGAGCTTATCAGCCACAGTCATCCTGCTGCACAGGTCTGGATGAACTGCATTACAGGTATGTCTCCACCACCCTGGCTCCAAATGCTGCTGGGTTCACCCTGGAGCTGCCACCTGCCTCAGTGGCCCCAGCAGACCTTCCCAAGCAGTGCCTGGTGGGAAATGCAGGACCTGTCATCCCCGTCCTGCAGTGAATGGCAGAGAGGAGCTGGGTAATGTCACGGATCTAAACCACATGGCATTGATGTGACCACATGTACCCACTAACAGGAGCCAGGCGTAGGTACCAGCCCAGCTCACCCTCAGGCTCCACTTTGCTCCTCTGCAGCTGGAGGGCTGCTCCATCACTGCCCACTGCCGCAGTGCCTGAGCACAGGGCACTGGCAGTCAGAGAATAGCTGCTTTCAAAGCTTTTTCTTTTGATTCTTAATTGGGAGACCGGATGATTTTTTACCTTTTTTTTTTTTTTTCTAACAAAATATGTTGTTATTGTGGAAAATATCTGCTCCCCGCAGAAAATGCCTTGCCTTTGCTGTACACATTGTGGGCCACACCAGAAAACATCTGATGTGCTTCCAAAACCACCGAGGCATTTATTTTCCTATTAGAGTGGAAATTTTCTTCAGGAAACAAGTTTTACCTAGTTTGCACTGACATTCGCCGCAGAAGAAAGCAAGCAGCCCTGTCCCCATATCACCCCCACATCTTCCGAAGGTGGCATCGTAGGGGCACCCTGGCATAGCCAAGCACCCAAACCTGCAGCACAAACCCTGGCTTCAGCCTAAGCTTTGACCCAAGTCCCATGGGCCACCAAGCACCAACAGCCAGCATCCACCCATGCTGGCCCAAGAGTAAACCATGGCTTCTCAGGCAAGATGATACCTCTTTGAGAAACAGAGAAAAATACATTATTTTAGTCCTGTCAACAGCTGCCCAGTGCCATGCATGAGCCCACCAGCCTCCCAGCGTCATGCTGTCTCAAGGACAGTGACGGAGTTGCCCTTTACTGCCCCACCTCATGAGCTGTCCAATACTTCTGCACTGCTGTTTGTCCCATGTTGGAAGAAAGGTGTGAAATTTAGTGTGGAATAGCAGTGTCTGACTGTTAGATCTGGAAAAGTGACTTGATAATATCACCTCATCTTCTGCCCGTATTGCTGGTATTTCACAGTGCGATGTTCCAATGCTACCCAAGACAAACATCTAATACATTTAACATTAGCCAGTACAGCTGTACAGCATCAACTCTAACTGGAAGTTTAAAAAGCTAAGTCAAAACCAAACACTGCATTTAGCAGTGTTAGCAATTTAGCATTTTCCATGATTATTATATTAAAGAAAATTAAAAAACCAACCAACCAACCAACCAAACACAAAAAACAAAGCAACCAAACCACAAACCGAAACCCCTGCAAAATTTCACTTGTATCTTTAAAATTCATCTGTGATTGGCATAGATGTCAGGATGGTGATTACAGCAACTGCACCCATCAGTTTTCCTGCTGTGATCATAGAACAAGGTAGGAAGCACCTGAGACGACTGCCACAGTCGCTCCACAACAGCTCTGGCTGGGCCTGAATCTGACAGCCCAGGACTTAAACTCCATCTGGCTGGGAGCAGCAGCACCCTTTCCAGTTGGGGACTGTTCCTTAACACTGTTCCCCCAGCAAAGCCTCTGGGGACAGTAAATAAAATCATGTGTGTGCCTTCCCACCTGAAGCACGCCTTGTTTACTAACTCATCAAGTGTTTATAGGTTCAAACCCAAGGTGGCTCACCTCTCACACTGGAGAGCACAGAGGCTCATTAGCCGAGGGCTGGCTTCAGGGGCAACAATGGCAGTGGAGATGCTGCAGCGCTGGGCGGCTCGGCCGGCCCGGGACAGCCATATTCTCAATTTCTTTCTCTTTTTTTTCCAAGCAGACTTTTGAGGAAACATCTGCTGTGCCCCAAGCCCGCACCGGAGCTGGGGATCAAAATAAGGGACTTTTGTCTTTTTATTAAGCATTTTAGCAAACGTGACTATTACATTCATATTATATTTCCCTGTTTTGTACAAACATGTTTAAGTCAGCACTAAGAGGATTACCTTTATGGCACACCAATCTCTGCTCAAATGGGCTGACTAAAGAAACTCTTGTTAAACAGTATTTTCTCTAATGCCTGTTGCTTTTCTTCCTTGCTTTAGTGCTCAGACATCTATCCAGGCTCCCTAAATCCACCCTCCTCATAAGCTTTCAGATCAAGACTCTTCCCCCCTCAACCCCCCTCTGCACCCTTTAATACAGCTGAAGATGAACATTAGTGCTTGGTTCAACTGCACTGGAAAGGGAAAGGGCAGATTCATCAAAATCTTTATACCTCCATAGAAAAATGTAGCCTTTTGCCTTTCCTCGAGTGAATGCCTTTTCTAGAGGGTATTCATTAGGGGTTTGGTCTGTTTTTGCAGACAGCTCCACAGATGTTGACATTTTTTTTCTTCGCTGGGTTAAGACGCCTTCTATAGGCTTTCAGTCTTCATTTGTTACTTCTTTATTATCCAAGAGGGGTTTTTCTTTCTCCTTTTTTTTTTCTTCTTCTTTTTTTTCTTTCTCCCCTTTCTTCCCAAGGAGTTGACTCGGCTCTCTGAAGAGAGCAGTGGTAGTCAGCCTCATTATTATCTTGGGCCCTTTTTCATCCCCCCGGCAGGCCGGCCGGGGCCGCAGGGCCATTGTGGCGGAGCAGCAGGTAGCTGTGGCACGGCGGGGTCAGCGCTCCGGCCGGCACAGCGCCTTTGTGCGCCTGCCTCATGCTGCCGGCTCCGTTTGTCCGGCAGTGGGAAAGGTCAGGAGCATGCTGATGCTCCATACCTGAGGTTTTGTCTCCGGCTGCTGCTGAGAGCTTATGGAAATAAGTTGTTGGAAGGCAATCGCTGGACCCAGAGTGGAAGCAGAGTGAAGGGGTGGAGGTGTGCTGGTGTTAGCGGAGCTGCCTAGTCCATCAGACACACTGCCTCTTGGCTAGAGCTGCTGCGTGCTGCTTGGGAAGCCACAGGCTTGCCATGGTCCAAAAGCCTCTCTACTATCACCTTTACACATGGAGATAGCTGATTTCCCACAGCAAACTTTGCGAAGAGAGCAATTTGGCTCAGCATGAAGGATGAAAGAACAATGCAGGCAGCACCCCATGCTGGTGTTCCCATCTCCGACACCAAACACACCACACTTTGCCCAGGACCCATCACTCATGCCTGCAGACATACACCAACCAAATAGTCCATCGTAGTGTCTAATATTCCACCCAGAAGTCCAAATACCTCTACCTCAGCTCCTACAGAAAATGTACTGTGTATATAGAGATTTTTCCCCAAAAAATGTTGCTGGGACAGACATGGACACTGGCAGAGGCATCGTGACTCAAGTGGTGCTTTGGGACCTGCCACAACAGATACGGGCTCCAGCCTATTCACAGCTGGGCTCATTGTGTCGCTATGAATTATTCTGGGCGAAAGGAAAACCCTCCTTCTCCTTCCCACACTGCCCAGAGCCACCAGCCCAGCAGCCACCATGGGGGTTCCCAGCCACAGCGTGAGCCAACAGGTATCTTTAGCCCATCAACCAGGAGAGTTCCAACATCCCGCTGGCAGGAATTTGTCTGCAAATTTTTCCCCACTGAAAGCAGCTGAGGTGGTCATTTAATTACAGCTGGGGCAGCGAGGTGGCGAGATAGGACAGCTCCCAGAGAGCTGTGCTCCCAGCCCTTAATGTCTCCTCCCCAGCCTAATGATTAAATGCCTTAGTGGGGCATGTCGGCTCCAGCCATGGGGCACTGAGTGGGCATTAAGGGTGATGTGATCATGACCCCCATTATCACTTGCCATCTAAATAGCGCTGGCTGTGGTTGGGAAGGAAGGAGCCTGGCCAGCAGGCACAGCTCCCTCGCAGATGCCACTGTCCAGCTGAAGGTGGAGCAGGAAGGGAGCAGCTCACCCCTGTCAGCTGCAGCCCTATGTCCCAGCTGGGACACCGAGCTCGCTGGCTGGAGTCTAAATGGGAATATTGATGGGGACACTGAAAGTCATCACATTCAGTCCCCATCAGTATGCTAAAAGCTCCTGCCATTTTCCCTTTTTATCACAGCTTTAGCAGGAGAGCTCACATTAGCTTTACACATCATCCTTGGGGAAATAGTGCTGATAGATGTGTGAGATCAGGCATGTGGGTTTTCTTTTCATCACTTATGCTGGAGAAGCCTTCCACTCCTAAAAGTATGAGAGTGAGCCAGCTCTCGCAGCCTGCTAGGGGGTCATAGCTGGATTTCACACACCTTGCCTGCGGCAGGGCAGGATCTGGTCCAGAACAGCACTGGCTCAGCAGCACTTTCCTTGGGGCTGTACTCCCCATTTCCCCCTGCACAGGGATGGGTCCTCTCCCAGCAAATTCCCAGCACAACCACAGGCCGAAAGCCACTTTTCCATTGAAGTTGAGAGACTCGCAGTGCCTGTCCTTTCTTACTCCGGTCTGTTTGTGTTGGCCATTGTTGCCCACTGAGTGTGCTGCACGCTGGGTTGTGCAGTCTGCCTGGCACTCAACGTCAGCACCAGGGATGGGAAGGAGCTCCAGGCGCGGGATCCGCAGCAGCCTTCACATAGACACTGAGAGCGCTGAGGTTTATAACCCAGAAAATGCAGGCTCTGAAGGGCTCTATCTGGTGGGGCAGGAGGCGTGCCGCCCTGCCCAGAGCCACTTTTATGCCATTGTGCCTTTTCAGCACTGCATTAAGGCAGCCAAAGAAGGGGGATTTTTAATGGTTCCAGGGGAACAAAGCGGGAACATTATGCCCAACTTCATTACAGAATCATCTGAAACGCTTGAGGAACGTTTCCCACTAATTATCATAAATAGCCGAAAAAAATCTTTCCCTCCCAAAGCAGGTCCCAGCTGCCCCTCTGTATTTTCTCACCTCCACTTCCAATAGCCTGACCCTGCCCCCACACAAAGGGGAGATCCCATCTCTGCTTCCCCCTCTCTCATGAGCTCTAAAGAAATACAAACAGGCAGCAGATTAATAGCACTTGTTTGCACCTTAAACAAACAGGCAACTTCCGCCCCTCTGGGCTCTCCCCGTGCCCAAAGACAGATGCACCAGCTGGTTTCCCTTGCCCTTGCTCTCATGCCCTGCCCATATCCTGGATAAAAGCATGGGCAACACCAGGCGTGAAGCAGGCAGACCAAGGATGAGAATGCTGGGGGTGCCAGCCCTGCACCCCTTTGAGCTCTATCTCCTCTGCCCGCTGTCCTCTTGCTGTCCCAGCTGCCCTGGAGGAGGTCAGGCCCCTGTCCTGGTGAGACATGGCTGCAGCCCTTTTGCAGGAGGGTTGAGAGATGCCAAGGCCAAAGCAAATGAATGAATGTCTCAGTTCAGCTCCTTCCCTATGAGACTCGCAGGGTTTCACAGCAAGGAGCAGCCTCACCCAGCTGTGCGGATACTGTGAGTGGGCACAGGGAGGGATGATGTGGGTGAAGGATGGAGAGGGAGAGAGACCACCCAGAGGACACACACAGGAGTGGTGCTGGTGTTCAAAACTATCACCATCATTGAGAGGGCACAGCAGCAGCACTGAGCAATGACTGCCAGCCCACGATCATCTCTGTTGAGCACAACAGGAGATTGGAAGGATGGATGGACGGATGGATGGATGCTGGACATACCATAGCTACTCAGCTGGTTCTTATGCTGATACTGATCCCAGAAGATACATCTGTTTCTGCCAGGGACTGCCCCAGCTTGGGTCCTCACCCTGTGTGTGGTACATCCCACCTCTCCAGGCAGCACTGCTCCTATGGGAGCTGGTGCCAAATCAGTCCTACCTGACCCTGCCCACAGCACACAGAGCAGCCAGCCCCCTGCCCCAAACCCTGCCGGGGCACGCAGTCACAGGAGACATGGGGGCTCAAACCACACCAGCAGCTGGTGAGATGCCGCTCCTGGCACAGGCATGGCACATGTTTGGGGTAGGCACAGAAGGCAGACACTCAGGAGGAAGCTGCGGCAGCATGGCTGTGGGCTGAGGCAGGCTCCCAGCAGCAAGCCAGCGGTGCGACCTGCCCATCAGAGGCCCAGGTTTGCTCCCTGCGTGGGTTATTGTGCAGATCCCCGCATGCAGGTGTTCATTACCCCCCTTCCCATCAGCCACAAGAAAGTGTTGTAGCTCACCAGCCCCCTTCCTGCCCACAGGTCTCCCAGGGGCAGGAAGGGAAACCGGAGGCAGGTGGCAAGGACAGGCGCTCCCGCAGTGCTGCCAGCCTGTGGGGTTACCGATGAGTACTGCAGCACGAGTGACAGGGCTGTGAGAACCACATCTCCTCTGCACAGAGCAGGAAGAGAGCCAGCAGCAGCCATGTGATGCTGGAGACCCCCAGTCCCAGCACCACACAAGGACAACACTCTTGTCCCTGCTTCTAACTGGCTGTCACCTGAAGCTAACTATGAGGACCACAGGCAGTCAATGCAACTGGGAAGAGGTTTAGCATCCCAAGCAGCCTGAAGACACCACACATGATGCTCACCTTTTGTTTTCCAATGCAAGAACCAGTAGCATTCCGTTCAAGGAGCAGCAAGTAGAGGGAGAGCAAAGGGATACGCTGCCTTATTTAGTGCATGGGCAATCCTGGGCACTCCTTGCCATAGGGTGCCGTGGATGTTAAATCTTACCTGAGTTCAGAGAAACCATATAAATTCCCAGATTTAAAGCCATTGAGCGCTGCTGAGTGCAGTGGATGTCCTGCAGGGCTGCCCAGGCTGTCTGCAGCATAGCAGGGAGGGTATGCTGGGCTGTGCACTCCTGGACACCTGTCCTGGCCACGCACCTCTCTGCTGTGAGGAAGGCCTCCTCCCCTTGGCACTGCAGAAGCTGCAGCTCCGAAGCAGCAAACCTGTGCCGTGGTCTCCCCGGTGCAAATCCCCCATGCTCTGCCCCATCCCTGTGCGCTCTCTGGCTGCTCTTGCTCAGCGATGAGGAAACCCAAGCATGTTTCCCCTGAGGCTGCCCAGGGACATCACCCCCAGGACACCCGGCATCCTGCTTGCTTCTCGGCCTTTTCCTCCCAGAGCGAGCTAATGGGAAAAGCCGCTAATTCCTCCCAGCACAGCTGTGGCCCTCCAGGGATCAGCCCCACAGCAATGGAGGGAGACGATTCCTGCCTGCGAGCCCAGCCAGGCCCTGGGAACATGGGCTGCTGTATTTTCGTTGTAAATTAGAAATCAATCATAGCAGGAAATTCCCGTGCTGAGAACACTCTGGCTGTTATTATTTTACAGCACCCGGCAGTGTTCTGGGCACTTAGAAAAGCATGGCGCTATGGGGGTATTACGGGGCAAATTAGTTCTAAAAGCGGCTGTAGGAACTTTGGCCATTTGGCTTCTGGAGTGCGGTGGGCACAGGTGGAGGCTGGAGGGGCTTTGTGCTGTTTCCAGATACAGCAGTGCTCTGCAAAGAGGGCACCAGCAGCTCAGGAGAGAACACCTCTAGCCTGACCCCAGCTTTATTAATAACAAGTAATTAATATGAGAGCGGACGTGCTTTGTGTCTCTGAAGACCTTTTAAGATGTGATTATGTTGTGCTAATCTCACCCCGAAGTACTTCCCTGTTTAGACTGCGCTGGGCCATTAAATATCTGAAAAGCCAGCGGAGACACCCCCACCCCCCCCACTGCCCCGGGAAGTGCTCGGGATCTGTTCCCCAGCAGCCAGGCCCCACTTTCAAACTTTCTAAATCAAGTATAAAGCCGACCCCATCTGGACTACCAGGAAAAACACTGCCTCCCCCCATCTGCCTCTCATTAGCCGCCGTGCCAGCCCGGCCCCGCTCCATCCCGCCCAGATGTGCTGCCCCGCACTCGCCTCCCGTATTTCACAGCCGTCAGCAGGACTTCAAGGAGCAGCCGAAGGGCCTGTAACACTGCACAGGCTCTTAGCAAAGACATATATCCAGGTCCTTAACGCGTAGCTGCAGGCATATACCCTAACGAAAAGCACCTTTCCCCCTCCCTTGGTCTTGCACCAGGCAGAGAGCTGGCGTACTTGGAACTTACACACCAGGAGGTTTCCGGGCCACTTCCTCTTTGCCTAGCACATGTCCAGGCTATCGATTTTCAGGGGTTCTCCTTCCTGAGACCCCCTAAAGTCAGGCAGCCTCTGTGTCCCACACCAAAGGCAGTGCAGGTCGGAGCAGGCGCCAGCAGCAAAGGTGAGGAGTTGGAGATAGACAGACACCTGGACCCCTGTAGTGACCAGGGTGATTAAATTTGGGAACAGCTTGCCTGGCACAGGGAAAAGTCAATACTGAGCCTAAAGCAAAATAACATATGCAGAGACCCAAACTAAGGGACAACTCCTGTGTTCATCGGCTCAAAAGATCTCCTGGGCTAAAGCTTTCCAGTGACAGTTTCATCACCTTCTGTGATGGCAGAAAACCCAAAGAAACAGACACTTTTGTTGAAGTTTGGCACCTTCCTCGCCCTGGTGGCAGCCCAGGACTGCGGAGGTGAAGGCACACATCAGGCCTTCAGTTATGAAGGGCATTAGCCCCTTCATCCCAAGCTTCCTGTGCTAGTTGGTGCCCAGCCTGCAGCTGGGGCTCAGCATCAGATGAAGTTATGGTATAAGAACCATGCAGCTGGCCATGCACAAACATTACTCTCCCAGAGAGGCCAGGACAAGCAGCATTACAAATAGGTTTCAGGGGTATGAGATTTGAGATTGGAAAGAAAAGCAAGTCTACTGTATCATTATGCCACTGTCTGCAGGAGGGTGTGCAAACCTGGTCCTACACAAGTCTCTGATGGCCAGCACTGGCTGGGGACCCCATACTCCATCAAGCAACAGGAATCTTCCATTGCAGGTCATGGCAAGAAATGCCCTGAGATGAAAATACTCCCCTTGGTAGCCCTTCAGTGCACAGCAGAGGTGCAGGGGAGGCTTTTAATATCAGTTAGGAGGAAAGAGAAAAGACAGAGGAAAAGGTCAGTGTTGTGATGGACATACACGCACTGACACATCCACGATGTGGGGAAGAAGCCAAGGTGTAGGGCAGGAAGCCTTGGGATGTCCTTCCCCAAGGACCACTTGCACCCTGCAGGTACCTGCCAGGGATGGGGAGGAGACGGAGGCAGGAGCTCCAAGGCTTCCGCGATGAAGTCTAGCGATGTCTCCAGGTGGCCGGGTCCGGAGCCTCCGGCATTTTGGTGCAGTACCTCCAGGGCCACATGTCACCCTGCTCGCTCTGCCCCCGGTGGCCCGGGGCAGGCGGCTGCAGCCACTGCTTGTGTCGTGATGCCATCTAGTGTCGCTTGGCAGAAGGACCAGTGAGGCAGACACGGCGCACAGCATCTCCAGGGACGCACCCCAAAACAGCCTGGGTGCTGGGACACTCACCCTGGTGACGGTCCGCACCCTGTGACATACGCACCCAGTGGCTCCAGACCGCAAAGGAGGACGATGGGCATTGCCCAGGTCATGCAGGGGCAGCAAAGCTCAAAGTGGTGCCCAGGCTTGCTCAGGGGATCCCCGGGGCGGCCAGGGCTTGAAGTCTCAGCAGCCTCACCGGTGGCTCTGAGCGGTCCCGGCGGCTGGTGGCCTGTTGGAGGAGAAAGGCGAGCATCCCCCAGAGCAGCATGCAGCCTGCCTGCAGCACCAGTGCCGCCAGGCCCAGAGCCAGGGACACTCGGCACTGCTGTGGGCTGGATGGCAGGGACAAGCCCCAGGCATGATGGCTGCTCGGGACCCAGGAGGGTGGCCAGGGGCTCATATGATCTGGCACCGGGGGGACGGAAGGCACTGGGATGGTACCTGCAATGGGGGGAGCGTTCTGGGGGGCAGTGGGAGCAGGCTGGGTGCCAGCAGTGGACAAGCCCTGCACAGTGGCATGGTCCCGTTCCTTGTCTGGTACAGGAGGAGAATGGGACAGGGAGTATGACGCTGGCGGGACAGTGCCTGGTGCAGCAGCACTGGATGATGGTGAGGGGGCCGTAGGGAGCATTGAGATGAGGGAGACGTTGGGTGTCCTCCATTGGATGGTGGCTGGCCTCTCTGTGGACACCAGAACAGCAGGCATGCGTCTGGTGGTGGCTGCCAGTGAGCTGGTTGGTGCTGGTGTGGTAGCAGAAGCTAGAGTGGACAATGCAGGCTCTGGGCTGGTGGTCCCAGGAGGCTGTAGGCTTATGATGGCTGGAGTTGGACACAGGCTGAAGCCCTCCTCTGGCACAGCTGGTGATGGCATGGTGATAGAAGTCTTGTGCAGCATGCTTGATGACAGGCTGGCAATGGAGACCTTTGGCAGCACAGCTGGTGATGGTGTGGTGATGGAGGTCTCGGGCAGCACAGCTGGTGATGGCATGCTGATAGAGGCCTTCAGCAGCACAGTTGATGGTGTGGTGATGGAGGTCTTGGACACATTTGTTAATGATGGTGCCGTGAAGGACACCTCGGGCAGCCCAGCTGGGGATGATGTTGTGATGAAGGCCTTTGATGGCGTAGCTGGAGATGGAGCGGTGAAGCGCTGCCATCCATCTGTTGGAATGGATGGCAACATGGCAGAGGTGGTGACAGGTGACAGCATGGTTGGCAGTGTCATGACAGGAGAGGCTGCCAATGAAAGAATGGTTGGTGCTGCAGTGGGCAGCAAGGTTGACATCTCTTGCGATGATGTGGAGGTGGATGGCAAAGATGGGGTAAAAGAAGATGAAAGAGGATGAGTAGCTGGGCAAACTAAGTGTTCATCCCTCACCGATGTCACTGCTTGCCCTGCCAGGTGGGGTGGACTCTTGCATGACACTTGGGTGGACAATTTGACCTTCTCACTGTTGTTTAGGATCCAGCTGTGCAGGTAGCAGAGGTTGCAATCACATCTCCATGGGTTCCCACTTAGATACACTGAGCTGAGCTTCTTCAAGGGGTCCAGAAGCCCTGGAGGAACACCCTTCAGCTGGTTCTTTCGAAGGTTGAGGGTTTTCAGATTTGGGAGAGAAGCAAAGACCTCATCATGCAGAGCAGAGAGATGATTTGTGTCCAGCTGTAGGTCTGAGAGCTTGCTGAGCCCAGTGAAAGCTCCTCTTGGCAGGGCTGCTAGCTCGTTGTGGGACAAGATGAGTTTGCCAAGAGATGTGAGGTTGACGAAGATGCTATCTGGAAGCATGGCCAAACTGTTCTTGCCCAGGTCCAGCTCCCGTAGGTCTGCCATGGTGTCAAAAAGGCAGCAGGGGAGCTCTGTAATGCAGTTTGAACCCAGAGTCAGAAGCTTCAATTTGTTTAAACCAAAGAAGCCCTGAGGTGGGAGAACCTGGATGAGGTTGTTGTCCAAGAGGAGTTTCTCCAGGTGAGGCAGACTCCTCAGAAGCATGGGTGGCAGCACCCTGAGCCTGTTGCTCTGCAGGTTGAGCTCCAGCAGCCCTGTCTGTCTGTCCAGCAGCCCCTCCGGGAGGTCCTGCAACTCATTCTCATAAAGCCGGAGGACTTGCAGCTGTGCAAGTTTGCTAAAGGCATCCCCAGGAAGAGTCGTGATCCTGTTTCTGGCCAGGTCCAAAAACGTTAGATTGACAAGAGAATCAAAAACGCCTTCTGGAAGAGAAGGGATTGCATTGATGTGCAGGGAGAGCTCCCCCAAACTTACCAGCCCATCGAACAGTCCTTTAGGGATGTATCTGAGGTGGCTGTCTCTCAGCTCCAGCCTCTGCAACCTTGGGAGGTTTTGGAAGGTCCCCACAGCTAGTTCTTCTAACAGGGCACCAGAGATGTCCAAGTCCCTCAGGTTGTCCAAATTATCAAAGGCTCCAGGTTCAATTGTCTTGATCTTGTTGCCAATAAACAAAATCTTGACCAGGTTGGGCATGTACCTGAAGGCACCTTTCCTTATAGCAGTGATGCTGGTTTGCACAAAGATCATCTCAGAAACAAAGGGCTTTGCAATCTTTGGGATCTCTTTGACATCATTTTTTGTCCCTCTGTAGATCTCCTGGTAGTCTTTGGGCATTTCATATGGATCTTCTTCCAGGGTTTGATCTTGGCATTCATGGAGATGGAAGGAAAGGAAGAAAAGGAAAAGGAAATGCCGGCACATTGTCCTGAAAAAGAGGTTGTAAAAACCCGTTATGAAGAAGAAAAATAAAAATCTCTTTCCACAGCTCATGAACTGTGGCACTACACAGCTGCGCAGCTCTCGGGACTCTTCACACATCATAACTCATGAGAAAAAGAGACACCATACAAGCCAATATACACTGCATTCGCAAAAGTTTGCTGCTGTTGGTATCCAGGGATGGAGAGGAAGGGAGAGCGAGCCAGCTCATGGCTTGGCACTGGGAGATGCCCCAGGAGGAACAAGGGTGGGACAGTCTGTTCCCTGTCCCTCCTTCTCCCACGCCTGGGCTGTAGCTCAGCATCTGTTTGGGCGAAGAAGGCACAGTGCTGCTGCCCATTAGCACTGCCCCGGTGGGTCTGGTTACCCATCAGGGCACAGCCCATTCATGCAACAACAGAATCAGACAGCCCTGTGCTTGTTAACAAGGGATCAGCAAGGGTCCCAGGAGCCAGGCAACACCAGATGACCTTGTTTACTTGGAATTCCCATGCTGTGCTGGATGCACTTGCTATTTCATTGGTGCTTTTCTCAGACCAGGGGTCATTTAAAACACAGCTTCTAAGCATCTCCTTTTCAGGATTCTTGCTAATTGCATTGTATTTTGGCCTTGGTTATGCAGCACTGCCAGATGAAAACGGTTAACTTGTGAGCAGCAACCAAGTTTTAGAGCAAGGCTCATTAAAACACTAAAAAATGTCCACAGATGAAGCACTTAATACCTAAGATTTAGGGCTCTGACCTGCAGTTAGGAAGTGAAGTCACAGATGCACACCCACTGGTCATGTAAAGCCCATCACTTCCATCCAGCCATTTGGAAACACTCAGCTAACGCATTAGCTGGAGTTTAACTGCCATGAACATCGTACTGGGACTGCAGTTTCCAGCTTCACAGGCCTGGGTGGGAGCAAGGGAAGGGCTGTGGGTTGCTTCTTGGGTGTCCATCAAAGCTGATCATGCAAAAAAGTTTGTGCTGGGAGGGTAGATTTGCTATGAAAAGCTTTATTTTTTGTAAAAATGCAAAGAGGTCAGCAAATACAGGAGGCCAAGAGCCACGGGGTTCAAAGAGAAACCAATGGGAGGTGATGTATGTGCCAGCTGCCCCATGGGGTTCCCCAGGGCAGAAGATGCTGCTGGTCCCTGCCCATCCTCTTCCCACAGAGACTTGGGGCTGCGGGTGCCTAAGTGCCTGCTTCACTTCAGCTGCAGGAGCAGCACCATAGGCTAAATGTGCAGGTGGGGATGGCTGGGCTGAGTGCATGGGCATGAAAATAAGCAATCTGGAACTGCAAAGCTCTTAAAGCCCCCCTCACCCTATCTGGCTGCAGTGGACCTCCCTGTGGTCCTGTACTTGTGCCACCCTCCAGCAGCACAGGGACACTGAGGGACAGCCCCAGCTCACAGTTCTCAAGCCTCTCCTGCTCCATGCTGCAAGGAAGCCACCAACAGTCCCCCAGAGCAGCCCCTTCCAGCACAATTTAAACAGCAAAACATAGTGGTTTGCATCACTTACTTGGCTGAGCGCTTGCAAATGAGTCCAGCTGCCGGAGCGACGAGTGAGGCCACCAGACAGGGGTCCATCACCTGGCCAGCTCTTTATCCACAGCCCAGGCACAGGGCTTGGTTTCATGTGAGGTCAGGGCTCAGGCCTGGGTGGGGAGATAAGGGATGGCCGCGGAGCAGGCAGTGGAGCTGTGCCCCCTGTGCGGGAGGCTGTTGCTGAAACCCCTCAGAGAGGACACAGGCACGTACTCGCTAGGCGTTATCTGCTGACGCCACTTGACTCGTCACGTCCAGGGAAACGTGAAGATCTCCAGGCCAGACTGTTTTGTAGCCGATGGCCTCTGCAGCCCAGTATATCCACCAGTATATCCCACCAGCTTCACCAGCACCACCCCCACTAACACAGCAGAAAGAAGTTTTCCTATTTGAAGCTCTTCTTATTAAAAACATTCTGCTGTTTCCTCCCTCAGGAATTAGCTTACATATCTAAAGGTGCTGCTCTGAAGCCATTTGTTTAAGCTTGGAGCAGGGATGACTTCTGTGGCAGGACACGTACACTAACACCAAGACTCTTGGCTCAGTGTTACACCTTCACACCTCACTGGCCTCAGGTCTGGAGCTGTGTTGTGCTCTCCTCCACCCTAGCACAAGCCAAAGACACTCAAGCCACAGTGACACCCAAGGCTCCTGGCTGGTGCAGGGCATCTTGCGGAAAGAAGCACCTTGTTTGTTGCAAAGACTTAAAATGACATTGCTTCTCAATGGATAATTGCACTAATTGCATTCAAACATTTCTTCATCGGTTTCCACCTGCTCTTATTAAGGCTCAGCTGGTGCTTGCTGGGCTTCATTATACCTTTCCTGGCAGATTCAAAACCACTCAAATTCCTGCACATTTTCAGCAGCCTTATCTCTTTCCAGCATCAAAGCCATGTGTACCCAGGTCCCCACTTGCTTGGTGGCAGGTTACTCCAGAGGCTGCAGGGTGGTGGGAGCCAAGAGTGGATGAGAAAGCTCATAGTGGGAGTAACATCAGCCTTCCCATGCCTCAGCGTGGCAGCTGTGCCAGAATCTGGGGAGCTGCAGCCAGCCACAGCATCCCTGGTCCAGCCTGAGGTGGCCATGCAGTATAACCTGCGAGATGGCAGCGGACCAGTGGCAGTTCCCTGTGCGGACAGGCAGCAGGGTGGCCGTGCAGGACCGTGTCTGGGGGTGCAGCGTTGCCCACCTTCCTCCCAGGAGCAAGGGGCCAGCAGTCCAGAGCACGGCCGGGATCACAGCCCGCTGCCGGAGCAGGTCGAGCTGACACGACACGGTCTCTCCGAAGAAAGGGCTGTCAGGGACGCACAGCTCCAAGCAAGGACCCCGGCTGCCCCTTCGCTGCGGGCAGGGCCGGCAGTGCTGGCAGTAGTGGGGCTTAGCCGGGGCTGGTCGGGCTCTCCCGGCGCTGCGTGGTCTCCGAGCGAACCGTGTCCCAGCGGCCGCAAGGTGGTGCAGCAGCCTCGGGCGTGCGCCTCGCACACATGCACATGTGAACGCACCCACAACCCGCTCCTGCTCTCGTAGGGGAGCATCCCCCTCACCTGCCACCCCTGGGTGGGCAGCGCCGCAGGGGCTCCGCCCCATCTCCATGGTCCCTGAGCCTCTCCGGGGCAGCGTCTGGGGCTGCGGGCCCAGCCCTGCCAGGGGGGGATGCGGGACCTGCTGGTGCACGGCCCTGGGCTGGAGCCCCGCTGCAGCCAGGCAGCCCGTGGCTCCCGCTGGGCAGCACTTGCCATGTCTCCCTTGGACACCCCAAACCCATGCATGCCAGGGGGTTAGTGCCAGGCTGCAGCTGGGCCTCTGCACTGCTGAGGGAAATGGGGGCAGGAGATGGGCCTGGAGACCTGCAGTAGGCAGGGATGAGCATGCCAGAGGGTGGCACCTGCATTCATGCCACACCACGCACAGCCCCAGGCAAGTTCCCGTTCCGCCACAGCGACCTTCACCATTTCCCTCCTATACATAGACAGAGGCCGAAGAACAGAGTGTTTTCTCTCTTTACCACGGTAACTGGTTACACAGAAATAATAGATGTATTTTAATTATATTTGAAATATACAGGAAGTGCACAACTGGGAGAATAAATACCACCAGCCCAGCTTTTTTGGAGAGCTCAGTGACAGCTGGTGACCATGGTAGGGGTAGCAGAGCAAGATGGGGTGTTGTTTCCCAGGCTGGTTCAGAGGTTGCCAGTGCAAGAGAGGAGCAGAATCAGGTGCCTGCCCGAGATCTAGGGTGCAGTGGGAAGACCTGGAGATGTGGCCTCATCCCCAGTCTGTGTGGTGACCAGCACATTGACCTGCAGTTTGCCACAGCGGGAGTGCAGCACCCAAGCACCCTGGTACACCGGCCCCAGCCCTGCTGCCTGCCTGGGAGGAGGAGAAGGAGGAGGGAGGTGAAGGCTGAGCTGCTGGCAGCTCGTGGAGTCACAGGCTATGCTTACGGTGCCCTCGGGGTTCCTGTAGGTGCACTGCCCCGGAGCATGCTCCCTGTCCGAGCCCTCTTCCGGGGGGACACCCGGTGCTCCAGGGCACTGCAGCTGCCCGTGGGGGACCTCCAGCAGGGACCGTCCCTGGAGGGCGGCTGGGCTGGCGCAGGAGGCTTGCGCATGGGTGAGGGGCTCAGCAAAGCCCTGGAGCCAGCTCAGGAGATAGGCAAGGTGGCAGTCACAGGCCCAGGGATTGCTGCCCAGCCCCACTCGCACCAGCCCCTCGTTGGCATCAAAGAGCCCTGGAGGCAGGCGGGCCAGGCGGTTGTGGTCCAGCACCAGGGCAGTGAGGAGGGGCAGCCCGCTCAGCAGCCCAGCCGGCAGGCTGGAGAGGTTGTTGTGGCTCAGATGCAGCGTTGCCAGCTCCGCCAGACCCTGGAAAACCCCGGCGGGGAGGTGGTTCATGGAGTTGTATGACAACACCAGGGTCTGCAGCACAGACAGGTTGGCAAAGAGTCCCTGGGGCAGCATCTCCAGCTCATTGCGAGCCAGCGAAAGGTGGAGGAGGCGAGGGGTGCCGGTGAAGAGGGTGGCAGGCAGGGTGGCCAGGCGGTTGCCCTCCAAGCTGAGGACGGTGAGGTTGGGGAGACCAGCGAAGATGTCAGGGGGCAGGCTGCCCAGAGCGTTGTGCTGCAGCTGCAGCCGCCGCAGCGCCCCCAGCCCCGCAAAGGCTCTGGCTGGCAGCTCCTCCAGGCGGTTCCCATCCAGGTGGAGCTCGGCCAGCCGGCCCAGCGCCCCAAAAGCGCCGTGGGGCAGCCGCGCCAGAAGGTTGTCACTGACCTTGAGGAGGCGGAGGGCAGTGAGGGGGGCCAGCAGCCCTGCCGGCAGCTCGGTCAGGACGTTCTGAGAGAGGTCCAGGGTCCGAAGGTACCGGAGCGGGCGGAAGATGCCGGGGGGCAGTGCTTCGATCCTGTTCCCTGACAAGCGCAGGTCCTGCAAGCAGCAGGCATCGGCAAAGAGCCCTGGCTGCAGAGAGCGGAGGGCATTGGCACCCAGGGAGAGCTTGCTGAGGCTGGGCAGACCCACCAGCACCCTGGGGCTGACTGCCGGCAAGGGGTTGCCTGACACCTCCAGCTCGGTGAGGCTGGGCAGCCCTTGAAAGGCACCGTCCTCCAGGTCCTGGATGTTGTTGTTGAGGAAGACCAACTTGGTAAGGGTGGTGCTGGAGCCCAGAGCCCCACTGCGGACACTTCTCAGCGCGGTCTCCACGAAGAAGAGCTGGGTGGCGTTCCCTGGCAGGCCCGCTGGGATCTCCCGCATCCTCTCCTCCGAGCAGAAGACTTTGGAGGTGTCATAGCACTGGCAGCTGGGGGGGCAGGGTAGGGGCAGCCCCCTCACCAGCAGGAACCCCAGCCCCAGCAGCATGTAGACCACCAGCCTGCACTGGAGAAGGAGCCGAACCTCATCCCCTGCCTCAGCGAGGCAGAAATCTGTACCAGCAGGCAAGCACTGCTGAGGAAGTGGCTTCCACGGCCAAAATGCAGCAGAAGCAATCTCTGAGGCACTGGCAGAGCAGGCAGCTGCCTGGTCATGGGGCAGCCCTCCAGCCCCAGCTGCCTGCACCGCTCAGTGCTCCCCTTGTGGGAACAGAGAGTGCTCCCCTCACAAATCTCCCCCTGCCTGCTCCATGTGGAGCGTCAGGGCGCTTACCCTGAATCCCAGTCCCACTCTAGCCCACTCTGTCACAACAAGGGTGGTGCCACCCTCAGCAAAGGTCCCCACATCCTCTGGGAGGAAGCATGTGAAGCACAGGGTTTGCTGCACACACCGGGTGATGGGGACAACGCTGCAGGGCTGCCCTTCACTCAGTGACAAAAGGAGCAGGCTCCACCAGCAATAACTGCCCATCAAGCACTTCATCAAACTTGCCTGAGGGACATTGAGTTTGACCGAATCCCTGTTCCCAGTCCATGGGATGCACTTTTTGAGGCAGTGGCCTCCAGACCTTTGCCAGTCCATCCCTACTTGGGATACATTGCCACTGCTGCTGCACGACAGGGGATGCTGCCCACCCCCAGCGATGCCCACCTGCAGACACCACTCATAAGTGGGGCTATCCTGGACTTAGTTGGTGCTCAACAGCAGTGTTGGGCTTCGCTTTTTCTTTCCACTTTCCACCATCCCACTTGTTTTCACCAGAATCAACAGTGATTTCCACCTATCCCAGGCCCCCCCACGCTACCTGAGCGGCATAGCCACCACTTACCGAGTGTAGCATCGCGGAGACTACCACTGAGCCTGCAGCAGGTTTGCAGGGAGGCTGCTCACCAAGATGAAACGATGTTTTCTGAGGCAGATGGGAAACCTGCAGGGAGCTGTTCCTGCTGGGGCGGAGCTGCCCCTCGCTGCTTATCGGCAGCAACAACCGGTGTCCTTGGAGCGCTTCAGAAAATAACCCAGCCACAGAAGGACGGGAGGTGAGGCCAGAGTCAGCTGCCGGTGAGCATCCTGGCAGGGAAGCGGGTCCTGGCCCCGGACATCCACTGGCCTGGGGACGGTGGCAGGGTGTTGCTGTCACAGCTGGCACTGGTCCCACACCAAGGTCAGCACGCTTGATTCCCCCTGAGATTTCCCGTAGACTTTATGAAATCTCACTGAGAAATAGTGCTAGCACACATCTCTTGCATGAGAGGGTGGACCAGGCACAGCTTAGCAAGGCGAGGAAATGCCATGGGGAGGGGGCCACCCTAGACCATCACTTTGAGATGCATCATGTGTTTTGCATCCCATGAAGTGCGCCCAGCTGGCCATTGGATGGCCAGAGGGGCCTGTGGGCCAGCTGGATTCCCTGGGAGCTTGCAATCCACTTAGGAGAGCAGCATACACCACCATGAGGGCTGCCTTATAGGGGCCTGTGTTGGAACAGGCTGGGGTGGCAGCTGCCACGGGTGCACCCCAAGGAGCAGGAGGAGGGACACTTAGGTGCATTCAGCCAGGCTGATGAAGCAGACAGTGAGCACAGAGAAACTCAGCTGATGCCAGCCCACGGCAGCCAGCTCTGAAGGGAGCCATGCGAACTCCCCACCAGCCTGGGGTGGCACTGGGTAAAGTGTGCAGGAGGCAGTCAGTGTCTCCATCAAGAAGCTTGCTGAGGTCTCAGCTCACTCTTCAAAAGCTATTCCCCTGCTGTTGGATGGCTGAGCCCTCCTTGGTCCTGCACCCCAGGTTGGAGTCCATGGACAAGCTGTGCAACCACAGCCCCCTGACCCTCTCCCAGCCCCACCAGACTGTACAGACTTTTCCTCAGTGTGAAAGAAAAATCTCTTAGGAGTGAAGATCAGGCACACCTCCTGTTCCTGCTGGGTTGTTGGGTCATTCCCCAGCCATGCACCGTGGAGGAGCAAATAAACAGTTCTTGGCACTGGGGATGGACAACTGCACTTTAATGGAGAGGTCACAGAGAAGCACCCAACAGCCCCGTGGCAGTCCCGTGTCTCCCACTGCCATGCAGGTCCCAGTCCAGAGGAGCATCCTATCATGTACACAAGTGTGGGGCTGCTTGTGCTTGCCTGGCCCCTGGGGCGCTTGTCCCATGGCAGCAACCCCCAGGCAGCCCAACACCACTACACCATGTGTAGAGGTGAGCTGGAGCCCTTCGTGGCCGTGCTACAGCTGGAGCAGGCAGGGTGGGCGTTGGGTGCAGCTGCTGCAGGGTCATGGTGTGACAGCCACCTGAGAACTGCAGAGCAGCAGAGCTTGCTGACCCCCCCGCTGTGCACTGCCAGCATCCCAGCTGCCCGAGGGACGTGCAGGCAGCAGGGCTGAGCAGGCAGCAGGGCTGGGCACATACAGGGGGATACTCGAGGGAGGAAAAGGAAGGAGCATTGGCAGGCAGAGCAGGGCCAGGTTGTTCACTAGCTGGTGGAGGATGCACAGGGTATTGAGGCAGCGAGGACTAGGGATGGGGTGCAGCAGGAGCCGCCGCGGCGCGCTCCCTCTGCCTTCGGGCATAAGCGCAGGAACTTGTCTCCCAGCCCCTGCCGATACTTCACCCCCATCCTCCCAGCCGGTAATTCCCCCGCACCCAGCAGGGGCCGCGGGGCACAGGAGAGGCAGCAGGAGGGGGAAGGAGGCTGCGGCGTCCAGGGAAGGTGCTGGCTGCCTGCGGGCGGGGTGGCAGCATGGAGCGGCGCGGGTGTGCCAGCCCGGCAGCAGCGCCCAGCCCTTCGGCGAGGGCACGGCAGCACCGGGTGTGCGGCTCCTGCCTGGGCAGGGGCAGAGGCTGGGGCATGGCGGGAGCAGCTGGCAGCAGGTGGTGCTAGGACAGGCAGTACTGGAGGGGACAAAGCAACGTGAGGGATAAGGGAGTCCTGTTGTTTGAGTTAAGCACCATCATGACCAGGCTGTGGCTCTGCTTGAGGGGTCCCCTCTCAGCATCCCAGCTGCTGGCCCCCCGGCAGGGGATAAGCACAGAGGCAGGAGGGGCTGGGAACAGGGCGGCCATGGGAGGTCACCCAGGTGGACACCCTACTGCAGAATAAGGACAGGGCAAAGCAGAGCTGGACAGGGGACATGCAGCACGCACGGTGATTGTGGCCCATCCCAGTCAGGAAGAGCAGCTGATGCAGAGCCACAGCCATGTCCTTTGGCCCCGTGGGGAGGGAATGCCCCACCAGTACTATTACCCCAGGGTCTGCTGGGTGCTCACGCTTCATTAGGCGCCTTCATCCTCATAAGCACAACGTGGCTCTTCTTCCTGCAGCCGTAGACCACCAGCGCCACCAGAGCGGCAAGCAGGGCTGCACACACCAGCACAATGACCGCCACCACCACCCCACTCTGTGTGCTTGTCAGCCCCCACTGCCCCCTCTCCTCTTCCTCCTCCTTCTCCTCCTGTGGGGAGACTGGCAGCCCCATGGGAGGCTCCGTCCAGGCACCCTCCGGCAATGCTACCTCAGAGGGGCCAGCAGGGAGCAGGGTGCTGGGATGGGGGGAGGCAGTGGAGGGCAGGGGTATGAGGAGCTGGTCCTGCTGCAGCCCAGCGATGGGGGTGCCCCGCAGGGAAGGGGGCTTGGCACAGATGGGGGGTGTCTCGCCCACCTTGTGGGGGTTGTCCTCCAGCCAGCCCCGCAGGGGCAGGATGCCCTCGTCACAGCGCCAGGAGTTGTTGTGCAGCTTCACCTCTCGCAGGGCAGCCAGGGGGGAGAAGATGCCGGCGGGCAGGTACTCCAGGGCGTTGGAATGCAGCTGCAGGTGCCGCAGCCCTGGGGTGGTGCTGAAGAGGCCCCGCGGCAGCGTCTGCAGCTGGTTGTGGTGCAGGGAGATGTTCTGCAGCTTGGGCATCCCCTCTAGTGCCTGGGCATCCAGGCGGCGCAGGGAGTTGGAGTGCAGGGACAGCTCCAGCAGCTCTCCCAAACCCTGGAAAGCACCCCGTGCCACGGAGCGCAGCCGATTCTTGCTGAGTACCAGGAGCTGCAGCTGGGTGAGGTTGCCAAAGACAGCTGCAGGGAGGGTAGAAAGCTCATTATCGTAGAGCCATAGCTCCCGCAGGTCGGGCATGGGACCAAAGGCACTGGGGGAGATGTCCCGCAGGCGGTTGACGTGCAGGGTGATCTTAGCAAGGGCACGCAAGGGCAAGAAGACGCCGCTCGGTAGGGTGGCGAGGAGGTTATTGGACAGGTAGAGCTTCTGCAGGTTCCCGTTGTGCACAAATAGCTCTGGGGACAGTGTCTCCAGCTGGTTCTGGTGCAGCCCCAGCTCCTGCAGCTCGGGCAGCCCGTCAAAGATGCCCACTGGGATCTGCCGGAGCCGGTTCTCATAGAGCCGCAGCACCTGCAGCCGCGCCAGCCGCTCGAAGGCCTGGCGCGGCAGGTGCTCGATGTTGTTCCTGGCCAGGTTGAGCTTGGTAAGGCTGGTGAGCTGGTCGAACACCCCCTCCTTCAGCTCCTGCAGGTTGTTCCCGTGCAGCTGCAGCTCCTTCAGGTTGCTCAGGTGGGAAAAGTGGGAAGGCTCGACCTGGAGGATCTGGTTGCTGGAGAGGAGTAGAGACTCCAGCTTGCCCAGGGGCTCAAAGACCTGCACGGGGAGCTCCTGCAGCTTGTTGCTGGACAGACTGAGGTAGCGCAGGTCGGGCAGGTGCTGGAAGGCCCTGGGGCTGATGCGCGACAGGTTGTTCTTCTCGATGCGCAGCCCGATCAGTAGGGAGGCGTTGCCAAAGGATGCGTCGCCCAGCTCAGTGATGAGAGTGTTGATGATCTGCAGGGTCATGGCGTTCTCAGGGATGGGGCTGGGGACTGTAGTGATGCCAGCACCGGAGCACTCCACCTGGGCAGTGCGGACGCACTGGCACTGCTCTGGGCACTGGCCACTGGCCAGCTGGATGCCCAGCAGCAGCAGCAGCCACTGATGCCAAAATCCCTGCTCCATTAGGCCTGCAGGAAAAACAAAGGAGGGGGGCTCAGCAATTTCCCAGCTCCCTGGGCCTCCACCAGGGATGGGTGCTGCTTCCTCCTTGGGAAAGGCCACAAAGGCTGTGGCCATCCTGCCCCCAGCATGGCAGCAAGGCAGAAGAGGGTGGGCAAGAAAGGCTGGGGGCAGGCACCCAGGCAGGAGAGCAGGGCAGGACAGAGCTGGGGGCTGTGGTGCCTGGCTGCCATATCACAGCTATTAGTGGCATCACTGGCGTCTCCCTCACTCAGCTCCTGCAGTGGCCAGGAGTGTGGTTTCCTGTTTTGTAGTGAGTGTTCTGAGCGGCTACCAGCGGTACCGGCCTGGCACCACCAAGCAGCCCAGACCTTCACCAGAGCTGGCCCGCAGCACCCTTCAGCAGGGTGGGTCCTGGGAATGCTGCATAAGGACAGGAAGAAAGGCACTCCCCAGCACACTCAAGCACCCTCCTCCTGGCTCTAAACGCTCGTTGTGGAGCCAAAAGCAGCACTGGCACCCACTGCCAGAGCATGCTTTAGCTCCGGTCCTGCAGGAGCCTGGGTCAGTGGGACCCTCTGCCAGCTGCCCAGCCCAGGCTGGGTACACAGGTGGCCCTGTCTGCACCTCATCCCCAGCAAAAGGTCTCAGCCCTGGCCAATTTCGGCTGTGAGAGTAGGGTGTCTGGCTTGCAGGCTGGTCCCAGAGGTAGTGCCCAAAGAAACCCTAAAGCGTAGGAAGAGTGAGGGCTTTGCAGTGAGGCCTTTCATCATCCTATAAAAAGCATTGCCACTGTGGACACCCTCTCCTCCCTCCCCTGGCCTGGGAGCTTCCTCCCTCCCTAGCTTAAAGCAGCAGCCTTTTGCCAGGCTGGCATGGAGCAGTCCCTACTAACAGCTTCAAGAGGCACAAAGGATGGAGAAAACCTGCGTCCCCCCATCCCTGAGCACAGCTCAGCCAAACAGGCAAGTCCAGCAGCACAGGGGTCCAGGCGCGGTGCCCCAGCTGGCACAGCACCCCAGGGTGCTGGGGCACAGCCCCTGCCCTATGCTCTGGGCTTCTTCCAAGGAACACGCTTACTCTCCAGCAGGGAGGGAGGAACCCTTCACAAGCCAGCACAGTTTATGTTTCCCATATGGAAACAATCTGCATCCAAGAACAGCTTTGTTTATAGCAAGCCACTTATAAACTTCCCCAAACACTCTGCACATCAAAGCCCAGCTCATGTCGCTCCCTGGTAAGGCGGCTCAGAGAGCATCCACGCTGGAGCATCCTTCAGGAAAGACAGCTGAAAACAATTTATCTCCTCTTTTCTTCTAGGGACAAAAAGCAGCTTACAGACCAAGGGGCTGAATATTCCTTACTACTCAGCCCCTCAGCATCCCACTGCTCCTAACTTCAGCCCCCCATAGTCTTACTTTGCCCCCTTAATTTTCCCTATTGGTTATCATTTAAGATATGTTGCCTATATAGCTAATTCAGCTCCCACAGTGTCATCTCGCTTTGTTGGAGAACCCTTGCAAGACAAACATCTCCATCAAATCAAACGATGCTGAACATGCAAATCCCACCACCCTTCGAACCTGTGCCAGGAGTCCCCCTGACCCAGGGCCATTCACAGGAGCAGTAGCAGAGAGGAGACTTACCCGAGTGTCCTGCAGCTGCAAGCGCCGAGTGAGCACAGCTCTGAGCTGACAAGAGAGCCAAGTGTGGTTCATGCTTCCCCTCCCAGTATATAACCCGTCCAAATCAATGAATCAGCACAGGGGCAGTGGCGGGGTTAGGGAAAGCGCTGGAGCAGAGCTGCTTCCAACTCCTGTTTCCTCAGCAAATAGACCAAGTCTTGAGGATGCAGTTTTGAGTTTCCCTCTCCTGAACCCCAGTGCTCTTGTCTGAAGACAAGCAGATGGCCCCATGAACATGGGGGGCTCATATCAGCCAGTGCCCAGATAGCAGCTCGGCCCTGGGAGCTCCTCTTGGTCCCTGGTGGGACAGGGGTGAGTGCCCCCATCCATGGCGCCAGGCAAGACAAAGCCAGGTCCCGTGGCACAATCCTCACTTCCTAGCACACATTCACACTGCTCTGCCCCACAGCATCACCTCGGCACATGCACAGTGCTTGCCACCCCAGCTATGGTTCCTGCAGTGTCAGGGCCTCCAGCCATGTCCCAGGCCAGGGCCAGCAGTGCAGGCAGCTCCCCCCAGCACACTGACCCTGCTTGGGCTTCACCATCCCAACCACAAACAGGCCAGGATCTCAAGCACCCACCCCAGGGCTCTGTCCCACTGACACCTTGCCCAGCTCAGCCAGGGAGTGGTCACCAAACAGGGGTCAGTAGCACTGCTGGTGCCAGCCAGACGTCAGGCTGCTCCAGAGAGCCCTTGGCAAGCCGGATCACCTTCCACTGCCACCACCATGCCTGTGGGCACCGAGAGACCCCCTCAGCATCAACTGTAGGCAGCCTTTCAACCCCAAAGTGGTACATGCTGCCATCTCCCAGGGGCCGCCATGGCTACAGTCGATGTGCTGCTCTTCATCCTCAGCAGCCCTGACACATGGGTGACAGATCCCACCACCCAGGGGTGTGCAGGAAGCAGGGTACAAGCCCGACCCATCCACTTGTTCAGGGGTACCTGCTGTCACCCATGTCTTGTCCCCTCCAGCCCACATGGGTGCACAGGGGTGCCTTGGGTCCCCATCACCTAGCCCAAGTCACTACCCCATCACCCACCTTTCCCGGGCAGCCCCTGTCCAGCAGCTGCCGGGAACGGATATTGGGGCGGAAGCAGCTCAGGAAAGCCAGTGTGTGTGAATGCTTTGGGCTTCCCGGAGCCAGAGCAGCCCCGTGATAACCACGGGGCAGCTGGAATGTCCCTGACCATGTCTAATCCTGTCTCAGCCCACCCACGTTTGCACCGGCTGCAGCAGCCCCTGCTCATGTCCCAGCCAGCGCTAACGAGCTGCTTGTGATGGGAACAACACGGGGCTGCCGCAGAGGAGGCAGGACGATGCCTCCATCCCCATGCAGCCCCATGTCCTGCCATGCTGCGAGGGGTGGGAGGGCACAGGGCAGTGCAGGGGATCAGGCATCCTGCTCAAGAAGGGGACCAGACCCGGATGAACAGCTGACAAGGGATGGAGAGGGGAGTTTCCAGCCGGGCACAGAGGAAGGCAACCGGGATTGTGGGAAGAGGGTAGGGAGTGGGACCTCTGCTGGAGACAACCACTGCTGATATGGTAGATTGCATAAGGGCCTTAGCTACCATGGGTCACGCCAGATGGCCATGGACCCCTTCCCGGATGAGGAGTCAGCACCAAGGCTGGGGCTGCTCCCAGCCAAGCTCCCTGCCTGCTCCTGGGGCATTTGGACACAGAGAAGGGGCATTTTGGAAGCACCACCCACAAGCGCTTTAATTCACGCTCTATTGACACAGCAGATTTTCCCAGCAATGTGGTTCCCAAAATAATCTTCCTGCTTCCTTGACAGTGGTGCAGCTGGAGGTCAGGCATCGGGCTTGGGAGCTGCCTGCTCCCTGCAGCCCTGGCACAAGAGCAAGGCTCTCATGGCCTTATCACATCGTTATCACTGCCTCTGTCTGCCCACTGCCAGCGCTGCCGGGTTCCTGCCAGCTCTGACTCATCCCAGAAGCACACAGCTTTTCAGCAATGCAATACAGGAATTAAACCCCAGCACTTCCGAAAAAACACCACCCCAAGCCCAGTCCGACAGAGGAATGTTGGACTCGGCTTCTTCCAAGTAGCACGGCTCAGGAGGGACAGGGATGCGCTGGTGGGTACCCTCAAACACTCTGCCCTCAGGATGGGGGTGATCAAGCCATGGCTCCAATGGCCACACAGAGTGCCCAAAGCTTCGGAGGAGCCCAGCTGACAGCCCTGCCAAAATCCCAGCTGCCTCTACCCAGGCCTCGAGAGCCTGGCTCCAGCTCCTGGCTGGGAAGGACAAGTCTGATTTCAAGACATCCCTAAAAATAAAGCAGGGCTGAGTAACAGTGCAATCCCGTGCACCGCACCCACAGTGGGGAGGGAGCCGCTCCCGGAGGTGAGCACGCAGGAGCTTGCCCCAGGCTGTGCGCAGGGGAGGGAAGCAGAAGGTGTGAGAGCCTGGGACAGCCGCACAGACACGCTCTGCACATCTGGAGGGAAGAGGCCGCTCCCCGAGACAGCATGTGGATGTGATTGAGGGTGACATAAGTGTTCTGAGAGGGAGGCTGCTCCACATAGCTGGGAGTTCGCACGGTGCTGGATGGAGCAAAGCAAGCCTTGCGCTGCAGGAAGCCCCAGGGTCCAGCAGTGCTCTGGGAACCTTCCCCACCTCCAGCCACACCAGCCAGAGGAATGCTGAGCCCCCCAGACCCCCTGCCTGAGCTCAGGATAATGTGGAGTCACTGCCATGTCCCTGCACCCCTAAGGGGATGGTGGAGCCCAAGCGTGGGCATCTGCCAGACGCAGTGCCGACATGAGACTGGGACAACAGCAAAACCTGCGGTCAGAGCTGGGCTGGGGAGTGGCTCCTTCCCCCAGAGCCCCCAGCCCTCCTCGCCTGCACAAACACCGTGTTCTGATGCTGCTCCTCTGTCCATGGAAGAGCAGGAGAGCCCCCAGAACTTCCTGCAGGTATTTCTCCGCATGCAGCTGAGCCCACAGGAGGGATGGAGATCCTGTGGCAAAAGCAGTTCCAGGCAGAGTTACCCCTTCTGCTTTGACATAATCCTGCCTGGGGCTCCTGGAGGCTGTCAGGGCCAGGAGCTGGCAACTCTTGGCCACACTCGCCAAGCCACTTGTGTTAACAGGACTGGGCTCTCAGTCCCCCCAGGGCTCCCGTCTGTCCTATGCCCATTGCACAAGCCCTGGTGCTCCCCCATGCCGAGCTCAGCCCCAAAACACCAACACGGGAAGGTTTCAGGAGCCCCCGAACAGCAGCATCACTTATTTTCGGGGAGGTCGGCCTCACTCCCACACAGCAGGAGAGCCACGGGTCCATCCGTGCTGGCGCAGCTCCAGTGCATCCCCACAGCAAAGCCGGGCGGCTCTGAATCACCGGGGACTCGAGGCTGCTTGGAAAAACTCATGTAATCGCTAAAATTAGCAGCCTGCGGGCTGGGCTGGGAGGCCGCAGCGCCCATCTGCCAGACAGCTGAGCGCGCTCACCCAGGCCGCTGCTGCTCCCTGGCCCCTGCTCCCCGCGCCCCCCTCCAGCTCCCGGCCGAGTCGGCAGCCTTGTGAGGAACGGGGTGTCCCGAGGCCCCGCAGCGCGGGGCCCCCCATTGCTTTGCACTGCTGCCGAGAGCCTGCCCGCCATGAGGGACCCCCGCGGTGGCCCCTGGTGCTCACAGCGAGCGGCTGGCCCAGGGCACCCGGCCAGGCTCTGCTGTGCTGAAGGGAGGAGCAGGGTGTTGGCTGGGCCAGGGTCCGGGGAGGGGGTCCCTGCAGTGCTCTGGTGTGGGCAGCACCTCCTGGCCGGGCGGTGCAGCCGGACATAGGCTCAGGAACAGCCGAGGGTGGAAGGAAGGACCATTAGTTGCTCAGGGACCAGCTGGGGCCCACACCACCCATAGAGAGGCAGCAGCAGCAGCCCCTTCCCCACCATGCGCCCATCCTGACCCTTTGAGGAGCCCAAACCTGAGGGCTCCTCCACAGGGGCAGGACCAAGCCACTACAGCATTTTCAGCACCCTGCTTGTGGAACACAGGGCCAGGGGGCCCTTACTGCTCACAGCTACTCGATGCCCCATCTCCATCTGCCCTAGGGGATGGGGACGTGTCCTGCCTCCCCTGGGGAAGTAAGTGCATGCACAAGGTAAGAGCTTTTCAGAAGGAGGAGCAGTCCTGGTCCCTCCAGGATGGACAGGAAGGATAGCCGACATCCAAGCACCAGCACAAGACCCACCACAACTCTCCTGGAGCTCAAGGAAAATGGCATTTAGGATCTCAAGCAGCAGTGGAGCTTGCCTGGCCAGCAGAACCATGTCTTCCAGGCGTGGCCCTGGCCCGAGCAACAGCAGGAGCACGCCGGGCTTGGCGCAGGCTCAGGGCAGCGCTAGGCTGGAAGGAATGCAGGGCCTGTGGCCAAGTCAGCCTGGAGAGATAATGCAAAGCGGAAAGAGCTTGTCAGATGGGCGCTGTGAGAGGGAGGAAGGACCGGCTGGAGCAGGAGGCGATGGTGGGGGGCTGTCCCTGCTCATGCAGCGCTGTGTGTTTGCTGCATCAGCTTCACACAGTTCTCCATCTCTGTAAAGCCATCCCTGGCAGCCGGGTGGGCTCCATGGACCCCTCCTAACACCCCAAGGGGGAAGGGGCCCCATGTCTCCCAAGTGCCCAGGAAAAGGAGGCAGAGGAGTGCACAGCAGCACAGGGAGCCGCTGCCAGCCATCCCTGGCTCCCTGCGCTGGGATGTTTTCATCTGAAGGCACACAAAAGCACAGCTGGAAGCCTGGCAAGTCCCAGAGAAACACAACAGTCCTGAAGCAGTGATTGCACAAGAGGGGCTGGGCCTGGTGGCAGCATGTCTCTGGGTGCTGCTGGAGCAGCAGCCCGATACCCTGCAATGAAGTGGGACTCATTCACCATGGACCAAGCAAGAGCCTTTGCCAGGGCTTAGCCACCCATAGGCACCCAGGAGGAAAGGGGACGTGAACCCAGACTTTGGCTAGGAAAATGAGGCAGAACACCTCCATACCTCCAGTCTCTGGCTGGAGCAGGGGCAAAGCAGGAGCTTCAGGCTTCCTGATCACTGTGAGAGCCTATAAACACTTGCAAGCCCAGCCTTGTCCCATGGGTACATGCCTTTGGCTGCATCTCTTCCCAGCTATTCTGTCATCCCTCGGAAATGCCGTGCTGTGATACTGTGGCTGCTGCATCAGCATCCCCAGGCGAGATGTGCTGGTCGGAAGCTTGGAGGAGACATGACCAATGCTCCATAACGTCAGGCAGGGAGACACCAGAGACATGAGCACAGGACACGGGTGCTGATGGCCTTGAAGGGTTCTGCATCAGCTGGGAAACAGGCAGAAAGTTGCTGGCATCTACAGCAGTGGTTAATTCCCTCCTTGCCATGCTGCTCTTCAGGGACTCTGTACATTCAAGTCCCAGCAAGCAAAGGAGAATGGCACCTGCAGTGACATCAGGCTGGAAACATGGAGCATACTCCCATGGCCTGACATGGGGGATCACAGCTCCCACTGCTCAGGGACTTCCTAAAGCAGGAACAACTGCCACAGAAACAAGTGTTTGAGGCAACTGAGCAAGTTACAAAGACCCTTGGCTAGGCTGCATTAATGACGTACCCCAAGTGCTACCGACTAGGATGTGGCCCCAGAGGCAGCTCCTGGACTCATGTTAATCATGACTCTTCATCCCGTGCAGAAGCCAAGAGTGTGCAGCCAATCCCCTCAGCCACCGAGTGCAGATGTGCTTTGCATCCACCCTTTCTCCAACAGCAGGGAGGCCCCAGACCAGGGATTACATAGCTCCAATCTTTTCCAGCCCACTGTCACTCCAAGCCCAGCCTGGTGGCGAAGGTTGGGCAGTAGATTTTTGAGGTGTGGGCTGTGGGGACTGGGAAAACCTTTGCCAATACGCTGGTGATGGCAAGCCATCGGAACCTTGAGATAGCTGCAAGGCCACGCTGCCCAGAGAGGGGCTGCACTTTTCCCAGGGTGCCTCCCTGTTGCCTCCGTGCATACCACAGCCACTGTCACGCTGACCAGGAAGACATCCTTTCTCCAGGCAAATCAGAGATGGAATATAAACAAGCATATCCTCGGATTTCCCAGGCCAAGGAGTTTTGCAGGAAGGGCTGAGCTCTGCTGGACAGCAAGCAGTGAATCAGAGGCAGCTCAGAACATGATGCCTCAGAGGAAGAGTTAGTAAGAGACCCCTTATTGCTCTAGCCTTTTGTTGTCTGCTGACTTCACTTCCTTGTCTGGCTCAAGTGTGGGGAAAGCCCGATGACAGCACGTAGAGACGAATCATCCTCCGAGCATTCAATTGCACGCAGCCGTGTGCCAGAGCCACCACGTGCCAGAGCTCAGAGACTGCACAACAGGAGTCAAAGGAGCAGCGCAGAGACCCAGCTGGCCCCACTGCAGAGCTGGAGCGGCCAAAGGAGAGTTCAGGAGGATGGCAGCTGCTGCTATCCCACTGCTCTTCCAGGGGCTGGACATCAGGGGGTCATACACCCCTATGACAACCAAAGTGTTGCCTTTCTTAGAAATAGGACAGCATGCATCTAAGGGCCAATAGCCATGAGCACGCTTCAGTGTCTCACCAAGGCAAACAGTAACCAGCATGGTTTGAATAACAACTTCCTCAGTTGTTCAGATTATACTTATCTCCTGCCTGCTGCGAGCAGATGCTTGCGTGGCACCCGCACAACAGCGCTGGAGCAGGCACAACACTAAGTGGTCATTATAGTTGTCCAACCAAGAACCTAAATCTGTAACAACTGCCTCCTTTTTGGGCACGTGCAACTAGCCAGAAAGCTGCGTGTTGGGTTTGTGCTTCTCTCTTAAATATATTGCAGTAAATATTCTGGAGGTTGTGTTTATGAATCCAGTCGCAGTTG
The DNA here is from genome assembly GCA_039720435.1 of Amazona ochrocephala. Classification (NCBI taxonomy): domain Eukaryota; kingdom Metazoa; phylum Chordata; class Aves; order Psittaciformes; family Psittacidae; genus Amazona; species Amazona ochrocephala. Next base: position 35,055,737 of record CM077884.1, on the reverse strand, counting down.
CTTTGCTCCAGCTGTAGTGACTTGTATTTCTCTTTCTTTAGAGAGAGCTTCCATTTAGCCAGGCTTGCTAAATTTTATTAAACCTCACACCAGCAAGACAACAGTTACTTAACACCAAAGAAGCATACTCTCTCCTTTCACGGATTAGAAGAAGAATTCAAGTCCAGTAGCAGAGCACCCTGAAACAAAGCAGTCTGTAGAACAACACACAGCCTAGAGTAGCACACAGCAGGGAACAAGCCACAGACCTGCAGCAAATGCAGGCTCCCTTCACCTCAGGCTTGTAATGTGCCATTTCAAGGCCATCCAGGAAAGACCTCAATATTTAGAAAGTCAATAAGGCTACAAAAGAACTCCTATAGTGTCTCCTGCCCAAGGAGCCACAGATCCACTTCCAGAGGCTTTTAAGTACAACATCAGAGCTTTTAAGAACAAGCTAAGTAACTTTACAAAGTTTACAAAGAAACAAAATACATCAAGTTTCTATTTCCTAGCCCAGCACCTTACTTACTTTCCTCTGGTTAAGCTAGAGGAAAGCACTGTTAGTTTTAAATGGTATCTCTTACCTTCTGCCATGTCCTGGAAAGGGTCTGAGGACAAAGCAAAAACTAAGACACTTGCAGTATACCATTCAGCCCCCACCCTTATTTTTCAAAGGTCTCTTCCAGCATCTCTTCCCAAAAATACCCTTTTGCTTTCCCAATAAACAGGCAAAACATTGCAGGTAGTTTAAAGAACATTTGGAGTATTATGCATAACCTTTAAAGCATGGTTAAAGCCATGTTCCTATGTGGACTTCCCTACGTTGATGCCATGTCCATGTGAGCAGCGTGAGCATGACAGCAGGCAACGAGGCCGGGCAGGGACAGGGCTGCAGTCCAATGCAGGTAACTCGTAGTACACACGTAGAGGTGACCACAGATCTTCTTTTACTCTCCCTCTGGGTTCACACAGCAAGTGCTGTAGCAATATACAGTGTTTACAACCACTTTTAGCAAACACTAAGGTACATAAAAGCACATTCTCATTATGCTGTAAAAATAAGGTCTTTATGGTTCTTTGTATGAAGATTTGTAATCCATATGCGAATCAAGTGTCAACTGCCCAAATGCTCAAAATGCATCCAAACCAATGCTTCTAATCCTCTCTTCAGCTGGTATTCTCTATCATCTTCTTAAAAATTTTATCAGAACTACAGGCTGAGTAGGAGTATTTCTGGAGTGCAAGAGTTGCCTGGTTTTACCCATCACACACAGACTGAACACAATGGTTACAGTCTGAAGTGTTAAAATCAAACTGTAAAGGCACAAGAACAACTGACAATAAGCAACTCTGGTATTAAAATAGGGTTTAGCGCTCCTGCGGGCTGGTATCTCATCCAACTGGGCAAGAGTAGTTAAATCTGTTCCTCTGACACTGTTGGTTTGTACAACGACACTGGGTGAAGTTTGGACTGGCACTTCTGACAAATGAAACCCAGGCTGTCCAACACCTTCAAGATGTGAGTAGGTAAAACCTGGGGTTGCAAGAGGAATTGATGTGGGTGTGCTGGTATCCATGTCAGGCACTGTTCTTACTGTAGTCTCCCAAGATGTTAAGTGCTCCACCACAACAGAAGTCAAAGTCTGGGAATAAGCTGAGCTGAACGTCTGGTATGTAATGGCTGTGGTTGGCGGGCAGTTCAAGTGATCAGCTGTTAGAGCCATAAGAGATATATTCTGTAGTGCCAGTGGGCTCTGACACATTAGAGATGGCACATTTTTAACTATCTCCATGCTCTTGAGGAGCCACTCTCTGAAACCAAGAATTTGGCAATCGCATCTCCAAGGGTTGTCGTCAAGGAAGACTTCTTGCAGCTCAGGTAAAGCAGTAAAGAAGTCTCCCGGAAGAGATTGCAGTTTAGTACTATTCAGGTAAACTTTCTGAAGGTGCTTGAGATTATGAAAGAGGTTTCTAGGAAGAGTCTCAAGCCTCTTATCAAAAAGAGAAATGTTCTGCAGTTTCTGAAGGCTCAGGAAGATGCCCTCTGGCAAACTGGAAATATTATTTGTATGCAGAGAAAGGCCCCGCAGTTCATTCAGACCCCTGAACACATTCTTAGGAAGAAAACTAAGCTCTGGATTAAAACTCAGCACAAGAAGCTCTAAATTTGTCAAGTTACTGAACACAAAATCTGGTATTGTTGAGAGCTTTGTGTGATACAGCCACAGGCTACCAAGATGCCTCATTTCTCCAAACAGTACTTCTGGAAGAGACTTCAGTGGGTTCCTGTACAAGGTCAATTTAGACAGGTCATGCAAATGCAGGAAGACCCCAGAGGGCAAAACCTCAAGGTTGTTCCTGGAAAGCGTTAGGCTTTTCAGTTTATGAAGACAACAAAATGCATCAGGGGCAATGGACTGGATGTTATTGGAATGCAGGAAGAGTTCCATCAGCTCCTTCAGGCTATCAAACATACCAGACTCTATTGAAGACAGCCTGTTAAAGTACAGCATCAGCTTCTCGAGCCTGGTTAATGCACTAAATATATTTCTAGGCAGTGCTGCCAAATAATTTCTTGATAAGTTCAGCACTTTGAGTTTGGCAAGTTTCTTCAGCATGCCACTGGGAAGTGCTGTTAGTTGGTTTTTGTTCAAGTAAAGCTCCTCCAAACTAGCTAGTTTGTCAAACAGGTTTTCTTCAATGGATTTCAACCTGTTATTTTCAATGATCAATTGTTGAAGCTGTACCATGTCATCAAACACTTCTGTAGGGAGTTCGACCAGCTTATTCTCTAGCAGTTTGAGGGCTTTTAGCCTTCTCAGGCCTTTAAAAGCCACTGGTGAAATCAGAGAGATGTTGTTTGAAGACAAGATGAGATGCTGCAGTTCCACCATCCTAGAAAAAACATCCTGCAAGTATGTTACATTAGTGCCCGTTATGTGAATTTCTGTCATATTGCAAGGCAGATTTAAGGATTCCAGGTCTTTGATGTGGGGACCAGAGCAATGAATTGCATTTTTTGAAGAGCAGTTGCACTTCTGAGGACAAATAGATGCATCCAACTGGAAGAAAAGCTTGATCATCACTGACAAGCAGAACACCAACATCTTTGTTGAAGTGCCAGAAACATTAGCTGTTACAAGAGACAAGAGAGAGTCAGGATTTGATCACAGATAGTAACTTAGCAGCACTTGTATGAATATATCATAAAACCAGCCTACGTGTGCAAAATTGCTCTTGGCTTGAAAGCAAACTTCAAAATCTCTATTACTGTTGACTGCAAATGTTTCTAAGGCACTCAGCTTACACTGAGAAGTACAGATAAAACTCTTTTGTAAATCAAGTATTCCTTGTTTGTATTTGTACTAGTCAAGTATAAAAAAATCATATGGAAATCATGATGAAACCCTAAGTAGCCATAAGGCATGTGTTTATTTGAGCAGAAAAGCAACTCCAAGTTACACACAGAAAGTATTCTAAAAAAATTATCAAAAGGTCCTGTACCCACTGTTGTTTATTGGAGGTCACCCCAGGTTTAAAAATACAGTTTAGCCTGCAAAAACAGATAATGGAGGTAAAAGGGTGTCCTACATTTTAAGTGGCTTATATGAAATGCAAAGCAGCACAAAGTTCTGTTAAATCATTTCCCAGTATTTGCAAATATTCACTTCTTGGAACTGCTCAACAACACACAAAAAGCAACAGGCTATTTTTGACATAGTCTGAAATGACACACAAGAACTCATAGAGCACAGGGCAGGAGTGAGCCTCTAATAACCAATGAGTCCCATTTCAACAGCTTAACACAATGCTAAGTTATCGGTAGTATTAAAAATATAATGAAATGAGAGGAAAGAAGTGCCATGAAGTTACCTGGAAAGCTGTAGCAATAAAGGTATATCAGCACGAAATACCATGAATTTGGGAAGTTGTATAGATTTCCAAACAAAAAAAAGGAACAGGAAAGCAATCCTGGCTATAATGCTAATATTTAAAAGATCATGTCAAACAGAAATCCACAGTTTAGAAATACTTTCTTAGTGAAATCAACAAGTCTAAGTGTACCAGAAACCTGGAAGTCAAGCACCTGGCCGATGAGTAGGAGAAGCAACAGCTGGGACTGCAGGAATAGCTGCACAAGTTCTACAGACATAGCTGGAACAGCCGATGCCATGTCAGTCTTCAGCAGAGAATACTGGGGAAGAGGAGGGCTCCATCCCAACACCCCCTTTTTCCAGGGGAAAGGGTGAAGCTGTCTCCCATCAACATCACAAACAGACACAGGTACAAACCCTACCACTGAGATAGCAGAGCTACTTACGTGCCTGACTGCTCACAAGAACCATGGATCAAAACCAGCTGCTGCATCAAAAAAAAAAAAGGCAAAAGGGAGTAGCTTAAACATGATAAATAAAAAGATTCTTGGTTAGGCTCAGAGTGCTGCAGATTGGTAAAATCTGCATCCCTTCCTTGGGAAGGTGAGGACATGGCATCTAGTGGCACCAACTGCCAGTAACATGGTGTTGCGAAGCAAGCTCTTACTGGGCTTTCTGGAACTTTTTGAATGACACTGTAAGTCACCAAAACCAGGCTGTAAGACTTCACCCTTCCAAAGGACTTTTCCATGTCAAACATGAATCTTTCAGAGTATCCTGCCCTCCTAGTAGTACGTCCCACCCCAAAACCGACCATCTCTCATAAACCAGTGACACCTTCACCTCAAAGCCCAAAAACCATCCTGTCCCTGAACCCATTTATCCCCACCTTGGCATGCTGATGAGCACATCCCTGTCCACATGGGCACCTCAGCCCACAGCACAATGAGCAAGTAGGTGAACTGCTTTCTGGTGGTGCATGGGCACAACCTGCCACATGCAGCAGAAACACACCAAGAAATTTCCTTTTCAAACCCTAACTGGCATCTCAGCCTTCCCCAACTCAGCCCAAGACCACAGCAGAACTGCAGGATTCAGTGAGATAGAGAAATAAAGAGCCAGAGAACAAGAGGGGAAAAAAAGCCTAAACGAAATTGTTACGTTAGAGACTGTGAATGCAGGTCCCTCAGAGGGCATGACTGCAGACCACAGTCTGTAAGATAAGAAACAGGCTTACGCTAGACTAGACTGGGGATGTCTGTTTTCCTGGTCTTATAACAAAAGAGTGTATGCAACGAGACAATGTTAAGACACTCAGAAGTGCTTGAAGACATTTTCACAGACAACAAAATGGTAGAAATTCTTGCAAAAGAGTAAGACCACAAGCGTATGACTGGCACAGGAACTGGATAATCCTATCGGATAATCCTATGGATCTCAAACATCTACAGCTGTGAATGGTATTTTTAAAAGAAATATTTAAACTTCTATAACAGAAGTCACAGTAAGATCCATATAATAATCATGATTATACATTCCTGTGCATTAATATCTCCTCAAACCCTTCTATGAGACACCTGGCATTCCAGAAAGGACACCAGCCTGACTGGTCATTTACCATGTCCTGGGTCTAAAGCCTCTTTCCCTTTCTACCACCCCCTTAATATTTCTCAAGACTAAAAAATGATGCCAGAAGCAATGCATTAACAGTGTTGCTATATTAGAAGTCACAGCTCAGTTTTGAACTTAGTTTCATAGAATACTGAGCACACATACAATTTACCATGGTACTTAACTTTTTTACTTTCTTGCAAGTTTCTAAACTCATGTGAGCATGAAAAAGGAATTTTAAATCATACCTTGTAAACTTATCTGCCTTTTAGACAAACTTACTAGGAGCACAGCAGGCAATTGGGCTTCACTATGATTCTGCACTTTAAATGGGAAGTAAACCAGCAAAACACATCCTCTAGATAACACTTTCACCCCAATTTGCGTTAACTATTGTGAAAGGCCAAAGAGTATTTTAAGCTTCAGAGCAGATTTTGCCTACATTTAGTTGTGTAAGCAGCCAGCTTCCACAGGTTGTATGCAACTCCAAAATTAGATTTTGAGACCGCTCACAGAACAGGAGAAAGTTTGAAGTCACACATGCAACAGCACAGAAAACACTTGCAGCTTCTTTGACAGCAATACTGGAGCATGTGCTTCAGCCAACCCAGTGCAAATCTGGGTGAAGTCAGAAGTATACACTTCAATATGAATTATCATCAGAAATTGCAAATTTGTTACACAGATTCACTGTGGTCTGCCACACGTTATGTTTTGAAGGAGTGGACACACCTACTTTAAACAACCAAGCAATTGATCTGTACCTTTACAAGGCTGCTCTGACTTCCTTTCTTGCAGGACTGGAGTCAAAGCAATTTGAGTAAAGAATGGAGAGGCTTTTATTTAATGCTTTGGCTAAGCAATCCAGGGTTGGCCTATGTGGCTTCTGTTTTTCCTCCAAGTCTTCTGGCCAACAAATCCTAAATCCAGAAAGATTCTAAAGAGAGAAAAGCTTTAAGTTACCAAAATATTAGCTTGAAATTGAAAGATTAAGTTTTTCTAATTAAGTAACCAGGTATTACAAGTATCTTGTCTTCAAATTTAAAATAATGTGCTCTGCCAATGAACATTTAAATGGTGGGTGAGCCACAGGGTGGAAAAGGTGTCTTCATTTCTGTGTGATTCTTCTGAAGGCAACTGCGGCAAAGTGACAGCTCACAACCAGGCACGTTTGCCCAAGAGTCTTTTTAAGATAATGCCTCCCACGTGTCAAAGAGCAGAAGGAACATGTGGATAACAGGAAGCGGAAACAAGCTGCTATCGTATGTACAAGGTCTGGCTTTGAAATGGCTCTCATGAGCCAGCAGGTAAAAGTACGGTCAGTATAATCCCACTGCAGAACTGCAGTGCTATCATTCCACTGCTAACAAACAGCATGCATACTTCTCCACCCCGTCTTCAAAAATACACAGGCACTGAACAAGATACCCATGACATCAGGGAATAAGTCTGTATTCTTCAACAAGCTTTTGATCTAATTGTATGAAGAATAATTAAAAACCATTTCATGAAACTAATGAGAAGAGTTAAAATATCTGTTCATTTTAATTTTATTTTCAAAGAGCTTCAGTCACAAAAGTGATTTACAGGTCTATTTACAATTCTATTGTACAGTTAATTATGTATGCCTCTTGACAACAGGGTACCATTCTAGAGCAGCAGTACATATTTTAAATACAAAGATGTAGTATCATTTCAGATCTAAAAATAAAAAGGAAGCTGAGCTTCTAGAGAGCGCTGTAATGATGAACCTTTTAATCCGTGTTAGGCTTGAGGAATTCATGACAAACTGAGTAGTTTCTGGTTCACATAATTATCAAACAAGCTGCAGTTTGTTGAAAATAGCTTTAAAAACCTGAAGCTTTACTGTATAAAATCAACATATTCAAGACTCTAAAAACTGTCAAAACCCCACAGCTTTCCCTTAGACATACAAAAACCTAACTTTACAAGTCAGAATTCCATGGGAGAAATCCTACAGAACTTTAGCTCTCTCATTTTGTGATGCCCAACATAAGCATTAAAAATCTGCAGCATAAAAAGGACTCCACATCTGCTTAATATTATACTGTATATACATACACAGTACAGGATTATTTACCCAATTTGTGATGACTGTTCAGCACAACCTTCATGAAGAAAGACAAAAATAAATAGAATTAAAAATCCAATAACTCTTAAAAAGTGCAACAGTAAGAGTTTCCAATTGAAGTTACAATGAATACGGACAGTCAGTGCTGTGGGTGTTTTAGCTGCTTCTACTCAAGCACTACTCGCAGTATTTTCTTTTGTTTTTACAGTAGATTTCGTTCTATAGTACATGAAACTACAGTTTCTGCTAATTGAATCTGAAGGGAAGAGGAAAAAACCTTTAAAAATAACCCTGAGGGATACAATTTAATGATCTTGCAATTTATTTCTAAAAAGTAACATTTATTATTCAGCAATTGCTTTTCTGGATAGACCAGGCCTTTAAGTATGTGCATAAATAATATTTAAAAATCAGTAATATTTACAAATCCTAATACATCAAAGTAAAATACGTACAGATTAAAGTCTGCATACACAAATAATTTAATAATAAATCAAACTCCTCAACGTAAGGCCAAAATATACAGCAGGAAGAAAATGTCTACTAAGTATCTAGTGGAGCTCACTAAATCAGTCTGTTCACCCGAATTTAGACTTCCCAGATGAACATTAAAAGAGATTCTTTTCACTACAAACTGAATTTCATTTTACTTCAAAGCAGAAACTGAATGCACTAGTGCAGATATAGTTTGCTGCATTTCTGAAAACCAGAAAAACTAAACTGCTCAAGATGAGAAAAATTATAGGTGGCTAAACTCAGCTCTTGGGCAGGAAGGCATAAATCCCAATAATTGCAGAAGATGCAAAAGCTTATTTTGTGGCTGAACTTGCAACAACGAAAAGGATTCTTAGAAAAGCTGATTTATTATTCTTGACTAAGCGTCAGAAGCAAATAGGTCAGAGCTCAAGCATGCAACCTCAAGAATATTTACCAACTCTGAACGCATACCTTGAGGAAACCAGCTCCCATTTGCAAAATATTCAAGTTTAATAGGCTCATGACCCATGAGTCACTCAATCAAGTGGAGACACTTGGCAACTGAGTTCCCTAAAAGGCTCTCCGAAGTCAAGCCTACCTTAAAAAGCTGTTTCCTCCTTACTTTCTAAATAAGTCTAATTAATTAGAATCAGATTGAAAGTCTATCTTCAGGAACCAAATATGCCAAGAGAAATTATCAGTTTAGAGAAAGTATTAAGCAAAAGCATTTAAAAGGGAAAGACACAAATATTTTCTTTCACGTCTGATGGAACAGTCAAGCTATAATGGTCAATGAAACAGAAAGCAAAAGCATTTAAGCGTAAGTCACAGCTCCCAGGTCCAAGATGCATAGCTTCACAACATTTTTCAACTAAAATATTGTCACGTTTTTTAAATGGGAATACTACTTACGCAGCTAAGAATTATTCTTCATCAATTATTCCGTGCTACAAAGATTTTGTAAAATGAACACTGACAGAAATCAGCCAACTGACTCAAGTCCATGATTAATAAATTTACCCAAGTCCACAGCTGCAGACCCCTTAAAAGCTACTGATGTTGTTCCATGTTTGCGGCCTTAAGAAGCCAGGACTTTTACACTGCTCTGTTCAATGAATGCTAAGAAAACCACTTCCCCCTTCCTCCTGCTCCACCCCTGAAAAACAAACAACAATTAAAAAAGTAATCAGGAAGAGAGATGCCAGCTGGACCGGAGGATAGGACACCATATGCATACTATTTATGAGGAGCCAGTGCTAATATCTTAAACCCCCAAGTTCTAGGAAAAAGTCTTCCAAACCATTTAGCACAACTTTAAAATTCCTCATTGGCACAGTATGTTCAATGCCACAGAACCCATAACCTCAGCAGCGGGGGACACTGTCCATACTGACTTACAGAACAGCACAAGGGAATTAGGTCTGACCTGAAAATTTCCCCATATTAAAGCAATGCAGGAATGGAGTTGTCTGCACAGGAATTAAAACAAAAACAAACCCCAACCAACAAAAAAAACAAAGCCCATAGAACAGACAATAAATACCACCCAACCTCAAATTCCATCATCAGAATACACGCACTTCGAAATGATCCCAGCCAGCCAGATAGTTTGGGGCACTCCTTCCAGAACTACTCTAAAGGACCCGACTAGCTTCTCTGAAGGTTCTCTGGAGAATTGTGACTTCTCCAGATCCCTCCCAAAGCCTGGAGGTGTCTGAACCAGTTAGTTGCATCTGGTCAAAACAGACTGATCAAGAGTCCTTATTTTGTTATCTCCCTGAAGACAACAAAACCGATTTTGCTAAGAGTTTAACAAGTTGAAGATGGTTTGGACAGAAGTAATTTATGGCCTCAAAAAAAAAAAACAACAAGAAAAAGTTTTAAACTGTGCACATGAAGATGATGCCTGCTCCTACATCGTTGCAGACCTGTTTTTCTAGTGGTCTTGTATTTGACACCGCCTAACGGCAAAACAATGTATCGCTACCCCAAGTGCTTAAGCAGCATTGTTGGTGATGCAAGCTTTTCTTTTTTACTTCCTTTTTGTTTTTTGTTTTTTGTTTTTTTTTAATAAATAAAGTACACATAAGCCTTATAGTTCTGCAGCAAGACAGATTTTAGCTCATCTATTTTCACTTAGTTTTGTTTCATACAGCTACATATAGTGCTTAAGACACTGGCAGTCTCTTTGAAATGCATATGTTCTGAACATGCACAAATCCCAAAGCATGGGCATGTGAAAACATTATTCCCTCCCACCCCCGTTTCCCTTGCAGCAGTAACTCTGGCCTTACTACTTCAAGGTATACAGGAAAATTGTCTTAAGATTTACAAATAAAACATGGTCCACAAAGGGATAATCCAATCCTTCTGCTGGAAAAAACAAGGTGTGTGAAGGAATGCATAGCTACATGTAATAAAACATGACACAGAAGAAAGTGTTTAGATTCTCCAGCCTTCCTTCTCCAAAAACTTTAGAGTGTAGCCAAATGCCTCCTCCTCTGGAGGCCACTTAAGCCCTTCCTTGGGGTTAGCTACAAAGAAGCCAAGAACCCACTTGAAAGCAATGTGCTTTCTTCTTAAGGACAGAGCATAATGTTTCTATAGCATTCCCAATTCCTGCTGTGGCAGACTAAAGAATTAAATTAAAACCCAAACATTACACCTGGAAACACTCCTTAATAGTGGGGACAAAATTCATGGTACACACACCAAAACGTCAGAACTGCTCTGAGGCACAAAGCTTTTCAACAGCTGAGTAGGAAAAAAGGGAAAAAAAAGAAAAGCATGGTAAAGACTATTATGTGCCTCTAGTACTACCATGAAGTCATTGCATCATAGGGTTTACATGAACACGTGGCCTGGTAAGCAGGTTAGCACAATGATTAAGATACTCCAGGCAAATATAATGAACCTGTTCTCACTGCCCTGCAGTTTAAACCTTCAAATACGTCTCATTTAAGAATAATGAAATTCAAAAGAAGGTGGAAGGAAACAATCATTTTTGTTCTGCCTAAGGAAACCTACATTTTTAAAATGTATAGCCATAATGTGTCTGGCTCTGAACTTTGTATTCAGGGAGACAAAACAGTTGGACATATCTGCATTAGAATTTGACATTTAGTATACTGCAATTTCAAATAAAGCCTTAAAATTACATTCTTATGAATACTACTAAAGACACATGCCACCATGATCCACTGTTATGTTACAGTGATGATTTGATATGAACCATTTTCTTGGGATGGTGCTTTTGCTTCTGTTGTTGTTCTGGGTTTTGGTGGCCATTCTGGATCAACCAGCAGTTCCTGAGCTAGATGCATGTACTTGGCTTTTGGTGTCTTCTCTCTGCAACCCAACAGGGAAGAAAGGAAGGAGACTCCACAGCGATCCACAGCCTCCTGCAGAAGCGAACAGATTTGAAAGTTGGATTATCATAAGAAAAAATTAACTAAGAACACACTAAAACACTAGAAGAACATCTATTACTTTAGTTTCTAATTTACTATTTTGTCATATTGGTTCTAGAAGATACAGTACAGAAACTCTTCCGTTGTGTCATTACTTCTATACTATGGTAGCAATGACATCAAAAAAATATTAAGAAAACCCAAGTATTCTGCATTATTGCAACATCGAAGGTCACCCACAGCTTATATTTTATAATAGTTTCCATAAACAAGGGTATAATAGGCACAGTTAACTGATACTACTGTTGAAGAATAAAAACCTGGTCTAGAAAAAGAAGTCAAATTCCCAGAGTCTCAGAACGTTTTTAAGCAATGAATTGTTTAACTGAAGGCAGCCAGCCAGAAGTGGCAGAATTCAACTTGCTGATACTGTGAAACCTAAGTCCTACAGGTATCAATAGTTATCAAAACAGACACAAATTATTGAATTTAGGTCTTCCTTCCTGTTTTTCGTCTCCCAGTCCTAAATGCAGATAACTAGCTGGAGAAGAGAAACACCATTCCTGATTCTGAAGACTGGATCCCTCTCATCTCTCAGAGAGCACCTATAGCCTACACGGCTGACATTTAAATGAAGATATATTCTATGGTTTTCTTCGTGCTCTGAATTTCTTTCAGTTGGTGAACTGCACCAAACATGAGCCTTAAGCACAACTTCCATTCTTCAGTGAACACACAGCAATTTGCTCTTAAACAGCCTCAAAAGAACAAATGTAAGCTGAAGTGAATACATTTAATAAAAATTAGTGCTGAGAAATAAACCACTGTAATTCTAGCAAGAACAGATGTACAACCAACTGAAAGTAATAAGCCAACAGGCCTAATGAAAAAGCTAGTTTTTATGGGATTTACATAGATTTCTTTCATGTATCATGACCAACATTCATGGTGACCTGAAAAACCAGGAGCTAAATCCGAACGTCTCCTAATGGCCTCCTAAACCATCTGAAGTTAATAATGTACTTTCATTTACTGTTTTGTTTAATTTCATTTATACATGCTATAAATTACTGCTCTCAGACAATGATCTAAAACTCCCAACCAAATCAATTTAATAAAGAATTGGATTAGACCCAGCATCAGCAATTCTGATTCCAAGCACATCAAGCCTTTCCCAGTCCTAGCATGCTAACTTGTGAACAAGCAAATAAAATTTGCTAATGTGCAAAATGAAGATAAAGTAAGAAAAGTCTTAAAAGCAACCCCCTGGGTTTGCTTCACAGCTTTTCTATACAGAGGTAATTTCTTTGATAGTCAACAAGGAGAAAACTATGTAACCAGAAGCCTTTCTTTTTAATATTCTAGTAACAGAAATCTGATTTAAGTAGCTTAAGCTTAAGATAAGGCAACAGGCACTTATAGATCATAAAAAGATAACACTGAATTAATCTGCATGCATGATGATGACAGCAAAATACTAGTCTCCAACCTGAGGCGGCTGGGGCATGGTGAGGCGATATTCTCCTTGTTTGTCTCGATTGAACACAACCTTCCAAAGGATCATATCAAGGAGGACATTCTGTGAGACATTACAGTGAGCAGGAAGAGTTAAAGAAACTAATGATCATTTGTTGTTAGTATGCACATTACAAATAAAACCTGAAACAGTGTTAGGCATAACTAACGCAGTCCCAAAACAGAGAGTTTACATTACTTGTCAGTACTTACGTGATTAACATTTTCATTCTTAAAGTGCTCACATAAGAGTTAAGAACACAAATACGTACTTTAAATCAACTGCAGCAGTGACCACAACTGCATCCATCAATATGGGTAAAAATCATAAATACAAATTTTTAAGGTGTTTCAATACTCTAAAAGAAACTATGAAGTACTGAAAACATCAGTGCTTAAAGCACTTTCCCCTCAAACTATCTTTAATATTATAGTGGATTTTATGCTAGAGCTATGCTTTGTTCACAGTTTGTTTCAAACCAGTTACATTCCCAGAAAAGCTTTAGTGGGGCGGCAATGCTAGGCCACCAGCAGGAAGTCTGAAGGAATTCTGTAGGAGCCATTCCAGGTTTCAGAACGGGCAGAAGCTAAACAGTATGTTCAGTACATCTGGTTACTCTCATACTGCTGTGTAGGAGGACTCCAGAGCCTTGACAAATCCGGCAACACAGGTGTGAACCTGTATCTTCCATGGCCTTGAGCCTGCAACTCGGATGTTTGGACAGATTCCATTTTTAACTTCTGACTAACCTCTGCCATTGAGAAAGCGGAGCTAATTAGACAGACTTTCATAATAGATTTTATAATGCTCATGATTTTATAATATACCAGAATTTTATAGTGCTTTTATAAGCCATTTGCCAACAAATCTTCAGATTACTAGATGTTTGCTTTTGAAGCGAGTCTGTCCCAGGCTGTAAGGAGGTGAAAAGAAACATCTGCTAAGATCTGCCTTTGTTGTGCAATGTATTTCTATCATCTGGTAGAAAGAATATGCATGCTTTGTGAACCTAGTCTGGGACCCACATGGAAGCAAAAGCTTTACAGAGCATTTCAGAAAACATGCCTGGGGCAACCACAGTCAGAAACCATTCCTGTTGTAAAAGCCATGAAGAAACTACATAGGATCACAGTGTGACACAAAAGGTTCAAATTGGCAAGTGTGACAAAAGATAATAAACCAAATCCCTCATTTATCTCATCATCATAAAACTCTTAAAGCTGCAATTACTGAGGGATTAGTCTCAGCAGAACAAACCCTAGGTGATATACATACAGAGTACCTTGTTAAAAGAAGTAAGGAGATGCCACCAGCACCTTTTCCTAGATACTCAGAGTATGAACTGTAACTGTTCCTCAGTTACGTTCCTCAGTAACGTTCCTCAGTAACTGTTCCTCAGAGTTTCCTCCCAGAAACTCTGTAGTGTGAAGTGTAGTGAGCAGATAATCCAGCCAGACACACAAGGACAGAAAGGCAATGAGCTGTACTGGAAGGGAAGGAATGAAATAGCCTGGCATTTCTACATGACCTATTGGACCCAATGAGTTGGCATTACATGAAAAAGCTTCAGGGAGCCCAGAGTAGTATTGCTGGAGTTGGACACAGTTCAAAAGGTGGGACAAAAGCAGGCTGAAGTTACGGAAGGTGAAGTGTGTATCATAAAACAAGGTTTGGGATTTGAGGATCACAAGACAATGCTTCTGTTGGTCACTTGCTGTAAGACAACTGTCTTAACAAAGTGTTCAACTAATAGTGAAAGCAGAAGAAACAGATTGCAAGTCAATGTAGAACATCCCAAGGAATTAATGTCAAGAAAACTGAATTCTATAGGTACTTCTATTCCACTACTAAAGTATGCACAACAAGATAAATAGGTAAGTCAGTCTGAAAGGAATGGAACAAATCATCCTACCAGTTTTGGCAATGACAGTTAAGTGATTAAAGTGTCAAAAGATGATAAATCAAACCAGCAAAGGAAAAAGAGTGGGTGGGGCTTGAAATACTGGGTGAGAGCAAACACTGTTCAGTAATTATACTGTTTAGGCTATGTTTAGTAGAATTCCACAACTATACAGAGTGGCGTGGCAATCAACAAGGCCCAGGAGTGGAAAGTCATGAACTTTTAAGTCAGAGGAGAACCATTTGTCTACAAGAGGCACATGCTGATACATGGACTGACACTGTACAGACAGACTGTCTACCGGAGCCCTTACACTTCCACAACAGAAATATCACCAGCTTGTATAAAAGTTAGAAAGACCACCTGCAAGAACAAAGTAATTCTTCAGCAGAAGGTAAGTTTCTTTCTCTCAGTGATGTTTATCACAGGATTAAAAACTGTAACCAACACCTATTTAGACTTCATATATCAACACAAAGCTCAATTCCAAGGAATAATAGTAAAAAGCTGATAACCCAGAGATGGTAATAAAAATGTTTAAATTAATCGGAAGACAAAAAAAGCCATGGTTCTGCAACTTCAGAATGCCCGTTTTGTTTCAGGAGTAAAAACAGCAATACACATAAAATTTAACTTAACAAATAAAAAAGGAGGCAAAACCCCCCACACTATTAAGAGTTTAGTAGTACAAAAGCATGGAAGAATTAAAAGGCATAAAGGAAAACACCACAAGCAAGGTTAAGAGTAAATACAGGACAATGTAAGAAAGACAGGATCTTTAGGAGAGGATAAACTTGTTAAACACAAGGCAAAGGCCAAAATAATTAGTAGCTACCGCCATATTTTGGAAAAGACAAGTTACCACCTATCATGTGAACCACTTGAATACGTGTTCCAATAGGCAGTGACATAATAGCATATATTGCAGATTCTATTTGGAACACATTTTGAACACAAAGCCTTTTTGATCAAATTATGCAAAAAACCTCTTTGGTTGATTTATTTTTACTAAGTCATGAATAACAGGGAAAATACAAGTCAACTGGAAAGAACAGTAATACTACAGCAATCTTCAAAGGCCAAACTGGCATGATCCAAGCAAACATTATGCTGGTTACCTTGATAGCAATCCCTCACACAGTAATGGAAATACTGACGAGAAGCTGACGAAAACATTGTACAGTAAAAACAGATAATTGTAGTGTGCAAGTGCTAGATAATGTTGAAAGGTTTTTTCATCTCGCAGGAAAAAAAGTGACTAATGGCTGCAACCAAAACCCAAATATATTCAAGTTGGAAGTAAGGCATCAATTTAACAAGAAGAACTAACCACAGGAATAAATGACTGACTTTGAATCCAGACTCTTCCTGGAAGATATATCTGTCAAACTTCAATTCTTGGAAACAATATAGGTGTAACTGGAGGAAAGGTAGGGCATGTTTCTGCCCACATTAACTCTGGAATTACAGCAGAAGAGGTCAATATCCAGAGTGACTGACCTTGGTCAAGCTCAGGGCTGGAAAAAGCAGATCTGAATGAACGTCTCTACTTCTGGACTTGCATCAGATTAGATGAGCAAGTTATATAGGCCTGCATTATTCTGAACAATAAACTACACACATGAATCAACTCTATAAAGATGGGCTCGCCTAATGATTTTATATAGTTCTCTACCATGTTATTTATTCTGAACTGAATTAACTCAGGAAATCACTATGGAGAGTACTGTCCCATAAAACAGCTGAAATAATTTAGAAGCCCTTCCACTTCTCTCCCCTCCTTTTTTTTTTTTTTTTATTAAAAAGGTTTTAAAATTATGCTTTTAACATAGGAAACCCTGACACCCTAAGTCTAGCCTAAAAGGACACTTTTAGGAACACTAACTTAACAAGAACACAGTGGCAACTTACAATGTGAAGAGAGACTTTCTAAACAAAAGACAAACACCTATCCTAGCAAAAAACCCACTTAAACATTTTTTTCCATTTGAATTTCTTACCTCCATCAGCACGGATACAACTGCATTGAGAATAACAATGATGAGAATTCTTAGGCGCCACTCATATGGCACACACACGAGCTGTGTGAAAAAGTTGCCAGAGGTTAGCAATGCACATACAAAACAAACACATATTCCAAGCAGGCTCAGAGTCATTAAATTCTCACCTCCCCCTCCCAGAGATGCTACATTAAAGCTCTAAAATGGTTCAAGCTTGCCCAAAAGGCAGCCAATCAGCTATCCTAGTAAGTACAGACGCAGGGTGTAACTGGTGAATCTTACCTCAAGAAATGCGTCAATAGATTCAACAGGATGCAACATGATGAAAAATATGAAGACATAAAGAACTGCCACAGATGTAACAAACAGAACTGTAAAACAAGAAAAAATATTTTAATCAGATCATCGCAGAGTTTTGGACAGTTTTCCCATGTATCATGGGTTCATTACTCCCTGGAAAGAACCTCTTTTCCCCCTCTAAACCCTTTCCTGGTGGATTTTGGCAATACAAGTTGTGCTGATAGCCATAAAGAGACAGAAGGCCAGACTCAGTTTCTCACTGGCTCACTTGTGATGCTGAAACGTATATACACATATGCTTCTACAGACAAAGCAACTATTACCATAAATTTCTCCATACAGTTTAAAACTTCCCTATTTTTATCTGATTATCAGAGGATAATTGTAACGTCTTCCTCCAGCAACACTATTATTGCTGAAGTGGCACAAGACAACTGTAAGCAAGCCATGGATAAACAAGTGAACAGTCACTTGGAGTTTCACTTGGAACTGTATACAATAAGAAAGGACTTACAATTTTTGTAGCATGGTTGTCTAAAGGGCTTTCCTTTAGAAAAGACAATTGCCACTATGAGGTACTGAAAGCTGGATATAAAAAACAAAGTTGTGTTTTCATAATTTTTAATGTAATGTTCATCGTGGAGAGTCTCATTCCCATGGAGTGCAGAGCTGGTGTTTGTGGCATCCAATACATTACATTCACTGCAACATAAAAAAACCCAATAATTATCACCGTGTTATGGAGAAGATGCAATCCAGGCAATGACAAAACAAACTGCTACAGTAGTAAAAAAGCTTGTCCTTCAAAATCTATTACAGTAAGAAATAACTCAAAACTATGGCAGAAAGATAGCAATTCTTGTGAATTCTGAGCTTTGAGTTCTTTTATGCTTACATGTTATAAGTTTACTACATGAACTCTTTAGAAACTATCACTGTAGATACACTTTGAAGACAAATAAGAAAATACTGCAATCTAAAAAAAGGTTGAAACATGTCTCTGTTTTCTGAAATATCATAGAATCATAGAATAGTTAGGGTTGGAAAGGACCTCAAGATCATCGAGTTCCAACCCCCCTGCCATGGGCAGGGACACCTCCCATGGGCAGGGACACCTCCCACTAAACCATGCCATTCAAGGCTATGTCCAACCCTGCCTTGAACACCGCCAGGGATGAAGCATTCACAACTTCCCTGGGCAACCCATTCCAGGGCCCCACCACCCTCACAGTAAAGAATTTCTTCCTCAGATCCAATCTAAACCTCCCCTGTTTAAGTTTAAACCCATTACCCCTTGTCCTCTCACCACAGTCCCTAATGAAGAGTCCCTCCCCAGCACCCCTATAGGCCCCCTTCAGGTATTGGAAGGCTGCTATGAGGTCTCCACGTAGCCTTCTCTTCTCCAGGCTGAACAGCCCCAATTTTCTCAGCCTATCTTCATACGAGAGGTGCTCCAGTCCCCTGATCATCTTCGTGGCCCTCCTCTGGACTTGTTCTAACACTTCCATGTCCTTTTTATGTTGAGGACACCAGAACTGCACACAATACTCCAAGTGAGGTCTCACGAGAGCAGAGTAAAGGGGCAGGAGCACCTCCCTCGACCTGCTGGTCACGCTCCTTTTGATGCAGCCCAGGATATGGTTGGCTTTCTGGGCTGCAAGCGCACACTGCCGGCTCATGTTCATTTTTTCATCAACCCACACCCCCAAGTCCTTCTCTGCAGGGCTGCTCTCAATCTCCTCCCCGCCCAATCTGTAGCTGTGCCTGGCATTGCTCCGACCCAGGTGGAGGACTTTGCATTTAGCATGGTTAAACTTCATCAGGTTGGCATCAGCCCACCTCACAAGCGTGTCAAGGTCCCTCTGGATGGCATCCCTTCCCTCCAATGTATCAACCGAACCACACAGCTTGGTATCAATTTGATTTACTGTAACTCTAACAGGAAAATCATAGAATCATAGAATAGTTAGGGTTGGAAAGGACCTTAAGATCATCTAGTTCCAACCCCCTGCCATGGGCAGGGACACCTCACACTAAACCATGTCACTCAAGGTTCTGTCCAACCTGGCCTTGAACACTGCCAGGGATGGAGCATTCACAACAGAAGGGTTAAAAATAGGTCTGAACCATTAATTTACAATTTTAACCTCAACTGTCCCAAAGTTGAGGAGTCTTCAGACCCTGCAGTCTGGCTGTGACCCAGTTTTGCATTTCAGTCATTGGGTAACTCTTACGTATTGGTATGCTTTTCACAAAAGATTTAGCAGACTACCTGTCATGCAGAAGCTTTACATCTCAAGTACCCAAAGGGGGTCAATAAAGAGAGCAGTTATTACTTATAGCTTTCCAATCATTACTGTATTCTGCATGGAACCACTGAAATACTTACTCAAATTCTGCACTCCAAGGCTTATACCAGGGCTGCTGTTTGACCCAAAAAAACCCGAAGATTTGGAAAGCAAAGCAGATGATGATCTGAGACAAAACAGAACACAGAAGTGGACCTGAGATAAGACCTGACGGAGGCCTTTGAGCAACAAGCTCCTTCCAAGCAGGGTTTAGACTCACTGCAAAGAGAACAAAAAACAAATTACATATTCCATCATTATGGTTTTCAAAGATCACTCTGTTCACATTCTGTGGAAGTAGAATGGCTTGCTCATGACATCACTTTAAAAATCAGTCCAGAACTGCAAGTGTGAAACCACCTTGAAAAGATTATACTGCTCTAGAATAATGCCACAGTGCCTTCTACAGGCTGGTTACCCCCAGCAACACAGGATAGCAGGGAACAACAACAGAAGCCATGAGACTTAAGGAATTAGTAGTGTCTGGCCAAATTCCTTTTGTCTTGCACAAGGACTACAGCTTGTCAGTTTTGGTCTGCCATTCAAAGAAGCATTTTCTATTAAACTTAAAAATGGTATTCTACCATTAGCCAGTAAACTGAGTGCTAGGTTCCTATGCGGAATCAAATACTTCACTAGATAATAGCTTGGAGTACAACATTTTGTATGCAGAATTTCAATCAAAAATGCAAGAAAATAAAAACATTTGAGAAAGATTATATTGTAACAACTTCTGTTTTGATTCCAAAAACAGTTTCCTCATGTCAATAGAGATTTACGACTTCCTGTACTGTGAACAATTGCTTTTCAAAGATCATGCCCATGACCTGCTTTTTGTGTGAGGACATTTCACAAACTTCAGATGAATCTAACTTGGTACACAGTGGTTTGGGGTTTTAATGCATATACTGCAGTAGTTGTAACATCTAAACTGTACATCATGGTGCTTACTTCAAACAATATGTAATTGAAAAAAATAAAAACTGACCAAGCAAAACCTGCTTTATAGAAGGCAGCAGTACAGCACAATACTTACTTGTGAAGACAACCACCAAAATGATTGCCAAATCAATGAAGAGAAACTGGAAATCTCCCAAATTGCTCAGGATCTAGACAGAAATCACAACTGAAACATTGGTAATTTCTTCACACCAGGAAATATCCTACAGTGACACTCCTAACAGCATTAATTCTTTAAATTTCCCCCTACTGACAAGACAGTGCCTTGCCAAACTGGCTTCTTTTTCCTGTAGGAGTCTTAAATACTCCAGAATTCGCAGATCAATTCCTGAAGTATCAAGGCATAAGCCAATTTCAGTTTTAAAATGTGTAAGCTATTTGTAATTGAAATTCATAATCAAGCTTGTATTACTGAATCTTAAATACCAATGAAGTAACAGCTTAGGCCCACAATTCTCAAAACACCATAAGCTTACAATGTAGTCATACAGTTGTCAAAATTTCCACCTCAAAGGTCTTTTAATGCTTTACATGTTTAACTTATTCAGAATACAAATTAAAATCCAGGATTTCTACCACATGGCATATTGTGAATTCAATCATGTTAACAGGAAACATTCTGCTTTGCTCCCCTCCCCAATACTTGCAAACTCCTCTCTTTCAATCCTTACTTGAAAGGAATGCATTGCGCTTTAAACAGTTAAGCTATTTTAAAATGCTGAGAGTTTTTAAATAATTGAAAATCTTACTTTTGTTCAATTTATATGCTTATTTGGTCTTCCCACTGTAGCGACTTTCTATACACAGGCATTAGTTACTGCCTTTCTAAACAGACACTACCATGTCTTTCATACAGTTAACATTAAACAAAACAAAAAAATACTAACAACACCTTTAGTCCAAAGACAGTTTTTAGAATGCTGGTGTTGTGTACTCAAAAAGAGACTTGCGACACTTTATATGAACTATCTATCAATTTTTAAATCTCTGGATTAGGTTGACACTGCTTAAGCATTTACAGAGTACTTACAGAATATAGCAGAGTAACACTGATGTACTGGATAATGCTGTATAATGCCATGAACTTAAATACACAGAAGGAAGTTATTAAAGCAGCACGGCCTTCCCTGTCAAAACAAATGCAATCACATAACTAGTAAGTTTTCTGTGCAAGCAGTTATATTCTACTTAGCAAACCATTAGCTGCACTTGAACATACCAGCAAACCCTTTCAGGAGCATTAGGCTGAAGACATACAGAGAAAAAGGGATCAGAATGGTACACTTTTAAGTGTATCAAAGTTGTGAGCATGCCTTTTGAACCGAGCCACCACCTTACTCTGTCATTCTTTGGACTTTGTATGGTTTTCCAACAGAGGTTTTAAAATGAAGGCCTGCTTGCAAAAACAGCTGTGAAGCACTAGTTTACTGCACAGATTGAATGAACATGCAGTCAACCACAGAGCTGCTGACCAGAAATCTTTCTGATTACACATGACTTCATTAATTCCACACAGACTTAAGTAGATTCTTCTCTGGCTGATGTTTATCCAAAATTATTACCTAACTTCCACTTCTAGAATAAAAAAATCTGTCAAGCCCTATTTAGAAAATCTGCTTTCTACTTTGTGTGGTGCCAAGCAGTTACCTGAAGGATTTTGCCATTTACAATTAAACTTTATGGAAATCAGCACAGTCACTAAGGTATCAAATTAAATACTAACATATACAAGCTCATTCACGCTTTGAAAAATTAACTTTACCTGGACAAAAGGGCTTATAACAAAATACTAAATCATGTTATGGTAACCCTGTGCTCAGAGTAACTTCAGGAAAAAAAAAGAACTACTAAAAATGTATGGCCTTTTTTTTAATTCAAACTGGCCTTCTACAGCATCAAACATATATTAATATAGGATATGCAAAAAGAGTTACACAGACGCATTCGCTTCCCAGTAAGTCACATTACCTGATCAGCTTTGGCACGCAGGAAATACTAGGTGTTCTGGAAGTGAATGGTGATGCCACAGAAGCCTCAAGTTCAGACAAAGATATACCACCATGTGCCCTCTTTAGCGCCTGTCAGTTAACATTGAAGTAGAGAACATTTTAAAACTTGCTGTAAAATTTAACTGAACAGTACTGTACAGGAAATAAAAATATACTTACCCCACAGTCATTTGCTCCATCTCCACACATGCCCACGTAGTAACTATAAAAGACAAACAGATGTCAGCATTCTGGACCATTCCCTAATTGTTGTCCATTTAGCTTATTTCATTAAATACTTTAATATTAATTTCACTTATCCAGGGTTTACATAATTATGAGCGATCATTAATGCTGAAAGCAATTACTGTTGCCATTATACATATAAGGAAGTAGACGGAAAAGTAACATGATGTAGACAGGTCAACCAAACCAGTAATGATTATCATAGCCCTGTATCATTCCAAGGTGGTCTAAAGCATCTTTGCTCTAGGAAAAGAGACTTTTGCAGTATTTTGTATAGCTGCAAGGCCTGAAACCGACAGACAGTAGTATACTGATCATATGTGAATGGGAAGTCATCCCATTAATACGTCTGTAATACACAGAAGACACTTGACGGATTTTTTTCTAAAATAAAAAAAAAAGTCATGAAAAGCCTGAAACTTTCACTACCAGCCAGCAGATGGTACTATCAGCTAACAGGCTTAGTTACCAACTCAAGGAAGTTATATTAGCCCAACTAATACATATATTATATGTAATTACATATAAAATATATATGTAATTATATGTATATAAGATATATAATTAGTCCAGCTTTTTTCATTTGGAAGAACAGTTAGCATCATACATAATTTTTTCCTCCTGTCACACCAAACAGTCTGTCAACCCTCCCACTTGCTGTGCTTGAGCAAATACTTACTCTACATTTTGTAAAGCTTCCACCAACTGAGTTTTCTGATCCGGTGCCATGCGAGCAAACACAGTGCCATGTAACACAAGCTGGAAGACAGAAGATTTCTTAATGCTCACAGGGCAAAGTCTGCTCACCATCAGAAGTGCTCATACTCAAGTGAAATGCTCACCTTGGGTACCAGGTCCTGAAAATGCTCCAAAATCACTGCAAATGACTTCCCATTCATTGCAAAATGGTACTTGGTCATCTGGAGATCCTCAAGGCTTTCATGGACCAATTTAACTGGAACATCCTAGCAAAAGTAGTTCAATACTCTAGTAGTGTATTCTAGTGCATTTACACAGATACCTTGTAATTTCAAGCTAATACTCAGAGGGGTATTCCTTAAGATCCCACACTAGAGGGGAGGTTTCTAAGAACATTACTCGAAAGGAAACCTCATATAATGAAAACACTTATTTAGTAACAAGAAAACACGGTTTAATATTTCAACTACAAACAGCTAGAGCAGTCTTAACAGGTTGAAATGTGGAAAAAATCCTGTCTCCTGCGGAACTAAAATATCAAATGTCGTATCACCATTGAAAAACCAGCTCCCCCAGCTTTTTCGTCACTGTGCTATTTTAAAACCTGAAAGTTAACTAGCACATCAATTTTTATTTGACACTTAACAGGAGATTTGCTATTTGATGGAATAAGATAAAAAAGAAACTCAACAGTAAAACTAACTGCTTACACTGCAAGGGCATCACAATGCTCATGTTACCTCTGAGTTTATGGCTGGTGATGAACTAGTGCATTTTGTGAGGGTATCTGCATAATGCCAGTTGATCCTGGCAGCCTGCCCATCCTTTGGAGGTAGTGCTTCAGCAATAATGACCTTATCCTGAGGTAGAATCATTCCACAGTCTCTGGCCACAGAGATAGCAGTTAGCATGTTATCCCCTGTTAAACAATTGCATTTAAAAAAGTTTCAGTCAGTTTCACTGATATTCCACATTGAGAGAAAAGCCAGTTTTAAAATAGGAAAAGGACTGCCTAACATACCAGTGACGACCTCAGGGCAAACCAAGCCCTCAGACAAAATCCAAAACCTAGCCTGTTAAACCCTTCTTCTGCACTAACATCACTAGAAACTAAAATGCTTCTTCCAGCCATAAAGATTTCTTATTGGCCAAACCTTAGGATAAATTGAAAATCTGTCAGAAAACATGCGGTCATTTAAAATACCACACTTTTTAAACACAGTCACTGAACATGCAAACACTAAGTTGCATTGCCAACCTATCACACCATTATTCCAAAGTTGCGATACCTGTGATCTAAAAAGCAAACACACCTATTGCATGGAAACAGATACCTAGCCTGCTTAATGGGGACATAAGTCATTCTTTAAAAACAAAAATCAAAACAAAAACCAAAACCCAAACACCACCACAAAGTGACTTATAATACAATTCAAAATGGTAGGGACCCTCAGGAGGTCATCTCGTCCAACCCCTTGCTCAAAGTAGGGTCAGTCATAAGATTAGACCGGGACTTTCACCTAGTTTGATTTGGAAGACCTCGAAGGTTTTTCATCCTTCAATTCAGTATAAGTAACTTGTGCATGGAGCTAGGGAAAGGCCTCATCCTTACACTGGTTTCCAATCTCTGACTTACCAAAGCAGCTCTCATTCAAAAAGAAACAGCAGACTGGTGTCCGAATATTCTCGCAGCAGTTTCTAAACTTTCCTCTTGCTATAAATACAGTGCAATCACAGCCTATTGACACTACAATCAGACTTCATACACTATAATTAAAGTAAGACCAAAACTGGATGGATTTTTGAGTATGAATGTTTATGTGCTAACCTGTAACCATGACAGTGCGAATGTTGGCTTTATGCAAATCTTCAAGTACAGCAGGGGTTTCTTGCTTTAACTTGTTTTGCATTATAATTAACCCCATAAAATCCATGTTGCTTTCAATAGCATCTCTGTAGAAAAGAAGGCAAGGAAGAGAACATTACAAGGATTACAACTATTACATGTAGCTTAAGGAGCCTGATTTTCTGTTAATCAAAGGGAAATATATATTTTGGATAATGAAAAGTGAAGAATTTACTTTATAAAAAGGTCACCTGCAAGCTATCACCTTTCTCAATCATTTATACTTACTTCCCTTGTTTAGTTGAAAACCAGTATGAGAAAATGTTTTCCTCAAGTACCATTTTTAGTTTCTTCCACAAGAAATCTTTCTGAAAGAGATCACATTCTCAAAAGAGATATCCCTACAAAAAAAAATGCTCCAAGGCTAACTGCATTCGCAGACAAATTTTAAGATTTGTTTAGAATCACATCTCTAATTTCCAAATTAGCTGACCCTTAACATACAAGCCACCAAATAACATTACCAAGGCTAGTAAGATTAATAGACATTAGCTAGCTAAATGAAGCAGCTAATTAACTTTGGTTTACATGAACGTCAGTATTTACAGGTCTTGGGTATTTTACTGGTACGGTAGATTTTCACAACTGACATTGGAAAATCCATTTGTCTGCTTTGTACTGCTTTGCAGTCACCTTGCACACAGACCTGATACAAAAGAACACAAAGCTGGCATTTTCATGGCAACGCTACACTATCTGAACAATACGGAAAAGATAGCATTATCCACAAAACTAGGACCAGCTGAAAAATAATTCAGATGAAATACTACTCTTTGAAGGAAGAAACCTTTCTACCTTCTAAACCTTCCTGACAAGCTCTGCAATGAGAAAAGGACATGTTACTCATAGCAGATGAAGAAACTACAAACACACAGCGGAGTTTCCACTACATGTCATTTCATTATCGTTAATCGACACAGATGATGTAAGTATTACCAAGTAACAAAGAAATCAGATGAGGTTTTCTGCCACATTAATATAAATCAAACACTATAAAAATATTACAGTTCATTTCAAGCTTAAAGACATTCCACATTATTGCAGAAAAACTTCCTTATCTTAAATCTCTATGTATTGTACAGGGTACAAATAAAAAATGCACAGAACTACACTTATCAAGAAAGAACAGTAGTAATTGATTTAAACAAAAAACAAGAT
Organism: Amazona ochrocephala; assembly: GCA_039720435.1. Classification (NCBI taxonomy): domain Eukaryota; kingdom Metazoa; phylum Chordata; class Aves; order Psittaciformes; family Psittacidae; genus Amazona; species Amazona ochrocephala. The sequence goes on along the minus strand of CM077884.1, from coordinate 35,029,269 downwards.
TACAAAATTAATCCAAAGCATGCAGCTTTTAAAGACTTTAACTGCTTATTATGAAAGTGAAGTCACTCTTACCTATTAATAGTCTGGACTTTGTGCCATGTAAGCTTAGACTCCAATTTTCTGTGAGCAAGAGCAATAACTCGGAAGCCCTGCTTAGTGTATTCTTCGAGGACACACTCAAAGTCAACAGGAACTTTAAAAAGGTCAAGTTTAGAGTTATTAAAATTATCCATTATTGCAGCTGAGCTACACAAGAAATGAAAATACAGTTTGTTCTTTTACCTGTTTCCTGCTTACACAAGCTGGCAATCACTTCAGGGGCACCTTTCATGTAAGCATCCATTCTCTTCTCCCCTAGAACTCTCGCTATTACACACATACGTTGCAAAACTGAAGAAAATGGAAACTGGCGCACAATTCCAATTTCATAACCAGTCTGTGTCATACAGGAAGGAATAAAAGGGTCACATCCACATCTATTCTAAGAAAAGAGGTGCATGCTTAATTGAAAAGCATACTTACCGAAAGCTCAAACAATTCCTAAAAAACAAAAACAAACCACATTTACTGTAAATATTAAGTACTTTTTCAGCTACAAACTATTTCAACAAAAAATAAGTAAACGAACCTACACAGCACTCTCAGTATAAAGCCACACTGTATTTGCAATGGATTTGTTACAGCAGAATATGAATCTATTAAATCTGTTTAGCATCCTTTAAGTGAAACACAGCAGAGCTTTAGAGCTTGATTCCTTGATTAGAATTTGCAAGACCTTTCACAGTCTAACCTAACAGAAAATCATAGAATAGTCAGGGTTGGAAAGGATCTTAAGACCATCTAGTTCCAGCCCCCCTGCCATGGGCAGGGACACCTCCCACTAAACCATGTCATCCAAGGCTCTGTCCAACCTGGCCTTGAACCTGTGTCCATTTAGCCTATGTAAATGATTAAAATACTATGGATTTTAGAATAAGGCCATGATGATTACAGACCAGTCAGTCTCATCTCTGTGCCTGGCAAAATCTTGGAGCGGATTCTCCTGGAAGGCATGCTAAGGCACATGAAAACCAACAAGGTGCTTGGGGACAGCCAGCATGGCTTCAGTAAGGGGAAATACTGCCTGACCAATCTGGTGGCCTTCTATGAAGGGGCCACAGAACTGATGGACAGGGGCAGAGCAGTTGATGTCATCTACCTGGACTTGTGTAAAGCCTTTGACACTGTCTCCCATGACATCCTTCTCTCTAAGTTGGAGAGACATCAATTTGATAGGTGGACCACTCGGTGGATAAAGAACTGGCTGGATGGCCATACGCAAAGAGTAGTGCTCAATGGCTCAATGTCCAGCTGGAGACCAGTAACGAGTGGTGTCCCTCAGGGATCGGTGTTGGGACCGGTCTTGTTCAACATCTTTGTGAGTGACATGGACAGTGGGATTGAGTGCGCCCTCAGCAAGTTTGCCGATGACACCAAGCTGTGTGGTTCGGTTGATACATTGGAGGGAAGGGATGCCATCCAGAGGGACCATGACACGCTTGTGAGGTGGGCTGATGCCAACCTGATGAAGTTTAACCATGACAAGTGCAAGGTCCTACACCTGGGTCGGAGCAATGCCAGGCACAGCTACAGGTTGGGCAGGGAGGAGATTCATAGCAGCCCTGCGGAGAAGGACTTGGGGATGTGGGTTGATGAAAAAATGAACATGAGCCGGCAGTGTGCGCTTGCAGCCCAGAAAGCCAACCATATCCTGGGCTGCATCAAAAGGAGTGTGACCAGCACGTCGAGGGAGGTGATCCTGCCCCTCTACTCTGCTCTCGTGAGACCTCACTTGGAGTATTGTGTGCAGTTCTGGTGTCCTCAACATAAAAAGGACATGGAACTGTTAGAACAAGTGCAGAGGAGGGTCACGAGGATGATCAGGGGACTGGAGCACCTCTCGTATGAAGATAGGCTGAGAAAATTGGGGCTGTTCAGCCTGGAGAAGAGAAGGCTGCGTGGAGACCTCATAGCAGCCTTCCAATATCTGAAGGGGGCCTATAGGGGTGCTGGGGAGGGACTCTTCATTAGGGACTGTAGTGATAGGACAAGGGGTAACGGGCTCAAACTTAAACAGGGGAGGTTTAGATTGGATGTGAGTAAGAAATTCTTTACTGTAAGGGTGGTGAGGCCCTGGAATGGGTTGCCCAAGGAAGTTGTGAATGCTTCATCCCTGGCGGCATTCAAGGTGGGGTTGGACATAGCCTTGGATGGCATGGTTTAGTGGGAGGTGTCCCTGCCCATGGCAGGGGGGTTGGAACTCGATGATCTTGAGGTCCTTTCCAACCCTTACTATTCTATGATTCTATTCTATGATTCTATGATGAAGTATGCCCCCAAAAAATCATGTAATAAGTTTCTTTTAAAGAATGTTCATGACAACTACAGCACAGTAATTACTGCTGTGCATGTACACAATGGTGGCAAGAATTCTGCACCATGCAGTGACATTAACAAACGACTGTTCTAACTATAACTGCAAAGTGAGCACACCTAAGCACTTCATTAGCACAAAAGGGATATGGTAATGATACTAATATTAAAACATGTAATGATACTAGTATTAAAAGGTGTAAGCTCAAAAAGCATTACAGCACTTTACAGCTAGTTCACAAGGGAAATGATGCTGACAGTCTGCTCACACTGAAAGTGGCATATACTGAACCACTACCTTAACAATTTAGGCACATTTTCCCTATCTTTGCCATCAAAACCCATATAGTTTTGGACCAATTTGAATTTTATCAGCCAGAGCCACAGCATATGGTACAATGTATTTGTTTAACATGAAGGATTACTTCAAGTAATTGCTTTGATTTTTCTTACCATTTCTTGATCTGTTGCTTGCTTGGATTCCGGGAAAAGCTGTTTTGAAGGCCGAACCACTGTCGGCATGATTCGATTATGAAGGGCTGTTTCCTCTTCAGTTGCTTCTTCCAAAATCTGTATTAAAAATAATCAACTACTTTATAAATTTATTAACTTTGATTTTCTCATAATGCAATTTTCAGGAAAAAAAAACAAAACAAAAACAAACCCCAAAACCAAACCAAACTAACAGAAAACCAACACCCAAAAAAACCCAACAGGCTTGGAAGTATGCCCAGGGTGCCATGACCTCTCTAACCAAGATTTCCTGTGAGAATTAAGTGTCTTAATTTAGCAGTTAACGTAAAAATTCACTTGGCTATTTTATATGCTTATCATATGTATTGATACTTTGCCACAAACAACATTAGAAAGCAGTAAATTAGCTTTTCAGATTCTTTCAGTTCTATGAATGAAAAACACATTCCAGGAACATTTTCATATTAAGACTTCCTTTGACACACAAGTATTGTCAAAAGCCCACCATTTTACAGTTACAGCTTAAAACAGCATATAATGGTTTATCTTGTATGTAGCAGGATGGGAAATTTCAAATTACTAACCTTGAAAATGCTGAGTCTCTTAAAACAAGCAGACACTTACCCATCCTATTGCTTCAAACATCTTCAAATCAAGCGGATCCCCAGAAAGCACCCCTTCAATTTTTGTAAGGGAATGACAAGTTGCCATGCAAGCAACAAACTCAGACTTCAGCAAGTTCTCACTGCAAGCCCTCTCTTCCGGCAAAAGGAAACTAAAACAATGAAGTAATAATATACTTAGCACTATAATTACTTATTATGAGCCAATTCAAAAGGTTTGTTTCTATTAACAGAATAAAACTGACTGCACGAGTCTCTTCACTTGTATTTTCACACATCACAGAAAATAGATTAAGATTCTGGGCTGGAAACTTCCAAAACAGTCACTACTTCTGTCTCCTTAAAAAACTGTGCTAATTCACTGTGTAGTTTGCATTCTCATATGGACACATCTTATCACTTTGTACTTAACTAAATTAGTTAAGCTAATTCATTTTTGCAGCCCAAAATTGCGTGCAGTTCTGGTGTCCTCAACATAAAAAGGACATGGAACTGTTAGAACAAGTGCAGAGGAGGGCCACGAAGATGATCAGGGGACTGGAGCACCTCCCGTATGAAGATAGGCTGAGAAAATTGGGGCTGTTCAGCCTGGAGAAGAGAAGGCTGCGTGGAGACCTCATAGCAGCCTTCCAATACCTGAAGGGGGCCTATAGGGATGCTGGGCAGGGACTCTTCATTAGGGACTGTGGTGAGAGGACAAGGGGTAATGGGTTTAAACTTAAACAGGGGAGGTTTAGATTGGATGTGAGGAAGAAATTCTTTACTGTGAGGGTGGTGGGGCCCTGGAATGGGTTGCCCAGGGAAGTTGTGAATGCTTCATCCCTGGCGGCGTTCAAGGTGGGGTTGGACATAGCCTTGGATGGCATGGTTTAGTGGGAGGTGTCCCTGCCCATGGCAGGGGGGTTGGAACTCGATGATCTTGAGGTCCTTTCCAACCCTTACTATTCTATGATTCTACGATTCTATGACAGGATTAAGAAAACATGCTATACTTTAATTGCATCATTTCTGCAGTATGAACCTAATGAGGTCTCAGACTTTAACAAATTAAATTTCACTTCAGCCTCACAAGAGGCCTGTAACTTTCATTGCACATAAACTGTATTTCCAGTTGCATTCTTACCGCTCATTACAGAAATGCAAACATGTATGAGATAACTTGGAATTTTCTACTCTGTTTTGCTGCAGCTGCTAAAGCACAACTAGGTATCACATATGCTATCAGCTGTGAGCTTATCCTTACTGAGCGTTTTCCACCCGTTGAATTCCCCAAAGATCCAAGCCATCTTCAGTAAGTGTGCCAGTCTGCAAAATAAATCAAACGACATGGCAAGAAGAAAAAGCCTTCAGAACCAAATTTTCCTCAGGTAAAGCAAAAATTAGTGACTAATTAACCAAATTACACCTCCACAATGTATTTTATTTTACTTTCACTAAAAAAAAAAAAAAAAAAAAAAGAAAAAGCAGGACTTCAGGACAGGAAATATAGCATCTCCCTTGCTTTTGGATAGTAACTTAAGTTCCAACTCTGTTAAATAACTCAAAAAAAACCAACACAAAACATTCAAAGCAACCATGCCCCTCCTTGGCGACATGAAAAAAGAAATAGACCCTTAAATTCCAAAGATAATAGATCAACATCTCTACATTCAGGGCTTGGGGGCAACAGAAAATGGGCACTAAGCCCATTAGTATTACCTTCTTACATAGCTAAAATGGTAACTGGAAAATCTTTACAAGGGAAATAATAAATAGAGTCTGGGTACTTAAGAGTTTAGCTAAAAATCTGAAGAGGAAAATAAATGTTATCTAAGACACAGCGACAAGAAAAGGGTTCTGGCTAGTGGCATTACTGCCTTCCACTTGTGTTTCTGTTATGGAGTAACAACAAAATATGCTGATTTGGCTTTTCACTGAAATAAATAAAAATAAGAAACAAGTCTGACCTCACACTTCCATTTCCCAGAAGATGTGTACTAAATAAAACTCTTAACAAACCCCAACTATCACATTTCTGGGTTGCCAGTAGTAAGTTAGGACTTGGGAGACTTGAGATAAGAAAGCAGCTCTGTATTATAACAGCTTTTTAGAGCAAACTAAATTAAGTGAGTTAACTGGTGATAAACACTGAATCCCTGGAAGCTAAAAGGACAAAAATTATCTGATTTATATGAAAGTAATGAGTTTTCCTGTAGTTGTGTCCTGGGTTCTTATACACTTTATACAAATTCTTTTTATATAATGCCCCTCCAGGCGGCAACACAAAGTTTCAAAATTCACCTAACCTTATCAAAACACACAAGATTCAGCTGGCCACAAATATTTATCCTTTGTGGGCTGATGCAGAAGATGCCAATTTTTTTCAACCTTCTTTGTGCATAAACAATGCCAGCAGTCATGGCAGCAGGGAGCGCTGGAGGCACCGTGATAGTGATAATGTCAAGAGACTCGATGATGATGGTATGAGTTGGAACCTGTAATAAAGGTCAGAGTGGATGAACAAGAATTCACCATTTAAAGATTTACTATCTCACTGAAGCGTTATATCACTGCTACCAAAAGCAAAATCCACATATCTTTTTCTCCATTACAGCACATTCTGGATTGCCCAGAAACCTAGCACAATCTTCACCCACCATAAGCAACCATGATAACCCAGTCCTAAATTATCCACAACTCACTCATAACTTAACATTTTTACTTTTTCCCCAGAAAATACATTACTTTAAAACAGTAACTGAGTAATGCAAAAATTTTGGAGACAAAAGTTGCCATTATCAGTTATCAATTTCTTGGTAAGGATTTTTTTGCCTGCAGCATGCTTTAGATATGCTCTATCCTATTTCTTCCAAGTGAATTATCAGTCAGATAGAAATCTTACATATAACAAAGATAAAAGTGTAATAATTGGGTCAGTAGAAATAGAGGTAAACTCAAATTTCACTGTAATATATTGAAGTCCTGTTTCTATGCTGAATTTTGTTCTCAGTAAGCTTGTATTTTCTTGTTCCATGGGTATAAAATAAAGCAAAGAAATTTTGATTTAAAATTTCATTGTTTCTCATTATCTGAAGTGTTTGCAATCATCAGCCCCTTTCTAAAATAAGGCAGTTCTTGACTACAAATGAAAACATACCTCATTTAAGATGCTGTTGACAACTGTGTAAAGAAACCCAATGCCTGCCACCACGACCAAAGACAGAAGAAACAAATAGGCATCTCTGTAGAGTTTAAAATCAGTTGGCTTTGGATATAGTATGGAACGAACAAGCTGTCCTTTAGCAGTACTGAATCCTAGAAATAAAAAAAAGTTATTGAACATATAAAAAAGAGCAAAGCAATTCAAATATATTAAAAACCTCAATGAAATCCTTAAGCTACTAATTTCATTAGACTGTTTCTCAATATACTTTAACAGATATTTTGCATTACTGTAGTTAAGGTTCTTCAAAAATATGTGCATACCATACTAAGTGCTTCTCTCCAATGGCAAGGACATGCAGCTGATGCCAACAAACCCCTCTTCTGCAGCAGCAGTAAACCCTCAAATGGTTTGGCCTGGAAGAGTTTGTTGTACTGCATTTTGTCCCTTATGGTGCAAAGCTAGTGGGTATATTTATTAGTTGCCCAATTAAGCCAGTGCTTGCAAAAAGAAAATGAAGTTATTCATCGAGTCCAAACTTAAGTACTTAAGTGACAAGTCTCTGTAAGTTCACAATGACATATGCACTAACACGTCCATGAACTGAGTTTAAGGAGAAAAAAAAAAATTAATACATTTAGTTCAGCAGTATATTATATTTATTTCAGCTCAAACACCAAACATTTTGTGTTAAAGGCTTAACTCTGAAGACTGCTGTACGCTCAGTTCCAATAGATCAATCTTACATCTCAATTTATGACAAGATCAAGACAATATGTCTTTGCATACAACCATATGTAGTTCAGCTCTCCGAGAATTCTTTTGAGGACTAAATTATCTAGTATCTTCAATTTTTTGCATCCTTCTCCCTCAGATAAAGGGATTTTTACTCATATATCACTAGGTAAGAATTACTTTAGGTCTTACTATCAGACACCTCGGGAGTGAGACACTACAAGTGCTGTGATATCTGTCCAGTTCTGTGGAGTGGGAAATGCCCTACTTGCCTGAAAGTTGTTCCTGTAAACCAGACAGGAGAATAGAGAGATTTTATACCCCTTTGCTCCTCTCTCTCTATGTAGTCATAGCAGGAAAAGTGTACTTGTCCATACATAAAACCTGAATATGGTCCACAGAGCTAAATTCATCCTGCTTACAACACAGGTGCTAACTCTGATCTGTCATGGGCAAAAAACAGATTAAAAAGATAACTCTAGATGTCAGGGCAGTAAAGATTCCACGTGTTGAGTCTTTCTGCAGAATAGAAAAAAAAAAAGTTTTCTGCAGTTCATTTCTGGTGCTGTTTTGGATTATATATATATATATATATATATATATATATATGAAGATGTGTTCAAGGGAAAAGAAACACTTTTCTCTGAGAAAAAAAAAAAATTGACTAATAAAAGCTTCCAGAAAGACAATAAATTAAAAAAAAAAATCGGAATATTTACTGCTAAAACAAACTAAAAGAAGGTAAAGACATCAGAGAAAGAAGAGGCTAATTAGGATGAAGTTATTAGAAAACTTGCTTTAAGTAGTATTCTAGTCAATGCAGACAAATTTATTCTATCCAGTTTTACTGTAGCTTGATTATAGCTTACATTCCTCTATTTTGTGGTGGTTTTCCTAAGATTATCTTTGTAACACAGAATCCTGCAACTACACCAGACTCAGCAATTTTCTGCAATAGAATATCTGTATTATCTAAACCCAAACCTTTAACATATTAGTATGAAGAGGCACCTCTGTAGAAAGGGCTAGATCAAATGCAGTTTCTAAGCAAATGTTATGCGCTTCGACAAAACTATGGGCAAAGAAAACCATTTGACATTGCCAATCATTCCAGTAAAATAAGCCATTCCTCACTACCCACCCAATCTAATCGTATGGCAAACCTTTTCAAGGAGGCTCATGTAGTTCAACCAACGCACTGCATAGAAGACACCTAAAGGACTTCAAAACACATTCAGGTAAGTTTTAAACTGATGCTAAATACTGATTCACTGTCTTGCTTGCCAGTTGATACTCTCCAGGCCATTATCTAGTTCCATTATTGTTGTAGACGTTTATCAAATTATTTGGCGTATACTCATTTATCCAAGCTTAGCAATGTTCAACACAATACTCCAAAGTATAAGTTAACAAGTGATAAACTCAGCAATCGATACCTGTTCTCACTACTACAGCTTTGACCAATTCTCCAGTATAAAAACGAGTTTGAATTACATTGGTTCCACAGAATAAAGTATGCCGTTTATGCACTTCTGGACTGTATATTTCATCTCCCATTGCTTTTGGATATTCCGAAGGATTTGGTAGATTAATCTTTGTGACAGGAACACTTTCACCTTAAATGGAAAAAGAGTGTTTAAGCAAGATCAAATAATATACATCTTCTTCTTTCACAACTTCCAGTAGAACAATATAAATCCCAATTCATCAACACAAAAGCAGACTTATGGAGAAAGTACCTTCCTTTCAGCATGTTACTAGGTAGTCTCTCACCTATTAGTCTCAGTTCACCAGATTCCTTATCCAAATCCTATTTAACTCTATTTGTTATTCACCAATACAGGTTTTGTACCTCTTACTTCAAATCACACTGGTGTAAAATACAGCTTATTGAAAGAAAATAAGATAAACATCCTTCTTCTGCTGCAAGGCATCACCCCATCTTTACTCAGAGAAACTAGAGAACAAATTTATTCAGCTTCAGCTCCTTTGGTAACTGAGTACTCTCAAGCTTGGGCTGCAATCAATTTATCTGTTGCTAGCAGCAGCGAGAGGTTTAAGTATATTCAAAGAATTTAACATGATAAAACACAAACATGCAGGCACAACTTGAGATAATAATTCCTGGTTTTAAACACAGCAGAACACTCACTACCTGTATTCATGGAAGCAGCTAAAAAGTTTGGACAAAAGAAGTATGAAGGAACATACTGCAGAACTCAACCTGCATTGAGGACACCAAATCAAGAAGCAGGGAGACAAGCTATCAAGAAGAAAGCTTTTTAACAAGAAAGCATCATTCATTTTTGGAGTTGCCAAGCATTACCAGGTAGCTGATGCAGATAAGCAGAACACAAATACATAAGTACGTAGGAGCATATGTAAATTCGAGAACATACACACTTCACACAAAATAAACATCCACTTCTGCTAGAACATATTGCAAGTTAAGCATGCACACAGGTATGAACTAATACATTTAGCCAAACAAAACTGTGTCAAGTTTACTTTACCTGTTAACATACTTTCATTTACAATGCAAGTACCACTGAGAAGTACTGCATCACAGGGCATAATTGTCCCATTAGATGGAATCAACATGGTATCTCCAGGCACAAGGTCGGTGGAAAGGATTTCTTCTATTTCTGAGTGTTAAAACACAGACAAGTTTACCTGAAAACAGCCACCACCTACAAAACCCCATAAAGATCCTCACAGCCAAGATCCACATGATGACAATTGAGATTATACTCTGTTCTACTGATGGCATTATGAAAGGCTTTTTAAAACAGAAAATTCCACTGCAGATTAAATTGTAGATCACCTGGATAGAGTTCAACATAACAAATGAAAGGAAACAAGGTTGTACAAAAGGTTATTAACAATCCGCTACAGTATAACATCCATATAAAGATACAAGTCAAATACAAATGCATGTCTTACAAAATAATATCACACTACAACCTAACCATCTTCAACTGCTGTGGTATCCAAATAAGCAAAAGTCCAGAGATCAATGTGCAGTCCATGCTGGGTAACAAATTGTAATGGAAACCCAACGCATGCACATCTTTAAGCTGAGAAATAAACTACAGTGATAGTTACATATGATAGACATGTAGTATATGTGGTAGATAATGAGAAACAAGAATAGGACAAACACCTAATCTAGAATAAACTTGATACTTGCTAAGAATACCATCTACAAGGACAAGCCTGAACATATTATCCTATCTAAATTCCCCCTGGCAACTTCGCCTTTTGCCCAAACAATTTTGCTAAGAAATCAAGCATTACAAGGTGATCAAAGAACGAACGGATGCACACCAACTTTACGCTCACTGTTAATGGACAATTTAAACTCAGCTTTCCAAATAGCCTGTGAAATTTACCTTGGTTTCCTCTGCAGACAGAAACCCTTACAATGCTGTGAGCTGCTACCATGTCATGTAACATAACATATTGCTGCAAACGGGAGAAAACAGTTAATTATTTAAAAGCACAGCTTGTCTTCTTCTATATGCACATTCTATTTCTACAAACCAAAGTGGTGAAATTCTTCACCAACATTCTTTTACAACAAAATGTTACTCAAAACATTCTCTTGAATATACTTTAGGAAACTTATGGGTAAATGGTTTGAGTGCATCAATCTGTACAGGCTCCTACTTTTAACAGCTTTCTGGAAGCAAACATACACTGCCAGGCAAAATGTTATAAACATTTGGTCATTAACATACTTAAGTAAAAACTGCAGTAGTCATATGACCTCAGATTAAGGTAAGAAGGTTTTTTTTTTGTCTCTGTTCTGAATTCAGATTGTAATTTAAGGATAATTACTACTTTGATTATCACCAGCTACAGCTAAGTCAACAGAAACAAATGCACCACCAACTTCACAATCCACACATCTGGCTGGTGCTCAGTTGTGTTAGACTTTTTCAAACAGAAGAAAACAATGCAAGATGGAATCACTACTGTCAATATGACTTAGTATATAAACTTGTGTCTGCGTTTCATTTAAGTGAGGTAGCATTTCTGTTATCTGAGGTGAACCTACTGGTTCAACAGCATGGAAAGTGAGCAGAGACAGGTCTTGAGGAAAAATGCAAGTCTGAATTCTTTCAGCTCAAAAAGGGAAACCCTGTACCAATATTCTACCTGTACACCTCTAAAAAATTCTTCAAGATCTGTAGGCAATTTCATATCAAAATAAACCAATCGGTAAAAAGCTGAAACGATACATCTGTTTTCTTTGAACTTACCTTTCTAACGGTGTAGAGTGAACTAACAATGGATATTACAGACATGATCACAATTGCTAATGCATAGTAGTGATATTCATCAGTGATCCACAATATCACACTGAACAACTGAAAAATGTAAAAAGGGTTGAGAACCTAGAAGAGTGACAGAATATTACAGTTACACCACAGGGTCACATGCTTTCCCCATCAGAACAGAGTCAAAATCATTCTCCTCCTTCATGGAGGAGATAAAAAAATCATGTGCGAAGAACTGAGAGATTTGTCTGTTTTGTCAAACTATCCCTCTTTTTCACTGCTTCCTCAACCCCTCAAAAGCACAGTTCTTACTAGAATACGCAAATATGTACTTTTAAATACACCTCAAAGCAAAATAGTAGGTACATCTGATGCACCTTAAATTGCAATTCTTAAATTAAGTTGGATCTTATTATCTAATTCTTACTAATAACTGCACTGACACCTCAAGTTCTAACTCTCTTACTTCAGGTTGGAGAGTTTCTTTGTTCAAAAGTTTCTATCATGCATTATTATACCATATGGATAACAAGTCAATTATGCAAATCCACCTTATACATAGAAAGAAGAAATTAAATAGAACAGTTCAACAAAAGTTTATGCAAGAACATGTTTGATTTGTTGCGTATGTTGTCATGTATAATCCCTGGGTTGATCGTGGAGAACATACTTAGTCACTTTATGACTGAAATTAGCAATAAGAAACAAATAAGATGCACACCCTCTCAAAGAATTCTGACACATTTTCCTAACATCCTTGCTAAGGCACCAAGTTGTGAACTCTGGAGAGCTTACAGCTAAGGCCTCTTAAGTTTGGAGAGATCTAAGATAAGTGTCAGTATCATTTTTTTGTACAGTGCTGGGCTCTGGAGGAAAGCTTCTGATTTACATTATTATTTGAAGACCAGTTCAAAAGTCATTGTATTTAAAGTAATAATTAAAGATATACCTTTTTTTTGTAATTTGTTAAAGATCTTACCTCCTTAATCAGAAGCTTAAAAATGGAAGGCACTTTCACAGCAATTTCATTTACTCCATAGAATGCTTTTCTACAGTGCAAAAGAAAAATATCAAAAAACAGTTGAAATTTTTATTAGAAATCTTATTGACTTCAAAGCAATTCCATTAATATGAGAAAGAATAAAATACGACTTTACCTGAGTCCCTTTTTATTTATCATTGTTTCAAAATGCATTTATCTGAAAACACCCAGTGAGATGCTCAAATACAAAGATAATTATCTTATACTTCAATTTAAACTGTACTTAATTTTTAGGTTCTTTCATAACATAATTTCCCTGTAAACTGCATGTAGGTGTAATGTTAAACATGCCAGTACAGGGTTCGCATTAACTTAAGCTCAAACAAGTGTTAACTCTCATCCTGCAGTAAGACACCGTTTTTGTAGTTCTGTATCTTAATTTTATTCTTAGCATGAAGAAAAGCAAATCACAGATGAGGGGGGAAGGAGACAAGAAACAAACTTCTGATGGGATTTGAGATAGTTAAATTGCATTGACATGAAGAAGCCCTTACTGGATGTTCTTAAGCAAAAGGCTTTTATTGTAGGAAAATACACAAATTGAAAGAAAATGGAATGATGAGCACGCAGATGCTTCCATATGTTAAACTGAAAGAAGGTTTCAGGTGCAAAAAAAAAACAACAACCAAAACCAAAAAAAACAAAACACAACATCATCCCAAAAAAGCCACCCAAAAGAACAGCCAGGAATGCCACAGACACCAAACTATTCTAGCTCAGGTAGTGTTTCAACAAATTAAACCACCAATAATTAAGTACATATCTACGTTTTCCAGCTTGCTGTTTCCATTTGAGGACTAAGAAATCCATGAACTACCTAATGTTAAAGTTACATTTTAAAGTTTTTTTTCTAGACGAAGTTCTTCTCTACCTATGCACTTGAGCTGTGTCCCTTGACAGGCATATTTACACTGTTAGTCTGAAATTACATGTTGAAAAATATGGTTTTCCCCTGTCATTTCTTGCCAACCAGAACTGAAAGTGGGGAATGCATTTAGTCCCAACCAGCCAGGGACAGATGCAGGTCCATATGGGACACACCTGTGATACTGAGGTTCTAAAATTAAAGCCAAAGTCCTGAGACCTGGTAACTTTCAGCCTCATCTTCCTAAAATAAGAAATTAGTTACAGTTTAGGCCAAGTCTGCTGAACCTAATATTCCTTACTAGCCATCAAGCACACTATCCCCTCTCTCACAATCGCCGCTAGCCAAGGATGGGAAAGAAAACAGCAGCAAAGTAAGCTCCCTCAGCATTCCTTTCAAACCTTAAACAATCTGCAGCTTGAGACAAATGAGCATCTTTCCAGATAAAGAACTTTAGATGGACTTTTTCACTGGGAATCAGTCTCTTTGTCTCTCAACCCATGACAGTATGTTATGAACTATTTATGCCACTTGAGGGTGAGTTATATGGAAAATACTACAATTTTCTTTTCATCAACCACCAAACTTCACCATATACCTGTGATGTGGTAGAAAACATAACTGCTTGCTGTTCTTTCTGTACCCTCATTTTATTTCAAAATGTTACGTAGCAAATACAATTTCAGACATATATTCTGAATTACTTCAAGTTCCAATTCCCATGGTCAGTGTAGTTTGAAAAAAATAAAGTCAACACATTACCTGAGTCTATTCCCTATTCAGCATATAGGTAAGAAATAATACAAGAATTTCATACATCTAACAGCCTTTAAAGGAAGCATAAAGCCTGTCTGTAAACAGTAACCACTCAATTGTCTTCTAGTTTTGGTAACACTTTGAGCATAGGCAATCGAATTAAAACAATTATTCCCTCTAATATTGTAATATTACCTGTAATCACGCATTCCCTTTGTCAGTCCTGTGCTGTATTCGTTATGAATTGAAGAACATAACATAGATTCATCTAGACCTCTAAGTAAAGGAAAAAGTCAATGAGTTAAGAAACACGACATTTCAAAGTAACTCAAAAGGGCCAGGTCTTTGCTAAGAGTTACACTGTATTATAAAAAAAAACCAAACTAAGTCTATTGATTCATGTTTTTCTAGCTATTTTTGTCACAACTGCAGATACCAATGAGGTGTTAAAAGCAGCTCTCTGTCTTATTAATCAATTTATCAAATAAATCTATCCTGAGACTATACTGCAGCACCCTACTATCAAAATTTTATCCATGACTAGGTAAAGTATGGTCTACATTTTAATTACTTCTTTATCACTGGAAGAGTTATCTTCACAGGACTTCTCTACACATTGTGGAAACAAATACTGTAATTAAGTAGATTTGCAGATAAGCAAGCACACCTGAAACATCATTATGTTTACAACTATGGGATCATTTCAACTACCAAACTCAGTAAATCAGACATATGATGCCCAATATCCAGGGATTTCTCCTGGACATACTTTGGATGCACAGGAAAATATCATTACCTTCCAAAGGCCTTCCGAGATGGCAAAACCAGCACTATTGAACACAAGTCTTTTTTACACTGGATATCTAATAAGTTATCTACTAAAAAAGATTCTGGTGCGTCCCAGTGAAGAAAAACCTCTTTATGGTACACATATAGTAACAATTGCTTCCATTTGCTAGAAGAGAGGGAAAGTTTTAAACATCTCACTAGTGCAAAGGCTAGGACCATGTTTCTGCCAACTTCTGGTAAAAGAACAGGTGAAAATGTCAATGTGTTAATTTGGCTACAGGTTTACACAGTTTCACTAAAAATTTTCAAGTTCAAAGATTTTTAAATCATGATTTTTCAATGAAGAAATACTCAATTCTCTGTTAATAACTGTGCCTTTCCTGCCATTCTATGCCAATTTTTTTTCCCCTGCATAAAAGGAATGTAACAGTGTGTTTAAGAAGGATCCCTAAAACTAAGTGCTTTATATGTAGATATGCATATCTATGTGCGTAATGTCCATGCAAATACAAAGCTTCTAGCAGGATGTTATTTGCTTATTAGAGCACTGTTACAGCACTGAATTCCCAGGGCATTTGAAAAAAACCTGTGCGCACAGTTTATTACATAAAACTCTCATCAACTCTGAGATTCAGCTGACACTAGCTAAAACAAAACAGACATACAAGGTCAAAGTTGCATCCTCTTTGGCTGTGTGACCAAGTCTGATTTAGTTTAAGAACAATTACACTTGCATTTCCTGTGTTTAACACAGTGATCTTAATAACACATTATTACAAAGAGAACAATGATCTGAACCTCAAGCTCTCGTAACATAATTAGTTGCCCAAGAAATCTTAATTTGCCTCCCTTGTATTATTCCAAGTATTTAATTATGTGATCAAACTGTTCTGTTTCTGGATACCTGCATAATTAACTGCACAGAGCGACTCTATCTTCATGACGAAGTATTGTGCTTAGATCACAGCTATATCTATCGTACTTGTCTTACAGATATTACTATGAAGCCTTCCAGTCTCATATACTGCCTCTTTACAAATCTTAACTTGACTCTCTAAGATGTTATTAAGCAATACCAATTTCTGGGTTTTACATAAACTGAAGAGCATCAAGAAAAAGTATCTCAATCAAGGACAAATTTTTAAGACCTCTTTTCAGAATATTTATCATTCATAAGTTCAGCTACTATTTTTCCAAACTTACGACTGTCATACCCAATTCACTTCAGAGAAAATTTATAGCAAACACTTTATTTGACCTAGTGCAAAAGTGACTCTGTACTCTGCCAGTATCAGGTATGCCTCAGATCCAGCTGTTTCTACTCTTAATTATCCAATTGTTAAATAATGGCATCCAGCTCAGCTACAGTACCGGACTCAACAAGTGGTATGGCTCAGTCATTGCTAACACATCAAACAAATGAAAGTTTGGCATATCAGCAAGAATGTGATTGAATAAATGGTCACATAACTTCACAGGCATATCTGAGATTTTTCCAGGGCTTATGAATTGGCTGGGTTATCATAAGAACATCAAAAGACACAGTCCAAGAGCCAGCAAATGCCAAGTTTCAAATCACTGCTTTGATACTAAGGAACAATATTTTTCCTAAAAACATGGAGCTGTATGATTTTTTCCCCATACCTGTTCTTAGCATAAAAAAAGCCCTCAAAACTATACTTGCAAAATCATCTGTGGGAAGCATTCCCTTTGAACAGTTTAAATTAGCAACACTATAGGCATGGAAACAGGACCCTGTAATGCAAAGTGACAAGTGCCTCTACCTGCACCACTGTAAATTCATGGCAGGCTTAACATAAAAATATGCGCACAAAGCTTTTAATTATATACACATGAACTGAGACATTTCCACCCATTCCCCCCTGCCATCAAGGGGAATGGGTCAATTTTGTAACTGCTTGGTATTATGATAATTTCTTTAAATTGCTGTCATTGCTGATAATTTTCCATACTATTTGCACATAGAAACAGCTGCAAAATATGTTTCTTTTTTATAGCCAGGAACTCTGGCTATTGGTTTTTCTCTTTCAGTCACTGGTCATTATTTTTTTCTATACGTAGTGTTTGGATTTTTCCACATGATGCTCCAATGTACTGAACATTCATTTAAGTTGAACAGGTTGATCTAAAGGTCTTATTTTAACAAGCAGTTCTCAAAACCAGAGAAACCTGTGCTCATTTAACTTGTTAGCACTGAGAAGGTCTCATCAGTAGTATCAGAGAAAAGAACTTTCTTCTTCAACCCTAACGTAATGCAACGGTACTGCTGGATGAAAGAAAATACAGTGCACCACATTCAGTGAACCCAGCTACTACTGCCCACCAAAAGACATTTTCTATCAGTGCAAGAGACCTGATTTTGTTACCAAAGAATAAAAAAGAGGGATCAAATTCAGTTCAACTGTACTAAAATGTAACAGCAGACCTACACAAGGGTGACCAAAGTATTTGGTGAATTCCCCTCTTCCTAAACACTCTCTTTAGGCCTAGCTCAGCAGCAATGCAAAAAATAGAATTTATTCCATCAGAAGCAAAGTTTTTAAGAGTTTATAGAAGGAGAACTACTGTCTATCAACAGGTGCTTTGATTCTCAAATAACACTACAAGAAGAGACAAAATCCTGCATAGGCATGCAGTCTGTCACCCTAAACGAATCATGCTCAATAAAGGTAGATTAAACAAATACCCTCCAGCCAAAGGCACACCAAGTTAAAAACTCCCTGCTCTCACTATGGCACAAAGACTCAGTGAGCTAAACCAGCTGGTGAGAATACAATACCAATTTTCACCATGCTCTTATGTATGCAATAGCATTTTTTTTAAAAAAGCAGTCTGAAGCACAACACAAAAGAAAAAGGTATTCTTACCGAACAACATCAAAACTTTGAACTGAATCATTCCAGAAATACTTCATGCTGTGATGGGTGAAATAACGAATCTGCAGGGCAACAGACATAGCTATTAAACCAGCAGCACTTAACACCTCTCTTCTCACTGACTTTATTCTGAACAGTGATACAAAGTAAATTTAGAAAAACTCCACTGAAAAATAAACACTTTTCTTTCAAAATAATCTTTCAAGCATTCCACAATATCCAGTAAAAGGTTGTTGAGGAAAAGATTTGTGCTCCACCCAACGAATGAGTTAGCCTTTTAGACAAAAGCAGCAGCTCACACATACTGTATTATGTATGTTTACTCTAGATACTATTTGAGATACTTTGAAAATTACCAAGTGTAGTATTGCAGGTTTACTTACAGGCAAATACTTTTTTAAATCATTTTTATTCTCTTCTGCATCAGATTCACAGAAATGAACTGCATGGCCATTTGAAACCTTGTGTACAGCAGGATTGGGATTCTGTAAAGGATTGGCTCCCAAAGAAGGCATAATGCGAACCTTTGCACAAAACCAAATCTTGAATTCATCCTTAAAAAAGAGGGGGGAAAAATGAGCAGGTTCAAACAGCATTTAAACAGCATTTTACTACAACACATGTAGCAAAAGGTGTCAACAGATGACAGATTAGCAGAGCCCATACATAACTACAAAAGATAGCCCTAAGTTAATATCAACTACCTTATGAATACATTTCCTTTCCACAATTCTAAAAGCATATTTTTTGCATTGGAAGATAGGTGTGTATATATATATACATATTATTTTTTTTAACAATGGGTCTTGGTACTTGAATTTTTACATCTTTGGCCCTTCACAATTTAGCATAGCTGTTCTGTGGTAGGAGGAACTATGGGATTCCTACGCATTCAGATGCACCCACCCAGCAACTTCAAATAACTGAGGACTTAACACAAGGGACTGCACACAGCAATTGTGCAAGAAGAAAATAGCTTGAAATCAAAACATACGTGGGGCCACAGTTACACTTTAATTCAATAAACATATCTTTGCTGAACAGGGAGGGAAAACCTGATAACCACATTATCAGTTATATGAACAAGGTATCCGTTCTGTAACTTTTGATGACAACAGCATTCATGTATGTCTTAAAATCCAAAGCAAACACTTTCTTTTTGCTACGTCCTTTGCAAACAGCTGTCAGTCTTCCCACACAGGCAGCAAAGCTATATACAGCACCAAGGAGTACAATTCTGCAGTGCCGTAAAACGAAATCATGTCTACTCTGCAGAGCAGGGTTTGTGCATTTCAGCAAGCAGCAAGAGGGATGCAAAACAGCTGCACACTGGGAGAAGCACACCCTCCATTGACTTACAGTTGTTCTCAGCAGAACCACTTCACAGTCTTTAAGGGTAGTCCTTTTACATGTTGCTTTCACACGCCACTCAGGCATCCAGTAGAGGAGAAGGAGGAAAAAGCCACCAGAACAGATCACTCCTATAGCAACTAGCACCAACTTCCAGGGACACAGATCATAGCCATAGATCTCCTGCATGGAAACAGAGAAACAAATAACAAACAGTGATCCTCTTAATTACTCTGGCATGGGAAGACAACATTCATTTTTCATAAAGCGTGGTATTTAAAGTGAATCAAATTTCAAAGCCATTTTCTCCTTTTTCTTTTCTGGGGGAAGGAAAGATTTAAAAAAACTAGTACATGAAGGAGTGGCAACAAAAAGGAACAGTTTTGCTCAACCAGAAATACAAACATAAGTAAAAGCCTGACAAAGGTAGAATATCCTATCTCCTCTCTGCACTGCTCCTTAAGTATTGAAGTTGCAACACAACCTGTCTTAACTCTCAGTGAACAACAAAATTTTTGACCATGGCACAGCACAAGTCAGCTAAGCACTTAAAAGCAAAAGCTTATGTGGTTTTCTCAAATGTTGATTTTACCACATTATAGCATTTGATTAGCTAGCATACATAGTGTTGAATTACTGGTGCTAGCTGAATTGCATACTTTCTAAACAAGCCTGTGAATACATTTATCAAACCCTACTTTTTAGTAGAGAATTGGCTTACTCTGCCTGCCATTTAACAAGAAATGCTATTGTGAAACATCAGCAACTGCAAGTCACACTGTCAAAGGTTCTGTAACTTGCACAGCTGGAAAAATCCTCTTCTCCCATTAAAAAAATCCACAAAGTATTAAGTGTGCCTTGGATAAAGGCATGTACGAACTTAACCTGATGACAGCCAGGAAGAGAAAATAATTCAGTGACTTAGTAGATGCTGTGTTACATTCCTGAGTTTCACATTACATCATTAGATTATATTTCCTGCTACAAAAGGGCAATGAAGTTTCCCATTGAGTCCCACCCACATTGTTCACATTGACAACAATTTTTGGGGTTTTTTTTTTTGTACTTTTCATTAAATAGTACTAGAAATTGTTTAAACTCCTTTCCTAAGAAAAGGCTTTTCAAAAAGTTTGTTTTGCACCTTCTCAGCTGACAAAAAGCAGAGACAAAACCCATTCTCTGATATTTTCAAAATACTGTAGCCAGTATTCATTCCTTACCAATAAAAACAGGTGGGTGGAAGACAGTGGGAGAGGTTGATGCTTCTTTGGGGCAAAACAAATTATTTCCTCTAAAAAGCATTTATTTTTAGTGATCAGATCATAAGCATCTCAGTTTCAGTTTTTGTTGTATGATATATTTGCCTGCTCCCCATGCTGGAGCTGGTCTAATGAAAAGCAACTTTTCCTATCAGCATGCACAAACACAGAACAAGGACTTCAATTCACAGGTATCTACCATGTTTTAAAACAAAAATCCCTACATACCCCAAATAGTTTCTGCTGTCTCTAGAATGGACTGGAAATTTAAAGATCAGCCGCCACTATCTCCCTGTCAAAGCTAACTGCTGCATCTCCCACAACAAACATTTGTAACATACCCCATTGAGAGAGAAAACTAGGACATGTGGGGTTTTTCACTGTATATAAATAGATGAACAAAATTTATTACCATCTCATCTTCCTCTGCTTTATTGATAAACTTCTTTTCTTCTTTCTCCATGTTTAGGATGATATGGAACTTCACACCTTGAGATATGGAAGACCTTTAACAACAAAAGAATAAAAAATTGGAGCAACATTACTGGTTTTATACCAAAGTATTAAAACACACTGACAAGATATTAATATAGATCTCAAAATTGCACTGTAACTAGTTTCCAGTAGTAACAACCTGTAGAGCTCTAGTAAAGCTTTAAGATTGAACACTGGATGAGTACAAGTGAAATATTGCAGAAACAACAGGCTTTGGATGAGGGAAAAGAGCTTGTACCAATACAACTTCGTTATATTCTACTTGCAGCAAACAATTCTTGGTACATTCCACAAACACCATGATGGAAATGTAAATTAAACCTGTTATAAAAGCTTAAAAATACATAAAAATTACATATTTCTATCATTCTATACTTAATAGCTCAAATCAGATGCTTTCAGAAGCCAGGCTATCCTTCAAGAGGAAAGGCACTGTACCCAAGATGCGCATGTCTCATCTGAAAAAAATCCGTAAAATAAGTACATGCTAAACAGTCTGGTCTGCCGTATTTCTAAATCAAGGCATGCTTAATGGTCAGTTAGTCTTCTCGCTTCTTTCCAATACTTTTACCATTCAATTTGTATCAATGTTCATTGGTGTTCAGGGTTCATTTCTTATTGTCACCAGACTTCAGGTCAGATCCTCTCAATGCCAGCCTCTGAATCCATGCACTTATACTGAACAGCAATGACAACTTCAGAAGGTTGAAGTCCTCGCAGCTCCTGCAGCTTAACATCATCACACCCTCATATGCTTTCTGCAAGCTATCAATTAAAGCCAACAAACGAAGCAGGCACCCAACAGAACAGGTTTCTCTTGCTGCCCAAATCTGTTCTCCTGAGAAACCTATTCCTACTGCTGAATGAAGTCCTAGTGGAAGAAACACACACTCAAAGCAAAGAATTGCATCACAACAAAGGGCTGTCACAGGTGAAAAACTACTCAGCACTTCTTAAACTGAGTTCTTGACACTCTCAATTTGTATGTTTTGTATGGAAGGAAGCTAATTTGGTAACAACTGTCTCCTTTGACAGAAACACCAGTTCACATGCTCCTTGCTTTAAGCTGAACATTTTTTGTTACTACCCAGTACTGAACTATAAATACCTTTCTTCCTGAAAATTAATTTGGAAATTAAGCCAAAAGATATGTACCACTGATAGTTCCTTATCTGTTACACAAGCTATGCAAGTTCTAGAGCACATTTTTGTTTAAATTGCCACTTTTCCTCACTAAACTACTTTTTATCCTGGGAAAGATAAATATATATACAGGGAACTAGTTAAAATCTGCCCTAAACCTACATAGGATTGCTGAGAAAGCTCCTGCAAACAGTCTCTGAATTAATAACATAAAGCAAGTTTATGTACAGCATACAAATCACATTTTTGATCAAGAAGTCATGCAGCCAGAAAAAGTTTGTGTATTTACAGAATTATACTTTAGCACAGTTCACAGCTCCATGACAGAATTGTTAGATTTATCATACTTGAACTAGTCTGCTCTTAAACAAACATGCATTTCCTCACTGTAGCGTACCACACCACTAAAAACAGTGCCTGCAGGCAAAACTCCAATCTTGATGAATATACCTAGCAACAACTGTATTGATACAGGCAAGCACCAGGTGGCAAAATAAACGCAAACAACTTCAAGATCAATAAAACTCAACTGAGATTTCCATGTGGTAAACACACCAGAACAGGCACTTTGTGGGACACGGCAGCAGCAGGACAGAAGTACAGCTGCCTTCATTTAGGGCTGTTCCACAGCTAGGAAGGAGCGTCAAGTTTTCGGTCTAAAGCAGCACAAAGGGAAATCTGAGAGCACCAGCAATAATTCCTGTGATTCAATGTGTACTTTGAAGAGCTGGGTCGAATCACACAGGGAATACACAAGCAGCATTAGGAAGCTATTTCTGACTCACATCATTAACTGCATCTGCATTATTTTATACAGACTCATTTACTGAGCGACCTTCAATTAACACACACATTCTCAATATTTCACATACTGCTTGTAATTTTCCATTTTAAACTCAACTGTCTAAACTTAGAAAAGAGATCTTTTCTTCACTGGTAGGTCATGAAAATCGTTACTATTCAGCAACAAAGAACAGCAATCTTTCTCCAATCTTACCTCTTTTGACACACCATCACCCCAAACTCATCATCAAGAGTTCAAATGCATCACTGCTTTGAGTTTGTTTCTCACTGTCCTGTTTCTTAACTGCCAGCTGGGGTTAAACACCACCACCACAGGCTCCACATGGTTGCCCTCTTTGGAGGTGACTTCAGGCTGCTGAGTCAGACTGAAGAAATAAGTAGCAGCATTCAACCAATTCAGAAAAGACTTCAGCCATCTGCATTTGATCTTTACCTCCTTCTTTCTGTAATATGGTGTGGAATTAAACATGACAACACTTAAAATATCTAATCAGATATTAAAATTTAATTAAATAGTTGATTAAGTATTTAAATATAAGCCTTGGACTTTTCAGGCTACAAGGGAGTATAGCATTTTACTAGTACCCAAAGTGGGGTTGAAATCCACTCAGAAGCAGCAATGTGGACTCAGGAACATTCAAGTACCACAAGGGCTGCCACTCACCTCTCTCTAGTACAAGCTCCCAGGAGTTAATAGCTGGAGAAGTCCTTTCCCCTTTAACAAACTGAAACTATCAACCAGAAAGCACTATTTAGTCTCTTTAAAGAGAGGGGGAAACCCCAATAGAAGTGGTGAAAGTTACTGCCACTCCACTTACGTAGTGTTTTTTCATTGAGCTACTGTTGCATAGCTAAGAGTTTTCCGGAGTCAAAAAAAGTAGGAAGTATCAAAAAGGTCTGTAAAAGAAATGTTGTTTTCCACTGAAACTAAGAGAACAACTTAGGTATAAATTTAATGAATGGTACAGCAATGAGCTGAATAGCGTCTGAACTGCAAGTACTTGAAAGAATATATATGTGAATCAGAAGCTTAAACAGTGAATCTGCCATTTGGCAAAAAAAAAGTATACCAAATTAAGTGCAACTGCATTTGTTATTTACCTGTGTCCAGAAGAGTACGTAGCTATGAGCAGGGCAGAACCCGCAATTCCAGATTTAAGCTGATATTATTTTGGAGCTAAAGTCCATCACAAATTGCATCACTGGAGAAATTACAGCAGTGTACACACCCTAAAACTACATGCATCCTACACAACGAAGAGAGTGTTGCACCTCTTACTCCACCAGTATCTATTTATTGATCTATCCTGACTAAACCACCAGGATACCAAGCAGTTCTGTCAAAATATTTATAGGCAATAAACTTTTGTAGCAACATTATAAAATGTGCAAGTGAACTCCTGGCATATTTATTGAGGAAAATGTTGTAAAAGAGCTACAGTAAGTCTCAATCAGTATGCCTGAAGAGTTCTGCAAGCCACGCTTTCAAAGGACTATCTGATCTGAAGTCAGTTTTCTAATAGTTGGCATATTAACAAACTACTTCAGTGCAAATTTTACCCCTCAAGTTTGATTTGAGGTGCAAGAAGCAAAGCAATCTTCCCTCTGCTCTCCTCAACATTTGTCCCAAGACCGTAATCCTTAAAAACTAATTCTGCCTTAGCATAACTACATCGATGCCATCAGTTTATTCTTCCAGTTTTCCAACTTAACTGGAAATTTCATCATTTCAAGAGAAAAATCCCAAGGTCAGGAAAAACTACTGCTATAAAAGAAAAAACTTTTGGTATCTCCAGCAGTCACCACGTAACTTAAATACCAAGGTTCTCAGATGAAATTAGACTTTTGACAGCTCAAGTCTTTAGTAAAATCCATGTACTATGCATTCAAAATATCAAGCTGCTACATCTGCTTATGCTCTGTCATTGTTTGTCTGCTTAAAATATGCAAGTAAATAAACTTCCAAATTCATACGTTAAACATCCCCTATTGTATTACTTTCAGATATTTGTAAAAAACCTGAGATAACTAAAAGAGTTTCTCTTACCAACAAGCAGTCCAGCAGCTGTCCTCTGCACTTGCTTTTGTTATCATGAGTTAGCGAGGCAGTTCCTAATAACTGAGCCCCTATCTACAAGGGAAGTCCTGACAAATGAACTATTTTGTCTAAAATCTAAAAAAAGTCTCCAAGGGCTTTTCAAACTGTTATCAAAAGATTAACATATCAAAGAAAATTTGGCACTGCTTGGAATGTCTTTTTTTTTCCCTCTTCCCTCCAGGGTGGCTGAACAATTGCAAGACTGCAGCCAGGCTGGTGAGGAGGCTGCGCTTCCAGGCATCAGCCACCCGGTCCAGCTCCTTCTATTCAAACCACAAATGCCTCACCAGGAGCTTGCAGACAGTTTCAGGTCAATGCACGAGTCCTGATACTATCTGTCCAGCTAAAACCATGTATGCTTCTGCCCAAACCCTTCCACGTATTTACAGCTGCTGTGAGTGAAGACAACAACATTCATTTTGAGGAGTTAACCAATGATACAGGCAGCAGTTAATATGCACATTTCTCATCCCAGCATTTTGCAATTTATCACAGAACATAACAAAACAATCACACCAAATTAGACGACCTTTAGAGATCAAGTGCTACAAAGCTAAAAAAGGGAACTTGGTCACTACCCAAATGTCACAGAAACGAGTTTCTTTTCTATACAAGAGAAAGATCAACCAGCACTGCTTTAATAAGAACACAAAAGGCAGATGAAAAGATCTAGCCAATCAGACATGAGAAGCAAGAGACATCCATGAGAGACAAAATATTCAAAAACCACCTAGGTGCAAGGATTAATACAGGTTATTCCTTCCATATCATTTAATGATAGTGATTACTATGTAATCACTATCATTAAATAAACCAAGCACCAACTTCTACAGGAAGAGAATTAAGACCAAAATACCTGACTGACCTGTCTAAAAAAAAGATCATGGTATAGATCAAATGTGAATCATATCCCTGAAAACTCTTCTAGTGCCTAAATGACCTGTCAGGCTCTTCTTGGTCCAAAAGGGAACAGTTACTTTAAAACACTACTGAAAGACTGAAAAACCTTTTCCAGAACTTATTTACAACAAATACATGTTTCATTAAGAGATACTTCATAGAGCTGAGGAGTTGAAAACAAAAGTTTCTAAATAGCTGGATGTCATTACAAGTATTTTAGATTTCTGAATTAAAAAATATCTTGAGCAGTCTTGTCATGGGTTCAGCAGAAGCAGTCATTTTTTTTTTCTCCTACTTGGTAGCTGGTGCAGCTCTGTGTTTTTGATTTTGGGCCTGGGAACAGTGCTGATAACACCAGTGTTTTCAGTTAGTGCTTGGCGATGTTTAGGCTGGCCAAGGACTTTGTGAGCCTCATGCTCTTCTAGGGAGGAGGGGAAGCCAGGAGGAAGGAGAGACAGGGCACCTGACCCAGGCTAACCAAAGAGATTATTCCATACCACAGTACGTCATGTCCAGGATGTAGAAACGGAGAGCAGAGACCCGGAAGGGTGGTGAGGGTGCACGGTGGGGGGTGCAGCCGGTGAGGGGTGCACCGGTGGGGGTGCACAGCTTGGTCGAGCTGGGTGGTGAGCTATTGTATCCTTCCCTTGTATTTGCCTTGTCATTATTGTTACTGGTGGGGGTGTACTGGGTGGTCAGGCTTGATATTTGATGGTGAGCTATTGTATTCTCCTTTTCCTTGTATCTGCTTTGTCATTATTATTATTGGTGGTAGCAGTGGTTTGTGTTATACCTTAGTTACTAAACTGTTCTTATCTCAACCTGTGGGAGTTGCATTCTTTCGATTCTCCTTCCCATCCCTCCAGGAGCGGAGGGAAGAAAGAGGGGGAAGTGAGTGAGAGAGCGACTGTATGGGTTTATAGACTTAAACCACGACAGTTCTTAACTGCAGATTATTGCACAGCAGGTGGACATCATCTTCAACTGTATCCTCACTAGCTGTCAAAACACAGAAAAACCCTGCTTTGTTTTGAAGCTAGAAAGCCAAACATTATTTCTGCCATTCAGAAATTAAACATTTCTGCATTTAAGAGCCATACTTCTACCCCTTTATCACAACAAGGAATCAACATTGCAAGGTAACAGACCTTAGAAAGGCAACTTTTACCACCAGAGTTTATTCTTATTCCAGTAACATGTGATTCCCACACATCAAGAGCAGTTACTGAACAGCCATTATGTGGGAGCTTTCCAGCATTCATGCGATGGACATGCAGGAGGTAAGCAATTCCTTTACATACACAAAACAGAAACTAATGTTCAATCTCTGCCATACTGGCAGTTACAAAATTAAAAATTGAAGTACTCACAATAGAAGAGCAGTAACAGGCCAGGAAACGCCATGAATGTATCTTCTGAGAATACATTCAGTTTCAAAATACATCCAATTTCTTAGGAAAGATGCAAACACAGCTGACCATTAGTAGAAGAGGATAGCTGTTAATTTTACAAAGCAACTGTCAGGAAAAGTGTATTCCTTTGCCCTGCCACAGAAGCCAGCTTTCCACATCACTCTACAAAGGCTGCGTATCACGTGCTGCACAGGAGCACTGGGCACATCCGAGGACATAGTAATTTGACAGACAGTTCTGCACTTGTACTTCAGGTCAAATGCCAAAAGGTGCTCTGAATATTAAGTGTATTTTGAAATTGCAACGTTATAATATGCCTGCATGCATATAAAAGTACTTCTTATTTAACTACCAGCAGCAAAACCCAGTGAAAATGCTTTTTCAAAATTATTCCAGAAAGATTAAACACTTTTTTCCCCCCAGACCACAGAAACATTTCTCAGGAGAAAACATCCCAAACAAACAAACAAACAAGCAAAAAACACACACAAACAAACAAAACAAACACCCCTGTTCTTGACTGAAGATCTCCTTTGCCATTCTGCTAATGAGACTTCCTGGTTTGCATAACACTGGGCAGCACTGACCACGAAAAGTTCCATTCAATACACCACTTTCAATGAGTGTGCAATATTTAACCCGATGTCAGAATTGCCAGCAGTCGAGGAAAGACATTCTAGGTACAGTGTAAGAGGCCATGCTCTAGAAAAAGCACTTTTAAATGGCACTATAAAAATAAAAGGAAAAGTCTTATCAGCTATTACTACTTGAGCTTGCAGCTCCTGCCCATGCCAAGTGCCAATGAGTTCCACATACAATACCTGAAAAGCTAAATCTGCAACACTTAATTTAAAATGTGTTATACCAATAAATAAATGGACGAGCATACAAGGCTAAGATGATGCAATGATTAAAAAAATAATAACAATAAAAAAATAGAGCACATTCTTCTCAAACGGCATCACATAACATGCTGCATACGTTAAAAATCACCAAATAAAGCAAACTTGAACAGAACATTTCAAGCTTTTAAGAGCTGAAACCAAAGCTTCTACACACAGTGTCTTGGACTTAAGTACTGTGTTTATTTCCCAGTTCTTGTCTTTTATGTAAGAGATCCTGTTTCAGCATCTATAAAAATAATATACTATTTCCTATGATTTCTCCACTGCCTGCTTTCAAAACATACTGACTGAACCTGCAGTCACTCAAAATTAGAAAAGGACCATTTGTAAGTAGACTTGCATTAAAAACTAGGAATATTTTAAGGGTTCTAAGAACACCCTACTAAATTCCACATTATGACAACTTGCCTCCAAACAGCCTGTTACCAGGATTCATCATCCCTCCCTCATTACTCTCAGTACCTTCCCAAAGGAAAGAGTTTCCAAAGTTCCTTCTCAGCATTTTGCTTCTCTGATGTGCACCACTTGCAGAGACAACTTCCACTTAAGTATCCAAGAACACAGGCATGACTTTTGGCAGATAGGATTACATACGGTACACCCTTGTCTCAGAGGGATTCCACACATCTAAGCTGCAGCACAACGCTAGAGACATCTCACACAACCTGGCAAGCCTAATACCATGCGCAAGAGCCTGTCTTTACCTGCTCCCAAAACATAAAAGCCATGTCACCCAAAGACCACTTCAAAACTGGAAGAGATCACTTCACACCTGATATACAACTTAGCCAAAAGTCTTGAGATATCACATTTTATGACCATGAAAACCAAAAGCTATCACATTCTACTTCAACATACACTATGAGCTTACACTTGTAGGTTAAATTTATTTGTAATGCTTTTGGTACTATTTTAACATAACCACATTTTTTTGTAGTCTACATTACAAATGCAAAAGATACTTTCCTTGAGAGGCACACTCACCTTAAGAATCTAAGAAATGCACCTTACATGGATGAATGTATAGTTACCAAATAGGTTGCGGATAAACCCTTGAATACAAAATTATCCACATAATGTACAATAAATGTTTGAGTAAGACATAGAAGCTAAAAGAACTATGGAAGAACAAAAATCCTCCAGCTATATTTTGAAAGGAGTTAAGGTTATAATTTGTACTACAAACAAAGCTTAACACTTTAGTCAAGTAACCAAGCTCTAACAATAAAAATGACATAATAGTTAAATGAATACATGGAAATTTTACAAGTACACGAGCTAAATTTTAACAAAGCCCTCCACTCAATACCTATTTTATCACTTCCCATCTTGGGCTTTCTGTTATAATACAAGCTTTTGTTTCTGTGCTTAGGCCTAAGGAAGACCATTGTATCCAACAATCACCAAACCAAAATTGTATTTACATTTGTAGAGTGTATTCTTTGTAAAGTATACTTTTTGCAGGCTGCAATAGCAATTGCAATGTTTATAGGAGAATACATGCTAGAGTAAGGAAAGATAATTCTACATCTAACAATAAACTCCGTATCGCAATTCATCATGATAACAAAGTACTACAGCCAACGCTATACTCAGAACTTAATTTCTAACTGTTCTTCAGATCATTATTTTCAGACCACTCAAAAATTTGTTATTAATATGACAGCATCTGCACAGTTGAAGATGTATCAGAAGAGAATTTAAGAAAGCTAGTGGTCGTATCAAGAACAACTAGTCAAGCACTTCACCACCTAACCTTCCCAGCATCTCATTTATCTTACCTTCAAGCAGAAGCTATTTACATTAATGAAAATTTTCAACTGATAAATCAAGCACCAAAAGTCAGAATTGCCCAAAACTGGTTCCTACTCTCAGGCACACAGAAATACAGACTCCCCTTGTTTCCCTTTTATTTTTCTGGGTGTCCTACCTGGCTGCTATGAAGGAAAGATGACCTGCCCCACAGTCAGGGAATCCAATAAAGCATACATTTATCTTAGATGCTAATTGTTTCTTTCCTCTCTGGAAGAGTATACCAGACATTTGGGTTAGAATTCACAGACTTTGACAACAGGGACAGTGAAACATTTTATTTATTCTTGGAAGAGAAAGTTAAAACTCCTTCAAATACATTGAGTATTTGAAAAGGCATGGCACCATTACACCCAGAGTGAGTTTTCAATAGCTGAGTTCTGAAGCTATTTCCAAAAAGACGTTCCTTTCTCACATGGGCTCTGAACTCTACTCAGTCCTTCTATTTTATTAAATAACTGAGACTATTATGGTTAGATAATGGAGATGGCAAAGGTGCCCCATTCCAGCACCAAGAGAACCACAAATATTCCAGCGGAGAACTGGGAGTCTGAAGACCCAGATCCAGTAACAATGGGTCCTTTCAAGGAAGCATTTCCCCTCAGGGGCTATGCCAAGAGCCCAACCTTTCCTGTGTGGCTGCTGCCTTATTGTGAGATGTAGAGTATCTGCTTCCTGGGATATATTTGCTTTTGTAGTATGGATGCTCAGTAAAAGGAGGCAATGACTTTTTTTCCTCTTCCTCTAAATTCTTGGAAAATATTTTTTAGGTTAACATAAGAACATTTCAATCAAATTTCTGTTTGCCTACAAGGAAATCATCAAGCACAACCAGAACAATCATAAAAGATGAACTTTCCTCTGAAGTTTAGACATTCAACTTTTGTTTCCTCAAAATACACATGGTTGGCATACAGCTATGAGTACAGCACAGTTCCAGAACCAGTCATAATCTACAGAAGCAATCTGCTTTAGTGCCTCATTTCTTTCCCATCCTAAGTACGACAGTACCTTTCCTTACCTTCAGCTGAGCATTGAGACAATGCTGCAGTATTTCTTTACACTTTCCTGAAGACATGATGTAAAACCTCAAGTTCAACTATATGACTACTAAATGCACACACATAGAGCATCTTCCAGATTCACAGAAAGAGCACCAAACTGTACTCAATTCTAAAACTTTACTCTGTAAGAAGTCCTATACATGCAAACGGGTTGAACTTCAGCACTTAAATCTGGTTTCTAAAGCTTACAGAAAGTATAATTTTTTTGAACAGTGGCAATAAATTGATACAAATTGACACATTCACTTAGAAACACTTCAAGGAAAGAACTCAATCCACCCATCAATCAGTAGAAATTCTATGCATGACAGAAATTGCTAAAACTCTAAATATATAACACTAAAAATTACAAATTAAAAGGTTGAATCAAAGAATTTAACACAATTTAAGAAGTCAAGCAATTTATTTGCCTTGATGAAATTCTAACTGAATATTTGCAGATTTTTCTGTTGCTTAAGTTTCATTCAGAGACCAGACTGCCATAGATTTTCTTACGCACAGGAACTTAAGCAACCTGACAGATTAGCCCCTGAAAATGATTAATTTACTCTCAGAACTATCATATGAGGTTAAGATGAGAAAAACGAAGGGGAAAAGTTTCACTCTACATCCATGAAAAGAAGTTTGACAAAGACGAGGAGAAAAGATGTACAGGACTGTAACATTTAGCTCAATTCCTCCACGCCTGTAATGTAAACTTTGGCCCACATCCATCTAGCTATTATGTCTCAGACATTCAGAACAGTCCTACAAGCCCAGAAGAGCTTTATCAATTTAGTGAACAGTTATCCCTCAGAGAACAACTTCTACAATCCATGACATTAAATGAACTCACAGCAGCCTGCTACAATACATTTCATCATTGCCTTAAATAGCTCAGTCTAAATGACACTTTGCAGCGCTTGTGTGCCGCTTGAGAATCATTTCCACAGCATCAGCAGTGGGAGACATTTTCTGTATAATACAAAAAGACTGCAATAATCTGACATGTCACCCCCCTTCAACTGCTGCAATCTTCTCAGTACTGATGATAGTCAGTAAATGCCTTCAGACTTGCTTCTCTCAGTGAGTAATAGCTTTTAGCTACCAATCCATTTACAATTAACTTTTATCCTATGCACTTACATAAAAGCAAAAATTCTCTTTTAACATTTAATGTCATGGGCTATATTTATGTCTGCATTTCAGCTACCTTTTTTAGCCTTTTTTTTCCTTTCTTAGCCCACAAACCTTTTTATAATAGTATTAAGAGATGTAACTGTATCCATCTTCCCTAAGGAGAAAACAAGGTTTTCTTAAAACCAAGAGTGAAATGTAAGCAAGTACACTAAAGGTACAATAAAGGAGCAGTCTTCCCTCAAGCACTAACTGAAATATCACCACTATCTAGCCAAATACACAGAAGTAGCCTCTTTTCAGATAACTCTGGTCTAGATGTTCTAACTCAGATTTCCCCCACCAGCCTTGCTTTTTCGTAAGTGTTAGGTGAAAACAGGTCAGCTTCCTAAAGCACTGTTAAGGACTGCCACTATCCTCCACATACACTACAAGAGTAAGTTGCTTTTACTCTCTACCCTTCAAATGAAACTAACAGAAGAATAGGAAGCCTGGCTGAAGGCTAACAGAGCAAGAAAATAAGTCCCCAAAAAGTCAGATCAAATGTGCACTTAGCCCAGCATCCTGAAGAGCAGCAACCATGCAGGTGAAGTTTTATAATGGTGCTTCCCAGTAGACTCTCTCCAATCCCAGCGACTTGCAGTTCAAGAGCTTTGTGAGCCAAATATGTTATAATCTTATTTCACACTAAGTGGATTTTTCCCTCATCTTTTAAATCATTTTGGGGCACATTTTAAGCTTGCCAACATCCTGCAAACAATGTTTGAGTTTGTGGGGAAGGATTTTAACTGTCCATCTACTAGTTTCAGCTGAATACTCCTATTTCTTGTATTTGAAGGGGCAGAAAAGACATGCCTTATTTACTCCCCCCTGCCACCTGTGATTCTTCTATAAACTGTTTTATCCCATACCCTCCAGTGCTCTCCTCTCCAGGCAGAAACAACAGCTTCCCTTACAGAGGTCATTCCATATTTCTGATCATTCTTGTCAGCATCTTTCACAATTCTGCTACTATCTTACAATGTCTCATCCCCCATAAGAATTTGCACTTGGCAAATAACACATTAATGCCACAAATAAATTAGAAAATAGTACACTATGAAAATAGCTAATTAAGATTAGGAAACAAACAAACAACTCCACAAAAAAACAAACAAACAAACCAAACACACTCCCCCCCCCAAAAAAAAACAAACCAACAACCCAAATATTTTTCAAATAGCAGAAGTGTGTGCATTCTGTCATACATTCTCTTTACTCATACACTGACTCTTTACAGGCACGTGGAAGACAACCTCCAGAGGTCTCTTCCAACCTCAACCATCCTATGAGTCTGTGATTCCGCTTATACTCAGTACATTTTCATAAAAGAATTATGGTGGCTCACAAGATGAGAGATTTAAGCCAAACACTTAATGAGTTTTCATAAGTCATCAAGGAATTAAACTGACAGTTATGTAAATACTAAATTCCTCCTCATCAAGTCCTGGATTCCTGAGATCTCTCTAGAAATGCTAAGTTCCCATCAGGACTATCCCTAAATGCCATTTCTGATGAGCACAAGTCTTTCTGGATTTCTGGTTTACAGGATGAAGTCAGTGCTTCTATTCCACATGGTGCCACTGCACTCAAATCCCCACATGCACCTTACACTTTGAACCCCACAGCAAAGAGATCAAGCGCAGATCACAGAATGTATCTGAAAACACTTCAAACACAAAGTAAGCAGTTTTTCAGCCTAGCTTTCGACATGAAGTGGGGGTGGACATTCATAGTTTGCGTAAGTGACCACAGGGCACCTCCGTCAAAGTTCACCCTGAAGCTTTAATTGAATCATAAGGCTTAAGCATATATTGAACCCCTCACAGAGGCTCTGCAGAGTTCTCAAATTCATATACTCCTTACAGAAACTACATCAGCACAGCCCAATTCCAGATGCAGTAGGCTTTACCCAGGATACCTTAGCAAACCAGTGCAACCAATAGTTAGAAATTTGCACGTGCAGTTTTCCAAAAGACATCAACTTAACTCCTGTCTTACCTGCAAACATACCAAATATGTTCATTTATTAAGGTAGAACAAAAGAACTTATGAACGACCCAACCTGAACACTATCAATCACAACTCACTGTATGAATATACACTTGGAATTCTCCTTGGCCACAGCACTCAGGAAAGCAAATTCACAAGCAATTTACCTGAATGAAAACAAAACAATCAAAAAGGTTTTGAAAAAGGCTGAAGCTCTGAACATTACCTTATTTCTAAGGAACATCAGGAAGCAAATTGGCCACAAGTTACTGCATCTGTACTACCTTTCAAGCTGATGTAATATCTACCAAGCCAAATTTCTTAGCTGTATTTAATAGATACCTATCACACTTTCAAAATTAAAGAGATATTAACTTCACTAAAATCAAAATTAGCATCTAAGGAATGAAGATGTTCCCTGATGAAGGCATAAATATAAAAAACACACTTCAGGAATCCAGCAAAGGTAAGATGGGAGGACAGAGTGAAACACCAGGCAGATGATTCACCATAAAATACTGCCTCATAAACTGAGCAAACTCAACTGCCTAGATATAGCTCAGTGTCCACAATACAAAGTTACAGTCTCCAAGAAAAATGAGTTTTACCAAAAGTGAACTACTTCAATTTAGCAATAAGTCATCAGAAAGCATTTTCTCAGGGCACACACCAAAATAATCTCAACCTGGTGGAGATTCTGTTGACAGTAGCTAATCAACCAGTACAATCACTGTCTGACTACAGTCAGTGTAAGTTCTCCTATCACATCCATCAGTGTTACACATAACAAGTGTTACCTGACTTCAGCTGGACAGACAATTACGGCATTTAATGTATTACTGCTTCCCAGACACTTATGCCATCAGAAGATGACTGCTATCAGAAGAAACTGAGGCACCCTACCTCTGTTCCACATGCAAGATGCAGACTACACAGATTAAAAATACTTTGCATAGAAAACTGAGCAAAACATTCCTATGATCCATTCCTGTGTGGAGCAGCCATCTCCAGCAAAGAGACAGCAGCAACCTAATGCACCAGATGATCATTACCAAAATGACCACAGCCTAAAAACTGGTGTTACAAATGCTACTAGCATACCAATACCAGCTTAAGGCACAGAAGTCCCTCATAACACATGCTCAGAATGCAATTATGCCAACAGTCTTCCTACTGACAAAAGCTGTCTCTAGGGAAAAAGATGTTACTGGATAAAGGCTGGCACAGGGAAGAACACTATGAGGATACCTACACTTGCATGACATAGAGTAAGGACTGTCAAGCTGATGCTTTCCCCTTACAAAAGGCATACAGTCTGTGTTGTGAAAGAGTGTGTTCCTGTATTTTTGCCTGTTTATTACTAAAGTAAAGCTATTTCTGTTGGAAAAAGACATAGTCATAAGAAAATACAATTTATATTGCAAACCAAATATAAAATTTGTAGATGAACTTAGGAAGTCAGGAGCCCAAGTACACTTTCAACCAATAGAGACTGTAGAGTGGTGGTTTTCCAAGCACTTTGTTTGCTCACACATTACATCTGTATCTCCTCCAAACACATACCCTTCATCATGGGTTGATCACATGCTTTATCCAAGCACTAGGTAACTGTTGGAGCAGTACAACTGTACAGAACAACAAACAGGCAAAAACTGTGTTTCATCCATACATTGCTGGCATTTAAAGCCTGG
Source organism: Amazona ochrocephala (assembly GCA_039720435.1). Taxonomy (NCBI): domain Eukaryota; kingdom Metazoa; phylum Chordata; class Aves; order Psittaciformes; family Psittacidae; genus Amazona; species Amazona ochrocephala. The sequence continues at coordinate 34,993,171 of CM077884.1, read as the reverse complement.
CTGCCCAAAATGGAGTCAACAAGATTACTCCTTCTCACACCACAAGTCTTCAGTATTGTCAGTATTAAGGCTCAGGAGACTGCCTCCAGCAATGAAGCATGGCTACGATGCAAAAAAAAAAACCAACAATGTCAAGACCCTCTCCTGAAAGACAGTTTAACTTTCCTGTGGCCCTCAACAAATGGACTGACTTCAGGTCTCATCATGTCCTACAAATGGACTGACTAACCCTATCTTCATAGGGTTAATCCAAAGAACACTCTCTGCAAGACTGCACATTTGACAGCTCTTTTATGTTCCTGTTTGAATTACCAGCTGGTCTGAAAAGAACTTTTTGCTGGCTTGTCAGATCTGGAGTATTGCTATAGGGACAGAAGCACCAGTTTCAGAGAGCAGCACCCTCAGCCAAAGACTGCTCAAGCCAACGGAACAGCTTTTGAATTCACTGGGCTTTGGATCAAGCCTTCACAACTTAGTGACAATTTAGTGGCAGATATGTTAAGATCCTCCACTCCTCTAAGATAAAAACAGTTCCCCTTTTGAGAAACATAAGTAAGACTACCCCTTTGCTCACAGAAAATATTCTCTAGCAATTCAGCAGTAATATGACTTTCAGGCAATTAATCTGTACCCAAAAGTTATGTAGCTCAATAAATTACTTGGCGAAGGTAAAGTCAGGCAGGTAATGCAACGTATCTGCCAACACACCACACAATCTCCACACTGGAGGCTAACCCATATCTATATCATTGAACTTTCAGCTTCTGCTATCTACTACTGCATTAAACAGATACTCCAGAAGATAAACTCTCGCTATTGTTGATGTTAAATGCTGCAGCAGATCTAAAGGCCAGAGTTCACAAGGGTAACTGTTCTTTTCTTCATTGATTTGGAGACGTGGTATGATAGCAAAATGCATAGGATTAATTTAAATACTTCCACACATTCCAATTACAAATCAATCACTGAAATTGAAGGAACAGCTGGATCAGCTGTTCTGTCACGCAGTGTACTGCAGGCAATCAAAAGCAATTATAAAAGTGCACGAAAATAATGATACATAAAATAGCATGGCTACATTCACAGTTGGACTTTCAACCTCAAAATCTTTCTGTTAGCACTCTGGCTCCCTGTACTGCTGAATATACCGAAGTATATGTTCTTCAAAAGATCTCCAAAGCCAAAGGTGGACCTTTTTAAGCATGGATCAGACATTAGGATTACCACCTGAAGCTACTAACACTACTAAAATTATTGAAAATTCCTCATTGCTCTGTTACACTGAAGTTACACCACATTGCCCATGTGGACATATGGATGTCCCATAGTACCTCAACTGCGGCGGTTTAGAACATCCTGACGGCATAAGAAAACCTGCTCCATTCACAAAAGGCAGCATCCCAGAGAAAAGAGTAACACCCAGACCACCGTATGTTTCCAAACTCACATAACCGCCACAGCCTAGTCATTTCAACCTGTGCAACGTCTGAACTCACAAGGTATGACCAAGTGATGGACAAAAAGAAGTCAGTGTATTCTCTCTCCCTGGCCCAAACTTGACATAAAATAAAACAAGAATCCTATCAAATGAGATGAAAGAGACATCAATAGCGAGTTTAGTATATTCTCCAACCTAAACCAAATACACCAATCTTTCTTAATACATAAACTTGTTCTTCATGGCCACCAATAAAAGACTTCTTAAAGTACTATTCTTACAGTGAGAAAGTTGAAAGCTTAATTGGTATTTTCCTTGATGAAACTTAATCTCATTTCAACCTGCCCATCATGGTCACTGAAAACAGAATTTCCGTCTTACAAATCTTTCAAATACTTGGAATCTGTTACATTCCACTTAACTTCCTCATCTCTTGCCAAAATAACTCAGATTTTCTTCCATCTTTTTGAAGTTGTTTCTTCAAACTAATCACTTGCACTTCTCTCTTCTGAACTCTTTCCAGCTGGTCCAAATTCTTCTTGAATTTCAGCACCCAAAAGAGATGCTGTCTTTTGAGAGTACACCAACAGCAAATAAAGATGACAGATTTAAACTTTACATCTCTCAGACAATACTCCCATGTAAACATTCCAGTAAGATATTTGCCTTTTCTGCAAACAGCATGACACTGACTCATGTTCAACTTGTGATCCAGTACACCCCCAGGTCCTTTTTCTAGTACCTAACCAGCTATTCTTCACCCTGCATTTGCACAGCTGATAATGCCTGCCTAAGTGCAGTACTCTGCATTTCTCCCTATTGCATGTTATCCTATTTTTCAGGTCATTTTGAACTCTCATCATGTCCTACAACACATAGTCCCCGAGAATTTAATAAGCACATTCAATCAGCCAGTTGTCTCATGCTTTCACTAAAGGCAACCTGACCCAGGACAGAGCCCTTAACGTAACCTCTCATTTCAACACTGAATCATTAACTACCGTCCTCTGAATAGAGCTATCTATCCAATTTTGCACGTTTCCTAGCCTGCTTTCTCCAGATCATGTCTCCATTCACTTATGAGGATATTAAAATGTGGAAAACTTATTCAATCAATCAATCAATCAGGAGACAAGATTTCCGCTGCTTCTGCCATAGCCATAAAACCTGCTCTGCAGTAAAGAGGTATCAGGCTTGGGATGCAGTTTTCCCACAAATCAGTTCATGCTGTTGCTCTTTCTGCAGTTATCTTCCAAGCACTTGAAAACCGAATGTTTGCTTATTAATCTCAACTGATGGAAAAAACTGAAATAAAGTGAACTGTCACACTTCAACTCGGCTCTCTCCCACAATTCTCTGAAGACACACTTTGTCAGTTTTCTAGTACTTCTGGGTATTTTTAGGTAATATTTTTGCATGTTTTGAGCTGTTCTGAGAACCGTACAGTGAACCTTATCAGGGCCAGCTGACACAGAAACATCAGTGGAAATACACTTTAGTGCAAAATACCACCTCACACAAGTATAAAAAGATTAAGCATCTGCATGACACCCGTCAGAGAAAACAAGCAAAAGAGGCACCAAGCACTTTGAATGTTCTGCACTTTCTGTAGATATATATGTTCTCCACTAAATCCAGAGAGACATTTCCCAATCTTCCTTCTGCTATTAATGCACTTCTACAGGAACCTTGCTAGCTTTTATGCCTCTTCCTAGTTGCAATTCCATGTGCACTTTAGCTTTTCCAGTATCTGCCTCTACTATTCTCCAATACATGCTCTCTATAACGTGACTTAATTTCAAGCACTACGTATATTATTTTCTTGCATCCAAAGTAAAGCTCATAATCTAAGTTGATCCTATCACTTTTTCTATTTCTCAAAAGCATTCCCATTTTGCTTTTCTGTCTCCTACCCTTTATAAGTATCACGAGCTTCGATTTCATAGCTGTTGCCATGTATCACCTCTCATTTTGACATTCTCTAACCAGAATAAAATCTAAGAGTTGCCACTTTTCTAGCTGCAGCTACCTTGTAAACTGAAAACGTCACCATCACATAACTTTGACAAAGGCCAAAAAAGAAAGTTAAGTATATTGATTTTTAAAGATTTGATCTTAAATACAACGTAAAATATCAGTCAAACTAAGTAGAAATGGACATGCTACCATTTCCAGTAACTGGTCCTCTTTCAAAGAGCTGGTTTAAGATGAACAGTGTAAAGCCACAATTCTAATAAACCAGAAGCATGAAAAAAGGGGCTAAGTTCTTTCAGATGAAAAATACACAATGAAAGAATAAAAATATAGACTGAATGCCAAATGCCATTAATTCTCATAAGAGACTGACAGGACTCTGAACATGATTAACACCGCACCACTTCAGAGCAAGCAGCTAAACCCCATGGCCATGAAGACCCCTTCCCAACCCAAGCACAGCACCCCATTCAGATGGTGCTGAAGTTAAACACTTTAGAAAAGGAGTAGCAAGATACAGCACATCAAAGTTTTCTGTGGATCACATCCAAAACTCCTGAAAAGTAACTGTGAATCAGCCATCCTTCTTTTATTTAAATCTGCCTTTCAGCTACCAAAGATTAAAGTTTATCTTTTTTCCATCAGAAATAAAGGTGTCAGACTTGAGGCTATAATACGACTACAGTTTACTACAAATTAAAGGTTTGCTCTCCACTAAGCAGATTATTTAACAAAGGAAATAGCTTTTTTTATGAATGAAAACTATTTTTAGCTCATTGTCTAACAGTGAAAGGGAAACACTTCGGCATTACTGTTATTTTAAAATATTTTTTTTAATGTCTAATTGGGAAATTAGGATCATTGGAACTCGGATCAAGTTTGTACAAACATCCCCATGTTAGACATAACCAGATCCAAGCATTAGTCAGAATGCTGGATTTTTTTTTGCAACTGAAAGAACACAAAACCTACCAATTTGCAAAATACTGTCCCTACAGACCCAAAGCAAGCTTGGCCATACTAGATGACATGCTGCAGATACTGGTAATCCCTGCCCAAAAAAGCATGCATTTAAATACACACTCCATTCTCCAGTGCAAATGTTTAAGCTGTTCAAAAAGTGAGTCTAACCATAGACAGCAGGTACATTTCTACACCACACTGATACTGTTTGAGCATAGCGAAGATTAAATTTAAGGAAGCCCTTTAGTTAATTCTCCCAAAACTCTGAGTTTTGGAAATTAGACAAAATGACTTTGCTTCACAAAGTATTAAAGGAACGAAACCGCTTTGCTCCATGCCAGCTACCATCAGGTTCATAGCAGACAGACATTGAATAAGGAAAGTGTTAGAACAGTTCTCCCTGGCCTGCTGCTAAAAGATGCTTAAGTGTACCACTCAACTCAGATGTTTTTCATACCAGAAGTAGTAATTCCTACAACAGACCTTGGAGAAACTAAGTAATCCACTGTTCGTACCTTACAGAAATAATTCAAACAGTACCTGAAGGTTTCCAGAAAAAAGAACAAGAGTGCAATGGTTAAGATGCTTAACAAAAAAATGGCCGTTCCATGTCAGTTTCCAATTCTAGTACAGATTTCCTCCATGGTCTGGGCAACCCACTTGGACCTGGCTTTAACAATGAAACGGTATTTCACTCCTACAGAATAAACGGAATTTGTCTCCATGCCACTGGAAATTTGTGTCTTGCTGACTGTTTCATACTCCACACAGAAGACAGTGAGGAACTACCTCTTTGAAGCAAATGAGCAAATTCAATCCAAGGGCTCCACGTAAATAGAGACTCTTTTCTTTCTTTCCTAAAATTATTTATTAGGACCCCAGCAAAACAGCTTGTCTGATGCATCAGGCTTCTCACATGGCACACTACCAGAAGAAGACTGAATTACGAAGTTTCTCAGTCATACTCAGCCATGATGATGCAACTTCCCTCCCTGCTACACAGCCCCCATGCTCCCTTTCCAACACTGCAAGTTGCCTCACAAGGCAGCTAGAACCTTTCACCCCTCTCTCTCTTCAGATTAGAGATGAATCAGTGCCTGCCCGAATCATCAAGTCCTCCCTAGAGGAGAAAGGGAGGAATGAAAAAGATACACATGAATACCAAGAAGACACTTCATTCTAGAAGACAAGTAACAAAAAAATTAAAGGGTAAGAGCATGCTGAGCTCAAAGTCTAGTGAGCACTACTGGAAGACATGAAAACCAGCACCACTGCTCCAGGGAGGTATTCGGGAAGGCAGCAGCTGCTGTCCAGCACCTCTGCCAGAGACAGTGTCTGCAGAATTGCTCAGATCCCTTTCACTGCTTTCTCCTCCCTGTGGCAGGGACAGACAGTTTCGGCCACATCCAAAGTTAACAAGGTCCCTCTTACCCATTTTCTGAATCCCTTTAAAAGCCAACTTTGGAGCACAACAGTTTTTCTCAGTTGACCTAGGCACTGACACTGGAACACTTCATGCTGCCAGATGTCAGTTCTTCCTCACAGGTGACTACACCAACAATTCACATTTTTATTTCACCAAGCCATCTTAACAATAAGCTTCTCAGAAGTCAGAAGAGTTCAGTCAGTCCCAGTAAATTTCCAAGTCAATTCTACAGTTCAAAGTTTTCACAGTATATCTTCTGTAAACTCTGTAAAATTGTTTTTGTAATTAGCCAACGAGAAAAAGCAGCTCACAAACCCAGCAGTACGTAACCCCTACTGTCATGCTACACAGAACACAAACGCTTCCTTGGTACAAGTGTAGTCAAGATCTATTGCTGTCACCTGTGACACTGCTACTTGCACACTAAGTTTATGAGGGCCTGACTTATAGTATAGAATATATCTAAATAATGCCCCCCCAAAAAGATGTTTTTCTGCAGGTTCAAAAAAATCAGTATTCTACAGAAGATAACAGTGTTGTACACAAGTCAGCTTTTCTTCAATGAAAGGTAACAGTCACTCAGATATGATGGAAATGATGGCAGAAAAATACAGCTAACCTGTCTGAAGACCCAGTGTGTGGACAAATCTCATACATACAATGGCTGAGTCACCTACAATAAAAAAAAATACAGTTAGAGGAATGAATAGACTAATTGAAACTTGATCTCAATTGCCCTGGCGAAGAAAATATCATACAGTTCTAGTGAATGTGGACAGCAAAGGGAACACGTTAATGAATTACAAAACTGGAACAAAATTCTGAGCAAGCTCAGATGAAGTACAAGCACTCAGTCAGCACGGCCAGACAACCATGAACACTCACGTAACAGCAGTTCAGAGTTAACCACCTCCCGCTGCTGGAAGCTATGCTATTTTAGCTGAGGGAGACAACAGCTTCTTGAAGGGCTCCAAAAAAGCATCATCCAACCACAGCACCTACAAGGGTATGCAGCTCTAGGGAAGGAGGTAAGCCAGAGCACCAGTGGTGGCAGCAAGTTTTAAAGCCTGTACTGCAGACAGTCAAGTTATTCACCGTCAGTACCAGTGCAGTTTTAAAACTGTCTTATCAATTCTGCTTCAATTCTCAGTGTTTAAATCACTTAGTAGATGTTTACCCCTGAAAAAGCACAAACAGGCATCCCCTTTGGGATGACGCAGGGGCTGCCAGAGGTCCATTCAGTGTGAGATCACCATCTCTACAGCTCAACTGACAGAAACCCCTCTATAACCTCTGCCAGCAGCAGCACAGCGCACCAACTCATCTGCTGAAAAACGGGTGAGTCGCACAGAGCCCTCATCTTGTACTCTAGTGGGAAAGTTCCTCTCCCGTACACGATCACTAACGCTTCCCACCGACCCCGCACTACGAAACGCACGAACGTATGCCCGAGAAGCAAACGCTCTAAGCGCGGCTGCGTGGCAACCAGAGCCCGCCGGCGGGACTGGGAGCAAGGAAGAGTGGACGAAAAGCGCGATCGCTCTGTTGTCCAAGTGCTGAAGGTGCCGCCGTGAGCCCGGGGCACACCGGCGCTGCTGTCGGGAAGCCGAGCGGCGGGAGGGGAGGGGAACCATCGGGCTGCGGGAAGTGCCGCATGTGTCCGGTTACCAGCGGCCGGGAGACACCGGGCAGCCGCCACACGCTCGCAGCCACACGCCCGCTCGGTCCCAAGAGGCGGGGGCTGCCCCGGGCTCTAGACCCGCTCCGAGCTGATCACGGCATCAGCCTCGACAAGACCTCTGCGCCCGAGCCGGGCCGCACTGCGGGGGCCGCAGCTCACAGAGGAGAGGCCGGCGCGGCTGAAGGGCGCTGCGGGCGGGCGAGCGGCCACGCCGAGCCCGAGGCGGCGGCAGCTGCGGGCACCGCTGGAGACCCGGCCCGGCGAGGCCCGCGGACTCTCCCTCACCTGCCGGGCCGGGCCCGCAGCCCCGCGGCCTCACTCACCGGCGGCGCCCTCAGCTGAGCCCCATGCCGGCGGGGCGGGCGCGGGACCGGGACCGGAGCGGGACCGGCTCTCCCCCGCCCCACCCCGCCCGCCCAGCGGCGCGCCCGCGGCTGCCTCGAGAGGCGCGACCGGATCCGCCGCCAACCGGCTCCACGCGCCGGCCGCGCTGGGCGGGGGCAGGGAGGGGCGCGGAAGTGACGTCACCGCGGCACGCTCCCCGCTCCCTTCACCCCCACCCCGATTGTCACGCGCCGGAAGAGCGGGGTGCCGCGCGACACCGGCGTTGGGCGGGGCCTAGGGTGGGAGGGGGCGGGGGGCAGCCCTTGTGGGTGCCCGGTTGCGGGGCGGGACGCGGTTGTCATGGGGACGGTACAGGGGGTCTCTGGGGCAGAGGCGCCTGGGGACAGGGATGTGGGTCCCAGTGGGGCAGGGCTGGGGCTCCATGGGGACCCGGCCGGTGGGGCAGTGCCGGGGGTCTCAGCCGGGAATGGCAGAGGGCGTTGGTTTACGCTTCAGGGTGGGAGCAACGGCTCCCTGTGTGCCGGCTGTGGGGTGTCCTGCAGGCAGTGCGGGGCTGGACGTCGCCTCTAAAAGCCACAGGGCAGACATCCCCCTGGAGTCTGGGGCCTACACCTGAGTTACCCCCAGACCTCAGTTGCCATGCGGTGGCGAGCGGCACTGCAGGGGTGACCTGGCAAAACCTTCAGAGCCTCTGCTGGAGGAACTGACCCAGTCCACCACACGCGTTCACACCATGGCAGGCATAACAGCCAACCGCAGGGCCCAGAGGAGCAAGCCGCTATGTATATGACCACCATGTGCGTTACACAGTGGTGAGAGGGTGGGATCCGCTCAGGGAAACCTCCCTGTAGGAGAGGAGTGTTCCCTGTGGTGCACAAGGGCAGAGGCACCACCCACCGATGAGCACCCTTGCAGACCCCATGCCAGAGGAGGGACACAACCCAGCTCCCCCAGTTTAACAAAGCCAGCCGGCCCCTCAGCTCCTCTTCCCCTCAGCCCAACAGGAGTGCCAAGAGGCCTTTCTGATGTCCAATATACACCCGCTTTTAATAACCTGTCTGCTTCTGTCAACCGCCTTTGCCATCTGGTAATGATAGGCTTATCTGGAAATGCAATGGTGTCCAAGGAATGTGCCCAGCACTCAGCTGCCTGTTAGTTGCCTCCTCTCCCACATCACTGCTCTCCATGGCATGCTCAGCTGGGACTTGGGTGTGCACAGCTCTCAGTGCCTCTCAGAAACCATATAGAACATGCTCGGAAATGCCCTGCTGTCCTGGGTTCAGCAGTAGCAGTCATTTTTCTCCTTCTTAGTAGCTGGTGCAGTGCTGTGGTTTTGACTTTCAGCCTGGGAACAGCACTGATAACACCGATGTATTCAGTTGCAGCTCAGTAATATTTACTCTGACCAAGGACTTTCTGAGCCTCATGCTCTGCCAGGGAGGAGGGGAAGCTGGGAGGAAGGAGAGAGGACACCTGACCCGAACTGACCAAAGAGGTACTCCATACTGCAGCATGTCATGCCCAGTATATAAACTGGGGGCAGCTACCCAGAAGGGCTAGATGGCTGCTTGGGTCGGGCTGGGTGTCAGTCGGCAGGTGGTGAGCGGTTGTATTCCCTTCCCTTGTTATTTCCCTTATCATTGTTACTATTGGTGGTAGCAGCAGTGGTTTTTGTTATACCTTAGTTACTGGACTGGTCTTATCTCAACCCGTGGGAGTTACATTCTTTTGATTCTCCTCCTGGAGCCAGGGGAGGAAAGGGGGGAGAGTGAGAGACCGGCTATGTGATACTGAGTTACCAGCTGGGCTTAAACCACCACACCAGCCAAGAAACCCCTTTGGAGCAGCGCGCTGGACAGCCTGTCTGTTACTGTCCAACCAACTTGGACATCTCTCTAGACACTAGATCACAAATTATTTTTACTACTTTCAGATAACCTATAATCAGTATTGTAGGGGCAAGAAGTGTGTGACTTCACTAAACATACCTTCAGGTGGATGACAGGCATAGTGGCTTAAACCCAGCTGACAACTGAGTACCATATGGCTGAAAGCAAGACACAGTTTAAGTTTCCAGATGCATCAGTTAAAAGAGTTTGAAGAGCACTGTAAACCATTATACAGTCAATATCTATTTTCACATAGTACTATTTTTTTTCCCAATAGTTCTCCACTCCTGCAGATTAAGGGAGCCTTTGACCATTACTTCTCATTGCGTGCAACCCCAGCAGTAACTGCACAGGGACTACATCTGTCTGGCATAGCAGCCTTGCTCTCAGCTTCCAGCAGAAACTCCTGTGACCCCACAGCTCCGGGTGAGGCAGCCCAGCACGAGGATCCAGCAGGAAACTGCCAGGGATAAAAAGAAAAGAAAAGGCACAGTTTTCTGTTGGCCCAGTGAGTTGAACTGATTCACAGGGCATGCATGTGACCACTATTTATGGGACTGAGAGGAAAAGGAGAAACAAAACTGCCCCTTTTGGCATCCATCCACAGATTAGGCATAATACTGACTCAAACCAGAATGGAGACTTCCCTCTCCCTCAAAAATAAAAATATCATTAAACCATCTATTTTCTGTTACTGTGTTAACTCTTAAACTGTCACAGCTTGTGTTGACTGCACATTTCATCAACCTGCTTACTACTTTTGCCCAAGGCTGCCATCAGCCTAAGCCAGAATTCAGTTCCTATTTACCTGGGCTACATCAGTTACTGGTTTTTATATAATGATTCAGCAGTTACTTCCTCTGATTCTCTGGAAATTCAGCGATGCAATACTTGCTAAGAAATGAGTACTAAGGGTTTGGTGATCTGAGGCAATTTTTAAAACAATTTTGTATGCAAGTTTTGAAGATGGGTATTAAGTGATGGCTTTCGTTCACTGTAGTTATACATGCTAGACAAAAATTACATATAGGGATATTGTTCTGTCCATTTGCCAAATGAAGAACAGAAAATATCAGTAATAATTTCAGGTTTGTTTTTGTTTGTTTTGGTTTTTTTTTCCCCCACTGAATTGTTATTGGTTTTGTCTAACATCCAACCTAAATCACTGTTAGAATTTTCTTTGTATCTATCTCAAGGAAACGTTGCTTGGGCACATATATTTTCACTGAGTTTCCCTAATTCATTACCCCTGTTTGCAAAGTGTTGATCTACCCATTGATATCAGCTTCCAAATTTCCACCTATGTAGTCTTTATTGTTGCCTATACCTCCCCTTTTGAGCAGGATGTTTTGTTTCATCTTAAAACCAGAAAAGTCTCCTTTGATGACATTGAAATTGTCAGCATTTGAGTCATCTAACAACACATTGGTGAAGAACTCTTCCAATTTCCATTTGGATTGTGCTGAAGTATTTCCTCAGGCTTACTTTTGCTTGTAACTGCTTTTAGCCTTGCAAACTTAGCAGCAGCATCCCCAGTAGAGTCATACCAAGTCAGGGAGATTGAAATGGGTACCATTTCTCCTGGGTATTGTGGAAAGAGAAAAACAGAGAAACACAGACAAAACACATAAGCAGAGGTAGCAGACACCCATACAAACCTAGAAACATGACTGGGATGAGAAGACAAGGAAATTTTTTTTAATTTATTTTTAACTAAGTGTTGGCTGGTAAAAAGAGCTTACCATATGACTCAAAGGAAACATGTTATTAAGTTATTAGTGCTACTAAACAGACACTTTAATGTTGTTATTTTATATTAGTAAAAAGATTTGTTTTAAAACATATTCTTTGTTCTTCATCAAAATTCTTCTATTCCTTTATTTTCAATATTAATTTCTCATCACATCTTTCAAACCATTGCATACATGTGTAAAACATATTCTAATGTATTGTCTTTATCCCTATTAGAAGGTTTCTCTTAACACTTGACATGGCTTAACCCAGCCATCAACTAAGTACTACAAAGGGGCCCTCTCACTCCTCCCCTCCTTGGTGGGATGGGAAGGAGGATCAGAAAATAATCAAAACCCAAAGGTTTTTATCTTATCAGAGACAAGAACAGTTTAATAATTGAAACAAAGTAAAATATAATAATAATAATAAAGGGGAAAAGAGAGAGGAATAAAATCTAAGAAACACAAGTGATGCATAATACAATTGCTCGTCGCCCACTGAACAATGCCCATCCCATCCCACACCTGAGCAGAGATTGGTGGCTCCTGGCCAACTCTTGCCAGTTTATATACTGGGCGTGACATGCTGCGGTATGGAATCTCGCTTTGGCTAGTTTGGGTCATCTGCCCTGGCTATGCTACCTCCTGGCTTCTTGTACTCCTCCTCACTGGCAGAGCATGGGGAACTGAAGAGTCTTTGATTAAGAGTAAGCACTGTTTCACAACGACTAAAACACTGGTGTGTTATACTAAATACAAACACAGCCCTGTGCCAACTACTAAGAAAAAAAATTAACTCTATCCCAGCCGAAGCCAGGGCAGTAGCCACTCCTTATTCCATACTCTTTACATCATGCGAGGTACCACACTTTCCAATACACCATCACCTTTCCTGTCTTTTGATACATAGAATCATAGAATAGTTAGGGTTGGAAAGGACCTGAAGATCATACAGTTCCAGCCCCCCTGCCATGGGCAGGGACACCTCCCACTAAACCATGTCACCCAAAACTTTTAAAACATCAAGCAGTTCAACCTGGTAAAAACAAGAAAAAAATAAATTAGAAGAGAAACAACAGGTTTTTAGTGTTTAGTTCACCTTAGTGAACCGGTTAAGAGGAGGAAGTGAGCCAGAGCGCACATTCTAACACTGTCACTGCTCCTGGAAATGTTACTGCCATTCACAGCCAGTGTAATTCCTCGCTTTGCTCAGTAACGTGGGAGCAGGCAAGCATCTCAGACCTTGAGAACAGGAGAAGTAAGTCCTGCAGCCTTTCTTAACAAGCTTCCCATGGCTATTTTGATTTCATAGTTACGCACATACCACCTGAACTGGGTGTAAGTCCCACAATAAAACTTATTAACTCATTTACAACTTCCTGTGACTAGAATATTTCTCACGTGTGACATTTCTCAATTGCTCCCTCCCATCACCTTTTCCCCAGTGTCAAGGGCGTACACTGTTTTCCATGTCCAGCTTTGCCCCACCAAGCCCTGCACTCTCTCAGGCGAGGCACAGATGTGCTGAATGATGCTCATTAGGTGCATGGCATTTAATGAGTCTCAGACTGACTAATCACATTTTATGTGCTTTTTCTCTGTGACTGTATCCACTGTTCTCTCTTATCTTAAACTGTAAATCCTTCAGGGCAGAGACCAGCTTTGTTATCTGTTGCATATTACCTAGGTAATGGGGGTCAAGAATTTCACATGCTTCTTCAGTAAACAGCATAAATATAATTTTGCTTTAAGAATATTTGCAAAGTTTTTCTCCTTTGCATATGATTTCTAAATCAGCCAGGACAAGAACCTATCTGGAGATCACATTTGTGTACAAAATCTATCTTGAGCCAAAACTAGGATATCCAAGTAGCAGAGAAAATAAATCAAAACCTACTGTTTATTTATTCAGTCTGTTTAATGTGACTATATTAGCGTGTTCCACCCTGCCTTTTACAGTAGGGCTGTATAAATGCATGCCTTAGCTCAGAGGAGGTTATGGGCCCACCTTCCCAGTGCACAGGTTCCTAGCTGGCCACATCTGAGGCCAGATGCTGCAAGCACACCTCTGCTACCCCTGTGCCACCAAGCCCTCCCCAGGGACAGCTGTGAGACCTTCTGTGGGACATTTCTGGCCTTGTTTGCTTGACATTCCTGGCAAAGAGGCAAAGGATCCCTGCTATGCTTTGAGGATGAAGTCCCCCTGGCCCACTCTCTCTAATCCACAAACATCCTTCAGTAAATAAAAAGAGCTCCATAAGAAAAGGAGCTGGGAGTGGATGAGGCTCTATGCCTTCACTGAGTCACAGAGGGGAAGGAATTGGCTGTGGGTGGACATAACATTCCTCCTCCTCCCCTTATGTGTTTCCCCTGACCTCAGTTGCTTACAGGTTCTGCCAGTTGAGATTTTCAAGTTCAGTAGGTTGGCAACAGCAACACTGTGCTGGGCTCTCAGACACAGGCATTGTTTCCTATGGGATCTGCATAGGAACATCTAACTCTTGAATGGAGTGCCAGAGCTCACGAGCACACAGACAGGTATAGGGAGACCCCTGAAATGGTTGTTAACAATCTGCAATTACAGTTTCACTCTTCAAGATGATTCATATGCAGTTGAAAGCCACAAGTCTTAAAAAGTCTCTTTTGAAAGCTCCTTAAACTGCTTTGACAAGCCTGAGTTGTTAAACAATTTGTTGTCACTTCTCTGCCAGAAGAGCCTGGGAAACATCTCGAAGAGCAAATTGCACAAAGTGCCCAAGATTGTCACAGAAGAAGCCTCTCTTTTCTTGTGCTACCCAATCCTCTCTCTCCCCTTTCCCCAGACATGCAGTTCTTCTTGGTTTAAAATAGCCTGCCTAGTTATTTCCATTACAACAGCAGCATATCTAGTAAGTCACATGCCTTCATCAACAGTTAGAGTGAAAGGGGAATTCATTGCTTCATTTATGCGAACAATATCTTAGTCACTTTTTATAGTAGATGGAATAAATAATACGGTGCTTTCCTATTCCTCTTGCTAGCCCCACATCTGCCATGGGAAGGAGTAAATGAGGTCACGCCTGTCTCCAGGTTACTTCTCAGGCACTTTGAAGATTATTGCCTCCCCAGAAGTTACCATCCCCTCTCCTGTCCTGGCTCCCTGCTGCCAGAAAGCCATAACTGAATCACTGTGCAGCTCCTTGGCACATCCATTTTGTTGGCATTTGTCCCTTTTCCCCCTACCCTTTCTTTTTTAAATAATACAGAAGTCTTTCAGTTAATAGGGCTGTCAGTCTTTGTCTAGCCTGTATTATACCCATTGAAGAGTGGGATCTGAGTGTCTTTACCCACTTTCATGCCTCCACCATATTATCTCTGAATGCTACCATGTATCACGCACCCAAAAACTTGCTGATGGATTGTCTCCACTGAGAACACCAATCTCCTGATGACTTACACAGGGCTTGCCACAGCTGAGTTGGGCTGAGATCCTTGGGAACCACATCAGCACTGGTGATGCTACCAGCAGAGCAAAGGCTGATGCACTATGAAGGAGGTTTAAATTTGGTAGCAGTTGTCCCAGCTAGAGGGAAAAATTGCCATGGGGACCCAGCAGATACCTGCAAATCTATTGACTTCACTGGGAAGTATTCCAGTAAATGGGGGAACCCTCCACCCACACCAATGGACAGCATAAATACAATAATAGGCAACCTATTTACAGATAAACTACCTCAGGACTGCTAAAAAAAAGTAATAATAAAGTAACTATCTAAAGAGAAATAAAAAGAAATAACATGCAGCCAAACCTCAAATGCACGACTCTTGAGAAAACATCACTTTTACCTGGCAGAGTACTACTGGCAAAGGGCAAGTGCTTGTATATTTATTATTTGGCTGCAAGCAAGCAGACAGTGAAATGAACCTGCCTGTCATTGCCCACCCAGAACAGAGGACAGATTCAAGCTCTTTGGCAACTTTCCTAGCTGGAAAAGGAGAGATCCCCTCCAGCTGAAGAACACACACACACCACTAATGGACCTTGCCATCTAACAGCACAATGTTTTGATTTCATATTAGAATTGCTTTAAAATAGGGCCTTTAATACCTCTATTGTTATACTTTTTTCCCTCAAAGAATGTTTAAAGGACTTAATCAAACTCATTTCCTTATTTTAAAGCATATCTCTGAAAATGTGTTATCCCAGACTGATGGCATCAAAGAGTAAATTAGGAATAAAGCCAAGTGAATAAAACCAAAGATATTTCCTTTCAGTTACTGTGCAGGCTTCACAGGCTGCAGAGCATTAAGGCTGCTGAAATACCACTGGCACATTCTTCAAGATCTGTGAATAAGTGCCTTGCTTTGACACCCTTGGCAGAAAGTGAGGACACGATCCCAGTTACACTTAGCCTGACAAGGGCTGTGCTGTGGTGAGGAGATTTAGATTTATAACACTAGAAAGATTTCTTTGAGCCATTGCTGTTCAGGTTCTCAGTTTCTGAGACATATTTGTCATAGCAAGGTTCTTCTATTAAAACAAATAAACAAAAATTGATTTGATTTTTATAGCATATGCAACACCCCTTTTCACCTTCTGTCCTTCAACATCAATTGCAGAGAAGCAGCAGGTCTTGCAGTCATCCTGGGCCAGGCTGAAGGTCTGTGCAGACTGCTGCCCTGACCACCTCTGACGGGAGGTGGCCCAGAGCAGACAATCAGGCAGTAAGGAGCTGAAATGCACTGAAACCTAGGGTGAGCTCACACACCTTCCCGTAAGGGTGTCAAACCCACATCTCCCTTTTACTGCCTACCACCAGGGACTGTAACACAGGCAGGATAGGGGGTGTTTGCCTTCCACAGCTTCTCCAGGGGTTCATCAGAGACCTCAAATCAAGCTGTCCCTGGCCTGTCAGACTAAGGAACAGCTCCTAACCCCTGCCATGCCTGGAGACAAGACACGATTTTAGCAGTGTGGGCCAGGGCAGGGCAAGAAGGGTTACTGCTGAAGTGACTTATCCAACCTTGCTCTCACAGCACCTCCTGGGAAACTGCCCAGCAGACGGTCAGTCGGTGCTGTTACAACAAAGTGGAAGGCTGGGAAGCCTTTCTTCTGCTTTGTGCACATCAGAGCTAGGCTGGAATGTGCTGGCTTTCAGAGAACACAGGAGCCAGAACCTGTGTGCATCTCGTCTCCTTGGCACAGTGCCTTGGAGAAGGAGGCAAGGCTGGTTACGCTGTCTGGTCATTTGGCCCACCATCAGTCATCCTCATTAGTGACTTTTTCATCTCCGTTATTTCAACTAAAAGGGCAAAGTCCACAAGCTTATTACGGTCTGAGAAGCTACGCTTCTGCAATGCCCTCTGCCGCCTTGGTGGCTCCCAGTTTACCCCACAGACCAACAGCATTGATGCCATCGAGACTGGTGTGCCCTGCCCACATGTCCCAGCACCAGCTGGAATAGAGCGGGAATTGAATGTGCTGATGGGCAAAAAACGTATTGTGCAAGGGCCAGAGGAGATCAACACACCCACAAGACACTGAAAAGCATTTCTAGGGCAGGCAGAAAGCCTTGGGAACACAAGCAGCACAGTCTGGTAACTGCAGAGTGATGAGGAACAGGTAGCTCTGCATAAGCCATGCCTGTTGTAGGCATTTGGCTAGGGGTACCTGTACGCTGGGCTGTTGGGCACAGCAGCATCTGAATGCTCCTGCTTGTGAAAGACTTGAAGAAACCCAGGCCTTCCTGAGCTCCCCAAGTGAGGCAGTGGAGTATCCCCCAGTTGGAGAGGCTGGGTTTGCTGGTGTGTAGCAGGCAGAGGTCCACAGCCAGGGAGCCCCCCCACACAAATGTACATGAAATAGCTTTACAAAACATAAGGTGAGAACATGCTTAAGGGTCATTTTGCTTTTTTGAAACTCCAGGCTTCAGAAGTTACCTGCTTTTCCTTTGTCCCCTGCTTTGCAAGCCACACTGCTCAGTCTCCCTCCATCTCTCCAGCCTTTCCTCAGCAACAGCGAGGCCTGCAGACAGTGCTGCAAAGAAAGCAGGGAGGACAGTCACTTGCAGCTGACAGGAGCCAGGGTTTTTTATGCCCAGCCATGGTATCACCATGACAGAGCTCAGCAGTGCTGCAGCCTGACAGAAATGGGCAACTAGGACTTTCTTTTTCTCCCAGCCCATGCCAGAAGAAGGCTTCCCCATGCTCTCCTTCCCACAGCTCAGCAGGGTTTGAACTCCAAAGCCACTACATGTAAGCAACAGCTAATAATGAAGAAGAAACTACTGGATCCTTTTCCCCATCTCTTACCCTCTGGGAGCCTTTCTTTTGCATCAGTAAGGTATTAGCATAAGAAATTACTAATTACTTTTGCAGCTCCACCCTGACAAAGCAAGCTCATCTACCTCCTTAGGAGAGCTCATGCCTGGACAACCATCTGGCTGCTTGATTGCTTCAGACACCTCCTGGGGTTCTAAAGACTGTGTGGACTCTAGGGCATGAGGAGACAAGTGGTTGCTGAGTAGCTATGGGGTGGAGCAGTTTTCAGCCCGCTGTCCTGGCTGAGCAAGCAGCACCGTGCTTTTGGTGGCTGGGAAAACGGAATAACTGTGCAAAGAAGAGGGGTGCTTGTGTGACAGCACATCCCACCTACTCACACACACATGCAAAGGAACGCATCCATGTGCACATGCCTATGCACCTCACTGGGGGTTCCTGCAGCTTTCCTGTGAGGCAGCACAGCATGCACTGATGGAGACCTCCCCAAAGGGCTGTGTCCATGGAGAGGATATTCTTGGGACCTCTGAAAGCTACATCCAAGACATCTGGCCATACTGCTCCAGCAGCTGGACATGACTAGACCCTCATTCCCTCCTGTCCACGCCTACAAAGCCAGCAGAGATTAATGTCTTTCTTCAAGCCCAAAACCTCAAGTCACCCTGTGGAGCAGAAGACCCCCAGCAAACGTACTGAAACCACTAGGTCTGCCCAAACCTGATGTGGTGCCATCCCGGTCCCTGGGCAGGCTGGTGAGATAGGCTGAGCACAGCTCTCGGGAGGGGGACCTAAGCAGACAGATGCAGCTCCAGCCCCTCAGGAAAAGCTTCCTCTAAAGCTGTGCCCGCTCAGAGCACTCCCACCCTGGCTATTGTTTTGGGAATGGCTGGAAAATATCAGCAGGGCACTGGGTGCGGGTGGGGGGTCAGGAAAAAGGAAAAACTGATGATTAGATTTTTTTTTTTAAATCAGCCAATAAATTATATTAACTTTTCCATTGACCTTTTCTCAGGTCACATTATCAGACTGGTGAATGTGGTTCATGAAGATAGTATTATGCTCGGATTTCAAACTGTGAAGAAAATGCATCCCAAGCAATATGCCAAAATGGAAACTTTGGCTCTGACAGAGGGCTGTGCTGCTCATTGCCCTCCTGAGGAAGGACAGATCCAGCACCTACCACTATAACATATCTTACTGGAAAGGTCTGTTTCCCAGGCAGGCTGGGGATTTCATTAGCCCTGGCTTTGTCAGTGGTGCTGTTTACTGGTTTTTCCTTGAGACTGTGGTGGCACTGGAGCTGCCTCCAAAGAGACTGGTTTGCACAAGGTAGCCAAGGTCTCCTTCCTGCCCATGCTTGGCCAGCAAGCCGCAGTGCAGATAGCTGAGAACAGGCAGCTTCTCTCAGCCAGCACATGAACACTGTCCTCACATCATGGTGCTGGGCAATGTCCAAAGCATGGGAAGGAAGAGGGTGTGAGGGTGCAGGTACATGCGCTGAGTGCCAGCAAGGGCAAGGAGAACCACTGCCTGCCAGGGCTACCCCAGCCTCAGGCTGAGTCTCCAGGTGCTGGCAGGGACTGCAGCAATGTGCTGCATTGTATTGGCTCTGTATCACAAAGCCAGTGGCAACAGCTCCTTCCATAGCCATGGCACCTCCCAGGACCACTGGCAGGGAGTGTGCCAGCCCGTAGGAGACAGCGTGACCTTGCTGTCCCTGGGCTGTCCTGGTCCTCTAGGCTCAAAGAGCAGCTCTGCCCCTTGGCACAGACAGAAGCACCCTCTTACCTCCTGCCTGCCAGCAAGGCCAAAATTAGCCTCCCCTGCATGTGTGCTGGGTAGAAGAGCCACAATTGTGTCTCAGAAAAGCATTATTGTGCTCCACAAGCCCTATCTTATCAGGGAAAGGAAAACGGGACTTTGACAAATTGCCTCTGTCGCAGCCGGGGTAAGCACATGATTTTCGGTAATCGCCCACCCTGGCCACAGCACTGCCCTAGTCACTATTGTTCCCGGGCCCAGTGCTGCACCGAGCAGGATCCGGGCAGCCGCGACCCTCCCCAGGTCGAAAGTGCACAGGGGGACCGGCCATGCTCACTGCGGCTGTGCTCCTACATTGTGTTTGCAGGTGGAGATGCAGCTGAAGCTAGATTGATCCCTTTATCAGGAGCCTTCAAGTGCTGATAAGGTGACATCACCCACCAGGAGCAGGGACTTGAACTCTTTTGCAAGGGGAGATGGTTATCAGCAGGCTCTGGCAGGGTTCTTCAGCCCTGCAGCTGGAAGCAGAGCCACCCTCGGAGCCTCTGACACGATAGGAAGGGTTTGTTTTGCTTCGCACAATGGCTGCTCAGATCCTGTCCAACAGCAGTGCAGAGAGCACTTCAAAGCCACTCAGCTTCACGCTGCCATGGCATGGGGGACCCAGCGTGGCCAGTGGCCATCCTCCCCCTGGGACATGTAGACAGTTGAAACAGGAGACGCATTGTTCCCAGTCCTGCGGCAAAGAGCATCATTGCCTGAAGAGCTTATGTCATCTGAGAAGCCCAAAAGCAGCCCATGAGCTCCTCTCCGCCTGCAGAGCACCCCTACAGGGAGGAGAGCAGGTCACTCTTGCCGTCTCTCCACTCTTCACTGCTGCAAGATCACCGGGGGACCCTCAGGGCTGGGAGAGTCGAAAGAACCTCCTGAGTGACTCCAGGTACCCCACAGACCACACCCTCTGGCAGAGCAGGGAGCAGTGGGTGCTTAGCTCACCTTTGCTGCAAGCCACAGGGCAGGAGAAGATCCAAAAGGCAACTGTAATGGCATCAGAACAGCCAGCACAAGCCCACAGTGATGTCCCACGGGGGAAGCTTGCCCAGCCCACTTGGTTCACCGAGTAACAGCAAAGGGACCATGCTGAGTGCATGCAGCCAGCCTCATCATGTGACTGCTTGTGAAACACGTGACTGCAGCAGGACTGGCTGGGCAGCAGTGCTGGGAACACTCCAGTGTGCTCTGCACTGGGAAGAGCCCTTTATGCCCCCACATGGCTATGGTTGCTGTGGGGTGATCTCCATCAGAGGTGCTGGTGGCAGAGGTAGCTTCCCAAATAGCCCAGCAGAAGCAACCAGTGAAGGCTACAGGGAGCAGGCAGACAGGTTACAGCAAACCACATTGCACAGATGTGCAACACCTGCTCAGTGTTATGGTGCTTTGTGCTGTGCTTTCCTCTGCTGCCAGGTCCTGCTTCCCTAGGCAGCACAAAGGGAAGCACTACAATTGTCACCACAATCCAGCCAAAGCTGCTGCTATTCTGATTCCTGCACTTCTCCCCCTGCCTACAGCTCAGCCCTCTCAGCCCTCCCCTTTCCAGAGCCATCAGCATGAAAACAAAGGGGAAAAAGCCCAGGTGTACTGAGTACAAGATCTGAAAGGGCTGAGACCACTGATCTCCCCTCAGTGCACCCCAGGACACAGAGCAAGTGCAGCCACTGGAGAGCTGCAAACCACAGTAATGTGTGACGTATCCAAGTCCCAGGCCCCCGCACAGCTTCTCCTTTCACTTGGGGCCCTGCAGCCTGCAACATCCCTTCTCACAGCATGAACTAACACTATCACACCCTTCACAGCTCCCATCGTGGCACCCCAAACCAGAAGGCAGCAGGACACAGTGCCTGTCCTGCTGTTGCCTGAAGTTTGGCTGTTAATGACAGGACCCCGAAGCAGCCCCTGGGGCACAGCAGAGGCTCACCTCTCAGCAGGGCAGCATAGGGTGACCTCCTGCAGCCAGCCCTGCCGCTCCCAGTGGCCACGGCCCCGGGTGCTTCCTGAGCCAGAGGGGCTGCCCTGGCCTGTCTCCCCGAACTCCTCTCATCATTCATCCCAGCCCTGCTGCCCAAAATAGCACACAATGATTTCCACAGTTAATTTGGGCCTCCTCTGAGCCTGTAGGCTGTAATCTGAGCTTGTCTCTGCCAGCTTCATTTCAGAGCTCCCTGTGCTTGTACCCTGAGATGCAGCAGAGTCACTTGTCCTTTCCTCTGTTGCCCTGATGGTACCCACCCCATTACATCCTCCCTTCGGAATAGGACACCTTTTCAGAGGCTCACCTGCATCCTTCCTCAGATACCATCTGTGCCACTTGCTCCTCTTATTGTGGCCTATGTAGCTCCAGGTGCTTTGGGGGATGCCTGGCTCTGTACACACACCAGCATTGCACAGATTCACTTGCAGCCTTTGCCCTGGCAGCTCTCACACAGTGTTGTGCTCCCAGGACCAGCCTCCTCGATGGCTGGAGCTAATCCTGCTCCCAGCCCTGCTGTATGGACACACTCTCTGTCCCCGTCCCCACCACTCTGACATGTAATATAAGCTGTCACTCTGACCCCAGCCACTCAGCAGTGCTAGACCCTTTAAACACATTCTGGTACCAGCTTTGGGATGTTCATATACCCGACTATTATGTATTATTAGCAAATGTTGTGGCCTCACTTTTCTCTGCTCTTCCAGAGCATTTAAAGTAAGATTTCTCCCATCAGTGTGTAAATGAAGGACATGTAGGATGGAGTAGGCCAGGTTCCCTGTTGCAGAGAATTGCAGACACTATGCACTGTGCAACAGGCGCACACGCTGGCTGTGCCCTGCCAGCTCAAGAGATCCTGGCTCATGCCGACATCCTCCTGTGCTTTAGAAAGCAGCTGAGGTGCCCACCCCACCGTCTGCAGTGGGGACTTTTGTTTCACTTTGGGTTATCTTATCGCCATAGGAAAGGCAATACAGCAGAAGAATTTCCTTTCCTTTATGTTTCCAGCCTTTCCATTGTCTGGCGTCTGGATTTCTGAGCCTCGCCACTCAGCAATTCACTGGGACCCCTGGAAACGTGAATACAGGCACTTCTTATCAGCAGGAGCTCTGCAAAGGCTCCTTTGGCTGCTGCAGGCAGACCAGGCAGGGTCTGACCACCCCAGAGCCCCATCCTCACCCTGTTAAGCCTCTACCTGTTAAGCAGCTGTGTATTTTCCACTGCCTAAAGCAGGTTCCAGCTCAGCCATTTGCCTGGAAGGATGGCAGCGCCAGGCAGTGGCGCTTGATGAGGTTTGACCATGGCATTAAAAAAATCATGGTCTCTCATTTCTTTCCTCCTTCCAGTTTATTCAGCCAGAGCAATGCCCAGAGACTAGGGCAGAATGCATGCCCTTGGGAAGGAGGGTCAGCTACAAGACACCAGCACCTTGGAAAAGACTGTGGGAGACACCATCAGCCCAGGGCTATACCAAAGGCTCTTTTCCTGATGTACTCCTTGTAGAAGCTACCACCACCCATCCTGGGGCAAAGAGCAAAGCTCAGCTGCAGGGAGCAAACTGGCCCCAGCTGCGCTCCTCACTGCTCTCCTGGGCAGGGAAACTCTTCTCCTCCCCTGTGCTCCATAATACAGGGGAGCAGGAGAGCACCAGGCAGGTCCCCATGTTCCCATCCTAGACCCTCTTGCTCCAACAGTGTCCAGGCCACCCAGAGCTTCCCTCCCAGCATCCTGGGTCTGGGGCACCTGGGCACAGCACAGCATGTGGATTTGACAGATACAAAGTTAGAGATAAAGCAGCACTTTATGTGCAACAAATCCACCAGTGTGGGCTGTGGGGTCCTGGGATCCCCATGCTGCAGCCTCACTACTGCACATGGGGCCCAAGGAACAGTGAATGCAAACTGACTCTTCCCTCCCGACCTTTGCGTGGTCTCCTATTTCTGCAGCTTCTGCTGGTCTGCACCGCACACATTTGGAGGCACAAAATCATCCCAGGGTAAGAAATTCATCTCCTCAGCACAGGAATTGGCAGCATTCTCCTTTACAGCAGCACGCACCTGTCAGGCAGACCAAGAGCAATGGGTCAGTCCCCCACATACAGCACTTAAGACATTTATAACCTTCCCAATGGGTGTGTCTCTCACTGGTCCCTGGCTAGTGTTAAGCAGATGAGGATGACCAGGAAGCAGGGCAGCCACCAGCAGGAAGCCACAGTGGGGACTGTCCCTATCTCCTGCCTTGCTGGGCAGAGCAGCAGGCTTCAAGAGTTTGCAAAGCATGACTGGGCAGGGTTTGTAACTCCCGGTGCTGGGGGAAACATGAGCCCAACCAAAAGAGGAGACTGCTGGGTTTAAACCTAGCCTTAAGGCTGCATCTCTCCCACAGCCCCAATTCCAGGGAGTGCAGACAACAGTAGGGGAAAAAAGGGGACCCCCACATCCCTTTGCAGCAGAACAAGGGTGAAAGGAGATGCTGGAAGTTGTCACTGCTCCATCCAGCAGTGCTCCATGCACAATATGGCATGGCAGCATGGGATGGCACCTCAGAGCTTAGCACCTGTCCCAGGGCAGCCCTGAGGAAGCATCTTCTGTTTGCTTGGTTGGGGGACTGGGTGCTCGGAGGGGCAGCAGATCTGAAGTGCCTGGGTGCAGCATGGAGCAAGGCTGGGCATCAGGGATGGGTTGGCTCCACTGCATCGTGAGGTCCTCAGAGTCCCACTGTGAAGAGAAAGGAGCAGGCAGTGCCACAGCTGGGTGAGAGGGAGTCCCAGGCAGCACTGCTTCCAGGCACTGCTCCCCCCGGGGGCACAGGGTCTGCACTGCCTTTACAGGAAAGGGGAATTGGCTGTTGAATGGGAATTGAAACTAGAAAGTGTTTGGTTCTCCCTTTCTCCACAGCAACGCAACCAAAGCTCAAAGCAGAACAACACTGGGTTCCATTTTTCTCACGTGCTTCTGTCCCTGCCCAGGCAGCATGAGGACAGGGCTCAGGAGCCCATGGGATGGTGGTCAAGGTAGACATGGAGTATGCCAAGAGAGGGAGAATCCCTTTTCCCCAGGATCCCACAGCAACGGTCCCTCAGCATCCCCCTGAAGTGCCATAAGCAGAGCTGGTGCTGAGTCACTGAGCAGACAGCTCTTGCTAAAACCCTAGATGAAGCTCAGGCTGGTTCATCAGTGCCAGCAACACAAAGGGGCTGCGCAGAGGCTTCCAGCTTCCCTTTGCTGTGTGCAGGCTGTAAAACCCCGGCTGGCCTGAGGGAACTTCCCATCAGGACACGATGTTGCTGTTTCTTTGCCTCAGCTGCTGACTCCGGAGTGACACAGGGCCGGGGAGTGGGACATTCCCAGGAAGGCAACCCAAGCCTGCTCCACCCGGCAAGCGCAGCCCTGCTGCCCTGACACCACCCACAGGACAGACCCTTTTCCCATAGCTGCAGCAAGAGAAAACACTGGAGCAGAGTTGTTCTGACTCAGGAGCAGTTTCTTTTCCTCTTGTCCTCACCATGACTTCTCTTCATATCCCAAGATGTCTTGGGCACCTCAGGCATGTATCGCTGAGAGTATACTCTGGGGTGCCCTGGGGAGCTGCTCCCAGCAGCCCAGTGATGCTTTCCCCCAATATTTTTGCTGCAAAAGAAAGACTAAAAAAGAAAAATGAATCAAACCACCCCAGAAAAAAAGCTGGACTAGATCCACCATGCATAGGGTGACAGAGCACAGCGCTGCTCCTCAGACATGCAGGTGGAGAAACCTGCTGGTGCCAGGCAATGGTGCCAGGCTCATGGGAGCAGGGAAGAAGCTGTGAATAGGGGGTTGCTTCTTACATTAAAGCACTGGTGTTTCAGGACAGCCAGGAGAGAGCTGTTTAACTTCAACAGAAACAGCCCGAGCGCGCCCGGAGCCCTGCCTCACTCACCAGGGCATCAGCTCTTCTCCCAGGGCGCTGCTCTTGACCGTGTTCTTGCCAGTAGGGCTGGGAACAGCCCGTTCGTGTGCCACAGTGCAGGGTGCCTGTGGGGGGTCTGCCCCTCTGCTGGGATCCCCAAACGGGACAGGACCCAGCTGTGCCGCGCTGGGGACGCCCGCCTGCGCGGACGGGGCTGCTCTCCGTCTGCCTTGGAAAGGCCGGCCCCTAACGGCAGGAGGGCAGGATTTCATCCTCCTCCAAAGAAGTAAGGGAGTAGTTTTGGACGAGGCAGTAACCGCAGAGCTGGAGGCATGCACGCGTGGCAGCCCCGTGCTGCAAAAGTCATCGTCCCAGAGGTCCTTGAGCTGAGACATCAGGAAAAGATCAGACACACCCTACCCTGACAGCGCGCTCTGCAGTGGGGTGACGGGCAAGAGACTCTTGTGTAGTGCGGCAGCGTTAGAAGAGCCACAGCAGCCCACAGCAGAGCAGTCACTGAGTGCATCCTGGCACCCCCTTCACTTGCTCACACGCGATGCTTCCGTTTTCAGGAACAGAGTAAAACAATACTGCTCTCCCCCCAAACAGGCACTGCAAAGCAGTTTCTAGTAGATGGATGGCCTAGGCAGCAGCTCTGATGTGCAATGTCAAGTCCTGTGTGTGAATGACAGCCCCAGCCTTCTGGACCTCCAAGGCAGAACTGGGGCCAGTGTTGCACCACGATGACCTGTACTGCAACCTTCTTGCAGCCAACAGCAGCAGCCTGAGTGGGAAAGGCTCTTGGGAGAAAGTAAGACTACCAGGAAATAGCATAGAAACTCTGAAAATGTACTACCTTGCCCCTCTTCTGATAATAAAACTCTACTGACCAGTAGGCAGACAAAAAGAGAGAAGGGCCAATGTAACACCACTAAGAGGAGTCCTGCAAAATCCATTCGTTTCACAGCAGCTTCTCTACAGGATCACACAGAATCATAGAATAGTTACAGTTGGAAAGGACCTTAAGATCATCTAGTTCCAACCTCCCTGCCATGGTCAGGGACACCTCCCACTAAACCATGCCATCCAAGGCTATGTCCAACCCCAGCCTTGAACACCTCATTATCTACAGTTCAGAGTAAAAAGACCTCTGAGTGAGCTTGAGACAGCCTGGAGCTCACCCTGGCTCCAGCCTTTTCAGGGGCAGCCATATGTGTCAGGAGATGTAGAGATGCTGTGGTGGTTCACCTATGCCTTGACATGACAAGCTAGCCTCCACACTCCTTTTCTGAGCTCTGCTCTACAGAGCAGCCAATATGCCTTGGCAGCGTCCTGTGCATTGCTCTGGGATGAACCTGTCCAAATAGGACTCTAGATCTACTAGGGCTGTCACTGTGTAGGGATGGATGCCTTAATGTACACACTGCAGCAGGGCCGAGCAATGCCATCTGGAGCCAGGCTGCCAAAATCCTCTACCTCCCCCCGCCTCAGCCCAGCATCCCAGAGCAGCAGGCAGGTGTGTGGCCCATGACCACCACAGAGGCGAGGCAGGGTGCCCACCTGGATGCCAAGCTGGCTGGTGAGCAACCCCCAAAGGTGTTGCAGAGGTGGCCCAGGAAGCTGTACAGGATGCAAGACAGATGTCTGCCATCAGCCATCCCCAGGCACCTGCTGCACAGGTTGGACTTCCAAACCAAACCACTCTGTGACCCTGCTGCAGGTATCAGTGCAGCAGGCAACTGTATCAGCCAGGAAAAGAATGGTCTGCATTAGAAAGAAAAGCCCCCTATAAGGAAGGCACACTGCTAGGAAGACAAAAGTGCTGCAGATCCTGAAGAACAGACTGGAGCTGGTTGCAGCCTGCACACCCTCTCCACATGCACAAGGCACTTTTAAGTAAACAGCACTCAAAAATGGAACTTGCCTTCTGTAGAAAGCAGTGGGAGTAGCAGAGCAGCTCATTCAACAGGTGGCCAGGGCAAAGCACAATGTCTCCTTTGTGCAGGCTCCTCACAACAGCAGAGTCCCCACATTGCCTCATGCCTGCCAGCTGCTCATATGCACTGCACTGAGCTGTCAACACAGCCCAGATGGCACTTCCCAGCAAGGGTAGAGCAAGGCAGATGCTATTCAGCAACAGACCAAATCACCAGAGGAAAGCATTAATTTAACCATGGTCCTCACCCATTACCTTGTTTGCCCACTGCTCAGTAGCAGCATAAAATACTAACAAGCTTTGAGATCCACAACTCTTGCTTATGGTCCTCCTCCTATTGAGGCAAGAGTCCTTCAGCACAGCAAGGAGCAGCTTGCAATTCGCAAAACTGAGCAAACATTATTTGCTCGGTTGTATTTACATTGTCCTCTATTCACTCAAACACACTGCAAGCGGTTTGGCAGGTCTTGTGGCCAACGGTTTCTGCAAGCAACAAGCAGAGTTGTGTCAAGTCTCAGGCCCTGGAGATTTGTTACTCCCTACATATGGAAGGGTCCACACCAGGACACAGCCTCTCCAGCAAGGAGGTTCATGGAGACCCAGCTGGCAGCAAGGGGCAGAGAATGCAAAAGAAGAAAACTCAGGTACGTGCAACATGAGCCAAGAACTCAAAATGCTTTGAAAGGAGAGAAGCAGAACAGAAAAAATATTTTAGAACTTTATAAAGGATACCCCAGCTTCGGTTTGACAGGTAATAGCTTCACACAGGACAGGACAAAAAGAAATGGGCACTTCTGAGCAATCAGGCCCCTAAAGTATTACAAGCGACAAAGGCAGAAACTGTCTCTCCAAGGTAGGTGGGGAAGCCTGACCAGAGACTATTTGGGTAGGGCACAACCTCTTCAGGAAACAAAGGCAAAGATCACCTTCCCAAGGAGAACCAGATTAAACAGTCTGCCCTGCAATCTACTTTCCGCTATGGTAAACTGACTTAAAACACCAGTGACCATATTCATTCAGTATAATCATGCTTTAGCTCTACAGGTGGCAGGGAAGTATCTTCCCCCCAGTGATGTAATTAAGAGCTTGAGAGTAGGGACTTCAGGGGAAGCAGAAGCCAAGGTGAGAGCTCGCTGTGAGGGTGGTGAGGCGCTGGCACAGGTTGCCCAGAGAAGTTGTGGCTGCTCCATTCCTGGCAGTGTTCAAGGCCAGGTAGGACAGGGTTTTGAGCAACCTGGTCTACTGGAAGGTGTCCCTGCCCATGGCAGGGGGGTTGGAACTGGATGAGCTTTAAGGTTCCTTCCAACCCAAACCATTCTGTGATCCTCTACATACATAGTGCAAACTGGCTGTACAGTACAAGCACACAAAGGGTCACAAAGTCAAAACCAGCTTGGTCACACATCCCACATCTGCTGTGGCTTTTGCTCAGAAGTTGCTTTCATCTCTCCATCCACACTTAGGGCCTGGAAAGTACAAAATTACAAGACAGCAATGCCTTTTTTAGTATCAGAGACCAGCATCATCTGTTAGCTTGCTTCACCTCCTGAAAACAAAGCACAATTTGTCTTTGTGAGCCTTTCCAGTCCTATTATTACTCCCCATGTGCTGGATTAGGAACGAATACCACTCACCAAGTATACATTTTCTCAGCAGGGCAACCAAAGAGTAAATCTTGCTTAAGTCTGACCCAAAGTAAGTACAGTCTCTTTCTGGAGTCAAACACTAATTAGTTTCAGAGACGGTTAAAATCTGCTATTATGATACTTCTGTGACTAGGTCAGTGCAACAGAACATGACACCATATAGGAAGTAAAATCTCAAGTATATTTAAGGACAAATTAGCACCAGATTTTTGGCCAGTCACACAGAGCTCGTGTTTTAAAATACCAACAGGAAGTCACACAGAAAAACAACTGACACCAGCTCAGTGTGAAGGACACAAAAGCAGCATTTTCCTTGCACGGTGTGCCATGCTCTGCTTTAAGCTGGGAAATAGGGAGTGGTTTCAGTACCAGACTGCAAGGAATGGGGCTTGTACAGCAGAGAAGGAAGAGGCCAATAAATATCCTTTACTGTGTTTTTCACCAGATTGAAGCACCCTGTCAAATTAACAAGCTTAAAAAGAATAATGAGCAACAGTGTCACAAAGTGTAACAAACATCACTCACTGAAATTCACATGTTCCAAAATTTTAGTCAGTTTTGCAGGTCTTGCCTTGATCACAGCTGCTACAAAATACATCCTTTACGGAAGGAAAAAACATTCCCACACAGTCCCATCTGCTCCCATTGAAAGGATGTTTCAGCAGCAGGCAAACATTGGGCCACTTATCCTTTTCTCACCCGCCTCAGTTCAGGCCTGTAGACAGCACAGCGCCTGCCCTGGAAAGGCCAGACACCAGTGCCACAGCTAAGCCTCCAGGTGCTTAGTGATCCTGCGGATTTTCTCCTTCTTGTTCCTGTTTCCATGTTTCTTCCAGGGCTTTCCTATGACATTCCCAGGATTGGGTGTAGTCACAGGCACAAGGCCACCGCTGGGCCGGTATCCCATTGCAGCCCGGACCCCTTTCACGAGGGCACGAACGTTCTCCTGGAAGAGGAGACAATCACCAGTGACCCTGAGAAGACACTTAACCACTCGGAACTGACATGTTAGTAAAACCAGATACAGACAAGCTCAAACCCATCAAGACCTGCTCAGCCCCACCTCCAGAGCTGCAGGAAAGGTCACACCACACAGCTGAGTTAAAGCCTGCCAACACGCTCCAGTTCTGTCTGCAGCTACGCCCCACTGTGCCAGGTCCTCAGTGTCTACTACTGCAAGCACAAGAGCATTGACGAGACACTGAGCTCCGACAGACATGAGCCATGGCACCAGGATTGATTCTCACAGTCTCTGCTTTGCACACAACAAATTGGCTTTGCAAATAAATCTGGTGTGTGTGAAAAGCCAGAGACTAAAATAATTTGCTGAAGTCTGGAGCGTGGGTAGCACTGTCGGGGCTCTCAGCTCATGCCAGCACTTTGGGCAGCCAGAGGAAGAGTCTGGTAATTCCAAAAATTCTCTTCAGGTCACAGTTTTTGAAACAGCTTACGGTTTTTTTGAAGAGAGCTTGAATTCTTGTTTTCAAAATGCTTGGCTACCTTTAGCTGTGCTGAAACAAATACTGTTCACATCCAGCTAACCAAACAGAATGGATCATGCTATCTATGACCCATCCTCCTCACTGCTAAACACCCTGTTATGATCCCTGTCAGGTATGCAGACTTAATCAGTTTTGGATTTGACATTTCATTTTAGTCACTAACAACTTTTTTCTGTAGTGTACAGGCAAAACAGATCCCTGTGCGACCTAACAAGAAACATACAAGTTAAAAAAAAAAATCCCATTTTCCACTTCCAGATTTCTCAATTAGATTTTATATCAGTTTGTTTTCATCTAATTTAAGGTTTTGAGTCAAAACAACCATACAGTACTTAATCAGTTGTCTTAAAGAAGCTTATCACATCCCCTAAATACGTCATCTCAAGAAAGGAAAGATAGTCTGAAGGACCTGCTAGTCCAAAACCATGTTCCTAGTAGGTTGCTGCATCACACCACCCTCCTTCCTCATGTCTGCTCCCAGTCACTCTCCTGTTTGCTCAGTATCGATGTCAGGCCCATGATGACAGGTGTCACCCTGCTGACCTTTTAAAAAAATCAACTGTGTGTTCCTCATTAGCCACCCTTCAGTCACCCAGGACATTCCCAGTCACTTAGGGGGTAATAAAAACAACAGAGAGGTCTTGCACAGAAATTACACGCAGCATAACACACCTTTAACTCAACCCAGCACCCTTCCATCCTCAAAGCTATATGTTTTCCAGGAACTACGGCACACCAATGCTGCAGTAAGAACTCCTAGAATAAGTCTCCTCCAGAATTTACCTGGTGGAAAAAGGTTTTGTCCACCACATTTTCAATTTGTTTTGCTTTGATATTCTTCTCAGGCTTCACCTGTCCATTGGCCTGCACAGTTCTGCTCTCTGGGCACCTTTGATGCTGGTGCTGAAAATCACTGGGGTCAATGCCAGGAGGTGGATGGCAATATAACAGCTTCCCCTGTGAAAGCAATGGGATACAGTTATTACAAGAAAAAACAAACCCAAAAACGTGAGAGATACACAGAAGAAAGAAGACAACACCAAACCCAAGAAGGGTCCTGGAAGTCCAGGCACTCATACTGGGTGAGTATCAGTACGCTTTATTTTTCCTTCCAGGCAGCAACTGGCTCAAATTTAAGTACCGTTCCACCTTTACTTCAAAGCACCATTTCCAGCTGCAATGTCCAGATACAAACAGTATAGTGCAAAACTCTGAGGAGTACTGGAGGATCCTATTAAGAAATACCCAACAATAAGTTGCTAAGAGGTGCTGTAGAAGCAGGCAGCATTACAACACCACAGTCCTTAGTGCTAAATAGTGGTCCACCTATACAATATTTTGTTTGTTTCCTGAATATCTCCTGCCTGTTTTAGAGACAATTTATTTAGCTGGCACCATATTTTTAAGCAATCATCTTTTTAATATTAAGCAGCTTGAGAAGTTCCCTTTATTCTTTTAAAACATAAAAATTGCCCAATTTAAAGAATATTTTGATATATGGTGATTTTGTTTGGAGAAACAGAATTTTACTGTGCTCGTCAGGCTCTAGTGAAACCTTCAATTCATCTCCTAGGAGGAGAGAAAACCCAGATACAGGAAGCACTTACACTGACATAGTCTTTTAACACATATCGAGCTGATCTTGGCTGGTCTGGCTGCCCATGAGCTGTCATAAAGCCTCTCATATCTGTAAACCAAATCCAAAGTACATTCTGTGTCAGGACAACCAGAGAATTAGTAATGCTGTTCTCTGCTGCCTAACTGCATATTTGCATCCTTTCTCAAAAACAACCCCCCCAAAAAAAACAAAACCCCAAAAGCCCCTTAGAAAGAAGCTTCTGTTGAGGAAAGCAGGGAAAAAAAGAGAAAGAGAACCTGCTGACTGTAGAGGTACTGCAGAAGCATCCTAACCTGAAATGAGCTGACATCTCCCTACAGCTCAGTTTTTATTTTGTTTTAAGGCCAGAGAAGACAGACTGCCTCAGAGAATCAAAAAAGGGAGATAATCCTTCACTGTATTCTCCAAAGTCTAATTCAAGACGGAGTTGATGGAAGGTATCTAAAAGGATGGGAGCACCACACTGCACAGGCTGGCAGGGCACTACAACATCCTCAACACAATCGCATCATCTGTCTGACGAAACTGGCAAAGCACCACTGCAACAAACACATGAGATTAGCTGTTACCAAAGGTCCTTCCCAAAAGGAGGGCAAGTCTTAATGGGGACTTGCATTCAATGTGTGACAAACCTGAGTTGGGCCTAACTTTAAATAGTTCTCCTAAGGACCATGCACACAGAGTAGGCAATAGGCTTTGAGGGGATCATCACTCACATCCATATGCTGTTAGGAGCTCTTCAGCAGTTGGCTTTCGATCTGGATCCTCATCTTCCCTTGGCCTTATGATATTTATTCCATAGGTTGCTTCCAAAACATTTCGTGGGATATGCTGGCAAACGTAAGCTAGTGAAGGAAACCACCTGGTTGATTTTCAGCTACATAATCTTGCCCCAGTCATTCCAAGAGTGTACATGAAGAATGACTTTCAGGTTTTGTTACAAACCAGAACAACAATGTCAGTCTGACAAGACAAACTTGAAGTGAAACGGTGAAACACCAACACAGCAGGGCTGTTTTATCCAGTGTGCGTCCCCACCACCCTCAACACATAAGCATGTGTGCCCCCGGCAGGGCTGGAACATGCTACATTGCATACACCAGACGCATCACTTGCAGACACTCTCACAAACCCCACACAAAGGATATTAGAGAAATAGCTGGGACATGGTCCCTCATCTGATCTATAGGCAGAATTCCAGAACAGATCATTTCTGCCTTGGTAGAGATGAAAGATGGCATCACCAGACCAGGGCAATCACAAAGACACAGGCCAGGCTCCACATATAGGGTCTACACAATAAATAACCAATTAGTTCACCACGGCAAGTCAGTGTCCATGGAGGAAAAAGGAACAAAAAAATCAAGTGCACAGAAGAAACATGGATGCAAATGTGAATTAGCATAAATTCCACTAACAGACATCTGCCCTGCTGGCATCAGCCACTGAATTAAGGAAATAATAGAATCCTAGAATAGTTAGGGCTGGAAAGGACCTTAAGATCATCTACTCCCAACCCCCCTGCAATGGGCAGGGAGACCTTACACTAAATCATGTCACTCAAGACTCCGTCCAACCTGGCTTTGAACACTGCCAGGAATGCAACATTTACCACTTCCTGGTTTAAGCCCAGCCAGCAACTCAGAACCACGCAGCCATTTGCTCACTCCCCCCAGCTTCTTCCTCCCCCTGCTCCAGGAGCAATTCAGAGGAGAATCGAAAGAATGTAACTCCCATGGGTTGAGATAAGACCAGTCCAGTAACTAAGGTATAACACAAACCACTGCTGCTACCACCAATAGTAATAACAAAGGAAACAACAAGGGAAGAGAATACAACCACTCACCACCCACCGAGCGATACCCAGCCCTACCCGAGCAGTGATCTAACCCTTAAGGGTAACTGCCCCCAGTTTATAAAATGGGCACGACATGCTGTGGTATGGAATACCCCTTTGGTTAGTTTGGGTCAGGTGTCCTGTCTCTGCTTCCTCCTGCCTTCCCCTCCTCCCTGGCAGAGCATGAGGCTCAGAAAGTCCTTGGTCAGACTAAACATTACTGAGCAGCAACTGAATACATTGGTGTTGTCAGTGCTGTACCCAGGCTGAAAGTCTAAAACACATCACTGCACCAGCTACTAAGAAGGAGAAAAATGACTGCTACTGCTGAACCCAGGACAACCACTTCTCTAGGCATCCTGTTCCAGTGCCTCACCACCCTCACAGTGAAGAACTTCTTCCTTATGTCTGACCTGAACTTCCCCTGTTTAAGTTTTAAGAAATCTGAAGTGGAAGACAGCAGCACTTCCAAAGTTCATAAATAAGGTGTCCAGATGGGGGCAGCAAGATCTTCAGCTCTCCAATCTGATGAGAGAGAAGAAAGCACTCCAGAAACCTTTAGACCTTTTGGAACTTATAGGAAATTGCACAAGTACAACTCCCACAATGCTCATTATAGCACTGGAGTTACTACCTCAAAATAAAAGTTTGATCAATACAAAAACAGTAGCATAACTAGACTTACAGCAATGACTGCAAACAAGGAGGACAGTTTGAAAGCTTGACCTTCAGTTATGCAGAGAAGCATTTACTTTTCAGAGGTGGTGTTGAAAAAAACAGGGCTAAACTACCTAAATAAAATCAGGAGATGGAATATACCTCCCATTGCAAAGCAGCTTTCATAAGCAACTCTCAGACTGTAGCAAGAGTTTGGAAGCAGGAACTAAAATTCCAGAACCATATACATCAAGCCCACCCCTCTCCAACTTACTCTGCTTGGCAGAGTTCAAGTTGGCAAAAAGGGTTCTCAGTAAGTGCACATGGTTGCAACTAGTTCATAATGAAGCTCTCTTCCATCAGGGAAAAAAGAAGTAATAAGAAGTTCAATGCTCTTTGTTAGCAATACCTGAAAGTGTTTTGTATGACCTGGTGTAGCAGACACTGACACCTTCTTATTTCCAAGGATTGTGTTGATGGTCGAACTTTTGCCAACATTAGGGTAACCCACCTAGATGATAAAGAAGTAGAATGGTAACAATGATATCAGGCAGGGCAATGCCAGAAGACTGGCAGAGCTCTGACACAAAAGTACTTTAATAAAATGCACTAAAAAATGTAAGGCAAGCAGTGGGGAACACCGAGCTTTAGGAACTTCAGAATAAATCTCTGTACAAGACTCTTAGTAATTTGTGCTTGCTAATCTTTTTACCCTTACAGGAAGCCAGGCTACAGGATGATTTTTTCCCATGGAAGGCATATGGAATTAAAACTTAGATTAAGTAAGTTCCATTGAAGTACAAAGTCCAACTCACCAGCCCAACATTTAATTCCCCATCCTTCACCCTTGGTCCATTGTGCATGGATTTGAATATCTCCAGCAGCTCACTTCTCTGCACCAGATGGCTGAAGTTCCTGAGGTTCCTCTTCTGCTCCTGCGCTATATGCTGCACGTCAGCACCATCAGTCCTGCTTTCCATCCTCTCTGGAGCAACAGCATTTTCTTTGTCCCCACCTTCATCTTCAGAACAGGTTTGCCAGGCCTCCTCCTCATCATCTTCACAGTCCTCATATTCACTGCTACTGTCATCATCACTAACCAGAACTTGGTTTACAGTTTGCAAAGAGTTGCCTGGGGATGTGCTTTCTGCATTATCTTGTTCTGTTTCACCACCTTCTTGAATGGAGCCTTCATCCTCAGAATCATTCAGGTCTTCTGCTACATCTTCAGCATTTAGTTCCTGTGTGAACAGTATTTCACAGGTGAAATGCAAAGACAACACTAAGTCTTGCTGCTGACTGCAACTGCTGCAGCGAGGTCCATTGTGTTTTCATCAGCCAGATCCTAAAGACTGACAATTCACTAGTTAAATCACAGAGGTTATTTTAGGGGTCCTAAGTAAGATGTAAAACAATCAGCCTGTTTGAGGAGAATGACAAAAGCATGCTAAGAGAGGCTGTTAGCTTCATTGTGAAGGTGTTAGGGGTTTCTCTCCAGAAGCACAACTGAATGCATGCACACCCACAGCACCCGTACGCACAGCAGCAGCAGAGCATAGCAAACAGTTTTTTAAATTATCCAAGGTTCTTAGTAAGAGGAATTAATACAATTTATTTTTTTCCAAAATGTTCAGAACACAAAGCCTCTTTTTTTTTTTGAGGTTTAAACATTTCACTAAAATGATTTCAAGCTTTTTCAGTCTAACGCTTCACATTTCTTCCCTGAAAACTGCAAACGGCTCACATTCAAAAAGAAAGACCTTTTCATAACAATAGTATTTTGGCTTTTCTTTCTGAAAAAGAAAGCACAACCAACACTTTGAATCAATCTGTAAAAACATTTTATCCAAGGGCTGTAAGCCAGCTGAACAGACTAGTTATTTTTGGAGGGAGATATGGGATATTCTATAACTGAGTAGCAATGAATGTAACCAAAACCTGAAAGTGGCATATATTGATAACATTTAACTTGGGGCAGCAGCACAGTTTGTTCCAGTGGGCAAACAAAGGCCCTCAAGTATTTTAGGCTCTCTAAGAAACACCTCCTGTCCCTGGATAGAAAGATCCTGTGTACAGATAACCACATTCCTCCAGGCATCCCGCTTGGAAAAGATGCCAATTCTTTCAACAAGCCAAGGGTATGCAAACAGATCTACAAGGCATGTTTCTGTCCCTATTCAGCAGCAACCTCAAGGAACAGTTACATTTAGTTCAGCATTACTTATTCAGTCATAAACCTTGAAAGAGAAATTGTAAGCACTACAGTGACCAAAGGGTGTACCATTTTGTTCACAATTTTACTGTACTCACTTTTGGTCTGAATCAACCATTAAAATACTGTTTATAGCCACACAGGTCCTTAGAATAATGCTTCCCTGAGATAACGACTGTGCCTTTCCTAGAAAGGTGATCAGGTATATCACAAGCATAACTGCAAAGCAAGTTAACAGAGGCAGTCAGCACACATCCAGCTTGAACTGGTCACCTACAGTACCTTTTCTTCTCCAGACAGCCGTTTGCACTCTGTCAAAGCTGACCAGAACACCACCTTAACACCCTCTTTCTCAAAGAACTGAGCCCAGGCAGCCCGCTGCTCCTCACTCAGCAAATCTGCTTTGTTTATCAGGATCATGTTCTCCTTGTCATTGCTGACTTCCTTAACATAACTTTCCTGAAGAAAACAAGAGAAAGATCAGTTTGTACTCTGGTTTAGACTCCTCCTCCCCCTAAGGTGATACAAGAGCAGCAAGACAAGCTACCCCATCCAGCTCCACACCAGTGACAGCTAAGCTTATCATCCCCTGGGCTAGATGGAACTGGTGTTGAGCAGACAGCTGCAAGAACAAATCAAGAGCATGGAACTACAGCAATACAGGCTGTTTCTGGCCACCTTTGCCAACACCTTGTCTGCTTAGAGCTATGACAAGATATTAATCAGCACCTCACAGCAGGAACTCCTGAGATCAATTGTTTGAGCAATTTCATTAACTCACTGATGCACAGTGTTCTAATTATTACAAAGTTGTCACTTCAATAATTATTGATCCTCTAATTTCAGTGCAGTAATCCTTACCCATTTTTATTCCACCATGTTTTTAAACAGGACAATTCCTTTAAGTGTGGACACTTCTAGTGAGTAATGAGGAGCAATGTAGTATCTGCAATTTGCTATCTGCAAAACTGCCTCTAAATCCTGAACACTCCATGTGAAATATCAAAAAACACTGAAGAAATTTAATTTGATGCCAGAATACTTATATAAATAAATAAGATATCCAGTTAGGCACAACAGAAGAACAGCTCCAAGGTGGATGAATGTATTAAACAAAAATAAATCACACAAACTATAAGAAATAAAATGAAGCCAATATTCAAGAAAGTGATTTACTTACCAGATCCTGGCATCTAAACAGAAGGGGGTTTCTAGCATCTACTATTTGGACTACAATATCACTGCAAAAATAAAAGAAAGCCATATAAACTTTTCCCCTCCTTTTGAAAAAAGAGCAGTTTAACTACAGGCACTTCCATTAGAAGTCTCCAGGCAGATAATTTTGGTTGCCACATACTGATTCTATTTTCTTTGACAGTGATTTCTGTTAACTCAGGACAGGTCCAGAACACCATGGGGGGAATGAAAGAATTTCAAACCTCACTAGGCAGTTGGTTACATATAAAAAATGAAATAAATGAATATAAAATCAACACCCTCCCAACGGAGTAATTTAATAAGCCACATTGGTACAAAGAGGTACTGAACAGTTACAGAAATTCCAAGATGAACATGAGAGAAAGCTGACACCATGGTAGTGAGATGAGATACGGAGAAGTTACCGAATCATGCTCCTGGGAGCTCATCTGAAGCAAACACAAGAAAAGGCTGGCAACAGATCAAATTATCTGGCAAGGCAAAAGACTGGAAAACTTTTATTTGATTCTCAGACAACATTCTCACTCTACATGAAATAAAAAGCTCCAACAAGAGCAGAAAGGCACTAATAACATATTCCAGCTTCCTCAAAACACACAATGTAAACACACTGCACATAACGACACCCTACAGTGGATGCTCCTGACCCAGCTCTGCCCAGCCAAAGGCCCAGCAGCACCCAGTACAAAGCCACTTCTGTGAAAGGACCAGCTTACCATGACCTCACTGGTGAAGTATTTTTCAATTTTAGGAAAATCAGATGAGATGATCTCAAACTTAATTACTAGTGAAATTAAATGCCCCAGTTAGATTAACAAAGCAGATAGCACTCTTATTGTGTTATAGGTCGGCAGAGCAAACAAAGCTACTTCTGTGATATGACAGGCTTTTGCCTTCAGTGCACTGCTGCAATTTCTCTGCATGGCAAGAGGCCAAGGACCAAGAGGCTCTTTCTTTCCTAACATTACTTTAGTTGATCTCCCTTGCCTCCCTGTCCCTGGACATCAGGCTGCAGCTGTGTGGCTGACAAAGAGGGGAAACGGTTAATTTGGCTGAAGACCCAGAAGAGGCCTCCCACACAGAGTTACAGAAGAGACCAAAAGCAGCAGCATCTGAAGAACCATCACAGACTCAAGTGAAACGCCTGCAGAATCACAGTGCTGAGGACAAGCATGAGCCACTAAGCAGCCACCTTTCTTCACATCACATTGGGATCACTTTAAAATGAAATCACTTCAGTGCTGACAGACAAATGTTACTTACTGTAATTGTTCTTCCTCAGCTCAGACACCTGAAGCTTGACTCAGAAGCTTTAATTCAGGAAAACACATGAAACATCACTTTTAAAAAGCAGAGAGAGAGACATATACTTTACCTTCTTTCAATGACTCTCCAAAGCTGACGCCAAAATTCCAAGTTGCGTTCAAATGGGGTTAGAATTAACTTTTTTTCTTCCTCAAGGCTAAGGTAAAACAGAGAAAAGACATCCTATTTGGCCCATGTCAGGCAATAAGCACACCACCAGTTCTTTCCTAGATCCAGAAGCTTTTAGTTTCAGGGACAGTTCATGATAGTTCATAGTTTAGTTTCAGGAGTCAAATCAGACTCATATATAGGTACTATTTCTGCCAGGTTTACAAACAGATTAGCACCTAGGTAAACTGCTGCCAGTGGCACTGGTTCAGCAGTGACGCAATGGCTCCTCATCATGCCAAAGGAGAAGTGATAATTCATGGAAAGAACAAAAATGCATCAAAAGTCTGCTCATGGAATATCAAAGCCACAATAATAAACCAGAGAAGTTATCCCAAATGTCAGCAGTTCAGTCGAATACCACCTGGAAAATCTGGGGATGGTACCTGAAATGGCCCTATGCAACCCTTGAGCTGCTGTTGCTACCAGCTGAACAACTTTACTCAGGGCAAGAGTAGGTTTGTTCACAGGGTGTGAGCAGACACCACCTAATTCTCCAGGACCAGCATAAGCTGGCACGGGCTGGCAGCACTGTACCCTATTAAGAGCAGCACTGTTGCCCTTAGAGGACACATTCACCACTACCCCACTGCACAGGCAAAAGCAGAACATCACAATCCATCCTGAAGAATTGCAACTGTAAACAGTATAAGAACATGCACACACAAGAGCTTTGCAGAGCTCACCACAAATACATGTCTGGACTGTGGCTAGGATCTCCAGCATTTCCAAAGAAGTACAGTGAACTACTGATGAATTAAATAATGGTCTAGCAAGGATAAATACAACCCACTGCTTCCTGTGCCTCCATATGCCAGCTACTTAGCCAGACACAAGAAGCATACTCACTGGGCAAGCTGTCGCCTCCATTCGAGAAAGGTCTCTCTCTCAGCTTGCTGCAAGTCCTCCGCACTGGTTGTCTGATCCCAGCATGGCCTGTAACAAACATATTTTGGAGCGATCAGAAATAGCAGTTACACCAGTTTCACTGCTGGAAACATCTATAAAGAATGCAGGCATCACACATTCACCTACACTGGGACAGTTACAGCTCAGACGCATGTGCATTTGTCTTCAGCAACTTTAAGTACACCTTTTTTCCTTGCTCCTTCTGAAGTCCACTAGCTGTTAAAACACTACCCTATGAACACCAGATCTCACAAAGCTGTTTTTCTGAGCTAAGATTTTCAAAGCATTTAAGATGGGAGATGCACCTCTCTGCCTAGTATGCACAGAGCTCTGGAAAGGTTTACTAGGCGGCCTGGTTGCACCAGCTCCAGCAGTGCCAGGCTTCACACAGAAAACCCACACAATCAGGACAGACAGCTTAGTGCTGGCAGCACCCACATGGCACACAGGCACCCATGCTTCAGGTTACAGCAGGCTCATGCAGGCTAGGTAGTGGCTTCCCCATAAACAGGGTACTGGCAAAGCTGGGCACTGTACCCATGCTTGCAGCCACCGACTGACTAAACCCACTCAGCAGAGGGGGATCCAGGCCCAGCCCCGCGGGACTCACCTCCGTGGGATGCGCAGGAACTGCTGGTTCTCCTCATGCAGCTGCCGGACATGCTGGGCCTCCTGTGCCGTGAGCAGGCCGGTGCGGCTCTGGGCAGACACGATCTGAATGTTCAGACGCTCTGGAGGAAGGGAGAGACAATCACCCAAAGGCAGCTGTCCCCATCCCTGCCCGCCACCCCTCAGCCCAGGCTCAGGACCCCATCTCCTGGTCCCCCACCCGGACAACCCCATTGCCAGCCCCAGCCATGCTCCCACTCCCCATCCCCGGGTTCCTCTCCCCAAATCCTGGATCTTCGCCCCAGCCCCAGAGTCCCCCCCCGCCGCCCAGGACCCGGCCCGGCCCCTCACCGGCCACGAAGCGGGTGCCGGCCAGCTCGGCCGTGGCCAAGAACTCCTCCAGCGGGCTCTGCTCGGGAGCCGACCGCAGGTCCGGGCCGCGCTCACCGCACACCTCGCTGGCATGTAGCTGCGGGGACAAAACACCGAAGTCAGCCCCGGGCCGCCTGGTCCCCCGCCGCGCCCGCCCCCCAGCCTGCCCGCCCTACCCACGAGGAGGCGCCGCGGCGCTCCAGCCCGCGCTGCCGCTGCAGGGAGCGACCAAGCCCCGCGCCCCGCTTCTTGCCCATGCCGACGCCGGAGACGGAAGTTCCGGGCCCAGCTCGGGCTCCTCCTCCGCACCCCGCCGCCCGCGGAACAGCGTTCCGGGCAGCCGCGTTCCGGGCAGCCCTGTGCTCCCTGCGCCCGCCGCCGGGCGGCGCCACGGCACAGGCACCGCCGCCCAGTGACCGGCTCCCGGGGCCTCCGCGCCTGACGTGGCGCTGCTCCGGTCCTTCCCATCTACTGGCACACAGCTGCACGCTGCACTGCCCGGCAGTACGCCCCTCCACCAGCACCCCTGCGCATCCCTTCGAACATCCCCACACTGCCCTGCCTGTCTGTCCGTCCGTCCGTCCATCCATCCATCCATCCCCACGTTGCTCAGCATGGAGATATGCCTCTCTGACACCCATCTCCAACCTTCTCACTCCCTCAGCAGCCATCACCCCACCATTAACCCAGCACTAATAAAACCCGGGGCACATCTAAACACAACACCCCGAGCCCTGCACTGCTGCAAGGAGCCCTGGCAGAGCCCACAGCAGCACCGATGGCTGCAGGGGCCAGTTTCACTCACCCGTCTGGCCTGGCGCAGATACTATCTCCAGTAAGCAAACAGTGCTGGCAGCAAGGCTTGTGAAACCCTGTCCCAGCAGCTGGCAATCGGGGCAGAGGTTCTGTGTGTCCCATCAGGGAAAGCGGCAAGCTCCGGGGCCGGGGTTGTCTCTTTACCTTGTAATACACCTATCCCCACACAGCATCTCCATCCCCACCACACCAAGCAGTGCATATGAGGAATGACGGTGACAAAGAGGGATCTTGGATGTGGAGATGTAGCAACGTATCTCAGATGCCATGAGGTATCTGCCAAAATTTGGCCAGAGTCTGGGCATCTCTACAGGATGGAGAAC
The DNA here is from genome assembly GCA_039720435.1 of Amazona ochrocephala. Classification (NCBI taxonomy): domain Eukaryota; kingdom Metazoa; phylum Chordata; class Aves; order Psittaciformes; family Psittacidae; genus Amazona; species Amazona ochrocephala. The sequence goes on along the minus strand of CM077884.1, from coordinate 34,950,661 downwards.
ATTGCTTGCCCAGCCAGGGAACCATCAAATGGGATTTGGCAGCAGCCATTGCGGCCAGTCTGGGTCAAGATGGGAGAGAAGGTTAAATCAATAAACAGCTTGACCTCTTCTTGCACAGTGAACTGATTTATGAACCATTTCTCATTTATGGGTGCTGGGTTAAGGCCAGACATTTTTGACTCTAACTCTGTAATGTGTGTCAGTTGTAACTGGAAAATAACCTGGCTAATACTTGGAAAACACAGGTACTGCCTACACAGGCAGGCAAAGCTTAACTTCAGGTATTGTCCACCAGCAGCACGGCTGTGTGCAACACCCTGTGGGCAGGAGTGGTCCTTTCTCATGCTCAGCAGTACGTGACGCCTCCCCACGGTAAATGCTCGGTAAGAAGACAAAGTTCTTCCTTTCTTCTTATTTGCAAAGCCAGCAACCATACAGCATGAATTTCCCACGTACATCTGAACCCTTGCCATGCTCATCCCAGGCTCTGCCACCACTGCCAGCCTGGCCCAGCCCCTCCTTTGCTTCCTAAAGAGAAATGAGACAGATGAAAGGGGACTCAGTACTCACCTTTTCATTTACATGAGGTACTTCAGTGACAGGCTGGTGGGCTGCAGACAGCACGCAGCGATTTAGTAAATTAATTTTTAGTCAAGTAGTCTTTAACAAAACCATTTCAGGTCTTTATGTGGGCATCAAGGCAGCAATATAAGTGCTCATTATTGTATTTCTTTTGTACTTCAGTTAAAAGTTACCTTCCCTCTACGCTGCATAATCATCAACCAGAGCAGCGAGCCAGTCCGGCCTTTCCCCACGCCTTCGGTCTGGCAGCACTTCTAACTCCACAGCCGAGGCACACACAATGCTCTTTCCGGGCTGCCAAACCAGGGGCAAAATGCTTTAATAATCCCATCGGCACAGCCCCGGCAGCACGGCCTCGGCACCGCCATGGTCCTTGGCTGGTGACACAGCCACTGGTATGGAGTGTGGGGCTTGATGCACCTGCAAGGGACATGGGCAGCCGCAGATAGTGGCATGAACTGGAAACAGAGATACACGGAGACAGGCAGAAGTGCTAGTGTGGTAGAAAAAGGAGGCTCAGGCTTGCTCCACGGCCTGCAACCCTCTGTGCATCCTGCAGCAGTGAGGTTTGAGGGTAACCTGAAGAGCAAAGATGAGTGCATTTTTATTGGAATGTTTTTGCCACACATTGCCCATTTCTCCCCACCATTCTCCATTTACAGACTGAAGTGCTCCAGAGACAGTCACTGCAGATATTTTCTACCACCTTTGTGGGAGCTGGTGAAGAAATGCCCAAATTTCCCCCATTCTTGCAACAGAACATTTCTGAGCTCTCCATAAACACGAAGGAATTATTTCTGTCCACTGATGCCAGCAGCACAGTGAGGATCACTTTGAGCAGAGAAGTGTTGAAGGAGGTACAGATTGGGTGATCCCAGTGACAGAGACATCAGAGCCACAGCTAGAGCCTTAACTGCCTATTTCTAACTGCCATGTTTCTCATCCCACTCTCAATGCTCTGCTGTGCCTATCTCAACAAGACAGGCTTCTTCTGGTTTTACCTAAACATGACAACCTGCTTCTTCTAGAAGACATTTATGCGTGGATTAGTTGCATGCAGTGAAATGGGCCACAGCAAGATAAATGCTGTCACAAGAGAATTAAAAGGCAGCTTGGCACCTGTGTGCACCTGCCAAGAGCACAGACAGCCAAGGAGAACACAGAGGAGAGGGGCATGCTGCCGAGAAGTCCAGTAAACCTGTTGATGTGCATCCCACTTCCATACAATGCAGCAGCTGCAAAATGAAGACTATTTCACTGTTGGGCCTTGTTTTTACAACTCAGGTCTTTGACAGCAGTGCTCAGACTGGAGTGCAATGCTGTCTTCGGACAGCACCGAACCTCTTGCCGCTCCGTTGAAGTCTGTTAACCGAGTGCTCAACGCTGCCGGCTGTTTGGAGTGTAGCCATAGCTTTGGGACTTCTCACAAAACTGTTGCATAGATGAAGTAAAATCTGCTGTCCTCTCTCACATTGTATGCACTGACCTGTGTCAAAAGGGCTGGCTTCCCTCCCAACCTCTTCTGCCTTCAAGCCAAACCACTGTTCCAGTTTTTGATGCAAAACCTGAAGATTATTTTGCAGCAGCAGCTCTTCTCCAAAAGCCAACTACACCAGTGCATTTTTGCCTAAAGGAAGCATCGTTCTTTCTGGACAACTTTTCCTTCATTTTCCTCTAAGGCAGCTCTGGGAGATCTCAGGGCCATGTCTCTGAAATATTCATGTGATGGCTATTCATTATTCATGTAGGCTCACAATGCTTGATTCAGTGGTACTGCCAGCCTCAGCCTGACAAGCAGACCCATTAAGAACCCCCCAAAGCAGCCCTGCAAGAACACAAAGTTTGCTCTGTGCACAACTGCAGCTGCTTGAACCCCCTTCTTTCCAGCCTTAATCAGAAGCATGCCAGCACAGTAAGAAAAGGGGGAACCTGCTCTGCAAGCTGCTGGCGAAGGCCTTGGTCCCATCTAGAAAGAGCAGCACCCTGGAGAATCTCTGAAGCCTGAGCCCTGACAAAGCACCAATCCTGCTAGAGCCCTTGAGCAAGTGTTTTAGACTCTGCTAAAGATAAAAATCACTTCCCTGCCTGACAGGGTGGGGGAAGATTAATTAGAAAGAGCTGCCTGCCTCTCTGAAGGTGCATGGTGATGGGCAGGATCCAGCAGGGGATTTCTCCAGCTCCCGTTGGGCTGGCTTTGTCTGGGCAGGCTCATCCCTGCTGCCCACTGCTTGCTGCTCCATCTTCCCCCCCACACGGGCAGGGATGGCCCCATGGTGGCAGTCCCTAGTATAAGGCATCGAGCAGAAGATGCCGCACCGACACCACCTCTGCACGTGCTGGCTTGCAGCATGGCGGGTGGGCGGGTGGACGGGTGGTGGCCCAGCCCCACCGTCCGGGTGAGCACCCTCCGCGGGTGCCATGACCCCTGCGGGAGGAGGACTCTGCGCCCCTGTCCGCCGGCTGCCCTTCTAATTATAGCCGTGGGTGCAGGAAGCGCCGGGGCCGCCTGTGCAGGAAGCGGGTGTGTCGCCCGCAGCAGCTGAAAAACAACCGTGGTGGAGGTGTGCCGCCACTGCCATGGCCCTGGCGACCCCTGCTCTGCCGCTGGGCTGCGGCACCCTAAGCTGCACTGGCATCGCTCTCAGTGCACACAGGGGGGATCCAGGGCATCATAGCATGGACTCCCCACAGTCTTCACACCACTCCATCACTAGAGTGAAACCCTGCCAGCACGCGGTGGCTGCCAGAATGGGATGCTGATTCCCTTTGGAAGGGCAGGAGGGTAGCAGGGATGTCATGAGGCATCCATTACTGGCTGTTAAGGACCCTTCTCCCTGCGCAGGAGATCTTGTTCCCTACCCCACCAGCTCATCTCCCGCTGCCCCAGATCATAGCAGCATGCAGCCATCTACAGCCAGTGCTGGTGAGACCTGGATGATGGCCAGCAGGGCTGGAGGATGTAGCATCCTGCCTGCCCCCATTGATGGCCTGCAGGGACCAGGTGCTGCTCAAACTTTCCATTTCATGGAAAATCCTGACAGTTTAGAATTTCCTTTGTTCCAGTCCGGAACAAAGAATCGAAACGTTGACATTTAGCATAGTTACAGAGTCTTTGAAATACTTTGCTTTGGAAAATACTGAAATGCCAGTTTGAAATGTTTCGCTTTGACTGTGTCACCCCAGCTGCTGTTGCACGAGCTCCATTGCTATCTGGGGGATTTACATAAGCTGACAAAACCAATACATTCCCATGAATTATTTTGGGCTTGTCGGATCAACTTTTCTCAGCATCTTTTCCTTCTACTCTTCCCCAAGCAGAGACCCACATCGCTTCCAGTTCTGGCTGCTGGGCACAAAGCAGGGCTGCTCTCAGTAAGGTTTTACTCTCTCCCATTGGGCAGACACTATCCCTGGGCAGCCAGCATGGGCAGTCTGGCATCCCCTTCCAACAGAAGCAGTGGGGAACTGCCCACCTGCCTATGCTTCAGCAGGGCAGCTTGCATGCCAGAGCCCACGGGCTCATTCTGGGATGCAACCATGGTCTCCAGCACTGACTGGAGCAGCCAGGAGCAGAGGAGTATGGAGCAGGGCAGGGACGGGGGTTCTGCCAAGAGCCAAGTGCAGCACTCACTGCGCTGCCAGCACGGGGCCACGGGGAGAGATGGTATCTGACAGACTTTCCCACGCCTCGCAGAAGCCCTCCTGGTGCACGCAGGCAGGCAGGTGATGGTCAGGAGCTGCTGGGGTATTGCATAAAGAGAGAGCAGGCTGCTGGGCTCCCCCGGGCTACAGGGCCGTGCAGGTAAGCCCCCAGCATGAATGTCCTACACAGCATGGGTGCTGCTGGCCTCACAGGTAGGGAGCGAGCCTCGTGCTCACTGGGAACCAGGCAGCATGCCCTGGCACCCCTCTTGCTGTGCCTCAGTCTCTCCTCCTGGTAGTGAGACACGGACATCCAATGTCACAGAAATAGCACTATGCTTAGGGCAAGTGCCCCAGGCTTCCTGCTGCTGGACTTCACCCAAACATTGTGGCACAACTTCTGAGCTAGCTTGGGGCTAGGAGGAGTCAGCATTTTGTTTGAGAATTGCCATCACAGGCCACCACGACTTGCAATGTACTCTTCTGCTGCCGAAGCATGCAGTGATCCTCCATGCTCAGGACTGAAGCAGCCACTGCACAGCAGGAAATAGATGGTCCTGAAGATAACTGAGCCCATTAATGAAGCAAGGAAGGCTGCAATGGTCTGGCATGCCAACTGGTGAGCAAGCATGCCGATGAACTGAGCTACGACAGTTTCCATCCTCGAGTAGGGCTGTAACCATAAGACACCTTCCCTGCTGCTGGCCAGAGGCAGCTTTGGCAAGGATGCTGCTGCTCCCTGACCAACACCTGGAGCCCCCAGCAGGCATCTGAGGGGCTGATAAGGAAACCTCTGCCCCATGAAGGCAATGCAGAAATGGAAGTAATGCTGACTTTGGGACTGCGGAGGTGGTGAGGATGTCAGGGTTCCTTCTCACCTTACACGCTGCTCGGGCTTGTAGAAAGGTGTGCCCACGTGCTGTTGGAGAGACACAGGGATTGGCAGCCTGTGCAAACCACACTGAAAATTTAAGGTCTTCATTTCTGAACCCAGGTCACTTCAGTCAGGAGAGCAGAGTTCAGAATGGCTTTGCAAGCAGCTCCGTGGGAGTCATTAGCACAAGCACCCATGTACCAGCCCCCCCCCCAGCACTAACCTCTCTCTGGAGGCAGTGCTGCAGGGAGGCCTGGGGGGATCCTCCCTTGCTCCATCCCACCCAGAGCACACCACTGCCTGTGGAGCCACCAGCCCCGGACCCAGGAAGGGCTCCTCTGCCCAAAGCTGGAGGCAGGAAAAGAAAGCAACTCCTACTCCCACAGAGAGGCTACCAGGCTCATGCGCCTCAGAGCAGCAGCCAGGGTTTCTCTTAGCCTTCGGCTTGCAGGCACTGTTCAGGGAGGTGGTGGCGCTGAGCATGGACATGAACTGCGGGCTGTCACCACACTGGTTCAGCAGGACAGGTTGAGGTGAGAAGGCAGCTCTGCGGGCACTGCAGGAGTGCCATGCCCCATGTGAATGTCACATGTCACCCTAATCCGTTGGATTTATTCTCTGTGCACAGCAGTGTCTTCACTTTTCACCCTGCAAGACAAAGGAGACAAAGGAAAAGCACCTCAGATGCTTCTGGAGGTGAAGTGAATAAACGGCACAAACCACCTCTTGCTACTCAGGATGGTCCTGCAGGCTGTCAGGAACTGCCTGCAATGGACTGCAACATGGCACTCATTCCCTCCTGCCCTCCACACCAGCAGTGCTGCAGGGGCTCCCAATGGGTGCCCTGCCCCTAGCCCATGTCAGGCCAGGCAGCAAGCAGGAACCCCTAGCTGGGGCAGCTACTGCTGAGCACCACTGGCTGGGGTGGACCCCAGCCCCTCAGGGGCCCCTCTGATCTCATGTGGAGTCCCATGGGACTGTGCTCCAGAGGCCAAGCAGGCATCTCAGTGGGTGCTGGGCTTTACACCAAGGGGCTACACCAGCTTCTTCCACCATGCAACAGCTCCTATGCATTGACCACTGTGTGCCCAGCCCATGCAGCAGTTTTCCCATAGGAAAATGAGAGCATCAACAAGCTCGCTTCTCAGGGCCAGCCACAGCCTTCCTAACACCGCAAAAGTGCTGCGCTGCTGAAGGCAGGAAATGCAGTGTGTTGCAGATCCACACCCACCATCCGCCTCTGGAAACCGTGGATGCTGTCAGGTGTCCCCTGGTACCGGCTGTGGCCGAGCAGCCTCAGGGGATGGCGCTGGTGACGCTGCCCTCCGGGGAGGGGGAATTTTGGAAATGTAAGCAAATGAGAGATGCTTTGAAGAATTTGACGCCTATCTCAAGTAGTTACTTGCAGTTCTCAAGTAATCTGCTAGATGGCATAATGCTATAACAATAATAATGATAATAACCATAATGATAACTATGCACGGGTTGATTTTAATTGATCCAAACTCCAGAAATGATTTGTCAAATAATTTAAGCAGGCCTTCACATATTTCACTGCACATGTACGTACCTATTCCCTTTTGTTGAGCATTTAGTCAAACACTGATGAAGTGCTCTTCACAACCTTGGAATTTCTCTTCTTTCTGGCAAAGGACATGATACATGACATAAGAAGCTATAGCAACGACACAGAGACCAACTTTCTTATTATGTCTGTGCCTGTACTCGAGCAACCCCAGCAACAAATTACAAGACAGCTTCTTGTTATTTGGCTGCTGTGCGTAAATAAAGAGCAAAGCATTACTCATGCATAATAGCTTTTATATGCTGTAGGCTCTTCAGCTCTCAGAGCCTGAGTAACCAAATCAAAGGGAAAATTATGTTGCAAGAGTGGGGCTCCTGCACTGCACACCCTGGCCGGGAAACCTGCAGGGGTTCGGGTGCTCCTGGAGCGTGAGGCCCGACAGTGGCCTTGAGATTTTTACCGTTTTGGGAGGTTTTGAGCTGCGGGCTCCAACACACACACACCCCGGGCCCCGCTGCTCTCTCCATCCTCCCCGCCTCGGCAGCGTGGCCATGGGTACGGCTCCCGTGGGGAGGGAGCCGGACAGCAGGGACGGGGGATCGCGCTCATCGCGGGCCGGGACCCCGCAGCGCCCTGCTCCCAGGTCCGGGGCGCAGCTGCCGGTGCTCCCGCTGGGGGCCGCGCTCCGCGGGGCCGGCGGGAGAGGAAAGATGAGGGGGCCGGGTTGGCACCGCCCCGTGCCCGCCCCCAGCCCGCCCCACGGCGCGCCGGGGCCGGGGCCGGGGCGCCGCGGCGGGCGGCGCAGACCGGTGGCGGCGGGCGGGCGGCGAGCAGCGTGCCGCCGGCTCGGCGGGCCGCGGGCAGCGGGCGCTCCGCCCTCGGTGCGCGGGGCCTCCCCTCTCCGCGCCCGCGGAGCGCCGGCGCCCGCCTATATCTACGACCGCGGCGGCCCGCCGCCCGCAAGGATGTGAGGCGGGCGGGCAGCCCAGCCGCCGCCGCCGTGGCATGCCCCCCAGCGCCCGGAGCCGTCGGCGCGGCGCCTAGCCGCGGCTCCGCGGGGCGATGCTGCCCTGGAAGCGGAGCAAGGTGGAGCTGGTGGCAGGCGAGGCGCGGCGGCAGAGCAAGCCCAAGGGGTACGCGGTGAGCGTGCACTACTCGGCGCTCACCTCCCTGGCCCGCGCCTGCCCCGAGAGCGCCCTGCACCGTGTGGGCAGCATGTTCCGCTCCAAGCGGCGGAAATTCCGCGTGACCAGCGAGGACCCCACGTACACTGTGCTCTACCTGGGCAACGCCACCACCATCCAGTCCAAAGGCGAGGGCTGCACCGACCTGGCCGTCTGCAAGATCTGGAGCAAGAGCGAGGCGGGCCGGCAGGGTACCAAGATGAAGCTGACCATCAGCGCGCAGGGTATCCGCATGGCCCACGCCGAGGACAAGGGGCTGCGCCGGCCAGGCCACCTCTACCTGCTGCACCGGGTCACCTATTGCGTGGCCGACCCGCGCCTGCCGCGCGTCTTCGCCTGGATCTACCGCCACGAGCTGAAGCACAAGGCGGTGATGCTGCGGTGCCATGCCGTTCTGGTCTCTAAGCCCGAGAAGGCGAAGGCCATGGCCCTGCTGCTCTACCAGACCTCGGCCACGGCGCTGGCCGAGTTTCGCCGGCTGAAGAAGCGGGACGACGCGCGGCACCAGCAGCAGCAGCTGGTGGGCGAGCAGAGCATCCCGCTGGTGCCGCTGCGCAAGCTGCTCAACGGGCAGTGCTGCTACAAGCCGCCGGTGGAGCGGAGCCGCAGCGCGCCCAAGCTAGGCTCCATCACGGAGGACCTGCTGGGCGAGGAGCAGGAGGAGCGGGCCATGCACTGCGACTGCGAGGACATCCTGGAGGCACTGGGCGAGCCCGAGGGCGAGCTGCTGCGCGCCGGCGCCTGTCGCGGCGAGGGCCAGGAGCTGGGCCAGCTCCTCCGCGACCTGGGCGAGCTCAGCCTGGGCAACGACCTGCGCTCGCTGCGCGCCGACCTCCGCGTCCGCCGGCTGCTCTCCGGCGAAAGCACGGGCAGCGAGTCCTCCCTGGAGAGCAACGGCCCGGACGGCGCCGCACCACCCTGCAACGGCGCCGAGCAGCCGCCCCCCGGCGACCCCGAGACCGGATGAGCGCTCGGCCGCGCCGGGGGTCCGCGGGCCACTCCGGGAGTGCGCGGCGCCGCCGGGGCGCTTCGGGTTCTCTCCGGTCCTTCCGGGAGTGCACGGCCCCGCCGGGATGCACTGGGTCCCCTCTGGGAGTGCACGGCCCCGCCGGGCGCGCTGGGTCCCCTCCGGCCCCGCCGAGATTGCTTGGCCCCCCCGGCAGCTGACGGTCCTTCCGGGCTCCCCGCGGCGTCCCCGCGTACCGCCGCATCCCGGGCAGCGCCACGGGAGCCACCAGAGCCGGGCCCCAGCCCGCCGTGGCCCGAGGAAGGGAGGCTGCCGCGGGCTGTTTACCTCCGGCTCAGCCCTTGAAGATCTGCCAAATTCCTGGAATAGCTTTCCCCGGGGAGGGCGGCGGGAGGGAGGTGTTGCACCTTGTTTACAGTCAGAAATCTCACATCCGAGAGGGCCCCTCCGCCGTTTTCTCCATTAAAGTCACTCCATTGTGCTGTCGTGTCCGAGAGGTTTGCACTGTTGTGAAGGTTTTGGTTTTTTAATTATTGTTATTTCTAAGTTAGACCCTTTTTGGGGCCCCAGTCCTCTCCCCGGTCTCAGTGCTCTAGATCTTTTGCTGTGCAAAAGAAGACTCTACTTGTGGCTGTTCACCTGTACATAGGGAAATGTATGCAAATACATTTTGTTATTTTTAAGAACACCACCATTGCGATCTCCTCTGTTTGCACATACATGAAGAAAATAAAGATGACAGTAATTTAAAAGAAACTGGGGTCACTGTGGTGATCTGGCCTCTGTGTGTGCATTCCTGTAAGGAAATGCGGGGGGGGGGGGGGGGGAGGGAAGGAGGGAAGAGATCCCGTGGGATGTGTTGTAGCTGCAGGAGTTCACTGCACGGAAAGACCCTTGAAAACACTGATCACGATTCCTGAGCCAAATGGAAATCTTACACTGGGGAAACAGCACCGGGGACTTAAGGTCTCATGAGACACGGGGATGAGATTTTCTTTCTGCAGCCTTTAATGCTAGGGGCAGGAACGTGCGGGAAGCCTCGTGTTGGGGGCTCTGGCTGGATCGTAGGCTCAGCTTGAGCAGCCCTCACAGAGTCTGCATTCGTGCGCTGCTGCTGGAGCTGGTCTCTCCCAGCTCGCAGCGCCAGCCTGAGACAGTTTCACCCAGGGTAAGCAGTGAAGTTGATTAGCCACAGGACTGCCGCAGTATTTTTAGCTGTAAATCTGTTTGTAAGTGGCAGGCTCCCGGGGCAGTAGAGATGTTCCGGTTTCATTTGTCCCCGAGTAGAGGTATCTATTAAAGGGTAATTAATCAGGCATTTCTGATGTCTAAATGTTTTCCACTGTGCTGCAATGGGGTGAGTTGCAGGGATGTCAATGAAAAGCCCAACCAGCTGCCAGGGCCAGGCCGCACTCCTTGTGCAAGGAGCCAGCTTCCAAACTTGTAAATATCTCATTAAAACAGATTGCAAAATCTGCCACTGCACCAGGGAGAAGCTTCTACCATTTCCTCAGCATGAGTCAGTCTGAGGAGGACGGCACACTGGCGTGGTTTCCATGGGAAGGGGTAATGGCGAGAGGGGAGTCCCCATCCAAACAGACACCTTCCTGCCCAGGTCATGCTCAGCCCATAATGAGCAGGAAGATGCAGCAGGTGACTATGGCCACTACTGGATTTGTCACTGCTGAGACATGCCTCGCAGAAGTGCATCTTGCTGCTCCTTCTCAGGCAATGCTCCCTTTGCCTTTCCTGGGGAGAGAAGGGGCAGGTGATGAGGAGAAAATGAAACACCAAGGAGGCCTTGTCCTGCAGTGCTTTCCCCAGGGTGAGGGCTGCCAGGTTGCCTTGCTTACAGCGGGGGACCCTGGGGATCACAAGTGCCCTAGGTCTATGCCCAGGGCACTCTGTCACTGCCTGCTGTCTCCTGGGGTGGAGGGAGCACGTACTACTTGGAGCAGGGCAGTGATACCACACCCCAAGAGCAGGGCATGCAAGGGAATTCACAGGCTGGCTTGAGCTAACCCCAGTTGCTGAATGACTGGGAGGTGTTTGCTTTACATCCTCCGTGTGTGTGCTTTAAAGGTGGTTAATAGCATTAGCTCAGTCAATTCATTTCCTCTGTCCAGAAGAGCCATCGTGTCTGCAGCAGTAAGGAGAGAAGTTTTTGTTGCATTCAGGAGCTGAAAGCATGATTTCCTGAGCAGCACCCAAAGCAGCCAGGGCCTGAAGCATTTCTACTTGAAGCCATTAGCAGGGTTACTATGTAGTTTCCTTAGACACCTGTACAGATCATTAGCTGCAAATGTAGGCTCCAAATCTTTTGTGCCTGAGATATTTTGGTATTAGAGCCACTGGAAAAAAACACCATACAGATATCTGCAGTGCTAGTGCAAGGTTATTATGTGTGCTTAACTGCCATGGCCTCTCCGCAGCAAGATGCATGGGCCTGCAAATGAGTGCATGTGCATGGGAGGAGAAAAAAGGTCATATTTTCTGCATGGCAAGTTTAAGGAGCATCTTCCAGGATAAAGAGAGGAGGAGAGAGGGAGACCTTCTCTGCAATAGGTTTGAGTGAAGGGCTGAGCTGCTAATGATTTTCTTTGGAAACAAGTAGCTTCTTGCCAAGCTGAAAAGCCTGCTGCTGGCTGATGGGGAGGCAGCCCAGGAGAAGCACAGGGCTTTGGAAATGGCTTCTCGTGGGGTACACAGGCTCTGCTGACTGCTGCAATGCCGTTCTTGTCTCAGGCACTGCTCCCATCAGTAGAGGACAGATTGTTCTGTGGTCTCTGCTGAGTGCTGGGGCTGCTCCCAGCAGACAAGGTGCAGCGTTCCCCTAGGCATGGTCTGTCCCCTGCCCAGGCTGTAGGCAGACGTGCAGAGTCCCCTGTCCATCAGGCTCCATCCATCAGTGCTAAGTCAGCTTTACAGCTGGTGGTGGTGAATCAGTCCCTGACACAGCCGAGGCCCGTGGGCTGCGCAAAGAGCAGCACAGCCCCTGGAACTGCTCTGCGACAGCCAGCAGCCCCATCCCGCTGCCACTTCCCGAGGATGGGCATGCAAAGGGAGAGCAAAGGCAACCTGATTGCTCTGCCGGTGGGTTTGGACTGTGTGGGGAAGTCAGATGTGGGGAGCAGATGTTTGCAGAATTACATGTCAAGCATTGCTATCTGCCACTGCTGCAAATCACTGCTCTGCTCACTGACGCATCAGTCAGGGCTCGGTGTGCCACAGTCCTTTCTGGGCTCGGGCAGCCCTTACAGCATGGTAAGATTGAACGCTGAGCTTCACACAGGTCTGATCTAGCAGGCAGCATGTGATGAATTGGCCAGAAAATACCCATAACAAATGATATAACACCAGGAAAGGCAATGATCCTGCTCTACAGGCTTCAGCTTCTGGTCTCAATCTGGCACATAAGACTGATGCTTTGGCAGGGCAGCTTAGGTGCTGCACCAGGTGCCTGAGATTTCCCAAGCATGTCATGGCTAAATAGAGCATGTGATTATTCCAGGCAATAGTGATGATTTCCAGAATATGAAGAGATTAAGGGAAAAAGAGCACTTATTGCTAATACTGTTTGTTCACTTTGTGTATTTGCTGGTGTACTAGAGACCTGCTCCTGTACATAGGTAATGAGGCTGGGGGGGGACACAAATGTGGAAGTGTTCGCAGGATCCCACGTGCAGCTTCTTGTTTTGATCTTAGCATGCCCTTCTCCTGTCCTCACATCTTCCTCAGCCACAACAGGAAAAAATATCATTGACAACCAGAAAAATTAGCCAGTCATCAAGTGGAGTGAGCCAGGACATGGAGTGACTTTTAGCCCAGACTGCAGGACTGATTTAGACCCAGAATTATTTGCAGCTCAGTTTGGAGACATGCCCTGCATGGGGCACATCCAGTTTGCTGGGCCAGGGGCAATGCTGCAGGAGCTGCTGAGGGCTGCGTTGGGCTTCTAGGTGTGAGGTCTGGTCGCATGTCACCAGGTCAGTGGTGAAACCTTCTTGTTTTTGTGGTCTACAGGCAATAATACCCAGTACTGACTTACGGCTCCAGCCCCTAGGGCGGTTCCAAGTCACCTTCAGCACATACGCTGCAACTCATGCAGGAAGGTGTCAGGATTTCCTCCTTGGCGGTGTGTTGGAGAAGAGCAGCTGACCTGTCCCACTGCTGTTAGTCATCCCTAAGACACCACAACTGCCCCATTTCCTAGTTCTTGGCCGTCACACCATATCCCCTATTAGTGGGGAAACACCCTAAATTTCAGCCTGCAAATTAGGTGCAGGGCAGGTCTCCTTCCTACCTGCAAACCACCCAAGGGGGTGTGGGTGACAGCACTGCACAGCCCCTGGTTTTCTTGGGCGAAGGTAACCAGGATCCCACTGGTGACTTGCAGTGCTGCAAGCAATACACAGTGCTGGCCGGCTGTGCCTCACCTCCCACTTCTCCTGGAGCTGGGCAGAAAAAATCCCTGTATTTCCAAGGCCAGAAGCAGCCCCAGACCCCGCAGAGCTCACGTGCCATGAAGGCAGCTGCCCCTTCTCACCCCAGCCGCTGGTAGCAGCAGGGACTGTTTTCCCCAGCAGCTGGAGGGAGATGATGTGCGGGGACAGGAATGCGAGGGCAGGGAGGCAGCCAGGGCAGGGCATGGACAGCATGGGGTCCCAGAGGCCAAGCCAGGTCGGTTCATCTGCGGCGCTCAAAGTGCTACACAGATGAACCGACCTGGCCTGGCCTCCTGGGTTTTGCTTCTCTCACAGCTCCATCACCCACCTCAGGCAAGGTGACACCTCCAGCTTGCTGGCTAGTGGCTCACAGGGGGCTGTGTCCTCATTAATGCCCTGCAAGGTGCATGCTGGAGGGGAGAGGGGGGTAGGTGGAATTGGCTGCTGCTACGGCCCAGTGTGAAATCAAAGCTATGCATTCAAAGAACCATGACATTCCCCCTTGCCGGTGGGGGCTCTGCCCGGCGGGAGAGCTACAAAAACACATGGAGAAACAGTTATATAACGAAGGACATGGGCCCAATCCTGCCCTTGGCTCAACACTACAGCTCCGTAAGGAGCTGAGCTTCAGGCTGCAGCTGCCCAGCACCGTCCAGGATTCAGCCTTGGTCATTGCGCTCCGTGCTGCTGCTGAAGTGTGGAGGCAGCAGAATGGCTGCAAAACCCTTTTTCCCAAGCTGGGAGGTGCCCTGTGTGCTCAGCCTTTGTAAGCCAGAGCCCGGCTCCCATCTGTGGGCTTAAAACAAGCACCATAGCAGGAGCTGGGCAAGGTCTGGGATGGAATAGCACAGAACTGCTGAAGGGCAGGGACTGTTTGGTGCAGGCATTTGGGCTTTCATGCTAGTGTCATTTATTTATCTCTGTCCCCGGTGCCCCAGACATGGTGGTGGCACATATGGGGACACATCATCTGTCCCCACACCCTGAACATGTCATCAGCTCTGTCCTGGGTTCAGCAGCAGCAGTCATTTTTTCTCCTTCTTGGTAGCTGGTGCAGCGCTGTGTTTTTGATTTTGGGCCTGGGAACAGCGCTGATAACACCAGTGTTTTCAGTTACTGCTTGGTGATGTTTAGGCTGGCCAAGGACTTTGTGAGTCTCATGCTCTGCCAGGGAGGAGGGGAAGCTGGGAGGAAGGAGAGACAGGACACCTGACCCAGACTGACCAAAGAGGTTATTCCATACCACAGCACGTCATGTCCGGTAGGTAGAAACAGAGAGCAGAGACCTGGAATGATGGTGGGGATGCACGGTGGGGGGTGCAGTGCTTACGTGGGCTTGATATTGGGTGGTGAGAAATTGTATTCTTTTCCTTTGTGTTTTCTCTTGTCATTGTTATTATTGGTGGTAGCAGTAGTGGTTTGTGTTATACCTTAGTTACTAAACTGTTCTTATCTCAACCTGTGGGAGTTGCATTCTTTTCGATTCTCCTTCCCATCCCTCCAGGAGCGGAGGGAAGAAAGAGTGGGGAGTGAGTGAGAGAGCGGCTGTGTGAGTTTATAGACTTAAACCACAACAAACTCCATGGGAAGGACATGAGCTCTCCCCTGGTGAATTTGCCCCAGCAAAGGGCTGTTCTTATAGAGCTTCTCCCATGCTCTCCTGCTGCAAAATGGGGGGCAGCTGGGCAGCCTGCCTCTTGCAGCTGATCCTGTTGCCATCCCACACAGAGGGTGACATGCTCATCATCACGTCCAGATCTGTAAATACCTGTTCTTTGACATGGGTACTCTGAAGACCCCAGGGGATGCAAGCAGACGCTCTGGGATGGGACTCATCACTCTTCCCACGGCACTGTGAAGTTGCACACAGTCTGCTCGGACGCATAAGCAAGTTAGACTGTGACATTAATTAGAGCTGACAGCATTCCTGGGGGGACCTGACAGAGCAGCAGCATGAAGCCGTTGCTGCTGGGTCTGTGAGCAGAGCAGAGCTCTGCAGCAGGCTGGCCTGGGCATGCCATGGCCCTCAAGTCCTGCTACATTGAGCTCCTTGCTCATGCCAGCTCCAGAAATCATGGTGGCAGGTACACCCTCAGCCCCAAGGGACAGAAGATGTGGTGCCTGAATCCAACCCTGGCAGTTGCCTCCTGCTGAGCATCTGCCCAGCATCACTCTGCCCTTTCCAGCCAACCCTGCCCACAGCTGGGCACTGCCTTTTCCAGCCCTGCATGCTCCCCTCTGGCTCTTCCCTCCTGCTGTGGTCCCTGGACTGCTCCAGCCCTCAGGACTGCTGTCTGTCACAGCTCTTTTCCTATCCCAGTTTCATGCTGAGTAAGGGCTGCCAGTCACTGCTGTTTCAGCAAGTGCCAGCAAGAATTGCTTGCACTGGCACACAGTGTGAACAGCCCAAAGCTGTGAGAGCCCCTCCTCCTCTGGGCAGGGAACAGTTAAGGGAATTAGGATGAAAAGGTGATATAAATAATTTGGTAGCTCCTGTAGGAACATTGCGATTTAGCTTCGTTATCATAATTACATTTTCAGTATCTTTGCTAATAATTATGAAACAATAGAGCCAAAAGTGAATGCCTCTGCCTGCTTTCCCCACCAGTGACTTCTCATTCTGCTGCTTAAAACAGGTCCACAGGGACAGCAAAGGGGAGGGATGACAGATAGGGATGTGGTATTTCCCCAGTGCCTCATTCTGGGCATTGGGAAACCTCATTCCCCTCTGCCTGGCACAGGGATTTTAGCTTCAGCTCCAGGGTGAGCAATGAGATCATCTGAGAGCAGTCCGCTTTGGTGCGACATTTTCTCTTCCCCTTGAAGCACAGAACAGTCTGGAAATACTTGTTTCTGAGCAGGGAGACCTGCGCTTTCTCTGCCCATGCACGCTATGGTTGCTGATCATAGGGGCAGCTCCATCCATATCCACCATGGCCAAGGAGATGACACTGGTGCAAGCAGGGAGCCAGCCCAAAGCAGCTACTGGCAGGAACATTCATTAGCAATGGCTGATTAAAGCTGAGCATTAGTGATGCTGACTTAGGAACATGGACAGGACTGTGTTGCCCTGCAGCCTGCTTCTACATTTGCCTACACAGGAGGAAATGGAGGCTTCCCAGCAGGAGTGGCAGGTTCTGGGGTCCATGCACTGCCCACCACCTTCTCTGGGGTCCTAGGCAAGCCCAAACCAAGGGCAGCTTGCCAGGACCCCAGCAACAACAGGCACTGTGGCCAGGAGGCAAATGAGCCACTGGAAGATGCAGTTGCAGAGGGTAGGTATGTGCTGCATCTCCCCATCACGCACAGAACCCAGAGGAATGGCCAGGGCTATGGGAGGCCTTTCTCCATCCCACCATCCACTTTCAGCTGGGAAGTAGCCTGACCTCCCTGGAGGGATCCCCAGTGTAGGAACATACAGGCTCCTGCCCTACTGTGCCGTGGCTCAGCAGCAGCAACAATACCCCATGTCCATGTCCTGCATCCACAATACCTCTGCACATCCACCTATGATCAGTGCAGGGCTGGGACAGGTCTGTGTGCTCAAACTGCCCCAGGGGCAGTCTGCCACTGTCCCTGCCGGTGACACTGTCCCATCCTGCCTCCCACCTGCCACACTCCTCCAGCAAGTTGTGGGATGAGATCTGAGCTGCTTGTCTTCAGTGATGCGCTGATCTAATTTTACATTCTTAAGCAATGTCCAGGCTTGTCTTGTAATGCAAAGGCTCAGCATGGCAAGGAGGGGAGTCCCTGCACCAACACAGCAGTTATCCCCATATGACTGCTGCAAAAAGCCTCTGGCTCCAGTGCTGGCTGGAGTGAGATCTCAGCAGGTTCCTAGCAGAGCATACAGTGTGCTACAGCAGTGCAGGAAACCCTAAGGTCCACCAAGATCTGCTGGAGCTGGCAGCCAGGAGGTACACAGCCATTGCTAGGAAAGGCCACCAAAGATCTGCCTTCTCCCCTTTTGGACTCCCAGCCCAGCACCACAGAGACCTCTCAATTACTGCTGCTTTGAAGTGAGCTGAACCCAGCTGCCTCTGCCTGGCTTTCGCTGCTCTTACTGAAGAGAGAAACACCAAGGAAACCAGACCCTCCAGGCTGCAGCCAGTGAGCGAAGCGGAAGAGCAAGGACCGCTGCAGATGGGGTATTGCCAGGATCTGCTGCACAGCAGTAGAAGGTCTGCAAATCCTTACTGCACCTGTGGGCTAACCCAGATTTGGGGTTCATCAGCCAGGCCATAGATGGTTGTTAGTTCTGCTCCCCAGTTTGGGCTACCAGGACTCAAGAAGTGACCTGACCTCAGGTGCCCTCTATGGCCACACATCACTCCAGTGCCTGTGAAAGTGTCTCCTTGAAAACTTACACCTCTGCTTCCCCACGGTACCTTTGTGAGTAACACTGAGCAGAAAGCTATTTCAGGACCTAACATGACTCTCCCTGATGTCAAGTCCAATTAGTTACATCCTGCAAGGGAAAAAAGTCCCCTAAAGCCAGCCCTGGTGGGACAATGACATTAAGACATCACAGGTGCTCATCTGGATTCCCCAAACATACCAGGAGGTAAATATTGCCCTGGGAAAGTGACAGGAGGGGGTGGCTGCTATCTTTTGCCCTGAGGTCTCCTGGGGAGACCCACTCCTGCACCAGCCATCCCTTCTCTTTTGTAACCTGGTCTTCCTCTGATCTGCCCCTGAACAGGCAGTGGCAGGATTCACCTGCCTGCAGCAGAACTAAAGCAGGGACCAGTCTGACCTCATCTTGATGGGCTTGACTCAAGCTTTACCCCCACACTGCGGTCCATCACATCTCACTGTAGTTTTTCAAGGAAATATCCATTGAAAAAAAAAATCTTAAAAAAATTAGTCAAAATAGTGAGAGACAGAGAATTTCAGGCATTTCGTGTTCTCATTGTCTTCCCCCACAATGGCATTATCCTTCTCTAAATAGACACTGAGCTGAAGACATAACAACGCTCTACTTCCCCCCAGATAGCTTGAGTGAAACAAATGCAGGAAGTTTGGGGGGTCGGAGCAGAGCTGTGGCCAGCCAGGAGCCTGGGCACCCCAATGGGCTCCCTGGGGCCACTGGGGCTTCAAGGGGCTGACAACTGAGCTGCAGTGAGCCAAGGCCCTCTGCAAAATGAGGGTGCTGCCCTTGCATGGCCAAAGAGCTCAAATGGGGGCCTGGGCCTCGGTCCCCGTGCTGCCCCCCATCCCTGGGGAAGCACCAGTGGGGCAGCCCTAAAGCAGGGGAAAGGTGGCAGCAGAAACGCAGACCCCACATCCTAGTGTGGCTTGGTCCTAAAAGCTAGCAGTGGCAGGCTGGTGGCAGCCCACCCTGAAGCACCACTGTCCTGAATAGCAACAGTGCCAGCTCCTGCTGTGGGATGATGGGGAGGAAACTGGTGTCCACCGGTTCAGTGCAGCCAGTCTTTTTTCCTGGCACCAGTAACTGTCCTGTTCCAGTTTTGGGAGCTGTGCTCCTCCTGCTGTGCCATGCATGGGGTGATGGGGATACCCCAAGCTGCAAGTAGCCACTGCAGGGAGTTGCTTCATCTTCCAAGGTTTGTGGTTCCCCATAACAGCTGCGTGCCATGGGGAGTGTCACCTCCTGTCCTCCATCCCGAAGCAGGGGTGACATTCCCCATTCCGGGGTGGTGCTGAGCCCCTGCCAAGCAGCTTCGGCTGTGCTGGGACCCTCAGCAGGAGCTGTTTCACCAGGCTTTCACACACAAGGGCAGAGCCCCCAGCATGAGCCACACTGAGACAGACAGGGTTTAACCCCAGGGAGAGGCAGCCTAAAGCTGGAGGGCTGGTGCCCGAGGCAGGGCTGTGTGGGCCCCTTTGGCAAGTGTCTTTGTCAGGGTATGGATCTAGCGCAAGGCATGGAAAGGCTGCTGCTGGCAGTTGCAACACTTAAGCAACTTTTCTCAATCATCTGTAATGGCAGAACCAGCAGTAAGTCACTCGGAAGTGCAGTGAGACTTTCCCTCCCCAAGGAATACTGTTAACTGAAACCAAAGCGCAGAGGCAGGGAAATTGCTCGATGAAGTGGTTTGGTAATTGTGAAAAAGAAGAACTTGTTTTCTTTGTCTTGCAACAGCAAATTGCACAACGTGACCTGCAGCAGCTTCAGCTCGGCAGGTTTTTAAGAAGAGGCTATGGGGTGATTTAAAACTCAGCCTGGGAGGAGGAAAATGATCCCAAGACTGTTATGGACCATATCGCATAAGGAACGTAGCTGTGGGTGATTGAGATGGCAGTGATTGTGCTTGCTTTGCCACACAGGTGCCATCCTCTCCCCATTTGGGGGGCAGCTAGGAAAGGAGTTGGCTCAGCCCCAGGGCTTGTCTGTGTTCCCAGGGGTAAGATAAGCATAAGGGCCCACCTACAAGACATGCATTAAGCAAGAGGAGCTTTTAAGAGCTCCGTTTCCTGGGTTGCCATAAGAACCATTATGGTGATGATGACTTTTAGCAGTGTATCTATAGTATCTATAAAAGTATCTAGAAGTATCTATAAAGGTACTTCCTGACAAGATGAAGGGGTGCTCTTGCAGCTCAGGGCAGAAGGAAAACAAAAGCCACGAGGCCAGCTCAGTTTGGAGCGTTTTGGTGTTACTCCTATGTACCCCAGGCCCAGATAAGAGCTGGATGTGCTAGGTGCAGGATGAAAAAGAAGAAGAAGAGTTAGAAAATAGTAGTGCTGAGAGGAGCTGGCAGCAGAGAACAGGACAAGCCCTGGCTAGGAAAGCAAACCCTAACAGAGGTCCCTCTCCTCCCCTCCTGCATCCTTCTCTCCCCATGTGCTGCTGGCCCATCCTGGCTTTGACATTCAGATGTGAATGGGAATGTTCCAGTGTGAGGCAAAAGCCACGGGTACTGTATATTTAATTCAACTCAAAAAAGGCTACTGGGTGTTAAAAGGGAAATGAAAACAATATAACCCCACAAAATCCTTCCAGCTCTGTGTTGTCCCAGTTTTAAATGGTAAAATCTGTACTTTGTTCTCAGCTGTTGTTGCAAAATTGAACCGCTTTCAGCCTCTTACCTTACTTAACAACAAGCTACCTTAATGCGGAGCTGCTGGGTGCACCATGGAATGAAAGCTCTTGCTTGGCCTAGAAACCTGATGTGTGTGAACATCACTGAAAAGCACTGAAGGAGCCCAGGCTTTGAAGTGAGTGAAGTCAAAAGCAAGTGAGCCCCCAAAGAGCAGCTGGTATATGCTGTTCCCAGGCCAATGAGTGCACCTCCAGCTGAGAGATATGCTGCACCTCACAGCCCCTAGTGCCTTCCCAATAACCACCATGGGCTAGAAATAACCCAGTGCTGGATGATGCTCCTAAGGGGCTGGTGGATGTTGCTGACTTCATGCAGCAGCCCAGCAGCTGCATCCCACCTGGCCTCACTGCCCCTGGGCTCAAGGACCTGCAGCACCGATGTCTGATGAGCACTGAGCTTTGGTTGCCTGGCTAGGCAAGCAGTTCCTCTCCTGGGACAGAGGGACAGCATCTCTGGTCCTGCAAATGTTGCAGGTGCATTGGCCTCCCTGGAGGCTGTGCCTCCAGGACCAAGTCCAGCATGCGCAGCTGCCAAGATAGTGTTTCCATTTCTCTTTGGAGATGTGCCCCTGAGAAGGGACCAAGCTCAGGTTGGGAAAATGCCAGTGCTCAGCAGGGGCATCCCAGTACTGCTGGCTGGTGCCCTCCCAGTGGCACTGAATCCTGCTCTGCTGGACTCTGCTGGGCCAGGGATGCTCCAGCAGTGAGACCAAGGTCACTCCAGCCCCATCCCCAGCCCTCTACACACCCCTTTTGCTGCTGCCACTCCCCTGAGCTGGCCGTGGGGTGGCTGCCCCCCAAACTCTCTGAGTCCTCCTGCACCCAGCACCGGGCAGCTGCTAGAGAAGCTGTGGCCCCTGCCAGGAGCAGGATGGCTGCTTGGCCCTGGACAGAGAACAGTGAATTGCAACCTGCAACTGAGTTCCTCATGCCCAGATGCATGCTTTCCCCTGCTCTGCAGAATCACAGTGCAAAGGCAAATTGCTGCTGCACTGCATTTCCCAAGAGGCCACTATTTATCAATGAACCAAGTGAGTCCTAGCCCATGTGAGCACTGTTCATAAGTGTTTCCACATGGAGCAAGCCACCAGCAGCCCTGGAGGATTGAAGTCAATAAAGCCATGTTCTTATCCATCCATCCACTCTCTACAGAGAAGGCAGGGATGCTTCTGCCGTCAGCAGGTAATGTAGAGAGGATAATTCACTTATCAAGTCATTTAGTACAATTCTTAGTTATTAATACTGTGCTTTCTGTTTCTTTTCAGCCTTGTGTAATCTCTCTCCTCCTCTGACTCATGCTATCCCTGATATTCCCAGTTCTGAGCTCTGCACTGCGCTGGCACTGCTTGTGAGATGCATGAGCTCCATAGATGTTTATGGTCTTGCAGAGGGGACCCTCTCCCCTTCCTCCTTCAGCACTAGACCCTGACCTGTCCTCTGCAGTGCAGCAGGAACAGCCTGGCCTCTATAACCTGCCCTAGCTCATGGCCCCAGGCTCCTGCAGCAGCACTGATTTGTCTGCAGTCACTCTATAGGGGAAGCAAAACTCCCTGGAGTCTGTTCATCTGTGTCCATCTTAAAGCACTAGAGTAAGGTGTTAGTCAGGCATAGCAGAAGGGCAACTTCTTATTTTTTTATGAATGAAACTAGAGTTATATTTGCAAAGTCACAAACTGCCTGACCCTTATCAGTTCTTGTTCATCCACAGTGTTACTCAAATACAGGGTTCCAGATAGCACCATGGGGACCTGATTTGCACACACAGGTCCCTGGAGACCCCAGAATATGAGGCCTATTGCATTGCTCCCGGAGACAGCGCAGGCGCAAGCAGCCTGGCTTCTGACCCAGGCTCCAGCCCCACAGCAGGGCTCCCTGCCTCAGCCTTTGGCTGAGGGGCCAAACGCCACCCGTTGGCTACTGGGGCCCGTTAACCCGTCTGTAGGCAGGGAACCACAACCTGCACCAGCCACCATGGCCAGAGCCAGTGGGACCTGCAGGGACGTGCATGGAGGCCTCCCACAGTAGGCCAATGCCACCCTGCATTGCCACCCCTTTCCTTGGCAGGGCCTGGAGGCAGAGAATTCTCTGCCTGGGGCAAGATGCCTGGAGCTGCCATACAGTGGCAGCCAGAGCCGCTTTAGGTAGCTGGCCATGGGCTGTGCTGGGCAACCAGGCTTCATGAGTTATTTATAAGCTACGGGAGGGAAGCAGCAATAAATAATACATTGGCACTCTCCTATTCTGCACGCATGTGGCTATAGATAAATATTTCATTCTCCCAAAGTACACATAGACACTTGTTGATAAATAAAAATTGGAAAATGTTCTATTGGATGGTTTTAAATGTGACTCTCAACTTGCATCCAAAGAACACAGTGTACCTTGTGTACAGCACAAAGATGCTAATTTCCCGCAGCAGAGCCTGGCTTAAATGTATCACTGCAGTGTACTGGGCACAGTGCCTAGTGTAACGTGCACACCCCAGAAGCATACGGCCCAGCAATCCCATCCACACCATTATTTTAACATCACTTTCATAACAACACTATTCAAGCAGCTTTTCTAATTATACCTTGTACTGACTGGGCTCAGGACGCAGCTGTCAGCTTTCTAAATACTAGCAGACAGAACCAGAAGACAGCATGCTTCCTCTTATAAGTGTCATTGGAGTTTGCAGTGTGCTTAGGCATTTCTGGCAGTGCTGTTTAATTAGGCAGTGATTTCTTCCATTGGAAAAGCAAGAGATACTGAGTGGGGTGTGGGCAAATCCATGTGTTCCACCAGCCCTGCCACTGTCATGGAGCCACCACATGCTTCTCCATGTGGCAGCTTTGGGGATGCTTGGACTCAGGGAGCTCCTGGCCTTGAAGGCATTTTCTAAGGCAATGCAGCCCTCTCCTTGGAGAGTGCAGGGAGTTGCCTGCCCTTGGTACTTGCTGCTCAAACCAGGGCCAGCATCCCCACTGCAGCATCAGCCTCCATCAGCCCAGCACCAGCAGCGAGGGAGGGTGAAGGGGTCACTTTTCCCCAGAACATGGGAGGATGGGGTTCCTAGGACAGGTTACTGTCAACCGGCCCTGAACACAGCATTGGAAGTGGAATGATTTAGCGGGGTCGCTGTTGAACTTGGCCTTCACCGAAAAGGCCATGAGCTGCACAGCACCACTGCCCCTGCGCCAGCCGGCAGCACAGCCAGTCTGCACAGAGCAGCCAGCCCCAGCCAGCAGCATGCACACTACCAAGTGCCAATTCGCTGTTCCTGGCCTGGTAGGCGCCGACGTAGCACACTGACATATTTGGACATTTTCCAGTGGCTGGTTCTGACTGCACCGACTCGGAATTTTTTTGAGTAACCCCTTTTCTGTTCCATGCCCAGTTAGTTATCAATAACTGGGTGCTGTGCCATGCTGGCTCCTGTCCCAGTGGCATGCAGACAGCTCCCAGCGCTCTCCACGCTGTGCTTCATGCCACCACCCAGAGCAACACCATGGGATTTTCCACCTGGAAATCCCAGGGACTGAGCCAGGCTGCAGCAGCAAAGTTTGGTGGGGAGACTTTGATCGTTGGCCAGGGCTCATCCCCATCAGCCATCCCAAGCAGTGGAGTGCCGCACATCAAAGGGCAAAGAGGAGTAACTGCTGCTGAGCACAGCAAGGCTCCATGCCATGAGAGACTGCAACAGGCCCCCAGGAAAGGCAAGGCACAAGGAGCCACTGCCCCAGGGAGGGGAAGGTCCAAGCAGCTGCAGGGCAGATCCAAGCTCAAGGAGAAAAAGCCAGGTAAGAAGTTCCAGGAAGCAGAGCGAAGCAGCTGTGGTGGGAGAAGCCAGGAAGGAGGCTGGCACTGTGTCTCCAGGAGCTTGTCTTGTGCTCCTGCAGGCACAAGACACCAAGCCACTGGGGTCTGACTTCAGCACCCTTCTCATCCTCCCCATCCACAGGGAGGTCCTGGAGGGAGCAGAACTATCCCAAGGTTTTGGAGCTGCATAGCCAAGGTGACACACACACCTGTCAGTATGCCAGGGGATGCACAAAGGGCCCCAGAGCACATGGTGGTGCAGGATCACACCGTGCAAAACATGGCAGGCAATGGGGAGAAGCACTTTGATGTCATGTCAGCCAGCTGGAATTACAGCCTTGCCAGCTCTTCCTTGGTGGGAATCTCTATTGCTGTGAGAAGGTTTTGGGACAGGAGAGCACCACATTGATGGTGCCAGGGGCCACACTGCTTCCCTGCTCACCCTGGGCATGCACTGCCAGCCCAAATCATGCTGCATCTTCATCGCCTTCTCCCCCTGGCTGGATGGCATCACTGCCATCTGCCAGAAGTGGTTCATTTTCCCTCTCCTCCTCCTTAGCAAAGCTGTTTGTTCTGCAGCACCTTTTGCTTTCCCCCGATCTGGTACTTGCATGAAGCACACAAAGAATTTTGTTAAGCCCAAGCAGTCTGAAACCACAGTACATTTATCTCTAACGTAGGAAGTGCAGGAATTGTTTTTCTAGTTTGAGCTAATCCATATGCTGCAGGTCCCCACTTTTTCCAGCCCTATTAAGACACATTCAGGCTGTATTATATGGCAAGAAACAAGTTCAGAAGGAAGATACATCACTCCTCTGCCTCATCTCATTCTTTAATACTGGTTTATCGCCCTGAATAAACTGAAATAGTTGTGCAGAAAATTGCTCCATCCGCATCATGGCCATGAGGAATTTCTGCTCCGAGTAACCGATTGTCACCAGTGGCCAGACCCACCCTTTACAGCAGTTTCCTGGGAGCATCAGGCAGTGTGAGGGTACTGAAGGGGCCAGGGGCTTTACCCCCCAGGGCAGCAGAGCAGGACCTCACAATGGGCCTGTCCCACCGACCCAGAGCAGGACACTGGGGGCAGCCCCAACACCAGGCAACCCCATGGCTGAGGTCAAGGTGGGAAGCCCACCTGTAGGTCTGGACCAGAGAGGCTCATGGCCAGGCAGGTACAGCATCTGGGTGCTCTTCTGTTCCCCGCTGCTCTGGAAAGCAATGCCATCACAGGGGTGGGGTGAGAGCAAAAGCACCATCTCCTCAAAATACATGCCTCTTCGTGCTGGTGTTTGCAGACTGAGCAGGCAGGGCAGGCTCTGAGCAGTGCCCAAGCCTTGGGCTTTGCTCCCTGCAGGACACTGACCCCATGTCCTGTCTTTGCCGGTCCCAGTGTGCTGGTCTGGCAGGGACAGGCACAGGCAGGGCACAAGGACAAGTAGCTGAAATGTCCTACATAACAGTGCAAGGGAGGAGAGCCTCCGCCCCAAGGACATTTGTGCTGCCTGTGTCAACCAGAAAGGGAATAAAAATAGTGTCTATTGTAGTGCGCAGGCAGCAGGCTGTGCAGGGTTGTGTAACGGTGCCAGCCAGTGTTACATGCGGTTACAACGGTGACATGAGAGCTCAGCCTCCCCCAGGGATGGTGGGACTGCTGCAGGGATGTGGGTCACCCAGGCACAGCTCAACAGGGGGCCAGGCAGCAGCAGTCCCCAAGGTAGAGGAGGGGTGTCACAGCCACTGTCCTTATGGATCCCAGCCTGACACCCCAAGCCCCAGCCTGCGGCTGACATCCTTTGCTGCCAAACTGCCAGGGGAAGCTGGCTCCATCCTCTACCACCTGCCTGCATCCCCCCAGCCTGCCCTTCCCTGGAGCAGCCCAGCTCCCTCAGCAGCTCCTCCAGCTGCGACCAGCATGCCAGGTCTCCTCGGAATGCTCTCCAGTTCCCTTGCCTCCTCCTGAGCCAGAGAGGCCAAAGCCAGCCAGGAACAGCATCAGCAGCTGCCCAGGAGAAGAGACACTCGCTCCCCACTGCACCCTGCGCTGCACAGGGACATTTTCCCCTTGTGCTTGTCTGCAAAACTGTGAGAGCATGAAGGGAAAAAGCATTGACCCCTCTCCAGCAGCCAGCATGGCACTGGCAGGAGCCAGGTGGGTTGGACCTGCGGCTGTGCCAGGGCAGCTGTGCTTATGTGTTCTCCCTGCAAGCTGTCACTGTGCCCGATTTTGCAGCTGGTGTGCTGCAATACTTTGTCAATTGGCTTGCAGATTGCTTTACGATACCATGGTCCCGCCAAGTGTTTTAGCAAAACCTGGATTCTACTTTTTGGATGGATTAAACACAGCATCAGCAGGAGCTGGTCTCTGGCAAGACACGGATGCAGAGTAAGTGGGTCAGGGGAGAGGTTTTTCAGACACCAGCCAGAGCCAAGGGCTGTGTGCCTGTGAGAGATGATGCCCAGCACTCAGCTTCCCTTGCAGAGAGGCTCAGAAATCACTTGCAGACGTGGCTCAGCACAGGCAAGCACCAACCACTCAGGTATGTGTGGGTTTTGATGTACCACTATGTCTTAACCTGACCATACACAGTCGCTGGTGTCAGTGGTGTCAGGCAAGTCCCGAAAAGGGTGCAAGGTAGGTCGGCATGACTGTCACATCCAGCGAGCATCTACCTGACCTGCACTAGGGACACTGGAGGGGTGAGCACAGACATCTGCAATACAAGGGGGGCTCACCACACCACCCCCACCCTGCAAAGCACAGCTTGGCATGATTCTTCACTACCTGCAAAGCACAGCTTGGCCTGATTCTCCCCTCTGGCTCCTCTGCTCTCCTTAGTGTTGGGGGAAAGCAAAGAGCTCAGGTAATAAAAGCAGAAACACCAGTACCTGCCTACACAGAGCATCTTAAACACACCTTCACCTGTGGCAAAGAACCCACCAAAAGCCAGCACCAGGGTGGTCAGTGCTTTGCGCATGCTCTCTCCCTAAAGCAAGCTAGGTTTTTAGTGGGAAACAGGGATTGCACCAAGAGAAAATAAATGGCATATTCTGGGTGGGCAGTGTCCCTGTTTCTCACTGCCTCACCCCACCCTTGGGTGCACACAAGAGCAGACCCAGCCAGAGGAGCATCACTACTAGAAGGGGTGGCTCAGGCCAGTATTTAAGCCATTTACCTCAGCAGCAATCCCCACCTTGCTGCTGTGTGACAGCCCTGGTCACAACTTCTCTTATAAAACACCAGGAGAGCATCGTGCTGTAAATATTTACTGTCCTCACCAGCACTTGAAATTTGTCCCTTCTTAACCTCTGTGTGGCTCTTTCCCTCCTTCTGGGGAGCATACAAATACCTTTAGAGTTGATAAGTCCTTTCTATGTCAACTTTCAGGTTTATTTATACAGCAAAATATCACTTTGTTATAATGCAAATGGAGGTATCCCTGGGAAGCAATCAAAGCAGAGAGGTTTGTTCACAGTATTTCGTGTCAGACAAGCTGGGATGAAAGGACTGGCTGGCAGGAGCTGCTGTCTACAAATGCCACCGCGCTTTTGCCATTCCTGTGCTGGTCGTGCTCATGCAGGCACATGGCTGGAGCTCTTCTCCATGGTGGCTCTGCAGATAACCTGCCTTCCCCTTCGCCCATCTGGCTACCTGGTGCCACCAGAACAGATTCCTACCACTGCAGCAGATGCCAGCACACTACATGCTGCCCATCCAGATCAGCAGCTGTTGGCATCTCCTGAGCACTGTGCAACCCTGTGCCCAGCAGCCGCCCAGCTCATTGCCCAACACCTAATCCTCCCCACAGCCTCATGCTCAGCCCTGTCTCCTCACCCTGCTCCTGCATCTCTATTGCCATTAGAAGAACAAAGCCAGCTGAGCAGCTCACTGTATCCCACACCAGATGAATAAGCAGGAGTACTGGAAAAGAGGTCCCCAGGAGGGGAAGCACAGGGCAGCACAGCAGGCAGTGGGAAGGAGGGACAGGAGGAGCAGCACCACCTGTAAAGGAGCTGGCACAAGAGGGCACAATGAATGTCAAGCAGCCACCACAAGCACCAGGCCACTGCCTGCTCCCAGGGAAAGGGATGGGGACCATGGCCATCACTCCCCAATGTGGGAGTGCCCAGCTCCCCTCTGGGTGCTGCAAGAACATGCTGGGGCTTGGGGACAGTATCCCCTCCCCAGAGGGACTGTCACCATGGGGACAGCCTGCAAGGCCAGGCATGTTAGCTGGTGTTGGTAAAGCAGGTAAGCTGGTTCTAGCTGGTAAAGCAGTCCTGGGCATGGGCAGATAGGAAGGGTTCTACCCTCTTTGTGAGCAGGGACATGGACAGGAGAGGCTGCTGGAGACTCACAAGCCACAGACCTCTTATGCCATTTGAAGACTGAATATTTGCAGTCTAAGAGGAAAGCCCCTGGCACAGCTAAATCCAACTGAAGCAATTGCGCTTAGATAAAGTCACTAGGTGCAAATGACTCATAATAAGGGAGTTTAGCCGGATGAATATTTCTGGAGTAATTGCAGCTTTGCCTGATGAGACAGACAAAATGGGTTTGCACTATCCCATTATACCATGAGCAGAGAGCTCAGTGAGAGTGCTCCTGGGCCAGTTTCTACCTCCAGATAAAAAGAGTGATTTCCCTGGGATCTGTTTGTCTCCGCTGTCCAGAGCCCACCACAGGAGTGCCAGCCAGGTCATCACCAGCAAGGGTCCCACGTGGGCAGCATCAAGTATCTAGCTAGAAGGGGTCCTGGGGCAACAGGCCATGTGCCCCTGCCCACTCCAAGGGGGCCACACACCCTGCACGAGATTGACCTGCTCCAAAGGCCCCTCCTAAAGGAAAACTCCAACAACCCAGAAATAATCAGCCCATTTTTAAAGGTTAGGAAGGCTGCCAGCAAATGATCCCCTGTGTTTCCTTCCCTCAAGCTTTTTCTCACCCTCTGCCTCTCCCCTGAGATAGCAAACCATGATACCACAGGTTTAATTAATGTTTTTGACTTCCAGCACAGGGACATGATTCCTCTTCTGTGCTTTTGCCAGAAGCCATCTTATCCTGCCAAGCAGGCAGGTAACCTGGGCAGGCAAGACTGGCTTCATACCTGCAGCTGCTAACACGGCAAAAGGTTGTGCCTTCGGGATCTGTGGGAGTGCTGGCAAGGCAGCAGATCCCCAGTGCTTGTGCTGAACAGCACGTGCTGGTGCTGGAAAAGCTGTGAGCTGAGGCAGGACCTCTGCTGGGAGGACAGGAAGAGCAGACACCCCCCGCACAGGGCCTGCCAGGCTGGGTTTCTCCCAGAAGATGCCCTTGTGCAGGGAGGGCAGTAGGCAAGGTGCCGGCCTTGGGAAGGGACACAGGAATCCAGCACAGGGGCACCTAAATAGCCCTGATGACAGCTGGCATGTTGCTGTCATCCAAAACTGTTTTGGGGCCTTTCTACTTTTGTCCAAGGTACTCAGACAGTGTAAAATTAGGTTTAGCCTTACTGCTAAAGAGAAGTGGTAACAGCATTCAGCTTAAAGGCTAAAGATGAAGCCATGTCTATTAATACACTGGCGCCTTCACCCTCCTGAGTGGGATTTCCAAGCCAGCCTGCTCCAGCGCAGCCGAGGACTCCCTGTTGCTCAAGAGCTGGCTTTAGCCACAATTCCCTTCTATGCAGAGTAGCAAGAGCACATGACACAGGAGGCTACTACTAATTACAGGGAGGACTTTTCCCCTCAGGTTGTTTAATTAGTGCTGATCAGCAGAGATGTGCCATTAAAGCCAAGGCAATCTCTGTAGGTCAGCATGGTCTGGAAGACCACTCAGCCCCGGGAAAGAGGCAGCAGTGGAGGCAGGAGTGAGTAGCTCATTACATTGGGTGCACTCAGCAGGCACAGGGGCAACAGGGGCTTCAGGTGCTTGGACACACCAGTGTCAAGTTGGGAAGGCAACCTGTGTTGGCTGTGGCAGGGAAGGGAAGAGGGCCCGATTGATGCACCATGCCATAGGTCTCGTTCCTTTGTGCAACGCATGTGCAGATGGGAAAGAGAAAGCTCAGACCTGCTCCCTTCCCAGTGGCACCCGCCCTGTCCTAGGTGGAGCAGTGGGGTAAGAGGAGGTGATGATCCGGTTTTTCCCAGTCCTGCCTGCATTCCCTTGTTACTGCACTTCAAGCTCTAGAAAACTATCACATGGACCATAGGATTTTTTTAAGTCTGTGAAAAAACGTACCTCTTACAGTGAGAAAAGAAGCCATGGACTGATAGTGTATCCTGGGAGCAAAGCCTTGCCTCTTCTCAGCCACAAATCGCCTAAGTGGGCTGTGACATTTCTGCTGTGCTTGTCATCCCCACGATGAGTGAAGCTCTGCTGCAAGCACCCCTGGTTCTGTAGGCTGCGCAAGTACTGCCTCTGGGATGTGCAGGCTGCTCCCTGCTTCTCTTATTTTGCTGCCCAGATCCCCAGGGTCCCTGGATTGCTACAGCCTCATGAAGCAGGAGATCAGCTAACCACCAGTGCCTCCATGCAGAACCAAGGATGGTTTTGCTTGTTGTGCCCCAAAGTGTGTTCCATGACATAACGCCTAATGCCCCACAACAACCACACCTCTTCTCCATGGACCCTCTGCTTCTGCAATGTCCACAAAAGCCCCATCTCACATCACCCTCAGCTGCCTCCTGCCCCAAAACTGCAGGAGGGGAGGGGAGGCTGCTGGTGCCCCAGCCAGTCTGTGCGCATGATGGGTGAGTGCTGGGCTCCTGCTTGCCTCTGCGGCCCCCAAAATGAAACATGCCAGGGGACATCCCTGGAAGGGGAGATGATCAGGCAGGCACCCATGATTGCATAACCCTTGTTTGCTTCAGAAACCAAGACAACAGCAGCCCTATTTCTGCTGTAAGAGATGACAGCAGGGATGTGGCTTACTGGAGTTGATGGGGAGTGGTGCCGAGGCAGTCGCCTGCTATTACTGGGAGAGAACAGCCCAGCAACAGCTGTGGCAGCGGAGCCATGCTCTGCAGGCTTGTACTAGCCAGGCTCAGTCCCTATGAATGCACCTTGGGGATGGCTGTGCTGAACCACAGCCCCTGCCTGCAAGGAGGGAGCTGTCAGCTCTTTCCAAAAGCATCCAGAACAGTAAATGCTGGGCTGTGCTGACAGCTCTGCTGCTCATTCACCCATCCCCACAGTGCTGCTGGTGGTGACTGTGGCAAGGCAGTAACTGGAAGTGCTAAACACAGCATGTGCTGCCCCCCCAGCCCACTTTACACCTCTGATGAGCAAAGGGCTAGGGGGACAACAGGTTTCTCCGTCCTACCAGCACATGGCCATGCCACACACACATGATGATGGGAACCATCAGCTGGGCTGGAGGGTGAAAGAGGGCAATTTATTAAACACTTGCCATGAAACGCTGTGGTTTCTGTGAAACCTGTGGCAGAGACCTGCTCACTTCCAGGCATGCAGCTCAAGCAATCAATGCACACCGACCTCGCTGCTCATGAGGCTTTTTGAGCAGTGAGCTCAGCCTGGCTTTGGCTGTTTGCTATCAGCTACTTAACCATTTCCCTGGCAGCATCAGAGGGGCACTGCCAAAGCTGTGACCAACAAAGACAGAGTCATGGACACTTGGGGCTATGCAATCTCTGGGCTGGGTCTCTGCTGCACTGCAGCTGGATTGTCTGCATCAGGCCAATGCAAGCCTTCAGGAGCATCCTTGGCCCTTGCTCCTGGTGGTACCCAACTCTTCCTGGGGACCTAACCCCACAGGTAAGATGACAGGCAGCAGCATCCACTCCCTTGCTCTCCATCCATCATCTGGTGGCTGTGCCAGGGGTGTCCTGGGGGAACCTGCTCCAGCCTCCCATCCTGGCTGGGCAGGGCAGCAGCAGAGCCAAGCCACTGAGCACAAATCCCATTAAATACTCCATGGCACTGAGCAGCAGCTCCAAGCCCTGAGCCTCCCAAAGGGCATAAGGCTGCTTAGGACACCCTAAGCTTTTCATGCAGATGAATACTTGGGGCCATCAAAAAGATCTTAAAAGCTTAAGGTAGGTAAATGTTTAAACTGCTTTAAGCCTCCAGTGTTGTAGCCAGGTCAGAGGGAAGTTCCCAGCTCAAAGCCTTCCCTGCATGGTTGCTCTCTGCCCCAGAAGACCCCCCTACATCCTCAGCTGTGTTTCTCCCATCCCTGTCTTCACCATCTCCTCAGACCACATCCACACAGCAAAGGGTTGGGCCGCCACGTCTCTCCTAGCACCGTATTTATTTTCTGTCTAGACACTAGTGGATTTGATATGCAGCTCCCTAAACCCCAGCCATGGCTTCTGCTCCCTCTCATCAGGAGAGCAATAAAACGAATGTTTTTTTGTGGGCAGTTACACACTTAATTCAAGTTCTACCACTGAAAAGCCTGAACGAAATTGCACAGAGCACAGTTGGTGCCCCAGGAGTGTTTTCATAAATAAATCTGGAGGTTTCAGTGGGATCTTTAATACACACTAAATTGGAGTCTGTCACAAACATGTCCTCTTGCTAAGAGACAGCAGAATATATATTGTCCACAACATCAGATCAATCCACACAGATTTTCCTCAAGTGGTTTCTCAGTGTCACTAATGACTCATTCCTTCTGGTTGCAGAGAACCGTATTTGAAGTAATGGGATACCGCAAATTACTTCACTTGCTTCCAAGATGCTGAAGCTGCCCTTAAGCTTAATAATGCAAGTTATTGCAGGTATCTGTTCTTCTTTCCTCTGAGGTGCCATGAGAAAAGCCTTGCTGCCTGCCTCCCTCCCAGGTCCTGTGCTCCTACATGTTAATTTTTTTGTGGGAACAAATCAAGTTCTTCGGTTCAGGCCATGCATCTGCCCTAGAGAGGTCCCTGGGTGCAGGGTGCTCATCAGCTGAGCTTCAGCCCTGCACCCACAGTCATTTCTTTCCCCAGACTCTGTTAACTCAGCAAGTGCCACCAGCATAACGTTTCCAGCCGTACTCACGGAGCACAAATACCATGTCCCTTCCCAGAGCTGCCTGCCCTGGAGCAGGGCTTGCTTTCAGACTCCTTTACCTTTAGGGATACTTATTCCTACAGCATTCACCTTCAGTTTGCTATTTAACTTTGCTGGGATACACATCGCCTGAAGCACAGGGGCATCGTAAAGCCAAAGCAAAGTAAATTACTGTTTTATTTTGACACAAGAAACATCACATCCAGCCAAGTGATTAGACACCTATACACATCCTTTTCAGCATCCTCCTCAGCCCAAGCCATCTTCCCACCATAGCATCCCATCCAGTGCACAGCACTTCTGCCACTCCTGCAGCCAGCTTGCTCCCAGTCTAAAGTGACATCACTAAAGACCCCTTCTGACCTTCCTAGCTTTTGCAAGGAGATGATACTACTATCAGCTGCGACCAGTGCTTCCTGTAAACACACTGCTCCCTATGAAGTTCAGCCTGGAAAGCACCCCAGCAGCCAGATCCCCAGCACGGCGCTGTGGGAGGGAGGGATGGCTGGCATGTGATGGATCACTACTTTCAGATCTGACAGGCATGGGAATCTACTGTTGGGTCTTTCATAGGTTTTATCTCCATGCAGAGCCATATAGAAAGAAAAGGCAGCCAAGCACTTTGATGTGGATCTGCACAGAGAGTTCCCAGCATTCGGGCAGTCAGCTCAGACTCCCCAGGTTACCAGAGGACTTTTGCTTCTTCCAGACCTCTGAGAAAACCTCACTGCAGCCCCAGGAACCTGGCATGGGTGAAAAATATATTTGGAGGGAGGAGTGGATTTCCATATGAAAGAGGGAATTGACTTGGGAAGAAATAGGAAGACTGCAGCATGATGTTAACATGAGAAGCACACTCATGAATATGGACTTGGTAGAAGAGCCGGTAAAAACCCTTTCCACACTTTGCTAATGCAGACCTATTTTGCATGCAGCACAAATGCTTGCATGCCCAAGCTCGGTACTGCACTGCCAGAGGGGCTCCAGGCCCTTCCAGCAAAGACCTGCAGCAGCATGCTCAGGAGGCTCCTGTGCTGCTGCCACAAGACTCAGACCCTGCAGATGTGGATACACCTGCAGGTCTCACACGAGAAGTGCTGCTTCTCATGACTTCCGCTGCTGGAATAGGAACAAGGGACCTGCAACATGCTGCTTACAACACCGCCTATTCCTCCTCTTCCTCTGTGTGAGACCATTCCCTAATTCACAGTCGCAGTCTGGGAGACCCTGGGACCCCAGCACAGCAAACAGTGGGAGGTAAGAGTTCCCCAAGGCTGAGGTACCTTTTGTGTTGAAGGAATTCTCACATGACTTTCCCAGTCTCTTTAAATAAAATCCAAGCCCAGGCCAGCAAATGGAATCCTTTACCATGGTGCTAAATTTCACACGTATTTCTGAACCTAAATAAAGCAACTAATTATGATGCTATAACTATGCAATTACATCATGAGGGACAGGAAGATACAGAGAGAACTTGTAAAAGAAGCCAGGCTTACTCAGCTTTTAATGTAGCAGAAATGTTCACTCAGGCATCCTTGGAATGAGATTTTTGAATTAAGGTTGATGATAGCCTGCAATAATAACCTCCATACCATCTACGAGGCTTTCATTCTATTGACTCCTGCATCTCAAGCAGGATGATAAATTCACCCAGTAGTGGTCAATTAGCACTTTTTCTTACAGCTGGTATTTTCTGCAGATACTATCTCCACAGTCCAGCCTGTGCTGGTGCCAAGAGCACTTGCAAAAAGCCTTTCTATTCAACTGCTTGTAATGACTGAGGAGCTTTGCTGCTCAGGAAGTTCTGGTCCCTGGGATGAAAATAAGTGGGATATGCCTTTATGTCTCACTACTCTGTGCTTTGATAGGTTTTCTTGTACAGAAATATCACCCAAGTGCTCAGCACACTGTTAGCCCCTGTCCTGGGTTCAGCCCTCTGGTCTCCGTGAGCTGGTTCAGCTTCATTTCTCTTCTCTAGGTTCAGACTCCCTCACATTTTTCAGGAATATCTTGATCCCCTGAACTGTCACTAACATCTTACACCTGGCTTGCCACCAAGTCTGTACCAGCATCACTGCAGGGGTAACAAGGACACATGCTGACAAGTGAAGCCACTGAGAGGCCTTGCTTCGTTGCACAGCCACCAGCACCCCAAGGACCCTCTTCTGTATAGTACCCTTGGAAGCTATTGTGAAAAAGAGAGAGAATGGCTCACTGTTGAGAGCTATGACAAAATAAGAAATACTCGGCAGAGGAGCAGCTGCTCTGGGTTGCAGAGAGGGGCTGCCTTGCTCAGGACTCCATCTCTCCCAGCATCCCAGCTCCAACTGTGGCACACAGCACATTCAAAGAAGGGTGCAAGTAGAGGCCAAGTTTAATGCTATGTCACAGGATGTGGAACCAGTACCAAGGGCTTGCAGGCCTGGGACTTCTTTGAACCAAGGCAATATCTTGTCTTTATAGCCTCCAGTGGCCAGCAGTGTCAACTGTCTGTCTGGCATTCAGCCCCAGTAAGGGACACCAACCAAGGTCCTTTTGCAAATGGTACAGCTCCCCCAGGAATGCAACCCCCATATAAGCAAGCAACACCATGGAGAGGCACAGAGAGGCTGAGGAAGGAAGGCAGATGTTTTCAGATAAGCTCTGGATGGGAGTTAAGCACAGCATGGACATTCCCAGCACACCAGCTCCAGGCACAGACCACAGCAGCCCATCTGCTCCTGGTGTTCCCAGGATGCTTCTCCAACCTCATGTACTGATTTGGGAAATGATCTGGTTCAGAAAAAAACACAAGTTCCATTTTCAGCTCATCTTCCCCAAGCAGGGACATTCTCTCCTGAAAGGGATACAAGGGGAGATGTAGCAGGGGGACCCTGCAGGGACTGAAAATTGCCTTAGCAGCAATGACTTGAAAGACCAGGGCCACAGGAGACAATAAGTGAGGAGCAGCAGAAAGCCACTGACCTCTCTCTGTGGTATACCACAGAGAGGAGGAACAGGGCAGACTGGTCCCTGGCACTGCTGTGGGAATGCAGACGTGACTCAAACAAAGCTTTGCCTAAATACTGTGTCTTGTCTATGGACAAGACAGGCTGCAGCAAAGAGCTTTTCTGATTTATACTCAGGACACAGGTACAATAAGCAATCTGGTAAATAAAATGAAATGCCAGTGGAAAAGGCTCAAGCTCTCAGGGAATTTTCCCCTTAGGAAGAGCCAATTCTTCAACAGTCAGACATCTAAGGTGCCCTAAATTCCTTAAACTAGACTCATAACTGGAAAATGCAATGGTGGCTATCATCTCTGCAGTGACAAAGCAGAAAATTCAAGTCCTGATTCCCCTGGCCCCTTCCCCTGCCTGGTATTTTTCCATGGCCTGGTTACCCTTTGGACACATCCCAAGTTCCTTCCTGTGGTGGTCTCTGAAATGCATTTAAATCAGGAAATTACCCTGCCTGTTTTTCTCCATAGATTACATGTGTCCAGGCTGACAAATCACAGGAGGACTGGATGTCAACCATGATTTAACTCTTCATATCCAGGACCATGAACAACCCTGCCCTCTCAGCTCCACAGCACAACGTGTGCCAAGGCCACAACTTCCAGGAGAAGCTCATCTCAGTTACACTTTGCTGGATCCTCCCTGACTCCAGTTCATCACTCCTTGGACTGCTCACAGCACTCAGGATGTGTGCACACAGTGGTTTTATGCAGGTATATGCTCTACTGCACAGTGGCAGCTGATGCACAGAGAAACACATGGATGCTAATGGCATGCAGGGTCCTGCAGACAGTCCCAGGACACATGGCAGCGAGACCAGCAGCACTGCTACTGCAGGCTGTCGCAGGACAGGACATCTGTCAGCGTGACTGAAGCCACAAGGCTGTGCAGAGGGCAAGGCTATTCCTCAAAGAAACAAGAAGTACTGCAGGTGTTGCTACAGGGCAGGAGACAGCATTCTGTAGCCAGCAAGCTCGTGGGAGCTAACAGATCTCACCTCCCCAAGGAACAGCTGAGCTCCAAGTCTTCAGTAACTAACATCAGTTTCTTACAGCTACATCAGACTCTCTGGTGCATCAGCTCCAGGGGGAGGAGCAGTGAGTGCAGAGCATCCCTGGCAAAGATGCACCTGCAGTGAGCAGAGGTGCCACAAGAACTGCAAGCACTGCCAGCTGTGGAGGCCATGCCTACTTAACAATGGTCACTTCTGCTTTTTAAAAGCCTTTCCCAGTCCCCACATGGGATCAGATCACACCCATGGTGAGGCACAGCCCCTGTGGTGGATAGCAGGGTACAGAATTGGGGTTGACTGTAGCCTTTAAACTCACATTGGGAATGATTTGGAGACCCAAGGTCCTTCTGTGATGCTCATTCATTCGGCAAGCTCACATACATGGGAAGCCTTCTGACCCCAGCCAAAGGTCCCGTATCCTCCAGCTCAAACAGCCAAGCAGAGGCTGTGGCTGGAAGACAAGAAAAGCTGGAAAAGATGATTAATAGAGGCTTGGAAAAAAGCTGGCTTGATTTCTTTTGAAATGAAGAGCAGTTCCTCAGACAGAAGCCTGCATGAACCTGAGCAACTTCCAGTAGGAAGTAAGATAAGCGTTGGCTGGATGAAGTCCAAATCACTGCAAAAGAGAGATGCATCAAGGAAGCAAGTGTTTCACAAACCAACCTGTGGCTCTCCTTCCAAGGTGCTAAGATGGGCTCCCACTTGAGGGACAGCCACATCCTCACCCTGCACGAGGGCAGAGGCCTTCAGAAGACAGACCCTTCCAGCAAAGCCAGCTGGGCCAGGAGATGCAGGAAGTTGGTTTACAGCCTCTGGCAGAAGCTCCAGGAGCTGTAACAGGAGCTGGCCAGGATGAAGAGCAGAGCTGCTGGCTGTTTCAAATTCTACACTGCACTGGCCCTATAAATCAAGTGGGGACATGCAGTAAACTCATCACAGTAGGATTAAATGGATTTCTCATTGGTATTATGCCAGTGCCATAGAGCTTTGGTTCTTCTCGCTCTCATTTCCAGGGGCTTTAAGTAAAACCTTCTCCCCTGCACTGTTTGGGATGGGGGTAAATAAAGCACCATCTCGTGGCTGGAAGGATGAGGAAGGCAGCACCGAGCATCTGTGCTGTGCACCACTTTCTGTGAAATGGGGAATAGATCAGGGTAAACTACTCCACACCAGCATGGGAGGGGAGCTGTGGTCCCCCTCACCCAGCAGGACTTGCAGAAGGCCCCATCTCCACAGGACTGCTCCAGCTTGCAGCTGAGGCAGGTAGTCCAGCCACAAACCACATGGACCAAAGGAACAATTCTTTTAATTAGAAACAAGCCCCATCTATTAAATAGCCTGCAACACTTAAAGGGCTGTTTAGAAAGAAAATGTTTTATTTCCAGGGAGATGGCTCACTTGTGACAGCTGTAAAACCCCATTAATGAGAGGATAAGAGCTCTAGAGCTGTTACAAAATCCACTGGCTCATTTGTTGCTTTCACTGTTGCTTACAATTCTATTTGCACTCGGGAACATTTGTTTAGCAGATGTTAGCATAGTAAAGGTGAGCTAACTGCATCCAGCACTCCCTCACTCCCAAAAGCCCATCTGCATGACCCAAAGGGTGCAGCTGCGATACCCCTGCTAGGATAGAGTCAGCACAGAGCCTCTCCCCACTACAAGCACTGGTGCTTGTGGTCCCAGCCATTGTTTGCTGGTCCCACAGCAGATCCCTGTGTCACACCAGGCAGCTGTTCCCCTGCAGCCCACCTCCACCCAGTGCTCATTGGTGCCTGGGGCAGTTCTACAGAGTCCCACCATCATCTTTTGGGCTTTACTCCACCACCTCCACAGTGCTCAGAGCACTTTGGATACCCAGCCCACGTGATGGGATATCCCTTCTTTGCAGCTCCTCTCTTGCATGGGGCAGCAGCCTGGACTATGGTATGACAGCAGTAGGGGCGGGGAGAGTGGGGCAGTGCCCCATCCTAATCCTAGTCCCTCTCCCACAAAGATGATAAAAAATTACTTCTATTCCCATAGGAACACCACTCAGCTTTGCACACTGAATAGAGAATCAATTAAACCAGACAACCTCTCCTGGAGCTTATTCTGCATAGCGTAATTAAACACTACCAACAGTTTCGCACCCCCAACTTTAACAAGGAGGCAGGAAAACTCCACTGCAAAGGCTCCCATGCAAAGTTACACCAGGGCAGAGGTGCAGATCCAAGTGGGTAGGAAACATGTGGGGCAGAAGGGCTGCTGAAGCCCCCAGTCCCAGGCACCTCCTGTCATCAATGCCTTTTCGACACTGAGATTTGACTGTTGCACTGAATTGCAGTGAGCTGTCTCCATTTATTTGATTTGTATTGCCTGAAGGAAAATGCTTTTGCTGTCTTCATGCACTCTAACCATTTGGCTTCAAAATAGAAGCTCTGGGGACCTGTCATCACACACTTTCCTTCCCATAAAGAAAGGGCAAGATGCAGTCTTTTTGAGCTGAATGGCAGAAAAGCGCTCAAGCCTGCTGCTGCTGCTTCGCCTTGCTCAGAGATGACCTTGCAAAGGTTGTTTTTGAAAGCAGCTATCTCCTCCTGCTGCAGTTTTACATTAGAGATGTCATGTCCTGACTTCCTTGCTTTACCAGGAGGACTTCAGCAGCCTTTGGAAGAGTAAGAAAAGCAGCAGCAAGGCTCAGGCTCTTCCACCCTGCACAAATCCTCTCAGGACTTGATCCGACATACCCACACACATGAATGCTTCTTCCACTGGCATCACACAAGTGCTCACATGCACAGAGCGGCCCTGTGCGTCCCTGTGGGATGGGAACAGGCCATATCTGCTGGGGGTCTGGGTCATTCCCAGTGAGCTCTGGCAGGATTTCCTCCTCTCCAGGCATGCAGAAGGGCACTGGGGAGGTATGTGATAGTGCTCCCCCTGCCCCGTGGTCATATCCATGACCCAGACCGCAGCTCCCAGGGAGAGCGGCACGGATGTGAATGGCCTGGGTAAGCCCAAATGCAAAGCACAGGACAGAGCTGCTGAGAGTTTGTCTCTGCTCTTGAGAATGAGTGGAAATTCAGTTTCCCAATGGCTCCCACAGCAGGTACTGGTTTCTTCATCATCTTGGACACCTCACTTTGGTGCAATGCACTTTCTGTGGCCCATTATCATCTATCCTGAGGCACATCACAGTGGGTATCACTGCCCACAGGGACACCAGGCAGCTGCAGTGGTCCCCAGGCTCCTCTTGCTTCCGCCTTCACACCGCACCTCTACAGCCATGCACACCCAAGCACTCACCCACAGGAGCACAGCCAACAACCGGAGCCAGCCAGAGAGCTCATTCCTTACTCTTACAGGAAGAAAAAGAAGCATTTGAATTATTTACTTTGCAATTGACTCCAGTCCCTCAGATCAGAACAAGTCAGAACAGCAAATCCAACAAATGTTTCCCTAATTCTGCATTACTCCAAAGCACTGTTTTGCTCTGAAATATTTAGCTTGCTCCAACAGCAGCGTTAGTGCTGTACCAGATCTCACTCCTGTCTCTCACTTTCTCCTTGCCTCTCCTCCCTCCCCCTCCTGTTTTTCCCATCTGTGTTTGGAGCAGAGGAAGCGGAAATGAAACACAGGCTGCTGACTCTTCCTGCAGGCTCCAAATCGCCCAAACCAGTCGACTCAGTTCAGGCTCTGCCTTTCTTTGTCCGCTTCTGACAAGCTCCAAGATCACAATGTATTTACTCTTCTCCTGGTGCATTGAGGAAGATGAAATATGAGTGTTCAGTGTATGGTTACAGAAACCACAGAGAGGCTCTGCAAATGCCATGGTTGGAAGATCCAGAAGGGCTCAGACCTGACCCAGCACAGGGCCCCGGTTAAATAACTTCCCAAGGGGCCATGCAAGCATCGTGCAGGGCAGCCTGCTGCTGGCTGCAGAAATTACCTGCTTATTCCCTTTGTTTGGGGGTCCCCCCAGCCCTACAGG
This sequence comes from Amazona ochrocephala, assembly GCA_039720435.1. Lineage (NCBI taxonomy): Eukaryota > Metazoa > Chordata > Aves > Psittaciformes > Psittacidae > Amazona > Amazona ochrocephala. The sequence goes on along the minus strand of CM077884.1, from coordinate 34,909,594 downwards.
AGAGAAAAAAAGGGGCTCTTGAGGGCTCCCACCAACTGCAGTGAACTGCGGCATGAGGTGACCCCACCAGATCACAGCTCCTTCAGCAGCAGCCCATGGGTGGTGCTCACCGGAGAGCGGAGCCGTCCCCGGCAGCTCCCTGCCCTACTTCTCGTTCAGAAATACACAACTGTGACACTGCGTTACATAACTTATCTTGTTACATCGAGACTGGGGCCGTCCTTGTGCAGCTGATTCCGCCGGGGAGCAGAGACAAGGACAGCTTGCAGGGGGTTTTCTCAGCTGCAGGATTGATGCTGGGAGGCCCCGTGCTGCAGCCCTGGAAACAGCCCCTTCTTTGGAAAAGGCTTGTAGAGCTCAGAACAGTCTGAGGGACCCTATCCCGCAGCATGCAAGCAAGATGAGTTGCACAGAGTGTTAAGTTCAGAGCAGACCTTCGTCTGGCACAAGGGTGCATTCCCTATCTGCACCACACACATCAGACCTCACAGCTCCCTGGCACGCTGCTCTAACCATGGGATGCAAGAAAGGGCCCCAGTACATCAGCAGAGACTTCCCCAAACAGCACACTGCTTTTTCAGTGATCCGTTACATGCTGACCAACGACACAAGAAAAGCACAAGCACTAAAGGGTAACCTGGGGTGCCTGCAGAGCCAAGCAAGCCAGCATTTGCTGGCCCAGCATGCTCGCAGAGGAGGTTACACACTCGCAGCCACAGTCAGGCTCAACCAGCCCGAGCACACCCGTGCGGAGCAGCAGGAACCTTGGGCAAGGGCTCATTTCCCAGAAGGTGCCCGCACAAGCAGGGGCTCCGGCTGCCAGCACCTCCCGCGGGACGCGCTGCACGTGCGCGTGTTCCGCCACCTCCACCCGCCGGAGGACAGGGCTCAGCCTGTCCCAGGACACGCGCTGCCTGCTCCTGGCTCAGCTTTGGCCTGGAGCCCTGCCCTGCTCTCCCAGGGCAGGCAGCACGTTCCCGCCTGCAGCTCCTCGTCCTTGGCACATGAGGTTTCACAGGGACTCAGTAACCTCACTCATCCTGGGAACTGCCGCCCTCATCCTGCTGGCAGCAGGATGGTCATCTCCAGCCTGCATCCCCTCTGTGTGGGGCAGCTGGTGCCTCACCTCTCCCGCCTGCTGGGGTGATGAGTTCCGCAGGCACAGCAGGACTTCCGGCATCAACCCACTCAGCACTGAACCTGGAAATGAGTCTATCAGCCCCAACAATGATGACACTGCCCCAGCCCTCCAGCCTCCAGCCTTCCCCCAAGCAAAACCATGTCCAGCTGCAAGACCTACCCATCAGGGAGCGGAGGGGTGCTGCTGACAGTAATTGCTAATGCCATTTCTTCCAATGCCACAGCAGTAGCTCTGTGTGCACACACCATCAGTGAGCCCTGACACAGCCTTGCAACCACCACCTTACCCCCAGACCTCCTCATGAGACAGGGATGCTCAGCAAGGCACCACCATGGACCAATGGCAGACAACAAACAGCCCTTGCTGTCCCCAGAGGGAACTTGCTTCTCCCATTAATATTTTTAATTGACTGCCTCTGATTTTTGCTGTGTGGAAGCCTGTACAGTGGAGGAGCCAATGCAGCTGCACACCCAGCACCAGGCAGAGCCTGGGGCCTCAGCTCAGAGGCAGACAGGGTGAGAAACACTCCAGTGCCACCAGTTCCCACCCACAGCCAAATGGCTAAGGTATGGGATGGTATCCAACATAGTTACACACCCTATCCTCTCTGCCACCATGGCTCGTGAGAGAGAGGTTCAAAGCTGTTGCTCCCTTTTTTTGGGGGGTGAAGACTACAGCCCTGTCTGACAAGCTGGGATGCTGCCTTGCAATTCAGTTTCCTTGAGGGTTTTTAATGCCACCTGACATTCTGAACAAAAGCATCACGTGCAAATGTGATGGTCAGATGCTCTGACCAAGTCTGAATTGCAGGAGAGAATTGGAGATGCCATTTTGCTGTTACAAGCAGCTCCTGGGGATCAGCTCCTGGAGTTGCATAATTTAATACTTTAACCGATTAACTAAATGGCCAAAAAAATCTTTCCTGGTAAGACAAGCAGATGACACAGGCTATTGGTGCCATAAACAACAAGGAGCTCATGCTGCTAGTGCCAGCGATCTGAATCACTCAGGGAACAGCCACAGCCCCAAATACGCCTTGAAACCGTGAGCACTAGGTCAGGCTTGGACCTGAGGGCACAGGTGCTACAAAGGGTGAGGGATTCAGTACAGAGAAGCAATTGCTGAGGGCATGACCTGGAGGCCACAGCTAATGAGAGCAGCCAGGCTGCCCTGCAGTGGTGGGACCACTGACAAATCACTGCCCTGTGCTGGACACAGCACTCAGAGGAAAAGAAAACACAGGTCAGAAAGGACCTCTGGAGGTCTCTGGTCCAACCTGCTGCTCCCAGCAGGACCGCTGCAAATGTCACATGAAGGCATTTGAGTTTTGGAGACCTCCAAGAACAGAGAATCCCCCCCAGCCACTTCTCTAGTGACCTGGTCCAACCCCACACCAGCCTCCTGGCACAAGAAGCAGGGGAAAGCTGCCTGACCGGCAAAGCATACCTTCAAAGTAAATGGTACAAAGGACATGGCATTGCAGGCACAGCTGGTGGACACAGACACATGGGAAGGAGAACTGAGCCCTCCATCGCTGCTGAGGCTACAACATGGCACTCAACAAAAGCCACCTCAAACTCATGAGCAATTTTTCTACAGTGAGAGAGGTCAAACACCACCCAGCTTACCAGGAACAGGAAGACTGTCTGCCACTGCAGGTCTTGAGCACAACAAAGAGCAAGCCCTCCTCCACAAACATAGGAGGGCCAGTATCTGCCTGCATTGCCTAAATAGTCTGACCAGGACCAGCTGGGGTGCACAAAGCCAGTGGATAGCCAATAGCAAAGCAAGTGAGGCCAATGCACAGGTGTTTTGTGCTATAGGACTGCATTTGGTGTCAGGAGAGGTGTTCATCTTATGCAGCTGTCAGAGCCCTCCCAAGGTAGCTGCTGACGTGCAGCTGTGAGAAGCCCCTGTACCAGGGAGATCATCATACCTCTTGTCATGCTCATACTTACAGGCATCTGTCACTGTGGTTTCCCAGGGTGTGGGTGAGCGGGGTAGCAGCTGGGGAGCAGCACCCTGTGCTCTGGGGCTGCCCTTCCCATGGGCATCTTCCTATTTATTTCCCCCTTCTTGTGACTGAGTCAGTCCCTGTGCAAGCCTGGCACGACGACAGTGAACCAGGCACGTGAGCTCCTGCACAGGGCCTGCATCCCCGCGGGAAGTGCCTCAGGGCTGGGATGGGTGACAACCACATGGCACAGGGGAGCAAGCTGGGAAACAAGTGATGCTGGACACACAGCCTGGGGGCTGCCACGTAATTTGGTACCCACTCTGTGGATGTGCAGAACATGCTCTGCTTCTGCATGAGGCTCTGCTTGGGGTGGTGGAAAGAGGCATTTGGGATGCAGAGCAACCCATGCATCTGCTGGGGTGAAGGTGGCCAAGGCAGGAGCAAGGGGCTGCAGCAGTGTGGCAGCCCAGGGGTACTGCTGTTCAGCCTGGCCGAGATCACCATTCCCCAACAACCAAGAACAGCTTTTTGGTGATCCACAGGCAGAAATATGTCCCAGCCTCCTTCCAAGAGTATACAATTAAAAAGCAAGCTTGCAATTAGATAATTTGTAGAGAAGAAATTAATTGTTCTTTTGGATCATCACCTCTCAGAGTGCTCACGTTCCCTCTCCCCATCCCAGTGCTTTGCATGCAGGCAGGTTCTGGGTGGTGGCTTCTGTGCTTTTAGGCACATGTGGAGATAGCAGGAAAGGCTTATCTGCCTCTCCTGGGGATGACAGGCAGCCATCACCCCCACCCAGCAGGAACCAGCCCCACAACCCACCTCCATCTCTGCTCTGTTGGGTGCTGCCTTGGTGCGATGGCCGGACAGCCCAAGGGGAGCAGGTCGGTGCCCAACCCGGTGGAGCAGTCAGTGGGTTGGAAAGCTCCACGCTGTGAAATCTGGAAATGATGGGCCAGGAGCAGCGTGTGCAAGTAGAAACCCCAGAGCGTGGCTGAGAGCTGCCCCAGCACGTGTCAGCCAGCTCCCTGAAGCTGCGACCTGGAGATGGTGTGGGTCTGTGCAGCACAAGCTTCTCGAGTGATAAGGCAGCTGCAGAAATAAAGACTGGAATAAGAAGACTGAGTTTATGACAAACTGCATGTACATCAGGAGCCCACAAGATTGATGAAAGAAGCAGTGAGCACATGAAGAAATCTCTGCATGTAAGTCTCTGCAAATAAAAAAGCAGAGGGTGACAAATCATGTGGGCAACAACCCAGAAAAGAGAGGAATTTGATAAATATTTCTGTTCAGCATTTGGGAGGCAAAAGCCAAACAATGCAGCTTGTTATAAAATAAAATACAATCATTATAAAACACTTTCCAACCTATGAGGGCTTCAGGAAGATGTTAAACAATAGCCACTGAGGTTAGATTTTTAAACAGCAGGTCTGACACATTGGTGAGTGTCAAGGAAGCGGGTAAGGAGCTGTCTAATGACCTCCTGCAGGTCCCTGGGACTTCCCCAGGGTCCCAGCACTGGCACGCCGCTGTACCTCCATGGAGTAAACAGGATGTCCCAGGACAGTAGAGCTGACATCAGTCCTGTGCCAGGGAGTGAAACGGCCATGGCCAGGTTCAGTCGATAAAGGTTTGAAGTGGGGAATTATCATTAGTGTCAAATAGCACCATTTTATGGAGAAGAGATCTTGGCACATCTGTGTTCTTGAGATTGCTCCTATCAGTCAGGCTTGTGACAGTGCTGATGTAAGAAGCTTGCATAAGGCTTTTGGCACTTCCAGCTGCTTGGAGCAAGTGCAAGGAGTTAGTGCATTGGAAATCCAGACGCTCCAGCAGTTCCAAAGCCTTGCTGCGAACGCAGCGCTGCCACTTAGCTGGGGTGTTTGCAGGGGCCTTCGGCGGGGATTAATTCTCAGCCCTCCATTATTTAACACTTCTCGGTTTCTCAGCAGAGGCAGAAGATGCCCAGGCATCTTCTGTTGAATGTTGCTCTGTTGAAGTGATCCTGGCACTGCTACAGCCCCAGGGGCAGGCTGTACCACTAGCACAGCTCCTGACAGCTGAGCAAAGCGGGGCTGCACCCAGGGAGGCTGGGACCCCCCAAAACAAAGATACCTCCCTAAGGAAGGGCTTGAACGCAGCCCTGCAGGAGGGGTTTTCAGCCCAGTGTAGAGCAGTGCCCAGTGTGGGTCAGCATTTCAGGAGGAGGCAGGAAGCTGGATAAAGTCCAAAGAGGAAGACAAGGAGCAATGGAGGAATGGGAAGACAGACTTTTCATGGAAAGGAATTCCCTGGACACCATCCGTGTGGGCCAGAAAAAGAGGTTAAAGGGCTAACTTGATCCCAGCTTATTAAAGCTCCTTCTGATGTGATTAAATCTTTGGCAGTGCCTCTGTTTGGCAGACAAGGATGAAAGAAGACTGTGGTTGGAAACAAAGCATGGATTTCAATGTGCGCAGGGACCTAGCCCCTAAAATGCTCTGTCAAAGCCTGTGGTGAGTTGCCCATCCCTGGCAATGCTTTAACCAAGGTTTGGGTGGGCTCAGCCTGGGTGCCCCTGACCTGGCTGTCCTGCTGGCTTGTCTCTGTGCATGAGACAGGTCTGATCGGAAATAGGGGGGTCGGACTTCAGATGTCCCTTCCAACCCTCACGATTCTGTGGCTCTGTGAAACCAGGTGTGAGCCCATTTGCACCCCTGAGGGCAGCCTGTGGTGCCTGAGCAGACCCAGCCCCCAGGGACGTCCCACTCTGTGCTCAGGCACTGCAGCTTGGATGAAAACTCTGGCCTGTTGTTGCACCAGGGATGCAGCTGTTTCCTTGGGGATATATTGCATCTGTGTGCTGGGTGATGCGGCTGGAGGGCAGGACCATGGCTGATGTGGGTGCAGCCACCAACACCGGGGCACCAGAGGAAGGCGAGGCAACCAGATACTCACAGTGATGAGATCCCGGGAGACATGACACCTCTTCCCTGCTCCATGGTGGCCCCCAGCATGACTGCTGTCATTGGGCTAAGCTTAGGTTAGACTGGGATGAACACGTTTCAGGTGGGGCAAGGAGGGTGACACAGCCCTGCAGCTCCGCTAGCGACAAAATCTGTGCTTACAGACCAGTGCCCTGCCTTGGGGCTTCCTCCCTCCCCGTGCCAGCATTGCTTGAGGGGGGTGCACCAGGGCTGCAGGAATGCGTAGAAGCTATTGATGGGTTTTCATAAATACTGGCATAAAGACAGCCTCAGGGAGGGGCATGGATTTACATCTGGCCTCTCCCTGCCTGGCTGAGCGCATCCTTCGTCATTTACCCGGTGAAAAAACTCATGGTCCCTGTGAACTTGTCACTTGATGGTTTTTATGGATACCTCTCCCAGGCAAAACCAGGTGAAAACACCTGGTTGCTCCTTTTTGGAAGATATTTTACTGCTGACAAGAAGCAATAAAGAAAACTTGGCTGATTAATATATTGCCTTCCCTGACATGCACGCTAGAAATAGAGGAGTGGATAAAATGGCCATGATAAGATGCATGATTAGAGACCCACAAGGGGAAATGAGCACATACTTCAAATTGGAGGCAGCAGAGCAGAACACCTGAGCCACGATTAAAGATGGATCTGGCAATCCAGCAATCCGGCAATGTGGAGGTCACCGGCTTCTTTGTAATTTTGGCATTCAATTGAAGTAATTACTCAGAGCTCACTCTTAGGAGTGTGATGGAACACTGGGTCAGGTTGTTCCTCTGGTGATGTGGCAGCTCCTTGCAAATAGCTCTGAAGTACAGGGTGTGATGCTGAAGTTGCTGACCGCAGGCAGGGCAGCTCCATGCCACTGGGGCCCCAGCTGAGCAGGGCTGTGCACCCAGCCTGTGAGAATGGAGCAGGAATCCCTCAGCCCAGTGCGCTTGGCAGCAGCAGTTGTGCCCAGAAATTAATTGCCCAGCAGTCATTTAATTCATGCTCTTCTTTCCCCCTCAATCCTCCACATCAGCACCACTCAGCAGGCTGCCCTGCCCATAATCCTTGCTCTGCACTCAGAGCTGCATCTAATCCCTTCCAGCAGGCAGTCCCCAGTGCACACGAAGGGCCACAGCCCTGTCCCCCAGCACAGCACCATGGGGGAAGCTGCACACTGGCCAAGGGGACATAGGGAGGTTTATTTGCCACCTTGGGAACATTAGCTGAGGAGTGTGCTTTGCAGGAGGCTCTGGGCAGGTCTGACCACTGACAGCATGGAGGATGCAATGGCTGGAAGGGATGTTTCTGCCTGCCCACAGTGACTGCAACTGGGGCTTTGCCCACACCATGAATCCAGTGGGACAATGAAGCAGGAACAGAGGGACCCGGCTCAGGTCTGTTCATCCCTGCTCCAGCACAAACCAAGAGCAGCACTGACAGGATGAGGATGTGGGAGATCCCAGGAGGACAGGAGGGTGCTGTGCGTATTTTGAAACTCTAAAGGTGGAAGACTGCTCCATGAGCAACCAGGCGCAGGCCATGACCCAGTTTCAGTGGCTCCTTTTCCCAATGGAGGAGCTCTGCAGCACTGGAAATCAGACTGACATTATGCAAGAGCTGTTCAGGGCTGCTTATCACCTCTTAGAAATACATAGCAACCCCACTCCCTGTGCCCCATAGCATAGCCTGCTGAAAAGCATGTGTGCTGCAAACTATGAGGGCTTTCCTCCCCATGGCTGCTGCTCCTGGGGGACTTGGGACATCATCCTGCGGCAGGCATGGAGCCTGCTTGCAAAGTGGAGCTCACTTGGCCGGAGCTGATGGTGCTTCCCAGCACCGGATCAAGCCAGAGCCCGTTTTCCTGGCTGTGGAGGTGCTCTGCTGGGAGGTGTTGATTAGCTTGGCTGGTTGCTAATTGCCAGGAAGGGCCTGGCGCTGAGGTCTGCATGGCTGTTCTCCGGGAAGAGAGAGGCCAGGGCAGCCTCTGTGTGGGACCACCTCAGTTAAGCAGGAGGGCCCTGTATGGTGGGAAGGGGTCCCACCAATGCCAGGGCTAGAAAAACCCTGCTGCTGGAGGATAGCTCCCTTCTAAACGACATGGATTGACAAAACACAGCCAAACCCTCCCAAGATTTCCACCTGCATCTCACCTCACGTCTGTGCCTCCAACCCTGGAGGAGAACAAAGCCCTCAGTATCCAAGGTGCATTGAGACAGCAGGGCCGCAGCTGCGCGGCAAGTGGCTGCTTGCCCCTGTGCATAACTGTGGCTGCCACCTCCCTTCTCGGTCTCATTTATTTATTTATCCCCCCCAATCACCTGCAGCTCTGCCCTAGGGCTCCTGCCTCAGCGTCCACAGAAAAACATCTGCGCACACATACAAACACCCATTGTTGTTCTGCAGCGCAGCCACATGTGCCCCTGTGCAAGAAGAAGCACTGTCCCTCCCTCCATCGCCTGTGCTTTAAAGGCTGGAGAGGTTGACATTAGAATGCACTCGCCCTCCTCAGACATTCACTCTGCTTTGCCAAGTGTCCCACAGTGCAGATAAAAGGGACACCCTGCACTTTGGGCTGGGTGTTGAATGAAGCTGGTCTATGAGAGAGGGTGGGAGTGTTTCAAGCTTTTTGCTTATGATGTCTAATAACGATAAGCCTCCTTAAAAAGATGAAAGATGCCCTTTGGTGCACTTTGGAAGCAATAATAAGGCAGGAAGGAACGCCAGCCTTAAATTACTGTGAAAGCTGACGCCACCTTTTAGCATTCAATGTGCAAAAAGCCTGTGTCCCTCTTGCATTATAAGTGTGAGCAATAATGACTGGAGATACTTCATGCTTCTTCCTGGCAGCTGCGAAAGCTGCCAACAGACATTGTCTTTCATGCTACCGTTTTTCTCTCTGGAGGCATAGGTTTGCAAGGAGTGGATGTAAATCCATGCAGAAAGCCGAGTTGATGTTATCCTAATGCAGAATATAGAGCAGAGAACAGAAGCCACTGCTACAGCCTGGCCGGGGAGCAAGGGGCGGCCAATGTTTAGGGCTTTCACCCGACCAGGTGGAATAAAGTGCCACATCTTGATTTATTTTGCCAAAGGCTCGTGCTGCAAAGTCTCCCATGCATCACACATGGGAAGTCTTTCTTCAGGGCTGGAATTGTTTACTGGACTTAACACGACCAGCAACAGCTTTTTAGTTTCCTCTCAGGATCTCACGGCTTTAAAGACAACACTGTGGGCAGGTATTTTCACCTGGCATTGTTCTGAAAGAAGAAAAATAGCTGAGGCCTGAGGGATTTACCGCCCTTCCGCCCTTTCTGTTGGAAACATTTATCACTTCATACAGCTCTCCTCAATCTTTGTTTCTATCAAACCCCCATGACCAAAGATCTCTGCCCTATCTGAATGCATTTCTTCCCCATCAAACACAGATCCTGTGATGCTCCCTCGTGCATACAAATTTCAGGTTGCTAGAAAATTGCAGTCTCCAGATCAAGTGGACAGGGAGTTCTGCTGGTCCATATACTCTGTGGAGCATGATGTGCTGCTGCCACAGGGGAGGCTGAAGCAAGGGGAGGACACAGGGACAGTGAGGGGTGATGTCTCCATCCTCCTTTGCAGACCCCTGAGGAGCCCAGCTCCAGAAGAAGGGACCTCAGGTCTCGGGATCTCCCTGGCATCCTCTCAGCCTGGGTTTGCAGCATCCCCAGCAAGATCCAAACCATTGGCCAGGAGGGCATCGTGGCCCTTTCCAAGGCATGCTCATGGTGACCAGGAGCCTATCTGCTGCCTTTGCTAGTAGCAGTTCTCAGAAGGGGTCCCACAGGCCTGGCGCTGGTGCCACAGGGCTGGGCATGAGCTGAAAGTGCTGAGATCAGATTTTCTCCTAAGCCAGTAAAACACACACTGACTGTTCACAGGGGTAAGGGATGGTGGGGACCCATGTTCCTGCCCTGTGGTGGGATGCTGCAGAGGGAAGAGAAGCAGCCGCATGGCCTTCCCTGCACCAAGCCAGCCACGGGCCATGGGTTGAACAGGTGGTGGTGGGGACCCTTTCCTACAAATACCCCTTTTCTATAATTTGCTTTGTTTTAAGAAGGAGAAAACTGGTGCAAGCAGAGGACCCACCAGAAAGCAGTCCCAGACAGCACCAGTGGACCTTGCTCCTGGAGTGGGAGTCAGGTTGGAAACCCCAAACCCTTCCATGCAAAACCAACACAAACCCCAGCATCAGTTTTCCTTCTGTGTTTTCCTAAGAGCGTCCTGAGCCACTCTCCACAGGGAGAGCCCATGCCGGGATGTTGTGCTCAAGATTGGGCTTACCCAGTGAGGTTACCCCAGGTCTCTGCTCTTCACGCTGCCAACCCAGACAGGGAAATGGCATGGCAAAGATTTAGATTTATTCATACCTATAGAAAAAGCATATATCTGCACCCCTAAACACCCTCCTGCCTTTTTTGCAGAGGTTTATCAAGGGTCTGGAAGGCAATAGTAAGCCAGGTTTTGTAGCAGCATTGGACATGCCTGCTGGTGGCTCATTGCTGTAGGAGACACTGGAGACGAGCAGCAAACAGGCATTATGTGCATTGGCTACAATACCTTAGCTCTTCTTTCATCTGGAAAGTGAACTATTAAAGACTTGCCTGAAAGGGGCATTTTCTCTGATTGCCATCGATACTTCCAGCTGTAGAAGTATCAGAGTATTTCCGACAGTTGTTATGGCAGTTTGAAAGGAGAAGAAACCATCATCTGATTATTTCCAAGGCAGCAATGAGACTGAATTAACAATATTTGGAAATATAAAAAGTAAACTACAAGCAAATGGTTTGAAATTCAACAATATTTGCAGCTGATAATGAGAATGTTCAACTGGTGAGACACTGCCCTAATGACACACTCACAGAAAACGAGGAATATTTGCTTCCAGCTAATTGCTGAGCTTGTATGTCGTGTAATACCACAAAGTGCGTTCTAAATAAATCATCATTTGATCTTGAAGGTTGTGCAACAAAACTCCTCAATTGCATTTTCTCATCATCAAAAGAATTTTGGGATTACAGGGGAGATTTTGTTTTTCCAGCTTTGAGAACATGGAAATGCAGAGGCAAGCCCTGGCAGGATGGTTATCTTTATGTCGTGCCATCTGCAATGATCGTGAGATGTTTCCCAGCTCAGAACTTCCTCATGTGTGAAGGGGCTGCTGACATGGCGGGGGATCAGGCAGAGAAACTGCCACTGCCTCCCCAGCACTGTAGCTGCCTGCACTCCTGCTCAGAGCAGCTCACGCAGGATGACCCCCAGCCCGTTGCTAACAGCCTGGAACTCTCCCTGCAGCTTACAGGTGTGGGGCAGCCACAAATGTCCTTTCCTTCAGCCCAGTCCCAGCTGCTGGCCTCAGCACTGATTTAGTTTTGATCAGATCCATGCCTGCTCTTGCGTTACCAAGGCTGCTATTCTGCAAGCAGCCATAAAGAGCTTGGAGAGTATCAATTATGGTTTTCAGACAACTGATCTGCAGAAAGAAAAGTTATTTCGAGAAGGATAAATGTAGCTGAGACCATTACATATAATTCATGTCTGCCCACAGCATTCCTGCACTGCTGGGCGCGGTTGCACTTCAAACTCCATGTCCTGTCCCAGATGTGACTTTGAGGGCAGGGGGACTTCACTTTCAAATGTTACTGCTTGAGGACTTCCAACTGCTTTCTCCCCAAAGCCCCCCCCTGCCACCCTCCCATGCCACTCTGCGTGCCCACCATACCTGGCGCTTTTACTGGCACATCCCCAGCACCCTGGACCATGTCGTTCCCAGTGTGAATGTGATACTCTAGGTACCTGCTGAACTGGCCCATTCCAACCAGAGCAGGGTGGGCATTGATTCATTGATATGAAAATGAAACAGAGAAAAGGAGCCGCATCACCCCAGGACACCTGGTTCCCAGGTCAGCATCCCGTCTCCTCAAGTCTGGGACATTTGGGACTGGCAGCTGAAAGGACAGGCAGAAAATCCAGCAATTCCCTTCCGGTTCCATGTCAGTGGTTTCTCAGTCTCTGCTTCTTTTTCCCCCCTAAAACCAGGACAATATGGCTCCTTCAAAGGGAGGCTTGGCTAAACATGGGCTGCATGAACCCATGGGCAGGAGGAGCTGCAGAACTGCAGATTGGTAACTGGGTACTGGAGAACACAGAGCCATTTCTCAGGATCTTGATGGCATGCTACTGCACCCACTCAGCCTGCCTGATGCTGCTGCCCAAATTCAGCTGACACATTTACTCATTAAGAACCTGGTACTCTGTTTTTATGACAAGTATATGACTGCCTTGGCACTCCCTCCTCAGCCCAGCATTGTTTAAATACTTCTATTATTATTACTCAATAACGAATCTTACTACACACAGCTCTTGAGGGAAGGAGAAGAAGGAACAACTCTGTGCATTTGATATCCTCATTCTTTCCTGGAGAAACTTCATTGGAGCAATGAATGGCAAAAGAAACTTGGTAGCATCTGCTAAAAAATGTTTGAAGTGTACAAGTATATGGCTCATGATGGAATATTTCATTACATTTGGTTTAATAGCGCCGACTTCTTGTATTTCCTATTTTTGCAACGTCTGCTGCTTTGAAAATGCAAAACGTTGGTGTGTCAGCACAGGCACATTGTGGTGGCCTCCAGTTTCCCATTTTATTACCTACTGCTCCGTATCAACCACATTTTCTGCAGTTCTTCACATCGACTCTATATTTCCCTCTCCTGAATAGCTCAGCATCAGTAGCAGGCTCTGCCATGTCACCATTATCCCCCATTTTCCAGATAATGGTTTTAGACTGGTTTTGCTGCAGGACCATAAGGCATGTCATTGCAGCTGAGCATCCTTTACCTGACCAGCTCTCCATGCCCCTGTTCCATGGCTGAGGAGCTCAATATCATTTTTCCTTACTGCTGCTGCTGTTGTTAAGCATTCCATATAAAACTTGTCTCTCCCGTGAGCTCGGCAGATCTTGCTGGAAGGACACATCTTTGCTGTGTTCCCCAGGTAGCCAGAGCAGTCCTCCAGCATAGAAAAGAGATGAGTTTGAAAGTAAAAAGCTTGATGCAGAGAAACCCAGACATCTTTTCTTTCTGACACAGTGCCGAAAGCCCCATGCGCCACAGGGCATCTGCGAGCGTTTTGTTCCCTAAACTGGGACTGTCCTTAGTACTTCAAAGGGTCTATTTAACCTGACTAGCTCCAAGGAGGGGACACATTATGACAAAGGTCCCAAATCTTTCAATAGCCGCAAAATGCACTTTGAGCAAGCGGTCTGTGGGTGGTAAGTGGAGATACTTCACGCAGTGCCTTCAGCAAACAGGGCTCTGCGTGCAGCCCATGGCCTGCATGGCTTCAGGATTGTCACCAGCAGGGTCACGTATTGCTCCTAAGCAATGGCTGAGCGGGAGTGGAAGGAGAAGCTGGTGCTGGGGCTGCGCTGGTGACGGCTGTCACCAGGGACAAGTGCTCTGCCAGGACTGCAGGGGGCAAAATCCATCCAGAGTGAGCTGGGAGAAAGAGCTCGAAGGTACCTCTTTGGAGGGGAGCTGGAGCCACGGGGCACAGTTTCCTACTTCACACAACAGCAGTGGGATCACATCTGCCCCAGGAAAAACACTGGTGCTCAGGAGCACCCCTCAAACTGCTGAGCATCCCCTTCCCCAGGAGGACAACACTAAAGCCTCCAGCCAGGGCCAGGCCTGCAGCCCGTTCTGGCAGCTCCAGACTGCTTCGTTTCCGCTGTTTCTTCTGACAGGCAAATTGCCTGAATTAACACTGAGAATTAACATAGAGGTACAATATAGCTACAATATTCTTGTGAAATATCTCAACAAGGTAATTGCTCCCCATTAGCAGCTGGTTAGCCAACAAACAATCTCCAGAGAACTGCACAAACGGAGCCCTTGATGGCGTTGAAAGGACTAACAGGACCTGGCAGCAATTTGTTTGCAATTGGTGATTAAAGCCATAGAGGTTCATGATGGCCAGAGGCAGAGCTCCTAAAAACCTAGCTAAAACACTCAGTTCTATGGAATGTGTCCCTCCACGGATCTGCAAAGCTTTTGAGGAAAAGCTCACCAAACAATACAGCTGCCTATTAAAAACCTTCATTAAAAGGGAAAACCATCAGTCACCGACCCATGTCCCAAGCTTACTGCTCTTTTCATGCCTTTCTTATTCTCTGGGTGGAGATTTCATGTCACCCCTGCCTGTGCTGAAGAGGGGCGGTGCTGCTGCCTGCCCGCTCTGCTGCAGCCAGGCACTGCTGAGCAGAGACAAAATCATAGGTTGGCTTTTTCTGTTGTTCTGCAAAGTCAGGAACTCCATCTCAGCTCTTAAGCCCGTTGTTATGGTTTGTGTTATTCTTGGCATACTGACCGAAGTGCGCTCAGTATGAATAGCAGAGAGTTGAAAAGTAAATATTGTATCCTCTGGGAGCAGCAGAGAGGGGAGGGTGGTTCTATTGCTTAATGGAGCACCCCCAGCGCCTGTTTGGGTTAGGCTTACAGTAATTGCTCCCTAGGTGAGTTTATACCAACAATTGATTGTTTCAAATGGGAAAGAAGTACAAACGAGTAAGAGAATAAACACTGACAGTGTTATGAAACGCAGGAGAGGAGAGCAAAAATCCCATGCGGCTCAAGCATGGGGCTTAAAGCAAAGCTGGCCAGAAAATAGGGAATACTGTTTGCTCTATGTGTGATTTCTCATGAATGCTGAATGATACAAGGAAAGAAATTGAATTTTCTACTTCAGCTCAAGCTACAGGAGCTACTTTCCACAGCCTGATCTTCCTCTAAGAGTTCAAGGAGGCTCCCATCTCCTTCTCCATTCTGGAAAAACATGGGGCTCTTGGCACAAGCTGTGAGCAAGTGGTGAGAAGACAAGGAGCAGGAAGCCAACAGGTCTGATGAAGCAGCTCTGGGCTGAGTAACCTCAGTGTAAAACCCACTGTCCCCATTCATGGGCCCTGGCTGGGCCACTGCAGCTCTCCCATGGGTGCAATGCCAGTGGGGTACAGCCCCATCCCTGCAGTCAGCCTGCGCAGGCAGGGCCCTGCTCCCCCCAGCTGTGTCCCTCTGTATCACAGCAGTGTGTCCCATCTGCTGCTCGCCTTTCTCCTGCTGCATTTCCAGAAGGGTTCCAACCAACCCAAATCTGGTCTCTGGAGTCTGCATGTCCCTCTGCTAGGCAGGGGACCAGCACTGGCCCAAGGACACAGTGCCAGCCCCGAGGACTAGGATATGCCTGTCCACCCCTGACCCGCTGCCACAGAGTCACTGCAGCAAACTCAGTGGCAAACCAGTGCTGCTGAATCATAGAATGGTTTGGGTTGGAAAGGACCTTAAGGTCATCAAGTTCCAAAACCCCTGCATGGGCAGGGATGCCTCACACTAAGCCATGTCACCCAAGGCTCTGTCCAACCTGGCCTTGAACACTGCCAGGGATGGAGCATTTACCACTTCTTTGGGCAACCTCTTCCAGTGCCTCATCATCCTCGCAGCAAAGAATTTCTTCCTTATATCTAACCTGAACTGCCCCTGTTTAAGTTTGAACCTACCACCCCTTGTGCTATCACTACAGTCCTTGATGAAGAGTCCCTCTCCAGCATCCTTGCAGGCCCCCTTCACATATTGGAAAGCTGAGGTCTCCACACAGCCTTCTCCAGGCTGAAAAGCCCCAACTTTCTTAGCTTGTCTTCTGAGCATCTTTTACTGCGCTTGTGATAGTAGTAGCTAGCGCTGGTTGCAATGGTTCCAGGAAGGGATCCTCAGGTTTGACTTAGTGTGCCTGGCTTCAGGGTGTGAGGAGTGATGGGGATGGAAAGTCTCCATTCTTCCAGGAATTCCCACTGAAGAAAGGGCATGGGATTGCCCAGCAGTCCCCAGCTGGCTGGGCACCCAGTGCAGGAATGCCAGCAAGCTCTGAGAAGGGTGCTCCCAGAGGCAGCACCCTTCGAAAAAGTGGAGCTGGCAGCCCCACAGCAGCCAGCCCCAGGCTGCCACAGCGGCTTCTGCAGCTGAGCTCATTAGTGCCTGCAATCAGCAGGGCATGAAGGGGAGGTAATTACACAGGCAGCACAGCCTGGGCTGCGTGCAGGGTCTATATATAACTCTGTGCAGGTCTACACTGCCTGTGGTGCTTAGTCATGGCCCTGGGGACTGTGTGGGTCAGGATGGGGCAGGCACCGCTGCATGGGGAGCTGCTGTGCTGGGCCGCATGTGGTGCCTGGGGAAAACCACCCTGAGCTGAATTAAATGTTTCCCTCACTACATCTTTCCCAGCTGAAGAAGTGCTACAAGTTTCCTAGGGGAATGCCATTTTGAACAAAAGGAAAAAGGGAATGTTTTTTTTTTGGGTTTTTTGTTTATTTTAAAACCTAAGCAAAAGGTTTCACCCTGATGCTACAGTGGCCATATGAAGGTGCACCCCTCAAAGCTCCCACAGAAAGGGAAAGGTGCTCCCAAGCTTATGGAGAGCATCCGCCAGCCACAAGCGAAGAGTGCCCAGAGCCTGGTCCAGCTCCAGGGGTGGCTGTGGGGCAAGGGGTCACCTGCCCTGGCTCCTGGGGCTAGCAGCCTTGGTGTCACCCTGTGGCAATGCCATTCCAAACCCATCATGGTGCTTTCAGGCCAGCCCCTATACCCAGAGCTGCCCCAGAGCTACTCAACTCCAGGAAGAAGCCACGTTTGCTCATCGCCCCGCTGCTCCCCAGGACCAGTGACATGAGCCGCCCGGCCTGTATTTCTAGCACAGCCGTTTCCAAACTGATGGCAAGGTCCTGCCCTGGCAGGTGAGGTCCCGTGTGTCGCTGGTGCCACCAGTGTGCCCTGACTGGCAATCACAGGGCTGAGTCCTCACAGCAGCATCGATGGGCACAGCAGGGGCTGTGCACATGGGGCAGCCCCAGGAGCCACTTGGGGCAGTCACAGGGGCCACAGGACACACTAGGGTGGTGATGAAGCACTGATGCCAACCACAGGACTTTGACACTGCACCAGGAAGCCCTGCCTCCTCTCTGCTTTGCCCAGTGGCCACACAGCATGGGGATGTCCCCTTCCAGCGAATACCTAAACCAGAGGAGGCATTGGCTGAGCAAAATCTGCCTGCCTCTGGAGTGCCAGGGCAAAGCAGCAGTTCTGGCTGGCCAAGCCACTGCAAACCCTCCTTGTCCTTCAGGGTGCACCATCATCATGCATCACCCACCCTGAATCCTGCACTGCTGCAGCCTCCAGCACCCTGGCTGAGTGCCTTGCCTTGCACAGCACAGCTTGATCACCTTGGGCTTTGGTGAAAATGTGAATCTAATGCAGCAGGCTACCGCTTCTTTCACTCAACCTCTTATCACCTCTTTCTTCCCTGGGGATCTGAAAATACTTAATGCTGAGCTTTTGTGCTATTTGGAAATGGATAGGTCCAGCAAATGAAAGACGGCAGCATTAGAGCTGCAGCCCACGTTGCAGCCTGCAGCTCCCCTGACAGCAGTCAGAGGAAAGCCTCTCCCTCAGTAAAGATAAGTGTTCATGGGCACAGAGAAAGAGATCAGGAAACTCCCGCCACACACTGTGAGCGCTATTATTAGGCTAAGCCATAACTGGGTCCCCATCCCTCTCTCTTGCACATGCACATCACACAGATGCACACACAAACACACCTGACTCAGTGTAAAAACAAGCAGGGCTGAAAGTGGGTTAATGTGCTTGTGCAGCTCCGCTGACAGAGGCCTGTACAGGAGCCTGCACCCAGCAGCCAGGCCAGCTGAGACAGGATGTACTGAGGAAGCAGAGCACTCTCGCCTGAAGCCCGCTCACTCACAGCAGAGGCACCTCCCAGTGCCTTCCAAACCAACCCCTGATGATCTTGGGTTCAAAATCCAGTTTCTGTGCCGGCCTTCTTAGCTGCATCACTCGCTGGGGACAGATGTAGGATAAGTTATGTGGTGCACCACATTCAACTGCCCAACAGATACACATCAGCTACTTTTTAATCATGATAAGAAGAGCATGAAACCTCCCATCGCACAGACAGTTGTGCCGCAGAAAACCAGCCAAGTGTGTTTCACATCTGCAGCTTTATTCTTGTATGAAAGGTTAAAGGCAAAGCTAGAAAAATGAACCTACTGGTACATACTTACTGAACACTTCTAAGGCAAGATAGGGAGGCAAAACTTTGATTGCTACAAAGAACCAATGGAAGGCTTTAAAGAACATCTAGTGTTCAGGTTTTATTTGTAAATAGCTAAATTTAAAGCAGCTTTTCAGTCTTTAAAACCCTCTAGCTTTTCTGGAATGCTTCAAAAGGAAGATAACCTGAGGATGGTGTCTTCTCTCCAGAGGGATCAGACAGATGCTCTGCATGAGGTGCAGAAATGGACCACCAAGGAATGCCAAATGAAACCCAACTGCCAGGCAGTGGGCTCCTGCTGCTCATTAGACAAGGCAAGGCTACACAGCACCCTGCCACGTGCAAAAGCAGCAATCACCTGATGGCCCCTTAGCTGTCCCCATGCCTGAGTGGTTGTGGCACAGATGGGCACCACGTACTTGCCCCAGGCAGAGCCAGGAGCTGAGCTCCAGGCATAGTGAGTGTGAAATGTCCTGCTCCAGCTACTGGACTGCACTTCCTCCTGGAGGGGTGAGGCCACAGGCAGTGAGATATTGAACATTCTTGGGATCCTAAGGGATCCCCTGGGATGCAATGGATGGTGGCTGGCCATCCTTCCCAAGGGATTGCTGGTGCAGTCACTACAGCTCTGCAGGGCTTGCTGCAGCCCGAGCTGCTCCAGGGGTGGTGATGCCCTAGTCTTCAGGGATTGGAGTGTTGCAGTTCCCATGGTAAATTTTGACCTCACCCTTGCACTGGAAGTACTGGTCGAACACGTCGCTGTATCCATGGTCCTTCCACCATGTGCAGAGCTGCCGATTCCAAGTACAGTCAAGCACATGGAAAAGCTCTGGGTGCTCCATCCCCACCATGGTGAAGAAATCCTGGTCCCCAAGGTGGCCCTTGAAGTGGTACTTCTCTGTCAGATTTTGCACCATGGAGGGCTCCAGCAGCTGGTTGTAGAGCTTGGACTGCCTCATGGCTTCCAGGTTCAGGAGCAGGACACCGCTGTTGAAGCCTGGCAGCCCATCAGGAGGGGGCTCCCCCACTTTTGTTCGGGGGTTCTCTCGGCGGTACTGCCAGAACGTATGCCTGCAAAGAGAGGAAAAACAGGAACAGAGGAGTCACGGAGCGTAGCTCAAAGAGCAGCCATGTCAAGTCTGGGCAGGTCTGGATCACAGCACAGGATCTACCACCCAAGGGATCTCACAGTGCTTGTCTTTTGCTGACTGAAGGCACGCAGAGCAGCCTGCTGCTTCACAGGCTGTGACTCTCTCCAACCCCCTGCACAGGATGTTGCCCAGACCTCAAACCACTACTCTTGGTCTCTCCTAAAGCCCCTTTTGTTTCTAACAGCATCACTCTGGTAAGCCAACTGGACACAGGATCGTGTGACAGCTCACACGGCTGTGCGGGTAGACAAAATCACATCCCCAGTGCCTAGGGGGAACCACCAGAAGTGCCCCCTAGCCAGTACATACCAGGAAAATGTCCTGCAGTTAATGGGATCTCAGCAGCAGAGCTCACAGCATCATTATTATTTGATTATGGGGAAGCTCCAGATCAAAGATCAGCCCCAGCTTGAGGCTGTGCAAAAAGAAGGCTCGAAGTAAATCTGAGTAGCAGAAATAGTTCTTAAAAATAGAAGAAATCCAATGGCAACAGGTCAGTAGCTAAGTGAGCACTGCTGTAGTAGCTCTAGCAGATGCAGTCTTCACTAGCCAATTTCCAGCTGCCAAGGAGAAAAGAGCAGTGCAAGTATAGCAATGCACAAAACTAACTCCAGAGGGTGATTCAAATGGGAAAAATTTAGACTACCTGAGCAAGCAGCCCAAAATGTCTTTGGCTCCTTCCTCAGCCCTGTGGCAGTGAGCACACCCCACCATACACACACTGGCTGCTCCCACTTGCAGGAATTGAATACATCCCATGCTATTAACCAAGCAGCTGGGGTTGAATCTGCCCCAAAAGATCACTCCCATTCAGACTAAAAGCCTTCTGCCCCAAGCAGCACCCTTTGCTGCAAAGCTGGGCAGCTGAGAGCTGGCTGAGCCCGTGGTTCAGAGGGCAGGAGGCACCTGCAGTCCTATCCCATCATTTGACAGCCCAGGGCTGCCAGCACTGGGGTTTCCTTCCAGCCCTAACACTTCAGGTAAAGCTACAGCAGTTTTGGGTTTTGGCTTTTTGCACCTTGCCATGAAGATGTCAGGGAGAAACAAGGTTATAAAGAATAAGCCAAGCCTGCCACTGGTTCCTCTCCATATCTGTCAGACACTGACCAGAGTCTCCATGCATCTCCAGGGAACAAGAAATTTTTTTGTAGATGGCATGAATTTAGCACCCGAAGGTTTAAAGTGTTCCCATGCTTGAAAGCTGAAGCTGCACTAATTCAAATGTAAGAAGATGCAGGGACATCAGCTGCTGGAACACCTCCAGAGTCACAGTAGGTAGTCCCCCACATTTAAATGGAAATCTTTCTTGTAAGAAGCTGTGCTCGGGTCCAACAGGCGCTTGCTCAGGAAATCCTACAGTTTGTACAGAGATCAGACTATTAAATGCATCCTTCTGGCCTGTCCTCTGGATCTCCAGCACAGCACTGCAAGACTGGCCAAGGCGAGAGTCAGGATTCAACAGCCACCAGCAGAACTGTCTCAGCAGAAAATGTGGGTCTATTAATGATGCCAACTACGAGCACCTTTTTATTCCCTGATCTGGAGCACCACAACCATCATGCAGCACTGCTTCCTTACAACTTTCCATTTAGATGCTTTAGAATTAAACCCCTGATATTTCTCATTTCAGGAAGGGTCTTTACACTGCTCCCTTTCACCCAGTTCAGGACAGAAGGGGCTTTTCCAAGAGCCAGTTTTCCATGGAGGGAGGGCTCAGACTTCGAGCAGCCATCTCCAGGCCTCCCAGGCTAGGGGAGCGGAGGATGGCTGCCTCACCAGAACCCACAGGCAGCAATGCTCCTTTGATCTAAAGGGCAGGGAACGGACAAAAGAGCTCTGCCTCTGCAAAGAGCAGTTATATCTTGGGGAGAGGCACCACGTCACTACGAAGACAACTCATGGATGCTTACACAAAAAGGAAGGCAAAATGCTCTCCACACTGCATGAGAGGGAAGATCAACCTGCAAAGACAAGATAGTCAGGGGCTGATCAGCCTCCCAAGGTGCTCAGGTCCAGGAGACTGAGCAGAGACAGGCTCAAGCCCACCTCTGCACACTCTGCTCTTTCTGCTTCTCCCTGTCAGTGCCAGGAAAGCCATCGCCACGTCCAAAAATTGAAGCTGGAATCTGTCAGGAAGGAGAGGGGGAGCAGTACTATGGAGGAAGGCACCTTTCTACCTCCACTGCAGCAGAGCTTTATCCATGTTCTTACCTCTAAAACAAGCTGCCCAAGCTAAGGGATGGGATTACAGCCCCTTGCAGCTAAGACAGGAAAAATGCAAGAGCCCAAGCCCTCAGCATTGCTAGGCCATAGTGGGGTGAAGCAGATCTCTATCAAATGACTCTATTTTTCAGCAGCACCATTCCCCAGTGGATTACTCAGTAATGGCTGATAACAAGGAGGGAGCAATGTGCCCTTTTCTGCAGGGAGAGGAGATCGACCAAGAAGTGGCAATTGTTCAGCCCTTCCTCCCGGCACTGGCGTGACGGGGCCATCCTCCTCTGGCTGTGCATAGGGACCATGGGGAAGCGGTGCTGGGTGGGGAGGACAGAGATGTCCCTGGGGAGCGATGCCGGGGCGAGATTCAGGATGCGATGAGCTGTGGGCGGCTCTGCAGCATCAATGGCTCAGGAGCCTGCTCGCAGCACACAGCAGCCTTTCCAGTACTGGGCTCGGGCCAACCGAGGGAAAGGTATTCTGGCAGGGCCACTGGCAGCACACGGATTTCACTTGGCTTTTGTTCTCCTAATGGAGAGTTTTGATGCTATCCTTCTGCTGAGGCCAGGACAGAGAAGAGCATCGAAAAGCACCTCCATCCACTTGGAAGTGGAAAGAGCAGTGGGCACAAGAGCATTGTTTTCTTTGGAGGAGATGGAGCTGGGGAAGCACAGCAACCAGCCGAACAACTAACCCAGCCTGTGCCCTTCGCTGCTCTGTCCTGCCCAGCATCAGTCCTTGGCACCCACCGCAAACTGTGGCACAACATGGGGGAAAATCCCAGGGCTTGATGAGCAAGCTGCCAGGATGCAGGGAGGGGGGTGTTTGGGCTAGCCCCAGAGACAACCATTTATGAACTGAACCCCAATTAGATACAACAGAGATGTCTCCCTGCCCCAAGCCCCTGGAGCAGGTGGAATCTCCCTTGGGACAGGCAGTTCAGGCAGGGCAGCCTGTCACCAGCCTTGGCTCTGGGCTGCCCTCTTCCCTGCCCCCCGGCAGTAAAAACCGGGGCAGGAAGGCAGCCTGGAGATGCCAGGATGCAACAGGGCCGGGATGTAATGGCGCAGGAAGCTGCTGGCCAGGAGGAGGGGAGGAGAAAGGAAGAGAAGGCATTTCAGGCTTTTGTTAACCTCTAGACTGGAAGGGAAAGAGGTGACCCTGGGCTCCAGCCCCTGCATCATGGTGTGGGGGAGCCGTGCCGGGTGGCTGCCGAAAGCACCTGCCTGCAGCCCCAACAGGCTTTGCTTTGAGGAGCTGTTTATAAACAGAGCCGGCGTGTGCTAGGAAACATCTGGAGAAGAGCATTTCCAAGCATTCAAATACCGGGCCGAGGCAGCCCAGATAAAAACCTCTGCTTCCACCATGACTTCCCTTGCTGCCTGGCGCAGGGCGCTCCCGGCACCTCCCCTGCCTCACAGCCCAGTGGTCATGAGACTCAGCTCAGGCAGAGCTGCCATCACACCCTTTAGAACTGGGGACAGTGGCCAGGGGCAGATGGGACCGCTCCAGCTGTCAGCTGTATTTTGCCTGTCCTTCCCTTGCTTTCATGCCCAGCAAGAGAAAAACACTGGGTGGGTGGGAGACTGTCCAAATCCGTGACTTGTTTATTTCAGCTCTGGGTTATGGGACAACTTTGTTGGATGAGCTGGAAACTCCTGGTAAAGCAGCAGGGTGCTCTTCCTGGAAGGAAAGGTAAGGTGCCAGCTGGGTGACCAACAGCAAGCCTGAAGCACTAACCCCACAGGCAGCAGACTGGGCTTTTGTGCCTGTACCCATCTGAGATGTTCAAGAGGCTGCAACCTTGCCACATCAGCTGCATGGCTGCCACTAGCCTTGCTGATGAGGATGTGGATCCTCCCCATGCAAGATGGGCGGTAGCAGTGGGCCAGCGCTTTGAAGACATGCTTTGTTACCAAGTCCCTTTCCTGAGGATCAAGGCTGGGAGATCCAGAGCCCCATTCAACCAGGCACAGGGCTGCTGGCACAGAAGGGAAGCAAGGGCTGCCAGCTGTCTCTCTCTGCGTCACTCCGGCAGCAGCCCTGCCAGCCCAAACACCAACTAAAACAACAAGTGCACGCTCTTGCTACTTCTAAATATGCTTTTTGGCTCCTGAGCCAGAGAACAAATGGCTGGCGGCATTATCCCCAGCTGCAGCTACTGGCAAATGCTGCTGTTCCGGTGCAACAAGCTTTGAGGTGTGAGCGTGCTGTGCTCCTCACTCCATGTCACTACTAGCGCCCTCCTGGGAGGGCAGGATGATGAGGCATGTGGCTGCAGTTCTGCCGTGCAATCCCCAGCCAAGCTGCCCACCTGCTGGTGCCTGGCGAGCCCGCTGAGGCAGTGGATGAGATGGGAAGTATGCAGTGTTCTGAATGGTATAGAGAACATGGCTGAAATGGAGGAGGGGAGAGCAAACAGAAGGGGTAAATAAATAAACACTTCTGGGGTTAACAGATGATACATACTTAAAAGCAAGCTTGTTCCCTGCAACCTGGATGATGGTGCCTTCATCCAGGGCATGATGGTGGCTTTTCCCCCTAATTGTCAGCAAGAAGTAAGAGCACAGCCAAGAAATCACCCTGTACCTTTCTCCTCTTGGCTAAACCTCACTGTGGCAGGCAGCTGCCTGCCCCTTACCACCACTCTGTTCAACTGAGATTAACCCTCAGGAGAAGGCTGTTGTCCCTTCCTCCAGATTCCCTCCAAAGGCACTGCTGCAGTGAAGATGGGCCCTTCTGACTTCATGCCACAGCTGGAGGTAAGCAGCTCCCCCAGGGCTACATTCAGAGTAGCATCTGATCTACACTCCCCCTTCCCACCCTGGCACTGCTGGACCCTGGCTGGGGTGAGCTCAGCCCTGCTGCAGAGAGGCTTTGCAATAAAGCGGCCCTTGTTGCTAACAGCTTATTTCCCACATGCAAACACTAAACCCCTTAAGGAGCTGGGGTGGCAGGTTCAGTACCAGGCTGGCACAGAGAGCCTTAGCTGAGGCTGAGCAGCTTGTGTAACCCAGGAAATCTCAGTTGTGTGCTTCTTGGGAGCAATGGCATCACCAACACAGTGATGCCCCTTGCTCTGCAGTGAAAAACCACCACGGTGCAAACCAACCCCAATTCCCAGCCCAGGACAAAGATGAGGATGTGTCTGTCGGTGTGCACATCAGGACCACCTTAACCTCCTCTGATGAGTTCATAGTGAGGGTCCAGCTCAGGAAGGACTCTAGCCCTCCCTTGGAAAACGCTGACAAATTGAGTTCTTCAATGAAGACATCAGTAATTCCTTAATAGAATTCTCATGTAATGCGCAAATTATGTCTCTACAGCACTGTTCCCTACTACAGCACCATCTGCATGCCAAATTTTTAAAAGGCCTGTATTTGGAACAGCAAATTGATTCTTGATGATTATATTTTGTGTGAACTTAGTAGTCCAAAAATGGGCACGCTTAAATAGATGATCAGTAGCAATTTGTGAACGCAGCTTGCACGCAAAACCCTTCCTTGGGATATAGATTTACAACTCCCCCCAAAATTTTTGCACCCCACGCTGGTGCTAAAATCACCCTTTGAATAGAAGTGTGACCATAAATCCTTGTCTGGCTTTTAGATCGGTTTCCTTCCCTCTATTAATCATGGCACTAGTGGCAGGAAAGAATGATCAGCTGTGTGCATCAGACCATCTGCTCCTTCAGCACTGGGGAAGGATGGGGTCAGCATGTTCATGGGGCACTTTAAAACACTGTGAGCCTAATTAGTTCCAGAACAGCAGATTTCTGTTAGCAACTGTGAATGGACTCTGCTCTGGCAGTGGTCTCCTGCCTGCCTCAGAGGCGCAGGTAGCCTGCCCCAGGCTGCCCTTCCCCACCGACAGGTCTCTCAGGAACAGGGAAGATGTTGTCTCTTCACAGATGCTCCCTTGGCGCTGCGGGGAGGAGAAATAAAAGGCCTCCATCCCTCCATGCCTGTACAGGAGTCTCAGCCATGCAACACTGTGCTGCCACAGGGGAGTTCTGGCACTGGAGTCCTGGAGGGAACCGCCACTGAGCTTCAGAGAGCAAGGGGACATTGTGAGAACCCCTCCAGAGGACTGTTGTGAGCTTCCTCGTGAAGCACCAGCACCGTATCACTCCACGAAGCATTCCAGCTATGCACCCAAACCTCTCCACTTCCTGCTGTTTGTTTGTTCCTCCATCAAAGGGCTTCAGCTCTTGGAAGCTCCTTCTCTACTAAGTGCTGGTGAGAAAGCCCTTGGCTGAGAGGCCCCATCCGCTCCTCCTTGGCCCACCTCCAGACACTCAGCCCCAGCAGTCACTTTCCAGAGTAGATTCAAGAGCTAAGCTGGGCTGGTTTGAGACCTCTGCTACCATCTACAGCCCAGACGCCCCTCTCCGCCATACCGCAAAACCTTCTCTGGGGTGCAAGGTGATAAGAACGCTTGCACTGCAAAGGCCACTGCCCATGAATAGCATTTTTCTTAGCAGCCCCAAACCAGGTTGTGACCTCCTTCAAAACCATCATTGCCCAGCATTGTCCTGCTCTTTTTTCAGCACATGGTTTCCCATGGCAAAATGTAACCACTGAAGATGACAGCAGTTGTGCAAATACTCAGCTGGATCTAACCACCGGTTCACGTTGTCCAGCATGCAGAGGCTGGTGAGCTACCAGTGCAGCCAGGTATTCCAGCAACCTCAAGATGCCACCAGTGTGACACATACCTCTAGACAGTGAAACTGAGATGTTCAGGAACTGAAACTGAGAAGTTCAGGAGTTGAAGACAAGAGCAGGTATGGTAACTGATACATGCTCACCTGATGCACTCAGGGCTTGTGTGCTATGGCCAACAAAAAACCTCAAGCCAAAACAACATAGCAAAGTCACAGCAAACTTCTCAGGCAGCCCTTACAAGTGAAGACCACCATCCACGTGCGCTCTCTGCAGTACTGCAAAGCCCTTGGAAAGAAAGCTTGAACCCATTCTTGGAGAGACCTGACTGCCTAAGCCAATCACACATGGGCGTCTTGGTTACTGGAAAAAAATCATGGCTGTAATGTCCAATATGTCCAAAGGGACAGTTAATAGTATTATCAATAGTATTCACGCTAATTGATGCACAGTTGTGGTTGTCAGATCTTGTCCAATTTATTAATTGGTTTAAAATGACATTTCAAGTTTGCTTGGTAATGGGAATAAGTGCAACGGGTCCTATATATTACTGATGTGCAGAGATGTAAAGAACAAAACCCTTCACCTTTTTTTTTTTTTATTTTTTTTAATCAGAAAGTAATGCGCATTCCTGAAATCAGTTCTGCTGCCAGTTCTTTACAGGTTCTGCTTGTTCTGTGATTTTGGCTGCTTCTTGGTAGCCATTGCCAAAGAATTCCTAGAACTGTTCTCCCTGTGCATCAATCAGCAGCACTAGCTACAAATGAAGTCGAAGCCTTGAAATGGTTTCAAATCCAAAGTGTGCAGGGTCTGGCTTGTAGGGCTGGGGGCAGGCAGCACTGGCATCACTGTGCCTGGTGGGGCACAGGCAAGGCAAATTCCCCTGCCTTCGCTGAGAGGCTTGGGAACAGCCTTTCATGACAGGCAGCTCCCTGCTCCCTAGGGGAGAAGCATTTGGGAAAACAGCAGCCTCCATGTAGAATCATGGAATCATAGAATAGTTAGGGTTGGAAAGGACCTTAAGATCATCTAGTTCCAACCCCCCTGCCATGGGCAGGGACACCTCACATTAAACCATGCCATCCAAGGCTATGTCCAACCCAGTCTTGAACACTGTCAGCAATGGAGCATTCACAACTTCCCTGGGCAACCCATTCCAGTGCCTCACCACCCTCACAGTAAAGAATTTCTTCCTCATATCCAATCTAAACTTCCCCTGTTTAAGTTTGAACCCGTTACCCCTTGTCCTCTCACTACAGTCCCTCATGATGAATCCCTCCCCAGCATCCCTACAGGCCCCCTTCAGGTATTGGAAGGCTGCTACGAGGTCTCCATGCAGGCTTCTCTTCTCCAGGCTGAACAGCCCCAACTTTCTCAGCCTATCTTCATATGGGAGGTGCTCCAGTCCCCTGATCATCCTCGTGAACCTCCTCTGAATTTGTTCCAACAGTTCCATGTCCTTTTTATGTTGAGGACACCAGAACCGCACACAATACTCCAAGTGAGGTCTCAAGAGAGCAGAGTAGAGAGGCAGGAGCACCTCCGTCGACCTGCTGGTCATGCTCCTTTTGATGCAGCCCAGAATACGGTTGGCTTTCTGGGCTGCAAGCACACACTGCCGGCTCATGCTCATTTTCTCATCAATCAACACCCCCAAATCCTTCTCTGCAGGGCTGCTCTCAATCTCTTCCCTGCCCAACCTGTAGCTGTGCCTGGGATTGCCCTGACCCAGGTGTAGGACCTTGCACTTGTCATGGTTAAACTTCATCAGGTTGGCATCAGCCCACCTCACAAGCGTGTCAAAGTCCCTCTGGATGGCATTCCCTCCCTCCGACGTATCAACCAAACCACACAGCTTGGTGTCATTGGCAAACTTGCTGAGGGCGCACTCAATCCCACTGTCCATGCCACCCACAAAGATGTTGAACAAGATCGGTCCCAACACCGATCCCTGAGGGACACCACTCGTTACTGGTCTCCAGCTGGACACTGATCCGCTGACCACAACTCTTTGTGTGTGGCCATCCAGCCAGTTCTTAATCCACTGAGTGGTCCACCTATCAAATTGATGTTTCTCCAGCTTAGAGAGAAGGATGTTGTCTAGGACAGCGTCAAACGCTTTGCACAAGTCCAGGTAGATGACATCAACTGCTCTGCCCCTGTCCATCAGTTCCGTAGCCCCATCATAGAAGGCCACCAAATTGGTCAGGCAGGATTTCCCCTTAGTGAAGCCATGCTGGCTGTCACCAAGCACCTTGCTGTTTTTCATGTGCCTTACCACGCCTTCCAGGAGAATCCGCTCCAAGATTTTGCCAGGCACAGAGGTGAGACTGACTGGTCTGTAGTTCTCCGGCTCATCCATTTTCCCTTTCTTAAAAATAGGGGTTATATTTCCCTTTTTCCAGTCATCGGGAACTTCACCTGACTGCCATGAGTTTTCAAACATGATGGACAGTGGCTTAGCAACTTCATTTGCCAGCTCCTTCAGGACCTGCGGATCAGGGTAACGTGCCTGCATGAGGAGCCATGAAACCAGAATAACTCAGGCAGCAGGACCTGCCTGCTGGAGACGGTTATCTCCAACTCCGGAAAGCTCCACCCCAGGCAACAGCCCACCTGCACTGCTGTATCATAAGAAAACCACTCCTGCCTCAGCTGGTACCCAGGGAATCCAGCTGCTCCCCTTGTCTGCAGCTGTCTGCAGCACTGTGGGTTTTATTTAGATCCCAAGAGAGGGTACAGGATGTACCGTCTCAGCCCAGATATGCCGACTGCCCAGCCTTGCTGTGGATTCAGCATAAGCCTGCTCGCAGCCCAGGATAATTCCATTCCTCTTTCAAGCATCTGACAAACTGACTTAGCACCGCTGCCGCTGAGCTCCCAGCAAACATTGAGCACTGAAAGTACCATGCATCTGGGTCTGCAGGTTGCACAGGCTTGCTTCCACTCATTAATGGACTTCTCTGGGTTATTTTACCAGCTCTCAAACAAACAAAACCCATGTGACAGAGCACACAACTACAGGAGCTCCCACATGATCACAAGCAGAAACAAAGCTTTTCCTTTCACAAGATAATGTCCCATGCAAGCTCTCCCTAGGTTTTAGGTGGAAGCAAAGGCAAATGGCCTTGCAGCCATACAAGGACCAAAGTGTTTCTCCTTTGTAGTCTGTAGCTGTTTCTTTGATGTAGATATCCTTTCCTGCAGGACAAACTTGTATCAATTCCAGCACTGCGCATTCCCAAGATGCCTCTAGCTTTTATTAACTTCTTGTCAAGAAGGCAGCAGTGAAGATCTCGCCCAACATCAGGAATGGAGGCTGCAACCACCCTTCCAGCACCAGCTATGTTCATCCTTGGACCTGAGAAGGTCTGAGACCTCTCCTGAGGTCCACCATCACAGCAGTACCTTGCTCCAAGCTGGAGCAAGAGGGTAAAAGCAATCACCTGAGGACCTCCTACGGGTGAGGTGCTTTCTGTTGCCAGCAGACCGTTCTTCTCCAATGAGAACTCCAAGGGGAGCAACGTAAGGGCAGCACTGAGGGCCCTAGGTGGTACCAGCACTAGCAGGCACCCAGAGTTCACCACCACATGGCAATGCAAGTAACACCACCAGCATCACGTAGCAAGTGAAGAGGCCAGGATGGTGCTTTGCATGGGACGGGGAGCACGGCAGGGCACACTGGTGCAGGGTCAGCCTGAGGTTGCCAAGAGCAGCTGGGTAATCACTGTTCTGCTTCCTCTCATACACCACCAATGTGACCGGAAGGACCTATAACCAGGAAACCCGGTGAGAAACTCTGTAAGAATAGGGGTTAAGCTCTGTCTTCTGTAATCAGAGAGTTTCCAGGACATTTCTGGGAGTGCTCCAGTATTTCCCCTCTCTGTTCATCTCAACTGTGGGACTGCTTTGAAATGGGCACGCTTCTCCCTCTAACACCTGGCAGTGCTGAGCTCCTGTGCCCGGGGACAAGTGCTGAGCCGAGCCAGGGTGGCAAGGAGGCTGCCAGGGAGGTCTGGGCTGCAGCAGCATCTGCATGAGGATGCTCTATGGAGACCCCTGCTGTGCCCCAGGTGCAGCCCCTGCTGCTCACGAGGCTGACCTGCAGCACGCTGTGCTTCACTTGGCCATCACCCAGCTCCACCGCAGGGGTGACCACGGCTAAGCCACTCTCCAGGCCAGACACACACCCTGCATGCACATCGAGGACAGTGACCTGCCTGCTTGCCTGGTAACAGGCTGGCAGGCTGCATCTGCAGTGCTTGTTTCTTAGCAGGGCTAATTGCACAGGAGGACCTGGATGTCTCCATTTGGCCAGGATCTGGCATGGAAGGCACAATGCAACATAAATATTTACATAGAGCATCATCACTCAACCTCTGTAGCCTGGTGAACAGGACACTGCCAGCACTCCTGAGTAGTTGAAATGCTGCAGGGGACAACAGGATTTTTAATTAAGGTTACGACTCTGCAGAAGCACTTCATAGCACGGAAAGCCTTTTGGACCAGGCAAACTTGGATGAAGATTTTAATCTTTCCATCAAAATGATTCTCATTGAAGCAGGACCTTCCAGTCTTGGCTGTGTGTGGATCCTGTGCAGGCAGACACATGAGCAAGCGTATGTCAATGCTGGGAAGAGGCCCTGCCTGCAGGACAGCATGCAAACATCAACCTGGCAGGAGGCATCCAGTGCTGCCATGGAAAGCCCACAAGTGTCTATGATCCTAGCGCACAGTACCAGTGACCCCAACAACTCTGGCAGTGGGGCAGCCTCCTGTGGGATAAAGCTCTGCCTGTGACTCCATTCACAGAGGTGATGACCATAACTGGTGTAACATAACATATCCAGAAGATGCAAGAAGGACAACATGCCTGACCCACCGACAGAGTGCCACTTCCCCCGCTGCAGCTGGAGAAAAGCAAACCTGATGCCAATGGCCTCGGGCCTCAGAGCAACTCTTGCACCCCACGTGGGCTCCTGCAACCTTCCTTTCCCTCCACACCCAGGACCTCTGCCAGACATCACCCTGAGGGACATGGCCAGGAGGTTGATCTGTAGGGCCATCCACATACAGCTTCAGCAGGAGCTACCACTCTCCACAGGCTGCTCCAACCCACCCTGAGCAACCCCACAGGCTGTGCAACAGTTAAACCCCAGAGTCTGCCTTGCAGGAGGGCCAGGAGATCCTGCTACTCAGAGAAATGCATTTGTCCAAGACAAACAGTGGCCAGGCATTGTTTCAGCATGAGTCAAATGAGTGGAAATGCTCCCTTGCCATCCTGTTTTGCTGTTTGGAGGTTTCTCCCTACTTTCAGGATGTGCAAGCAGGCTCCGGGATGTTTCCTATTTGCTATTCTGTTACTCTTTCGTTTCCTGTAAGCATTTGTGCTCAGTACTGCCCCGTGCACCAGTGCAGCTCCATGGGCCTTGTGCAGTCCCAGCCTGTGCTGGGAAAGCGCAGCCTAAAGCCAGCAACCTTCTGCTGAGGACAGCACTGCCTCCCAGAAAACAGTGCATTGTCTACAAAATTTGCTGTCCTGCACTTACTTACCTTCTCTGATGTGCCGAGGAGGTAGCAGGGATCCAACACAGCCAAGTGGACTGACCTCCATGCATCTTCTCCATTGGTATAGAGAGGGGATCCAGGCATTTCCCAGCCACCAGCTTACCCTGCCCTGAGGGTGCCAGTCCACAGCTCAGTGAGCAACCTCAAGAAAGCTCTGCTGGGTAACCCCAAGCCTCCGGGGCAAAGTTGGTACTTCAGGGAGGGAAGGACAATTTGAGTGCCAATGGGGAGAAACCACCACTGCTGAATAACCCTCCTCTACCCTCATGGCCACTTTCCCAGGTGATGCTCCAAGCCTGCACACGTGTCAGATCACGTCTCGAGCTGGCACCTCATATTCACACCTACAACGCATTTTTATGTTGCTGAAATTATAAAAATAGCGAATATATATATACACATTTATATATATAAAAATAGATATTTTTTTATATATATATCTATTTATATAGACATATCTATTTTTTTATACATATACACATATATACATATATATATACATGAATATATATACACACATTTTTTTACAAAGATGCTCATGCTTTGTCAGCTCATATTTTTCGTCTGGAAACTCTTTCAGTGGCAACGTGTGAGCCCTGCGGGGCGCAGGCATGGTGGGAGGGCAGGCTGGCGTTTGCACAGCCCACCCTGCACCGGGTAATTTGGCAGCAAGAAGTATCAGGAACTTGTTTTCACATGAAGATCAAAACAGCACAAGAAGAAAAGCACAACATAGCCCAAAGTGACCCGGAGTGTCAAAACTGCAACAACAGAAAGTTCAGCCCAAAAATGCAGCCTGTGAGGGCCATTACTGCTTGCCTTGTTTGTCCGCACCACGGGCAGCAGGAGCGGGGAGAGCACAGCTTCGGTTTGGGTCAGATATTCCGTGCTCAGCCCTGCAGTCCTGTGCCTTGTCCCCTGCCGTACTGGAGAGCTCTCCCTCCGGCTGAGCACCCCAAAGTTTAACTTGGCCCTCTCCAGGCATGCCCAGTCCCACAAATCACATCCAGGCAGCAGAACACCATCCCTGCACCCCAGCTACATGTGGAAATAATGCAAAACCAATCCCTGCAGAAACAGAAACACAGAGTGATTCCAACATGGACTAACTGCAGGCGAACAAATGCTCAATTTATGCTGTTACAGGCTGCACTGCTAATGAGTGGGATATACCCTGCTGGGCAGCGCTGACTGATGGTGACAGTCCAACACAGCCCAGCGGCCACATTCAGCTGTTGCTTCCACACTGCTTTAAGCTCTAACAATTGGATATGATAAACTAGGGCTCGATTTACCATTCTGTGTATCAAAATCCATCCAGGACATGCAAAACAGACACAGGAGTCCTCCATGGACTGGAGACTTTATAGGGCAGATTGCAGTGCTGCCTTATGGAGACGAGACCTAAGCATCCAGGTTCCTCTGGACCCATCTCTCTCTGCCAAGAGCGCAAGCCAGGAAGGGAGGTGACACTTCTGCCACAGGCACAGAGATGTCTTTTTGCAGCCTGGGAACAGTGGCGACTTCTGCAGTATGAGCAACCAGAAATGCTCCCATGAGCATGCCCTCAGTTGGCTTGGGATTCTAGGAAGTGATTGGTGGTGATTAATGACCACCAATTCCCTGCTGGTGAACATCTCTCTGTCTTTACCCTCATCCCTTGCGGATGCACTTGCAGCAGGAATGGTTGCTCCAGATCTTTGCAGCTCAGCTTTTGCCCAAAAGTGCTAGTCACATGTCTTAGGATGTTCAGTTATTGATCTTACTATTAAGGCTTCCAGTATGGAAGGAAAAGACATACAGAGCTCTTAAGCCTTTTTATCTTTCTCCAAGAACATTTCCATTAGGATTAGTGAATCTAGCCAAGCCATCTCAGACGCTCAAACTCTGCTCAGCTGAGAAACCATTAATGCATCCTGTGTTGATTATATGATTCACCTTGGATTAAAACAGAACCTGAGGCCCATTCTTGGAACAATGCAGGTTAAATTAAACCAACTTTTTAAAGCATCAACCTCGAACTATCTATGTCATTGAAAAACATCAGTGGCTCCTGAATGGGAAGAGCTGGGCCACCCCTTGTGGTTCCCACTACAGTTCACACAGGCTGGTGGACAAAGGGTCTGAAGAGCAAGTGACCATGGGGCTATTCTCATGTTTGCAAGCCCAAGGTCACCAACAGAGCTGCTCACTCAGTCTTGGCTGGGGGAATAGTTCTTCAGCAGAAGGTGCACTGGCACTCCAGGGACACAGAACCTCACTCTTGCCCAGACTCAACCCCTACTCTCTACGATATTCACAGCCAAAACATCTGGGCTCTGAGACACAAACTGATGCCCCAGAATGCAATCACAGCACCTCAGCCGGCATGTCTGGACAGACATTCCTCTAGCAGATATACTATAATCTAGGTATGGATTCTGGCACTAATGACCACGAACTTGGCTCTGGAAGCACTGTGATGGTTCATGAGACCAAGGAAATCACAGGACGCTGTACAACTTTGTTCATACCTACAATTTTTAGATTAAGTCCCCCTGCAGGGATTAAAGCAGGGAGACTGCTTCCCCACAGATTTTCTTCCAAAGACCAATCTGAGTTGAAGACACTGCCCTCCCACTGTTTCCCATGGGGAGGGGGCTGTACCTGTACACTGGCTGCATTTCCCTGGCAATCCCAATGACTGCTCCCTCTGGGAAGTTGTCAAATTCATCGAACAGGTCTCGGATGTTGGTCTTGTACTTCAGGTCCAAGTCTACCTGAATGACCTGTGTTATTTCTGAAAGCAAGAAGAGGAGAAAATCAGCTATGTAAGCCAAAATTATAAGCCGTGATTACCAATGGCTACTTGATGAATTACACCCCATGAGGATTTGGTGCCATGAGTCCCATGGACGAATACAACCCAGCTTCAACCTCTACATGAAGCTACCAACCTTTAACTATCATAACAGCATTTATCACTGCATATTTTAGGAATTATTTACTTCAGAAACCATTTTTGGTGACCTCCTGCTTCTATTCACTCCCTCCTTCCTCCAGAAGACTGGTTTTCCATATGACTGACAAAAGCAGGAGGTAGCTTCAACCCTGCTTCCTCTTCCTTTCTGAAAGTGCTTCTACAGAAGCAGCCACACAAAACCTCATGCTCACATTCTGCTACC
Source organism: Amazona ochrocephala (assembly GCA_039720435.1). Taxonomy (NCBI): domain Eukaryota; kingdom Metazoa; phylum Chordata; class Aves; order Psittaciformes; family Psittacidae; genus Amazona; species Amazona ochrocephala. The sequence goes on along the minus strand of CM077884.1, from coordinate 34,874,626 downwards.
TACTTCTGGGGAAAGCTACCAACTCTGTGAGCGTTTCCCATCTCCAGCCTACACAGCATCCATCCCTGGCTTGAAGTACCAGACCGACACCAATCACAAACATCAGTAATTCAGTCAGTCACATAACACCCATGGTAACACCTGCACAAGCTCATTAGCTGCCAGCAGTCTGACACAGGCTTCCTTGAGGGCAGAGATAACATCCCCCTGCCTATACAGAACTGCTGACAGTCTGCAGCAGCCTCGAAAACTTTATTATTGCTGCAGTACTGCTGGAGACAAGGAGGGTCAGGCAGACCTGGAAGTATTTTCCACTTGCAGAGGGAAAGTCAAGAGCAAGGGGAGGCTTGAGGGCATCATTAGGAAGGCCAGGCCTGGTCTCATTAACAGGTCAGGCTCCTGCCTCCATTTGTCAGTCTCCTCTGCAGCACATGAGACCGAATGATGGAGATGTTGCTTGGGAGAGGGTGCAGGAGATGTGTCTCATTGAGACTGTTTGGCCCAGGTGGATCTGGGGATGTTGTACAGATTGCAGCAGGCAAAGTGGGATGCAGCAAACAGAAACACTATGAGAGATCAGACCATCAGATGGGTTCCCCAGGCAAAGCCATGGTCACCTCCTGTCCTGCCATGCTCAGCCCTCCTTGGGGACTGTGAGCAGAGAAGAGCCACCCCCACAGCATTATGTAATGCCACGCTATTTATGTGTGTTGTAACAGCCAAGAGCAAGATAGCCAGGTTGCTTAGCCCTCGGCACTAACTGGATTATAAGGACAGTTAACCTGTTCTGGCCCCACTCATCATGCACAGGTGCTGTTACACCTTCCAGCAGGCTGCATGTGCATGTCACCTCTGCCTTCCAAGCAAACAAGGCCCTCATCCTTCCTCTTGCCCCCCAAACCAGCCTGCCCTCGCCCTCTGCTGCCAGCATCCTCCGTGGCTATGGGCAGGGCTTCCCATCAGGCTGGTCTCACCCTCCAGCCTTTACACCACCACTGTGCTTGGGACAGGCTGCTGGCCACCACAGGCCTGCAATCACTCAGTTTTCAGCTCCCAGAGCCACTGTCAAGACTAGCGACACAGAAGTACTGAGAGCAGCCAGGCATGGGCTGCTCTCCTCCAGCACAGGAATGTAGCTTTGCCATTTCAAATGTGTTCATCACTCAGTGTTTGTGCATCAAGAAGTTGCTGGGCTGTACAGCAGCTCTGAATTTTTTGCATATCCTGCACTAATCTGGGGCTCTTGGCAATTGGTTGTATCTACCACCCTGTCCTCATTTAGAAGGAAAAAGCTCTGTGAGGTTAAGCAAAAAATATACTGCTTACTCTGTGAAGCATCCAAGCAGAAATATAAATCAAGGAGAAAGAGTATCTGAGCTACAACCCAGGCTGTATCTCAATTTATTTTTTTTTTAACATCCATCACTCCCTATCTGCTAAGGGAAAGGCCACACTTCTTCCACAGCCAGCAGTAAGGCAATCCCCAGGCCTACCTAGCATTTACCACCACCATAATCCTCTGTTTGCAAAGATTTAAAACCTAGGCATAGTAATTCACTAGAGGCTAAAGTAGGTCTTGACCTGAAAGCAATTTCCCTCAGCCTTCCTAGATGCCTTAGAAATTGCTAGCACAACTCAAGCAGATGAACAGGCAGAGTGAAGGCTTTATGCAACAGGGAACAAGACATGTATTGCAAATACCTCAAACATCCCCAGTGGTCCATACAACAGCGGTGCAAAATCCCAAATCCTTAATGCTATTGCACTTGAGGACATCCAGATCTCTCACAAAACTCTAGGGTGAAGAGACCCCAGATCTACAGCACAAGCTCAGCCCAAGAGAAGTGGGACTGGGGGGAGCCTGAACCTTCTGAGGTGCTGCCAAGGATGGGGAGAGGGGATGGGGCTCCCAGAAGGATCCCAGCATGCTCACCACAGTGCACAGCAGCCCTCTGACGCCTCATCAGGTTTGAATTAAATCAACCACGACACATCATCTGATTGTTCTCTAACATTACAGATGAGTGCAAACTGCAATTAATCACAGTGGAGAATGAAAGCTGAGCTTGGGGGACGCTGCAGTCCCACCCCTGCCTCAGTGTCCCAGTGGGCAACAGGCTCTGGAGAGTCCCAGTGCAGCTGCTGAGAGCCTCGGGTGCAGCAGGGAGCAGAGCACGGGTGCAGCAGCAGTGCGGGGCAGAGATGCCAGCGCCACAGCAAGCCCAGCGTGGATAAACATGGCTTTTTAAACACACTGGGTTCTCCATCCTGCCCTTCATTAGAGGCTCCCTGTGCTTGGTTCACCCTCTCCGTGCACTGGTCCCCTGCTGTGCTGGCAGAGCCCCCCCAGGAAAAACTCATGACAAATTAGACCCAGACAACACAAAGTACTTTTTCCTTCAAGCACGAACTGCAACACTGAGACAAAAACGAGCATGGGTGACATTACGCTCCACTTTGCCAGATGCAGCTTGCACGGATAGATTAATGGCAAAGATTATTTCTCTGCCTGGGACTGGCAAGAGGCCAGGCACTAACATTTATGATGCATCATGCTTTTTTGCCCTTCTACCAAACACTTTGTCCTGGCTGCCATGTGGGGATGGAAGAATCGTGTGCTCTCTTAGGCACAAACTGCTTGGAGGGGTTCAGCTGGAAATGTGGGAAAGGCTGAGAGTGTTCTCAGCAAGGAATTTTTCTGACTTTGCCATGCTGCGTATTACCCTCTGCTCCTCTGCTCCTTTCAACTCTGGCTCTTCCAGCCATGGTGCATAAAGTGGAGTTATGCCACTCAAAGCAGAGATGATCTCCATTAGCAGTGACAGCTTTATGGCATAGGCTGGCTCTGTTTAAAGCTAGTAATGTTTTACTGCAGCCTCTTACCAGTAGCCACTGCAGGGCTGCTCTCTGGGCTTGCCTCAAACCCTCCCTCCAGCCATGTCTAGAGGAGAAAGATCAGCTTCAGGGATGTGCAATCCTGCAGCAGTGTCTGCAGTGCTGAAAACCAGGAGAGAAAGGCACCACCAGTGCCTAAGCCACCTTGGGCACTGCTGCCAAAGAGAGAGAGAACCAAGGTTAGCCCAAAGAGAGAGATGCCAGTTGCAGACCCCCTCTTGTGCAGGCGCTCCCTCCTTCTCCCAGGAGTCTCAGCCCAGTAAGGGGCACAGGCAGGCAGAGGTCACTTCCCTGTGCCTGCTGCCCAGCATCCTGTGCCAGGACCCAGCAGAGCAAGCAGGCTTTCTGGCTGTGTGCCGAGAGGCCCGTCAGGTTGTATGGATACTCTGCAGGGGACAGCTTCTGCAGCAAGTCTGATGGCCCTTCCCAGGAGGCACAGTAGGGACAAGCCGGTATGAGGGCAGGCCCACCCCACCAACATGTGGTGTGACCCTTAGGAACAAATTGTTCTTCTCAAGGCTAGGGAAGTGCTGGCTTCAGCTTCTTCCATACAAACCACACCAGATCTGGGGCAGACGCATGCCACCACTGGCAGCCACCATTGCGCTATGGAGAGGGGAAAGGAGTGAAAACAACTTGTGTCAAGGAACAAATAGAATAATTGAGAGCCGCCATCACAACACAAAGGGCAGAAGCTGTCCAGCAAATGGTGTGGTCTTAATCATTGTTGACTGAGCAGTGGTTTAACAGCTTTAGAGTAGAAGCAGCAAGAATTGGAACCTTCTAGAGGTGTAGCTCTCCAGCTCATTGACAAGTTCTGTTCCCTCCTCAGAGTATAAAATCTGCCTGTAGCTGGTCTGGCAGCAGAGACACTGCAGACGACAGTTGGATGGCAGGAGGGGACAGGCCATCACCCTCTTTGCCCAAATCTCACACATATTCTTGAGGCAACCGCTTGCCACCAGTGCTGGTAGTGTTTTGGCCCTGCTTCCACCATCCTCTGCACGAGGGTCTCCATCTGCCTCAACAAACCTGTTTTTGAGGACCTAAGTACCCTGATACACCATGCTAATGAGGAGAGACTCCCTGAACATAGAATCATTTAGGTTGAAAAAGACCTTTAAGATCGAGTCAAAACGTTAACCTGGCACTTGGCATGTATCTTGTCCTTTCCCTGCATCACAGCAGTGACATTTGGGGCCAGAGCCTGGCACCTTGTGCCCACAAGAGCAGAAGAGGTGAGATCAAGGAGGACACCGCTGGGACTGCCAACCTCGTGTACTGTGGACCTCTCCCTGCAGAACCACAGCAGCAAGCCCTGCAGCACAAGGAGGCAGGAGCCCCTCCACCCTTCTGGAGATGGCACAGGGGGCAATGGCCTCGATGGGAAGGGACAAACAGCTGCCGATGTGGAGTGGCTCAAGGACCCTTCTGCAGGGACAGCAGTAGGTGAGATGGCTGTGTGACATGGTACAGTGAAGGGACAGGAGTGTCCTCTGCTGGCTGCAGCTCTGGGTGTTCTGGGGCTGCTGCAGGGGTCTTGGAGGGGCCAGGGGGTGGCTGTGCATTTTGTCACTTGATTTGAACTGTCAGAAGGAAAAGGGCTGGGTGGCCCAGGCTCTCCAAGCTGGGGTCAGCAGGACTGGAGAGCTCAGGTCCACTGGTCTGCAAATGGCGGGCGTACCTGCACAGCTTCCCCTCCGTTGCTTTGTGTTTAGCTCTGACTACCTGGCTTTGGCCAGGTTTTGTAGCTGTAACCATCAAGACAGGGCTAGATCCCAAGGAAAGCAAGAGCTGTGAAGGCCCAGTAGCCACTTTTGGATCACTGCCCTGGGCAATAAAGCTCCTGGATCAGGGTGGTAGCAGCCCCTGCTCCAGCGGGCAGCATGCGGGCCAGCAGCAATGCAGGGCACTACAAAGCCACCCATGCTGGCAGTGCAACCAGGATTCTCTGCTCTCCAGAGAGACACGTGGCCAAGAAAAACACTGCTCCCATAGCCAGCACCAGGGCTGGGCATGGGTCTGGAGCAGGGTCCAGAGGGTCTCTGTGCAACCTGGGAGTGCCACTCAGCAGCAGCAGCCAGCCACCCCATTTTTGGGTGCAGCGCTGGGTTCATTTTTGCCTCTGGTGCAGCAGAGAGCAGAGCACAAGTGGAGCTGCAGTGCTGGGTAGATATGCCTGCACCCCAAGCAGCCTAGTGTGGATACACGTCTTATTTACACAAACACACTGGGTTCTCCATACAGCCCTTCATTAGAGGCTCTCTGTGCTTGGCTCACCAACCCCAGCGCTGCCAGCATGCTGGTGACTGGAGGTGGAGGGCTGCAGTCCCCGTCCCAGGGCCTGGTGGTGCTCCAGAGCCCACCCTTCCAAGAGAAGATGATCCTGCAGAGCCCTGCACCGGCAGGGCAGACAGCTTACCTTCCAGCTGCCTGCTTAAACACAAATCCTTGCCTCTGCTAGGTGGCCAAGGGCCCCTCTGCTCCTTGGGGCAGCCCGGCAACCTCCCTTCCCTGCAAGCAGGGCACCAGGGGAGGGCAGGCAGTGAGGGGGGATGTACCCAAGCTCCCCAGTCACTAACCAGGTTTCTGCAGCAGTGATGAGGCACCCAGCAGAGCAGAGCAGTACTGCGGCATAGCAATACCAGCCTATCTGCTAATTACAAAATTAGGCTGCCTGACAGAGACAGACGACAAATCATCACTGCCACCCACAATGGGCAGCACCCAGCTGAGCTCGGGGGTCTGGTGCAGCAGCAATGATCCTGGGCACCAACAGCAGCATTGCCCTGCTCGCCTTGCTCCACACCCCATAGCCATCTCCAGAGGGACGGGAAAGCATTGGCAGGAGATGGATGTGCTTTGTTCCAGGAAATTAATTTTTCCTGTGTATTCTAGTGTCTCCTTGTAATCCATCAAGGTTTGAGGGACTAATATTTAACAGCACTCAACACCTTGGCTGTTAACCAGACTCCAAGGCAGCGACACCACTGAGCGAGCATGTGACAGCTTTCAGGATGGAGCTGAAGGTGTTGCTTGCTATGTATTTAATATACAGCGCCGCTGGGGGAAGAGTGTGAAGACACTTCTTGGAGCTGTGGGAAGAGCAGCAGGAAACCTTCTAATCAGAAAAAAAAAGGTTTAATTCCAGATTGCCATAAATTACAAGGCAATGTGGATGGAAAGCTGTGAAGTATCGGGTGGATGAGATGGAAAGGGAAACCAAAAAGAGATACAGCAAAACAAATGTATTAAGGTAGATGAGCTCACATCCCGATTAACTGCACATGGTGGCAGAAGGGGCTGCAGGCAGATTTTTCCTTGTCTTTTCCTGCTAAGCATTAATGAGCTACAGCAGCAGGAAGCAAGGCCGTGGGGAGAGTGGCCCCAGCATCAACACTAGGTGACCCCCAGCAGCTTCACCCTTCAGTGCCAGGGGAATGGGGCTGGCTGAGGAGAGAGGGGAGCAGTACCCACCGCAGCACCAGGTCCCAAGACCCTGCCGCTCCCCATGGAGGGGGGAGCAGCCACATGTGCCTGCCCCCATCTGACAGATCTAGGGCATCCAAAAAGTAATCGATGGCGGCACTGCAGTAAGGCGCGGAATGATGTGGAGTGACACCACCCCCAAGGGCTGCAGGTTGCACTGGCCCCTAGCAGCAACAGTGCTGCAGGGAAGGGGCCTCCGTGGTGCTGAAGCACCGGGGGGAGGGGCTGCCAGGCACCTGCCGAGCAGCGTCTGCATCCCCTCACCACAGCAGCCCTTCCCAAGGGGCTCTTCTGCCAGGAGAGACCCATCCTGCATGCAGCTGGATGGAGTTAGTGCCTCAGTTTGGCAGGCGAGAGCTCCCCTACAAGGCAACAGCCTTCAGGGCCTTTACCTGGGGTGAACTTATTTAGAGGTTTGCTGTTGCCTGCTCCCAAAAAGCACCACGAAAATAACTCCCCTGGCACAACAGGCTCACCCCAGCAAGGAACAATGGCTGGCACCACCCTCCCTGTTGCTCACGAATCCGTCACTCCAGCCTCTTCTCATCACAGGATCTGACATGAGTGCGTGCAGCCCAGAGACACGCTAGGGAAGGAATCTGGCAGCTGTGGCTGTGGTGTGAAGCAGGGAGGGAGGGTATGAGAGCACAGCAGAAACTGTTAACACCCCCTCCATCCCCATAATGATGTGAACATTTTTGCCAGAAAATAAACCCTTCGGCTACTGCAGCATCCTGTGGGAACTGCAGCTTGCAAGGATGTGGCTCTGGGGCCAACTCCCATGCTTCACCACAGACTCCCATTTTCTGTGTCTCTTCACAACATCTCCACTTCGATAATGTATGATCAGGACTGGAACATCTGGGACACAGGCACTCTCTTCCTAGCACTCCTGCTGCATTTCCGCATACCCCCAACATGGTGAGGCTCAGCAGTGACGGCAATGTTCAGCCAGCAGGAAAGGATCAGGCGTGACGCACTCAAAATGCTCATTTATTATAGTGTAAGACACTGAGTTTTGTGGGTAGCTGCACCATGCACCAGTAATTGCTCTACAGCTGACAGGAGGAAGAAGAGGAGGTGAGGCTTCCCCATCTCCCTCTGCCAGGCTCCACCTTACAGATCTCTGATGCACATTTCCTTGTTCACTGTGTGACACAGGATTAGTGCACCATAACCCACTGCACACAGGTGCTGTTGAGGGGAAACACCACATGTAGTCACCTGGTACCCTGTGGGCAAACAGAGCCCAACCTAGGCAATTCCGTACTACAGATCCAAATGTTTCAGCCGCAATGGCAAACCCTCACAGGCAAGCACCTACAAATGCAACAACATTTTCAGGATGCTGCATGCCTGCTTTTACAGAAGGCACTAGCAGAAGACAGTTACTCGCCAAGGCATTGTACCAGCAAACAGACATGACACTTTTCTGCTTAACCCATTCCCCTAGCTGCTAGGCTCTCCACCTCTATGGCCAGCAGCAGAAGTGCTTTGGGTGCCAGTCCCCTGAGAAGAGAGAGCTCAGCTCAGCACTTGCTCCAACATGGCCCCTCCCTGGCCTTTGCCCTCCCTCCAGCTCTGCTCCATGGGAAAGGCGTAAACTGACGCTCAGAAGCCGCTGTCTCCAGGCCAGGACTCCAGAGCAGGCAAAGCCCGATATCAGTTTCATGAGAGACCAAGCCAGAGCCAGCAGCTGGAGTCTGCTACAAGCAGCACCAAACCCCAAGTGGCCTGAGGCTTGGTCATTGACAGGCAGCTTTGACAAACATTCTTATAATCTGGTCTATGCTTCATAATCAGTGCAGACATTGATAATGAGCTTCAGGAATTGCCCCATTCAGAGCCTGAGCCCAGGGAGACCGCTGGACATCTCATTTGATCCTGCTGTGTTACAGATGTTAAGTCTGGACACCAGCTGTGAAGCCAGTGGCACAGCTCCCTGCTGGCAGCCATAAATTTCAGCAACACATAATGATCAGTCCTGCTCTATTCTCCTTCCTTGTAGCTCATCTTCATTTAGCCAAACAGAAACATAGCCACTTCTCCCACCCAGGTCCTACTGCTCTTATCCATCACCTCTCATGAGCACTGCAACCAGTGATCTTAATAATTTAGTCATATGTCACCTCACCAATGTCAATAGCAACAATTAGTCCAGTTATTTCCTCACCAAATGTTTTCTCCCAAATATTTTTCAATACATCCACTTTCTCACCCAGATTCCTAACACGAGAATAAACCAGATGACAAATTGGCTCTCTTCCCCTTCTCAGTCCCACGCTTTCAAAGTATTTAAAACAGGCTGACTGTGAAACAGCATTTGCCTCTCTGCCTGGATGTTAGCTAGACACCTTCTGATGGCCCTCAACATGTGCTCTCGGACCCTTCAAGCACACAAGTCATCTCTGGGATGAAGCAGGCATCAAAGCACAAGAGAGGCTGGGCACGAGGAGGAACCATCCTGTTGAGCTCTTTTCCTGGAGATCTCCACAACTAACTTTATACATATTCCTGTAAGAGATCCCATTAGCAGAATTAAACATTGCACTCACACCCCTCCTGCTCTGCACTCTTGCCTCCACTGCCTGTATGAAGATGTTAGCCTGAGCCACATTAGCCCAAGCAGGGGGCCATTCCTGCTGGCACTCTCTCTCCTTAACATGTCTGTCAGGAGCGTGATAAAAAGCTTGCCAGGTCCTCTAAAGTTACATGACTAAAAAGACAAGTAATAAGAGGGATCGAAGCCAGTTGGGAAGTGAGAATTCACTTCTGCATGGGCATACTGAAAAGGAAAGTGAAAAGGTCTGAGTTCTTATCCTCCTTCCTTCTCCCAGCACAGCTCTTAAAGTCCCCAGACCATTTCATGCTGGCATCATCCTCATCCTGGCAGATCCTCCTAAGCTTGAACCCTGTTCATCCTCTCCCTGTGCAAATTTCCCATTACTTCTCCCTTGCAAAACCATTGTGATGCATGAAGCCTTCTCCTCCAGCTCCTCAGGCCTGGCCACACCGCATTAAAACAGGATTTATGAGCCTCAAGCAGACAAGAGTTATGCAGTCTGCACTTCTGCACACTGCATACCAAGTCCCCAGCTGGTTTAAATCAGATTAACTCCACTGATGTAAGACATTTAAGGCAAGCGCATTCCATGATTTACACCAGCCAAGAAGCTGTTACATTATAGTTTGGCAGCTGCAGGTTTTAGATCTGAAGTTTTTTGGGTGAGGATCCCAAACAACAGTGAAAGACAGCAGCTGAGTGGCAAAACCCATTTATTCTCAGTGCCATATGCTCGCAGCCAGCACGTGTTCCACAAAAGTCCTCAGAAAAAAGAAAAAGAAAACTAAGCCTGGTGTTCAGTTTTTGGTCTGCAAAGTCAGTGCCTGTCACAACTCCAAGGCTCCACACAAATCCCTAAGTCATGATACCACAGAAATGCCTCTCTTCAAAAAATGATAAATCTGGGAAACTAAAGCCAGGCAACTATAATGCAAAGGTCACCAGCTATTGAAAAAAAACCCTATAGACTGATTAATACAAATGCAAACAAACACACAAGAGAGTTTAATATTCAAATCAGGGCCTTCATTTCTGATGAAGGATGCTTAAGCTTCCAATCAAATCTGGCTCCCACAAAGGAATGGTGCTAACAGCCTGGAGCCAGATATACCTGCAGAAGTGCACAAGAACATGCAGCATTCAGGGCAGGAGAAATGGCATAGAAACGTCCCAGGAAACTGCCTGAAAAGGAAGGTTTAGTCCTTTCTCCTCCAACTTAGCAAAGTGGCTTCTTTATGCCAGCAGAGGCTGGTCTGTCAGGGCCAGGAGAGTGGCAGGAGCTCAGTGCCCTTCCCATGCTGCCTGCAGCCTGCAAGCAGGCAGCAGAGCCGCAGCCTGTCCTGCTGCCTCCCATCCTGTGCTGGCTACGCAAGGAAGAGGCCAGGGAGCCCCACCAGCTCCATAAATCACCAGGCACCCAGTGCAGCAAACCTGACCGCCCTTGCAAAGGAAATATAAATCAGCTTTACTAGCAGCTTCTGAAACAAAAACTAAGCTCCTTCGACAATAAAAATGCCTCCTTAAACATTGTGGCCCAAACAGGTCATTGAAAGCCCTATCAGGCCAAGGGAGAGCAACAAGCTTTCCAAAAGATGAGGCAACTTGCAGATTGAGAAACTGAGAAGAGGCACTTCAGACTGAGCAGCTTCTTGCTGGCAGGCAGCACGAGGTAGATATCTTTAGCACAGAGTAAAGACAGGGCAGGGAACAATGAGGAGTGAATTAGCCGGCATTAATGCCATCCTTTGTATTCAGCCTACTTCAAGGCACCTGAAATGCAGACACCATCAGACATCAAAATAACCTACCCAGGTCTAATGGAGAGTAAAATACAGCACATTTGCTGGAGCCCACTAAGCAATCATCAGCAGAGGCTGGACTGGACCCTCAGGGCCACCTCACCCCACAGGTCATCTCCCTGCCTGCTCTTCCTTAATGCCTGCCTGCACAACTTTAACACCACTGCCCCACGGTTTCACAAGCTAGCACGGGATGGTTGTACCAGGAGGACAAGGGTAAGTCCAGAGGAAGCCTCAAAAACCAGTGCAGAGGCAGGAGCTACTGGGCAGAGCCAAACTGAGACACGGCTCAGCAGGGGCACTAGGGAGTTGCCACTCCTATCTCAGCAAAAGCAAGACTGTGCCTGAGATCCATGGTAGGAAGTCTGCAGGGAATATTATGGCTGGGCAGAGGCTACAGATGGAGAGGAAGCTGCTGAAGCCAGTGGTGCTGGCCATGGGAACACCTATTTCAGCGACACACATGTGGAAATGAGCCACCACCACGTACCATCCACAAACAGCTTTGAGAGGCTGATCACCTCCTGGGGTGTGGCATGGCCAGGCAGGACCCCAGGGCTCCCTGCTGCCACTGCCACCTGTGCCCTGCTGCAGCGCAGGAAGGGCACCTGGCTAGTCCAGGAAGGGATGCTCCATCACTGGTGTGTCAGACCAGCAAGGCAGCCAGCTGCAAGAAACCAGGGACCAGTGCCAGGAAGCAACAGGCAGGGCTGGGGAAGCTCAGGGAAAGGTTTGAAGCCCAGGGATGAAACACCCTCTTTGTGTGACCAGTACAAGGCTGGAGATTATGCTGGTCCCAGGAGAAGCACCAGTGGTATAGCTGGGAAAGGAAAATAAGGCATTAACTGAGCCAAGCCCCTGCTGCCAGCTGCCTTGTTTTCCTGTAATTTATTGTTGTTTCCACACTCAAAAACAGGCACAATAAGGAAACTTAAGTGATCAGAGGCTGCTAATCAGCAAAGCTTTCCAAGAGCTTACCGAAGCCAAGAGGAAAGGCTCAACAATCACTCTCTGTTGATGCCACAACAGGCATGTGGCACCTCTTTCTGCTGACACCCCAAGGGGATAGGGGGCTGTAAACACACAAGAGCAAGTATGCTTGCTCCTGTCTCACCTCCCCTACCATCTCAGGCTGCAACACCAGGGCCAGCTGCTGTGTGGCACCGATAACCTCCTGCAACTAACACCAATGGTGACCTGGATGTGGGCAGTCTTGGACTGAAGGGCCTGTTACTCTGCAGGAAAGAGCAGAACCCCAGGAGCCCATCCCCAAAGTTTGTTATCTTTCCTTGCATTTCAAATAGCACTGGATAACATCTCCATGCAGAACAAAAGGAGAGGCTGTGTTGCCAGAGGCAGCTGCTGCTGCAGCTCAGCAGCGTCTTACCTTTGGGCATGATGCGATGCATTGCCACAGACAAGAAGAAGATGGAGTCACTGTAGTAGGTCCCTGATCCAGCACTGAAGTGTTTCTGCATAGCTTCAACGATTGGAAACAGCTTTTCTGTCAGTTCATTCACATCATGGACAATTACCTGGGAAAGATACCAGAAATACGACTGAACTGCTGCTTCTGGGGATGTGCCCAGCTCTGCAGCCTTTGCTCAGCCTGCATCAGCACAGGGCAAGGGGGGAGGCTGTTAAAGCACAAATACAGCTGGTGGCACTGCAGCTGCACAAAGCGGTCTGACTGCCCCAGTCCCTGCACATTCCCCTACCACGAAAGCTAGCCACGCGCAACAGGGGAAGGATGGAAGGATTTTTACAGCCATTTCATCACTGCGAGATGGGCAGAGGCTTGAATCCACTCACACAATCTAGCGTGTTCCATGTCTTGTGGCTTTTGTGTGGTCTATTCCCACTGCCTACTGCAAGTACGCATCTCTTCTTCCATATGGAGTCTATCAGAAGAGGTGACAGTTTGCTCCAGGTTCTGGCATCCTGCTGTTCTGAAGCAAGTCAGACCAGTCACTTACCCTGAGGACCAAGACTTGCTCCCTTCTCCAGAGGCAGGCTGTAACAGGGACACAGCTTGGATTTCCTGAGCCTCAGCCCAGCATGGAGGCAAGCTTTGCAGCACATCCTGCCACAGCTGGAGGGGGAAAGAAAGGATGGGCCACAGCACGCTGAGGAAAATCCAAGCACCAGGAGTTACAGCAAAGCTGAGAAGCTTCTCTAGATGGATCTCAGCCCACTTGTGCTAAGGATTTTGCTCTGCACTTCTCAGCCCTGCTGGAGCCCATGGACCAGCACCAGCCCTGGCATGCCTGTGCAGGTTGTGGCTATGGGACACAAACAGGAGCAATTGCAAATGTACCCTTGTCAGCTACTGAAATGTTACAAGCTTAGAATTAATTTTGGTCAAAGTCCAATGAACAGGAACTCTGATGCAGGCTGATGCTTGTTATACACACAGAAGGACACACGGGTCACTGAATCACACAAGACAACCAGAAGGATTGTCAGGGTAAGTAAGAGAGATGAGGGACATGACCCCGGTGCAGACAAGGGGGAGTGCAGGAACTCAAATGTGGAGGTCATGCTGTCTTCTCCAGGCCAGGGAAAGCAGGAAGAGTCCTGCAGGAACTGAAGGCCAGCAAGGACACAATTTTGAAGCAGTACTTGAATTTTGGAAAGGGTAGCCTATACCTCCTGTCTGAGGGATACCGAGGCACTGCCCCAAGCTGGCCTTGCCTTCAGCAGGAAATTCAACCCCATGATCTCCATAGGTTCCTTCCAAACTAAACTACCCAATGATTCTATGGTTTCGCTCCTTTTCCCTACTAAAACTAACTACTTAAACATGCAGGTCTGTAATGCATGTAAGGCATTTGCCTAAAAAAACCCAATCAAACTAACAATTAAAACAAATCAAGCGCTTCAGAGGAAAAGGTGGCTCTGAGCTGAGGCAATGACCATCCTCTCTACTGGATGCACCAGGAGCTGCTGCAATGCTCAGCAAGGCTGGCACAGAAATGGAGGCAGTGAGCAGTCTGGACCTTCTTCCCCCCTGTCCTTCTTGCAGAAAACGTTACCCAGACAAAAGCACTCTCACATTAGAGCAGAGCTCACTGGAGGCAGGGAGCTGCGAGACCCGCAGTATGCCGAACATGGCAAGGTGGTGGACCCGTCCTGACCATCTGCATGATGGCAGAGCTCATGGTGGGGTACATACAGCCACTGCAGAGCCCCCACAGCCCCCACGCTGGGGAGGGCATCCCAAACACTCATCATCATCTGGATGCTGTACAAGAGCACTCACGCAGGCTCTGTGGCCAGTGTGTCCCTCGGTGGGATGGCCATGCTGCCAGCGTCCTGGCTGCTGGGCCTGGGGCCAAGCGCCTGCAGGAGGAAAAACACAGAACACCATGGACCAGCAAAATGCATTGGAGAGCTCATCAGCAGCCACACCTGGCTTTGGACAGCACAGCATATTCCCCAAGACACCATGGGGGAAGAAACACCGTTACTGGTAACATTACAGCAGCCATGCCAAGCTGCATGCCAGCATCACCATCGCAGTTAGCACCAGCAGCACTGCAGGAACAGGCAACAGAGCAGCTCAGCAGCATCGAGCGCCGCTGCCAGTGATCCCAGGTGACCAAATACAGCAAAACACCACCACTGCCCAGGGGCAAAGGCACTCGCCTATGCATGGAGCTGAGACCACCAGCACCTCCATCACTGGAATGCAGGATGCTCTGCTCCCAGCTCAGCACGGCAGTGACAGCTTTGGGGCCTGGCCAGACTGGAGAAGCATGGAGAAGAAACACAGCACTTGCAACCACCCTTTCTGCACTCAGGAAAGACAACCTGAGGTCTGCACAGCACATAGGAAACAGCTGAGCAGGGGGGAAATAAAGTCAAACTAATACCAGTCATCTCTGAAATAAGTGGTGTCAAGCAGCAGTGGACAAAAATCACGGGAAAAATACTCCTGAAACTCCAGACACAGCATCATCTGCCTCCCATCCCCTGCCAACGAAAACAGGAAAATTTGTGCCTTTTGCCCATCCTTTGGTTAGGCACTTCTGCAAAGCAAACTCCTGAGCAGCTGAATTTTCCTTCTGCAGCCACAGGCCAGCCTCTCCAGGACTGTGAGGGCTTCTCCTCTCCCCGCTGCTGACTTCAGCACAGTTTGTTGATCTGCTGCTAATTTTGTACTTTGTTATTTATTTGTGTAGCAGCTTTCAGTAAATCCCTGTGGCTAAATCCGACCACGTTTGAAGAGGGCATTAACGAAAGTAAGTTTTAGGGGTTTCCTTTGCAAGCAGTTTTATAAACACACGTCCCACACAGAGAAAAAACCTTTTCAATTCCTTCGCTAGGAAAAAACAATCCACATTTTATTTCTCTTCTTCTCACACCAGGTATCTCTTCAGCTCTCTTATAAGAAGAGAGCCACAGCAGCTCAGTTACATTCACCTTAGCACCTCTTCTCACAGCACCAAACCCAGAGGAGTCAGTGTTTCGCAACATCCTCCACAGGGCTGATCTACGCAGGCCACTAGCAAGAGAAGCGAGCAGAGCAGAGTTAATTTTATTCTCGCAGGGGAACGGAATAAATAAGTGATATGAATCAGCACAAGGAGTCAGGAGCACGCAGCCCAGAGCTGCAGGAAACGGGGCGAGTCGGAGCTCTTTGTAAGCATAGTATCGGTCACTGGGACATGCCTATGCTCGCCCCGGGCGTTTCCCACTCGCTGGGAAGCAGGAAAGGCTGCAGGATCACCCGCAACACACGGGACAGGACATACTCTCTGCAACTGCGAGTGGAGAAGCTCTGGTAAAAGTCCAGGCTCTTTGACGACAAGGCACGGGAAGGAAGGCCAGGTCCTGGCTGGGCGCCGGCATGCGCCAAGTCCTTCCTCTGGCACCGCTGCTCGCAGTGCTTTCTGGCCAACTTCCTCAGTCCGCACAGCTCACCACCCCACACCAAGCAGCCGCGAAAGCATCACACTGCAGAGCAGGAGCTCCATCTGCCGCTCGGCGCTGTCACGCTGCGCTCTCAGCTCCGCATCTGGGACACATTTATCTGAGCAGGCACTGTGGGACCGGTAACGCCATGTCATGACTGCCCCAGGTCTGCCCTGTCCTAGGGCCCAAGCTGATCGGCACACCCTACCGCCGTTCACCTCAAAGCCCCTCTGCTCTCTTCCTGGCAGGTGGCAGCCGGCTGCTTCCATCTCCAGGTGATTTTGAAAGTTCCTGAACTTCCTTAGGCAAAGAGAAGAGCTGGCCCATGACCTACTCCAAGGGTTGGGATCCACGTCTGATTCCTGGGCTTCACTCCAACAGGGGACCCAACTGATCCCAGCTTTGTTGGGAGGAGGGACAAGGAGAGCTCCAAAGGCAAAACCCAAATCACAATCTCATGAGGAAAAAGTTGAGTTCTATCAATCCTGCATTTTATCAAGCCTTGTCTCTGGGCCTGCTCTAAGAAAACAATGTAAGAACCAGTAAAGTGTTCTAGGGACACCAGGTGAACCAGGAAAGGAGAAGTCTCAGGATGGAAATGGATTGCTACTGGAGCTATGATTCTACCTGAGCATTCAACATTTTAGTGGCACCAAAGGTCCAAACTAGAGTGATGTTTCCTGCTGACAAAGAGGGGTAATGGGGTAGGCTACACCAAAAATAAAGACCACTGTCGCCCACTTGCTCATCAGAAACTATGCAGAAGAGTTAGGGGCAAGGCTGTATGCTTGAGCATCAGGGAACAGTGTCTGCTCCGCACTAGGAACTCTACCCACAAACAGGTAAGTGGATGAACTGCCTGCCAATCACAGGCTAGCTAATGAAACCAGGGCATATCAGGCTCTGCCCAGAGAGAGGAAAGAAGGTGTCCCACTGAGTATATCTCCATGAGATCTCACCTGAGCCCTACAGACCATACTGCTTGCTTACACCCAGGAGATCAGCTCTGGCCCAAGACCTAATCACCAAGCTGTCACCTAGGCTTTGCTGTGAGCCCACAGCACCAGACACCCCCCCTGGAACAGGCACATTGCTGCACGTCCCACCCCATGCACATTCAGCTCACAGGCCTGTGTCCCCCTGGAGAAGCTGTGCTGGCAAGGATGCCCGCAGAGGAGTAGTTTGGTTTCTGAGAAGAGCAGACAGCAGTAAGGCAGCCACGTGCACCAACGGGTGTCTGGGAGGGATTTGCACACCATAGGGGGGGCCCATGTTCTACTCCATGGGGATACAGTATCACAACCATGAGTGAGAGCGCCACATCCCAGATTTGCACTGCACTGTCATGAGGCAGCATGAGTCCACCCCGCTGTGCCAGGCACACAGAATCACAGAATCAGCTTGGTTGGAAAATACCTTTAAGATCACCAAGTCCAACCATTCCCCCAGCACTGACTGCCAAACCCACCACTAAACCATCACTAAGGGCAAACTGATCTCCCCTCAAGATTAACCCTTATGGCTGCCTCGCATGATCTCCACTCGTAGCCACCCCTCATCTGCCCCCCATAGTGGCCCACATTGTATAGCTGCTGCCCCTACCCCCACCATGGCCATCCCTCACACCCCACAGCTGCACCTGCTCCCCCCTCATAACCTTCCCTCATGATCTCCTGACTGCCCCTCATCCCTCATGGCCACCCCTCACATTCCATGGCTGCCTCTGCTCTCCCCTCATGATCTCCTGTCATGACTGCCCCTTCTCTCCCTCATGATCTTTCCTTATGGCCGCTCTTCCTCTCCCCTCAGGATCTCCCCCTACAACTGCCCTTCACACCTCATGACCATCCGCCATCTCCCCTCAGTATTTCTCATCATGACTGCCCCTCCTCTTCCCTCCCCATCTTCCATCATGGCCACCCCTCATCTCCCCACATGATGAACCCTCACCCTTCATGGCCAACCCTCATCTCTCCTCACAATCTCCCCTAATGGCCATCCCTCCTCTCCCCTCATGCTCTTCCATCAAAGCCACCCCTCCCTTCCCTTCACGATCTCCCCTCATGGCCAGCCCTCCTTTCCCTTCATGATCTCCTGTTATGGCTGTCCTTCCTCTCCCCCTCATGATCTCCCCTCACAACTGCTCTTCACCCCTCATGGCCACCCCTTGTCTCCTGTCACAATCTCCCCTTATGGCCATCCCTCCTCTTCTCTCACGATCTCCCCTCACAACTTCCCTTCCTCTCCCCTCATGTTCTTCCCTCCTGGCTGCCCTTCCTCTCCCTGCACTATCTCCCCTCACACTGGCCCCTCAACCCTCATGGCCACTCCTTGTCTCCCCTCACGACTGCCCCTTCTCTTCCTCATCATCTCTCCTCATGGCTGCCCCTCCTTTCCCCTCACGATCCCCCCTCATGGCCAGCCCTCCTTTCCCTTGACGATCTCCTGCCACGACCGCCCTCCCTCTCCCCACTCCTGATGGCCATCCCTCGTCTCCCCTCATGATCTCCCCTCATGACCGCCCTTTGTCCCTCATGGCCCCCCTCGTCTCCCCTCATGTTCAACAGCGTTTAAATTAATACTGTCCCATTTTTGCACAACAGACACATGTATGCACTGCAGAGCCCGTTTCCAGCTCTCCACCTGTAACAAGGATTAACCACGTCCTATCTGCTTTATTGTGTATATTCCCGTCCCCACTCTGCGTACTTCTGCCTCTGCCTCTTTTTGCTTCTCCAACAATACAAACATCACTAACTTAGCTACAAGGCAGCAGAGCAGACTCCTTTCTGCACGTCATGCAGGTGGCTGTTCAGCACGTTCTGTACCAGGATCTGATCCTCTCCAATGCTCCCCGCTGTGCACATCCCCTCCCTGCAGACCACTGAGCACAGCCAGCACTGTGCAGGTCACCCGCCATGATAAGGGACCTGACCGGGTACCAGCACTGCTAAAGTACTGTTAAAAGAAAAGGAGAGGTGGGATTGTTTACCAACAACAATCAATCTAGCATGAACAACACAGTTTACATCTCTAGTTACATCTCAGGAGAGTTCAGCTAATATTAAATACCTGAAAAATGAGAAATTAAAAGTTACAGCAGAAGTAGAGGACACTTCCAAGCAGTACTCTGCAGCAGCACCTCAGGATACGAGTCAAGTTACCCGAGTCTCTGAACTTAATGCTCCTCCAGCTTTCAGACACTTGTTTAATGTGAAAGAAAACTTCACTTTGCATGGACTGCACCCACTACATTTTTGGGAGGTAGAACCATATCTCTGGCAGGTAGCAGGATGGAAACCCTCCAACCTTTGCAGGCTCTCCATTCCCTTGACTGACAGCCTCTAGCGGCAGGGCGAAGGCCTTTTCCGAACACAGTCCCACAGAACCACTTGGAAAGCCATTCACATGCAAGCATATGCGGTGCTTGTCCTGAGGGGCTGAAATGAGGCCGAAGACAGGGTCTCTGGAAGAGAAACTGCACTTCTCATAGCCACTACTGTCCTCCAGCACAAGTGGTTTACCAGAGACGCTCCCAGGCCACGCAGCCAGCCGGTCCCGGGTAAGAGATCCCCAGAGCTGCACCAGAACACTTCTGTGCCGGGAGCGGCAGGGAGTGCGAGGTCTCCGCTAAAACAGAACAAGCCCTTCGAAGGCGGCACTGGGGAGGGCACTGGGCAGAGCCGCAGCCTTCCCCAGCACAGACGGGAGGCAAACACCCTCTGTGGGGAGCTGGAGCAAGGGCTGTCAGTGAGAACGTTTCTCGGGGCGGGAGCTGCTAGAGTGCTGCTCCCTTCGCCTAACAGGAGCACGAACGCTGCTGGGAGCCCCCTTACGATGACTCCTGGCAAGAAGGCGGCTCACGAACAGCCCAGAAAACGCCCACACTGAGACATCCCAGCGGGCCGCGGCCGCGCCCCCCCGTCCACCTTCCCCGCGCACCTGGTGCCGGAAGGCGGCGCCGCGCAGGTCCCGCAGCAGCCCGAGGCCGATGTCGCGGCTGGCTCCGTCGGTGACGAGGTGGATGTGCAGCGCGTCCCCGTCGCCCAGCCGGCCGTGCCGCAGCAGCGACCGCAGCGCCGCCTGCCCCTTGGCGCGCAGCGTGGGGCTGCGCTCCGCCTTGGTGAACATCATGAGGAGGTGCAGGTCGCGGCCCGCCGCCTCCCCGCCGCGCTGCGGATGCCGGTGCGCCGGCGCGGGCGGCGTGGCGCGCAGGCGGCGGGTGGCGCTGGAGAAGGTCTCGCCGCCGCCGCCCAGGTAGTAGAAAGCGCAGACGGCCAGAGCAGCCGCCGCAGCCAGCGCGCACGGCTGCCAGCGGCCCCAGCCGCGCGCCGCGCCGGACAGCGCCGCCATCACGGGGCGGAGCCGCCGCGGCGGGACGCGGCCCCTCCCGGTCTGAACCCGCCGCTCCGGTCCGACACCGCCACCCCGGTCAGAGGACGGTCACAGCATACAAAGGTTTAATCAAGTCCGGTATTTACAATCGTTACAGGATGTACAGTCGAGTGGCTACAAAGGTAATAAATGCGTCTGCTCTCATTTACAACGACCGGCTACAGAAAACTACATTCAAGTTTTAAATACAAGTCTACAGACTGACTGAATGGTTATAAGTTCTTTACAGCTATGCCTTAAAGGGGAGGAGTGCATAAGAGACCACAAGCATTTTCCTGCTGGAATGCTTAAAACCCACCAAGTACAGAGGGACACGTGGATAAAAGGGAAAAATGAAAATCATTCTTTCAGAGAGAGCAACCTCTCCCCTCAAGGAAATGATTTCTCAATTATTTATATCAAAACATGGAAAATCTGGCATTGTAACAGAAAAGTGAGGGGGATTTCTTTCTCCTCCGTCATCTCCTTCCATGGGAAGAGAAACAGTACAATACTGTATGCAGAAAGGTAAAGCAAGCACGTGAAAGGGGCTAATACACAGTGGTATGTTCATCCTTTTCCCAAGAATTGATTGCTAGAGCTGTCCCTGTTTTAAAAATGTGTTTCTGTGCGAGACCTTGATGGCTGTCAGGCTGCACAAACAAGTGGCATGAACTTTAATTTGGGAAAAAACATCCACCTGTGAATGGGCAGACGGCAGTTTGCACAACTGACCCTCAAAGTACTTTCAGTGTATTAAGTAATCAAAATAATGCACTCGGTCCTTTTGACAGTGTAAAAATATGACATCCTTAGAACTTGCACGTCATTTGTAATTCTATCACATGGTCCTTTTGTAGACATTGTGTCACTTGAGATTTTCATGATGAAGCATCAGAGTTAACATCCACACTTCAAAACAGATGGCTGCAGAAAAGCACCAAAGTCGTGGGAAACATCACAGCCAACCCTATCCTTATCTACTTCTCCCCCTTTTTTCTTCAGTGGTACAAAGTTTTTGCTCCACCCAGGAGAACTCTTATAATTTGGACAACATTTGTGTATTGCGGCATATTGCAAAACAGGAGAAACTTCCTCTTGTATGGGGGTTTGCTGACGGTGATTGATAGGTCTGGTTGCATTTTCTAGAACTGTTTCAGCTCAGTATAAACACAGGTAAAACATAAAACCCCAAAGTGAAAAATGCAGTATTCATACAGGTCCTTTAATGCACTGACAGTAAAAGCCACAGAAGGTACAATGCTGCTGAAACCAGGGGGAGGACGGCCACTGATTTCAGTGACTTCTTGGATTAGTTCCCAATTGGTAAGGAGACTTAAGTCCACAATGTGCTAATGAACAACCAAAACAGATGTTCAGACTGCAACATCTGTAGCACGTGAAAGCGAAGACAGACTTCTACAATTTAACACCTTCACCCAACCTTATAGGAACAAATTCCACCATGTCTCATATACTTCAGTGGCATCATTCAGTATGATAACTGTACTGTACTGACATTAACATAAAATATGAAACCTTATGAACAATCAAAACAATGCGGACCACTAAGGAGATGCCACAGACACCAACATGCAACAAAAGTAAATTATGCCTCTGAAATCAAGGTGCATTAGAATATACGTTGAGCTCACAGACATCTGTCTTTCCAAGAGACTTTTGGGATACATGATTTAACTCTGGCTGGAAAAAAAATATATATTAAAAAAAAAAAATCATCTTTCAATGGACTATCTAGTAAATCACTAAAAATCCACATGAAAGCTCATTTTAAACTGTGTCACGCATCTACTGCTCTGTATCTCACCAATTATGACCTACTGTATTTCATACCTACATAGAAAAATGAACTGGAATTGAAGCTTTTTAATATCAGGTACAGAGTAGATGTTAATCCACAAAAGAGCCTGTCTACTAGTTATACTCGGATTTATATTGTAATAAAAATGGAAGTTTCCTAATATTACTGAGTAAAAGATGAACACTTCAAAACTTGATATGGAATCCAGATCTTCAGTGCCCTGGTGATAATCCTACTTTGTACTGTTATTGGGGGTTAAGTCTTGTGAGTTACAGAGGCTCCAGAGCAGTGAGCTGGCCCATGTCTGTTAGGACTAAGCCCTCAAAACATTTCATGTAACTTAATGGCATTTTTGCTGATGAGCAACATACTAACATGTATTGAACCTGATCTGGGAAAAAAAATAAACAGCTTTAACTAAATGTAAGCAGGACATCCTAGCGTTCCTATAAGGACTGGGGAACAAGGCTGCAGGATCAGAAGTGACGTGTACTCCCTGAACCATTAAAACTCCAGAGCTCCTGACAAGAAGTAATACAACCTGTGGGTCAGGTATGTTAGTAGTCCTTTAACATAAATAGACTGACACTGCTTCCCAGACACATGGGATGTGGGAATGCAGCACATTGTTCTGCAGAGCTACAGGAAAGAAACTTTTTTGTCTACAGGAAGTCATCCTGCAAAATCTGTCACAGATTTTTGTGGCTAAGAAGGAAAATACCGGTGGAGATTTGAAATAAGCATCTCAAACATTTTCCAGCAGTATGGAATGAGATAGTGATTATGCCATTAAGTTTTATGTAGCTTTACATTACAGCCAATCACGCTACATACTGCCTGTCATGTAGGCTGCAAAAGACAAAATCTGTAGAAAAACCTATGTCTAAAGTGTATACACTATACATAGTTACATTGTCCCATCTGTACACCGGGAATTTTACTTTCTCTAAGGTCTACTAAAACATCCACTGCTGCTAAATACTGCAGATTAGGAAGTATATTATCATTTCAGATAGCTATTCAACTTACTTGAAATTACTACTTACAGGTGATATTCCTAAGTTTCTTATTATTCAGACTATACGGACTCTTTAAATGGGCAGATTCTGCTTTTCCTAGCACAATAAGATCACACATGAAGCAACAAGTGGCTTGTAACATTCTTCTGCTTGGAAAAAGAAGCATTTGGACAATTCTAAAATGCTATTAACTTTGCAGCAATAATCATCCAGGTTTGATGCATTATTATATATTTGCTAAAAAGTTATAAATATTTGAAGTGTCTTTTTAAGATTTAACATGTCAGAAAGTTTAATTTTACTGTAGGTTACAGAATTTGTTTTACCCAATTTTGCTGATCTTAGCCAGCTTGGAGGAAAAAAAAAATTCATTTCCAGACTATATTTAAATAGCAGGTTAGCATAATGCCATCACTGTTAGGATTATTAAAACCTCACATTGATGCTATGCTGCCCGAAAATTCTCGTTGAGTTGTCCACAAGGCAGACACAGCATAAAGAACTGCATTTGCTAGTTTCGGGCTTCAGGTGATTACTATCCAGGTATTAAATAACCTGACACAAGCATGTATCTAGAGACACCATTTATGCATGCACATTGTCAGAGTGGAGCACACTCTTGAATCAAACAAGTTGTGTTGCTGCCCTTGGAACACAGCTGGAGGCTATGTTCATCACTACTTTACAAAACATGCAGTGAAACTCCTAGGTTTTCTTGTGCATATTTTAGTTTAGACAACAGGCATACATACACCTATCTTTGCAGATTATATAAAGGATACTGCTTCCTGATATAAATGACTGATTGCCCTAAATATAGGGTGGCTGCATTACATGAGAGATTTTGTATATTCAGCTTAGGGATGGTAGTGAAGACATCAAAAAAAAAAAAAAAAAAAGTAACAAACAGCCTTCCTAGGTTTGTTCTACACAAACTCCATTAGCTCAATATTTACTTTCATGTCTCAAATTTCAAGTCTTGATCTCAAAATACTACAAATCTCACATCATGTCCAGAGGATTAAGCTTATTTTTCATTAAAGGTTCCACATACTTATTTAAAAGTATACTTGTTGCACAGAAAGCTTCATTTAAGAGACAAAAGGAAAATAGACTGCTCTTAAAAGTTTGGTCCTCCAGGATATATACCTATTGTGACTGACCCGCAGCCACTAGCATAAAGGCCAGCCTGGTGTAAAAGCTTCTACTGTGAAAGAGCTTTCAAAAGAGCAAGAGTTACCACATCTTGTTATTAACAGCCTACCTCTAACCAGGCTCAGCATAGGAACAAGAGAATCTGTTAAGTTACAGACCCACAAACAGAACGACAACCAAGTCAGTCATTACCTGATTTCCCTTCCAAACAGTCCCAGAAAATGCAATCCAGACCTTCTTGTCAGAGGCAAATTCTTTACAGCAACAGGGAGACAGATGACAGTAGGCAGAGACTTAATAGCAAAGCTGGTCTGATCATCCTTGCCATCCGGAGTCTGCAATGCATGCAGCTTTGCTCTACTACCTTATGGTACGAACCACAGAAAAGCTTTGCACTGCCTAACAGGTACTGGTTTTATACTGAGCTAGCAGGTATTCCTTTTTATAAGCATTTTCTTCAGCTGCTGAGGTATACATACTGTAGAACATAAAACAACTCATACTTTCCCCCAGCTACCACAATCTAAAGCTACACTGGAATGGTCATTTTATCCAAACTATCTAACAAAACACATAAAATTCATTCTGTTAAAGTAAAAAATGACTTGCAGTACAAGGATCAGGTTATTTTTCTTCTTGACACTTAAGACTTCTGGGAATCTGACTGCTGGAAACGGTTTAGCTTCTCTGGATTATTTGATGCCATTTGAGAAAAGTCACGGAAAATGTCCTGATAAATTTCATCTCCTAGGTAGAAAAAGAAAAGGAAAAGATTTTTAAATACATTTGTGTTAGTTAAGATCAGCCACCGTTACACAAATGCCCTGCTGTGCTACCAATTACTGAGTAACACTTATTCATGTCTAAAGGTTGCTTAAAGATGGAATGATGCTGATGTGAACTCTTTGGGACTGTTTACTTGCATGCATGTTCTGTAGAAGCAAATTAAACAAAGCCAAACTATACCTGAAAGTGTATACCTCACAGGCAGCCACACAGAGGAAAGTTCAGAGTTAGAAGGGAAAAAATGAAAGCATTTTAAAGCAACATAAACAGAAAAATGTTTATTAGCTATTAAAGAATAAAATCCTTGTTTTTGCAAGGAGGTGCTAACCAAAATTCTCTTCAGAAAAGTTGAATTATAGCATAATTTGTAACGTAAATAAGATTTAGTTGGAAACACAGGTCAGAAGTCTTACAGACAGAACTCTCTATGAAAAAAACGAATCAGCAAGCAACAGTATAAAGAAAAAAAAAAGGGCAATCCTAAGCATAGAAATTATTGTTCGTATCTCCTTTTGGTCTATTACTTCAGCAAATACAGATTTTTACTTGTATTACTGAACATCCATTACATCTTTTAGTTTTATCTGAAAGAGTGATGATATTTTCCTTCAAAGCTTTTACCCTTTGTGCTTAAACACAACTCGACTATCAGGGCATATCCCAAAATGAGGGATGGCAGCAATTTCCACCAGGCCTGTCTCCCTCCCCCTCTCTGTCTACACAGGAAAACACATCCAGGAAACTTCTTGAGCCCTTGCCAACTCACTCTTTCGCCACTTTAAAACAGACATTTTTGCATTCATCTGCTGCAGCATTTTGGGCCTTGAGTTCAGGTTTCATTTTAAAACATTAACCATAACCTACTGCCCTTCAAAGGGAATTAAATGCATAAAACATTTGGTCTGGTCAGGAACTACGCAGCTATCCAAATTTTACTGTCTTCCCAAAGCAGATAACCACAGAGGACACAAGATCCCAGCACTACTGTTTCTTGCTGATAGCTTGATTAATAGCATAACAAAGAAATCAACCCAAAAATCTTTCTCATCATGTATTTGAACATGAAAATTTTACCTGTCCCGTCCCCCCCATGACTTCAGAAGAAAAATATTATTCCAGCACTTTTTTTTTTCCCAAACGGCAGTTTTAAAAATTATATTTCTGTGTTTAAAAGTTTGCACTACTGTGAAAAGCTACATCGTTTGGATTTTTCCATCTTTTAATGCACATTTCCAGCAACAGAACTATTATTCTTTTGGAGATAAGATTCATTCATTTGAAAGCACTTTCAGAAATGACAACTGACCTTTCAGATATATTTAATATGCATGGCATGTGGGTTTATATCAAAGTGTAATGACACAATTTTTCCCAGACTTCAAAAGATAAAATTCATTCCATTCTGCTTTCCTAGGAAAAGTCAGTTCTAGTGAAATTCCCTTTTGGTTTTCAGATTTAGTTTCAAGTATGTTCTAGAGATGAAGCAGGCACAGGACACGTTTTACCATAACAGTTTCTGGTTAATACTTGCACTGGGAAAGAAGCACAGAATGGAGTTGTAACATTCACCAAGGGAACAGCTATGATGAGCACAAATCATAGTTAAGCTTGTATGATAAAACTCGTTATGCTTTTAATGCAGAAGTGGGTTCCACTGGTGAACTAGTACTGTAGGACAGGTTGCCATATTTGGTTCTTTCAAATTAAGTTGAAAGAAAAAAGAAAAGCTATTTCTTCAAGATATACTGAGGCTCTGGTTTTAGCTCTATTACATAACAAAAATATTACATACAAAAATAGACTAAAATAAAGTGCCCCTTTAGTTTGTATGCTGCATTAAAATACTTAATACCGTAAACCTTATAATTATTTTTAAATCCTACTTTAAAATTGAAATCTGGAAATTTCCTTTCCAAGCAATGTTTTCCCTAAAGTGCAGATTTTACGTACAAAAATACTATAATACTGCTTTACTGTGTAACACCAGAGTAACTCAAAAGGCACACATCATACATTCAAGAAGAGATAGGAAGAAAAAGTAGCAGTACTAATATCAAATAGTTAGCAGACATACTGCAGCACCAGAAGATGAGCACTCCAGTATTATACAAGAAACAGTACAATGGTGCATATGGCTTCTACACCAGAAATGATTTTTTTTTTGTGGAACAAGCTGGTTTCAGCTAGCTCCCATTCTAGGAATATTTTGGAAGACCAACTATACCTTGCAAAGCAATATATAAACATTCTCTCAGTAGCTCCCACCAGATGGGTATATTTAAATTAGATATGTTGATGCCATTACCTACATTAGTAATTGTTTCTCAACTACATTACTAAACTGGAGAAATAGGGAGTTGGCTTCACTCTGATGATAGCAAACTCATACATTGATATTTACCCTCATGTAGCTCCCAGCAAACATACAATTGTCTTGAAAAATCCTTATTTTCATCTAGAATCATAATTTTGGAAAAGAGGAGTTCTAAAATAAGGGCGGTGCAGATAACTTAAGATGCATCTGCAGCGAAAAAGACCTGCCTCCTCTATGACTATGTAAAGGTACCATACCTCGCAGGAGCAGAGACAGGTTTTGTGCTTACGCTTACACATTGACACAACTGTTCAACAGCTGGCTAGCAGACATTAACATTTAAAATGCTCAAATATTTGCCTCAACTTTCAGAAGAGACTTTAGCAGCAAGTAAAGAATTGAGCAGAGGAAGAGCTATGCTGTTCAAAGATACAGCAAGATCTCCTGGCTAGGACACTGTGCTACAGCTTGTGGCCTGAATTGGAACAATTATTCTAATGCTACCCCTTCCCCTGATTTTGGGCAAGCTTCACCCATTATGGCAGCTGTCAATTATGCCTTTGTCAATCTCGCCTGATTACAAGGATCAGATACGATCTGTAAAATACCTGGATGAGACTGTATCAGCTGCAGCTTCTAGGTTCTACTGTAATACAAACCAATGAAAAAGTCACAAAGTTTTGAGTGACGGACTTATCCAGGTTTTTATTTCCCCTACCTAATTGAAGAATCTGTCTAAAAAAACATTTTAAGCAAGATGTCAGCGAAAATAGATTCCACCAGCTCCAGTTTAAACGCATTCATATTTTCATGTAAGTACTGCCTGTATTTGCTATGAATGAAACATTTTACTAAACATTTGTAATGTTTAACGACCAACTAAAGTTTTTTATACAGATTACAGTAACACATTTTCTGGTTTATAATAATTTTGGATTTGTGACAGGTCAATTAAGTGATCTAAAATTTTAATTTATGATTTAGCACAGAGCTTTTGAACCAAAATACCTACCTCCCTTAAAACAATGGCATCTTACTATTTGAAACTGACAGTTACTAGTTCTACCTCCTAAAATAAAAATGGGGAGACTCAAAAATACTTCAGTATTTGTTATGTTCAGCCTGTCAGTGAAGTAGTATGCATTAGATCAGAAAATAGCTCTACATTCAAAATGGCCAAACTGGCAAAAGCCTCTCTCATATACATAGCCTGCTGCATTTTTTGAGTGTGGAATTCTTCCTCATTTAAGCTCATAATCAAGTATACTTCCAAGTTCTCTGTTGCTTTGTCAAAGAAAGCATTTGAATGAGTATCTATAGAACTTTTACTGTTTTAACCTGAATTTTCTAGAAGACCTGTTTAAATTTGATAAACATCTATCCTTAAGGAGAAACTAAATAAATTTGGTTTATTTAATAGAGTTATCTGGGATATCAGCATGACACTCAGTGTTGCCCCTTGAGTACATTCCAGCCCTGATCTGGTAACAGGCATAAGCACACACAATCCTTGTGAATCGATGGGAAATACATAAGGGCTTTATAGGAGTGAGCCAAGAATACTGAGCATTCAACCTTAAAAATAAGGCTTGCCTTTTGCTACTGCCAGGTACAGCAGTGTGTTTTTAGCTGTCTAACTTAACAAGTGTGCTTTCATTACTGACATTTGTAGGAGAAATTAGGTTCCTATGGAAGCATACTATAACAGAAGAAATGGTTTGCATAAATATCACATCAGAACATAGTGTAAATTTGGACTGAGTGCCTGAGAATACAGTTTGTTTAATTAAATAGTTTGTTACTTTCTCATAACTGTTGGCTCGAATGTCTGCCAATTTTTATTTTTTTAATCAAATGGTAAGATACTATGCGTACAAAAATACATACTTAGAATCACAGAATCACAGAATAGTTAGGGCTGGAAAAGACCTTAAGATCATCTAGTTCCAACCCCCCTGCCATGGGCAGGGACACCTCACACTAAACCATGTCACCCAAGAAGTGAGAATACTTAAGAATGACTGTTTTGTTTCTTATTTGTATCTTAACAAAAAATATTTAAAAATAAAATCTGAGGAAATAATACTTTCCTATTTCTGTTTGGAGTTATTTTGAAATATTTGATGTACATTTTTACATAGGTGTGCAAGCATTCTTTTTTTCTTAAAATAAAGAAAAAAGAGGAGCATTCCACAGGAAGGAAAATGATATCCTGTCATAAGATGAACTCCTCAACTGCCTCTGAGCAACCTGGGTCAGAATGCTGCTATTGAATAGTGTCAGGTAAATCCTAACATGACATGAGTTTCAATGGAACATCAACAGGAGAAAACTGTATAGACAAATAGCAGCAAAGAGGTTAGTAATGGTTATAGTAACATACACTACTATAATAATGTACTTTAAACACTCTCCTTTTAGGTCCCCTAAATACTCTGACAAAGTCACACCAGCAAATTTCAATGAAGCTTTAACATGTGTCAGTTGTTGATAAAAAACATTACTGTATGAAACTATTTTAAGTTTCCCTCAGATCCTAAGAATCTAATTGTAAACTGATAAATTCCTGAATACACTTCCTATACTGCATTTCAGTATGGTTATTAGTGGAGTATTGACCTGGCTGTCCATAGAGTCCTTCTGATTCACGCATTTCTTCATTCATCCTTGCTAAACGCAACCTGTGATTTAGAAAACAAAGAGGACAGTGTCATATTTGAAGCACTAAGAGACTGCAATTCAAGACCTACAATGCACTTTTGAACCTCACACCAGAGAGGCCATGTATGGATACTACACCCTCTTTAATTTTTCTTTTGCTCTGCCTGTTTTTATGTAAAGGAATTCTGGCATTTCTTTTATTTTTAAAGTTGAAACAGAATAGGAAACTCCAGTTACCAAGTCAAAAACAGGAGGTACAACTTACAGTGTTACAATATCTGCATTTGCAGCTTCTACTGCTATACTCAATGGATCCTTCCCATCTTCATCAGTGGCATGCTGGTTTGCTCCTCGTTTTAGGAATAAACACACTTGTCTGTTTAGAAAAAGCGTTTAAAAATAATTTCCACACCAATAAAGGAAGAAGGCAAATAAATTCAAGCTGGATGCAATATATTTGGCTTAAACCACCCAAGTCTCTTGAGCAGATCAAAACAGCGCTGTTCATCTAGAACTAAGATGTTAACACAGTAGTAAGCAAAACCTTACTTATTTAATCCACATTACAAAGATCCTAACTCAAATCACGCTCGCGCAGCAAGAAGTTGAACCCTTCAGAAGCAAGACTCTACCCTCCTGTATTACCCTCAGGTTGTAGAACCAAAAATCTCATCCCTTTTACCATGACAGACAAGAAGCACTGAGCAGGATAAATCAATACAGGAAAGAATACAGCTCACATGTGCCCGATTTACCCAATAGAAACTAATTTAATTTTTATTCTGCTATTATAATTCTCCATCTTTATAAACAGGGCAAACTGACCAAGATTACACCTTGAACTCTCCTAAGTTGTTGTACTGTACTTAGAATTTATGAATGCAGTTTAAGCACTACCAGATTGTTGTGTCCTCACCTGAACTGAACTGCTACAGGGTTTCAGTTAAAAGCCATGATTCCAAAACTCAAGATGTAATGCAGTACATTTTGAAATGAGATATACTCTCAATGCAACACACAGGTAGGATGAGTGATCAAAAGCCTTGGCTGTTGCACACCATCTCCCCTATTTGTATCGTATTTCCTGAGAAACTAAGAAAAATCTCATGAGTCTTCACCAGAAGTTCATGCTATTTCAAAGCATTATTAAATACATGTTTGGAATAGACTAGAGTGTGTTTAAAGGTGTGCTTTGCTAGCAATGGGACTGCTAATTCAAAGTGTTATTTCCTCTCTCTTCACCAAAGTTAAGGAAAACCTAGATCATGAAATATACTAAAATGCCAGAATATCTGGGGAAATGAAGAAGCTTCACATTAACAACTATAGTAAAGGATGGCCATTTACAAATCCTGGAGCAGTGAGTTACCCAGTGTGTCCCAGAACTGTGGCGTGGTGCAGAGGTCCCCTTCCCTTCATGTCCCTGATGTTCACATTGGCCCCATTCTGCAGCAAAAATTCACAAGTAACCAACGAACCCTACGGAATAAAAGCAAAGAAACAATTCAGCACCAGATCTCTAGAGTAAGAGCCAAACCTGCTCTGCCTTCTCACCACTGAGTCATGTGGCAAAGGGAACAACAGGAATTTGCTTCCATATCAAACTTAAACACTGCTAGGTTATACAATTCCAAACAAAGAATTAACAGGGAAAAAATAGTTCCGAAACAACTTTGAGAGAACACTGTAGAGACAACTTCAGCACCACATTATCATTCATTAGCAGAGCAGGCAGTTCAAAAGAAACAGTGACACAGAAATATCCCTGTTATTCCACTTCCCCTCCTCCCACATCAGTTAGTGCTGTACATCACATACCCCTCGCACTGCCTGAATGAGTGGTGTTGCTTTGTTTTCTTCTAGGTTGACCCAGTTTACTTCAGCTCCATGAGCCAATGCTTCCGCCATATCAGGAAGATTCTTTTCAAAGGCAGCTCGATACAGCTGCAATCCTGGACTAGGCTGTTTGGAGTCACAGAACACAGAAGGCTCTTGCTTGTCACCTTCTGGAGGGGAAAAAAAAATTCTTACCCGATCTCTGTTTTTATAAGGTTACCTCCTGGAATTCTGACCAAAAATGCCATTTCTCTGGTGTAAGGTAGCTCCGGTTTTGCAGAACACTGGGCACTGTTGCCTCATTCTGCCAGGACAAGTCACAGATGCCTTTAGCTTGTTCCAGCATTCAGGCACAGCCACTTCATAGAATTATTACTGCCCAGAAAACATTATCTCCCACAGTATTGGCATGTGTGCATATCCTTCAATCTACGTATTCTATATAATTTTTAAGAAATTATTTCAGGGTAGCAGTGTGGTTTACCCTATACAGCAAGATATGAATAGAACTAATTTCCTGCAGATAGTCATACATATACACCTGCATCTGCAACAGCTGCATAGACTTGAATATGAGACTAATACTGTTCTGACCTGGTTTTTGCTAAAAGATAGCATTGTTATTTACTGATTACTTGTGCTGCTATAATCTTTTGGACTAAAGCATAATCTCTCTTATCATCTTGATAAGTTATACAGAATGAAGTCTGGGAGATAAAGACTTTGTCATATATAAGCTTTCATGAGCTACAGCATCCTGAGTGTTTCTACAACGCAGTCAAAAAAAGGATCCAAGCCTCATGCTGCTTGCCTACAAACCACAGCTGTGAACTACTGGATTTAAAACATACCTCAGAAGAGTGCTTTGATGTAGAAGAGTAAGTTTGCTTTACAAACAAATGTTCTGGGTATTATGACAAACCGTACTCAATACCTCCATCAGACCAGAATGCTAATATTAAATAGCAAATAATTTCATTAATAAGTTTATAAAACATTCAGTAAAGAGGGAGCAATGCTTAAAGACATGGTCAATTCCACATAAGCAGGAAAGCAATTAAGCAGGAATACTCAAACAACACATAAAAGCCTGTTATCTGTGACTTAACAGCAATTCTATCTCCAAAGATTTAACTATTTATAAAAGGATTATGCATTTCTGTGAAGGCTTGTCTTTCAAAATGCAGCATTGCTCTGCCCATGAAAAACGCAATTCTGGCTCAGTATCATCTGACTGGAAAAACAGTAACTCTCTGAACTCATTTAGAAGGATTCAAAGTCATTGTTGCTACCAAGCCCAGAGGGCAGAAAGGTCACTCAAGCAATTACTACCACCATTGTTAAAAATGTTTCAGCCCACCAGGCAGAAAAGACATGAATTGTATCATGGAGTACTTATCTCTTTTACAAGAACATGCTACCAAGAAGTGATTGAATTTTCAGTTTACAGTACAAAGCTCAACGCACCTGGCTCATACAAGCTGTTGGCTGATATAGTAGAGGCAAGGTGTTCTCTGCTGTCATCAACACTCTGCTGGATCCCACTGTCACTGCTTTGCACTGTTTTGGGGGAGAAACGGTGATTACTGTGCAGACTGCAAGTTACCTACTCTTCACAGATACCATGATAATAAAGCAAGCTCTTATACTTGGTCCTGAACACACAGGGTTGTTTTTTTTTTTAATGACTAGTAATTATTCCATAGTGCACCCACAGAAAAATATGAAATCACATATTGCAACCATAACATCTGTAATAATAATAAATGTCAAAGATTATTAGAAAGGAAAAGATCAGGATAAGTAAAAAAGCTTAAATTATTTCATGAAAACACTAAGCAATGCAGTAGCCTGGAGGCAATAGATTAAAGGCAGGGAGATGGCCACAACACACAATGGATCACTAGTGCAAATACTGAACACGCCATAGCTGTAGTACTTACTACTACGTAGTTTTGAAGAGGTATCAAAGTAGGAGAAGAGTGAATCTAGTTCATCAGGACAGAACAGAGACTCCCGCCTCGCCTCGTCGCTACTTACAGCAACCGCTGGGACATGCAAGTTAGCAAAGCACAAAGCAGGCAGTAAGGAAGGGATAGGGCAGGAAAGAACGTTATTGGAAAAAATAAGAATGAAAATATGGAGGAAAGAAGGTGGTTAATATGTCTCCGAATAAGCATCCCCACTCCAAACTCTTCCCCACCTAAAAATGCACGTCTGAATAAACCTTGTCTCCCCCATACTTTTGAGCTAGGCTATGACCTATTTTAAATCAGATTCTGGTTTCTCTGCAGGAGGCAGGAAATCAATTAATACAAAAATATGTTACTTAAAAAAGAATGTGGGTAACACAGCTAAGGAGAGAAGTGTGTAAATACCTTTATGGGCTGCCACACCCTGTTCCCCTGCCAAAAGGGATTTTTCAGGGCCACTGTGCCTTTTATCTTCCTTACTTTGAGGCAAACCTTTTGTTCCAGATTCAGGCAGAGATACTGATGCAGGCTGCTTCTCTACAAACTTTCTTTCCACATATTTTGCTCTGATGTATGCCTCCTTCTCCTGCCTGTCATATAGAAAAACGCTGGAGTTCATAAGCTAATATTTTAGTATTAAAACAATGTCCACTTCACACTAAAGCCAGTATCCAAAACTGTAGTTTGGCATTGACGTAAGACACATTTTCAGCACATTTTCAGCAGTATGAAAAGCACGCTGTATAGCTCCTTCTGGATTCTAGATTAAATTTTGCATAAGGCTCAGAAGAAAGTAATTTTGTTAAGTTTGTATATGCTGGGTTTATTCTTGTTTGTTTGTTTGTTGTTTATTTATTTATTTTTTTAGGCAGAGACCTTATAAAGTAGTATGTAGAAGAAATAAGCATTAATTATTGTGTTATTTCTCAGTATTAATCCTTTATACATGTTTTACATTGTTAATAACCAATTTACACAGCACACATTTAGTTTCTTAGGTAAATACAAATGGCAACATTTGTTAAAGGAACACCAAGATTGCACAAGAGAACAATTAACAATAACAAGCCTCAGGTAGGCACAGCCACCAGTTCCATAACGTATACGAAAATATTTTTTCTTGTAACCTGAGGTTATCATCTTAAAACACACACACTACTTGTGACAAACTGATGAAAGGGCTATACAAGTATTACTATAGAAACTCCTGATAAGCAGCTATCCCTAAAACGAACAGGTAGCAAGATCTCCTACACCATTTATGTTATTATTGTCTCCTAATTGCCAACATTTTATAAGCCACTGTTTTCTATACCACGAAACTGCCTGATAGAAAGAAGCACAAAACGGGAAAGCTGGTAAAAAACAAAGTTTTAAAAGAAATCTTATGCAGCAGAACAAAACATAAGGAAACCACCTTCAAACACAAATTATCATCAGAGAGAAAGGGAAAATAACAGTACAATCATAAGAACGTTGCTGTAAAGCAGCAGCACTCGTACAATGTAAACAGAAAGAGAGAGCATTCTGGGGATCAGGGAACAAAAGTTAAACTCAAAGTCACTGTAAACAAAAGGCACAGCCACAGGGTCCTTCCAGGAGCCCTCACAGACCAAGTACAGCCTGCTGAGATGGTACAAAGCAGGCGGGAAACAAAAGCAACATGCCCACATTGGTGAGACAGAACAGGATGCTACAGAGTTGTCATCAAAAGGAGAGAGCGAGATCAGAAAAAAAACAGCCAAACAACCCACATGAACAGAAACATAAACACAACATGAAGCAGAAAGGGACCAACAGAAGGAATTCCCAGTAAAGACAGAAAGTGAGAAAAAGGGGGAAAGCAAAACATACTGGTGATAGGGGGAAACAGAGTAAATCACAGTTAACAGTTAAACACAGTTAACTGACAGTGTATTTTAAAGCTGGAGGCTGAATGAAGCAACATGGAAAGGAAGAGGCACTGCTAATAAATTCCTACCTTTGGCTTCCATGTTGTGGCTTCTTTACTCCCACTTTTTCCAACTTGGCTTCATAAATTCTATTTATAACATCATTTCCCAATTCACACATAAGCTATGAAGCAAAATAAATAAATTCAAATACAGTTGCAAAAGGCTTCATCTACTGAGTTGTTTTACACCTCACTCAGCCTATTTTTACAACTTAGTATTTTCATTGGTAAAAGTACACTTACAAAACTAAGCATGCGTTTATATCATGATAATGAAACAATCAGCTAATTGAGAGTCTAAATTCTGAGTAAGACAGCAAAAAACCATGGTCACTCTTAAAGCACCATTCCCTGCTGAAAAAGAACTGCAAAAATTACCATCTCTCATTCAAAAACTTTTTTTGTGCAATCAGAATGACATCTTCAGGCCTCATTAACAAAGGTACTCTTTTCCACCAGCTTTGCTAGTACCTATTCTTATCCCATCAGCAAGAGACAATTAAATCAATTCCATTCCATCTTGTTCCACAGTTTTGCTAAACCAAAATCTGTTATGTCTACAGAAAAAGACCAAAGTCAGTAAGTAAGCCTGCAGACACTACTTTGAGGAGAACTTGGCCCAAGAAGTCCAGCTTACTGATGGCAACGAACAGACTTTTTGCTTCCAATGCCAGGTAGAACATTTAGCTCTGGTTTTTACATGAACAGGACAAGGGGTGTCATTTTGGGTTTGTTTTTTTCTTGTTGTTGTGTCCTCAGCATGAACACATTGATACTAAAATTATCTAAGGTTAAACCACAAGACAAACACCCCAACTTACATTGTCTTTTGATTGTTCGGAATGGAGAAGCAACACCTAAATACCAGAACGTCACAGATAGAAACAAACACTTTGCGTTAGCCAACTGCTCACAAGCACCCCATGCGTGAGCTCCTATTTTCGTATTTCAAGGTTACCCAATTTTCATAACCATGTATTTCAAGCTAGAATTTTGGCACACGAATGCACATGAGCAGTTGCCCAGGTGTTCCCCTATAAGCCAGGACAGTATGGAATCAAGATTTCACCGTAAGAGCTGACATTTGAATTTTCAACTATAATCATGCTTTAGGCTGATGTAACACTTCCAAAATTTTTCAGCCCACTACATTATTGGTCTGTAAACAGACTTTCCTTTTTATATATTGAAGTATCAGATGAAACTTACTACTCAAAGCGCATTTGCAAACATGAAGGTGTCACAAGTTCTTCTGACTTGCAGATTTGTACCAGAAATGACTACTGCTACTGCATGTATTATAAGAAAGCGTGAACAAAAAAAACCACAACTATGAACATTTTCTACTCAAAGGCACAAACATGCACTGGGAAAAAATGCACACGTTTCCTGCATTGAACTTTCTGATGCAGAGGCTTTAGAACAACAATTTAAGTACCAAATAGAAACTCGTTTTAAAACTATCATACCTTTAGAAGTTCAGGTTCCCATGAATCCAGTGTTAAAGATCTTACTTTTGAAAAGTGGACTCCCAAGCTCCTAAACAGCATGAGAAAAATACTAACCTGTAACTACATGCTATGTCTTACCTCAGACAGCTTTACCATTAATTTATGCAAATAAAGCAGTTACCTTAACTCTATTTACAAACAGGGGTCTCTAATCTTGCTTCAATATACATTTGAAGAGGCAAACACCACCCTTCCTAATTAAGTCAACACATACATCAAATACAGTTCTGAAATGTTCCCCAACCTGTGTATCCCAGAGCACTCAATGCACAGCGTGATTCCTAAGTTGATACTGGCCCAGCGAGGATCTGCCAAACCACAATCACAGCAGGCAGCATTACCAGGAATACATTGAACTCGCTGCAGAGCACTTTCTCCCTTCAACAACTTCTCTTTTGTCTCACTCCCAGGTTCTAGGCTTCCAGCAGAAGGGGACGATTTCTTTTCCTGTTTCTAAAAACGGAAACAAACAAAAACAGACACACACTAAATTCAAGAAATAAAAGTCCTATGGATACTGACTGGGCACTAGGATCTTCTAACTTCTGCATCTAAGGCCAGGGAGAGCCACAGAACTGAAAAAGCTATTTTAGAAGAAATATAGAACTGAATATAGGAGTAGCCTATGAATTTTAATCATCCAACAGAAAAATCTCATCAAAACATACAGGCCAAAGTAACATTAGTAAGATTAGTAAACACAGCCTTCAAAGTTTCACTGCATTTCCTCTGGAAGAAAACAGTGGATTCTTTTTGTTCCTCTCCACTCATGAAAAGATGCTTTCTCTATTTTTAATTTCCAGGATCTAAAGGGGTGGTTATTGTTTGGTTGATTTTTAAACTTACCTCAGATTCATCCCCTTTCTCTCTATATGCTGTAGCAATACTGGTCTGAACAGCTTTAATCCATGCCTGCCGCAGCTTTTCCGAGTCTGCCTGAAGCATGCAGCTTCTGTGACAAATCACATGCGTACTCAAGATTCAGAGACTGACCAAGCAGCTAACATCAAACAACACACTGTTCAATAGAGAAGTCTCTTTTATCACAAGTATATTGTTTAGTAGGCACCACTTAATACACCCATTTCTTTTGAGAGAACAAAACAGCTAGCCCTTAATAAATTACAAACTTTTTTTTCAAAACTATTTGCACGCAGTGCTAAAACAGATATAACTCCTCAAATAACCCAGACAATGGCTTAGCTTCCTATTCCCTTCTTCCAATTTTGTCATTCTTATATGCTGCTCACATGCATTTTACCTCCATGACTAATTACACAAGACACAGGGATCAGTCCTTACATAAACAGTTTAATTAATGTAAATTTAATTAATTTACAATTTAATTAATGTAAATATGGTCACATCTCAAAATCATTAATGAGAAATCCACACCCTGCCCTTGCTGTATGCAGCAGGACACTGCCATACTTCCCCAAATACAACCGATACACTGCACTGCTAAAGCTGAAAGATATTTTTATTTGGTAGCTTCATTTAGCGCACTCTGAAATGCAATTTAACACTAGAGATAACAACTTATTAATATGCTTCTCTCTCAATACATCAATCAAAGCTGGAGAAACTGAGATCTGTTTTTACATTACTGAGCAGCTCGATAGTATCAGCAACTACTAAATTACAACAGCTCGGCACAAGAATGGATGTTTATTTTAATGCCAAAAGTAAACTAAGTACTAGGAACACTTCTCACAGCATCACTTACTGTTAGCCAAAATTTCAGAGAACAGAATTGTTCAGATACTTTTCCTGTTTTGATCTGTCCCAAGGGAAATGTTAATCTCCCATTTCAAGACAACTGAATGTAACTACTTTTTTATTTTTAAATAAACATGCTCCATCTCTTCTCCTTACTTTGTTGGAGAAACCACCTCAAAACAGAAACGTCTTTCTATGTCTTCACAGTGCTTAACTGTGCAAAGCCGCAAGTCTTCAACAACTACTGTGGGATTATCCTAAGAGACAAAAATTAGCAAAAAAAGTCACAGAGGAAAGCTAAAGTTGCCAAGAATTCCATATTATCTACAATTTAATTCCATTTGCTTGTTTACATAATTTTTTCTCCAAGATATAATTTTAATTAGGTGGAATCAGAGGTACTTCACAGGAAATATTTAGATACATTTTAATGCTTAGTTATATTTAATGAACATTTACTACAAACTTTGTAAATGCCTTTTTGCCTACAATCCACTCCACCAAACAATCAACACGTTATTCAAAACAACAGTATTCAAATGAGTTCAAAGATACTTTCTACAAAATTGTCCTGGGTTCAGCAGTAGCAGTCATTTTTCTTCTCCTTAGTAGCTGGTGCAGTGCTGTGGTTTTGACTTTCGGCCTGGGAACAGCACTGATAACACTGATGTATTCAGTTGCTGCTTGGTAATGTTTTGGTCTGACCAAGGACTTTCTGAGTGTCATGCTCTGCCAGGGAGGATGGGAAGCCGGGAAGAAGCAGAGGCAGGACACCTGACCCAAACTGACCAAAGAGGTACTCCATACCACAGCACATCATGCTCAGGATGTAAAAACAGAGGGCAGAGACCCGGAAGAGCGGGGTTTGCTGCTGGGTCGGGCTGGGTATCGGGTGGTGAGCAGTTATATTCTTTTCCCTTGTATTTCTCTTGTAATTATTATTATTGGTGGTAGCAGTAGTTGTTTGTGTTATACCTCAGTTACTAAACTGTTCCTATCTCAACCTGTGGGAGTTGCATTCTTTCGATTCTCCTCCCCATTCCCTCAGGAACTGAGGGGAAGAAAGAGGGGGGAGTGAGTGAGCGAACTGCCCAAGAGGCTTAAACCACGACAGAAATACAATTAACTCACAAATAAATAACAAATATTATTTTGAAATTTTAAAAAATTTGAAAATTTGATTCAATTAACAAAAATCCTGTTGTAAGCTAACAGCACTTCAAAAGTGTATCCAAAAAGAAAAAGTAATTGGAATTCACAAATGCAGAATGCCCAACTCAACTGTGCTCACACAAACTCAACTGTTTCCTTTCCAACTACAAAAATTAAGGTCTTTGATTCATTACCACCAGGCAACAAGGGACAGGCTCTGAACCTGATCTGTTAAGACTGAAGAGAAATGAACTGCCATAAACTCTTCCTTCCTCACACCTCCCACCACCACCCCTCTGCCCATACAGTTCTCTGTTTTTTTCCAGCACGGAGAACAGTTATGGCTATGTGGCATAAAAGCAGATTCTAGAACAGTGAACAAAGGAGCATAGGCCCCAATGTTGCTTGAAAAGGCTGGCTTTAGTGCTACACTTGCTGCTGTGATATACAACTGTACTTTCTCACCAGCAAAAAAGACAGCTATTCACTGCTGAACCACCTACATTTTCAGTCTTAAACACGTGTACATGGCATTCCTGCCTGTTTCATGACAAATGCTCTCATGCCATTTTTTCCCCTTCTGCTCTCTCCCCAGCTGCTAAATTGGGTATGTGAACCCAGCAAGTAACAGAAGAGAGCAGCTCCTGAAAGAGTTAAACACAACTGCTCAAAGAACAGGATGGAGTATTTCACAGTCAACCAGTACAAGCCTTTTGCAACCAACAACTTTGAAGGCTCTTCAGAAACCTTCTCTGCAACAAGGTAACAAACCCCAAGCTAATAATTATGTGCTTACAAGTCACTACACAGGAATCTCAAAATCTGTAAGCATAGCTATTAATCTAATCTTACAAAGGGGAAACTAATTCAGAAACAGCAGTAGGCTGTTGAAGACCACACAGGATGCCAGTGTCAGCAGTTTCTCCTTCCCCAGTCAATCAGGAAAACCATCACCCAGGCCTCAGAGTACCCCAGTTTTTGATACCTACCTTAAATTTCTTCTGGTACACAAGTTGGTTATTTTGTATTGAGAACCAGCGCCTATTCAAATGAAGAGACATCCAGAGAATACGTAACTGATTTTACAGTGCTTATTTGACCGAAATGTGCTAATACACAGTCTACAGAGAGACTGCCTGAAAGGATTCACAAAATTAATGCAGTTTTGTCAAGTGTTTCGAGAGAACAATGAAAAAAGGTAAAGCAGAGACAAAACAGAAAAGAGAGCAAGGTTCAGATATTTGAGTCATAAACAAACACATTCATGTTACGACATTAGTTGAGATACCACACAAAACATTTTCATTTCAAAGAACATGTACTTCTGTATTTCAGCAGCAAATTACATTTTAAAGTAATTGTTTGATAAGACAAATTCAGACAGTTTGAATAACAAAAATCCTTGAACTATGTGAACTACTCGCTCCTGAACTATTTGAGTATAACTACTAAATAGCTTACTAAGGCACTAAAATTCCTACCATTGCTATCCCATGCAGGTTTTACGTCTATCTACAGTTAATATTTCTTAACATTTTAGATGCTGAGATAAAAAGATTGCATACAAAACCAAAGCAAAACCAAGAAAACCTTTTAAGTAGGATCCTAACTTAAGCCTCAGCTTTGAAGAAAAATATCAAACAAAAGATTTAATGAAGGCAGCCTATAAAATCCAAAAGACAATGTAACACTTACAAGCTTCTCTGAACTCTATCCTTCCTTGTCAAACTCACTGTCCAGATAGGATACTGTTCATAAAGAACGGAAATATCATGCATGGTTTGGAAAAAATTGCAAGCCCCTCAGATCTCTAACAGGGCATTTTATCAGACAGCTAAATATAAAAAAGCGGCAAATATAACCATACATGTCTAACTCTTCTGGGGATGAACAAAATAAAAGCTAACCAATCATCACTGGTTTTGAACTGACAAAAAATGAGGGGAATGTAAAACATAATTCAGCCCTGCAGAGAAATGTACACTTCTTGGTTTTGTTGAGGTTTATAATGTGAACCTGTGTTTATCACAGCATAATTCCTCAAATGCCTCTAATACTCCACTTACACAGCACTTCACTTCCTCCTGCCCTGCAAATAGTTTGAATGGCAACACTATATAAAACACTGAATGCAACATATCTTGTTATTCTCCACAGCTGTTGAACTTGTAGCTACAGGTTACCACGATTAGTAACAAGAAGGGTCCATGTATTTTTTCAACCACCACAAGCCATTCACAAAAAGAAGCGAAAATTAAGAAAAATTAAGATAAAGTTAGATTCAAATCAGAAATTCTAGTATTTGTTAGAAAAGTTAGTACTTCACAGACAGATGAGATTCTACCCTTTAAGAATCTTTTCAAATGTTGTGCTAATATATCTAATTTGAAAAGTAATTTTAAAAGCAACAACAGGATATTCTTTTAAGACCGGAGTACCAAACATAATAACAGACATCTTTCTGCCTTAAGGTAACTAAACAGAAAACTGAAAAAGTTAATTACTTCAGCAATTTATTAACAGCAGCAGCTTTGGTCACTGCTATTTAAAAGGTATCACCTTTACCATCTACTTAAAAAAACAAACCTAGAGATGCAGTAACTAAGCCTCAAATATGAGCATAAGTTGGGTTATTGCTAATATTTAAATAGGTAACTTAACAAAACGTAGACTAGAAAATAAACTCCAGCTTTTTTATGTGCTTTTGTCAAACAGAACACCAAACAGAAGAGCATGGAAAGCAGTGCTTAAGTGATAAAGGGAAAAAAAATAAAAATAAAATAAAGCCTTGCCCCAAGATAACATGCAACAGAGCAAATCCTTAATGATAGCCTTAGGTGACATAACTGACTGCATTAATGTAATGCTTCATTTATTCTACAGCTAAATATTTAGTGAGTTACTTAAGTAAGAAAGCTCCAATCTGATTAACTGGATATAAGTGAGCACACAAACCGTAAAACAAATTTGTGTCGTCTTTAAACCCTAGTCTAGAAATCTTCAAAGTATTTCAGGCCCTTTTTTTCCTGGTAGAGGAACTGAATCTGTTTAAGAGAACGTTCAAGTCCAAACAAAAAAGAAGGGGGGAGTTGGTATTTATTTTCTTTTAAGGAAATATATTGAAGAAGACCAACAATTTAGAATGCAGCATAACTTGAAGATCACACTTCTGAAGTAGATGTCAAAAGAAAGTTAACACATTTTATTGTATGCTTGAAAAAATGAAAGTGGCAGACTGCCCTCCAACACATGAGCACCACAGCAGTTTTATGCAAACAACTTGGAGTTATTTCACATTAACTATGTACCATCAATAAATTCCCCTAACTACTGTAAGGAAAGAGACTGCTGGGGGTCTACAGCAGTAGCAGCCAGGAAGCTTTCAGGTACAATAAATGTAGAGAAGGTGCTATTATACAGTATACAACCTCTATCCTGTTGTAAGAATTAATATTCATAAACCTTTAGGCAACATGTGCGTATTAAGTACTGACCATTGTCAAAGTTTCTTTAAATGTGTCATTCTGTCAGTAACAGGAGAGGAGCATGGTGAAGGAGAAAACATACTTTGGGAATCTTTGACTAATGTCCATTTAAGCCCCAGAGGTGCTTAAATATAGCTGTTTGGGTTAAGAAACTGAATGTTTTCCAACATTTATACCTACACAATTAAAAATGAAAATCACATCAGAAACAATACAAAACTCATTGAAAAACATTTCAAATTTTTGGGAACTGAGATTAACACAAAAAAATCCAAAAATTTAAATTTTTACAATAAAAAAAAATGAATCATGCTTATTGATTCTCAAAAGGAAATCTTTTTCTTCACTAGCTGCTATCAGCATGCAAATAAACCAGAGTGGTTAAGAATGCACAACATTTAAAAGTCACATCTTTATTTCCAATGCAGTTGATAAGAAAAAAAATCTCACCAACTTCAACTGGGAAAAGTCAAAACACTGATCACATAACGCTCACAAGCTTGAGTGCAGAAACTTTAATTCCTTTTCAGCTAAATCTAGCTCTATCTTTCTTATTCTTTTAAAGTTGTTGAGCAGCAGGTATCCTGGGGCATCCTAGGCAGAATCCTTCTGTTATTTTCTTAGACTAAGCCATTTATACATCCATTGCAAGTAATCAAAATTAAATGCAGGGTTAATGAAGAGCTTTTTGCGTGCCAAAGAAACACAGGGAAGGTAAAAAAGAAGCTGGTTGGTACCTGATGTGATCTGGCTTTTTCCTGTCATGTGAAAAAATGGGGTAGGATTAAAACATAAGGGAAAGAAGGAGAAGGAAATGAAAAATGCAAAATGAGCAAAACAAGCAAAGAATTAGCATGATCTGAAAATACAACAGAATTAAAAAGGAAAACATTTAATGCATCCATCCTAAAACCTATGCAGATTATACCAGTGCTTGATAAATGTGTTTCTCCCTACACACATTTATTTATGTATAGCTTTGTTCATGATACAGACTTGTTC
Organism: Amazona ochrocephala; assembly: GCA_039720435.1. Lineage (NCBI taxonomy): Eukaryota > Metazoa > Chordata > Aves > Psittaciformes > Psittacidae > Amazona > Amazona ochrocephala. The sequence continues at coordinate 34,830,200 of CM077884.1, read as the reverse complement.
TCCATTTTAATTTCTGGGAACTAGAACAGCTTTCCACCTACTGCTCCACAATAATAAATGCACCTGATTTTATCTCCTGATGCCTTAAGCAAAACGGTACACAATAAGAGATATTATTTACAAACAGATGTACTTCCAAAAACCAGGTCTCCATTCCTGTTGCTGTAAGACCTTCCAGTATAAAGATATGATTTTGATTCCACTAAAGTGTATTATCTGAAATACTCACATACATTATATGCTATCCATTTAGTCACAACAAAATGAGTTTGCAAAATCTTCTGCCCTTTCAAAACACAGCAACATTGAATTGCAAAGAGCTTGTGGTTTACTTTGTAACCTGTTCAAACACTATTTGTTTCTCAAGCCAGTGTCATGCAAAACTATTCCAAGAACAAGAAATTTGATGCAATAGCCCAAATAACTATAAAGCCTTGAGACAATGAAACCCAAGACACCAGCTGACCCAGGAAGGAACTACATCATCCTAGCAAGAAATCAGCTTGGATTGAAAACAAACCAGGTCTTCATTTATTAGAACAGATTTGCCCCCCTTCAATGGGCTGCATTACATATTTTTGTTTTTAATTTCTTGCCCAACAACCAGACTTCTCCCAAAATAATCCACTATGGTGTCCATAGATTCATTGACCAAGACATGCACGCAGAATCATAAGAATGGTTAGGGTTGGAAAGCATCACAATTCTCCAATTTGTTAGCTAGAACAGTACTGATGCATGTCAAATCTACACAAAATCAATTGTAACATTTCCTTTTTATGCTTTTAATGCTGGCAAGTATATACTAATAGTGGTACTTGCAATGAATTTTGGTGTTCTTAATTCTGTCTTAAAAGGGTACCTGAAAAGGCCTAGAACCATCAAAATACCAACTGATACCAACAGAGGAAAAAGACAAGCTATCATTTCCAACACATGTTACTACTGACAGTGCAATAAGCAGTTAGCAAGGAAGATCAGTGCCATCAGCCTTGGTTCAGAACATCAGGAAATTCCAGTGTTTCTTTCTAGGCTGGTTTTGTTTCCGGTGGTTGATTTTCCACCCACTTTCCAAAAACACAGGGCATAAAATGAAGCAGCAAACTACCCATCCAATAAGAACACTGAAAATATCTTGTCTGGCTTCGGGCCTTTCACTTCAGCTCTGAATTCTCTCACATAAAGTATGTAATTCTCTAAATGTTTCCTCCTTTGGTATGTCATTGTAAATTTTTAAGCACAAAACAGTTTAATGCAATGACAAAGTCCCTTCTTCTACTCTGCCTAGTGACTGGAAAAGCACTCACCTCTAATACATGGTAAACGTTAATCAATATTATCTCCCAGTAGCTGAAACTGCAAGAGTACATAAGTAAAGCATTCCATCAGTGGGAACAGGCAGTGGAATGTGGCAATGACCACTTCAGTGCCTACCATGTAGCAATCAATTACAAATGTACCCAGAAATATAGAAAACATCTTTATTTTTAGTAAAATGGGGCTAGATTCGGAAATTAATACAAGTTGTCTTCATTAAGAAGATCTTAAACATGTATTTTATGTATTATAGTAGTAATTTCGTAACAATTAGAAATGGTTTGTGAATGTGAAATACACAATTAAAATCATTGACTCAATTTCTAAACTGTGTTTATAGATAGCTGCTCTCTGCCTAATTCTGAAGCATCCCGCTAGCCTATTGCAGTGAGATAAATTATCAAGATTTTACACTTAAAAAAAAAATAAAGGTTTAGCTCCATTGAATACTCCTGTGACAAGCTGAAGAAAAAACTGTAAGCAAATATAAATTACATAGTAAAAGTAGGTAACCCTGACTCATTACTGAGCTGTTTATCTTGGCCTTCTTAAATACTGTTTTTATTACATATGTTCAAACCCATAACTTAACCTGAAAGAATGCTTGCATATCTTAATTATGACTTTCCCGTATTTCTTTTGTGCCTATTCACACCAGGAACCTAGGACGCATATCTCCCGGTTTTTTCCTTCACCGTCCTTTGATGTCTGGCAGATCTGTTTTTGGGAGCTCTGAATTCTGCTTGGATAAAACTAACCTAGAAAGTGCATTACAGATGGATAATCAGACCACAGGACCAGACTAGAAGTAGTCCAAAGCAAAATCCCTTATACTAGTTGCACATGACTTGGTAATACAGAGACAGTCTTATTGACACCAGTGGCACTTGCATCAGCCTATGGGTTTAAGTGAAACAATCCCAATTTGTCATAGACTTGTGGCATTCCAAGATGCTCAAGGAATTATAGAATAACTAAGATCAGAAGAGACCACATACCCAAATGTGCATTCTGGCCTTAGAAACACAGAAAGTAGTTTAACAGAAGCAATGCTGCAAAAATTACGGAGAATAAGATAGTAAAAAGAGCTCTGTATCGCAATAAATTAATTTTGAAATTCAAGAACTGTATCCAACGATACAGTAAATGCTTCAGCACACATATAATATTTCCTTGAAAAAAGCTTATACCCTTGGAAGTACAAAAGAAATCCTGTTCAGGGAGAAAAATATATAAATAATCATAAACCAGACATTGCTAAAGAGACATGACTAACAATGTATTTTGAATTCCCAACTGGACATTCAAAACTACTAAGCAGAAGTCACTGCAAATGACAGGAATTGTAAAGGATAACAATTATGTGCTTATCTTTCAGGAAAAATAACTTGAGTCTTCCACCGGGTTTCCCTGCTTCCAATGGCTATCTAACTTCCATTTTACTTTGTCCTCTAATGCTTATTTTCCAAGCATAGAAATTTGCATAGTTTACTGCATACAATCATAAGGACTGCTCTGTTTTAATCTCAAAGTAAGGCCAAAACGCAATTACAGAGCCGGACTGTACACAACAAGACAAGCTTTCCATACACAGGACTTCTCCAGATTAAGATAACACTTAAAAATACTTGCAAGCAACTAGGACACAGAACAAGGGAAAAATGTTTTTGAAGTATCATCTCTACATTAATTAACAGAGTCATCCATGTGTTCTGCCAAAACTGTGAAATCAGTGAGTTGCATAGGTTATTAAGTCAGACCAGAATTTAGCTTAACAAGCAGTATCTTAATCAACTAGTAAACAGAGGTTCTGAATAATTACCTGTTCCAAGTCTTGAATGCATTGCTGGCTCGCTTAAATAGATAGCCTTCCATAACAATACCATTGGCTGCATCTACATTGTATTCTAGTTTAGTATCATCACTGGAATAATCCTAGTACAAAGGAACAAGACAAGAAAGAGACATTGCAGTTTCAAATGAAACTTCAACTATGGACAGTATTAGTGTCAAAACCAGCAAACATCTAGGAATAACGTTTTGCTTGCAACACTCATTAGTCAAGCCATGACTCCAAGCCCCAGAAATTGGTTTTTAAGCATTTTTAGGAGATCAGAATGCTGAAGATTTTTACTTTACCTGCATACAAGGGGAATTTCTTGCTCAGGTATGGTGACCTCTATAGCCAAGCAGAGGGCAAATATTACTGACAGAGCATCTGATGCTTCAACTGTCTGCTCAAATGGTCTCACATATAAGGTAGAGGAAAGCAAGCAATAGGAGTTAGGAGTCAAAACTGAAAAGCAATTGCAGACAACTGTATAGAACCAGTCATGCTTTAGCATTTTCTTCAGGTCTGTGATCTTGACAAGTGAGCCAGATTGGAACTTAGAAGACAAGTAATCAAATAAAGATGATGCTATCAGTTATCTCTAAATTAAAGTGGTCAGGGTGCTGACAATGACAACAAGAACTTAGCCGTGATTTTTTTGTTTTCCATGATCTTCGACAAGAACATGGACCTAGAAGTAGGACAAGGGTATCAATCAATCTAGTAACACAAACATCTAATAACAGTTAATAACATATGTGGTGATTATTTGCTTTCCTATGTCTGAAACAGCACGGACTCTTCCTGGGTTGCTACAGAGCTCAGGTATTCAGTGAGAGGGAGGCTAACACCTACTAGGGGTGCATGAAAAATCCACATGGACATCATTTATCATAAGCTATGTCCAGAGATCAAAATAATATTATAATAAATGTTATATTTTATATTATATATTATATAATATTATAATATTATAATAAATATGTTATTATTTAATTTCACTAAAATATATCCTTAAGGTAAGCTAACAATATATAGCTTCTTCCCCTTAATTAAGGCAGAATAGACACATTGCTTAAAATTTTCAGAACAAAAAAAAAAAAAAAACAAAAAAAACAAACAAACAAAAAAAAAAAAAAAAAAAAAAAACCCCACAAAACCAAAAAAACACCCAACCCCCCCCCCCAGTCCAAAACCCCACCAGGTTAAATACAGGACATTTCACAATGCCACCCTGCCACACCTTCTGCAGGTGTTTTTTGTAAACTGAAATATCAGCTTTGCATGAAAAGTAAATCTGTGTTTTGGACCTTGCTCCTTAGGAATTTGTATACAGTAGGGAAAAAGAAGCTATACTAAAAAAAAAAAAAGTTTCAAAACCAATGCCATTAGCCCTATGTAATAGTCCAGCATCCAGCTGGACATCCCCCCCCCCAACTTTTATTCTACACACAGCATTTACTCTTATACATGCAGATAACTTGGTCCAATCCTAGGTTAGGATTAAGAGAGCGAAGTGGTTACAAATATCAAAACATCCCTTTACACTCCCAGGCCAGCATGGCACCAAATTCCATAAATCTACAGTGTTTTCAGCCATTACCAATATCTGAGCAGACTAAATTTGAAATGTTAAATCTAGATTTTCATTAATTCACAGGCAGAAGATGAACACAAAAGTAAGAGTTCCAAACCAAAACAAACTACGGTATCACTGCCATGTAGTGATCTGAACAAACATACAGGTTGCAAATAAAAGCTTCTCAAACCCCACAGATTTATGCATTTACTATTCAGTATTTAATAACTTTGATTTTCTGTTTTCTAGATCAGAACATGCTGAACATTAAAGACTTTGTGTAAGCACAAACAGCCATCTATCACAGTATAATTTTAACTTAGTATTTCACAACTTATGGCATACACAAACAACAAAGTGTTAAAAGTCCTGTTTTTTTCTTACCCTCTCAAAAAAAGAAGGGGGGAAACCCCTATAAGCACAGATTAAGACATGCTGATGTCACATTGCCTCCCTCTCCAAAACCTGATAAATTACTCCAACTTACCAGCTCCCAAACATAATGAAACCTGCTAAAGATTTGCATCTTTCTTCCTCAGTGATGCCTGCAACTCCGTGTCTAGTGAAAGACACTGTACATTCCCTCAGTCTTTTCTGTCCAAACTACTATGTAATCACATTTTCCTCCTGGTTTGGAGAACTGCTGCAGAAAATCTGTCTTTTTCCAATGTATCCAGATTCACACTTTGAAGACATACACAAGCATGACAGGAAAACTCCTTTGGATCATTTATCAGGCTACGCTCTCAGTCCAAACTGTCTAAAATAGGGAGTCTTTCTCATGAAGTACACTCAGTGTCATTTTTAATGGCTCCCCTGATTGACTTCCACCTTTATACAGCAGATAAAGACACAAGAGTATATGGACAGATGTTTAATATTTTCCTAACTATACACAGCAGACTACCAAGGGGGGTGGTGGTGGTGGTAAAACTTCCATATATTGATAAAGTTGTGGTCAGGAAAAAGACAAACTAAAAAAGAAACAGGCAACCCCACACTTAATTTCAATTAAAAGGATAAAACTGGAAAAAGGAACTAGATAAGCAGTCTCTGCTATTTTATAAGTAAAGAGTAGGAGAAAAGCAGTCACAGTATAGCTTATTTTTATCTTGGCACATGGAAAGGTTTAGTGAATCATGAAAAATAATCAGGGGGTGGAGAAAAACACATCCATAGCTTTCCAGTATCCTGCATAAGAGAATCACATGTTAATAAACCCTGTCACTATGTGATTCAGAAATTCATATTCTCTAAGCAAAAACTCATTATAAAGGCCAAATTTTAAACATTTATTTACTAATTAGATGTCAGTTAGGAGTAAAGTACATTTCACCTAATCAGAGCTAAGAAATTAAGCCAGTATTATTGAAGTTACACTGAAATGCTATACTGCACATTACATCAGATTTGAAGGAAGGAATATCTATGGCTTCTATTTTAACAGTTGTTTGTCCAGCTACTGGAAAAGAAACACATAGAAGTGGGCTATGTAAGTGAAGCATACAGCATGCTTTCATGCCTGGGATTTTCTTCTTTTTCTTTAAATGTCCAAGAGGCAAAGCAAACTAGCTGGCAATGGAAAAAACAACTTTCACTTCCACAATTAATACTAATCTGGTGGGTCACAGAATACTTACTAGCCTTGATGGTCTTTCAGTGAATGTATTTTCATACAAACTTATCAATTTATCACACATATTGGATTAATTTCACAGCTTGCATGTTTTCTGTTTCTCTATATATAATTTTCTTGTTACCAAAACATAAGCCCCAGGACCTTTTCAGCAGCAGCAGCAGTTTTCAATTTACTTTCAATATGAAGGCCGCTAGCAAGTCATGAAATCTATTCAAGACATTTTTCCAGTAAATCTTAGGGACCGTATCAGCATTTTAATATTGAAAATATATTCAATATGGGTTTTATTTTAAAGAAACAGATTGGTTTTACTTTTTAAAAGGCAGTAAATGGGGGTGCATAAGTACCAAAGAAAACACTGCTCTGAAAAGTACTCCTGCACACACTAAACAGAAGACACTGTGTGACCCTCCCATTTAGAAAGTTGCTTCCATTCCCTTCCCATCAGCAAAAGAATGTCATGCTTAAGTTGAAAGTCCCTTGAGAAAGGGCTTAAAACAACAACACGCACAAGTAACACAGCTTACAGTCCAAGATGAAGTGAAAGAAAGCGAGATAGTCACCGAGTATACACGTCACTTGAAATACTGGCACATCCTTGCTTTTTGAGACAGGATTTAGTCTGAACTACTTCTCAACAGCAGCTCTGGTTTATGCCTGCTTTCTGACTCCAGCAGCAGCTGGTTTCCTATCACCTTGTTTATTCAAGATGTTAAAAATTTTCAAACCCCTCTCACTCCAGCTGTTTCCTGAGCAGCCCTTTGGAAGCAGAATTTTTTTTAATGACAAAGGGATTTGAATACAACAAAAACTATTTCAAGTTCAACGCAAACATTTTTCCTGTTTCATTTCCCCCATTTCAGTAATACCAGCTTTGTCCCCGAACCAAAAGCGACAATGCTGTTTGCACGTCCAACTGATTTTTAAATTATTTCTTAATTCAACATGTTACTACAGCAATGAGCTGCAAACTGTTCAGAAAACAAGAGCTACAAGTCTTAAGTGATACTGACACTGTGACACCACTCTTCAGATACAAATCTTTCCCTATGAAAATATACGGCAAAACGTTCCCAGAATGATCATGACATTTCTAGATGTGTTGCTCCAGATCATTACAGAAAAATACAATTTCTTACACTATAAAGCCTCCTGCATATTTGCTGAATAAATATGAGCACAAAAGTTAAACAAAAAAATGAGACATCAATTCTCTGAAGATTGAAATCAGACTATAGTGGTGACCAAGCCCTCCATGACTTTTGCATTAGCCTCTCTGACAACGACCTCATTAAATAGGATGATGATTATAAAGAAAAGTGAGATGAGCTCATTAGTGCAACTATTCTGCATGCATATGCGCATATATGCAAACACAGGTAGTGTGTGGGTAGGTGTGTGCACACGTGCACTTACCTAAACATTTCAGAAAAGGAACTGTTCTTTATCCACACAATGAAGAAAAGGCATCATTCTGAAGCATTAGATTAAAACTTCAGTATATTAAATGCATATATACCTCATGGAATATTCAAGACAAGAAGTAGAAGTTTCTATAGTTATAAAACATAGAAAGATTTGGCACTGGGAGATTTGGGAACATATGCCTAAAAGGCAACCCAGTGGAAAGCAACATGACAAGCCGTGAGAACAGAGAACAAGGTTGCCATCCTGGTCAGACTGACCAGATGACAAATAAAGAACAAGATCCAAGGTCTAAAGCAGTTCAAGATTCTGAAATCCTGATGAGCTGGAAGCAAAGTTGGGGGTAAGACTGGGAAAAGCAGGTAGGAAGAGACAAAAACCAGACAACATGATCTGAATGGGAAACCAAGAAAATTATTTGACAAGCTGTAAGAGGAATCTGCAATAAAGCATGCCCTCCAAAGCCCAGATACCTTCATCTAGGCATTGTCATCACAAAAATGCATCAGTGACTTCACTGATAAGGACAGGAGACAACATACGTAACTTGAAACACAGAACTTTAGAGGACAACATACAACACAATATGACTGCCCTAATTATATTTTAGAGACAGTGTAAAATTGTCATTCACTTAAAATAAGTCACAATACAGAAATAACCTCAGTGATTACTAGATTTGTACTAGAAAGCAAGAATATTTGTACTACACAAAGATAGAAATTAGTTTCATGAAGCTTAGAAGTTTCAATAACCATTGATACTATAAGGAATATTTTACCTGTAAAGCAGCCTTAAGCAGCATTTGAAGAAAAAACAAAGACTGTAAACACCACTGGCAACAGCAGTTAACCATAATTCACAGTAATAAGTTATTATTTCTGTGGCAAATTAAAAGAAAATTGAGCATAACTTACACCCTTCACCAAGCACCGCTGTTCTGCAATAGTAAAATCCTCAACTACTGCCCACTCCTGAAACAAGGCCCATTCAGCCCAAACAAATTAAAATTTGAACATCAATGTTAATTCTCCAGTTCCATCTCTTCCTTATTTTCCTTCTTTCTTCCCCTTCCTTGCCTGTAGTTACCTCCTGCCTGCCTCCAAGCAGAGCAGATCACCACTGTCCCAAAATCTGCCATCATGTCTGCTCAATTTCATAGCAACCCTAATGCTTCCCACCAACTCCAGCAGGCATGATGGGATGAAGCAACAGCCCCATTCTCAGCAACCAAAAGCATTACCTTTTCCCATTAGCATTGATTCTTACTAAGGCTACCTAAATTACACTCTTAACAAGTTCTCATTCCTGAATTTACTGATCAGATTTCATTTACATTAGGCTTTCTTTTTCATGGCACCTGAATGAATACAGAATGTATTTGATTGAGAGTAAGTAGTGTTGCATTACCTTTAAACTGGTGTCTAATCCCTTTCAAAACTATCTGTAGTATTAGCTCACTACCAGAGAGTTCAGTGGAAATAGTTTCAACTTCTAGCATTATACCTGCAAAACCAATACTGCTGTAGAGCTTCTGAAACATCCAAACAACAGAAATCATTCCCCCCAATATGAATTACTTAAATTGTTCTCAACAAGCAAAAATATTGCACATACAAATCTTCTCAAACCAGCAATTTATTGTTATCACTTTTGTTATCACACAGTTGAACACCGTACATTAGACAGCCTTCACAAAAGTTTACTTTTGCTCTTTCTATGCAACAGCAGCTGCCACACTACCTCAAAGTGCTGCATTCTTATTTGGCACAATCCAGAAAGCAATACATGACTGAAGGACTGTGCAGTACATACATCTCTTCTAGAGACACACAGGAGGGAAAACCAGCAGCTTTTACAACTAAATTCCTATTACAGCTTGGATTGAATAAAGAGTTCTACTGAAATGTTAGAGTCCCAGCATTCAAATATATTCCACTGTTCTATATATGCTTCATAACTAAACAATCTTCTGTTCTGTAAAACAAAATCAGTATCTGCAATCCGACCCTAAGCTTAATGACGCATAAGTCTCTTTCTCTGCACTAAAGATACCATCCCTCAGAGTACTGATGAAAAGGTGCACTGCTGGGGAGAAATGCTAGAGACAAAAATGTGTGTGCAGTCTGCCTTTTACATTCTCTCAAGTACCTTTTGTTGAATAGTGGAGTGCTTTTGCTCCATATCTCTCTTCTCCTTTGCAGCATCTACAGCCAACTGATCCAGCTGTAAAGAGAAACAGAAAATTGTATCTTTAGATATCAAGAGAAATTTGGCTCAGTAGATTTCATAACACTGACAAAAAGAACAAATTATGCCTAGACACTGCATGACTTTTGTTTTATTTGCATAGCATAATTACTTCTCTGGTCAGAAAGTGTTTACCTTGAATAACCACTGAAGCCTTGTTTAACAACGCACTGCACTACCATCCTGAATTAACCTCTACGAAAGGTATACATTTCTTGTAAGCCTTAGAAGAAATGTTTCAAAGAACAGCATGGTGCCAAGCATATGCGACTCTATACCGCATTGGTGCTCAAGACTCTGAGGAGAATGACTCATGCTTTAGCTGCTCTGGCTGGCTGGCCTATGCAGCAGCGCTGGCATTAGCAGCAAAAACTACAGGGAGCAAATGCTAGTGATTTTTCCCTCCACAAAGTGGAGGGACAGCCTTTTGTACTAATAGTTCTGATCAGGTCATCAGCAGCACTTGAGCAAGTCTCCTTGAAACCTTAGGTAGAGCCATTCAAACTGTTTCTAGTTTCAGAAGAAACAATAATATGATTTTGCACAGAAGAGAGACTGTCACAACAGAGAGGGTTTCAGTTAGCATCCTTACAAAGTCTAGGATGATTAAAAAGCACCCCATCCCACTACCAAAAACTTGCTGCGAGTTTGTCTATAGCACTGCCATATAAACTTCACCCTTTTAATACTAAAAGGGGAAAAAAAAAAAAGGCAGGAAATTTAAGATACCCTGTAAGAAAGTTGCATTTGGGGATTTTGTGGTTGGTTTGTTTTGGGTTTGTTTGGTTGGTTTTGGTGTGGTTTGTGTTTTGTGGGGTTTTTTTGGGGGGGTGGGGGTGGTTTTTCTTTGGTTGATTTTGTAGGTATTTTTGTGGTTGGTTGGTTGGGTTTTGGGTTTGTTTTTTTTTTTTTTTTTTTTTTTTTTTTCAGACTTTGATGTTTAAATCAGAAATAGGGTGAAGTGAAGGAGCAGATGCTGCCCAAATGACCAGCAGTCTTTGTACTTATGTGACATGCTGTGACATCAGATGAACTCCTCCCCATCCAGCCTGTAATACAAGACTGCCATTAACCCCAGTCACTGCATCTTACTGAATAACAATGTAGATGCAATCGTAAACACAGCAGTACAAGCCTGAAGCTTTATATCTGTGGGACAGACCTTGCCCACTCCAGGCCTACAACAAGTAAACCAGGAACAGCACAACAGCAGCCTTCCAGCTGAAGTGAGTCAGGTGGCAGAGGGACAGTATGACTAACAGAACCTCCAATTCGCACACAAATAGCACCGCCTCCACCCAGTCTCACAACCACAAGCGAGAACCCCTGCCAGCTCTGGTCATTTTCCTGTGTTGAACTTCTCCTGCTTGAAATCATAGAACAGAATCACAGAATATCTCGAGTTGGAAGGAACCCATATGAATCATCAAGTACCACTCCCTGCTCCTCACAGGACTACCTAAAATTAAACTATGTAACTAAGAGCATTGTCCATACACTCCATGAACTCTAAGGGGCAATGATACATATGAGTCTAAAAAGGGACAATAACTGGCTCTTACACCCTTGTGTTAGACAGTCTCTAACAATTATGGAGCCATCAGACAGTCAGGATTATCTGGATCCAATTCCATATTCTGTCACTTTTCTTAACTCTCTCCGATTTCTTCTCTGGCTAAAATGGCCATTACCAGCACTTTCACACCTTACAAATATTTGTGAACACAGACATGTAAAAGACTGAAGTTGTCCAGGCATCATATTTATGCAGCTACATGACTTAAAAACTACAGAAGAGCCTCTAAAACAGGCTGTGCTGCCACTGTACTCAAAGACAGTTTTGCACCAAGAACCCTGGGAAACCCACTCTTTTGTGATAAAGGTGAGAACCAGCCCAAGGGCTATTCGAGACTTTATAGGAATCAAGTTTCTTACTAAACCCTCAGATTCAGAAATCTGCGTACGGCCCCCAAGAAATTCTTCCTCCTACCTTGCTAGATCAAACAAGATAGCCACATTCAGATTAGGGTAATGACCTCTAATTTACCTTAAAAGTGTTTGAGGATGCATATACCACAGCACAAGTGCCAAAACAAAGTTCTTAACAGCAGTTCATCATTTACTTCTGCTATCAAGACAGCATTGCATCATTCTGGTTTCCAAGCTCAGACCAGAATTTCCTCTTCTGAAGTGACCAGCACATCAATTGCCTTAAACAAAAATGACCAACAGCATACAACTGTCGAGAGCCGTGGCCAATCACCTAACTGAGCAGTCAAAATCCCTGTCATACCACTACTGGGTAGCCTCCAAAAATTAGGGTTTTTTTTCCAAATACTGCATTTACTGATATATCATAGATTCATGGAATGGTTTGGGTTCATCCAGTTCCAACCTCTTCCATGGGCAGGGACAACTTACACAAGATCAGGTTGCACCAAGCTCCATCCAACCTGGCCTTGAACACTCTCAGGGATGGGCCAGCCACAACTTCTCTGGGCAACCTGTGCCAGTGCCTCAACACTCACAGTAAGGAATTTCTTCCTAATGTCTAATCTAAACCTCCCATCTGTCAGCTTAAAGCCATTTCTCCTTGTCCTATCACTACATGCTCTTGTAAATGTAATTTTTTTACAAGCATAAAGTGCTGTAAGTGGCATTCTGTAAAGAACTAAGTCAGACATAGTTTAGCTGTCTGTTTAGCAAATGTTTAGCGTTTTGTATAGTCATCTTGGAATGAAAATTCAAGTAAAGTTTTCTTTTTAAACTAATACCACATTTCACATGAAAAATGCCAAATACCATAGTTTCCATGCAAAAGCTTATATTACACTTGTGTGCCATTAAAGATCCCCCTACAATGATCTGACTTACAAGTAATCCTATCCTGACCTAAAATAGCCAGAAAGCAAAAACTGCCCAATCCTATTTCATCATGTAAACCAGTTACTCTGAAAATGCAAACCAGAAGAACTACAAAATAACTATCCTCTTTAAAATCATTTCAATTTAATATCTTGGGTGCTGTTAAACCTTGCAATTAAGATCATCCACAAAATTTACCTGTGAATGAAAATTCACCAGCAGAAACAATCTAACAGTATTTTCAGAAGAATCTAGCAAATCCCTGTTTTGTTATGTCACGACATACCTTCCCTCTGACATGTTGAAGACAGAAGCTTCAACCAGTGCAAACTGCAAAGCCATTAACTGTTAAACTTCCATAAGCTATTTACAAGTCTGCTTCTGCCATGAAAAATATCCAATCCTTCAATGACAAGGTCTGCCACAAAAGAGTACTTCAGCAAGGTGTACAAGTCCAGGGTCTTCAGCCTACCTTTGTTCCAATTGTAATATATTTTAAACATTCTCAGCTTTGGATCTTCTAAATTTAACTCCTTCAGTTGCTATGATACCAGCACCAAAATGTGTTACACAATGCTCCTTACCAGATCAAGCAAAAGGATGCCCAGCCACTTTAAAATAACCTTCTGTTCCTTGCTTGAATAATCTCAATTAAATGAAAACATTAAAGTGTAGCTGGTAGCATAAACCACTACCAACTCCATAGGTTTTGTCTGCTTTCCCCACCCCCTCTTCTGCAGAGGTACAGGACACAGATTCTAAACACTACAGTTCAAGAATTACAACCCAAAATGGAAGGATGTGAATGAATAAAATGCACAGCTAAGGACAGAGTCATGAGCACCTGAACCTTTCAAGTGCCACTATAACACCAAACACAGAGGTCTGTAGCTGTATAGTCACTTCTCTTCTTGATGCAAGTGCCAGCTCAAGCAGCCTGTCTCTTCTCAGATCAAACACTTGCCACATGCATGCACACACACACAAGCACACGCCCCCTGACATATATTTGTACAACTAATTAAGACCCACAGTAACCTGACTGGGGACTAGTCTAGCAGAAAAATAACTATTTAAACATTTGACTGTTGGAGTTATTTCCTACAGTTCCCGATCTGCTTCACTGCACACAGTAGAAGGTTGAGGGGCACAGATGACAACAGGGCTGTGGCACGAATAACCAGCTCAGAACTATGTAATTTCTTAGACATTCAATGACACATCTACTTGAGATGAACGCAAATAAACAATTGCTGTCATTTATTTCCTTTCGTATCTGAAGACAGAATTTGGGTTAGCTTTGTTTTGTGGGTCAGGTTCAGAAGTGGCAAAAGAGGGTTTTGCACCAATGCAGTTGTTGCAAGCCCTTGGATAGAGGCAAAGGTGTGGGGGGAAATGTTGTATAAGTATTTCCAGGCCCATTCAACTTGCACTGAAAACAAGTCAAGACACTATTGAGTCTTCTTCCTGCACCACAGACAGATCTTCAGTTGAATATTGCATGTTCTTATTCTATTTTGCATAGCCATTTTCCTTGTCTCCCGTGTGCAGTTGGCTGTGGTCCAACCTTTTTATGAATCTGTCACTGAATGCCCAAAAGCTGAAACTGTGTGTTCTTAAGCAACAAAACTGGGCAAGAAGGATTCAATGTATGAACTCATTTTGCACTACTTATTAAAATCAGATTTGTGTTTTATGGTCTAAGCTGCTAACATCAATGTTTTTTTTTGTCATATTGCCTAATTTATACAGTAAATAATGTATACAATTAGAAGGAAAAAAAACTAACCTACCTCTTATCATTAAATATATTTACAATGTGTCACATACAAGACTTTTTAAAACAAAATAATCCAATGTCCTGAATAGAGTTCCTCAAAATGGCACTACATGGCTATGTTAAATATGTACTACCTAAACACAGTATTTTAGGAAACAACTTTCAGTTTATAACTACATTCATTTAAACCACAATGTATTTTTAATGCTTTGCCTTTACCACACCACAGTCCCCTTTTTGTTGACTAGATCTACGGTGTACCTGATACATAGTAATATATCAAGTTTTCATCCATTCCAGCTTACAATTATGAATTTTTAAAGTAGTTTGTTACCTGTGCACCAAGATCTTTCATGTAAGGCTCAAGTTCACTAAAAAGATCATAGCCTTGATGGAAAAAAGCCAGATGGGCATACATAAATGATAACATCTAGAAAGAAAAAAAAAGTATATTTTTAAAAGGATGTTTATGAGCTAGCACATAAATATATCGCTTAACTAGCCCACATGAACAAACTTAAAATACAGTTCCAAGCTTAATTGCCGCTTTCTTGTGTCCTGGCAGTTGTATGTCAACATCCCACAGAGCTTCTAACGATGTAAACAAACATGCAAGGTAAAGGCAGCAAAGAAGCAAGCCAAAAATCTCAGAAATTAGTTAACAGGATTAACCCCATTAACAAAACAAAACAAATCTACTTAAGAGCAGAAAACGACCTCTAATTTGGGTCTCCTGAAACTTTTATCATCTTCTGTTTAACTAGAGAAGGGCTACAGAATGTATTTACTAGTGATCCAAAGCCATAGCCCTTATGAACATAGAGAAATACCTTTCTTGTAGAAAGAGCTGAATCCATCTTCAAATAGATTCTAAGTAGTACTTACTGTTTATAAATGAATATGGCATACCTAAACAGCAGAATTCTTGGCAGACAAAGTTTGATTTTAACCATGGAACACATACCAAAGAGTCCACAGCAGTGAAAACCTTAAAGTGTTCAAATCTGAACCAAAAGGATTGCCAAAAACATTTAAGCATTAATGCCCACTTACAGTAAAGGCTAAACCAACTGTCACCAAAGGGCCAAATGAACTGATAATGTTTTGATAGGTTGAAGGACTAAATTTTTAATATACTGCTTTTAATCACATTTTTCATTTCAGATGTATTTAAATATTTTCTATACAAAAAATAAACTGTATCTTACCGATTTCAAGATTTCTGCTCTCCTTTTAGACTGAAGAACATTGATCTGGGAAAAAACAAAACAAAACAAAAGCAAATAAGCAACTTACTTTATTCTACTTTTCCCATAGAAAGTAAACTTCAAATTACTTCCAAATAATCATATCAAAGCTTAGAACACTGGAAGAACATACCTCCATACCAGACCTCACAAAGCATGTTTAGAAGATGCATGCTAGTTTCGTCATGATATTAAATTGATGCAATCAGAAAAAGTTTGCAAAGCTTGGAATTTCACAGCAGTAGTCACAACTTTCATATATTAGAAGGGAAAATAAAAGACACCACATGCCAGCTAGAAGTAATATAACACAGCTTCCAAGAGACTGAACTCAACATGTTTAAAATACCCTTTCTGACAGTATGAGCTAACCCAGCCCCCAACTTCTTAAAGAAGCTGCACTCCACACCACTGCAGTCTCCTGACAGGGGAGAAGAAAGGACAGGGACATGTTTATTTTTCCCCTACACTGACATTGTCTGAAGTGTCCCAGAACTGGGATATAACCCCAGCCTCTGAAATAAGCAAGATCATACTAGCTTTAATAAGTAACTTTTCATATATACTTGCACTTTTAAGCTAACTTAAGTCACTGATCAATAGTTTTGCCCTAGAACTCAAAGAATTTCACATTCTATAGAAAAAAAGTGATATTTTACATTCAGCTAGTCCCTCCATCCTCTTTGGTCCTAATCTTTAAGGCTGCCATCCAGAACTACAGCTTTCACTTTAAAGCCCCATTTAGCAGAAACATGCATGGTGTTGTAATTTAACACCTCTGTATTAGTTTAAAATTCCAGCAAAAGAAGCAAACTTACTGAAGCTATAATCAAAACCAGATTGTACTTCAAAATGGTATTTTGGAAAGCCTTCTGCAGCAAAAATAAGTAAGATTTGTTTGTATAGAACAAACCTTCAACTTGCAAGGCAAAAAAATGTTGAAATAAAGTGAACACAAAGGCTCTGAAGTACAGTTTAAAGCCAATATAACTACAAAGAAACCATATTGTGAAACCACTGTTTGAGAAGAAAAGAGTCACCCAACTAGAAAGAATTCCTAAAGCTGAATTCATTTTGGCCCGCATTAAGAGATGCTGAAACTTTTCCTTGTTATTTTAAATGCATCATTATCACAGGAACTGCTCATACTTTGAACATATGAATTCCAGGAGGCAAACAATTTGCAGTCCAATGCATACATAAGGAACTGTCCCAAAGTAATGACTGCCGGCTTCCCCCCTGCTACTACTTGATGTTAGTACAAATAATTAAGTGGTACACAGGTCCCATGACTTTTTAAACATCAGAATGAACTTTGTCCTTACTGCACAAAGGGCAGGAGTTCAGTGTTGACCATTGACCACCATATCTGTGCACTTGCCTGGGCTGATCCAATCAATTCTGCTTCACTTTACAGGTAATACATGCAATTTAAAGACCAGTTAACTAAGCTTTAAGTAACTGACTCGACTGTCACAAATCAAGATGATGAAGTCCAATATAAAACCAACATAATTTTAAAGGGTTGTTCTGTGCTTGATCATAGAAGCCAAGACCCTTTCAGGAGTCCCCAACTCCTTGTACCATCCGAGTTGCAATAATCCTGTTTTGCTGCAGTTGTGGGTAACTATGAATGAGATGAATGATAACTACCAACAGAAAATATGTTAGTATTTCACAGGATTCAAAGTAGTAGGACAAAGAACACCTCTCAACAGTCTCTAGGAGATGTGCACGAAAAAACAAAGGAGATCAACATTCTTGATTTCACCTATGGCACAGTGTCAGACTGAGGCTTCTAGACAAGTAGGATTTGTTAAATAAAACCCAATGTAAGCAGCTGAAAATGTACTAGTAGCCAACATTCTAGATCAGAATTATTCAGGTAATTCATATTTCCTAGGCTAGGTTACAGTTTTTACTTCAAAGATATAAGGAACTACAGCATAGCCAATCACGAAATACGTTAGGTAAGTATAAGGCAAAAACTGCTTTTTTAAAAACAATGCTCAAGTTGAAAATTAAACTGTGTCATTACAGCAACAGCAACGAATAACGAAGCATTAAACAACAAGAATGTATCATGTAAATTAATTTTGCTTAGATTTCATTCAAAAAAGAAATTACTTGCAGACAAAGTTAATCCTTTTTCACTTAAATCCCCATAGCTTCCAAGGAGCTTACAGCAAGAACTTCTAAAGGACAGATCTCTAACCGTATGTAACAGACAGTTTTGAAGAACATAACTTTCACTGCGGCACTTACCTGAAGAACATAATCCAGAGCTATGTGTCGAAAACATTTCCGTGTTGCAGTCAAAATATTGGTTGCTTCCTCTACTTCATGTTGCTTATTCCTTTGAACTTGCGCATTTTTCACTAGAGCATTCTCTTTTTCTTCACTAACTTTTTCAAACTGTTTCTTAGCATCTTTAAATTTCCTAATATCTCTAAAGAGAAAGGAAAGACGTATAACAGATTAATTCCAAAGCATGAAAAAAGTGTTTAAAGATGAACTAGACAAACCATGCTCATGACTGTTACAGCTATTCCTTTTGTTTTCCTACCCTTCAACAAAAGCTTGGATCAAACAGAAATCATACAAGGTATGATGGAAGCTTTGCTGTCTTTCTCTTCTGAGGAATGGACAAAATTAAAAGTTAAATAAATGCATCTCATGCGTACTGCGGAAAAGCTTGGGTAAGCACTTTTTTGCTAAGCTTAGACAATGACAACATGTAATTAAGATCAGTAATTCACACTATTTCAACATCTCTGCAGCTGGAACTAAAGCCTCACTGATTTGGGATGGTTTTTGACAAGCCTTACTAGGTACTTCTCAATTTATGGCTAGACATTCTCAGGGAAGATGTTTCACCAACTCACTCAAATCAGATGGTTTAAAATTCTATTTTACCGATAATTTTCCCACTATAAGTACAAATTAACTTACTCTTTAACGAAAGTCTGAAGCTGTGCTTTAATTGACCTTTGGGTTTGGTCAAACAGGATCTGAAAGAAAAGCATACCATGTAGGTCAATAACTTTGGGGTATTCGTAACTTTCCACTTTAGATATACACAGTTACTATGCAGAATTAGACAGGAACTATAATTAAACCAAAGTACGTCCTATATTAAAAGATAAAGCCCTTCAATGTAGATTTAAATAAATAAATAAGGAATAAAATAGGGAAAATGACACAAACCCAACAAGTTTTGCTGGTTTTTTTTTAAAAGACTGTGGTTATAAGGAGAAAAAATAGCTTCTGGCATCTTGTTCTTTAATCCTGACAATGCAGGACATGCCCATTCTCATAGAACATGTTTACTACGATTATTAAACAGTCAAGAATATTGCTGTACTAACAGCCTTGAAGCAACAACTTTGAATGTTAAGTAACAACTTCTTTTATTCTTACAGACTTCCACAACTTAACCAACTACTAAAAGACAAATGAAACCACAGAAAGAATATGCCTTTAAGCCCTGGCAAAGAAATCCAGGCTGAAATTAATGCTGAAAATGTAATGTACATGAGTAATTAGTATTAACTCCTTTACATAATACGTTTGTAAAAAAAACCCAAACCACCCACTGTTGAACTAAGAAGAATAGCTGTTTCTTTTGCTAAGATTAAGTGTTCTAAACCACGCTTCTCAAATTTCTTATGATTTGGTGAGGCTTGGGGGTGGGAGGTAGCACAGAATATAATCATAGAATCATAGAATAGTTAGGGTTGGAAAGGACCTCAAGATCATCGAGTTCCAACCCCCCTGCCATGGGCAGGGACACCTCCCACTAAACCATGCCATCCAAGGTTATGTCCAACCCTACCTTGAACACCACCAGGGATGAAGCATTCACAGCTTCCCTGGGCAACTCATTCCAGTGCCTCACCACCCTCACAGTAAAGAATTTCTTCCTCATATCCAATCTAAACTTCCCCTGTTTAAGTTTAAACCCATTACCCCTTGTCCTATCACTACAGTCCCTAATGAAGAGGCCCTCCCCAGCATCCCTACAGGCCCCCTTCAGATATTGGAAGGCTACTATGAGGTCTCCACGCAGCCTTCTCTTCTCCAGGCTGAACAGCCCAATTTTCTCAGCCTGTCTTCATATGGGAGGTGCTCCAGTCCCCTGATCGTCCTCGTGGCCCTCCTCTGCACTTGTTCCAACAGTTCCATGTCCTTTTTATGTTGAGGACACCAGAACTGCACACAATACTCCAAGTGAGGTCTCACGAGAGCAGAGTAAAGGGGCAGGAGCACCTCCCTCGACCTGCTGGTCACGCTCCTTTTGATGCAGCCCAGGATACGGTTGGCCTTCTGGGCTGCAAGCGCACACTGCTGGCTCATGTTCATTTTCTCATCAGCCAACACCCCCAAGTCCTTCTCCACAGGGCTGCTCTGAATCTCCTCCCCGCCCAACCTGTAGCTGTGCCTGGGATTGCTCCGACCCAGGTGTAGGACCTTGCACTTAGTTCAAATCATAAAGCATGAGAAATTTGTTACGTTTCCAAGGCCAAAGCAACCTGAATGTTAGACAACTGGTGTTTTCTCTTATGACCCCAGAAATTCTAATAGAGGAATGAAAATGCATGTTCCTTCAGCTTCATGTCTGTCCTCTGAGTTACAGGACAGAATGGAAAAGGTCAAGGGCCAGGGGACAAATCCTTTGCCGCTTCTCATTGTGCAGACCACAAATGATGCCTTAATTTCCAACTCCTCTACACCTCCCATCCTGCACTGTCAAAATATACAAGGCATAATCACAGAAAAAATATGAAGAGGTGAAAAAAATATATGTAAGTAGCAGTAGGCCCAACTCTACAGAAGCTCTTCCAAAAGGTAAAGATATTTAAGTGTTAAATAATTTTATTCAAAGAGCAAGTCAAGAACTTCAAGTTTCAGGTCAATGCTTGCTTTAAACATTCCGTCTTTTTTTTTTTTTAAATAAAAAATTTGGGAATGACAAGCCATGAAATGCCAAGCACCGACAGCAAAACCCTTACCAGCTTGTTTCTCTTTTCTAGAAACACTAAATGAAGGAAAACATGACTGAGTTTAAGTCACCCATTAACAGTGGTACTATATCCTCCAACCAGTCTCCATTTTTGGAGGTTTTCAAGACCAAATGGGGTAAAACCCTAAGTAATCTGCTCCAGCCTCAGAGGTGACCCTGATACAGGCAGACAGTTGAGCCAGACATACTCTGAGGTCCATTACAACCCGAGTCATCCCATATCCAATAGAAACACATGGAAGATCTTGTCTGGTTTTGTGTTTTCCAAAAGTGAGAATACAAACAACTAGAATAGATAAAGGACTTCTTGATAAGCTGGAAGTCATGCTGGGACTACTCCCACTGCTGACATTTAAGCTTGCCAGGGCCTGAGGAGTACACCAATCAAGATCAATACCAAAAGCACATAACCAGATGGGAGATGATTAGTGGACTCCCAGAAATACAAGCCTTGCAATTCTGCTTACAGTAATGATGAGGGAAAAAAGTGCTAGGCAGAAAAATACATACACAGTTTTCCCCAAGAGAACAGAAAATAGTGCCCAGACCACAACCTGGCTAGATTTACAGCCTTTCCAACACATCACCTTTCACATACTTCAAACTAAGTCTAAGAAAGTTGCTATTTGACATAAGCTGTCAAAGCTACTCCCCAGCTGCTGAATCAGTGAAGATGCTGCATTGGTCTGGTTTCTAGCCTTGTTTCATACAATCATAGAATGGTTTGGGTTAGAAGGGACCTTAAAGATCATATAGTTCCAAGCCCTCTGCCACAAGCAGGGGCAATTTTCACCACACTGCTCAAAGCCCTGCCCAACCTGGCCTTGGACACTTCTAGGGATGGGGCAGCCACAACCTCTGAGCAACCTGTGCCAGTGCCTCATCACCCTCACAACGAAGCTTTTCCTAGTACCTAATCTAAATCTACCCTCTTTCATTTCTAGCAAAGCCTTATATGAGAAAGCTGACAGTCATCCAGACCTCAGTAGAACCACCTCCTCCCTCTTCCCACCCTTCTCTGCAAGAAGCCTGCCTCTCCTCTTTCTTCCTCTAATTTTTTCTCATGATGGCTCTCCTGCTAACTTGATCAACAACAGAGCTGACATTCTGAGCTAGTGAAGTCCTGCTGAACTAAACAGACTCACAAAAGCAACACAGGACTGCAATGTGTCTGCCAAAGCTCCACATCAGAATGCTGTAGCATGCCTCACTTCTCATGATTACGCCTTTTCGTAAAGGCCACTCTTCTACTCGCTATGCACAGAGAAAGAAGTACAGGGAAGAAAAATACAAAAAAAAAAAAAAAACAAACAAACAAGCAAAAGGAAAAGAAAAAAGAAAACAAACAAACCCACAAACGATTCTACTTAGATCTGCAAAGAAATCTTTTAATATGGTTTATTCTTTGCTTTCTGCCTTCAAACTGCCCGAGAGGGAGAGCTGTGTTGTGCCGGATTTTACCTAAATACTGCACGCCACAATCACATAGGACAACAGCAGCAGCAAGGATGCAGAACCTTGGTCACATGTGTCAAAGAGCATACCATATAGCAAAGACATGGTTAAGAGGATAACCATCAGAAGAACTGTTTGAACTGCATTATCTGAATCTCATTACATTTTAAACACATAGAAATACATTAAACAAACAACAGAAGTAAATGCTCTGCATATTCTCAGCACTTTGAAGACATTTCATTTGGTTTATAGCAATTTGCTGGAAAATGGAAGAAAAGCAGTAGGGGCTAAAAGAAATGGAATAAAATAGAATGACGAACACATCCCTTCGGCTCTCAGGATACAAGACTGAAGTCTTCAGGGAATAAATTTAAAAAAAATAAAAATTAAACAAAATAAAATGTTAAGTTTTTCCATCCAGGCAAAACGGAGCTTTCTGATGATGTCTGACATGCTAGAAACCAATATTAGTATTAAACCCCAGCATTTTCTCCTTTCTCTGCACTTGTCTAAATCTGTCATGTTTCCAAAGAGAAAACTACACATAGATCAGAGGTGCTTCATTCTGTGCTTCATAAAGGATAAGATAAAAGTAGAAATCATGGAAAAGACAATTGTTATTTCAGACCGGAAAAAAAATAAGCTCATAGTTTGTCACTGCTGCCCATCAGTTTGATTAAAACTGATAAACCAACTCAGTATTTACCCTGCCTTACAGCACTGGGTTTCAGCAAAGCTTATAAACTTCAAGCAAAAAAAAAATCTGCAGAAAAGGGGATATTTATAAACACTTAATAATCAAAATATAAACAAAATACTTACAAGTATAAAATGAGAGGTACTCAATACCACTTAAACCATGACTTTGTAAATACTATCAACAAGTAAAGTCTGGCATTATTCTCTTATCAAATATAACTGGAAGTAAGTGCCATATTTCAACAACAAATACCTACATTGTGATAATTGATCATTTCCTGTAAGGTATCAGAGAACTTTGTCAAGCTGGTCTGTAAAGAGAAAACCAAAGTGGTTAAAGTTAAACCCTACCAAACACACGGCACAAAAGCAACATTTCAGAGGTTTACACCTTCAATAAAAAGAACCTGGGAAATGATTTTCCTTAGCATGATTGTTAAACTAAAATCATCGTGCTCGAAGGAGAACATGGGAATAATATCAAGTAAATCCATTAAAGCTATAAGCTTTAACTTACCTAATATAAAGGGCTAAGCAGAAGCACAACAGGAAAAATTCAAATTAAGTTTACTAAACTATAGGAAATTCACATATTTTAACATCTTAATTTAGAATACTCAATATTACACTACTTATTATTCATTAATGTTTAACACTCTAACTCCAAAAATCTGGTTAACATGTTGTAATCATCAGTACACACATATTAACTGTAGGAACTACTGCCCCACAGCTGATGAGCTTAGCAACGTCAATCTGCAGAATCAAAGTCTTAAACACGGTTAGAAAACAATGATCCCTAATACATTCGGAAAACTGCTTAAGCTGCATTTCTAGCAAGTAAATTTCCAGACAAAAGCAGTTTCAGTTGCACACAGACTATATTGAAGTTTGCACCATATCTATTTCAACTAGCATATGAAAATGCATACATATAATTGATGTTCTATTGCAGAACATGCATTAAATACAGATTATATACTCAGAAACTTGCACATAATTGTACCTGCATATTACACAATTTTATACTCATTTAAAGTAACAGACATGATATTAGGTGTTCCAAATTAGCTTAACAAGGTCAGACTGAGGTTACACCATCAAAGTGGGCTCTGTACATTTAAAAATTTGAATTTCAATATATTAGAGAGTGCCACTGCCAGGACCCAAGAGATCAACTCAGGAAATTTCATTGCAGAGAACCATGACTAGAACTTCGGCAAAACCAGGGCAGAAGTCCACAGCTTCAACCTTACTCCACTCCTCCCAAGACAACTATTCCTAACCTAAACCACATTTTCTGGAATTTGGACAACCCCTGCCATCACAGGATAAAGCTGAAATTAAACTCTAATTTCAATAAATAAGACACTTGTCATGCACCACAGACAAAAGACATTGCAAAGAAAAAGGAATAAAAAGGCAAGTAACAGTATAAACTTTAAATACTTCTCTTGCTGTTATATTTCATCCCTTTTAAGTTACACTTTTCTCCTTCCATTTTCACCTCTTAAAGAACTTACCTCAACCAATGCATCTTTACAGGAATATTGTGCAAGGTCTCGAATTCCATTCATGAACTGCTTGTTGGCTGTACAGAATGCTTTCCCGGTATCGATCATTGCAATACAAAGCTTCACCAGCTAAAGAGAGGAAAAAAAAAAAGGACAAAGAGGAAGCTTGTTTGTTTTGCCTTATACACCCCCATATAAACATGAAATACATTGAGCTTAGTTAAGTCTAACAAAGACTTCAAAAGTTAAATTCTAGAATTACAGAGCCCCACATTTATGAAAAGCTTTATGTTGTACAGTGACAGCTATAAAAATACTATTCTAGGTCAACTGCTACACCACTGAGGAGGTTACTACTTTTTATATTTTTAATTATGTTTTATTGTTAACATAAATTTGCACATTTCAAGAGGGTACTACATGAGGGTGAAGAGCACAGCAACTAAAACATAACTGGTTGGAACCCAAGCAAATTATAAGTGGTTTGTGGCTTCTGAGCCAAAAAAAAACAAACCAAAAACCCAAACAAAACAAGCCCATACCACTTATTTCATTCAAACACAGGCACAGGAAAGCGAAACACTGTGCACAAAGCACAACTGAAGAGATATGGTTACATCTCAGAAGGTAAAATCAATGATGTTTTCACTCATACAACAGACTAGACTTCCTGTGATGGGTTTCCATCGTTACCACTCATTGCTTCGGTTAGTACCTTGGCACATCAGACTTTAGCCATTAGTATTTTGTAATGGATGTTTTCCCACTTTTTGAACCACTTCTGCACTGGGCCATTAATGAAAGAACCATTACTGCAAACACTTAGATGCTTTCTTGAGGGAGGGCATATTATTATCAAGCTCCCAAACCCCAAATCAAACTGAGAATAAAATCAGATGATTGAACCTCTCTCTCTGAAGGATTTTTCAAGGATGTAGACAAGCTTTCATGAATAACACCACTGAAGTACTTGATCCTATGTTGGAGCAAAGAAACCACCCAAGTGACCATCACGCCTATTTACCCAGTAATTTTTCCTAAGAGAATCTGAGTCAACATAAGAGGAAATTTGAACATCTCCCACATTCTGACAAATGGCCAAGTTGATTGAACAATGGACAGAAAAATCACTACCAATGTGATCCTTTTTGATTCACTTTTGCTTATAGTTCACAGTCCTGAATCCAGTGTCCTTTCTTCCAGAGTGGGAAAAAAAAAATTTAAAATGCAGATAATATAGCCCAAAGTCACAATTGTGGGATAATAAAACAAAGTTTAGTATGAATAACTGCACAGAAAAAGCTACCAACCAAGCCTAGACAAATCATTACCCTCAGGCCATAGTTACTTCAGCTCACACAAGAAGCCTGCTTTTCAACTTAAGCATTAAACTAGATCACTTATACATCACATTTTAATTAAACTACTTAAATACTTACCTTGTACATTTGCTTTCTTGTCAAGGGAGCAAATGCGTTTGGGTGATTTTGTTTTGAAGAGTACTAGGAGAGTCTCTCAGGGCAAAGAATAATACTACAATTATAGCTTTTACATGCTAAAATGGTATATTTGGTACAGGCCCCTGCAAGATGCTGGAGGCAAGGCACTGAATAACACCTCTTAAAGAATCTGAGAATTCTTTTCCCCCAAAATGACCCTTTCAGACTGGTGCAAAACACAAACTTCCAAGACAGACTTTTCAGATCCTTTAAATACTTCCATGGTTTAATCCACCAAAACAGATTCATCACCCTTACAGTAAAAATGTGTCTTAAACCCACCAGTTCCACCAAAATTCACACCAAATCAAAGAACCTTAAATTTATTTTTAAACAGCACATTGTTACATTATTAAGTACAAAACCTAGAAATATTATTAGAAGCAGTAACAAAAAGTCTTCAGACTCACTGCTAAACTGGACACTGACTTTGTTTCTATCTTTCTGCAGCCAACTCACAGCTGCAGGAACAAAAGCTTGCATTCAAAAAGTAGCTAAGAAGGTAAACAAATGACATCTGCCTCCCACATTAACACACAGGCAAAAATAATTTTAAATATTTAGCATACAATGTTAAGGAAAGGAGACTTTCTACAGATGTAAAACAAAAAAAATGTCACCTTCAAAATACTAGCAAAGAAAGAACTAAAGACTCCAAACACTACAGGCTCAGGAACCAGTAAATGGATTGTAACGCATTAAAAAGTTGCTACATAAAACCTTTCATATACATGCACAAAGCATGACACAAAGCTTGATGAATTTCACAGGAGTTCAGTCCTCCAGACAAAAGTTGTCACCCCTATCCTGCTGTAACTGTGCTGCAAACTACCAAAGACAGAAAGCACTGACTTTAAATGTCTAAAACACAGAGTATCCAGATGTGCTTGCAGTATGCTGCTGTCATCATACAATATAAGCTCTCACTTCAGGTATGGTCAACCCTTGGCTTTTAACTCGCATGAAAACTGAATTAGTCTCCATACCACTCCCACTGTGGGACTGAACCACATGACTGCAAAGGGGCCACAAATTCAGGAGGGTATTGCACAATCCCAACCCTCAGCTGGTGGAGAAAGGGAATTCACACTGGCTCTTGCTGCTCTTACTAAAGCCTGGCCCTCTGAGGCCCAGCTGTGCACTGGACCCAGATCTATTTCCTCTCCCAGAGCTGAATGTTTGGCTGGCCACTGTCACTTCCCAGCTGTGAACTTTAAAACAAAAGCTAACCACATCTTTGTATATTTTTCAGAACAGACACTGTTGAATTAAGCTTACCTTGTCAAGTTTCAGTTCCAGTTCTGTCACATCTCCTTCTACTTCTTCTAAAGCTGCCCTGCATGGATGAAAATTTTTTCCTTTAAAGTTTTCCTTTAAAACTTTACACAAAAATAGTCTGGGACTGGAGAGAAGGAGCAGGGACACATTAATTTAACCCATATATTGCCATCATAGTTTCACTTAAATTTCAACTATAAGCACAGATTTTAGAGAACCACAAGAACTGCAGAAAATTTGATGGTAAAAAGAAGGAAAACTACATCACTGATGAAACAAATAGCTTAGTAATAAAGCTTTCAGATGAAATTTTATTAATTCTAGTGTTTGCCACATTGAAAAAGTTTTCCTCCGTTCTTGCACAGCTGACAGTCTGTATGTTGGAAGGTAATAAAAAAAGGAAAGAAACTAAAAGTTTGAGTGAATTTTCTTAAGTAATTCCTTTGGTGACTCTTCTGGCTCAAAACTGCAAACCTAAAAACCTACAGCTATTTGAAAAATTATCTTGTCATTAGATTATGAAAAAACATAGCATTTGCCATGAATCAACTGACTGAGCAGTAACTTCAGATGCCACACTTGATTATATCATTTGCCTCTAGTCTAGATTGGTTGCAACTTTCAGGCCACATTTTACTTGCCACTATAAAAGTTGCTTTCCTGAAGTATTCCTAAAACATAACTTTCTTTGCTTGAGAGCTGATGTTTCCTTTCACACCTCCTTCCTTGCTTTTGGCTACCTGAAAAAAAAAAAAGGTGAAGACTAAGAAAGGATGACACTTTGTTCAGGGAATTTATGAACACTGCTGTTCCATCGGGCCACTGCCTTGAGAGCTTGAATGTACTAATTTCTGGCAACGAATGCCCTTGCTTCCATCACAGGTTCTTCGTCCTTTCAGTCATTCCAGCATAACTGTTCATGGAGCCACACTGCTCACCAGTAGTAGTCTGCTTTGTAAAAAAAACTAATAGGAAGTTTTCTGTAACGCTTTCTGGAAAATTGGATCAGATACATTTCACTCCTACAAAAAAAAACTCTTCCTGGAAAAAATGAGACAAGCAGGGAAGTACGATTTGGACCAGGAATTTCTTAAGCCAGCTTTACTGCTGAGAAGGGAGTACACAGAACCACAGCTTTACTGTCTCTTGCTAATTCCATTTTAGTTCACACGAGTTCAAGCCAAGAACAAAAAATAAAAACACTGTATCAGGCCCCAGACTCAGGAAAAGCAGTTTTTACCAGAATAGTTCTGAAAAACACTGCCAATTGCCTGCAGTTCTCAAACGCCAGGCATGACATTCCCAGCTTTTGCAGATTTCATTACACATAGTTGCATTCCAGCTTTTGTATCTAAAGGCATTCCCACAGTCACATCCTAGGCTTTGTATCGAAGCACATTCCTGTGCAGTTGCATTTTGGCTTCTGCCTCTTCTCTAGCTCCAGACCATGAAGTACAAAGGCATTCGGGCAACATCAATTTCTCTTTTACTTACTTTGTTTTCTTCCATATTCGATTAACTTCCATTTAATTAAATTGGGGTATTGTGCGCAGTTCTGGTGTCCTCAACATAAAAAGGACATGGAACTGTTGGAACAAGTCCAGAGGAGGGCCACGAGGATGATCAGGGGACTGGAGCACCTCCCGTATGAAGACAGGCTAAGAAAATTTGGGCTGTTCAGCCTGGAGAAGAGAAGGCTGCGTGGAGACCTCATAGCAGCCTTCCAATACCTGAAGGGGGCCTATAGGGATGCTGGGGAGGGACTCTTCATGAGGGACTGTGGTGAGAGGACAAGGGGTAATGGGTTTAAACTGAAACAGGGGGAGTTTAGATTGGATATGAGGAAGAAATTCTTTACTGTAAGGGTGGTGAGGCACTGGAATGGGTTGCCCAGGGAAGTTGTGAATGCTTCATCCCTGGCGGTGTTCAAGGCCAGGCTGGACAGAGCCTTGGATGGCATGGTTTAGTGGGAGGTGTCCCTGCTCATAGCAAGGGGTTGGAACTAGATGATCTTGAGGTCCTTTCCAACCTAACTATTCTATGATTCTAAGTCTCTAAAGTTAAATCTTATTTTTCCAGAGAGCATTATGGAGAATATAAAAAACCCAACCCAACACACACAAAGGAAGGAAAAGCATCTCAATATTCAGACTGCAGTTTTTATTTATTTGTTTTTAATCACAGTGCAACCACGTTTTGTTTGTTTCTTTGGCATTAACATAAAAGCATGATTAAGTAGTTTGTTTACAGAACTGCAGCAAGATCTGATAAGAATTGGTTTTTTTTAGTGTCTTTAACCAGCAAAGAGTTACAGCTCCACAGGAATTAATGAGCTAAAAAGTCCAAGATTCATGATGAAGATGAGAGAGAGGCAGTTAGAGCAGGCAGAATGACACATCTGCTCAGTAAGTAAAGCTGTTACAAGCAGAAAATTTTAAGAGAGAATAAGCTCAACCAAAAGAGAAGTAACAATAGAACATCAAAAGACTGAAAAGATGAGGGGCAGGTCAAGAAAGAAGGATAAAACAAAGCGGAAAGAGATATCATGCAAGAAGGGAGACACGCAGCCCCTCCACCACCAGATTCATTGCAGATAATGTCTGAGCCACCACAGGCCCCTGAAGCACCAGGCTGGTTCTCCAAATTCTTTCCCACCACTGTCACATGATGGAGGGAAGACACATCTGTCTGGCCCTTACAGCTGGATATGGATCAAATGGCTGCTAGGTTCCAGCCAAATCCTGTTTCAGCTCCTTGCTCCTTTGCATAGAAGTGTCTACTTTTCACTATTTCCATTAGAAACTAGAAGAAAAGTTATTCTCATGCAAACTTATTCACAATGTTAGCTCAACACTGGATTACAAGCATATGAACAATGGAGAGATTGCCTGCAGACTATCAGAATACAGTTAGATACCTATAGCTAATAATTTATTAACACCAACTAGTCACAAAAATTGTCTTCATACTGGGTTAGGGAACACATTAGGAATAGCTGATCTGAGCTGTGCTATGTTAACATTATTCTTGTTTTTCTTAGTACTTTTTGAAGCCACAGAATACAAAAGTGCATTTCTTTCTCCAAAATATTAGAGTCAGGAATTACTTAAAGCTCACAGAAAATTGTCATAATTCCAAGTAAATCCCACTTCCACAGCCAAGACCCAATGTCCAGCTATAAACACAGGAAGTGGTCATAAAACAGATGAGGGCCAAGTCCAGACCTGACATGTACCAAAAATGTCGCTCCTTAGTGAAGTGGGAGCTGGGAGCAGGGTTTGCATCAGAGTAATCTTAGTCAGAAGGCTCTGGCATTGGGAATAGAATCAAATCTGCCACAGTCCATGAATCAATCATCTGTGGCTTCCCAAGATTTTCAAATGGCAATGCACAGAATCAGAACAGCTGCTTAAGGGTGGAGGACATTTATAAATGACCAGTCCCCTGTACTCTTCACGCTCCATAATGCAGACTCTCAGGAATGTGTTTCTCCCCTCTGCTGCTCCTCCTTTCCTGCATGCCCCCTCCTAAAACACAGTTATGTTTGCTAGATACAGCTTCTTGCAGAACCCACAGCTGCAGCACAGTAGGAATACAGAACATGATGGAAGAAAACTCAAGACCTAACTTCACAGTCTTTTAAAAGGAGGATAATGTCACTAGTTAGCTAGTCCAGAATAATGGGGAAGGAAAGCTGAACTCTCTAGTGCCCATCACAGCATCCCCCTCAACTGACCAGTGAAAGACCTTCCTCCAGGTTAAGGTGCGAGGGGGCTTTAAGAATCCCAGGAGCCAAAGAGAAAGGTGACAGCTAAACTCTTGTCTAGAAAGAGAATCATTTCCTAATTAGGCCACAAGCTGTGCACACCTGCTAAGGAAATAACTTAGTCTGGACTAAACCGCTACACGCTGCTGACCATAATGCCAAGCATACTGTGGCCACTGACCAGTGTCTGCATGAAAGGTGGCAATGGTGAATGCTTTTAAAGTCAGATGTTCTTCAATTGTTACCTAACTGCCATTGAAGCCACCTTCTTCTGGCTTTAGCCTTTCACTCATTCATCATGTTTAGAATGTGTTCCTGAAAGTGAGGAGGCTGGAATCAGTAGTCATTATAAATTAGATGCTGACAGCAACAAATTGGGGAAGTCAAAGGCAATATGGATAATTATCAATTAATTATTGTTAATTCTAGAATTAACACATCCCTCTATTAAAAAAATATTGAAACTAACAGAAGTCCATTAATGAAGTATTTTTGCATAGTTTTTTGTTATTGTTTTAATATTTTTATTTTAATAAATAAAATAGGGTTTTTTGTTATTGTTTTAATATTTTTTATTTTAATAAAATAGGGGGTTTTGTTATTGTTTTAATAGTTTTTATTTTAATTGAGGAACTTTTCAAGCCTAAATCTTCGATCCACCTCTTGAATATACTTTCAGAAGAATAGGAACACAAAATCAACTGCTATTCAGACTGGGACTTCTGAATATATTCATGCACTTGGACTCATAAAATGGGAGTAACAGATTCTCGCCATCACAATTTTAATAATGTTAAAGTCTTGACTTCAACTTGGAAAGACAAAGCTCTCCTGATTGCATGTATTCTACACAGAACAGTCCCTTGATGCACAACTTAGATTTCACTGCACGTGACATGTCCTTTCAGTTACCAGCTACTGCAGCTCAACAGCATGATGTTGACATTCAAGACTAGCCATACACTATCAATAGCAAAATCGAAGTATCTGAGTAGTCATATTCAAGTATGACTACATTCACTTTTTCTTTCATTTACTGCCATATCTCTTCACGAGACCAGCTGTGTATCAGAAGAGTACATAAAGAAGCATTAACACACCAGTGGAGAACAATCCAGCTGTGGAGGGACAGAGAACACTAAACACCAACCAAGAAGCAAATGGTACTGTGATTAACTCCCCTTTGTTCTCTTCAATTGCATTCGATTTTAAACTTCAGGGACAGTAGGAAAACTGAAAAGTAGTTACAAAGATATGTACAACTTCCTAATTGCAAAGGTCAAACCTGGATAAAGCTGGTGCATAACTGGCTGAAGTAAAAGCAATTGATCATTCTAACTCTCATGTTAAACAAAAATCCCGCACAGACACTAGTAGAGATTAGCTGCAAGCTATCTGTACATCCCACAGTGGTATCACAGATTAAGATGGGAAAAAAAAAAAATAAATCAAACTATCAAAATTATCAAGCACTCATGCTATAGCTCCATGTGATATCGGACTTAGGTTTCAACCTGTGCTGCCCAAATTCAGACAAAAAGGACAGCAAGAGAGTGACTTCTAATCCTCTTGATCCCAATTATCAGACTGAAATGAAATCAGCAATGGAGTTGCTTATGAACCACTCCTGGCAGTGACTGTATTCAGCATCCTCAGTAACAAGAGGGAAATAGGAGTAAATCAGTCACTAAGTTTCTTAGTGATACAAGAGACTTTGAAACAAGCTAACTTCAGAACACCTTAAGGACAACTTGGGGGGGGGAAGTACTATTGAATGTGAAAACCTGGATACAAGATAAAATGCTGATGCGCAAGATAAGAATATGCACCTGATGATACACAGCAAGGTCTCCTCTATATCAGTGCCTATCAGGAAACAGATAGCAAAAAGGCTAGTAGACATTAATCAGAGGAGGACTACAAGGTGTAAGTAGAATGCAAACGCAAATTAACATGCAGGTATATCACACAAGGTATTATACTGGCTCATCTACTGTTCTGCTTACTTGCTCACTCTTTCTCCACACTCACATAGCAGTTGTACCTTGGTATCACATTTCAGATGCTAAGCAACTAGTTACAGATTTGTTTAGAAACAGCCACAGGCTAACTGCTGTGGGTAAAATCAGGCCAGGGCAAAACACATAGCATGACTAATGCCACTGTACAGAGAAAGACAACACTGACAGCAAAGTCCTCTAAATAGAAATCTATTGTGAATGTCATGGAAAAGGCAAAATAGCAATACCATACCAAACAGGTAAACAGTCAGCTTTACTTGAGATGGTTCAAGCCTCTCTACCTCATGTGCCCTCTATTAAAACACCCAATGAACAACACACATTTCACCTACCAGAGATTGTAACATAATGCTGCAATGACAAAAGCACTTTTTAGTGGTATAATTTGATGACATGATTCCACCCAAAATAAGTTGTGAGTGCGTTCCTTCATTTTGGTAATATCTTTTACCAGCAGGGCCCCAAATTGGTCATAATGCTCCAGACTTAGCCTTCTGACAGCTAAATACAGTGTAATCATCTCTTCCCTCAACTTGCAGGCTATGTTCTTGCTAATGCAGCCCAATATATTGCCAGTTTTCACGGCTGCACAGGCATGCTGGTGACAGATGGTCCATTTGCTGTTCACCAGGATGCAAAGGTCCCTATCTGCCAGCACAGCTGCATGGGGTCTTTCCTTTTCAAAGGAAGTCTTCACATTTGTCTTGGTTAAACTTCAGGAGCTTTCTACTTTTACTTTCCTCTACCTTGCTGGCGTTCTTATGAATGACAGACCCACCCTCCAGCAAATCACCTGCTCCCTCCAGTCACTGTGTGCTTTACTTGATTTTCTTCATCTACAGTCAGATATGAAAAGATATCTAGAGGCATCTTAACCAACATGCTGACAAGGATTACATTTGGTACATGTATAATAGCATCAGACAACAACAGATCAAAAAAGAAACATGACACATTGAAGGACAAAGAAGTCACACACTGAAAAATAAGACCTAGTAACCTTGGATAACAGCACAGATACATACAAGAAGAGTTTTATAACTTATGAGATGTGTCATATGGTCTGAAGAACGTACACTATTGCAGCCTGTCACAGAACCCATTGAAGCTCTGGTTTTGGCACCACAAAGATTTTTCCCTGCTGGCACAGAGCCCCTCCACACTGAGGAAAAGATGATGAATGCTCCCTGACATGCTGAGATAAACTTCCTCATTCATGCTAGTACTCCTTACATTATTAATTCTTCAGTCATTGCCACATAACATTTTATCAATAGCTTGGAAAAACCTCACAACATGAACAGTAGGACATACAATCAGAAATGTGACATATGCTTCATCCCCACTATGAAATCCTAGACACTTTCTATGATCTTGGTGGACTGAAGTACAGAAATGCATTTCCTGAACCAAAGATTATCATGTAGGTGAGTAAGACAAGTCTTCTTGGGCCTATACCAAGCACTATCCACATTTCAAATTTCCCCAGAGAAAAGAAACAAGAATCAAGACCTCAATATTAGAAGAGCCATTCTTCACTCCTCCCAAGTCAGACTTCTTTTATAAAATAATCAAATTAAATAACACAAGGGTATTTGCTGAATTCACCAAATCATTAAAGCAAAAGTCTGCTTGCAGATACCAGTTCTTAAAGGCTTCTTCACCTACAAAATTTAATTAATCCTAAATCACAGTCTCTGCTA
Source organism: Amazona ochrocephala (assembly GCA_039720435.1). Classification (NCBI taxonomy): domain Eukaryota; kingdom Metazoa; phylum Chordata; class Aves; order Psittaciformes; family Psittacidae; genus Amazona; species Amazona ochrocephala. The sequence continues at coordinate 34,795,306 of CM077884.1, read as the reverse complement.
TAACAAACCAAGAAACAGGACAAATCCCTTTAAGATGCATGCTTCACTTGATTTGTTCTTCACTGCAAGACTACACATGGCTCAAAAGATAATGAACATCATAAACAAATCGGTCTTCAAAAAGGAAGAAGTTCTATTGCATTTAATATACATGGCTGAAAGTCAAAGTGATTACCACTAAACTTGCAGCAGAATTTAATGATCATACACAGCCTGCAAGGACATCTGTGCTACCTGCTGGCCCCAAATTGTCAAGCTTTTTTCTCATTACTCTTTCGCAGTATGTTGCCAGAAATGCCCAACAGTATTTTTTTCCCCTAATAGTTTTGCCTAATATTTTTCCCCTAAACTTCTTTACCTCATGAGAGCCTGACAGTAAGCCTACCTCGGAAAACCAGCAAGTCTTCCACAAAGATTCCGATAAGCAGGATTTTCTTCATCTTTCAACTTAAATGTTTTGCTCATGGTGGGACAGTTGCTAACAAGATGAGGACACAATGCTGACCATGAAAGCTTCAGAGACAAGAGGTTGATTACATTGCCAAATGTAAACTCAGATAAGAATGCAACACAACACAATGCCTGTCCTGAACAACTTCAACTAGTAATTCCAATGTCTCAAGAATGAGTCAAAAGCTTTTTAGGAGGCCTTACTATCAGATAAGGAAGTAGGACTACAGTATCAAGATGTTACTACAAAAAAAGAGCTGTAGAAACAAGCTGAAGAAACTAATGGCGCTGTGCAGAAACTTCCTGTTGCTGAAAACTCGCAAACATCACAGTGCTCCTTTAACCTTAAAGTTCAGCAACCACCCAGGAGCTTGAACACAGAAGCAACAGAAGGAATGACAGATTTCAACATTTGAAAACTCAAATATGTAGTAACGTCAGGAAGTGGAACCACAAATATAACCATCAAGCAACCCAACTGCAAAAGATATAAGGTAGGACATCCCTCCTTCTAAATGCTACACCCTAACTATTAGCCTCAACAATTGGAGTTAACTAGTCAGATGCTAAGGAGTCAACCTTTCTTTCAAAAGCTACAAGTAACAAAATCTGTGGCAGAATGAAGAAATTAATCCCTGACTGGGAAAGATACCTCTTATTTATCTCAAATGCAAGCAATATAAAAAACAGGGTAGCAGTACCTGAAAACTCAAGAGAGACTGATTCCCCCAGTACATGGTTCTCAGTATCAGTATGTTCCGAATTGATACAGCAAGACTTAACTACCTGCAGAGAAAAACTCCTATAGAGGAAACTGAAGAACAGAGTACCCTATTATTATCTAAAAGCATACTTTACAGGTATCATATAATCTTAAAATGAGTCCTGTGTTTAATTTGATTTCAGAAAAATAAGGCAATATCTGTCCCTTTCATCATTTCCTTAGTTGATAATTTATACCTACTACAGTTAGAAAAGTACTGTTGTGTCCAAACCACCATAAGACAGCAAAGCCTTTACACTGATCACCATGTTTCAGAAGACCTAAAGTTCAATAGCTCTCTACAATTACATCAGGTGGGTTTTCTCTATTAAAACCAGAAAAGAGTTTCAGATTTGCTACGAAGACAGTCCTCAGCAAGTATTCTCCTTTTTTGTCCATTTCAGAAGCTGAGCATTTTGGTGATACCCTTTCACAAAATCTGAATGCCCTATTTGACAGCCAGAGGGGAAGTTGCAGCTGTGTTGCAACAGACAAATTCTGGATTTGATTTTTTTGTTAAGCTATTAGGTGCATACACAGATGCATATCTCACAGCTTAAATTCTACATCTCTGTTTTACCAGGCAGAAGGGATAACATTCACAGCCAGAAGTCACATTCTGAATACAATAGGTCTCCCCTTTGTACTAAAGGGGTGAATTCAATTCAAACATCAATCCACAAAATGTCATTTTAAACATCATTACACAAAAATCTGCTACATGATGTATAACTTAAGTAATGCTGTATATCTTTTTAAAAATAATTACCAGACCACTAACAATTGAAGACTAGGGTATTTTAAATGCATAGAAACACTGAGCATGTTTAATACCTATGTTTTCCTACTTAAATTAACATCTGGCACCCAGAAAGATGGAAATCTGAAACTCTGACACAGAAATTTCTTTTCTCCCCCTTCCCTCCCCAATTTCGACAGAATATACTTCACAACATATGGCTTATCCAATTTCCTCTTTATCAAGCTTAAAATAAAATAAAATGCATTTTGGAAGTTTAGAAATTTCAAAATCACAATGTGCAAACTAATCACTAGCTCTGCTCTGTGTTTATTCATGCAAAATTGCCAGCAGAGGTCTTCCCTGAATGACTGTTATGGAAGCCATGTCAAAAATTTATGAAAAGAGTAAAGGTAGTTTGTGCATGCACGCTGACTGCTGCTTGTGCAAAGCCACAACACAACTATTTAAATCCCCATTACTACTGACATATGAACACTAAAAATTATTGAAGAGCATGTCTGCATATTGTAGAGTCTTAGAATTTCAAACATAAAACTTAAAAGTACCAAACAGAAAGCCAGACTCACAGAAAGATTCTTGCCACACAAGTCAGTCTGCCAACTACCTGACAGGCATCTTCCCTGTTCAAAACCTCCTCTCATTCATAAAACACTCAAAGGGACTATTTTGCAGCAAATATTAATTTTTTTTTAGTCTATTCTTGCATCTTGTCAGTTTCAAAATGTATAAAGGACTTCATCCCATAAATTAGTTATTTACAGTGCATCATAGAATCATAGAATCATAGAATAGTAAGGGTTGGAAAGGACCTCAAGATCATCGAGTTCCAACCCCCCTGCCACGGGCAGGGACACCTCCCACTAAACCATGCCATCCAAGGCTATGTCCAACAACTGATTTACCCTAGGTCTGAGGCCTGGCTACTTTCAATATTCACAAAGTAAATATCCATATTTATCCATAAATATCCATAAAGTAATTATTCTCCCACACACGCAATGATTCCTCTTGAAGGGATCAGCAGGATGGAAAAAGTGATGTTTTAATCTGTTTTACTGGATTGCTTCAAATTGTTTAGTTTATGATCATAATGATAATATCTACTATTTCTCATGTTCTTGATCTAATCTTTTGGTCATATGAAAGAGTGGCAACAAAACCAGGACTTACCTTGTCACAGAGAAGTAGCAAAAACTCCTGCATATACTAAATACCATGTTACAGTCCACACGCTCATCTGCATTTCCTCATAATGGTCTTCCATTGCATACAGCTATTTTAGCTGTTGTTTTTGTTACAAATCTGCCACTATCAAAAAGCAAACCACATCATTCACCACCTAAACTCACAGGGTTATCTAAACCTCCAACAAACAGCACAGTATCTGCTCAAAAAGGTCACAGATGCACTTACACAGTTTAAGCTTCTGTGCATGTTTTTAAACTGAATTCTGCATTACAAGTGAGAGACAGAAAAAACCCCAAGTAACTACATCAGTCAGAATTTATTCTTCTATTTCCTACCCACGTAAATCTAAGGTGCTGTAAGACATAACATTTAGTAACCACGTGGGGTTTTTGGTAGGGTTTTTTTGCACTCCCTCTTGACACTTCCGCATTTGCATCTCCTTGAAATACTAAACCAATTGATTTAGCCAGAAAGGCCTGCATGAAGACCCAGGCAAAGGGTTCTTGGCTCTCTAAGCAGTAACTTCAGTGGGAACATTTCTGTAATCAATGAAAATTAGATATTTTCCTTTCTTTTTTGTCCCAAAGCAGGTTTGATTTTCTCCCAGATCAGGACAGATTTCGCTTCAGAGACTTTTCGGAATAATTTTTCATAGTAAAAAATTACCAATAACTTAGTCATATTGTTCACTGCATGAAGTAATAACAGGAAAAAATACTGACTCCACATAAAACAGTTCCGAGTATAAGGTTGTCAAGCTAAGTCTAAAAGAAGATCACAGGATACTGCTAACAAGAGGCAAATCAGCACATTTGCTATTCAGTGGCCAATGATTTCACATATGTGTACAGGAAAAAAAACAAAGACACCCCAACCCCATCTAGACCAAGATAGACAGACTATTTCATACTTGCCTCCTCCTTAATCAATACTCTATTCAGTAACCCTGCTTTCCAGAGATTTTAATACTGATACTCCCCCCCCAAACTAAGACTGTCATCTCTATAACTTTAGTTCATAATGTAATTACATGGGATGTGCTTAACTGACATAAATGAGATACTCCAGGCTAAAGAACCAAACCTCTTTAAAATCTATATTTAAAACCTGAATGACTGTATGAGCTTGTATAATTACAGTTACATTGTACACATATAAATAAGCTGTTCTTCTAATACTACAAGTACTCATTAAAGATCAGTTGCACACGCTTAATTAATATCAGTTCTTCAGCAACTGACTCTGTGCTACAGCAACATTATGAAAGCTGGCAGATTTTGCTACTGCTTCCACCGTAAGTACCCTTCTCACTGTGGGTTTTTTTTAAATGTGCCTAGAGAAAAAAGGACCAAACCAAAGGAAAGTAACGCTTCAAGTTCCTATTAGCAATCTGGGATATAGCAGAGATTTTTTAGTTTGCTGCTACTTAAGGTAATTCATAATCAAACAACAAAAAAATAGAATCAGATTCTCCATTAAAAACCCCAACCTTTGTAATTATAACAGCCAACTTTCTTATAATTAAAAAAATAAAATAAAATTTAGGTGCTCAAGACAACCTGATTTCAGGACACATTTATCCAACTTCCATTTGAAAGGACTGTAACAACTTCATGTTAATATGAAAAGTCTTTAAAAGGCTTCAGTATGATAGATTATGATGAAACTTCTTTAGTAGTGTAAAAGAAAATGTTCTAACATTGGGTTCTACCTTCCAAAACACCCTCCTTTCCTAGACCAATTATTTTCTTACTGAACTTGTGAAAGAGGTAGTCACAGATTTAAAATGAAAAAACAAAGCAGTGACTAGAGTCTGAGTAGAAGAGCACATCACTGTAATCTCCACAGAAGTGAAGAACTGGAATTCTAGAAGCACTCTGTTTAACTACCTCCATCAGACTCCTAGCAGTGTGAACTGACATGGTACATGTGTAACTCACCAGCATCCTGCCAAGATAGTCCTCCACGTCACTACACTTCAGCTATGAAAAGTGCTGCTCTACAATCACCTACTGGGAATTATAAACATAACCACATTAAGTATGAAAAATGGTAAATGCAAACTTGTAAGCAAATGCTTGGCAGCTTTCCCTTTGAACTTACTGTATCTTTCTTTTCCTCTTTCAGCAATACTTTCCACCCTGCTTTGCCAAGTAAGTTACAGACCCGCTTTTCAGTCCCAAACACCAAGGGCAGAAAGCCCAGACCAAACATTTCGTTGGAAAGTCCTCCTAAAACAGCTAGGTAAGCCTCAGGAAAACAGATTTTGCATGCAGGAACAGTTCTTGGTCACATACCTCTTAACACCTTAAATGCTGCCGAGCTCACCCATGTGAGCAGCCTCAGTGATTTCAGCAGTACCATCACCACACACAGATTATGTGCGCTATAACCCATGCTGAATAAGAGGGGTTTATTTGTTACTTGCAGTACTGCAACAAAGCAGGCTCAGCAGCAGCTGACTTCCCACTGGAAGTCATTGCAGAAGGGGCAAGTTTACCGATATTCCAATTCCTATGTTTTCTTCAGAAAGAAATAAGCAGACCAAAGTATATGGGTTACACACATACGATAATTTCTCTGACTACTGGACAAGCTCTATTCCAAAAAGGCTAAATAAACTCCTTTCTTATATTATGTTTCAAAGTGAAAAACACTTCCTGTTACCTGTGAAACAGATGCTTAATGACTAAACTTTGGTTACACAGTACTGAAGAAGAGAGAAAAGAAAAAAAACATAAGTCTAGAAAGCTATAAAGTGGCATGAGTGAGCTATTCAGCCTGCACCCCCTACATAACCCTGAGGTACATCTCAGCTGGCCCCATTTAGGTAGGCCAGAATCAAAGCCACAAAAAGCAACGCACATATCAGGGAACTTCAGTAACAAGCCAGTCAGTGGAGGCCTGCCTACAGAAATCAGCACTTCAGTTCAATCTAAATGGAAGACTCCCCAGACAAGTCCCCTTGAAGGAATACACTAGAACCACCAGTTCTACACATAAGCTATTCATGACATACTTTTACTAAGAATGGCAATTTGCATCAGTTTCATTTTATATTTTCACCTACCTCGTTCATCCATCATCTGCTCTGCAGCTGGGGTTTCAGGAAGTGAACACAAAATCAAGTGAAAATAACTTAAACTTCAGCAACAGTAACAAATAAGGATAAAGAAATGATCTAAAAAATGCACAGCTTTTTACTGATGCTTATTTAGAGACTGGAACAGACTGAAGGTTCTTCTGTAGAGTTCTTACAATTGCACACATCACAAGCAACAGAATTTTGCTTTTCTATTGTTTGTTGTTTATCAAGATTGTTCACTGTTACCTGCAAGCTGATGGATATCCACAACACTTAAACTTGCTTCTCCTTTCTAAAAATTTAGGTTCAGAGTGATTCATGTGGCTGCTACAGTGCACACCTCATTAGGAGAAAACGTTCTTTTGATGCAAGAAGAAAAAACGAAAATGAAACACCAGGACAAAATCCTGCTCCATTAAGCACTGAAACTTAAATTCTCATGGTTTAACGATAAGGAGAAAGTATACTTTCACAATACTACTTGCATAACAAAAAAAAAACAAAACAAAAAAAAACAAAACAAAACAAAAAAAAAAAAAAAAACAAAAAAAAAAAAAAACCAAAAAAAACACACAACCACAACACTCCAGAAATTCTTAGTTATATACATAGAACTTGCCAGTACAGCTCAGTTCTTAGTACTCAGACTGCTCCAAGGCACCTCCCCAGGCAACTTCTTCATTTGATGGGAAGTTATGGACACACTGTATTAGAACTGCAAACACATTTCCTTGCTAGATCTTTGGTCTGTCCATTCTTTAAGAGAGGGAGTCATGAGGGAAAAGCATGTGATTTCAGTGAGATTATATTTCAAAGTGGGTTTAAAAAAAACATGACTGCAAACTTGCAACAGTGTGCCTGAATTCATACCCTTTTCAAAAGCAATTTCTAAATATCAAGTTTCCAACCCCAAACTGATCTGGTATAAACCTAGTGATGCAATAGGCCATCACTGCTTCAGGTTTTGTAATTCAGAGATTTCTTTACTGGGGGAGGGGAGCATGCCTTACTATTAAATAGCCCACCATACTTCTGACATGAATCTTTATAGTCATTATTATCTAATCACGTATCGGCAACTCAACAGCGACAACCCATGCTCCCTCCATATGTACTTCAAGCAAGCAAACAAACTTTTATTTCTTTGATTCAAGTAACTATGATATTTCCAATTACATCTCAAAGCCAAAAGACATCAACATGAACTTCACAGGAAGCAGATAAGCAAGTAGGCCATGTGTCTGAAGGTGTATGCAGTGGTATGTTCTTAAAGATTTAAATTGTTCCCTGTGAAAACAGGGATTTGGTGACTCATGAACTCCGACTCACCCTTGTCCTCCCAGTAGTCTCCACAACCATAAGAAACTAAACCATGACATTTCTATACACTCTACGCCTCCCAACAGGTTTATTTAACTGCTCCAACAGGTATGCTGATGGGAAGGACCAAGACTACACCCACCTGCTCAGCAAGATCAGGAGGAAGCTGCAGCTCTGCTTTGTTATGAGGAACACAGCACGAGAAGGTGCTTTATGTCCACACTACTCCCTGCAAGAACGCCAGGACATAATGACCTTGTTCTATGTTAGTGTCTCTACCATGCCTTAACATAAACACTGCAGTAAAATTCATTTGGAAGGTTTCTAGTATTTGGTTTAGGTACATGAAAAATACTACAGGATGTTTAATTCATGGTTTTAGCCACTTCCTATTAGTTAAAGGTTGGAAGGATATTTTGGTGGCATCAATTAATTACACCATAACATTTTCTGCAATTTCTTCAAAGGCAATAGTATCAGAGACTGTCAGAAAGACCACAATGCACTATACCACTCGAACAAAGGGTTTCCCTTAGTTTCTCTCCTTGGAGTAAAAGAATTAGAGGGGCAAAAGGAGAATGATATGAAGTGAGTTCAAAGTAACTAGTATGTCTTAACTTGAACAGACAGCAGCATGCTTCTGCTCACAAGTTTTAGTCACTAATTCTTGCTTTCAAACATACATTCCACACTTCAGCAGGCATTGATAATTTAAAGAAATTATACTTAATGGTATAGTTCTATAGTTAAGCTAAGCCAACCTAAGATTGCATGGTCACCACAATGGACCCAAACTAAACATACTTGTGACAGAAAGTACATAAACTAGCAAGCATGCCAACTCAGGGCAAAATGTTGTGGACCTGCTAAACCAATATAAAAGCTGCCTGCTGCCCCAGGGGAGGTCTCACTCCCCGCTGCCTTCCTCTAGTCTTGCTTCTGGCAGTGAAGTTTCCTCTTCCTCCTCCCAGTAAGTTTTAGTAGGTCTCACACCCTTCGCAATGCTGACTCAACTCACTAACCTAGCAGAAAACCATCCAGTTTCCTCTGCCAAGGCGGCAAGCTCACAGAAAGGTCCAACAATACAAGCTACCAGAGAAGCCTGTGGCAGAAGCAGCAAGGGTCAAACTGGCACAGAGACAGGAACAAAAGAGGGAAGAACAGGAATTACACCTTCTGCCAGAGGTAAGCCATTCAAACCTTCTCCAACTTCCTCCACATCCCAGAACCACGCGATTGCTAAAGCTGACATAAAGAGGCGGCGTGAACACACAGCCAGACACCAGAGGAAGAGCAAGACTACTTCCCTCAACAGCCAGAGCTCACCCAGCCTGTGCAAACCACAGAGCCACAGCCGCTCCAAACATGGGCTCAGCATGGGACAGGAAGACACAGCAGTGACAGATATCATCAAGTCACAGAGCTGTTTGCCTCTCCATCAGCTAGAAGGGCGATAGTAGGCACAGACAGTGGGTCTGCACGCACAGACCAGCCACACACCCAACAGAATTAAGTTGAATAGACACAATGGCACAAAATACAGAGAGAGAATGGCTACAGGCATAGGGACAGGTAAAGGGAAACATTGCCTAACACAAGCAGAAGTAAACCTACAGGACTGACAGACAATTTGAGTTGGGAAAAATAAAAGAGCACATGCCTTGGTCTGACAACAGGAAGTACGATTATACCGAGCTTGTTTAGTACTGGCACCCCAATAGTGGGCAGACTGAGCATGGACAGATGCAGTGGACACAGGCAGGAGACACTGGGAGCTGAAGTGTAAGCACAGCTATGAAGAACTGGAGATGGATCAACAGGAGTCCACGCTCTTGAGCTGGATCAGGCATTGCTTCAGCTACTGATCAGTTCCCGCACCAGCTGCCTACCACCCTCCATCTGCTCAAAGGCGGGTAACCCCAGCAGTGCTCACTGCAGACTGTGATACCGCCGCACCAACCCCAGTCCCAGTACGACAGATGCTGCAGCTCTCCTTGAACTTCCCAGCTCCCGCATCACCCCCCTCAGAGCCCCCCCAAACTCCAGCAACGCCCTCGTCCTATAGAGCCCCACAACAGCTCCCTCCTGACAGCCTCACACCGCCCCTCACAGCCGCCCCTCCACACCCACTGCCCCTGCCCTTCCACCCTACGCTCCCCAAACCCTGCCTCTCACCGGTCCCAGCTAACACCGCCCCACACAGCCCCGGCCCCATCCTGCCACTCTCCAAGGAGCCGGACGCCCACAGCTCGCCGCCACCTGTCACCCGCAGGGTCCCCAAGCTCCTGACCCGCCCCGCTGCACGGCCTTGCCACCCTGAGACACACCACCCCGCTTCCTGCCCGCCTCGAGTGGCCCCCGCCGCTCCACCGCGACCTGTCCCCCCACACGACCCCGGCCCGGCCCCTTCCCGGCGGCACCTGAAGCGCGGTGAGTCCTTCAGGCACTCCTCGAAGTCCACGGTCACCTTCATCCTCTCCTGCCGCGGGGCGCGCCGCTGCCTCCGCTGCCGCTGGTGGTGGCTGTGGTGGCGGCAGGGAGGGCCCGAGCCGAGGCCGGAGGCCGGCCGCCGGGCGGGGCTATGCGGAGGCGGCGCTCATGGAAGGGCGGTGAGACCCGGCGGCGGGACGGCTGCTGTGGGAAAGCCGCGCCGAGCACTCCTCCGCCCGCCTCGCACGCCCAACCGCGACTGACGGCCCGGCCAGCCAATGGGCGACAGCAAGCAGCAGAGACAGCCAACGAGGCGGCGGCGCAGGAGGGGCTCCCCCCAAATCATGGTGGGGCCGCGGACGGGCAGCCTGCACACCCAGTCGCAACAGCCGGGAAGCGCTCTGGCCAACCACAAAGCGAGACGGGCGGGCAAAACAGGAAGACCGCCCTCCTCTGAGCGCCGCTCAGAAGGGCCAGCCAACAGCCGGGCGCCGCAGGGATTGCTTCCTCACAGGAAGTCCTTAAGAGTGACAGCCTGGCAAGCCAACGGGAAAACAGCCTTTGCCTTCCCACCAATTGGCAAGTGCCACTGCCACGGCTGCCCTGAAGACCAATCCCATCGCTGATGAACACTGAGGGGGACGCTCCAGCGCTGCGATAAGCTGCCCGCTTATCACTCGTTGCCCAGGGGCGGGTCGCGGCGCGGTGGTTGGTGCCAGTGACGCCAAGCCGGGCCGGACCGCTCGGCTCCTCCGGGTTAACCGCGAGCGGATGAATCCCAGGCACTCGGCCGCCCGTCTGCGGAAGCCGGGTCGGCTGTAGAGAGCAGCTGGCGCCGCCGGGCCGCGGCGCGAGCAGGCAGCCGGTGCGCCGGGAGGTCCCCCTCGCTCCCGATGACATCGCTGACATCGCTGCCAAGCCACAGGCTGAGCCACCGAGCAGAAGTGGCAGTTCGGATGCTCTCCGGAGTGTTACAGGTCCCGATCCTGGCAGTGGCCGGCGATCTGTGTTGCTCTGCAGGAGGGACGCGAGCAGCAGGGCTTTCTGTCCGAGGAATGCCAAGTGTGCGTACATGGGTTTTGCCTGGGAATACTTCCTGAAGGCTTTTCGGGCAGCAAAGGGGCTGTGTCAAGAGTGGAAAGGACTCTGTTGGTCGTCTCCCGCTTCATAGGGAACGACAGCAGAACATTGTAGATCACTGATCCCTTAAGGAAAAAAGGAGAAAGATCGGCTCTGGTACTGCTTAGTGTTCCCAGCTGTAAAAATGACAAGGCACGTCAACCATCCCCACTCATCCTCGAAGACAGTGACCGAGGAGGACAACTTACTGTTCAACTTAAACTCAGCAAAAATAAAGCAATGCCACACCAAGTCACGGGCTCCATCCAGCGGGATGCTGTGCCGGGAAGCAGATACGAGTTGATGACAGTCACTCTCAACTTCTCCAGGAACCAGAGGAGCCGCTGTACCTGCTCTCAAGGAGCCTGCTCACCCCCTGCGGTGGTCAGACTCCATCCCTGCAGTGTCCCATCACCTGCATCAGGCTTCACCTGTTTGTTTTAACCTTTTTTCTCATCCCACCCTTTCTTGCTCCCCAATGTCCTTTGGTATCACACAAGAGAAACAATGGACATTGAAGGATGGAGGGAAATTTAAGACTTCTTTCCAAGAGGTTGAATGCCTACTACGCCCCTACTGTCCCTCCCTCCCTCCCTCCCTCAGTTATGGTGTCTTTTCAGAGAAGCAAAGAGAAATGTTTCAGTTTGGTCAGTTGTGGTTTAGGGGTTTAGGTTTTGCTGCCGTTTCCCCCCCCCTGCCCCTCAGACTGGTGAAACATCAGATCTAAACCAAGTTACACAGGTGTAATGATCATATATTTTTGTGAGCTGCCCCTCACCAAAACTAACCAAACTACCACTCCTTCAGTTTAAGAGTTGAGTGCCTCTGTCACACCCACAAAGGAAAAGCAGCAAGTTAAGAATTGTTTTTATCACTTGGGCTGCAAGTGTTGTGAAATCCACTTCCCAAATAAAGCATGCCATTGGAAAGAGAGCCCAGCTCTTTTTTTCAGGAACAGTTTTACTTCCTGAGGAGTAGTTGGTGTTAGTCATTTTCCACTACTCAATGCCAGTAAGCAATTACTCAATGCTGACCATGAAGAGACAGATCAGTCTTGCTTCAAATCCTACTATACACAAAGAAAAACTACCTTGGAAAATGCAACCTATTCTGTGGTGCTGCTGTCTTAAATTCACGATTCAGGTCCCAGATCTACTCTTGCATCGCTGTAGCCAACCATGTACAAACTGATGCACATCAGTTACACTAAAGAATACTTCCTTCTTTGCAGTGATGAGGAAACTGCAATATTGGTTTAAGTATTTGCCCATGAACACACCTGCAAACCTTACAGAGGCTGCCAGTTTCTTCTGAAAAGTTCCAAGAAGTCAAATCAATACACCTAGTGTTAGTGCCATAAAGCAGTAGTGAAAACAGTGGTTTTATTTACACTGAGACATTTAACACTGGTTTCAAACAGGACAATTACATTGGCGAGGTGGTATCATGATAAAAGCCACAAAAAGCATGTTACAGAAAGAAAACTGTAGTAAGATACACAAGTTTAACATGAGAGCAAGCTGTGGAAAGAAGTATTTGCAGTTTCTATGAACTGCAACTTTTCACACAAGTGTGTGAAAGAAACTTTAAGGACACACAAAAAAAAAAAAACTTTAAGAGGCAGAGTTAAGGCTCTTACTTGCGAGTCATCTTGCTACTGGCAGCATATTGAAATTACTTTCTCCAAACAGGACGCAGCGTGGGGACTTACCCCTGTGCACAAAGCTTTACAATTATGATGCTGTGGAGCTCAGTCTCCACATAAGTAAGGGCTGCATGTGTTGTCCTTCCTTTTGACTTTACGAATGAACTTTTACCATAGGCTCCTCAACATGAAGACATGCATGCAACCTGAGTCCTGATCTAATGTAAAAAAAAAAAGGCATCTCCTCTCTTGTCCCCATTCACCAGGGGACTTGGTATTTCCAGAATAGAATGAAATCAGATATCCCTTTGTAAAAGAAGCTATATAGAGTATATGTAGTTACTGCAAAGTAAGCTTGCCTATTTTAGCTTTTAAAATGCATGAAGGCGTAAACCTGGATGAAATCAAGTAAACCAGGCTTTCAGTTAACAGTGGTGTCAGGTTGCGTTCTAGGTGAGCAAGATGAGGGAACACAAACAATTTTTGCTGAAAATAATGAAGAGAACAAAGCCTTTAATAACACCCATAACTTAAACCAGCACAAGTTCCAAAATGGCATCTAAACTGGTTGCACCAAAAAAGGAAGATCACCCAGACAGCACAAAATAACCGACTGATGAAGGGATGTTCTGAGGTTCATTCAAAACCATCTTCCTGCATTTATGTATACTGTACCTCCCTCAACGCTACATACCCATTTCAACCAGGATTTTGGAAGCCATTACAGGAAAGTTTTTACTGGAAGTTAGCAGAGCCTTTTTTGTTTATTAAACAAAATGCTTTGTAGGCATTGTAGCCTAGAAAGCTGAGCATCAGAATGAAAATGAGGTCTTGAAAGACCAAAGTGTGGGTGACAGTAGGGCAAGACATAAGCATATATAAAAGCTGCTTCTGATGGATTCTGCTTTAATTGCAGGTGCAAAGTACCCACTTGTACTTATCACAAAGTACAAGTCATCTGTTTTGCGGCCTTGCAGAAGGCATCTGCATTACCCATACACATTGGTCAAATTCTCCTTATTGAAAAATTAGCATCACCACAATAGACCAAATAGTGTTCAAATCTTTCCTGTGAAAAGATGATATTAATCCTGATTCAGGCCCTTATTAACCCAAATATCCCACAATGGACAACCCCGTGAAGAGCAGAGAGTTGGGAAAGGCACACTACAACACCCAGTTAGTACAACTCACAGGTATCTTTGGCAATGCATCCATTCCAGTTAATTAGTATAAATCTTCCAAAGAACAGCATCCTATTACCTTATTCATTCTCAATCTCTCTGGGATTTCATGAAAGCTCACACTTGAGAAGGCATGTAACTGTAAAATAACTTTCATTCCTTTATTCAAACTTCACATGTACAGTGGACAAAAAGACATTTTAAAACATATCCATATAATTATATGGATTTTTGCAACATATCAAATTCAGATCAAAATTAAGATATACACTGTATTTCATAACCAAGCTAAAGTGTATACTTCATTTGTGTAATAAAACCTAGAAACTATTCTGAATACTGGAACATTCACCAGTCAGATTTCACCAAGTGGAAAGCTGTTTACAGCAATTTTCAGGTTCAGAATCCCTCTTTATAGGAACTGTACAGCCACACTATAGGCAAGTATCTGAGTTAAGGAGTTTCCCTTCTATTTTTCCCAAAGAGCCTTCACTTTACAAAACCAGCTGCTGTCAATTACAATGGATATAGGAAGATTCAGACCAGCAGTTTTCAGTACACAGGTTGCCAACCCCAGATGAGATCAGCAGCAGTTATCTTTATATAAAGAACAACCAGAACCTAAACTCAGCTCATCTTCACAGTCCTGATGTGGTTTTGCTTATAGTTGGGTGTTTTGTCCTCAGATGCTAGTAGCAAAAGCACTCTTCATGCAACTGGAAAGGACCAAAAGTTTGAAACAAGAGCCAGAAGAGTGACAGTACATGTGGTTTTAAGAGAAAAGCTGGAGGGAACATCCACATTCTCAAGATAATCCAAAGAGAGCTCCACAGAACATCCAGTCCCGATGGAAGAGATAATGACAGTTAAATGCAAAGTTCAAGTTAGCACATTTCCAGTGTAAAAACATTCCCTCCATCGATGTTAGTACTGCCTTAGTCAGAAATAACAACAGATTCTGAACACCACTCAAAAAATAATACAGTTCTTTGAAAGATGGGGAAAATACAGGTAATAACATACTGCAATCTAAATTAACAGGTCCACACTTTACAAAAAAGTTGTAAGACTTAAATAATCCCTTTTTAAACTGCATAACACATCTGATAAATAGCTTGCCTGTTAATCTGATATATGCTGTACCGTTTAGCTCTTGAATCCAAAACCTTTCCATAAGAGACATCACACCTAGAACACCGTCAAATAAATAGTGAAAACCCAAAAGATACTGTTTCAAAGCGTGAAGAGTTAACAGTACATTACGCAAGATAATCAGCATTATACATACAGGGAATGCCATTCTGGTTGAACAGATGAAGCAGTATTCTCCATGAAATACTAGGCACAAGAACAAATCAATTAGACAGGTTTTTTTCTGCCCAAGAGACAAGTCTAAAATAAACATTCTTGGCAATACAACATGGTAACTGATATGCTTCTCAATATTTAAGAGCCTTAATAGCAAAAATTGTGAAGCGGTGTTTATATTTGTGTCCTTGACAAGCAGTTACAGTTCTGGACAGATTTCTTCTATGCTGTGTGCTCTACTTTCCAGCTGGTCACGAGTAGCATGTGCTGCATAAGAAAGATTACACACAAAAAAAGGATAAAATAGGTAATTCTTCACACTCCTTGCACATTTTCAAAACACACACAAATACCCTCCTGAAATCATCTTTGTTCCTCCACGGGTAATGCTTACCAACGTACAAGCTTTTAGTTTGAGAGCACAGAAACTTCTAGAACAGTTATTTCACCCTCATGTTCCGAGGGGATAGCTAACAGCATTGTTCAGCATAGCGAGCACTGAATGCTCACCACCCCTGGTACTGGGGGACAACGTAAACCAGGAGTTGAGAGAGATCAATTTGCAAAACTAACACATGAGGTTCCTGAAACACAAGTAAGCAGAGTGCTTTTCAGGACAAACTTCAATTCCAGATAAGACACTTTAAAACTAAACAAGCTTATAAATGAGCAAACAGAGTCTGTTGTGTTTTTCAGGAAGTCGTCAAACTCATGGTTTTGAGCCAAAGAACAGCAGTAAATCAGAGAAAGATCCTTCTCATTAGTGCGTATAAAAAAGCCCATCTATATATATATATATATATATAAATATATATATATAACAAGCACCTCAAAAAATCAGTGGCATAAAGCAAAGATCAAAGAAAACCACATCCAGATGATAATAATCTCTAAAAAAGGTCAGTTAGGCTTGCACATGAGTTACGCTTGGTATAACAAGTGTAGCTGAACAAGCGCATAACGTAGCTAACAAGTGAAACTGATGAGTGTTATGATCTCAGACTTCTCACTTCAGTCATCTTCAGGGTGATGCCCACCCTGGTTAAGAAAATCCAATGTATTCTGTACCTCCCAAAGGCCAAAAGGGCACACTCAGTCATCTGGGAGCTAAATTGAGGAGCAGTATCTGAGCAGGGCTATTATAGCAATAAATGCTAAATGAACCATAGAGAGGGAACAATAGTTTTACTGCTTGTCAAGTGAACTGCTATCAATCACACCGTTGCAGCTGATACTTTTGTGTAGCAGAATTAAAGACAGATCTGCACTGAAATCATCATGCATAAATTTACCTACATTGGGAATCTTCAGTGATTTCACATAGAATTTCTAAAGGAAAAGTGTTTACGGAGAGGAAAAAAGGTCACTTTTGCTATTTGTGCCATTTGCAGAGTAATAAATAGGGAGCAGCAAAAAAAAATTCCAGAGAAGCTGAAATGCTAAAGCAAGCAATCCTAATGCAGTCTATTACAACTTTAGCTTTCTTTTCCACAAAAATGCTTGGGTGCTAGAACCCATGCACATGGGATAAGGTACCATTACTTGAGGAAAGAAGGAATGACCTATACAGTTAAAACATTTGGTAGCCCAAGACAAAAATGGGCAAAAATATGAAAACAGCTCTCACCATTACTGACTGGACTGGCCATCTTCATTTCTATCACCAAGAAATCTCAGTCTGTAACCAGAAGTGCAACTTATATTAGCGGATCTGGTGGTAGCTGACAGAAACTTTCTTAAACACCTGTCCTAAGACTTCAGCCCCTTCTTCAAAAGGAGAGTGTAGAGATTAGAAGAGTACTGTTAGTTCTACTGAAATACAAACCAGACAGGGTTAGAGGGTGGAAAGGGACATCAGAGAAGAGAAGCACTGGACCTTCAAGGATCTTCATGGAAAAAAAAATTCTAAGTGAGAAAAGGGTCTCAAACTGCCTGAAGAACAACACAGGAGCTAGCAGGGCCCTACAGTCACAACAAACCACCAGGAAACACCTCTTATGTCACATCTTGTCCTAGAATAACCATCATAAGTCATGTTATTCCACTGGAATATAAAGACACTGCACACCAGCTGCTGCTTACATAGATTAACAGACTCAGACATGACAGGTGAGTGGTAGCCACATCATCAGATGACCTCCAACTCCAGAAAAAGCCAGGTTGAACAGAATAAATTATCACAATGTAGCCACAATAGGACGTGCAGAAAGACAGACATTTCCTCTGCACTTAAAAGTAAGCGTCAGAGCTGTTAGTTTAACAGAGCGAAGCCAAAATAAGCCATCACCAAAACCAGGTCCTGCACCACCCAGTAATACATTGAATAAAGAAAATCCTCCTTTTCTGCACTGGAAGAAAGCATTTCAAAACACAATTTGAGGTCACACGGCTCTTTGAAGAGCTCATCCAGATGAATAATCTTTCCACACACTTAGACCTAACACGGGACTCTCAGGAACAAGAGTATTAACAGCATTTTAATCCGCTTCCATGAAGGAAACAAACAAGTTAAAATACTGTTTTAAATACCCAACTGCTTAATATGATCAAAAGCATAGCATGACCAAACGCACAGACTAGCAAAAACAAAACTAAGTAGCGAGTGTTAAAACCAGCTATTTGAGGAAATGCTCAGTAGCTGACATCTGTTTAATTAACATGTGTAAATAAGGAGATTTGTCTGTGCCTTCAGAATACAGATGAGAGTGATAAAGAGATGTCATCTTAAAAAAGTTATTTCAGTAAACTTAGACATTACGTGAATGTAGCTGTGCTGATGAACATTTATCATTGGTGTAGCGATTGCTTAAAACATGGGCAGTGGCAGAAGACAGAGAGGTTTATTAACAGTTTTATCTATATTCATCATCCTCTGACTAACCCTGCCACAAAGAATCACACATGA
Source organism: Amazona ochrocephala (assembly GCA_039720435.1). Taxonomy (NCBI): domain Eukaryota; kingdom Metazoa; phylum Chordata; class Aves; order Psittaciformes; family Psittacidae; genus Amazona; species Amazona ochrocephala. Next base: position 34,777,146 of record CM077884.1, on the reverse strand, counting down.
TCAGTCTGAGGGCATTCAATTCGCCAGCTGCTACAAAAGCAAGACCAGTACTTGACCTCAGAGGAATGATCAAGTACAGAGACCAACAGCAATGATAGGTGATAGAGACATTAGGAGATAAAGAAACACGAGGGTTTAAGCAGAATAACAGAAAACAAAAGTGAAGAATTGAAAACTACATCAGATTAATGGCAAGTACTTCTATATGCCCTATTGTGGAAGCGAACCAGTTAGTTAATAGGTTAATAAACTGGCTAGCAGTTATGTTTATAGAATCTATTGGCCATGAGCAGTCTAAAATTGATAATTACCAGTGGTGGCTCTGAAGCTGGTTATGAAGGAAGGTGGAATGGACTTCAACAATAGAGATGGAAAAATGCTGCAAAGGTGTGCCTTCTTTCCACTGGTGAATGCAGCTGGCGAGCGGAGTTGCCTCTGTTTTACAGCAGAGTGCAGGATGGCAGCTTCAAGCCATGGAGAAAGGTCATAAGGTTGCCTATTGGAGCTCTCCTTTCCCCTGGAGAGTGAAGTTCTAGTAAATAGCCATACTAAGGCATATATTAAGTTACTGGATAAAGTCAGTCCATTATTAGTGGGTCTCAGACACATACCAAATGACCCTTTCAGAGCATTTATGAAGGCATTAGCCCTCCTGTAATTAGTAATGGGACTAAAATGTGCAACCCACAGAACTTGAACACACACAACTTAGCAAATCACCTTTTTACTGTGTGGAATTTATTCTAATTTTAGAAGAGACCCCAGTTCATACAATTACGAAAAGCAAGTGTGAACCAAGTTAAACCCATGCAGCATCTTCCCAAGTCTGCAGACCGTGCTAACATCACATAGCTTTGCCAAGCACCAGGTGAATGAGGTTTACAGACTTCATTGCCACTAGTCTCATGAGCAACAGATGTCTACTTTTTTAATGCCAAAAACTTGTTCAAAGTGCTGTTAAACACAGAGGTGGTGAACACAGGGTAGTGAACAGCTGTAATGATTCAACAGAAGGCCACCACGAAAACCAAAACAAAACAAAAAACAAACCAACAAACAAAAAACCCCAAACAGAAAACAAACAAAAAAAAAAACACCACACCACAAAGACTTTCATTATACAGTCTACCCATTTCACCTAGAGGGAAGCTTAAAAGATAGGAGAAGGTGTTAGCCTCTAGTTTTAGGAGTTTCCTATCAAGAGACAGCGCTGCAGCAGGTTCCAAAACGGCTCCCAGCTAAAATCTCTGACTTTCTTCCAGCAGCTGCACCAAAAGCAAAGCTGCACTAAAAGCAAAGCTGAGGGTCTTATCCTATGCTATAGAAAAGAACATTACTGCTTAAGGACAAGAGAATACCAAAGTCCTAACAGCAGTTTTACATTACAGTAAGACGGGCAGAAGTTCTTATGCAGGAACTTAGATACACTACTCTCAACAGGGAGGAAGCATTCATGCTAGTTTCCCACTGCTGTCTACAGGATGGTTTGGGAGCAGAACATGAACTGAACCACAACATACGGCCAGGCTCCCCTGTGTGGCCACAGCTTTAAGTGCTCCATACAAGGCAGCTTTTCCTTTAAAAAGGAAGCTGGCAATTTCACTACCAAGAGACAGTTATGTTGGGGAAGACAGTAGAAAGCAGAGATGTTCACTCTTCTGTTATGTCACAGCAAACAAAAGCCCACACCTATTTAGCAATACTGATGTTTTTGGTACCATGCTACAAATCTACCTATCCAGACAGCATGCAGTATTGCACATGGAGAGTTCCACACATACTGTACCCTTTCTGTCCATTCTCACACTTCAGTGCATCCACTTCCCAATAGCTGAAAGGACTACTAATACTTAAAACATATTTTTTGATTAATTGGCAGCTCACCATGTTCGGCAACTTCTGTATTCATTGTTTCTACATCTGCAGCGTCATCCATCTCTTCATCCTCATCATCATCATCCTCTTCACCTTGTAGTTCTTTCTCAATGAGCTGTCTTGCCAGTTTGATGTTTCGTCCTTCATTGTAGTGCATTTTTCTCTTCATTTCAAACTGTTTCTTTTTCTCTGTGGACAAACAAATGCAAATACTTATTTATTCCCTTTAAAAAAAAAAAAAAATCAGCTTATTTTCTCTTCAGAGAGGCACTAACTGCTTCCGAGGTCAAATTTATTACTACCTTGAAATTCCACTGATTACATGATCGAACGATTCCTGAATTTATTTTCTTCAAGCAGTGGAGCATTCTTTTGCATGAGTATGACTTACAAAAAGGCCAGTAATTAATGGACCAGAAAGGCTGAAGCTCTTGTAAAAGAACCCACCTGCAAGTAAGAGCAAGTCTAAACCAAGAGAAGCATCCAGTAACAGCAAACAAAATTCCGAAGTTCCACAAGCGTTGTTTCCAAGTAAACTTAAGGACAAATTAAACATACTGATGAGACAGAAGATGAACTTTTGCAGATGTCCAACTTGACTCCTGGCTAGCTACCAAAGGCCAGTTATGAGAGGCATTTACCGCATGTAGAAGAAAATAACTTCCATTGTCTCCATGGCCTGTAGCCTAACTTTGCTCCATATATTAATCATTATCAGGCATTAAAATTAAACTAAACTTTGCTTTTTGGCAGCGCCAACACTGCGGGGGTTTTTTCCTTCCTTTAGAATAGTAAGGTTACACAATCAAAGTTATGGCCAGGAAAGATGGAAGCTACAGATAGATAATACAAGCCTGAAACCTTAAAGTATTATTGTTCGACTGTTTCTGAAAATGCTCTAGCCTAAGCTAACACAAACCATCTCTTTTGAAGATGTGATCTGCTTCAGAACAAATGTAGATTTCCTGTTGGGTTCATCTACCAGTTATTTTGAGAACAGAAATATCATCTCTATGTTTGCAAGCAATTAGCAGTATCTTAATTGTGACAGTACTCATTGAATTATTAAGTCTACCTGAAATATGTTTGGAATAGGAACTACTCCCTCACCCCAAAACCGTATGATCTGCTTATTTGACAAGTGTATGTTTCTTAAGAGGAATTCCCACACCTTAAGCTTGTATACAAAAGGGCAGCCAGCAACAGCAAATTCCTGTTTATTGTGTAGATCCCAAACCAAATGGTCCTGATTAGAAACAAACAGCATATTTGTTCAATCTCTCTTTTTAAAAATCACAACATTTTTCTGATAATACTTCTTCCCAAATATATTTACCGAAAATCTGAAACTATTTATAGGACAAAAACAAAACAAAAGAAACAACTTATGCCTACCTCGTTCTTCAGGTGTTAATTCCTCATCCTCTTCCTCCTCCTCACTGCTTTCCTCTTGCTTTGCCATAATCTTGGGCCCTTTACCTTCAGCTGCAGCTGCCAGTCTACAAAAATCATGCAAAACAAAATGCTAAACCAGCAAGTTTTTCACATACATTATATTTCAGAGCACTCAGCTTTGTTCATTATTTTTGCTACATTTATGCGTACTAACAACCTACAAACTGATTTAAAGTACTAGTAGCACTATAAAATACTGAAAACTACTAGATTTGTCAATAGCAAAAGTCTGACTTTACAGAAACTAGCAGCAGCTTTCCATAAAGAAAAAATACTCCAGGAAAGAGAAAATTCTCTTAAAAAATTAGTCAATTTTCTGTGACGATACTTACTTTTTACTCAATACATCTGGTCTTACAGGCTCATTTGCTTCTGTATCACTCACTCCATCCTCATCATCTTCTACCATGCTTAGGGGGCAAACAAAAAGTAGCCTTTATCAATAATTTGCTGCTTAAAATTTGCTGCTTAAAATTTGCTTGATAAACCAGTGAAAACCTTACAGCACTCAATTAGAAGACTCCTTCAGTACTTTAAAAACTTTCCAAATCTAATCTAAATAGCAATACAACTTTATATTCTACTACACAGATGTTAACTGAAAAAAAATAAAATCAATACAAGTCAGACATTGAAATTACATCACTTCAAGTGAATTACACCATTACACCATTTAAAGCATAACATTAGGCTTTACACCATTCAAAGCCTAAAGCCTGCTAGACAAAAAACTCCTAATAATTGATTTTGTCCTTTTTGACAATCTTCCTCAATAGCTATAAGCCTTATTTAGAAGCTTTTTAAATCTGAATGTTGTATATATCCAGTAGGCCTACACATTCTGTCAGGCAATCAGCTGTAATAAATATTACATCATCCACAAAGTCAATTTTGCCGTAACACTATTACGCCTCCTGCACTCATTTAGGGCAGCAGTTTAGCAAGCCTACCTGCGATAAGGAGTAGCTGGCTCATCTATTTTCATCAAGCCATAATCTTTCCCTGCTGGGTGGTACGTAGCTATGATGTTCATTTCATCCCACTTCTGAGATTTTTTACTGAAATAAGAGAACAAAGTAAAATTTTCTTTTAGTCTAAAATAGTTAGTTCTGTTTGGCCACAGGAGGAATGTTTAGAATGTGTTTTGACCTCTACTGCATACTAAGCACAAAGAATATTGTTATGACACACAGGAACAATCAAAGAATACCTGTTAAATACTGTTCTACACATACTTTAGTTGAGTCATGACAAAGCATCAATGCAACTGAATTTCCCTAGAAATTCACAATAACTAAATAAACTCAGTGATCCATAAATGTATTCTTATTCATATAGCTCAAGAGACTATTGGTCCCATTCAAGCATTGTCTCATTAACTGTCTGCTCTTGGCACAAGTTACTGTAAAATCGTTCTTCCTCTTATTACAACCCACAACACCTCAACAAAACCAAAAACTCCCACCTCACCTCTGCTCAGTGAATGAGCTATGATTATTAGTAAAACTGTTACATAAATAATACCAACCAACAAACAACTTCCTGAAGTAAAATAAATAGCACTGAAATAAGCTGGTTATTTGTACTACTTTTGTCATCCGAAATTGGAATAATAAACCAGAACTGATTCACTGCTGTAATTAAAGTGAGGGAGTTTCACATTTTACACAGGCACCAGTGATGTTACATTATTTAGAATTTCCTCAGCTAATCAGAGAATGTACCATTTCATGTATATTTGCAGAAACAAAAGCCCACCTGGACTGACAAAACATAAAAGTCACAAGGAAAGCAACTGCCTTGTGACTAGTGGTGACCAGAGTCACCCCTCCAATGATTCAAAAGCCACATGCAAGATGGTCTTTCCATTAGACTAAACCAAGACATTTAACTTTAGAATAGTAAAATAATTCCACTAGTTAATATTTCCTTACACATTAGCATATTAACATATTGCAAATTATTACTTTAAGGAAGCCATTGTTACAGTGCTTTGCTGTTTGAGGGCTGTGTTTTGTTTGGGCTTGGGGTTTTTTTAGGGGGGACACAGCTGGCTAGAGGGCTAACTGAACTACACTTCTTTAAATACAAACCATTCCAACAACAAATTTGAAATATAAATTCAATCTCAGTAACACAACTGTTCTTGAGCAGAATGCTATCTGTAAAACAAAACAGATACAGCCAAATTCCAAGCACATACTAAATTTTGTATTTATGGAAAGCATAATTACTTTCCAAACTATGGACCGCATAATACAATAGGGAAAAAACCACAACCCAAACCTAAAGGGATTAAAAAAAAAATACCAGATGTGGGAGCTGATGCTGAATCCTACATGCTAGAGTCTTATATTCCAGATATGAATACACATTAAGTGAGCTTAATCCCCTTAGCATATAGCAACCAATGCCACGCTTTCATGTTTGAGGCTTCTATGTAATCATTTTGTTCTAACACAAGGACTGCAACCTAAGCAGGCAACACATGAGTCGGACTGCTTGCTCTGGCAGCGTGGAGAGTCATGAGCTTCATGGTGACAAAGCGAGAGCTCTACTTTAGGAACGCCAGCTATTCAAACCTATCTATTCAGGAGCTGAAACGTCACCAGTTAAACATCAGCTAAACACCTGCTTAAAATTCACCTATGACTAACACAATATGATCATACAGTTACACGGGGAGCGCATGCAGATTTTTACTAGCCATAGCAGTTGGACAACGGCATGCAGCTCCTGCGAAGAGGCAGAGCTTAGTTGAAGAGGAAATATGACAGCTCAGAGAAACTCCCATCACATGCCTTATGCTCGCCACACTTGTCCAGAGCACATCAAGGTTTATTGCCTGGACTCACAACTCAATACATTGTGAGAATACTGGCAATCTTAGAAGAATCTTTTCGGCTGCTCTCTAAATTACCCTACAGTTAGCAGTTCAGGAACTTACAAACACAAGACCGAGGAACCTTTTAGTGGTTTAAGTCTTTCACACTCATTTCTTTCAACTCTGATTCCAACACTAAAGCCTTGGCTGCGGAACACCTCCCAAAGCACAATTTAAAATTCAGCTGGGAAAAAAACCATCCTCATCATTAGTGGCAAACAGACAAACAAGTCATTTCACCCCTCCATGTAAAAAGCCATCACAGAAGAGTGACTAAGTACTCTAAAAACCCACGCCTCCCTTGACTGCAATTTGGCATGCTCAGGCATGCTTGAGCAGCATAACATTAATGACAGAACTTAGGACCATCACAGGAAAATGCTTCCTGACACCCTTTCAGATACAGAAACAGGAAATCTAATCTTCCTTAGGAAAATGAGATTTAAAAAAAATCTCAGGAGTGCTCATTTGCATTCTCTCACATCTTTAAATATACATAATGATGTGATATTTTGACATGACACCTTGACAGGCAAAAAGCTTCTGCAGCAGTATTACTCAGAGGAACACCTCTCACACCTCACTTACTCCCACCATAAAATAACCTTCTCTTGTCTGTTCCAACACATGTACTTTGGGTTTTTTTACAGTTCCTTTGTAACAGGATCAGATTGGTCACAGGCTCTTACAGGAGCCTTAAGGCAAAAAACACTTTATACAAAAAATTCCAAGGACCATTAGACCACAACCTCAGCTTTTAGGATGCAGTTCCAGTGGTGTCCCAGTTTCACAAGTCCCCTCTTGCACCATACCTTCACTGAGGAAGTTTTCCAAAGAATTTTGCCATCACTAATAACAGCGCAAAGTCAGTAATGATGTAAATACGTGACAGCTCTACCGAACACTGTGCTTAGAAAGATGACAGCTGGCACAAGCAGCTCTTTCATCTGTAGCTATTTTTAAAGCTATTTAGACCTGAATTTCAGCATTAGAAATAAGCAGAGACTGCTGCTAGAGGTGCATGAAGAAAACAGTTACTGGAATTTATAAAGCAATTTTTAATCTTTGAGGAAAATCACAGCCATACCATTTATCTTTCCTTAAAGTAAAACATTATTTTGCTGAAGTCAGAAATAACACTGGCTTAATGAAGCATTGCCAACCAAAAATAATACCTGCATACAAACCTGAATACGCTATACCGATGTTGCCAGGAAATCTAATGCAGCCCATGAGGTTTAGACAATATCCTTTAAGTTGCAAGGCAATTTCAAAATTAATCTAATTGACTTTATTGACTCACATTGGTAAACAGGAGACAAACCTGGACTTCTGCCCTCTTATCAGCATGCAAGAAATTATGTGTACTGTAACCAATATACCATATACTCAGCTCATCAGCTTGTACTTTAATTTCCTATCATTCTTCAAGATGGTACAAAAGAGACAGCAGAAAACAAAAGAGAGGCTACCAACAGCCAGTTTTACTTTATGTCTGGTGCGGCAGTAAACACCTTGTGCTACACTGTATTAAAACTAAAGAAGAGGGGAAAAAAGAATCACGGTGTTTGTGTAGCATATTGCTACTTACAATCACCTCCTTCAAAAACATCATCTCATTCTTCAGCTGCAATAATTTCTCCCTGGAAAGCAGGAGCAGCTGACACAGGCAACACAGTAAACCAAATACTTTTCATTCTTGCTTTGCTGACTTTGGACTTTATTCACGACTAAGGCAAACAGGAGAGGAATACTATGATATTATAAAAAGAAACATGATTGTACATCCATTTTATCATTATTTCCCTCCTTGCAACACTGAGTAACGTCACAAATAAATAAAAATGACAAAGGCAATTTTCTTCTTGTCAAAGAAAATTGTCAGTTCTTGTCAAACCCTGGCCATCACAATGTGAAGGAGTCTCAAAGCAATGTTGGGCAGCGCATACTGGGTGCTAACATCAAGAAAAGCACTAGAAATCTTACTGTCAAGGACAGCTACTTGGCTGGCTGGCTGAAGACCACTTCCTGGGTATTGGGACTAATTCAGCATATTACAATTAAACCAAGACTTTCTTGTCACTCAAAACACAAACCACATGGACAGTGCCTATTCTCAAGAGTGAGATTTTTACAGATGAATCTGGCATGACCAAAGATACTTCTTACTTATGTTTCAACCCATGAGAGGTCTTCTCCCCAGGGACATGCTTCTGGTTACAGAGAAATAAGTTACCTTTGAGAAGACTGAGAATAAACCTGCCACGGCAAAGCGCATCTCTCGAGTGGTAAACTGCCCTCGTAGCATCGGTAAAACCTTTCTGTTCATATTTCTGATCGAGCATTTAAAAACGATACTACTTCTGCCAGGGTTTCATGAACAGCAAAGTAACACAGCAGCTCGCCCAGCCGCCACCCCCCCCACTCTCGGCAACAACAGCTAGGACGGAGTTCCCCTGCCCTCCCTGCAGGAGCCCTCGCTCTCCCCGCCTCGTCACGCCCGTTGTGAACACGAACCCGCTGCAGGCGGCACCCCGGCCTCGGCGGGCTGCCTGACGACGTGCGGAATGCTGCTGTAGGGCCGCGGTGCACAGGCAGCACACGGGCACGACCCACTGACCCGCTTACCGCGGTACTGCCCGGCCCGCCCAGCACCACTCCCGGGAACCGGGAGCCTCCAAGCGGGACACACCGCCCCGCAGGGCCCGCTCCGCCCGAGTCTCGGACGAGTGGGAGGCGGCGGGCAGGCGCTGCAGGGACCCGCCGCTGCTGCCTCACCAGCACCGAGGCCCCGCGGGGCTCAGCGCGGCTCTCACCCATGCTCATCTTCGTCGCGGGCCGAGCCAACCCGTCGCGCCCCGGAGGCCGCTCCATCCACCTGTGCTTTGCCGCCGTTCTTCTTGAGGATGCCCTTGATGGGCGCGCTGTCCGCTGAGCCCGACGCCGAAAGCTCGTCCATCGCCGCTCCACCCGAGCGCTTCCGGCCTCCTCTGCCGCCGCTGCCTCCGCCTCAACTGACACCTCCCCACTACACGTCAGAACGGCCGCCGCGGGAAACAGGCCCGGTACCGCTGTCTCAGCCCGCCGCGGCCGCGCCCCCTGGCGGCCGGAGGACCGCCATACCCCTCCTCAGGGACGCTGTACGCATGAGCAAGCGGGCCGCCCTGGCGCAGCTGCCGGCGCTGGGGGGCGCTGCCTGCCCGTGGGGCCGCGGTGCGCACGTCCCGGGAGGTTCTGGTGCGCGCGCGGGGCTGCTCGTGCGCGCGCGGGGCTGCTCGTGCGCGCGCGGGGCTGCTCGTGCGCGCGCCTCTCACCGAACTCCTCTCGCCGTGCGCGCGGCGGGCTTGTTGCGGCAGCTGAAGCGCTCGCGTTTCCCGGCAGCGCCCGCCCGTTCCGGCGCTCCTTCCCTGGGGATTCTATCCCCGAGAGCCGGGCAGCAGGAGGCTGTGCCGCAGCGGTGGAATGACCTGCGCCAAAATCCCGGGGCCCCTGGGAGCCCCCGTGCAGCTGTCAGCATCCCGGCGGGCCCCTCCGCCGCCCTCACAGCCGGGTGTGGGCAGAGTGTTGGGTTTTGCGTCACAGCCGCTGTGCCGTTGGGATTTAAACCTTTACAGGGATAGTGGCTCTAACGTGGCACTTGTTTCTGGCGTTCATGGGGCCTCCCACCCGCCTCAGCCTGGTGGAGATGATGGGAACCTTGGCTCCCTGCTCAGCTCCTGTAGCTCTCCCAGGGCACAGAAGTGCTTTGCTCCACATCCATGCCAATAAAGGCCCCTCCACAGTAAGTGTGGAACATTTCCTGCACATTTGGAGTATGCTACATCTACACCATTGGTTTTTATGTAAGTAAAAGCAGCAAGAGAGGGGGGTCACTGTCAGCCAAAGCCACAATGCTGGCACGGCTCAGACAACGGCAGAAGCCCACACATCCAACCCCACAGAGCTGGAAAGACCTCCAGGCTCCTGAGGCAAACCATCTAACTTCAGACATGGTTTCTTACATGGCATTGCATTGCTGGTCTGGTGGCGCTGTGGCCTCAGAGGAGGGGCAGACCCACACACCGAGCCCCCCGGCCCCTCAGAACAGTCATGCAGCTGGGAAGTACAAAAGCCCCAAAGCAGATGTTTTAATTTCATTTTTAATGAGCTGCATCAGTGCTATTCAAGCAGAGTTGCCGCGGTGCCTGGTGAACACCTGCCCGGCAGATGCAGTGCCAGCAGGCACTCAGCGTGTACAAAAGCGGTAAGCAGGACATCAGGCAGAGCCTGCCGTCTCTTCATGTTCAGGGAAAAGCTTCCAGAAGAGAGGACAGTGAAGCAGCCCCATCTTTTTCTGTCTGCTTATGAGCACTCTCAGAGCTGACCCCTTGGTTGTGCAGGACCTCACTGGTGGTGAGAGAGGACACATACAGACACTGGGTATGGAGCGATGCTGAATTTCTGGACATTTTTAGACTTTAAATACAAAGGGCCAGATCTGTTTCCTAGTCAGGAGGCCTGCTGATGTGGCAGCAACATATGCCTGCAGGCCTGCACCGGGAAACACTCAAGACCTCAGTCTAAGTTCCAGGTCTGCAGGACCAACCCACGGTGTTTGGATGCTGCCCCTCAGACACCACAGACCCCTAGCAAGCCGAGAAGCATCAAGACAAAACAGAAAACAAATCTGGGGCTGTGTGATGAAAGGCTTTTCACGGGACTGATACTTGTACATCATGTCTCACACCCTTTCCTGTCTGCATAGAGGAGGACTCACAGCAACAGCAGAGCTTCACGTTTGCACTTCAGGGTTTCTTTTCTTTACCCATTAGCTTTGAATCAGTCAGTTACTCTGCAAAAGTCAGTGCGAGAAAAAAAGGGGAAGAGCGATAGAACAACAGCAAAGCATAACTCAAGGCTGGCAAACTACCGTTAGCAAGGGATTATTACATTTCTCTGTTACATAGAGAAATTCTAATGGATAATACAGAAAGCAACAAAGTTCATCGCTAGTCTGGTGCTGTGTCACTGCATGCCAGAGTTACATCTCGGACGGGCAGTTAAGTTGATCCGTGGGCATCATTTTCTCAGTGTCAATCTTGTAGGACTGGAGAACACTCTTCAGGTGCTCCACAGTTTCTGGGTGCATGTCGGGAGCTCTTGATAAAATCCAGGCATAGTCGATGTGGAAGAGCCAGAGAATGTTGGTGCAGGAGTAAACCAGAGAGTAGTTTTCATAGTCGGTGGAGATGACCCAATAAGGGGCTGAAGGCATGACTAGGAGAAAGAAGAGCACCATGAATGGGATGCATAGCTGAATCTGCACTGCTCTGCAGCACTAGAGCCACAGCTCCTGGTGCTGTTCCCACTTTGGCTGCTCCTGAGCCATATAACTGTGGTCAGTATAGGGAGCTATAATTTATAAAAGCCTAACAGGACTCCTTGTTCTGTCCAGCGCGGCTCGAGCAAGCCACAAAGCCCTAGCTAGGAAGGTCTTGCTGGAAAGTTAACACTGACCTGATCAGCTCATCCAGGCCACCAAAAGCCGGCCTAGCTTGCACCCATGTGAGGGTGCTTGCTGTAGAGCTGGGAGCTGACACTGGTGATCTGAGGAGCACAAGCCACCACCTCTCTCCACACCACCCACTGCCCCAGGGTGCTCTGCTCATGGAACTGGAACCCAGGTGGTGGAAATCAGTATGGTCCAGTCCATCCCACCAGCACCAACCATCTGGGACAGATCCTGTTCTCCATCAGGCTGCTATGCCAGAAGCATTTGCTCCAGTGGGGGACAGCCACTCTGCTTCAAACCATCAGGCACAAAGCAGAGGTGGGTCCAGCAGGCAGGCAGTATTTGTTTCTGATGCACTTAGGAGTGCAAAGTACTTCTTGAGGCACACATCCAGTAAGGATGGTTGGGGTTGCACATGTTGTGGGTGAAACAGCTGCAGGTGATGCCTTAGCAGTGCATAATTAAGACTGGCTGTGCTCATGAACAATAATTGCATCTCCTTTGCAAGTGCCCTGCTCCACCCATTTCTCCAAATTACCTCTGTGTGTGAGTGCTATGAAATAGCCAAGGAAAAGGTGTGAGGGAGCAGAATAAAAAGGGAGCCAAGGCAAGGCTTCTGCTCGCTTTCCAAAGTGCTGCTGCAGACAAAGTGCTGTGCAATGGGAATAAAACACACTGCACCTCAGCAGGCCCATTGTGTGTTACCTCGACAAGGGAAGCAAAGGCAAACAAAACCGTATTATTAATGGTTATTAAAAGGCACTTGTAAGCAGAGGCAGGGTGGGCTAGAAGCTGTACCACTGTATTCAGAAAAACAAGCTGACCCTTGTTGCAGCTCCCCCATCTCTTCCCTCCCAGTCCCCATCTGTGAGATGACCTGAAGGGACACTAATGCTGCTGGTCCTTCTTGCTTTGACATCAGCTGGTAAAGAGTGCTCCACTACTGTGGCTGTAAATGATGTATAAATGTCACCAGACCACAGTGAGCCTCCCAGCCACACACTTACACCAGTTAAAGCGGACACCCAGCTTGGCTGGCTCCTTTACATCCATGTGCATGATTTCTCCTTCGACCTCGTTGACTTTGCCATTGGAGCTAAGGAGGGAATGACAGGGTGAGAAATTAAATCAGCTCACTTTGAAATCACTCCTTTTTGCTTTCTGCTATATAATCCCTCGTGGTGCATCCACCTGCCAAAAGGAGGCCAAAACACGCACCAGCTAACTGCAGCATCCCTGTAGGGACAGCTCACCACTGGGGATGGTTTCAGCAGCACCCTGGGCACACCAGGTCCTGGCCCAGGCACAGCGGAGGAAATACTCTCCCAGGTTAAACCACCTCAGCACCCAAGAGTGCCTCTCTCCAAGTGCCCCTGCCACTGGGGTATACTTTAGTGCCAGTGGGACAGGGACAGAGACGAGAGAGAGCAAGACCTCTCTGCAGGATGGGAGGATCCCAGCACTGATCTCGGATGTGCCAGGAAGCAGCTCAGCTTCTGCTAGCTGTGAAAGGCATGTGCTCACCTCTGCTTAATCACCTGCGTTTTTCCCGGGGCACAGCACATTCCTGCACACACACATTCCCTGTCCCTACTTGGTAAGCCAGGGTTTGTTTCACTGCTGGTTCAGAGCACTGCCCTGCTGGCAACAAGCCCTACGACTCGAACTGCCTATCTTATAATTGCATCTTTCCCCAGCTGTCTCAAGAACTGGACGCTGCCTGTGGGGCAGGAAAGTTTTGTGCTTCCCTGTGAAACAGGAGCACCCAAAGAGGCAGAAGCTAATGCTGCCAGCAGCAGAGGTCACGGGGCTGATGCTGGGCCATGCACAGTGCATACCTGAACCAAAATATTCAGGGTCCTGAGCTGCTGCAGTGGTGCCACCGCTGGTCAGATTGATCTCCCACAGATCAATGCAAGCACAGATCACTGTGCAGCTGTTTGCCCAGCGCTGCCCTAGCAGTGGAGCTGCAGAGACAGTGCTGCGCAGTCAGTGAGCAGCATGGACACTGTTCTCTGCCAGACACAAGGGATGTGTGGCTTTGTTGTTGTCATTGTGAGACAGAACAAAGTCCCCATGCCATGCCAGGGAGCACAGGGGACAGCGCTGCGTTCACCGCTCGCTCCTTCCCTCTCATTCATTCAGCCTCTCAGAGCAGCACCAGCTGGGGCTGGTGGTGGAAACAGATTAGTTAATATCTGCATCTGCCCATGCAGAAAGCCAGGGGCTCAGGGTAGTTGCAAACTGTCATGTATAATAATGGGAACAATCAGTGCATTAGCTTTGCTCACTGATTGAAACTGGCAACAGTTGCGATCCCCTTACACAGCAGTTACTTCCAGTACGAGGTAAATGCTCCAGAAAAAGGCTGATAAATATTTGCTTAAGTAAAAATGACACGTGTGCTTCACCTTCCCTGCCCCGTTTCATCAGGTCCCTTTACTCTGGAGCGCATGGCACAGGCACCTCTCGGCTCACAGGGGCAAAAGGTGGTGGCTGCCGTACCCATACGCAGCCCTGTGACCCTCCCCAGGATAGGGGCATCCAGCTTCTCAGCCATCACTGGAGATCACAAGCCAGTCAGGAGGAGACCCAGGCTGTTTCACACTGGAGTCACCATGTGCATGGGATCTGTTTTCTCACAACTCACCTTGGTTAACAAGACAGAGACCTGGTGAGCTCCAGGGAAGCACTGGCAGAAACCAGAGACCTGCATCTCTGCCGTAACCGCAGCAAAGCCCATTATCCCAGCAAAGCTACCACAACCACAGACCAGAAACAGGCAGTTTGGAGACAGGACAGGAGTGCCACCGCTGCAGGGAGGACACAGCCCGAGTGCAAACACTTACAGCATCTCCTTGTTGATCACCTTGAACTTCCCATTTTCCTTCAATGAGTAATTTGCCTGGATGCAGCTTCCTTTCTCGAAACTTGAGGGCAGCTTCTCTATCTCGTACCATTTGCCCAAATACTGATAGAAGAAAGCCCAAAGAGATGGCTTTAGCACAAGAGGACTGAGGCAGAGTGCCCTGCCTTGTTTGCCAGCACAATTTTATATGCTCTGCTCATTTGAGTCTCACCCTCTGTGGCGCAGGAGGCTGTGGGGTTTAACAGGGTCACAGACCTCTGCTAGCAGCTCCAGCACAAGGTATCAAGACCAGACCTGACCACCCTCCCATGACCCAGACACTTTGCCATCCATCCCATGCCCCCTTAGCCTAACTTGCTGCCTGCCCTGAGACTTTTAGAAACCTTTTCACACCTGGTTGATATCGAAGTCTTCTTGGACTGCTGGGTCTGGGCATGGTCCCATGTGAAACATCTGGCATTTCCCAAAGCCAAGGAGGCTGAACAGGACTGAGAGCCGCACTGCTGTGACCAGCATGGCTGCACCGGGATGCAGGCGGGAAATGGACCTGGGGAAGACAAAAATAGCTGAAATGACCTTTGGCAGTGGGGTTGGAACTAGATGATCTTTAAGGTCCTTTCCAACCCAAGCCATTCTGTGATTCTATGATTCATGTGTCAGGACTTACACAGCACTGCAGGACAGGGAAGTTGTTCAAGAATCAAACTGGCACCAAATAAAACATGAATCAACTACCAAAAGCGTGCTGCAAGGAGGGAAAGGACACATTTTCCAGTGGAGCAGAGGTGGGAGCTGTGCTGCTCACTCCCAAACAGCCCCTGGAGCCAGGATGCTGCCAATATGCTTCAGGCTCTACTTGGGGCAGGTTGGCACCTACAGACCCTGCAGCACGGGGCTGCTCTGCTTCCTTGGCCAGAAACCCCTCCATAGGAACAGTGGTAGCATTTTGCCCAAGTTTAAAAGAAAAGCCCATTCTGCCTCCAGCTGTGGGGCATGGGCTCTGCTGTGGACACACACGCAGCTCCCAGTTTGAATCTCTCATTTCAGAAACATACCTTGGCTGAAGAGGTGGAGCGATGCTCTGCTGAGGATCAAGGCTGCAAGAACAGCTCTGTGGTGAGCTGTCCACCCCACCACTTTATAAGCGCGCTGGGATCATCATTATTCAGCACCAGCACAAGCCACTCCCTGGTCCTCAATGTGTTGTGGTTTTTTGGCAGGCCAGTCAGCTGCCTTAGATCTGCAGCTGGTACGAAGCTGGAGATGGGCTGCAACTTGGCTGCTCACCCAGGCAAACAAAGGCACCCCATGTGTGTGGGTATTGCTCCACAGCTGCAGAGCTCTGTGTGCAGAGCCATTCGGCTGCCCTTGAGAGCCTCAGATCTGGGTGCAAACAGCAGGGGAAGGGGACAGCAGCAGCTCCTGTCCTGCTCCCTCTGGCTCAAAGGCAGCCATCACCATACTTGAAGGGGGGACATGCAACCTTCTCTGCCGTGGGCCATTTGAGCCCTGGAGACCCTCCAGGTCACTGCAGCATCCTCATCCCTATTACAGTCACTCACAAGAGTACATGGGAGGGTTAAGTAGCAGGGGTCATTGCTCGTCTGGGGGGCTGCAAGGCCTCTCAGTGATTTGTCCTCTCAACTTTGAAATCTCATTACAGGGAAAGATGTGGTGCAATTAGTTCTGTGCTGACCTGGCAGTTTTTCCAACAGGTGCCCAGCAAATGACTTTGACAGCAGAGCAGCCATCTGTGAAGGCAGCTGGTCCCGAGAGTTATGCAAGGAGAGCCAAGTAACAGACAGGATGCTCTCTGTGTTTAATTACATCTTCTTTTAATCTGATCTCTGTTGAGTCTTTCTAGGTGTGTTTTTACATGCCGCACTTCATGCCTTACACATGCACACACATACTCTTGAGCCCCTGGCTGCCCAGATACACCCCCAAAAGCAACAAATAGCCAAGTCTTGTCCCTTTCTATGGTGTAAGGGACACACTGCCAAGGTGTGCTCTGAAACATGGCCACAGCGGAGGTTGTCCCAGCACCTCGATGGCCATCACGGCCGAGCATGGTTTAACCAACGCAGATGCAGACCCAGCAACGCCAGCTGGGGGTTAAGAGCTCAGGGAAGCACCACGACCCTGCCAGCAGCACTTGGTGTGGGGCAGGGGAACACCCAGGAGCTCTCCCTCACTGCACGCAGCTCCCTCAGTGGTTTGGCACAGCATGTTCCTGATGGGGTTGCTCTGGCTGCCCATGTCAAAATCAGACCCTCTGCAAGCCCCGTTCATCTTCACCTCTTGTGATACAAGCAGGTTAGAAATTAGAAGAGCCTGACCTAAACAATATGAGAGCCTCCATCCCATAGTGCACTGCAGAGGTGGGATACCTGGATACCCCACACACAGACCAGCAAGCTCTGTTTTAATCCTGAACTTGGCTGCCTGCATCCTGCAGAGCAACAGGAGGAGAAAGCACTGCAGAATGGCCAGCTTTGGCTAGGCACTGCAATTTTGGCTCCCAGCACCCTGTGGCCAAAGTCACTCCAGAGCAGTGAGGCATTCACCCAGCTGTGCTCCATGAAACCCACTTCAGGAGTGTGCATTCACCTGGGATATGTTCAGCAGGTGATGAGGAACCACCAAGAGCTGACACTCCTTGAAGCAAACCGATGTCTTGTAGGAGACACAGGGGTCCCACCTTCACCCAAAGTCAGCACCTTCAGAAACCCAGGGGCTGCTACACATAGAGCCCCACTCCACTGGCTACTGCCAGCCAAAGGGCATCCCATGGATGCAAAGGCACCGCATGCCTTGATGTACAGATGACAAGACCTGACAGCTGAAATTGCTGCTGGCTGCTGGGGCCTGTCTCCATGCAAGTGCTGGCTGCGCCTTCCCCAGGGGCACATTTCTGGGCTCTGCCTGACCACAGTGTGGAGCACACAGGTATGTGCTGCTCCTGTGCCAGAATGGAGCAGGCTTGGGCTGCTGCAGCTAAGTCCCTGCCCAGGGCCACCAGGACCTCCCTGTCATTGCACCTCCAGCACCCACCAGCACTGCTCACCCGCACAGACCCAGGCCCTGCTCCATGTCCTGCCAGTGTTTAACCCAGAGCAGAACTCTGCTCGTGAGCCTGTCCACCTTCAGTGCACACAAGAGCAAGGGTTTGGGGAAAAGCATAACATTATAATCACACCTAATTGTGGGGTGGGGAGAAGTCATCTCCACCTGGTAAGCAGGTCATACCCTGGAGCAGAGGAGGGGAGGCACATCAAAGGGCAGGAAGCTGGAACAGGGGTGGGAGCACAGGAAGGAGGAGAGCTGGGGGGTAAAACAGGGCAAAGAGGGGGGGCACCAGACATGCTCTGAGCACTTCATGCATGAATGAAGCCTGCCCCACATTTCTGGGTGGTGAGGAAGCTGCAAGATGGGTGTACGGGGTGCGTGCCCAGCGCAGGGAGTGTGAAGTGCTGCAGGGGTGGAGGACAAGGCAGCGTTGCCTGTGTGGGTGCAGATGGGGTGTATGGGCAGTGTGTGTGCATGGGGAGGCAGGAGTGGACACAAAACATACCCCACACTGGGGTGAGATGGCAGGAGCTTTGCGGAATGTCCAGGGGTGGGCAGGTGAGGCAGCCCATTGTGTGGGGCACATACAGGCTGTGCATGGGGTGAGGCAGAACTAGGCACATGCTGGGCATGGGGTGAGGCAGCGCTGCACTCAGGGCATGTATGGATGGGCTACACTGGCCAGGAGTTTTCTTGTGTTACTAAGTTGTCTATTTCAGAGACAAGGCTTGCCCGGCCCTGAGAAGAGGAGGCAACAGCACTGAGTGCTGCCAGCAAAGAATGCCCCCTTGTTAGAATAAAATGGAGCTGCTGCTGAAATCCAGGCCTGAGACCCACAAAGTCCTACCTGCGGCCAATCTGACTTAGTGCAGAAGTGAGATGGTCCCATTGCGCGCACCCTAGGCCACCCTGAAATCAGCTCCTGGCACCTATGTAACAGAGAAGGTTTAGCTGGCCAGGCCTGGTGGGGACCCGGCTCCCCAGGGAAAGGCTGTCTTATCATGCTCTATCCCCATGCAGTTTTTCTCCCTCCTCTAAAGGAAATGGGGCTTTGGGCTGGCCAGACAAGTTGCGACTTGTATATAGAAACAAAAATGAACTTGCAGGAGAAAAGGCAGAGAAAGGGAAGGCAGGTGGGAATATTCCTGTTTCTAGGAGTGGCAGAAAGTGCTTTGAAATCTGTTTATGCAAAATGGTGTAAAATTACAAATTACAGTTAGGACAGTAAAGGAAGTAAACAGACTCTGAAAGCGTGAACTGGCCTCTGGGATATGGGAACTCCATCCAAGGCAAGTGCACAGAAGATGTTGTGATTCACATGTATACAATTACTGAATAGCTCTCCACCATGGAAATTATCCAGTTATGTAGTCAAAACACAAGAAACCAAAGAGAGAGATTTAAGAAGCTGGAAAACTAAAAAAAGCTCTTACATTTAAGGGACAAACCCTGTCGTGGCAGGACAAGCAGTGGTTCTGCTGGGCTCTGAGGAAGGTTCCCTGACCCGCTTGGCGCTGCTGCCAGGGTCTGAGTCCCTGGAGAGAGAAGCCAGAGGGATCCCTGTTCTTCTGAAAATAGAAAAAACAAAATAGAGAAGAAAAAATGAGGACAAAGGGGGTGTCGTGGTTTAAGCTCTATAAACTCACACAGCTGCTCTCTCACTCACTCCCCACTCTTTCTTCCCTCCGCTCCTGGAGGGATGGGAAGGAGAATCGAAAGAATGCAACTCCCACAGGTTGAGATAAGAACAGTTTAGTAACTAAGGTATAACACAAATCACTGCTGCTACCACCAATAATAATAATGACAAGAGAAAACACAAAGGAAAAGAATACAATTTCTCACCACCCAATATCAAGCCCAGCCACCCAGTGCACCCCCACCAGTGCACCTCCACCACCCCTTCTGGGTCTCTGCTCTCCATTTTCTACACCCTGGACATGATGTGCTGTGGTATGGAATAACCTCTTTGGTCAGTCTGGGGCAGGTGTCCTGTCTCTCTTTACTCCCGGCTTCCCCTGCTCCCTGGCAGAGCATGAGCCTCACAAAGTCCTTGGCCAGCCTAAACATCACCAAGCAGTAACTGAAAACACTGGTGTTATCAGCACTGTTCCCAGGCCCAAAAACAAAAACACAGCACTGCACCAGCTACCGAGAAGGAGAAAAATGACTGCTACTGCTGAACCCAGGACAGGGGGATAAAAGTGACAGCAGGCAGGTCTCTGCAGACCAGACTACACTGCAGAGTTGGACTGGTGATAAAGCTTTGGCCCTGCGGCGTCTCACCCCCACAGATGTGCTCAACATAAAAAGCAGAGTCCAAGCAGTGCACCTCATCCTGGCTTTTCAGTATGTCCCAGAAATGCCTCACACGGAGCAGCCTTTTGCTGCTAAATAACATTAAAAAACTGTTTGTTGTTGCAGTTTGCTGCTGGGTTATCCCAGCACACGCTAGGTGCTGCACAGGGCGGGCATAGGCCAGGAAGCACATAGCAGAAGGGGGCAGGGTAGGACTTCTCCAGTGGATGAGGGAGCAGATAACACGCTCTGATCCCAGGGCCCTGTCTGTGAATGCCTGCTCAGGTTTAAGTGCTGCGGTGCTACATGACCCTCACTGCCGTAGCTCAGCCATAGCTCAGCTCAGGCTGCTGCTCCCCCTCTGCCAAGCCGAGCCTAGACAGGCACCTCGGTTCTTACTGCCAGGCTCTGCATCCCAGTTCTTGGAGGATCGCTCCTACATTCCCCCATGGATTCACCATGCTTTTTTCAGGACTCCTGAAGCAGCCCCCAGAATACTGAGACATAATTTAAAAGCTTTAAAAAATGTCATTAAATATACTTAGAGAGTGCCTCTGCAAAGGGACTTTGTTCTCCCAGAGGCAGTGATCTGTTCACAGCACCATCAGCTCTAAGAGATGCCCAAGTAAGGCTGTTTAAAGCCCACAGACATATTCTCTGCAGCTAAACACTATTTCAGCACCTTCATTCAGGAATGCATTACTGGAGTTACACAATTATATTTTCTATGACCGGTATACAACCTACATCTTCCTTGTGACACAGATTTATAATGTGTGGGTAACCACAGCTCCGCTCACAGAAAGAGAGAAAAGACTCTATTGCATTAAGAAATGCAGTTAAGAAATCTCCTGCAGATGATGCTGTCCTGCCATCCAAGAGAGGAGCCCATCAGCAAGGACAGGGACTCCCCTGCTGCGGGAGCACTTTGGAGCCAGCTTCAAGTCAGCAACTTGCATCAGCTACCAGGAGTGCAGGAACCATGTACAGTGTTTGGGCTAGCCTCAAACCCTCAGATATCCTCTGGTCTTGCACCTCAAGGCTGTTCCATATATATTTGTGTGTGCATCTGGAAGACCTAAGGTGCCACTGGAAGATGGACTCCTCCACCAGCCAGGACACCATTGTCAAGTCCTGTCTCTGAGCCACCCAGTCTCACGCCACAGTCAGAGGAAAATTCTAAGAATCGCCTTTCTGAATGAGCAAGTCGCATCTCACAGCCTGCAGAGCGCAAAGACACTGGCATATGTGTTTGGTTTTGCCCATGAATAGCTGTACTGAGGCCAGTGAGCCCAAGCACACATGCCTTGCATTGCAACACAGGCCTAAGTGTTTGCTAGACTGAGCATTACATTATACAGAAAATAAGTAACAAATTCGGTGGTCAGTGCTCTGACTTTGATTTAATATAGTTATGGTCTGAAATAGCACAGAGATACAATTCATAGTGAGTTTCACTTCTTGATAGAGGTGTGCAGGGAGGGGATGAGGCTGGGACTTAGTGCAGGGGCTGAGAGTATGTGAAGATGACGAGGAGGAGAGGTGCTTCCTACGTGTGCACATAGTGCCGTGGCAGCTCCCAGTAAAAGCACCAGCACCTTCTCCACAACAGTGCCGGCCCCAAGAAAACTCAGTGTTGGAGTGCCTTGTTGGGATGGAGAGACCACTGCACCCACCAGATGACTCCATCCTGCACCTCCTCTGAGCCACCTCATGCCACACAGCCAAGCCACTGTGCTGTCTCACCCTCTTTAATTATAGCCTTTCCCAAGCCCCCGGAATATTTTCCGCAGGCACTTTCCCCCTATCAAAGTGCACCTTGGCTATATAAGAGCACTTGATCTCCATCTTCTTCTCTGGAGGGCTGCCAGGGTACCTACCTGCACAAGCATTCGTGCACTTCTTTCCATAGGAAAAGAGGCCACATAGTCATACTCCAGCCACCCACTGGATGTCTTTGGTGGGACGCAGGGACTGCCATGTCCCTCCCTGCTGTAGATGATGGAAGTGTGGGGCCTTTCAGGGTGCATTCCCTCTCCCGCCAGGTCCCTCATTAGTCATGCTTCCGGGAGACATGGTTGCACCTCATTAGAGTTGGAAAGGGAAGGTGTTTCGCTGTGGTCTGAATGCTTCAACACCTCTGAGTAGGTAGAAAACAGGGAGGGAACATAAGGACACAGGGTGCTGGCAGCCTGCAGACTGGTTGTCATAGTAACCCTGGTTAAAGTCCCACCAGGAAAATGACTTCTGCAGCACTTAACCCCACAAGGTGACAGGTACCACCAGCACCCCTGAGAGCACAATCACTCTGGCAGGCAGGGCCTGGAGTTATGCAGAAAAAGACCAAGAACAGCTTTCACCCAAGCTGCAGTTCAAGGTCCCTGGGCAGGGTGCCTGTGGGGTGATGGTTAATCCTGGTGCCTGCTAAAAGCAGCACAACAGTGTTAATGTCTACCCTCATCCCTGGCACCTCCCTCCCTGAAGCTGTAAAAGTCCAGAGGACTTCATAAGCCACCTGTAGCAGTTTTCATACAGGAGGCTGGAGATGACACATTTTTTGTTCTGTGACAAAAAGTAATCCAGCCTCTGGAAAGTGGGACAACATCTGTTCTGGATCCATTATAACAACAGAATGAGTAAACAGCGCTGTATTGCATTGCAATGTGTACTCTGGGATATTCTGCTTTCCAGCATGGGTAGGGTGGTGGCAAAGATGGCTGGGATAGTTATGGAGGCAGAGTGATTTGTTCAGCACACTTAGCGAGCTAGTACCAGAAGTGCTGGATCTCAGTGCTAGATAGAAGCTTTTCCACTATACCATTAAAACAGACCAGCTCTTACCTGGTTACTCCACTGGGTGCTCTCTTTACAATCAAAGCAGAAATTCTTTCTTTCATTTTACCTGTCTATTTTTATTGATTCCTTGGCAAACAGAGCGAAGGAAGATCTGCTAGGCTTGCAGGTGAGCAGGGCTGCTCCGGCTGTGTGCTGGAGCTGTTAAAGGCTCTGAAACTTCACTGTTCTTCACAACATCATCTGCAGGTCCTGCATGAGAAAGAGCTTTTGTACAAGGGGCCATATTAAGGGGATGGACAACCTTGTGCCATGCTGGCTGGGAACAGGCAGGCACAGGGGATGGTAAAACCAAGGAACTGGCAGGCAGACCAAAAGTTATCATGTGCTCTTCGAAGCAAACCCATAAAACTCATTGTATTTGGGCCACTTTTGTGACGCAAGGGCCATGAAACTGGAAAGCTGGCAATGGCACAGCAGTACCATACAGTCTTAGAAACACTCACTCTTAAAAATACAGGTGTTTTTCCAAGAAGCCAGAAAACTTCAGACTCTTTCTCCATGTTGATGCCTTGGGGCTCGAAGCTGCCTGATAGCAGTGATTCTTTCGTTAAAAATAACTTGATAATGATGTTCCTTATCAGAAGAGATCAGAAAAATGCCTCCCTGATGGGATGAAAACACAAACTTCTCTGTTAAGGGTGGACGAAAGTGAAATCCACAGGAAAGAGGATGGGCAGAGATCCACCCTGTTACTGCTCTGTTGACAAAAGGTGGGGCTAACTGCCCTCAGGGAACCAAATTAAACCACCCTGAGGGAAGTAAATTGCTGCGTGTTCACCGAACCATGTGTGTGATAACTGTACCTGAACAGAGCCAAGCGCTGTGCGCAGAGCTACAGCTCTACAGCCCTACACCAGCGAGCCGATGCCACTAGCCAGCCCTGCTGCCTGTGTGCCTGGAGCAGATGTGTTCACCACACAGCTCATCAGGTCAGTGCACAGCTCTCCACACATCCTACTGAGTGCTCTCAGGAGCTGCTTCACCATCAAGACACCGCAAGAGAAGTCACTGCATGCTGCAGCAGACCTGTGCCCACAGCCGCTTTGTGCCTTCTGGTAGCTTCTGTCAGGGCACAAGTGTTATTTCTCATCCCTGTTTTGAGGTGGACACAGGTCTGCTCTCTTCCTCAAAGGGTACCAGGGGAGAGATGATATGGCTGTATCAGTAGTATCCCTGTGGCCCTTCCAGCACCACTGAGAATGAATTAAATGTATCTGGCTGCAGGCCAGGCTCCAGAGGTGGAATTGGCTCTCTTACAAATTCTCCTGCTATTTGTAGTATCTCTCCAAATCCCAGGGCTCAGGCTGCTGGCTGAGAAACCTGCTAGTATCGGGTTTGGTTTGTTTCTAAGACCTTTCTAAGCACTGTGATTGCACAGGATGCTGAAACCTCATGTTCCAAAACCACAGGCAAAAGGACAGGTGCTGCCATTGCTGTTTCACAGCACCATCATTTTGTGGAGATCTCCAAGCTAGAAAGATAACCCATCCTGGGTTTCCTAGATCTTAACATTTCTAAAATGCTAAGCAAGGCTCCTTCCTGTGCCAGGGTGCGCTGGGTGGCACTGTTGCAGAGCTGGGTGCTGATGAGCAGAGGACCCTGTAGAAGCACCAAGCCCGTGAAGGCACCCTGCTCCCTGCACTGGCTGCAGGCACAGCGGCTGGGCCAGCATCACTCTGTGCAAAGCAGGACCTCAGTAGCCTTTCTGACCTGTTGCAGCTGTTGTAGAGTTCTATAGTACAGCTTCCTAACCTTCATTTGACATGTTTAGCACTTAATCTTTTCCAACCGATAGTGCTGATGCTTTTCCTTGGTCTTTTTTCTCTAGGAAGAAAAGGAACCCCTCAGGAAGCAGCCCGCTCAAGAAGCACTGTGTCCCCACACAGAGACTTTTGGGAGCAGGCAAAGCACCACTAGGGAAGCAGAAGCAAGGCCATGACCTGGAGCAGAGGCAAGCCGTCCTGGGAATCTCCTATTCCAGCGATGTTTTGATCTGTGCTTTCAGGGCTGTTGTGATGTGTGAAAGCACTGCCATCACTGGCCTCCTTTCCCCAGAATCATTTCTGGCAGTGGGCAGCTCCTCAGATGCAGGTTTAGAGACAGACATGCAAGAAGTGCTTCTCCAATTCTAAACTTTCCCCTAAAATTAGTGACCCCATCCCAGGTGTCAAAGCAACAGGTTACATAGCAGACACTACCAGCGCACCACGAATCAGTCATACACATTATCTGGGTGGAAGCAGAAGCATCCTTTAGCTTGGACCTACTAGGCAGAGAACGGCTGCTTTGTTAACACTTGGCATCCCTTGCAGATTCGTTTCTTTACCAGTGCTCAGTAACCAGACGGCACCTACAGGGCTACCACTTAAGAGGAGAGTGGCACACTGCAGCCTCCTGATGGTCAACGTTATCTAAGAGAAACTACATCCCGCTGCCTACAAACATTCCTTCAGATGCTGGGTCCTGTCCAGCAGTGCCAAGCAGGTTCCCAGTAACATGACACAGGTCATATTTGTATTGACTCTGCAACTGTTCAAGATCTTTAGCTACATCAAAACAGCAAACTTAGGATATCAGCCACTCGTGACACTGGTAAAGACTTTTGAAGCCCTGAGGAAGAAGCATTCATTCTCATCCTCTGCGTCACTCACTGTGGAGATAAACACATACAGGACTATCAATACAATACAGGACAATCAAGGGATCTCTATAGCAACTTGCTGCTTCTCACCTCTGCCTGAAATGAACCACTTCCTCTGCAGCTCTTGCCACTCAGAAGAGGCTTGGTTTCTTTTGGCTTTTAGAGATCATCTTTATCCACTTCACCTGCAATAAAGCGTCTTTTAAACTCTCCCTTTGCAGTTAGTGGAGGTTTCATGTTGGGCTAAATCAGGAACCCCAGGTGTCATGAAGCCTGAGACATACACTGAGACTTGCCACCGTTTTGGGACTTGTTTTTTGTCAAGACAGAAAGAACCTGAAGAAATCTGGAGTATCCAGACTCACAGTTCTTACCTGAGAGAACCCAGGAGGTTCCTTGCTGTGTTAAGCTAAACCAGAGCAAATGTGACATGCAGAGGAGCACCTCTTGGTTCCCAGAATCATTGTAGAGAGCCATGCAGGCCTGAAGGGGAAACCAGAAACACTTTACAAAGGCTAAAGGGTGCACCAAGGACCTCGACTATTGCTGTCTTCCACAGCATTGTGAGAAACATGCAGAAGAAGGCAGGACACTGCCACAGCCTCAGCAGCTGGCCCCTGATGGGGGAAACAACAACAACAAAAAAAGTCATAGGCACCTTTGGCAGTCTAACTCCTTGTAGGATACCACAGCAGCCATAAGCACGGACTTCCAGGGGATTCCAGTAAACTTCCTTCTGGCTCCTCCATCCTCCAGCTTTGAAGATTACTGTCAAATGGAACTGAGATTTCTTCCCTCTGTTACTCATCAAGAAGACAACAATCTGTCCTCAATGCCTGCATTAATGCAACACGAGGGCAGAACAAGGGTCTGGAAATCTCAGAGAATGGATTTCAGAGCCAGATTTCATCTTGGCTTTGCTCTGCTGGCTCAGACATGATCACCTGCACAGCACTTAATACTTGCTCTTCCTGCCCCAGCACTCCGCTGCTCTTGCCACAGAGCTCCCCACCCAGGCAGCCAACAGATCACTGGCAGCTCACCTGAGCACTTCTCAGGGGCCAGAGGAAGGGGCTGGAGCTCACATGCTGTGATATCCTAACCCAGACTCAGCCACAAGGTCCTTGTATGGCTCTGGACACATCTTGGTTTGCAAGTCTCTGTTCTGTCTGTGAAAAGAGCTCCTTATCCTATAGCATTTGGATTAGTTAGATGCAGAGTGCTGAGGCAATACATAATGCTCTGCACGACTCTCTCAACACTGTCATTTGAGGGGAACCACGTAAAGTACAAACACTGATGGTGTGTGTGTTTGCAGAGAGGCCTCTCTAGCTGCGTTCTGCTGATGAAAAGGGTGCACTGCAGATTCTGCTCCAGGCAGTTCTCACCAAGCCTTCATAGTCCCACTAACTGCTGAACCACCACCACCTCCTTAATTACTGAGCCTCATTAAATCCCAACCTGAGCTTCAAAGGGGGTAGGAAAACCAATTTAGGAACAAGCACTGGAGACACGTGCTTTAAAAATCTCAGTTTATTTTCTGTGCAAATCAGTGCTACTTAACATTACTCACATTTCACAGTGCAGGGGGCAGAAATTATTACAACACTGCTTAAGCTGCAGTTCAGTGATATCATTCCAGGTCCTGGATCCCAGGCAACCTCCATGTGCTGATGATCTGGAATAGAAAAGAACTGCACAGACAGCATTTCCAATAGTTGTGACTTGTAATACAAGCTACCGCCACATCATCGCCAAGGGAAGCCTGCTTTCCTCCTCAGGTATCACAGCTGCATGCAGACTCCAAGTATTTACAGCCAATGGCATATAAAAAGCTTATGGAACAGTTTCCAAGTCAGAGCTAGCAAAGAGAGATGAGGAAAGAGTAAATGATAAGCTCTTTTCATAGCCACTTAATCTTCTGTAGGACAAAACAGAACAAAGTTGAGCAGTGGAAGGGAAAGCTGGTCCCTAGAGTAAGAAGGTATGGTCCCGGCCTGGCCAGCAGCACCCATGGCTTGCTGGCTGCTCCACTAGCAGTCACCACTGGGACAGAGGGAACAGGGCATGAAGCCAGGCAGACCCAGCACTTGGAAAAATGACTGAAATCCTGTGTATACCCAACAGGAGAGACCCTTGGGGATACTGTACAAAAGTAGCTCATAACAGTTATCAGGAGGTTTTCTGAGGAGACAGTCATGTGTGACATGGAAATTTCATTGTGCAATACTAAAAGAAATGTGTCATTTAAAGCACCCTTCCAGAGCTCAGTCAGGCCACATTGCTTCGGGAAAGCAAGAGCCAAGCCCACAGCAGCAAGAGGGAGCCCAACATGAGGTGGTGACATGACGGAAGCAGAGGGATGGCTGGACAGCATCTGTACCATAGTTGGATAGTGCAGGCACTGGTCCCTAAGGTACCATGAGAGGAGCCACATTTGTTTGCTACATCAGATTCAACCCTGTTCCACAAAGCTCATTAGCAGTGGGTGGGTGGAGAGACTGCAAGTCCCAGCATCCACAGGGATGCTGAGGGATGGCTCAGACCTCACTCATTACTAGAAGGGCTTTTCCCTGCCCATCCTGTCTGTAGCCACTGGGTCTGGCACCTCCTGGCCACAGTACTGGAAGGGAAGAACTCTTCTTTGTAAGGATATGACCCCCCCACCTAGGTAATGAGGCTGTTTAGAGGCAGTGCTGCTGTTTTCCAGGAAGGAACAGACAGTCACAGAGCAGCAGAAGGCTGTGACTAACCCATTTTCAATCAAATAGAAAACTCTGGTTTTGTTTCCCATTTTAGTTTCTCCCTTCGAGACATCTCATAGCAACAGCATCGCTCTGCTATTAGCAGCCTGTCCTTGTAAGGAAAAGCAAGAGCCCATTAATGAGCCAAATTTATCACTGGGAGAATTCTGCTGACCTAATTTACACTAGCCACGTATTTGACCCATTATGTTAACCTTCCTCTGCCTCCTCCACAGTTAAACACCTTTCACCTTTAACCGGGACAGCAGGGAATACAAAGAGCAAGAATTCAGAAAAAAAACAACCATCCAAACAAAAAAGCCATGCTGTTCTCAACATCCACAGGACTCCATAACACAGGGCTTGAAGCCATAACCCAAAGTGAAAGCACAGAGAGACCTGATGTGCTGCTGTCTATGGGCAGCAAAAAGCAATTGTCTCAACTCCCACCAGCAGCCCACACCAGCCCAACTGCAGAGCTCTGTCACCTTGTGTTAGATCATGCGCTGCCTAGGGACAGTGACAGCAGTGATCACTTCTCTGTAGGTATCTGTCCTTCCCCAAGACAAGATGTGTGCAATTATGGTTTCAGATGCACTTGAACAGGCCCTTTGAAATCTCACCAGTGATTTATACAGAGATGTTTCACAGCCATGGAGCACGACACCCTTCTGCAGCTTGAAATTTTAGCTGAGAAACAAGTGGGCAGCTCTGCTTTCTCATTCCACACCTAAGTACAGCTTGGAGGGACTGTGAGAACCACCTGCTGACCTGATGGGTAAGCTACCTCTTGTAGTGAGATGTGCCTTGTTTAGTGAGTACTTGCTTTCTGGAAATGGTATCTGAGCAATCTTCTCAATATAACCCCATTTCATCCTCACAGAACACACAGCTGTGCCAGTATTCTCCCACATGTACTAAATAAAGCAGCGCTTCAGAGTTCTGCTCATATATTTCCTTTTTTTTCTTTTCCTTTTTTGTTTTTTAATAGGAACCAAAGACTTTTGATAATACTGTCACTTCGTAAGGTATTTAAAATGGCTGTTACTGACTCTCATTTATTCCACCACTACCACTCTGCAATCATCTGCTGAATTGAGTAACATGAAGGGAGAAGATTTAGTTATCCAGACATAAGCACTTAGTGGATGCTGGATACCAGGATCATCTCATCTGGCCTCCAAATTACTCTTTTTCTAAAGGTGGGCTGGAGTCCTGTATCATATCTGCCAGCACAGCACAAAGGTCTCCCATATCCTGGGATGTCTAAGATGGTACCTGCTGTGTAGGTGCCTGGACTGCACCAAGAGTGGCCTATACTACCAAATGCTTATACAGCACATTGAGCCCTGCTGTCTAGCTTGGCTGCATGCCCCAGACCCTCCTTGGACTGCACAGGCATTTGCTGAAGCACGCTCCAAGTAATGATTTTTAGCTACAACTCTTTGCTGTGCTGCAAAAGCTCTTTCCACGTCTTGCCACACGGCCCACCATGTACCTTTAGCTCTGGGAATGAAGGCAAAAAAGAATTTGTCATTCTTATGGTGCCCCACCGGTTGCTCTCTGCCACCTTCTTGCAGCTGTCTAGACTTGCAAATTCCACCTCTCCGAAGGTGAGATGCCAGCATTGTTCACCAGGACCCACAGACCTGCCAACAGACACATGGTTAGAGAGTTAGAGTGTAATGAGGAAAAGTGTCACAGAAAAGTCGCCTTCTTTGTTGTTCAAGGTGACCCAAGCCCTTGACAAAGAACTGGGTGCTTCTATAGAAAAAATTGTAGAGAAAACCCAGCAAGAAGAAGAAATACAGTCTCGGTATAGCAGAAATGAAGCCAGGAGGGGCTTGTTTCGAACACCTGGGAGGGTGATGGAGCCACACAAGCATTGCCTCCCTCAATATCTCCTCTAAGGACAAATCCTGCCCTGGTACTTGGTACAGCTGGATTTGTCTTACCCTCTTTTATGCCTCCTGTCAGTTGCAGATTTGTCTTCACTCAGTGACTTTCATCATGGTGTTTGCAATTCAGAAGGGGATGGACTTTCCTTCAAAAGCAAGTATCTTGGATATCTAAATCCCCTTCACAACTCTGACCCGCTGTTTCAGAGAGTGCATGGTACTGATTTGCATGTTCATGGCCTAGTTAGCAGCTGCTGTATTTTACTCCAAGTATATGGTTTCCCTCAGCCCTAACTGTGGCAAACTTACAACCAACCCTTAAAACTACTAGACTTTAAAAAGGAACATCTTTTGTACATGCAGTCCTGCCAACCTTGACTTGAAGGCACTAACCAAGAGATTCTGCACTGAGCCCTTTACATGTCCAGGACTTAGCAGGTCACTGAGGATTTGACCTTTTGAAGTGATTACTGCAGGAGTCCCAGGGGAAAGGGCTTGTAGGACTGAGTCCATACCTTAAGAATTTGTTGAAGCAGAGGACTATGCAGCCGAAAACAGCAGGAGGAACAAACAGAAGAGCTGGAACAAGATAACAGAGTTGCTCCTCATTAGGTGCCCTGCCATACACCATGGTTATTTCTCACTGTGTAAGTACTCAGTTGAAGTCCCTTTCCACTTCCCACCCTCCTTCTTACCACCAAGAACACAGAGAGGATTAAGAAAGAGTCTTCATGTCCAGGGAGATCTGACACTGCTATCAAAAGCACCCATGTCATGCCACTCTGTTGATAAAGTTTATTAAGCTCCCTCTCAAAGTTTTTGGGCTGTTTGCCCTGCTTCTGTTCCATAGATCCCTGCTTGACGTATGAAAGTCTCAACTTCCAGCCTATATTTATTCATGGTCAGATAGTAACTATGTATTGTACCAAACACAGCCCTCTATGCAAACTGCAATATTCCACCATTGTCCAATACATACCAATGGAATTTATCCTCCTGGTGCATTTAAAAACACCAACGTGTCCCTGCTAGCTCTGCTCTGCAGTCTCACACCAGGGCTAGTAACCCTGCACTATACTCAGCTAAGTCTGCATCCCCTGAAGGCTGTTGGCCTTTACAAAAAAGCTGTGTACAGCAGACCAGAGAAGGTCACATGCTACCCAGTGATAACAGTGCATTAACCATTCCCTCGTGATCTGTCCCAGAATGGATTTGCCTGCTATAGCTGCAGTCCCACATTTTCCAGCTCTCACATGGTGATCCCAACACCCTTCTGCTCAGCACACCTGTCTCTGACTGACAGTGGTGAATACTTCTCCAGTTCACTGGCCAGCAGCTACGTCCTCCTCCAAAACAACCCTTTCCCAATCCCCACCGGGCCACAACAGCCCCAGGGGCTGTTTGGGATGCCAGCTAAGTGGTAGCCTGCAGCAAAAGCCAAAAAAACATCTTGCTCACCTATCCTTACTTCTGGTTTTATTAATTCAGGTTTCTAAAGGCCCCAGTCAGACTGTTCTATTCCTGCTCTGCTCAAGATCCCTGCCTGTCCCCACTGCACTTACTGAAGCTGCCAGCTTTAATGGGTCAAGATAACTGAAATTCACATTCATCTGGCAGCCAGCACAGCATCTCAACCTGAATGGGGTCCCTTGCATTGCTGCAAAGCAGGTTCTAATTGCTAGCAGGAGGACCACAAAAACAGGACATGGATGGTGTAATTTCACCAGGAACAAGAAGCTATCTAGAGCAAATTTGGCAGGGATTTGCCAAAGCCACAAAAGGCTTAAACTGTCAGTCCCAAACTGACCTCTGCAGAGTATTCCTGATTCAAAGTTTCAGTATGACAACTTCCCATTTCTTGGGTTATGAGGTTAGATTCAGGGATGCTCGCTTTATTTACAATAGCTCATTCTTGGAATTTCATCACTCACCGATCAGGTCACATTATACACAGAACAAACTGCTGAGAGGTACCCAGCCACAGGGCTGTTTGCTAGTCAGGGGTATGTTTATTGAACAGGACCTTATCACTACTATTTCTTTAGTGTCAACAATATAGTGGGAACTGTTAAGATTGAAAACAAACAGGGGCACTCCTATCAAAATGAGTTTAGCCTTGTGTACACAGAACAAGGAGAGATATAAGTGTATACTGCAAGAACAGTTCTGCACTAGCTCCTCTGGGGCCACACTCTGTGCAACAAGCACCTCTGTGCAAGGCACTTCAGTCTCAATAGTGTCTGTTTTCCAGTACTTACTTATTGAGCACTATTTTCTGGCAAGCCCCAAACCTCAATCACATTGATGGTCTTAAAAAGAAGCCTTTGCTGCTTTGCATGCTGTGCTGGAGCAAACAACTACAGGATAAGGCTCTCAGGAGCAGGAGGAACTGGTCCAACTTGCTGATCAAGAGTGGAAGACTTCTGTCCCGGCTTCACAGAGAGTTTTGCAAACACTGCTGCATTTATAGAAGCAACGTAGTTGCTCCCTTACAAGCTTTTCCTCAGAGAGAAATGGTTCTGTACCACCGCTGCTGTTGCTGTGCTCTTCGGGAACAGCTTGAGAACCTGTGAAATGTATGACGAGGGCTGGGTGACTGTGTAGGAAGAAAAATCATGCAGAGAGAACATGTGGGATCTGAGCTTGTACATTACTTGGTTATATTTCATATGCTTGTTTTAGGAGGGTGTGCTCAAGTAATTTGTATGAAGATTAGAGCTATTGTTATTTACTAGCCTTATACTTGCTGGGAACAAGACAGGCCCATGGCAGTCTTATCCAAGCTTTAAAAGGAGCAACCATGCTCCAGCTACATGAGCCCCAGGTAGTAAGAACATGATGGCTCTGCTTTCCTTTCTATTCTATTCCTTTCTTTCCTCCCTACCCTGCTAACAATAGAGGTTGTTACTATTGTGGGGTTTTTTTGTTTAGTCAAACATAAGCACAGTTCAAACTCCAGGTTTTACCTAGTCACTTCCAGACAGGTTTACTGACTAAGCTTTACAGCCTTGCTCAGGTGAGACACAAGTAAAACTGAAAAAAGCACAGATTAGCCATGCAGTTCCATAGTGGGCTCAAGGTATAATTCATCAAATTACTTCCTGAATCACAGGCTCTGCCACATTAGGGAAGAAAAAGTTATGAATCAGTGAGTCACCATGCCTGGCTGCCACTCTTCTTTTAGCACTTGATACCAACTCCCACAGCACAAGGGCAAACAAGGTGAGCAACCCTCCCACAGTCACCTGCTCAGCTGCCCCTGAGCCAGGCTGAGCTAAAAAACATGTAACCACCTAGTTTTTTTCTATACGTATCGGGGTATTTAATGAAGGCAGTATACAGCATCTCACCTCCACCTTCAGTCCAATAAACGATGATGTGTTGTGAAGGAAAAGAGCTGAAACATCCATTACAGCCTTGAAAAAAACAGGGTAGCCCTCAAAAAAAAATAAATCAATACATAGTTACGTTGGCACTACGACAATAGTAGGAAGGAGTGGCTGGCCCCGCAGCTGTGTACTATTTCACAACTGCCTTATTTCCAGGTATCACAAAACAGCGAATCAAGACTTGAAGCTCTTTCAGTACACATCAGACACTGACATTCTAGTCGTAGGACAGCAACTTTAAAAAAATCAGTATAAATGGTTTGTATTATTTATATTGAAATGAATTATCCCCTAGCACCAATGCAACTTAGACTGCAAAGTTACCTTCCCAGCTACAATTTATTGTTATCGAAACATACTGATTTTGGAAGACTGACTTCAAAAGGCAGTATCAATTGGAACCACTTTTCATAGTTGCAGACACCACTACTTGACTGTAAAATGAATTGCTTAACCCTTACGCACAGAAAACCTCTTCACAAATGAAGCAGCCAGGTATCTTTGCAGAAAGAAGTGAACATCATCTTAGGCTCTGTGGTCTTCATGGGCAGTAAGTACATTCTCTGTTCGGATACCCATGTTTTCCTTCTTGGTTTTTTTTAAACAGCAGACTTAATTGTAGGCCTTCATGGCCTTGGGACTCAGCAGTAGGAACCACACAGCAGTGTGAGTCGAGTGGTGTCCTGGCAGCAATGGCCCAGCTGCAAAACCTCGCTTCCCCTCCCTTTGCTGTCACGGGTTTTGTCAGATTTTTGTCCTGTTGGAGGATCTCCCAGCTTCCCTATCCCAATTCCATCAGAGCTGGAAGCTGTCCTGCCCCAGCCTAGCCTGCTGCCCAAGTACTCTCCAGAGAGGCCTTCAGTGGAACTTGGCCATTTCCTCCCATGTACCTCATTTCCCCCGGTTATCCTGCCTTGCCGCCCTGCACGCTCTGGCTGCCCATCACACCCTCTGCCCAGCAAGGGCAGCTCCAGGACCACACGAGCCTTCTCCACCTCACAGAGCAGCCTTGCGCCGGCTTTTGGCTGCTTCCCTTTCTCCTCACTCGCTCCTTGTCCCTGCTCTGGTTCAGAGGATCCCAATGCAGCCGGTGCCAGAAGACAGACAGAACACACTGAGACTTGTTAGGAAAGCACTCTCCTGTAACAGACCAAGCCATGGATTTTTCCCAGGGAAGTTTGTGGGATTCAGGATTAAGCCCCGGCAAGCACTTGGGCACCAACAGCAAGATGTCAGTGAGGATCAGGAAGCCACAAACACAATGCTCAACACCCATGAATCCAGCCAGCCTGCTCCATTTGCGCAAGTCCCCCCACCTCCCCTGCTGCTGCCTATCCACCCGCTCCCTTCCTGCATTTCCTGAGCAGAACACCTCAGACTCATCATTACTGTATTCCACCCAACTGATTGCAAACTCTGTCTGATCTGTTATGATCATTTTGAACCCTATTCCCCCAAAGGCCTGCAATCTTCCTTGCTTTGCACCATGCACATTTCTTTCCAAGTGAATTCTCTATTCCAGGGGGTGCTTCCAAGAAAATTTCCCTTGGACTGAACAGCAGTCACAGGCTTAGAGTGCAAGTTTGCTCACAAGACTATCATGAGGGACCGCATCAAAACCCTTATACAGGATACATTTATTCCTTTCCCTTTAACCACTCTGCTGCTTAGCCAGAATGAGATTAGGCTGACACAGTACAGCCTGTTCCCAGTAAACTTATGCAGACAGTGTGTATCATGCTATGAGCTAGACGTGTAAAACTGGCAGATCAGTGGGATGCAATTTCATCTAGCTCAATGAAGGTGAGCTGCCTGTTTGGAAATTTCAGAGGTCTGCTCCCTTTGGGAAGAAAAAGGCAGTATCTGCCCTCTTCCAGCCTTGTGGAAATCCCCTGGCCTCCAGGTGCTCCTGAAAACATCACCCATGGGGCAGAAATAACAATGGCTCATCCTTTAAATGCTCTTCAGCATACTTTGTCAGGCTTAGTGAACTTGTACTCATCCATTTATGCAAACATTCCCTGTTCTTTCCCTTTTCTTGCCTGCAGTCCTCATGAAAACTGCTGGTAGTAGGCACCTAAAAACAATTTATCCTTTTTTTTTCCAGTAAGATCTAAGAAACTAAGACAATGATTATTTCCAGTTTTTCTGTGCATTCTACTTTTCAGGTTATTTTGTAATCTATTTCTATGTGGTTGTCCATCTTAATCCTGATATATTAAACAGAAACATTCTCTGTGGGATTACTTGTCCTTGCTAAATTAAAACCCTTTTGCACTTCATCTTCTCCAGTTCTATCCCAGCCTTCTTCAGTATCCTTGCTACTCCTGCAACTTTATTTTTGACTGTCTGATCATTAAAAAGCTCCTGATGTACGTGAAAGTGTATCATCTTGTATTAATGCAAGAGTTTTCTCTGGTAGTTAGTACATGAGGAATCCTTTTAACTCTCCATAAAGAAGCACACAAGTGATGATGGACTATGTGTGAACGAGAGCCTGGCATCTGCTCTATGACAACTGCCCCCATACCTGCTCTGACCCTGAAGTGAATCTACAGTAGCTATACTTCTCTCATGAAGGATATGCTTCCTTGCACTTGCCACGAGCAGTTCCATGCACAATGCCAGTTACCACAGGGTAGCTGCATCCTCAGCCACACTGCATGTGCACTTCTTCACTTACCAGCAGTATTCACTCATATAGTCATACCTTGTTCTTCACAAACGATCTGACATAACAGCTTCCTGCCTTCACTGATGTTTCCTGCTTCTTTTGAATCTACCATTCTTTTCTGTAGTCACCTCATACTTCTTTTTCTTGAAGCAGTCAGCTCTAGATTTATAACCATTTTCATTCCACACACAGTCTATCATTAGGTTTTCAGTAAGGTCCTGCTTATCAAATTTTAAACTTCTAGGCTACCATGTCCCTCAACCATGTAAAACACAAGGCTATTCCATATAGGATGTTGTGTGTCCCAAGAATTAGAGAAAGCATTCAGCTGTAGCATTTTTGCAAAGGCTATCCACCAGACCCTGCCTGTCAGATGCACCTAACAGCACGTAAAACAACACTAACAACCCGAGGCACGGGGTGGGAAAGAGGAAGCATGAGTGAAGACCTGGAGCTCTGAGTCCAGGCCTCCTGAAAATTCGTTAACGCACAGAACAAGAAAAAAGGCACATGATCCAACTCCCTGCCCCTTCAGGGTCAAGTGCTCAGTTAATCTCCTGAAAGTCACCTGCAGATCAGATATGACTGGTGATGCATTTTCCACTTCCACATGGAAGAATACAGGTATGGAGCCACAAAAATTTTGGTTCCAAGTAAGACGTTGCCACACCAGATCAGAGGGGATGCTGAGAGTTGCCTGACCATTTGGGGACAGGTAATAAGTAATCTGTGATCAAGAAGTAATTGTGGTGTGTTTTTTCATCAATAAAAAGAGCAAGCAGGGCTCACTTCAGGAGCAATTAGTTTCTTCATGTGCCTTCAAATAGAGCCTGGCCTTTTGCACTACATTAGTGTGCTGACTTCTGAATAGCCCTCTCACACCCCCCCATCTTCCCTCTCATTTCTGTTCCCTGCATCTACTGTTCTGTACATTAAGTGCCTGACTTGCTATCACCACAGAGACAGGCATCCCAAAGCAGTGCATGACATGACTACTGAAGGATTTACAGAGCCTCTACGTGGAAATTTCCAGCTAGTGGCAATTTTCCCAACAGGACACTCTTGCTCTCAAGTTACACAATATGTCAGCTGATAATAACTTTCCCTTCTGGTGTGGTGGAAGAACGCAACCTCTGCCAAGATCACACAAGCAACAAAGAACACCTTTTTTTTGTTTATCACCTTCCACACTACTCAAGAATATGTAGTCATCACCCCCTGAGCACCTGTGCTGAATGGCCACCTTTGAACAGAGAAACAAGTGGGTATGAACTGATTTGGAACAATTCAGGTCAGAAATTACATGAGTTTTGACTATCAAAACAGAAAAAAACCCTCAACATAGCAAGTATAAGACCCCAGCTGCGTTGGAAGTGGGCTTGTCCCAGTTTATAAAGAGGATTACATAACACAGTTACCTGCATGACCAGGGACTGGGATGATGGGTCTGCAACCCCTTCTGATTCAGTGTCCCTAAACTGATCTCTTAAAATCTTCTCATGAAGTGATGCCATGTGCCATACACAGGTGACAGGGTGAAGCCTACATATATCAGAAAGGCATGATAAATTTGTTCATTAAGCTATCGAGAAACTGAATAGCTTCTACAAATGCTGTAGAATCACAGTTGGAAGACATTTTGGAAACAGAACCTGAACAATGGAGGAGAGGTGGCTTGGAGATGAGTTTGAGGAGAGTGCCCCCAAAAGAAAGTGACAGAATGAAAGATGCAACAGGGATGCCAGGGAAGACAGAAAGCCATAATGCCATAGCAAGTTCGGACTATCAGATTTACGGAGTGTTGTGGTATTGCTGAGAGGCTTCCAGCACCGAACAATATCTTACTGTGCAAGCTACTGTAGAAACATTCAGTTAACAGACACTCCCTGCCCTGAAGAGCTCAGAATTACAGGACCGACAAGATGTACAAGCAGATGAAGCAATGGAAGATGCAACAATCCCTGCCCACCGCACTTCTCTCAGGTCTTGGGCGAGGGTAAACAGAGGCTGCACATGAAGATGTTTTCACTTGAAAAGCATTTTTCTCCACCTTGAGAAGAATTTTGATCAATATTACTACTCACCACAAGCAAGTATCCAGCAAAAACAGTAAATCCCTCTGCATGAAGCTGTTTTGCCAAGGCATGTCCAAAAACCTTTATCACAGCCTGTTATTAGCCCCGCGTTCTCTTCAGCCTGTGTGTGGAAAGACAGCAGTACAGTATCATCAGATATTGCAATGCTGCAGGCACCACCAGCACCTACTGATACAGCACAGGAACAGCTTGCAGCCCTGCAGCCAGGGCCAGCCACTGTTTTGGAGGTACAATTCCACCTGTACCTGTCTGCACACTAACCTGACTGCAGTCTAAACCCAGCAGTTTCAATGGAGCTTCTGCTGGGTGAGCCAGTGCAAACAAGGTGACAAGATTCCAGTGTACAAACACAACCGGCTTCCAGCTACTGTGTGAACCCCCAAATTTATTCAGTTGCTGGTCTGTCTCAATTTGTGTTGCCTTGATACCCAAGCTAGAACAGTAAAACTCTCTTTCAATTATCAGCGGCCAAAGTAAAACGGATACATTTCAGAGAAAGTTAGTGATCTACCAGCCCATAGGCATTATAAGAAAGAGCAGCACGAAAACATCCAAATGGTAGTATGCCACCTGCTTGAGCTGTACAGCAGCTCTTTTAACTGCAGAGTGACTTTCTGCTCTCTATTCCCCACATACTCCTACTTCATGCAGTACTTTTTATACTGTATTTCAGCATACAGATTAGGGTTTCCTTCTGAAACACTGCAGTCTTAAGAGGAACAACTTAGCAAATCCTACAGTTCTCTCCTACATTCTTATTATCTTTTCAGTGATGAATAAATTAAGAGAGATTTGATACTCCATATGATATAACATAACAGGCTTGTGGTAGATCCAAAACAGGAATCCCAAATCTTGGAGAGAAGCCTACAGCAAAACGTTGCCCATTCACCCTCTTTCTTTGCTGAAAGCCATCTCTCCCCTGCTTTTCTCACCACAGCTGTGAAGCAATGAATTCCTAACACTGAACCCAACTAGCAGGCACTCAGCTGCAGTTCTGTACACTGCTCAAAACTGAAACAATATTCATGAGGCAATAATGTGATATAGATCTGGAGAATGCAATAAGGAAGTGAGGTCACTTCCATGTCTGTGGAGATATTTGCAACTAATATTCACTGTTACTGTAGTGACAGCAGCTGAACTATGAACATTTGTATTTTATAATACTTACTCTTGAATTGCACTGGCTTGTCCATGCACAGAAATGAGGCAATCA
Organism: Amazona ochrocephala; assembly: GCA_039720435.1. Classification (NCBI taxonomy): domain Eukaryota; kingdom Metazoa; phylum Chordata; class Aves; order Psittaciformes; family Psittacidae; genus Amazona; species Amazona ochrocephala. The sequence goes on along the minus strand of CM077884.1, from coordinate 34,737,688 downwards.
CCAGCACCCCCTGATTGAACTTGTTTTGCTGGCATGCACAGTAGTGAAGTGGCAATAAGGAATAACTGCAGGGTGATAGTGACAAAGCATTGCTGCACAAACTCAAGATGAGCCTAAGCACAGAACAATATGCAGATAAGCTACACCCAGTTCTATAACTCAGGCTGAAGTTATTGCTTTCAAAGGGAAGTCATGATCTGAAGCTGAAATGAGAACTGAGCAGAAGTCTATCCTGCATTTTTCACACAAACACCTACATTAACACTGATTTCTACATTCAGACAAAAAGCTCTCAGCTACAGGCTAGCTCTGCTAAAGCTCTGAAAGTAATTAAAGGAGAAACGTAAGTTATAATTAAATATAATGTGCTCAGTCTCAATTTAAAGTGCCACAGCTCCAAACGAGATGAGGATTAAGTACGAACCAGATCACAGAATTTGCCAAGAATTTCCCACAATAATTCAGCAAGTTAGCCCATGGAAAAGAAATTATTTGACTTTTCTCTCTGCCTCACCTCCATAGCCCCTTTGCCTTTAAATCCTGAAAACAAAAACCTTGCCAAAAGAACAGGGTTTGTGCAGGAAATAAGGACTTATAATCACTTCCGGAACCCAAGCTAAGCAGACAGAAAAGATACCCAGTCCTCATCATTAGCTCCTTCATTAGACAGCCTGACAAGGAAAGAGCTCAGCTGCAAGACATAAAAGCAAATGGCTGAGCTGTGTTATGTACAGAATTATGTAGAGCTAGTTTTAGCTCTCTGCAGCTGGTTTGCTTTCTGTTATTAAACCCCGTTAAACCCCTCCCCACCCCCTGCCAAAAAAAAACCCAAACAAAAACACAAACCCAACAAAACCCCCACAAAATGTTGACAGAAAGGGGGAGGTTTAAAAATCTTCTCAGCTGTCAGTGATAGGGGAAAAAAGTGAAGAGAAATTTACATCCTTCCCAGTATGGGAAGGTTCCTGTGGTTATTTGTTACTTACCCTAATTGCTGGTAATAAAACATGTGACTACAACAGCATGGCTCGTAACAGACTGAGGCCCCAGCAGTGCTAATAACTATGCAAAAACCCAAGGGAGGGACTAGACCTCACAGCTGCCCCATCTTTGTGCCATGCCTGGTGGACAGAGAGCTTGCAGGGTTAACAGCAGATAACAACTCCGTTCCTAGCCAAAAAGATCCTATTCCCAAACACCTCCAAACACAGAAAAGCTCAATCACCCTTATCTTTTGAAAGTCCCAAGCTAAGGCCTTATGGGCCTCATTCCTGGAGCTTGATAAGTCAGTTTGCAGCTTAGCTTGACACAGTGCCAAGACAGGCAGAGAGGACCAGTTATCACCCCTGTAGCAGGCATCACTGTGACCTTATCAGCATTTTGAGGAACTTCAGGTGCCTCACTCAAGTAACGGTCATATAGTGCTCTCAGGGAGCGCTGCTCAGGAGTGGCATTGCGTACGGTGCTGCCGGGCCACCTGGGGCCAGCTGAGAGTGCAGAACAACTTCTACTGGGGATGCTGCTGGGGTAATACTGACTGTGTCTTCCTCATGTGATACACAGCACTGTAATACACATTCCATGCAGTTCAAACGGTCCCAGAGAGGCAGCCTGATTTTAACCTGCAGCCATCTCAAATACACACACCTCATGAGCTTTTCCTACTGGGATATGACCACTTTCTTAAATAACAGAATTTATTTTACTCATGCGGGTGATCTATCAAAATAATACATATTTATTGCAAAAGAAGCAAAGTAAAGTGAAGCTATGTTTTCAGCCACAGTCTCTCCGGATAATGTGGGAACCCATCACGCTTGCCTAGACTTCATCTTTTTCTACTGCGTCACTTGTTTTCTGGATCCTGTTCCCTTTTATACCCTCCCCAGCCATCTGCTTGTTATCAAACAGATTAATGCAAAGATGAGAGCAGTTACACAGTAGACTTTGCTTGTTTTCTTTTTCCATAGTCAGGAAGTTGAGGGTTTGAATCCCAGGAAAAGCAACTGAAAATATTTACTAAAGGGAAGGTATTTTGTCAGGTGAGACAGTGATAGGGACCATGAGGAGCAGAGCAGAAGAGTGAAGTGGGAGTTTGCAAACAGGCCAAAGCTGTTATCTGGCCATGCCAGGACTGGCACAAAACCATGTCCACTTCCAAGTTCTTCCCAATGCCTGCAGAAAGCTTGTCTGGAGCATAAACAAGGGCTAAGTTAACTCCAATTGAGTGAAAAAAACCTGTGTGGTTTTGAAACATACAGAAGAGAGTGGTTATGCAACTCTGTTCCACTCACAGGGGTTTTTTCCTCCCTTAAGCTCATTTCCGTACTTAAAGCACTGGAACAAAACCCACGTCGCCGTCGTTTCGTGCCCCCCGTGGAGCACAGTGGGGTCACAGCCGCTGCCCGGGCTGTTCGCAGCTCTGCACTTCATTGCCCTTCGCCGTGTCCGTGTGGAGATTGCACGCGCGCAGGCGCGACGTCTCAACCCCGGCCCGTTAGGCTGCAGCCGGCGGTAGAGGCGAGCCTGGAGGCGCGGCGTCATTTTGGGCCCCGGGGCAGCCCCCGGCGGTCTCCCCCCAGCGAGACCCAGAAGGGGCCGAAGCCCCCTGGCTCTTCGCCGCGGTACTCACAGGCAGGGCGCGGCAGGACCTCCGCGGCAGGAGGAGAAGAAGGCGACGGGCCAGGAACCGCCTGCCAGCGGCATCGCGGCACCCGGCGCCAGCAGCACCATTGCGGCGCTCCGCAGTGGCCACAGCCTATCGCCGCCTCGTATTGCCGCCACCGCCCGCGCCCGCCCCGGCCCTTCCCCCGACCCGCCCCCTGCCGCTCCCCGGCAGCCGGGGCACCGGCCCAGCCTCATTCAAACAGCAGCAGCGCCCGGCAGGCCCGCCGGCTCCAGGTAACGTGTGGGTGGCTCGCTGCCGCCGCCGCCTCGGGGGCCTTCACGGGAAGGGGGCAGGCGGGCTAGGGGGATGTGGCAGCGGTAGCGACAAGCCGGCCCTGCCGGGTCGCTGATTTGCGAGCCGCCCGGGGATTGACCTTGCCCGCCCGCGGGGAGGTAGCGATGCTGGCGGGGGAGGCCGCGGAGGGAAGCGGGAGGCGCCAGCATCAGCCCCTGCGCGGCCTCCGCCTGCCGCTCGTCCCGCGCCGGTCACGCGTGGAAGGCCGCGCCCCGCCGCTGCCCGGGCGCGGGACCGACACGCGCTCGCGCTGCCATGGCGAGGCCGTGAGGCCGTCCCGGGCCGCGGGAGCCGCCGAGGCGTGGGGCAGGGCCGCGGTCGCTGCTTGGGAAAGGCCCGGCTCCGCGCCGCCTCCTTACAGCATTCCTCACGCAAAGTGTGGGAGTAGCCACCGAGCTCTCGAATTTGATCAACCCCCTCGGGTTTCTGAGGGGTGCCGGAGCCAGCGGGTCCTCCCGAGCACAGACCGCCCCGCCAAACTAGGGAGTACCCCACCGCAGCGCTTTCTGTGGCAGTTGCCCCGGTTTTCAGTCGAGGCCTGTTTCCCGCAGGCCCCGATGCTGCCGCAGCAACAGCCCAGCCCCGGCAGAGATGCAAATGAGACCTAACAATTAGACTCTGCTTCTCTGCTATGATAAAGGGGGCTGGGTGTTAGGCTGGGGAGACGGTTTTGTGTGTGTGTGTGTTGGATCGGATTTATCCAGGATGGATGTGATTGGAACTCGATTTCTGGACTTAACTCTCCTTCTTAAGCATTTTTTTGCCCCATAATGCACAGTGATTCCCTGTGCATAGTCCAGCATCACCTGCTACTTAATTAGAAAGAAGTGTATTTTCAACTGCATGGTTGTACTAGCTGTAAAGCCCAAGGATTGCTTTCGGAATGTGTAGCAGCATCCATGACTTGAAGTTATATTTCAGTTTAGCACCAGCTCATATAGCTCACTTGCAATAATCTATTCCATGAAGGTACTTTAACTTTTAGCTGTTTCAGAGAATACAGTTAAAGATGTGCTAAAGAAGGAGAAACTTAGATTTTCTTTAGATGTCTCCCTGCTCATTACTTTACTTATAATCTTTTGCCTTACTTAAAATCATCTTGAAGTGGCTGAAGGTTGAGCTGTTTATCTCACTGTGAGGGACTGCAAGGGGGAAATATGAGTTCCTTTGGGCTTTATTTTCATGTTGAAATACATGGAGTCAGCATGACTTACAAAATAATTGAGCAACAGGTGCTACCTTGTATTGCAGAGCGAAGGAAGAACAGTCTTGCAGTTGGTAGAGTGTGCTAATTGAAAGCATGTTGGCTACTAAGCTGTCCCGGCCTCTCCTGAACTTCTCTGTGAAAGCGCTGAATTTCAAGGACCCAGGGAATGGCCTCAGGTAAGTAACTAGGTGGAGGAGAAGAAGGAAGAGTGAGATCTTGAGTAAAGCATATATAAAGGGCTCATTTAATTTCAGTGGGACAGCTTATTTACAGAATCACAAGATGGTTGAGGTTGGAAGGCTCCTCTGGAGGTCATCTAGTCCAGCCCCCCTGCTCAATCAGGACCTCCTAGAACTGATTGCCCAGACTGGAGCACCTCCCATATGAAGATAGGCTGAGAAAATTGGGGCTGTTCAGCCTGGAGAAGAGAAGGCTGCGTGGAGACCTCATAGCAGCCTTCCAATACCTGAAGGGGGCCTATAGGGATGCTGGGGAGGGACTCTTCATTAGGGACTGTGGTGAGAGGACAAGGGGTAATGGGTTTAAACTTAAACAGGGGAAGTTTAGATTGGATATGAGGAAGAAATTCTTTACTGTAAGGGTGGTGAGGCCCTGGAATGGGTTGCCCGGGGAAGTTGTGAATGCTTCATCTCTGGCGGCGTTCAAGGTGGGGTTGGACATAGCCTTGGATGGCATGGTTTAGTGGGAGGTGTCCCTGCCCATGGCAGGGGGGTTGGAACTAGATGATCTTGAGGTCCTTTCCAACCCTAACTATTCTATGATTCTAGGATTCTATGACTATGTCCAGGTGGCTTTTAAGTATCTCCTAGGATGGAAACTCCACAACCTGACTGGGCAACCCATGCCAGTGCTCAGTCATTGAGCTGAGTAACCAGATGGACTCTGTTTGCAAGGAAGGGTTGGCAACATGTTGTTTGGGTTTTTTTACACTTGGACAATCATCTGCAGTCAAAAGGGGATTGAGCAGAGCATTAATTCAGTGTCAAGCAAGGATTTATTTCTGAATACCAGCAAGTAGGCTTTGCTGCAGAGCAAGAAACTCACGTATTTCTGTGACTTCATCAAAGGGGCACATGAAATGAAAGAGAAAGTTGAGGGGAGGGGTTTAGTGAGGAACACAGGTGGCCTGAGTAATGAAGCTGTTTTTTTCTGAACATGGACAGAAAATTGCCTAATTCTAATTCCTAGCTCTGAAAAAAATACCTTTTATATTGATATATGATGAGAATCCTACTAGTCCAAATTCAGAGCAAGTTGAGTGCTTTCACTGGCTTAAGGCAGGGTTCCCAAAGAATAGTGTTTACCACTAATTGTACATAAGCTGGTTAAAAATGGCTCATGGCCTGCTGAGCAAGAGCTGCCACCTCCAGTGTTTTTCTACTGCTGTTGATAGTGGTGTCCAGCACCATCACTGTCAAGGACGGCTCCCATAACAGGGAGCTGTAGAGAACAAACGCAGCTAAGCTATTAGAGATGTCCTGTGCAAACAGACATAGGCCTTATATCTCCTATTTACTACACACACATACCCCAAAGCTGCACCAGCAGGAATTTGCTATGGCCTTAAAAATACAAATAAATGCTTTATTAACTTGAAAAAAGAATTTTCAGCATATTCTTCTGTTTTGCTTACTGTGTATTTGTGCTCCGTGTGTCTTGTACTCAGGGCAAAAAAGTGTTGCATTTTTTGGAGTACCCACAAGCTGCTAAACCTGAAATGGAAATCTGTTCATCTGGAAGGCAGTGTTGTCATTATACTAGTATTTTAATACCTAGAGGTAGCATTTATATACTTGACTCTTCAAGCCGAGGTCTGCCTTTTTTGGTGTAAGTGAAAAAAAGTGATCCATGGTTACAGGCACAGATTCAATTCGAGGACCATCTGTGCACTTTAGAAGTCTCAGTTCTGGTCTCTAGAATGCAGTCATGGAGAATGACAAAAATGGCTCATGGTACATTAGTGTACTGTGAGGGGACTAGCACTGTATAGGCTTCGTAGCTATTTCCTCTGGTGGCATTCCTGCTGATCAGCAGCCGGCATCTATTCGATGCCCTCCACTTCAGGTCAAGGTAGGCAGAATGTCAAGTAGCTATTCTCTACAGGTTATTATGAATACAGTGCAGCAAATCCATGCTCTGCAGTGAAATAACAGGACCAGACATGACATTGAAAAGTAAAAATCAAGTTCATGCAACTAAAAGAAATGTTATCAACATTTCTGGACACTTTAAGATACACAGAGAAGCCTATTTGTGAGATAAAAGTTCCAGGTCAGGTTTGCAGGTCAGTAATATTAACACAGACTTTGCTTGGGGGCTGACCTTTGCAGTGATAAATTGGCTGTAGCTATTTCAAGAGCTGATTGGGTTTGTGACACTCAAAGGTAGAAAAGCAGCTAAACTGTTGCAGGAAGGTGAGTGAACACTGTTGCCTGAATATAAATCAGCTCCTTTTTCATCTGGCTCAAAACTTCTACCCAAGCAGACCCTTTTTCTAGCCTTGTTTTTCCAAGCTGGATTTCCATCTGGCTCAAAGCTTCTGCCCAAGCAGACCCCTTTTCTAGCCTTGTTTTTCCAAGGTGTAGCTGAGAGGCCAGTGTCTGCAAGTTGCTGTTCAGTGTAGCACAGGTCACTCTGGGGGTGCCTGTGATGTCTGAGCAGGAGATAATGGCGAATAATGATGCAGATTCACTTACAAGACAGAAGAGCAGCCTGGAAGATAAGCTCTGCTGAAAGACAGATGTTGTTAGGGTAGATGAAGTACAGCAAATCTAGGGGAAGGCTGGAAGTCTCTGTGGGGGCAGTGTCAGTGCCCAAAGCAAAAATGAAAAAGCAGATACAGTTCAGAGAGGATGCTGGCAAGGACAGAGGCTAGGGTCATTCTGGTATGTTGTCTAGGCCAAGTTTTGATGCATGATGGCAAGACCTAAGACAGCATGATGCTGCTGGTAGCATAGCTTTTCTAAGTAGAGTTTTACTCCATGGAAGGCATTGTTGCTTTGCTTGGTCTGCCTTTGTGAACATAGAATCATAGAATAGTTAGGGTTGGAAAGGACCTTAAGATCATCTAATTCCAACCCCCCTGCCACGGGCAGGGACACCTCACACTAAACCATGCCACCCAAGGCTATGTCCAACCTGGCCTTGAATACCTCCAGCGATGGAGCATTCACAACTTCCCTGGGCAACCTATTCCAGTGCCTCACCACCCTCACAGTAAAGAACTTCTTCCTTATATCCAATCTAAACTTCCCCTTTTTAAGTTTGAACCCATTACCCCTTGTCCTCTCACTACAGTCCCTAATGAAGAGTCCCTCCCCAGCATCCCTATAGGCCCCCTTCAGGTATTGGAAGGCTGCTATGAGGTCTCCACGCAGCCTTCTCTTCTCCAGGCTGAACAGCCCCAATTTTCTCATCCTGTCTTCATATGGGAGGTGCTCCAGTCCCCTGATCATCCTTGTGGCCCTCCTCTGCACTTGTTCCAACAGTTCCATGTCCTTATTATGTTGAGGACACTAGAACCTCACACAGTTCTCCAAGTGAGGTCACATGAGAGCAGAGTACAGGGGCAGGATCACCTCCTTTGACCTGCTGGTCACGCTCCTTTTGATGCAGCCCAGGATACGGTTGACTTTCTGGGCTGCAAGCACACACTGCCAGGTCATGTTCATTTTCTCATCAACCAACACCCCCAAGTCCTTCTCCGCAGGGCTGCTCTGAATCTCTTCTCTGCCCAACCTGTAGCTGTGCCTGAGATTGCTCTGATCTAGGTGTAGGACCTTGCACTTGTCATGGTTAAACTTCATCAGGTTGGCATCAGCCCACCTCACAAGCTTGTCAAGGTCCCTCTGGGTGGCATTCCTTCCCTCCAACATACCAACCGAACCATACAGCTTGGTGTGACCAGCAAACTTGCTGAGGGCACACTCAATCCCACTGTCCATATCACTGACAAAGATGCTGAACAAGACCATTCCTAACACAAATTCCTCAGGGACACCACTCGTTACTGATCTCCAGCTGACCATGGTTTATCTTCCTGTGAGTTGGACATACTATGTGGAGGAGCTTCAGACCTGTATGGCAGGTATTACTAAAAGAGGTGGTGTCTCAGCTTAAGCAGTTGCAAAGAGGGGATATAAAATCTAACGGTATCTAATGGGTAGAAGCTTTAGAGGAAGAAGTGTCATCTAAGATGACAGGAGAGTAGAGCTGTGTGTAGAAGCAGGAAGATAGATCCAAGCAACTTCAGCCTTGGGGTAAGTATTGGAGTCAGTGCTGTGGCATAATACTTTCATCAGACAACAACTTCCTCTGCCCCAGCTTTGTGCAGCTCTTAAGTGAGAGTGTTGTTGCTGTTGGAAATGAAAACACTGTACTGCCCATTTTGTGGTGGAAGCAGCGATGTGCCTCCAGACCAGGAGCTATTTTAGAACTCTTGGTGATATCCAGACATCTTCTGCGGCTGGAAATAACATCAAGCTCTTTCAAGAAACAAATGTTTCATACAGTAGAAAACACATAGATTCAGACTAAGGAGAACTGTAGGCTGGATTCTGTCTTCTCAAATGACAGTCTACATCATGTATAAAGACAATACTACATTCCTTTTCACGTGTAAGCTGCAGCACGAGGGCGCAGACAAGATATTCTGTTCCTGATTGTTCTGTTCTTTTTGTTTGTTTTACCAACAGACCCGTGCAAAGGTTTTGCTTCCCTCTCTTGTCCCCATGTGGCAGCCGCTCTTACGCAAATGAAGTTGATCAGGTGAGTGTGATTGTGTTTTCCAGGAACTAGTTCTGTTGAGCTGGGATTTTAAAATCCCTGAAGCCTGGTGACCAGATTCTTCTTTCTGATTTGCCAGAAAGACTCTGAGCTGGACCTCTCCAACATACTCCACATTCTTTCCTAGCAGAGAGCTTCCATTGACGTAGCATGGTGCTAGGGATGGAAATAATCAGACTACTTGGTTTCTTCTATTTTTGGAACTCAGTCAGCAAATGAAATCTTCCACCTTAGAGTGAAGGGAATTTGCATAGCAACTTCCTAATACTGTGCTCTTTCTGGAGTATGGTTGTGTAAAGAGATGTAAATAAATCAGTGTGTCCTCACCTTTTGATATGGAGAGTGGCCATCTTCCTTAACAGGTCTCTCCTGGAAGGTGCTAGTTTGCCAGGAACAGTGCCAGGCAATAGGAAGGGGGATGTTTTGGCTGCTTACCTGAGTCACAGAACTCAGCACTGTAGCAGTGCTAGAACATGCACATCTTGCTTTGTAATCCCTGGACAGCCTCAGAGGAATTTATATATGGCCCTTTCATTACTTCTGGGCTTCCAGTGTGACCCTGATGAATCCCTGTGTATGCTGGGGAAAGCCAAATTGCTAGTTTGTTAAGAGATGAATTGGAATGATTGAGTGTAATTATTACCTAATCCTACCTACAGCAGCACCTTGCTGCATGTGCAGTTGTTGCTGCTGGAATGTCCAATAAGCCATGCAATCTTTAACACATCATTTAATTGCTGGCTCTCTTTGGATTAGAAGTAGGAGTTTGGTTAAAGAGGGAGATATACTTTTGTTTTAAATTTTAATTGGAAAAATAAGATGACCAGAAAACAAACAAAAAGACTGATAAGCAACCGGTTTTAATTTCGGATATTAAACCCACTTGATTCTGCTTAGCTTCTAAAACGCAGCACTAGAGGGTTTACAGGCTAGAGAGAGAAAAATGAATGAGCAATCAGTAACGTTAGTCCATATCCTTTCTTCAGCTAAGCTATCTTCCCCATGCCCTACGGGCTGCATGGCACAGAAGAGTGGGCTCTTGCCTGCTTTGAACATATAGGAGCAGTTCCTACTGAAGGAAAACGTGTCTTGGAAACTGTCTGGTATATTTTCACATTTCAAGGTGCATGTGAGCTGCCAGAGAATGGTTGCTTGGTTTCTGCCTTGGGACTCTGTTGCCACAGGTGCCTGTCATGGTTTAAGCCCAGCCAGTAACTCAGAACCATGCAGCCGCTTGCTCATTCCTTCCCTTCTTCCCCACCCCGCTCCTGGAGGAATGGGGAGGAGAATCAAAAGAATGTGACTCCCACGGGTTGAGAAAAGAACAGTCCAGTAACTAAGGTATAATACAAAATCACTACTATTACCACCAATAATAATAATGACAAGGAAAATAACAAGGGGTGAGAATATAAAACTGAGAGGGGAAAAAGAAAAGAAAATAATAAACACAAGTGATGAACAGTACAATTGCTCACCACATGCCAACCAGTACCCAGCCCAGTCCAACCAGCGATCTGGGCTTTCTAGGTAACTGCCCCCAGTTTATATACTGGAGATGACGTGCTGTGGGATGGAATACCCCTTTGGCTAGTTTGGGTCAGGTGTCCTGTTTCTGCTTCCTCCGGGCTCCCGGTGCCCTTCCTCACTGGCAGAGCATGAGACTGAAAAGGCCTTGATCAGAGTAAACATTACATCGCAACAACTAAAACCATCGTTGTGTTATAAGCGTTGTTCTCAGGCTAAAGTCGAAAACACAGCACTGTATTAGCTACTCAGAAGGAGAAAACAGGTGCTACAGCTGAACCCAGGACAGTGCCAATGTCCTGTTTGTGTTGGGAGGACAGTGATCCTGCCTCACTGAGGTGAACTCCGTATGAAACCTTCGTTTCTTGTCTTCAGGAGACACTGGGTGGCAGTATTGGCAATGAGTGTAGAGAACGTCCCTGGGACAGACTGGTCCTGGCCGAGGACATGGTTTTTGTTCAGTGTACTACAAATCGCTGATTTCAAATACTGAATTCCAGTGCATTTTGTTCTGTTTTGTTTTGCAGATTGGCAGCAGAGCTGTGCTTATAACAGGTTGTGACTCAGGTTTTGGATTTGCCTTGGCCAAGCACCTGCATACCAAAGGCTTCATTATTTATGCTGGGTGCCTGCAAAAGGTAGGGAACGCAAAAACTGTATTCTTCACCTGTGGCATATGAGCAGACATGTAGCAAATCCAGTCTTCCCTCTCCACTCTACACAGCTTTCTCCCTAGGAGAAGGAGGGCGGTTGATAGCCCAAAGGGAAAGACATGGGTGCTTGAATTTCATAGAGCATAACCTGGTCTGGACCAGAACCAGGGCAGAACATGGGAATATTCTTATTTGAATCACAACACTGTGGTCTGTTCCATATCTGATGGACTGGAGCCCTGAATGTAATTTTATAGGCTTATCCATAAGCAAATTTTGGGATCAGGTTAAGTCTGGACCATTGGCCCTGCTCTCAAACTACACATATTTGTGCAGGGTTTATCTTTAATTGTGATGTACACCAAGCCACCAGTGATTCTGTGGCATATGGTATGCTCATATTTTTCTATATTCATGAGTAAAGGCTGTACCTCAGTGTCTTCAGGGTCTTCTGAAATCACTGTGAAAGCAAAAAGAGTTCCACTAGTGCAAAAGAGCAGAATCAGCCCACAAACAGCTTAGTGGTGCAATCTTGACACACTTTCCAGGAGCGCTCTGTACAGCGGTCAGAGATGCCGGCTTGTGAAGAATAGGAGAGAGCTTTAGCCTCTCCCTATGAAGTGCTGCACTTTTTTAGCTGCATGGCCATTTCCCAACAGAAACAAACTTACTCCTTGGGATATCCTGGGGTGGGTCAGTTATTATGATCCTAATCTTTTAGCTTACTCATCACTATAAGTGACATGGTTTAGTGTGAGGTGTCCCGGCCCATGGCAGGGGGCTGGAACTTGATGATCTTAAGGTCCTTTCCAACCCTAACTATTCTATGATTCTATTCTCATAAATGTATCTTGGATAGTTATATCATTCAAAGAGAATTTGCCCAGTGTTTTTCTATGTTATCCATACTCTTTCTACTGTTATTTTTTCCATTATTACTAAGTTTTGCTTAAATTACTAGTTTCTTTCTGCTGCCTTTTTTTCAAGAGAAGATCGTGTTTTCATAGCTCTGTTCTTGTGTTGTCTCAGCTTTGGGTCAGGGGTTATTTGTTAACCTGGGCTCCCTCTACAGGCTTCACAGCAGAACAAGACATGTCTTACAAACTGCTGCTTTTCAAAAGGCGTCAAGAGAGAGGGTGGACGAGTACTTTTTGGGCAGGTGTTTCTACTCAGCTTTTGTAACTGCGGATCAACATTAGAAAATACAAGAATTTTGCGGACTTAAACCCCATTGTTTGAAAAATGGCCTGCCTCTATGTTGGCAGGATTCAAAACTTTGAGAACTGCAAAGTTACTTCTGGGTTTCACCTCCTCTGTCTGAGCTTCCAGAGAGACCTAATTCTCAGGGAGCATGCCTGTAACTGTCATGAAACTTCCCTTCCATTTTGGTGTCTTCAGTACTCATTCCACTGAATGCATGTTAGTGGAAAGTCTGTGTCTCTGACAGTTTTAGCATAAGCTGACATGCAGCAGCATGCCAGAACTCTTTTAGGCTTTGATCAACATTTATTTCATTGCCAAAAATCAGCAAAAGGCTTTACTGTATCACTGTATAATTAAATATTTATTCTTTAGCTGGACTGTCGTCCCATGTTCCAGAATTTGTGTGACTATGGCCAGACTGGAAAGAGAAGTTGTCATCAGGAAAACACTGTAAAATGCCAAAGCTTCTTTAGTTAACCGATTGGCCTCCTGTGTGCCTTCATGGCATATACTTTATGTAGAACTGCTCTGTAGAACTAAAACAGCTCCAGGAGACTGAGCTGATTTCTCATTGTGCCACAGGTTTCACTAACAAAACCATAAGCAGAATTCTGATCAGTATAATTATTGCTGGTGCTGATTTTAGGGCAGAAAAAGCCTGGTGTGTTTTTAGATGCTAGATTGAAGTGGAGGTAGAAATAAGAAGCATCATCTTTTGCTTGGGTGTATTTGACTTAGCCCTGACAGAGAGGAAATGGCTATGAAACTTCAGTGTTATTTTCACAGGACTGTTTGTCACAGCACACCTGCACATCAGAGACATATTGCAGCTTGGAGAGCCATCATGTCCTCAGGTTATGCACTGTTCTTGGAAACATCACATCCTTATTGAAGATTAAAAGTGTATGCAGTGCTGACTTTTTATCAGGAAGGGTTTCCTAGAGAGCCAGATACCGAGCATCTGACTATTTTTACTGAAGGAAACCTGAGGGAGGTGTTTAGAGCCATGACTGAGGGGAGCCTGAGGACGGATCTGTGCTAACAGTATGCTATTTCACACACAGTTTCTTCCTAACATTTTCACCGTCAAATAAATTCATGTGAGAGTTGCGTTGGTACTTCATTGCCAAAAGACAGTGGTAGACTGGATCCAATGAATGATCATGCTGCAGCTGTCTTATTTTTTCCTCTTTGGTCAATAGCTGGAGGAGCCAGCTGACACAAGATGAAGAAGGTATTTTTCCATCAGTATCTGTTACCAGTGGACATATGTGATGTTTGTCATGGCTGTCAGGAGTGTGATGGAATCCCTGTTTGCTTTGCTTTGTGTGCTCGGGCCTGCTGTGGCTTACAGGAGTATGAGAAGGCAGAGGTTATCTGAGCAAGCCAGCATGCAGACACCAAGAGTGCTCAGAGACACAGGGTGTTACATACCACTTCAAGGACACATTGATAAAGATACAAACTGAAGCCCATGGACCCCAGAAGGTGACCATGCTAAGAGGAAGATGAGGCAGCAATGTGGGGTTTTTTTCAGTATGCAAGAGCTGGGTCCTCTTGCCATGGGGACACCAGGCCCTGGGGCTGACAGCAGAGATGTGCTGGTGTTTTGGTATAGCATGAGAAGGTCCTTCCACTGCTGGGTATGGGCCTAGGGTTGTGGGACAGGCTGCATCCCGTGCCAGGACAGCATGACACAATCACAGGGTGCCTGCCTTAAACACCACCCATCTGCCCTTTCTGGAGAGCCAAGGGAATGGCCCTATGAGTCTGGGTTAATGCCCAAAGTCCAACTTTCGTCCAGGATCCCAGCTGCAAGGGTCCCTGTCCAAGCACCTAGCTGCTTGGTGGAAGTGAGATGCTCCCTTAAAGGAAGAAGAGGATGTTGTGAAGGGCCCAGTAGAGCTTACAAGGCCTCTGAGGCTGCTGTGTTGCCGTGGCCCAGGGATTCTGTGGCATTTTTGTAGATCAGGGAAATAAGCATGTTGGCCTTATTGTTCGTCCTCTTCCCTTTAGTTATATCTGCTGTTTTCAAGGGACTTGCATGCTTGTATTTGCTGATTCCCTACTGGCATTCCCACATGTGCCACTTGTGTGTTTTTTAATGCTTTGCCATACACACTGGCTTTGGCACCTCAGTGCTGTTGAGTGAGCAGCAAACTTAGCACAAAACAGTTTTCAGTCTCTGTAGAAACAAACACTACTAAGCTGTGCATGGGACTTTTAACTGCTCCATTGTGTATGCAGTGCGCTTCTGTGTGAAGAGAGTGCAGTAGATGCCTTCTCTTAAGGACAAATACTAACCAGTATTAACAGTCCGCAATGGAGTAAGGAAGGGTGGAGAATAGGGCAGAGGGGACATCAGGTACTTAAGTTAGTGAACTGTGTGAGCACAATGGATAAGCCCAGGAATGAGAGGAGCCAGGAGAAGGTTTTTTGGAAGACAGGTGGCACAGTGACAGGGGGACATATGGCCATCCTTGTGTGATATCTGAAGTGTGGTGTCTGAAGGGAGCTCTCGCTTGAGGCAGAAAATAGGCAGCCTGGGTTCAGACTGCAGAGATGAGCACCACTTCATTGTCAGCTGACTGCTGGCAGTCTCTGATGGGGAGTGCCTGTGGCTTGAGGTGTTTAGAATGATCTAATGTCATCCAGCAGGCAGAAAACAGCCCTTCTACAAAGAACTGGCTTGTTCCAGGTCAGAGGGAAAAAAGCTATCTATCCAAAAAAGCCTCATCTGTCTGGAGTGAAGAGCACTCCAGTGCTTGCCTGCTGATGCTGACGCAGTGAGTGGGGCTACCTGGAGAGTTGAGTGGTGGGGGAAGAGCTTAGCAGCCGTTAGATGATCCTGTGGGACATGCTCCATGTCTAGCCTATTAATGAGGTGTAAAAGACTTCTAGTGAGGGGTGATACTGAGGGGACATAAGGAGTTTCTTACAGCAAAGATAGGGTTGTTCCAAAAAAGTGATTATTTTCAGACCTGAACCTCATCATCCTCTAAAAAAGTAACCTGGAGTGGCCAGCACAGTCCAGTAGTTTACAACCATGAGAATGATTCAGGGATAGTCTCAAGCTCATAGTAATAACCTGTGTTTCTGTCTTGGAAGCACCATAGCCACACTTGGCTGCTGTGAAGGGACTAGCTCTGGGTGCAGTAGCCTTGTTGCTGGTGGTGTGTGGCCCATGTGAAAGGTATCCCAGGGGTTGGTTGCAGTTAATTGGCTGGGTTGTAAGTGGATATGTGTATACTGAAGGAATCTGTTGTTCTGAGCTGAGAAAAGAAGAATGGAGATGGAAAAACGGAGTGAGAAAAAGCTCATGGTGGGAGGCAGAGAAGAGAGCAAGATGCTGAAAAGGACACCAGGGGGAACATGCAAGCCAAAGTGAGAACTGCACCATGTTCCCATCACTGCAGCAGGGGGGCATAGCTTGATCTCAGGAGCTTGTACTGGGCAGGACTTGCCTAGCTGTGGCACATCCAGCCCTGGCTTCTTTCTTGGTGGTCAAAACAGTTTGTACCAGCTGATTCGGTGGCAGGGCTCCTGGTCAGATGGAGAATTGGAGGAATGGTGTTCTGCAGGAGCAGCCCTGTCCATCCCCTTCCTCTTAGAGCTGCAGGACTTCTGATTTTTCTGTGACTGCCTTGTGCACTGTCTTGCTTGATCTGATGGTTGCTATGCATATGATTTTCTACACAAGTTCTTTGGCCATATTCAAGCCAGCACTTTCTTCCCCTCTAGGACAAGGGAGAAGGTGGGTCCAAGGAACTGGATGGTATGAACAGTGATCGAATGAGAACTGTCCAGCTCAATGTCTGTGACAGCAAAGAAGTAGACCGAGCAGTGGAGCATGTGAATAGCAGCCTGGAGGACCCAGAGAAAGGTAGGTGCCTGCAATGGCTGTAAGGTCACATAGGTGGCAGAGCTCCCTTAGCTGGGCTCTGAGAGCATTTTCAGGGTATGTTTAAAAAGCTGAGCATATGGTTGAAGGGCACAAAACTGAGGAGCAGCAGTGCAGAGCAAATGGCCTGTTCAAGTGTTGTGCCATGACACTTAAAGAAGAAGTGGGAAGAAAGCAGCTTCCCACTTAAGACAGCATCTAGAAAGAAAACTTTTTTTCTCCACTAGCTCCTATAGGGACACTGGTAGAAATCAGGGTGGCGGTTAAGGCCCTGGGATTAGTGCTCTGTTCCTGTGACGTGAAGTTTATTATGACTCCATTTATGTTGTAAAATATGACCAGTGCCCAAAGCTTGGGGATTAGCAATGGAAATTTCTCCCCAAATGCAGAAAAGGAAAAGGAAATGGAGAGGTTTTCCAAAAGATTTCCCTTTTCATGAAACCAGCTGAGTATCAATGCTATTGCAGATCCTATCATACATTACAGATTTCAGAGTTCAGAGGGTATCTGTAACTAACTGACTTTCTTAGCCTGCCTACCTCATTGTGCTGAAGTGATGACAGCAGATGCTGCTCTGGTACAGTGAAAATCCCAGTTCCTGAAACCTTTTCACCCTTTGGTAAACTGGACTTTTTCCCCCTAAAGAACATCCACGATTGAACATACAAAGATTGTTTAAAAGCAGAGCAACCAGTAATGTTTTATTTGGGATTTTGCATAAACCTATTTCTTTCACTTTTCTTTAAATATTATTTTCACATATTGATCTTCTATATGAATTGAGTTTTCTAGCCCTGTGTTCTCAAGCATAGGCCAGAATGAAGTTGCCTTTTCTGGGCTGCTTCTGAGAACACAGATCTCAACACAGTCAACAGATAACAGTGAGTTTTTCGGAACAGCAGGGAGAAGCCATCCCAGACTTTGCCCAGTCTGTTTCCTGTGCAATTAGAATGTTGTATGAATTGCGTTCATTTTATTCCAATTTCCTTTTTAATCTTCTTTTCATTGCCAAATGAGTCGGTAGTTTCAGTTGTTGCCAATTTGGTTGCAGCAGAGTAAAAGGAAGAGGCTATTGTGTGTGTGCATCTACTCCCCTTTCCCAGCATTGCAGACATCCCAGTTCTTATGGTGACACAAGAGATTTTACTTTGAAAGAATTGCTGTTTTGTTTCTTACAAGGTCTTGTGTATTCTTATTATTCGCATCTAGAGACTATACTTTGCTGCTTTTAAAAATTCACAGTGGGTAAAAAGAGAATACAGTGAGAACAGCTTAGACAAGGATGTTCTCCATTTGCTGGCTCAGAACTTCCCTTTAAAGGAGTCTTATTCACAGCACTTTGTGGCTGCAGTGTTGGGCAGTGCAGGCAGATCCTAATTGTGGTTACATTTGCTCAGGAGACTGAAGTTTGCTCTGGACTCTCTTCTGTCTGGCTTCCATCATTGTAAGTTGTAATGAAAAGCTCTCTTGTGTGGCCCAGTAATCTATTAGAAAGGCCTTTTCCAAGCTTCTCTCATTAGTCTCAGAGAGGGAAAGCTTTCTGCTTGATTTTATCTTCTAGGGCTCTGGGGACTGGTTAACAATGCTGGGATCTCCACATTTGGGGAAGTTGAGTTCACCAGCATGGACACCTACATGGAGGTAGCTGAAGTGAACCTGTGGGGGACTGTGCGAACCACCAAGGCTTTCCTCCCGCTCATCCGGAGGTCAAAGGGTGAGTGATCTCCTCCTGACCTGGAGCAAGTCCCTCATCCTGCCCCATGTCTTACTGTGTTAGTGGCCAAAAGATTCTCTCTGCATAATGGCCACCTTCATACTTTTACACCAGAATGTGACCCACAGCATACTCACATGACAGACTACCTAACTGCTCTGAGGTACACTGCAAGGCAGCAGTCCTGAAAAACAGCTCACCCTAAATTCCAGTGCCAGGTGCAATAATCCGCCCTATACAAAAACCATCTGTGCCAGTGCTGGCAGGGTGAACAGCAGCAGTGCCCTATGGCATGCTTCTTGCAGGGAACTTGTCAGCTGTAAGCTATGTTACTTTGGGAGCTTGTAATGTATGGGGGTGGGGGGGTGTTTGTACAGGAAAGGAATGTAGACCTGGAGTTTGCATGGGTCTTGGCATAAAGGGGCAAAAACTGTCCTCTACTGAGCCCAACTACCTGACTAAATGAGAATATTTTTTACTCTCAGAGCATTGCACAGACATGAACAATGTTGTTCTGTTTTGCAGGCCTGGGCTATAGTGGCCCAGGTAGCACTTCTTCCACCATGGAAGGGTATTTTCTTCTGTGGTCAAAGTTTCTCTTTCTAACACAACTCAGCAATGAGCAGATTGAAGGTGCAGAGAACTGCAACTTCTGATTAGAATGCAGCATCCACAGTGTTCTACCAGCATTCTCCCCAGCCAAAATGGATGGCTTCTGGAGAGGAGAAAGGCCCCAGCTCTGTGTCTGGAGCTATAATCCAGCTGTTACCCAGAAAGGGTGCAGTGGATTTAGACTACCAGTTTGTGGTGCAGGAGCAATCCGTTCCCTTTTAAGAGGCAGACATTATAAGCCATCATTGGGCTCCTGGATTTTGTGCCTTTGACTTGCAAATAAACAAGCTTAGCCTTGGTACCAGAGGCTTTCTTTGCCTTTTGTCTGGGCTCAGCCCTGATTGCTGCTGAGCAATCCTGTTTCTCACTATGCAGGCTCTGTCCAGCCTCTTCTGTGCTCCCCATAGCACTGAGCTTTGTCTGTCACCATGTTCCTGTTCCCTCAGGTATAATGAGCCAGAGCACACAAGCAGTAGACTTAATCTCCTCCCTGAAAGGTGTTGCATAGAACAGCAGTGCTCCGATAGAGAAAGAGCAGGTTTGCCAGGCAGACATTACGAATGTGTAGTGGGTGGGTGGATGCTTGTGCAGGAATGTGTTGGGTGGTGTGTTGTGTATCTGCTCTGGATGAGGTACCACAGCTGAGCTGTGCTTTGCCTAGGTCGTGTGGTGAACATCAGTAGCATGATGGGCCGCATGGGCAGTCCTGCCCGCTCACCGTACTGCATCACCAAGTTTGGCGTGGAAGCCTTCTCCGACTGCCTGCGGTATGAAATGCAGCCCCAGGGGGTGATGGTCAGCATTGTGGAGCCTGGCAACTTCATTGCTGCCACCAACCTGTACAGCCCCGAGCGCATCAAAGCCATTGCAGACAAAATGTGGGACGAGCTCCCTGAGATAGTGCGCAAAGACTATGGCAGGAAGTACTTCGACGAGCAGGTCAGCAAGATGGAGACGTACGTCAACAGCGGCTCCACAGACACCTCGCCAGTCATCGAGAGTGTGACCCACGCTCTCACCTCCACCACCCCCTACACCCGCTACCACCCCATGGATTACTACTGGTGGCTGCGCATGCAGATCATGACACACATGCCTGCTGCCATTTCCGACCGGCTCTATGTCTACTGAGGCTACCCAGGTGGGAAATTCATTGCAAAGAGAGCATTGTACACACTTCCCATTCATCCTTTTAAAGTTTTTCTAACCTCATTTCAGAGTACTGTATTTTAGCTCTAAAGGGTTCATTTAAACATCTGACATAACCTAAAGGGCAATAATTTGCAAGGGATGCTTCATAGGCAGGAATGCATTATGTTTGTGCAGGGACATTGATTCTTTGCTATTTATTTCATGTAATCCTTTTTTTTAATGCACCTCAAATTCCAAGTTATAATCATTATTTAAACTGCAATTGCTTTGAAACATTTTCAGAATAATTTTTGCTGATGGCCAAACACAATTTTCACAATTCCTGCCTAGGATGCAGCCTTCACACCATAAAACAGTGATTTGCCCTCCATGCTGTAATGGCAAATCACTGCCTCCTGATGACAAAGAGTGTCCAACAGACTTTTCCAGGTCACAGTAGCCCAAGGAAGAGCAGAGACTTCTTTAATTTGGGATCAGAACTCAAAGTGTTGGAGGTGCTAAAACTGAGTAACTGACCCTGTGCATTTCTCTCTTAGAATTATACTGAAACCTTAGAGAAAAGGAATTGGTCTGCTTTTCTTACATGCATCCAGGGACTCAATCCTGCAGACCTTTCACACTCCCAGTTTCTTACTCACATGAGCATTCCCCTGAGTGTGAGCAGCTTTACGCACAGGACTGCAGGCGTCAGGATTGATCTGCAGTAACACTTCTCACACAGTCATTGTGCATCAACTCCAGACTTAGTTTGGAGAAGAGTTTCACTCAGCTCCTGTAATTTATGAGGGTCACCGCTGAGCAGAGGGAAGCAGCGAGGGTTATAGCCACATCAGCCATGCCATTCTTACCGGGGACCTTGGGGTTACACTGAAGTATTTGTACAGCACCTCCACAGAAGGGTCTTAACCCTGACCAGGGCCTATAGGCATTATTGTGGTGCAGGTGATGATAACAACAGTAACTTTCATTGAAGGAGTCACTGAGCTGAAATGCATCTAACATAAACCTCACAGAACGTCCATGACAATAAAGTTGACTTTCAGAGCAGTTTCATTTCCGTGATGGTTGTTTACATGTCTGAGAAACATTCGTTTTGTACTGTAAGAAAAGAAAAAAACCCATAAACCATAGAAGAGCCTTTCATGGGGAATGCAGACAGATTATTTTTTTAGGCTTGGAAGGCAAAAAGTAATTAAAATAACCATTGTTAGTGAAGTTAAAAAGAAGGGATCTCATCACGTGCTTTAGTACCATTGTGACATGATCAAACTGCTTTGGCTTAATAAATGTATACATGAATGGTAACAAAACTCAGAGGCTGCCTGTCTGTTCTTTAAATATTTAAGGTGAAAAGCTCATATTCTTTAGTGGTGTTTTTCTTAATCTGGTGAGGTTCATGCCTGTTACGCATACACACTGCAGTCAGAGGCTGAGGTGCAGTCTTGGGTCTTGCATGTCCATGTTGGATAGTGCACGACCTCCACAGGAGTACCAGACGTATCCTGCATCTTGTGACAAATATGCCTAACCCCACGACTCTGTGTATTCTTAAATCTGCATCTGTACTGAACTCCCACAGATTACAAAGGATTATTATGGGTTATTCCCATGGAGCAGGAAGAGCAACTGAGCTCTGAAGAGGGAGGGGGGTGGCAGTGATTCAGCAGGGCAGACACACAACAGGTCACTGACAGACCCCAAATAAAACCCTGGGAGAGACTTGCTGGCTTCCAGATCCTTGTGATCTTCTCCAGAGCCCTAGCAGTGGTAACTGCACCTTGTGGGGCAGGGCATATTGCCTCATTTCCCAATACATGGACTTCTCTCTGAGACAAAATGTAAGAGTGTGAGCTACAAAAGACCAGCAGGCACAGGGATTAACTTGCAAGGCAGAGCAAAGCACCTGGATAACAATGTTTTGCAGATAACATAGCAGAAACAGAAAAGTCTTTATGAAAAAAGATTCTGTAGTCTAAGAATTTGCCCAAGATGGTAAGTGGCACAAAAAAAATCACGTCATTCCACTTGGAATGCGAGCTCCCAATTTTACATGTACTTCTGGGTTTTAATACAGACATCAATGAAGTTAAGATATGGAAAAGCCTGAGTGCACAGCTCAGTTATCTCAGTTTAGCTCAGATACCCCTGAGAGCAAACGCAGCAGATGTTGAACAGTACCACATTCATTCCCAGCCAGAAAGATAAAGCTCATCAGTGATAACTGTGCTTACATCTACCCAGCATCTCTTCTGGAGGCTTCTGCACTCATTCACATGAGGTGTCCACAGGGAGCTCTGAAGCTGCCACCACTCTGGGACCAGAGGAGATGTGATGGTACTCGGGCCCTGCAGTGATTCATAGGGGACCGTGTGGCCACACACAATGGAGAGGCCACAGCGAGGGTGCTCCCATGCCTCGCAGCTGATGCAGGTTTCTGTGCAAGTTGTCCTGACACTGTGAGGGTTTGGTGGCCGATTCATGGTCAGCAGGGCTGCAAGCTGGTTGGTTTTCCTGCTGGGATCTCGGCAGCCCCAGTTTTAGGGTTTGCCCTGAGAAGTGCATTAAAAGCTAATCCCCTCAGGTTTTGCATGACTGTCCTTGCAGCCCAGCGCACTCTAGGTCCTGCCTGCATGGTGCCGCCATGGCTCCTGGAGTAGCTTCAGCCCACCAAGTTTACTTGAAAACTACTAAGAGCAAAAGCGTAGCAAAAGAGGATTTGTCCGGGCACCTGGTCCTCTGTGCTCCCAGAACTGCCCCACTGCCCCCTCAGGAGGAGCTGGGCAGCCTGGAGAGATCACTTTGTGGGGTGCCCACCCCTAACTCCAGACCTAGTCTGATCCCAGCTGGCTAGAGGGAGGGCAAATTTCTCTTCCCAAATTTCTTGCCAAAGGCTGTTGGCGGTGGCACAACCAATCTCATGTGCAGCATCCCTTGGGCAACCTGGAGTTAAAAATAACTTTCCCTTGTGTGGTGGGAGGCAGCAGAGATGGGATAATTTTAACTCATGGCTGTAACATCTTGTTCTGAGCCTTAATGAAGAAATCATGAAGTCCTACCCACTTCAGAACTTTTTGCTCCTAGTGATGAGGGTGGTGAATGCTGCATTAGCATTAAGTGACCCCTTCCTGACGCATTTTCTGGATGAAGTGCAGGGATTTCCCAGTTAAACAGAGAATGATTTGACCACCAGGAAATCACACAGCTTTGGGAGAGCAGGTCCGAAGCCCGTGCCTCAGCTCCCACATCCTGGAGAGGTCTGGCCCGGGCTCCCTCCCAGGACTCAGCCCCATGTGTCTGGCTGAGAGTCAGTCCTGCGCTGGCGGTTCAGAAACGAGACTGCTCTGGAAACAGGAAAGAGGAAAGGACCACTCCTGTTCAGGCAGTGTTAAATAGCTTGAGCACAGTGTCTGCCCCAACTGAATTAAATACAACAGTTAAACAGATACTCAAATATATGAGTGGCTCAGTTGCGGAGCTATAAAGTCAAATCCCTGTCTGTACTACAACCAGGCTGAAGCCAAGGGGCCTTGCTGCAAAGTGCATGTGCAGCTGCTGCGCTTTGTGGACTATGGCTTTGAAAAGAAGGTATCTTCCCAGCAAACAAGAAGAGAATCAGAAGTGTAACTCACAGATCTGATGACACCTCCCTGAGCAGATACCACTCAGTAGCACAGCACTCATTTCTCTTCCCTCTTTCCCAGCAGGGATGTAGGGCTTGCTGTGCAGCCTTGGGGTGCTGCAGCTTCGGGGTGCTGCAGCTTCGGGGTGCTGCAGCTTCAGGGTGCTGCATGGGGAAAGACTCTTTCTGGTGCTTCCCCATGCAAGATGAAGCGCTGCCTGGTCCCACCAGAGCAGTGGGCAGCAAGCTCTTCCTCACTGTGCACGAGTGCAAGAAGCAGGAGCCGCTGTGGTGAGGAGCACTGTGCACCCATCACATGGATGGCAGATAGCAGTGGCAGTGCCACCCCCTGCTCTTCACCTGGGCATCACAGCCTTGCTGTGTGATGGGTGAAAGGGATGCTGTGAATGTGCCCAAATTCTGCAGTCAGCTGAGGTGGCACATGCTGGGTCAGACACTGCCACCATCACTGCCTGCCAGCAGGGTAGGGAGGGTGGCGATGGAAAACACGGGGCTCCGTTTTCCAGCTTGGTCTGTGTTACTGGGGACTTCCACTCACTACTATGCAGAGAAGGACATGCAGTGGCATAGACGCTGTCCTGCAGCTCCCCTGCAGTGGGTGAGGGACAGGCGGAGGTAGTCATCACCAACTTCTGCCTTCCAAAGGGCCGCAGGACTTCAGGATCACCTGGAAAACTGCCGATCAGGCTGCTCTGCTCCCATAGCCAGAAGGGAGCTCACTGCAGGCTGCAGGAAGCACAGGGGTGAGGAGTCTGGCTAAGATGTAGGTTGTTACCTTAAAATAATTTTTGCTAAGTGTTTTGTTTCCTACCAAGTGCAGTTATTCAAAGATGCCTTTTTGTTAGCATCTGTCCCTGATCACAAATACGTTTGTCTTTCTGGGTCTCTACCACTATAATTAACTGGAAGAGGGACTGGACCTGGCAGCAGGATCCTCTGGTCATCCTTTCTGCATCCTTCCTAGCACAAGGTTGTGGAACTATTTGTGTGATGTGGGACATCCTTAGCAGAAAAGCCTAGGAGACCTGTCCTTGCCTCCCACATGAGTCAGGGGGAAACAAAGCTCCCCCAAAGCGAGGATGCTCTGGTTTCACAGCCATGCAGCCAGCAGGTCATCCACACACAAACCACTTGGGATCTGACTGGTGCTGAGGAGCTGTGCCCTGGGATCCGTGGCCTCACTGCAACTACCCCAGTCCCTCAGCAGCGATTTTGGCCCATCCTCCCTTTGCATTTCTGACAAGCTTCAACATGCTGGTCACTAGGGTATTTGCTCCCCTCACTGCTTACCCCTCCATCAGCATACTGGGCTGGACACTGATGAGGGGTCATGCCTTTCCCAAGGGAAGAAAGCACATAGATGACTAAAATCCCCTTCCCGTGGGATAATAAATACCTCATGCAGGTATTTATCCTTGAGCACAGCCTACTTTATTTTCCAGCCAGAATCACATGTTGGGAAGTAACAGGAGGCTTCTATCCCCCTCTCTGAACACCAACCCCCCACAAAGCTCCTTGCTGGAGCCAGGGGTGAAAGTTTAATTGTTCCCATCCTCATTTCTCCCTTGGCTGTGAATGTCAGAGCAGCAAATAGAAAGACGCAGTAACATGCAGTGTGATCACTGTGGTGGTATTTCTGACTTGCCTGGAGCAAGGCGACCATGAATCCTGTGAGATAACATGCTGCCACAGAGACTTCCAGCCAGTTTTTCAGGCCTTAGGAGTCTGAATGCTGCTGGTGAGCCTGAGCCAGCCCACTCAGGGCTGGGCACTGCTAGCACAGAGAGCAGCAGGTTTCTGTCGTACGCATGAACACAGGGTGAGTATTTGCTGCTTAGCCTGTCATGAGATCTTGGGGGTATTGTGGGAAACCTTACCAGGATCCAGTCCACCTCACAGTGAAACTGGGGTATGCGTTGTCACAAGACTGAAAGTATAACTGCTCTGAAGGAGAGACCAGGAAAAACTACAGACTGATTCAACAGAAGCTTTGAGTTGTTGGTGCCACGTATGGATCTGCAATGAGTTGAAACCCCTGAGAATGATGTTACTGCCTGATGGATCATCAGGACCTGACCAGCCCCAGCTGGGATTCCCCCACCCTGCCCATGGCCCAGGATCCCATTTCAGTCCTGCCTGCGGCATTTCATCCTCATCCTGGAGGGGTGGAGGGTGCTGGTTTTCAGTGCCACTGGGCTGGACTGACCCCTACAACCTCTCCCTTCCTCCAGTGGAGAGCCCCTAATCTTGCCCCAGGCCCAAACATCACTTGGGGGCAAGGGCTGGCCCTGCTGTGATGGTGATACTGCTGGCAGTCCTGACGCTGCTCTTGCTCAACCTGCTGCACTTGGGGATGGTGCTGGTGGTGCCAGGATGTCATCCCCTCTCTCCTTGTCCTGCCTTTGCTTCTTGACGCTGCTGCTGCTTCTCACTGCTGAGCAGTCCCTGCAGCCGGTGGCTGTGCCTGTGGCTGGGTGCTTCGTGCAGCAGAGGGTGCTGGATCAGCAGGAGCGCAGGGAGCCGCTTTCCTCCGGCTCACCAGCACTTTCCCAGAAACTCCTCTGGATGCCACCCTGCCCCTCTCAGTCTGCTCTGCAGGGATAAGCTATGCTCGGCAGGGGAAGGAATCGCCCTCTGCCCTATGGAGGTGGGGATTTGCGTTCCCTCTGCTGACGCTGCGGGCCTGCTCTGCCTCTCTGCGTTACAAGTGTTTTGTAGCACTGAATCCCCCAGTCCAGCTCACCCGCTGTGGAGCAGCACTTCGCACGAGCAAGCCCACCAGCGTGTCCGGAAATCCCATCTCTGTGCAGGAGAGAGGGGGTCAGACCTCTGGCACAGCACAGCCCTGCCTGGCCCTGCTTGTACTGCTGCTGCCCGGCAGCATCCCCCAGGGATGCAACCCTTCCTCCTCCTCATCCCTTGCCTCCTTCTCCCCTGCTCCTTTGTTTCTCAGCTCCTGGGAGGTCCCTTGGGATAACTGCTCGGTCAGATCAATATGTGTCCGGCTGTGTCCTGGCACTGATAACCAAGGGGCTCGGAGGGGTGAACGTCCTGGGGGCAGCAAGTGGCTCCTGGGCACCTGACTGCAGTGGCTGTTTTTGTCATGGCTTTGTGCTGTGCCAGGCTCGTGTCCCTCTGTTTCAAGGGGCTCACCAGTGCAGGGGTAATCCATGTGGAAAGCGGTGGTAGGTACATGCCATCTCTTCTGTGTGGGGTGACATGTTCAGGGCTGCGGGTTAGGTGGCCCAGGGGGTAATGTCCCTGTGTTTTGCAATGCCCCGTGGCTATGGGGAGTGTCCAGTCTGCACGTTGTTGCTGAAGAGGAGACAGAAACGCAGCACAAGGAGGTGTGCATTTGGAAAGATTTTGCTCAGCTGTAATTCGCCATCCAAAATCTTTCATGCGCCTGGGGGACAGTGACCATCCCTGGGTGAGCTCTCTGCACCAAAACCAGGGATGCACCCATAGCTAGAGCTGCTGGACCCTGTGCCAGGGAAGATGAACCATGGCAGGGATATCAGGAGCACCTCAACAGGTTCGTAGATGTTTCCCCCCACTCCTGTTGTTCCTTAAAGCAGGTTTCCCTTGCAGACTCAGCTGGGACGGTGGTGCTGTGAGTGGGTGTGCTGCAGGGCAGCTCGACACAGGGGTGCTGCTGTGTGAGACAGGCACACAGGGATGGGGCAGGGCTGCCATGGAGGATGGTGTGGCATCCTGGGGAGGCCACAGGGGCACAGAACAGCCTGCTGCGGGATGGGGGGTGTGTGGGGTGTGGCTGGACAGTGAGTTCCTGTGTGCTCCTGAGGGATCTGGGAATCTGAAGCAGCACTGCCAGCTATGGCAGGGAGCCGGCTCACCCTGGCAACAGCTTTCCCATGGGCAGTGTTTCCCCTGTCCAAAGCAGCCCTGGAAAGCTCTGGGCCCGCACTGTGCTAGTGCCAGAGCCTCCAACCTTGGCACCAGTGGAAGTCACTTGTCTCTAACCTGCTGCCAAAACCAACATGGTGCAGTGACCTGAGCAGATCTGGTGCACCGCCTCCAGCCAGCTGCTGCCGCAGCTGCACAGGACGGCTGTGCAGTGGTGGGTCAGAGGATGGGCTGCCCCCCAGGTAATGACCCTAGGTTGAAACCCCTGGTTCCTTCCAGCTACCTGGCTTCTGCACACAGGGGGTAGCCAGCTCCTGATATGAGCATGCAGCAAAGCCTCTCCTATGCATCAGCCTGGCCTCCTAGGTGGAGTAGGTGGTGGGAATGAGGTAGGCAGATACCCATGCTCGTTGGCTCTAAGCATTGAGCCATTCCTCATCCCTCTCCCCGGTGCAGACCAAAGAGGTGAGGCTAGCTTGTCTGCAAGGCCAGACACCCTCTGAAGCCCCTAAGTGGTGTCTTATAGCTGTGCATTCCCTGTGGTCCTACTATACATGCAATGGGTGCTGGTGCTGGGCCAGCTGGGTGCCACAAGCACTGGGTGTCCCAAGCGCTGGGCAGAGGTGAGCAACAGTGTCAGGACCCTGGCAAGGTCTCTTTCACCCCCACCAGATGAGAACAAGGGGCGATGCATCTGCCAAAGCCAATGGAGCCGCCAGCACAAAGCGCAGGCAGATCAGAGCCACGTGGTGCTGCTGGCCATGCACGGGCTGGTACTGCACCATCCGGCTGAGCCCAGCCTTGCCTGCTACCATGAAAGGCTCTTTGTGGTGCTGGCTGCTGCAGCCGACCCCGTGCCATCCATCTCTGGTCCCCAGCCTGCGGCAGGATCCTGCACACGGATGCTTCTGTGGCTTTCTGACCTGGTGCAGTCCTGCTCTGGTTCGCACCATAACTGAAACCCATGCTGAATTGCTCCAGAAATCCCTCAGAGTGAGGAGTGGAGCACCAGCAGCATGCATGTTTGGGGTTTGCTCTAGATGTAGCCACTTCGGAGCTGCTCTGGGCAGAATGCCTTCAGTGCTGGTGTCTGGGGTGTGATGCTCTCCCAGGACATGCATCCCGTCAAAATGCCACATGTCCCACATGGTGTTGAAAGTCACCAGCTCCATTCCCTAACAAAGACGATGCCAGAGTCTCTCACGTTGCCTTGAGGAGCTAACCTGGCCCGAGGTGCGCGCTTGCACACGGCTCTGCCCAGCAGCACTGAGGCATTGCTTTGCACTGTTTGGTCTTCTGTGGGATGGAGGATTTGCTGCTAATGCTGTTACTTGTGAGTAACGGGGCCTGAGGTGGTCCTAGCCTGCACTCAGTGTTGGTGTGTGCCCGGCATGTGCAGTGGATCACATCAGGAAAGCAGAAGCGCGGCAGATGTCCTGGTGTCCGAGAATAACACTGGGCAATTTTCTTTCCCCATTCCAGGGCAACATTGGTGCCCTGGAGGATTGTATCTTCTGACTGTTGTTTCCCCTCTTCTGTAATTCTTTAGGATAAAATCCAAACATGCTTACTCTGTCCCAGAGATGGAAAAAATGTGCCTGAATTCCCAGCCCAGCTGATAGCCAGGTCTCTGAGGAGACAGGACATACGATACAGCCCTTGTGCTTGGCATCTCCAGGGGATGCCCGCCAGGCTGAGCTCCTGCTCCTGGAAAACACCACTCCAGCGCTGCCTCCTTCCCATCCGCCCAGCTCCCAGCCAGTCGAGATGGAACTGCCAAGGTCACTGTCTTTGAAATGTGCTTTTTGATAGGATCCACCCTGGTTCGATACAGCAGAGAGAAAGGGAATCCGCAAGGAATTACCCAGGGGCCTGTAGACGACTGTTAGAGGATGAAAGCAGATGAGCTTTTTTTAGGACTTGGCTGGAATGCTCTTTAAGATCCCCTCAGGAGTGCTTTGAGCTGAGCCGGCAGCTTTGATCCGGAGTGCAATGAGAGAGCTCGCAGGAGCTCCTGCAGCGCCGCGGTGGGCAGGCAGGAGATCTGGAGCTAATAACGACGTTCCTAAAGCAATCACAACTGTTTCAGAGGATTCCTGTCAGCGAAGGCAGCAAAGGGGCAGGGCTGGATGTTTAGCCAGCAGGTAACCAGGTGGTGGATGTGTTAAGCTGTAACCGCAACAGTGTGCATCACGCCCCTATGGCAGAATTGAGTCTATGATTCTATGATTCCTTCAAAGACCTGATTTTGGAGGTGGTACAAGGGGTGCCAGTGGCAAAACCTCCTGACGCTCCTGCAGCAGCGGCCCCTGAGCAGGCAGGAGAAATGCAGGCACGGCTGTTGAGACGCTTCCCCCAGCCTGGGAGTCTGTGTCCTTGGTGGTGGGCTGAGGGGTCACCTCATTCGGGCTGTGACCTCCCTGACTGCCAGATCTGTCTCACTCTCCCACCCCTTTAGGAGCAGCCCTCTTCCATCCTGATTACAGGCCTGGCTGGAAATGCAGACAACTCATGGTTTCGGTGTGAGTCACAGAAGGTTTGGTGGCTTTTCTCTCTTTGCAGCTCCAGGCTCTCCAGGCTGGGGCGGTTAGCTGGCAGCGTCAGCCTGCTCGCCCCAAGGAAGCAGATCTGCAGCCCTTGTACTCATGAGAGGTCTGGATACTGCCTGAGCAGGCTCAGGGGGAGCAGTAACAGTCCCAGGAGTTACTGCGACTACCTTCCGCCCTATGGGGAACAGAGACCCCTGAGGTGCGTGCTGGGGAGGCTGGGCTGCCCAGAGACCCCTGGGATGAGGAGATCTGCACATGGGGACCTGGGCTAAGTCCCTGCCATGCTCCTTCTCCTGGCCCCAAGGCTGGCAGAGCCACTCATCTCTCTGGGGAGCGCACAGACCTGCCAGACTCGCTCCCCTTCACCGGCAGAGCTCCTGCCCTGCCCGGTTTGCAAGGAGAGGCGGGTTTCTAATTGAACAGACTGTTAGAGCTGGGGACACAGGCAAAGGCTTGGGCAGGAGAACCCTTCCTGTGTCGGCTGGCCCAGTGCAGGACCTCAGCTCTCCCTGCCTGCGCCTTCCCCTGCTGGGGACAGAGGCGGCAGTTCTGGTATGCAGTGTTGCCTTGGAGGTCATGTAACGTCTGGGAGGTGAGGGGAGGCCTGTCTGGGCTGCAGTCATAGAGTACTTCAGAGAGGGAATGTCTTATCTCTGTGATAAGTGCCACTGCCTTTTATTTGGTGTGCTGTGCTTGGGGAGAGCATGGTGCTGCAATAAGTCAGGGACCCGCGGCTTGGTCCCCCCATGCACAGGCACTGCCATCAGATTCTCACAGGTTTTCTAAATCAACACCCAGACACATGTTTGAGCACCGAGTGTTGCAGGACTGGGATGGATGCTGGTGTTCCCACAGACTAGCTGTGCAGGATGGGCTCTACTACGCTCTTTGCACGGGTACAACTGTGTCTGGGCTCCACAGTGTTTGCAGCATCTTCCATGGGGACTGTGCAGGACTCCAGACATCCCCATCCTCTGCTTTGTAACCTTCCCTGTCTTTCCTCTGCCTGGGACAGAAGCCCAGCAGGGACAGGCAGTTCAGGCTCAGCAGGCTCTCCTGAGCACCCTACTTAGACTTGTGACACCTTCTCTGAGGCTTCTGCACCCTCCAAGACTGTTCCCAGTCTTCAAAAGTGCTGATAAGCCCTTAGTACTCTAAGGCTGAAAGAGCCTTGCAGCAGCTATAAACTGTGGGAGCTGTCTTCTGTGTAAAAGACTATCATTTTGTTTGTACTAAATAGCTTGGAAACACTGTCAATGAATAGCTATGGAAACACATCCCAGAGCAATATGAAATGCCTCTGAGTGAACCTCTGCAGTGGGCACTACTGATGTGCTGCCTGGGAGCCCAGTGACCCCAGCTCTGCTGCTGCAGCTTCAGCATCGGTTTGTAGTATCAACATAACCCTTTGGTATAATAGCAGCCCTGCCATTTATGCTTACTTATCAGTCTGTTTATAATAGTTCTAAGCAAGCCTGTTATTTACTGGGATAAAATTGGCTATACAGAGAGGCTGAAGTCTGCACAGGGTCAGGAGGAACATGAATACCCATTTTCTAGCTCTGATACTATAAGCTTCCCAGAGGTGAAGGCTGTCAATGCTATTAGCAGACATCACTGCACAACGGGAAGACAATTACTGTGGGAGAACCATTTCTCCTGGGCTTAATGATTCACCAGCACATGAGAGTGCCATTAATCCCCCAGGGACAGGTGGCCTCATGAACACACTATTCCCCACTGGATCCTTGCAGCGATGCTGGCGATGCTGCGGAGAGGTTCTCCCTTGCTCTGGGTGTCTCAGAAAATACTCTGAGAAGGAGCAGTGCTGCTCTGCAGCCCATGGGGGGCTGCACTGGAGTTGGACCACTCGGAAACTCTTGTGCCTTACATTATATGGTTTGTATGAAATCACAGGTGATTTCTGAGCATAGCAGGCACAATTAAAGGTATGAAACACAGAGGAGCTTAAGAAGAGGTGCTTACACAGAGGCTGCAAAATGAAGACCTTCTCCTTTCCAGCAAATGCTTGTACACTGGATATCCTGACTGCCTTTGTGGAGGGAAGGTGTGTAAGAAAAGATAAATGAAAGACCTTCTTTTCCCCCAAGCTTAAAAAGCCTGGTAAAAATCCCTGTTCTTTTGTTATTCATTGCCACACAATACTTGTCTGACAGTTGTAATCACTGCTAGTACCTCCGATGGGTCTTAAAGCTCACTTGCCTGAACTTTCCTGTTAGCAATGAGATAATGCAATGACCTTCTTCTTGCCTCAACAATTAATTTATCCCATAGCAGCTTGTGGCGCCTGCTGCCTCCTCCTTCAGCTCCATGTGCCACACTCCTGTGGGCCTCCACGAGGCACAGCGCGTACAGTGGAGCTGCAGTGGGTGGCGATGGAGGTGAGGAAGCCTGGGGGAGGAGCGGCTGTGGGGACCGGGAAGGAGGCATGGGAGAGGCATAAACATGAAGAGTTAAGCCAGTGTGGATCCTTCCTCCGGAGAGTTCCACCCAGCAAGCGGAACAGTGCCTGGGAGCTGGGTTTTAGGGTTCCTCTGACAGAGGGCAGCTGGGGCAGGCAGGGAGTGGAGGTGCTGCCGCCCTCGACACGGGTCAGCTGAGGGCTGTCCATGCTCCCTCCTCGCCCTGTTGCAGGAGATGCTCTTGCTCAAGGGTGACTTGAACCCCCAGGTGACTGGGTCCTCACATGGCCCCTGCAGCAGCTCAATCTCGGGTACCCCCTTGATACCAGCAAAGCCACTGGAAGGAAGGAGGAATTGCTCTCCCGCGTGCTCCAAAAGGCAGCATGCTGTGAAACTCATTACCTTCAGGGTAGTTTTGGCCCCCCGTAAAATACATTTTGTGTCTAATCTTGGTAATGCAATGTCTCTTCGCAACCAGCCTGGCAGTGCGTTTCACTGATGATGAGTAACAAGAAGCCTTGCTGCGGCAGCAAGAGCAGCCCTGCCTGGCAGGCACATATGGTACCCTTTTTCTGGAGACATATTTTCCCCTGTCAGGCTGTTTTGAGCTTCCTTAACTTGAAACCACCAGCACTTGTTTTGCAACGTATCACGTGCCAGGTGAGATGTCGCCTCTCTAGCTCTGTGACAGGATGGATGTGCTCCAAGGATGGCATATGATGCTGAGCCTGGGGTCCAGCCCAGCTGCCTACAGCCCAGGGGTAAGCACAGGGCTTGTACCCCTTCAGGAAAGCCTTCAGCCCATGGTCAGAGACTCACTGGCACATCTGCTCTCTAGAATGAGCTATGAGAGCTGTGTTAGACCAGGACAGGGTTCATTTGTCCTTGTGGGTAACTTAGCCCACTAAAATCTGTTTAAAGCAGTCTGCAGAGAGGAGCATTCCTCCATTCTACCTGCAAAGCAGACAGTGCTCTGCTGGCCCCATGTACAGAATCCCAATCTATCTTCATTTCTACACCAAAGGAAGGCAGAAGAAATGTTACTGCTGAGGTGAACCTTTGCTGAGCAAGGGAAGACAAGCTTTTATGTGTTGTATCAGGCTGGCAGAGTTAGTTAAGGGGAAAGCCAACCTGTGGGAGAGGCTGCAGAACCAGCAGAACCACTGAGCGCCTGAAGCCGCGGGCAAAGGCTGCCGGAGCCTCTGGTGCCTGCGCCAGCCCTGCCTCCTCCTGCACATTGTGCCTGCCCTCCAAGCCCTCTGATGCCCTCACCAGCTCTGCTCGCTGTCCCCTGCCCTGGGATGATCCCAACCACGGATTGCTATTCAGTTCACGTTTTGGAATAGGGGGAGGAGGGTGTAGCATCACTCCCATCCTTGTTCCAGAATGAGTCACCAGGATGAAGAAGCTGAGCAACAGGCAAGAGGATAATTCGCCTTGTGATGGTGATTCAGCCTCTGCGGGGTGGTGACAGAGTGAGCAGAGCTATTGTTTCTCCCCTTCAGCTGATGACAAAAGTGTTCTTGCCCTCCTTATGGCATTTTGTTGTAGAAGAAGAAATATGAAAAGGTGATGTGTAAAATAGTGGTGAGTGATGTCCCAGCTTCAGGAGCACCCTCTTGTTCTCAGTCTACCCTGAACTTGGGCCAGCTTGCTGTGCAAACAGCCAACCTCTCTCTTTGCCCAGGGTCACTGTTGCTCATTGCCAGTCTCAGGAGTGCGCAAGGAACAAGGCTATCACCGCACACAGAAGGGATGGCAGCCAGCTCAGTGTGTGCACACCGAGGAGCACTCTGCTGCAACCGCCTTCATGTGCCACACCAGCTGCTCCTGCATCAGCAGATTCCTGTACCTGCGTATCACCAGCACAAAGGCATGCACCAGCACTGTCACCCCAACTAAGTGGTTTGTTAGGGATGAGGCGCAGACTTGCACTGCAAAGATGATTTCAGGTTTGAGCAGCTTCCCCACAGGGGATGGTTCCATAGGTTAGGATGGTTCTAGAGACTGCAAAACTAAATGACCCAGGGAGAATATTATAGAATTCTGCTAGATGCTGAGTGCTGAGATAAATAAGGAACAGTTATCCTCTGCCTCGTCCCACATGAGCTCTGGGGGCATCAGGTAAAACTAGCAGAAATCTGTTTGCAACAACAAATGAGGAGACGCTCCTTTACAAAATTGGTAGCTAAGCTGTGAAACTCTCTGCTACATGGCATAGAGGCTACTAAAACATTACAAGGATTCAAAAAAATGATTCACTGGATTCATGGAGGAAAATACCCGGTGGTCAGTAATTCAAATACGACCCCAGGATTGAACCAAGTGTCAGCAGAGGGGAGGATATTCAGGAGTCATCTCTGCAAGCTTCCCTGGACACTTACTCTTCCCTTATACTTACTGGAGAGATGCACCACTGGTCTGACTCACTGTGTTTCCATGTCCCTTTGCTCAATATGCGTGTGAAGTTTATAGGTTTCTCCGTAAGGAATGTGCGGACTTTCAACAGATGCTGCCTGATGAGTTACTACTCCAAAATCCAGTATGGCAAAGTCAATACGAAGCTGAACTGGGAAGCTGTAAATCAGCTTTTGCTGACGTTATTATTTCCTTCTGGTTCTTCACATATTTTGCATTTGCATTTTAGATGAAGTCCTAGGAGTTGTGTGCAAGATTAATGCAGCATGTAAGATTGATAGCAGCTTCAGGATATTTAGGCAGCAATAGCAAGTGAATATTCATAGGACTAGATCATCTTGGAGGATTGAAAACACATCCTAGAGGGGTGGATACAATGAAAATGAGGGCAATCAAGTGAATAAAGCAGAAAAGGTGCAGCTTAACTGGCCCTTTGCAGTCAGCTTCTCTGAGTCTCCTTCAGTTCATAATTACTGCTCCCAGAAGATAACAACTATTAGCAATGGCTACAGATTCCTGGCCTCTTTGAAGTCCTGAACAATAGACCACGGGAGGTGTTACAGGGCCTCCTTCATTGTCTTAGTCTACACCATCCCTGGGTCACATAAACTGCTGCTGGCTATTTCCACCAGCAGCATTCCCAGCCCCCTTTGACTGCAGCCACCCTTGTCATAGCTTTGAGGAATAGGCTTAATTTTGGTAGAATAACAATAATTTGTTGCCTGATCATATCAAAACAACCGCAAGGAAGGCAGCCCCTGTATCTGCCTGGGCAAAGAGGAGAGGTAGGCTGGTTTGGGCAGTGCCAAGATCCCACAAGGGAACTGTCTCCCCCCCACCCATGTGGCTCAGCCCAGTGACAGCAGCACCCCAAGGTCGAAGTGGGGCTCTTCGTGGCCATGGCTTTGTGTAAGTTTGAAACAGAGCCTTGAGCTCATCCTTAGGTCCAATAGGTACACTGGGATCCAGAGGGTGCAGAAGAACCAGCACTTACCTCTCAATTAAACCTGCAATCTAGTACCAAAATCTTAAAATTAAACCCAACATGGTTCTTTAGTTCAAGTGTGTTTTCCTTAATTACTAACAACTTACAAAGAGATTCCTCCTGTACACAACAAAAGCCGTAGGTACTTTTCAATTTCTCCGTAAGATAAAACCACCATTTAACTGTTCACCATGTGGTTTTGCTTTAATTTCATGCCATTAGGATGTCAGAATATGGGAGCCCTGCTTTCGTACGCCACATGGGGACAAAAAGATGTTTTGTTGGCTTGCCCATTGCCAGCTGATTTCATCTTTTTTGTCTAGGGTTTTGCAGCACCAGTAACGACACTGCTGAGCATGAGAGTTTCATGTTTCCCATGTGCAGAAACCATAGGAAGGACAGAGCTCTCCTTTCCTGCATGCCTGATGCCTGCCAGGTGCTGCTCAGGACTTTCTGCACCATTTTTGCACAACACCCTTGTTATGGTCTATGAGTGCCTTCGTGGATGGGAAGAGTGCTTTGGTATCTTCACAGGTGTTCTCCAAATTAGCCAGCTCTGAATGTGAAGGCAAAACCACCCTCCCCTTGATCACAGAAAATAGGTCAGGAGGAAATCCATGGATCCCCAAATCTGATCGCATATTATCTCATGCAACCAGATGATGTAACCCCTTTCATAAACAGCAGGGCTTGGCCTGCACTATTCCTATATGGAAGCTGCTGCAGGCTCCCACAGTTCTGATGGATAAAAACCTTGTTTTAGGGGAAAAAAACCCCAACAGTATCAGAGCCTGAGTTTTGATTGTGGCCAAATGCTATCAATTTGTTCCTGTGGCAACACCAGCCAAGGCAGCTCCTCTTACTCCCAGCTGTTCAGGCACCCATTAGTATATAATCACTTCTGCTCTCAGTTTCATTCTCCATAAGTGAAGGTGTGAGACTAGTGGGGGTTCATCTGGGTCACCAGTTTGATGGCCGGGTGAGTACATGACTGGGTGACAGCAGCATCATGCAGTGCTGTAAATACCATGCAAAGTGGGAGTGAGGGCTCTGCAATAACTGGAGGTGGAACTGCCCCATCTTAATGTAATGGAGAGGTGGTGAAAGGTTTCATACCCCTAAACCAGTGCTTTGCTGTAATCAGAGTAAAGTTGATCTTTGGAAGTGCAAATACAGATATCCTGCATGAGTGTTTTTCTTTTAGACCTTGTTATTTGATATATCTCCTCTTGCTGCGCCCTGTGGAGGGTGTGATGGAAAGCACTAATTTCAGTCTTGCTCTTCAGCAGTTTCAAGTATGTCTTGAGATATTGCAAGAAACTCTGAAACAGGCCCTCTGGGTCTCCAGGAAGTCTCTCCACTACTCCATCTCTGGGGCTGGGGGTTAGCTCTGCTTTGTACTGTAGGTGTTATCTACTTCTTCAGGGTCT
This sequence comes from Amazona ochrocephala, assembly GCA_039720435.1. Taxonomy (NCBI): domain Eukaryota; kingdom Metazoa; phylum Chordata; class Aves; order Psittaciformes; family Psittacidae; genus Amazona; species Amazona ochrocephala. Next base: position 34,700,639 of record CM077884.1, on the reverse strand, counting down.
CCCAAACTATGCTGTGAGCCTGGAGATGCTTGATGCATGTCTGAGTCTTGACTTGCCCCCTCTTGCATCCCAAAAACTTATTGAGCCTGGCAGGTTCTGTTCCTTGCCAGGAAAGTGCTACCTCTCTTTGGAAAGTACTCCAGGGAGCTGCAGCCCAGTAGTGCTGGCAAAGTCCCTCTCTCCCCCAGAGGGTGAAGCACAAGGTATGCAGCCCCTTTGTTATGTACACATCTTTGCAGTATGCAAAGCTGGAGTTTGTGGGCAGAGATGTATTCTAGTGCCAGGGACATCCCCTTGCCTGGACCTCTTCTGCACCTACCTGGACCAACTGGGTCCCATCCTACCCTGCTCATGCCTGTGGGGCCCCTGTGCTTCCTCAGGTCTTCCTTCAGCCCCTGCACTGGGGGCTGCTGATGTGACAGCTCTAGGGGAGCAGAGGGGCTAAGGAGGCAGAAAATGAGACCCTCATCCCTAGCCATATAGCTCCAGATCCTGAAAGCTTTGGGATAACACAAACCTTTTGTTGGAAGCTGCTCATCCACCATAGCCTTGACTTTCAAGCTGAATCTACCTGTGTTTAACCTGGAAAGTCATTCTCCTAGCCATCTGATGTGATACGAGTCCATGGCTCTGCTGGAAATCCTTGCTGTTAGGTTTGTGATTCAGTATGCTGGCTTCTGGTTCTCCAGGGTGATTGCTGCCTAGTTTCCCCTTGTCTAGCTTGCTGAACTTCAGAATTTTCCTATCGCCTCTGATGTGGTTATTTCCTTGCTTAACTGTTCCCAGCAGCCTCTGCCTTTTCCTATGCCCATCACTGTTTTTTCAGAGAAAAGGAATTAAAACTGCTTCCTTCATACAGACATGAAGATCTCTAGTTCTGCCCCGGCATCAATGTGGCACAGCCTCACTTCTTTCCCTTGCTCTTGTTTGCATCGTCAAAAAATCCCAGTGTTATTTACTGGTAAATTGTCTCTGCAAGCTCAGTGCTGGCCACTGCTCCACCTTTCTGGCCCTCGGCTGTGCAGCTTCACAGGGCTCCCTCCCCCAACAGCTGGACGTGCACATTCTTCTTACGCTACCAGCAAGTCTGTTTTCCTCTTCATCTTGAGTTCAGTTTTCCCTGGGCTGTGCAGTGCAGAGCGGCTTGGCAGCTCTTAGTGCTGCAAACTGCCCCTGTGGTCTGGAGCTGCCAGCAGTTCTGCTGTGTAAGAGGTTTCCTCACATCTCTGTTGCTCTGACTTTCCCTTGCTCCTGTTGCTTTGCCAAGTGCGCGCCTTGCCTGGGAGAGCAAGAGGTTCCCTTCTCGTCCTGTGAAGCAGGGCATGGTAGGATGTTGGTGACCCCTGCTCTGTGCTGGAGCTGGTTTGGGGCATGGGTTGCCTGTGAATCAGGTGAGTATGGGCAGGTCTGTGGGTAGATATTTGCCAGGAGGACACAGGTGAGAAGCTGTTGGAAGGGGTCTGGGCTGTGATATGGTGCATTGCTGGGTACCAGTCAGGCTGGTCCTGGCAGCATACAGACTGGGACAGGAGCTTGTAACTCTGGCAGCCCATTAGTTAGCATTGCCTTTTTTTGGTATTTTTTAACCATCTTCATCAAGGTTTCCAGGTCTTCTCTTTGATTTCTCTGCTCTGTGCACACTTGTGCTTCAGTTTCTCATGGGTGGTATAAAGCTGGTTTTAGCTCATGTGTCTGAAAGCCTTCAGATGTTGCAAATGCTCCTGCTGCCCAGGTGTGAAGCACTGCTCTACCAGCAAGTGAGGAAGGTCTGCCCCGTGTCTAATTCTCTACTGTGGCTCCATGGGAAGCCTGGCTCACAGGAGGTGATGTGGAGCATGCTTGGCTGACAGCAAGGGTGCTGGAGGACACAACTGGGGCTCAAAATAATGATGAATTGCCACAAAAGAAATCTGTGGATTGAGATTCTATTTCTGCAATAGACTTGTGGAAACAGAAACTTCACTCACGTTTTGCTGACATCTGTTGCTGTCAAATGTCTCTTTGTTTTTGCCTTTGTGCTCCTGTATTGCTGTAGATCACATTCTGCAGGCAGGAAAACCTGTCCCTGATGGCAGCATGAGAGCTGTCTTGGAGGTATATGGTAGCATGTGCCCTGTGCAGCCGCCGTGAGATGACATGGATGTCACTTTCTGCACAGCTCTTGGTTTTGCTATTTTTGTTGCCTTGGTGAAGATCACTCTGTTTCCTGACACTGTTTTGGTTTTATTACAGCTCTTGCCCTTTAGAATGCCCTGTTATTTCCAGGTTTCCCATCACCTCTCAGCTCAGTGAATCAGATCCTCATTAGCTCCTGTCCCCTGCTGCTCTTTCCTGCCCCGCTGCTTTAATCCTGCCCTGAGCCGACAAGCAAAGCAGGTTGAAACAGTGGCTAGGATATGCCTTGGAAATAATGTTTCTCTTTTAAACCTTTGGTAATTATCTTTGATACCCCAAAACTTCTACTTATCTTGGTCCAGTTGTGAGACCTGTATTGACTAGTGTTACCTGCTGCCAGATATATTCTCATTAAAACCTCTGGTGCTTATACCATCTATGCTGTGTAACTTAAGAACACAATGGTAAAGCCACATCTATTTTTAAGTGCAGTCAAGACACAGGGAAGTTACGTACCATAAGGCAACTGTGTACCACGCATGTCCATTTGCTGGTGAGCGTGCAACCAGAAAGCAGGATGGCTTTTGTCCTGTGCATGTGAGTTGCCAAAGGACTGCAAGTGGCTTTACTAGTTGAATACATTGAGTTGTCTTTACTGGCTTCCCTTTGAGGGCTTGCAGGCTGGGACTGAGCTTTTTGTGACCCTTCCAGTGTACACCCTTTTGAGTGTCACTCCTTCTAATGGCCTCAACAAGGGAACTGCTGGCAGGAAAAGTTAACAATAAAACTTCAGTTCAGTAAAGTATTTCCTGACAGGGCCTGTGGGTATTTGAACCTAGAGAGGGTTATTAACTCTCCAGTGAGTGGAAAAATGAGGCTAACTGACAAGGCTGATGCTGGCGTGATAGGCAAGCTGAGTTTGTTTTCCCCCTGATACTATGGAAGGGTCCAAGCTAGCATCCTTAAACTTTAGAACAACCTTTGTCCATATTAAATCTTTCACTGGCCCCTTTATCAGCTTTGAGGTTACCCTGAACCTCAGATTTAATTGCTTCCACACTCCTGCAGATCTGTTAGCTTGCTGTCACATGCTGCTTAGAAAAATTCTTGCAAACATCAGCATGTGAGTTATTCACCTCAAAGGCCTTGGCTCATCCTCATTCAAAAGCCATGTGTGCCAATGAACATCTGCACACAGAGCAGAGACCTGGGGAGTGACAAGTTGTTACAGATGTGGCTGTGAGGCAGGAAAGGGGCAGTTTTCACTGGAGGGGATGATGAATTAGAGCCCTAAAGGGAGTAGCTGGGGCAGGAAGGGCAGAAGGGTGAACAACTGGACATAGGCTCAAACTGTGCAGGTTTTTGTAGCGTTTGCAGCTCCAATATTCAAATGGTCACAGATTTCTGATCATTTGCTTGATGTTTTAGAGGGTATTGCAAAAAAAGTACCCTGATAATGTGGAGTGCTGCTCTGTAATAATACCAGGTATTGATGTAATAGTGGCAAAAATGTCTTAAAGCATTACTCTAGCAGCATCTTGCATATGTCAGTCAAGAAATCTTCCTTATTACATGGAGAATCCAGTGATGGTGCCTCTGTGCGTTGTTGCATCCTGTTCCTGAATATTCATTATTTTCATGCTTCTGAGTTCTCATTCTTTTCCGTGTCTGATGTGTGAGGTAGGAGAGAGGGGGAAGAAATGAATAAATCAGAATGAGGAAGAAAAGTTGCTTTATTTGCATTCAGCGTTTTGAACAGCCTACATATAAGCCTTTTCCACAAACCCCAGAATGTAGAAGCACCAGTTGTCAGCAAGGAACAATATTAATAGACACTTGCAAAACATTCGTTCCACAGGAAAGGGCCTTGCAGCAGCCTGAGGCAATATTTCCACAGTTTTCCAGTGGCTCTGGTCACTTATAATGGGTTTTCTCTATTTTATGCAGCTGTGGTCTGGCACGTAGTATGACAGGGAAACTGTTTGAGTTATGGCTTGCAGACACTGGGTTATTTAATGTCCTGTACAGACAGAATAATGGCTGCCTGGGTTTGGGTTTTCTTCAAAGTTGGATCTTTTATTTTATTTTATTTTGTTTTTCCCCTCAAAACCAGCAGGCTCCAAACATCATTTTTCTAAATGCAGGGTGATTTTGCCCTCTCATGCGTGAAAATATGCAATGAGTCTCTGCACCTCTGCTCCTAGCATCCAGGACAAAATGTAAAGGTTCCTGGATTTTTGCTTTTTTGACTCATATTCTCTAATCCTTTTTGTGCCTCTGTCCATGCTCGGTACATGCACCTACTTTCCATGCTTGTCCTGAAAACAAGCACTGCAGAAACTGGAGTTCTTGTATTGAAACTATAAAGAGAAAAGAGCTGCTGCTTTCTTCGTGTGCTGGCCTGGGAGCAGGTGCAGTGCCTGGGAAGGATGGGTTTGCACACGGCAGCAAGGTGGGATATGCTCAGATTGGATGCTGGCGATGTGTATTATGCTTGTAAGGTGTAGGTCAGGGGCTTCTGGTTCTTAACACTGAGCTTTTGTTTTACAACTTGATGAACAGAACTAACTGTACTCAGTGCTGTAGCCAGCAGAAAACAGATAAATGCAGCCTGATCATTGCCAGATGATGGCCAAGCCATTAAAAGCAGGTACGGTTTGCATAACACTGCAGTCTCCACTAATGGTTTTCTGGTGGGACGCAGCTATGCTTCACAAAAGGTCTCATTCCAAAACCAAAAATCCCTAGGCAGTAATGCAGAAATAACCGGCCTGTATTGATCCATGAAAGAGAGACTCACCTGCCAGCTGGCTGGTTTTGTTTGTGCTTTGCTATGGCAGATACTTGGCCCCGAGCTTCCCTCCCTCATGTCTTGTTCCTGTATTCCACCCTTTCAGTTGCACATATGTAATACTGCAAAAGCCTTGTGTGGAAGAAAAATCCAGGGAATCAATAAAGTAACAGGAATACCAGTAAACCCTTATACAAAAACTTTATTGGGAATAACTCCCTTTTAAGCTTAAACTCCTCTGGCTGTCATGGGGGCTGATGTCTGCCACTAGAACTGTCCTTAATCATTTCCCCAGGCACTGACCCTTACCAAAGTCCTGTGTCTTTGCCAGCAGATTTGTATATGCAGTGGATCCATCTGTAATGCTATATTAATATACAGTGAATGGCAAAATTATGCACTAAAACCACTGAATTCAAAACACCCCCATGGGTGTCCAGTTTCACCTGGTGTGACACCAGGTGTTTCTGAACACCACCGCTGCTTGTCTGGAAAAAAGAGCAAGTTAATTATTCCCTGCCTGACATGGAACTGATTTTGTGTGATCTGCAGATTCTGATCCTTGTCTCCTTAATCTGCTGTTTTTCTGTCACCACCCACACAAAGCTTCTCTTTCTACCTACTTCTAGCTCCTGTGTGATGATACCAGTTATTACCTCCATTCATGGTGCCAGGCCTAAAATATTCTGACATCAGTCTCCTGCCGCAGCTGATGGAAGCTGCCCTGTTGTGCTGCGCACCCCGGGAGAGCAGCCCATGACCCAGTGGCTGTCCTGACCTGCTGCATGACCACAGATGTTGACAAATGGCACGATCTGTCCATCCATCAGCACAGCAATTGCTGCTGTGCCCAGGGGCTTGCTGAGTGCTCTGCAGGCAGCACAGCTGCATTGCCTTAGACAGGCGAAACTGGCAAAAAATCAAGTGAATTGACTAGCAGCCCAGGACAAAGCCTTCTTTTGTGGATTCTGTTCATACATAAACCTGGAAAACCCTCCTGACTTCCAGTAAAACCTTATTTGTGTGGAAATTCTTTAAAACACCCCAGTGCATTGCTCCTTTGTGTATCATTAGGTGGAAGGGTGTGTTGGTACCTGCACAAATACACACAGGTACAGCAGCAAACAAATGTCAATATGAGTGAGATTAGTATACTTCTGTATATGCTGACCTTATTTTTTCAGCCAGAGTGGTATACTATAAGCTATGGATTGGGCAAACAAGAAAAAGCCTTTATTTACTTTTAATGGGCCTCATGTTCCAAGCATTAGTATCATTTATTTAATGAAATGGACTTTCAAGGTGCTAGTTGTAATATTTATCCCACTGTGAACTAGTATAACTCTGTTCTGGTTTTTAAGGTAACTGATGGAAAAGCTATTGTATGCACTTACGGGGCCCTCATTTCTGACTTGTTTCTTGTAGGAAGTAAACTGGGAAGCTTTTACTAGTTCAACTCGGAGCTGTTTCTCTACCTGTTACCTTCTTGTGTACTACAGGCCAGAGTGAAGTTGCACTGAATTTGCCAAGGAATTGCTGCTTCAGACAAAAGTTAACAGGAAAACTGGGGACAGGACTTGAAGTTTTTTGAAGCGAATTTATGTATGAAAATTTGGTTTTAATAACTTTGCACATCACAAATATTTCTCACTAGAGAAATAGGTCACTTGACAAAAATCACCTGTTTGCATATTTTTCTGATTCTCTGGGAGACTCAGTAGTCTGACATTGTACAAATATTTTGATATTTGTTCATCTGGCACCGCAGTGAGTTAGAACCATTGTTGGAGCAAGCCCACAAGGGAAATAAAAAACAAGATGCATTGAAGTATGCAGTGCTGTAAATATAATTACTAGATGAGACATAAATGTAAATCTGAACGTCTCCTTAAAGAGCGTTTTTTACTGTTTTTCAAGATTGTTCTTTTATCAAAAAGGACAAAATGGATCAGTTTGTTACCCAGAGATTTTTGCCAAGCTCATTCCTCCTGAGTGCAAGATGAGTGACGCAAGAATTAATGGGCAGCAGAACAGAAGAAAGCTGTGGTGCTTGCAGGGGGACATAATTACCCTGGACAAACCCTTGCTCTGCCCCCAGTGCTGCATGTGCACCTACCTACTGGCTCCTGAAAAAGAAGTAAATGTTTCTCTTGCAAGCAGAGCTTGTAACTGCTGCTCTAAGTGAAAGAACGCCTGTCACAGGGTTAGAAACAAAGCTGACATTTTCATTTTCCCCGTACCCTAGCCTTCTGTGAGAGAGGTTCAGGCCTGTTTGGGGACAAGGGGGAAGCTCACTTTGGTTTCTGGCACTTGTTGTTGCTGTAGTAACATCTTGCTTGTAATGTGCTCATCTTCCCACACCCCCAGCACCCCCCCACATCCCTTGTCCCCAGGGAACCCAGCCAGAGCAGATGGGACAGTCCATCCCTTGTCCCATGACTGGCTGCAACAAATGCATTTCAGAAATGCAGAGGTGATACATGCTGAGCTTCCTTGTGTTATTTGTCCCTGTTGAAGCTGTTTGGCACTCTTCAGCTCCTTTCTGTTCAAGGACTCCTGAAGGGTGGATACTGCTCTGCAGGAATGGCTGGGACAGCGATGTCTCTGCTTTGATACCTCCCTAGCTCTCTAGCTAGCACTCTGTCAAGTCTGGAGTAGTGTCACAGTGCAAGCCTGTGCTCTTCTGATCACTGTTGCGTCCTTTCCAAACCTGTTGTTTTCCCAGCTGTTTGGCAGTTCCACTGTGATCATGACGGATGGAGACTGTTAACCAGCAGGAACTGGGGTGTTAGGAATTGGCAGGGCACAGGAGGTGGAAAACTTCTCCCACATTCTGGATTTGTAGATTGGGAGCAGAATTAATGTGTTTTAGCCTGAATTCATTCATTTACCTGGGAGAGCTCAAGCTATTGTGGCAACACACGCACAGCCAGCCCTGGGTGACAGCTTGGGCTTGATGCTTGGACTGAATGGCTTGAAGGCAGGAGTAGATGAGGGTCAGGTCCTATGGGCACACACAGCTTGGTGACCAGAGCTTCCCTCAGGCAAAATGACCTGCTGCTCAGGCTTTGAGGATAATCTCTCATCAGCTTTGTAAGGTGAATGCAGTCTCTCCATTTCTGCCCTGTGCAACAAGACCTGAAGAGACTTGGTGTGAGCAACACCAGGAAAGGCTGAGGTAAGCTCAGGTCTCCTTCCTTTGTGTGGAAGTGCTGCCAGTATTACTAGCAAGGCTTTGCAGAGAGGTTGCTGAACTCTGGCCACTACTAGCTCATAGTTGCAGGAGCAGTGCAAGAGCTCTATGCTGCCTTGACAGAAACCAAACTGGTTGAGCAGCGGTTGGTGTCCTTGTAGCTGCCTAACAGAGCAGAGGCCTGGTTTTTTTATTGTTGCTGTTATTTGACACTGCATTACAATGTTCAGCCTCTAAAAGTACTAGTGGAGCAAAAAACAGCAAAGGGAATGCTCCAGCTCTCGCTATTGCCATGGTACTGTAAGGACAGATGCAGAATGATGTAGGGGCACACAGAATGGCCCCATTTGGGTCAAAACCCTTTCTGCATATTAATGTCCTTTGTAGGACTATGCTTTTTTAGGCTCAGTTCTGTAATTACGAATTGCAAAGGTGCATCCTTCTATGTAAAGCTGAGTTACTGTAGTAAAAGGCTTTTCAGTTACTAGCCTGACACAAAAGCACTACACCACTAGCAGGCAGCAGAAGGTTTAAATGAGCTCTGCAGACTCATGGAGGTAAGATGAGAGCTACAAAGGGGATACAGCTTTAGGATGAGGACTGAACAGTATGTGTGACCACATTAATTAAGTAGTGATGGGAAGCAGCTGGTAAATATCTACAGCAAACCATGGGGGAAAGACTAGGTGTGCAAACATTATGGGAAGTTTGGCCCTTGAAGGAGACGCAGAGATCTCTGTGAGGTTCCCACACTTGTTCCAAAGCAAGGATTGTTAATTTTGTCTCTATGCAATTAGCCTTGCTGTGAAAGTTCAGGGAGGGATGTTTTGCCATGTCCCTTGGGAACCTGGTTCATTAGTTTATAATTTTAATTAAAATTGGGCTGGTTAATTTCTTTGAACTGTACTGACTTCACTGGAGTGGTGCCCTCATCTTGCAGAGCACAGGATACACCTGATGCTGGCTGGCTTTAACCACTGCTGTGCACAGTCCTGAAGGAAAACCAGAAGGCCCAGGCACTCTTAGTACTTGCAGGCACACGCAGTTCCTGGGAGCAGTTGCCTGATACATGGCCATTGCCACCTCCTGCACCCACCATTTGGGTCCTGTTGCTGTTCCCCTCCCTGGTTAACAAGTCACTAACTTCCTTGATGCAGCAAAACATTGGACATGTCTTCAGTGGTGGACAAGGCAGATAATAGATGCAAGGGGCAAAATGACAGGTTGGGTTTGTGCAATCCCACAATGTGTTGCTGGAATGGGAGATAAGAGACAAAATGGACACACCAATGAAGAACCCCATGCACACCTTAACTGGCAGTGCCTGGCTGATACCCAGCCACATCAGTCACAAAATTTGCTGGAGATTAACAGGGGAGAAATGTATTAAGTGCCCTGCAGAGCCTGAACAATGAAATTAACCTACAAGTGAGGAAAGAGCCTGTGCCAAGAGATTCTTATCTTCCATGAATGAGCTGGATACTGAAGGGCTCCTGGCTTTATGAAAGGCAGGAAACTCAAGCTACTATTTTATGAGTTGAGAGATTTGACCACTGTGAAGCAACGTCTGTGTCACTAACTTGGCCAGACGGCCCAGAATATGTCAGGGTAAGGGCAGTGACTAATGCTGCTAGAAATGTTCCCAAGTTACTTGGGAGCTGCTGCTCCAGGGGGACCCGCTGTTACCAGCCGGTCTGTCCCACCAGCACTGGGCAGTGCGGCAGGTACTGCAGGTGTACTAGTACTATGGCAGTTTGAAGTGAAACTCTGCCCAAGCACAGGTGGAATGAAGCAGGCAGCAAAACAGAGGAGCTGCATGTTTCTAGGGAATGGGAAGACTTGCCTAGTGTGGGTGACTCCACGTAACTGCACCCACTACCCTGCCCTGTCTGCTGCTCTTCACAAGTGAATCCCTTTTCATCCAGAAATGAGCTTGGCGTCTTGTCACGGCTGCCCCAGCAGTGCAAGGGCTAATGCATGCCAGGCGTACCCCAGCGAGCCTGTGCTGCTGTTGGTGGCTGAGATAACTGTTTCTTCTCTTGTGCCTGTTTTCTGGTCCGTTTCAGAGAGGAATGAGGCACTCTCTGTTTTGCTTTTGAAGCCTGAACTATCCAGCCATTCAGTCCTTGCTGAAGCAGGCGGTACCCTCCTTAGGGTCTGTTGAAATTAACCCAGCTCTCTTGCATGCAGGTGGCAAAAGCAAACTTCATTTGTTTGCATCTTTGGCACAAGAAAATATCAAACTCAATGGCAGAGCCTTAAGGACCTGTGGTAGTAATGCCTCCCTTGTAGCCAGTCCCTCCCTATGTTGCATCTTGTCTTTCAGCAGGAGCATTTCCAGCTTCCTAATCTCCCTTTGATTAGCTGCTTCTCTGAAGTCTGAAGGGATGAGCTCTAAGAGGCTTCTTCTGGTTTTCAAAGGAGAAAAGAACAAAATCTGACAATTTCTTTTTGTAAAGTCCATATTTTGTTATTGTGTTCTTTGTTATCTTGTGCTATTTCAAAATCTGTTTTAAGATTTCTCTTCCTGCTGCAGTTAGACTGTGGGGCCTCAATCTTTCCTCATCACTTCTCTCAAGTATAGATATCGTTTTGCGTTTCCCTAGCCGTATGGTAATGTCCCAGGCTATGCTCAAATACTGCTATTGCTGCAGCTTCATGTGTCAGCCCACTCTAATTGAGTATGTGAAACCCCATCTTTTGCAGAAAACAAATCAACGGCCAATTACAGTATTTATTTATAATATTTATCATATTATACATCTCATCTTTTACCTCATATCCAACATTTCTGTTTCCCTATTGAAAAGTAAGGCAAAGAGTTAACCTGAGGCCATCCTGAAATAAGCATTTACCCACCTCTCTCTAAAAAGACCCTCCCTCTTATTTCTTTGATCTACCTTTTCTCATATAGTTGACTAAACTTTTCTGTTTGTTTAATACCTACTGTGAGGTATTGTTTGATTTGTGGATTGCTGGAGGTGATAACAAAATGCTTTTTTTGACTTGTCATGTATTGGTACCTTTGCGTTTATTCCCAGTTCATTCCACCTGGAGTCTGAGTGCTCCAACTACTCTTCTGAGGTGGTGGAGACTTGAGCTTGCAGTGCTCCCCCAGAACTTAACCCTTATGCATGAGATACAAGTCCTAGAGCAGTTTAAGAGCTTTTCTTCCACTTTTGGTCCTTGAATTCCTCAGTTCCTCAGCTCCAATATCTGAAGGGGGCCTATAGGGATGCTGGGAAGGGACTCTTCATTAGGGACTGTAGTGATAGGACAAGGGGTAATGGGTTTAAACTTAAACAGGGGAAGTTTAGATTTGATATGAGGAAAAAATTCTTTACTGTAAGGGTGGTGAGGCACTGGAATGGGTTGCCCAGGGAAGTTGTGAATGCTCCATCCCTGGTGGTGTTCAAGGCCAGGCTGGACAGCCTTGGGTGGCATGGTTTAGTGTGAGATGTCCCTGCCCATGGCAGGGGTTGGAACTACATGATCTTAAGGTCCTTTCCAACCCTAACTATTCTATGATTCTATAATTCACTAATTCCTCATTTCCTAGAGCTGATCAATTTGCCTTCTGGAACTGGGAATCTGGCATCACACCTGTGTTCAGAGGTTTGGTCCAAATTATGTATGTGCTCAGTTGATAATTTATTTTTATCCATTCCATTTTCACTGGCAGTATATGCTGAGGCAACCATCACCATGTGTCCCTCTCAAGGGTTATGTATATCTAGTGGCATTTCAATCTCCTGTCTCTAAGCATTCCCTTCACGCTGCCTGCATAACTGTACTCATCTTTGTCTCTGCTTCCCAGGCAGATAAATCCCTGTTCTCTTCACTGCCCTTGGCTGGTGACTGCTTAACTCCTTCACTCTCCTGCCTCCATCAGCCCTGCCCTTTCATTTTGGGCTCAGCAGTTCATGGTCCATCAGCTGAGTGTGAAACTTAAATAAGAAAAGGTTTATTCACATGGATCAGGTGATGGGGCACTCCTGCAAAGCCTGGCCAGGGGAACAAAGCATTTTTGGGGCTTGGCAAGTTGCCTGTAAGCATGCAAAACCCACCTCCTGTGCAATTCCTTCTCTTAAGGGAAGGGATTCAAACCTCCCCACACAGCCGTGGGACCCATGCGATTGTGTAGCCACAGTGCAACACTCATGGCTGCCATGCCCTCGGAGGAACTGACAGGGGGGATCACAGCTAGTTTTAGCTTCCTCCTTATCAGCTTTAGCTAAAAATGAATAGCATACAAGCTCCCTCCATGCTGTCAAATTTGGGCAGCCAAAGCCTTCCCTTATCCTGGTTTGCAGGTATTCACATTCTGGTTAATTATATAATTGAGATGTTTTCCAGTGATTTAAAAGGCTTCTGACTAAGCTGTTGGCATAAAGGGGGAAAACTGAAAGCCAGAGTCAGGGGGAATCAAGAATTCAACAGAAGCCTTTGAACCAGCTTTTGATTTACATATGAATAAAGTTGATCTGCAAAGGGAATTGCACCCAGCCATCCCCAACAGAGGCACCAGGCAGGAATCAGCTCCTTGCTGGGAGTGCTCCCCCTGTTCCTACTGGGATTATTTTCTCTACCATGCTTTCATGACCATCTATTTCTGCCTAGTTACATAGGATGTCATCCAGATACAAATTCCCTTGATCTCAGAGACATTGAACCACAGTGCAGATTTGACTGTGGCGCATAGAATAGGACAGACGTGTAGTCCTGGAGGTCTGAGAGGTACTGTGCGCTGATGTAGAAACAGAAACAAGGAAGATGTTGAAGTGCCCCTGTGCCCGTGGTGGTGGTGGGACCCTCCTGCAGGGGCGTTTGCTCTGCTGCACAGGAATGAGGTGATAACTCTGCTGGACGCTGACCTTGTGATGTGTGTCAGCTTCTTGTGCAGCTGGTTGTCAGTTCTTTTGTTCCTGAGGGTGTTGGAGATGAAGGATTTTGTGGGGTTTGACTTAGAGGAGGCACTCGAGCATGATGTATAGCCTATAAACTGCTTAGGAGACTCTAAGCTTTACTTACTGTTCCTTCTGGGGTAACCAGTGTCATGTGCCTAGTCTGACTAATGCTTTTTAAAATGCAGTAGATTAAAGGTGAATGTGTTGCTTTGGATTCAGCAGTGAACTGACAGCATTTCTCATTGCTGTTCACATACAGCTCATCTGGGAAGATGAGCACTTCCTCTTCCTGAAACCTGCCAGTCATTCCTGAACATGACAACAGCAGTTCAATGATTGCTTCCCTGCCTTCTTCATACGTATCCATAAAACACCTGTATGTTGTTGCCTTAGCTGCCCCTATATGAGGCTATATTAGCAAGTCAAAGCTAGAACTTTCATATACAGGCATTATGATTTTTCTATGATTTTTCTGAATGACACCTAGAAGCTGTAGTCAGTCGGTTGGTAGCTTGCATTGTTACCTGGCCACACGGAATGGGGGCCTGGCCAGAAGTGTTTTGAGCAGTGTACAAGAAAAGAAGGCTTGTAAATACTGTCTGTCTTGGCACAGGCTGGTGATCCACAGCGAGCTGGCTCTGCGTACCCACACCTTTGCTCCCAGTTACAGTAATGGTAGTATGACTGTAATTGAGATTGAAACTGTACTTTAAATCCTGCATAGTCTGTGAAAGCTTTGTTTGGGTCTTGGTGTCACTCCAGATTCCTTAGACAGCATAGGAGATAACAACCGGTGGTCACTGGGGCCCCCTGTACTCACTTGGCTTCTTTCCTTTCTGACCGCTGTACCCTACATTTTGCTGCTTTAAAACTTTTCCACTGCCTCAAACTATTTTTGGTACTGATAGCTTTTAACTGGCCCAGGGTTTGATTTGGGATTTCTTGCTTTGGTTGCAGGGAGAAGTGGGGAGATATTCACAGGCCTTATTTTTACTTACGAGCACTCTGTTCTCTATGCCTGCAGTACACCACAGGACATGTCATCCCTGTCTTGCTGGAGCTGGTTTAGACCAACCCCACATTCACAGCAATTTATATTTAATCTGCTGTCCAGATCTAGTGTTTCTGAGCCACTTCAGTCCACGCGCCTCCTTCTCCTTCCTATTTTGGGCTCCTGGGTGTGCTTTGACACTTCTGTGTAGCTCAGCTTTCCAAGCTTCAGCTTACGTGAAATCCCCAAGACAGCCAGCTTATGTCACCATCACCCATCAGGGACAGCCACAAAGAAATCTGTGGCTCAGGAGAGCTGCTCTTGCTCCCATTCCTTTGGGAAGGGGCAATATAAGCTTAGTCAGAAGGCAGGCACATTAGAGTTGTGTATGCAACATCATGCCATTTAAAGGAAAGAAAATGTAAAACTCAGATTTTTACAAACCCCACTTCTGAGTATGTGTTACATAAAGGAGTTATGTGCTGCATTTTATTGTGTTAGAATTAAAAACAAAAAATTAAGTCAAGCATCATGTACAGATATGGTGGTTCTTCTCTTGGCAATAGGGAATTACTTTATTCATGAGATGAGGTGGAGGCGTCCTATGGAGCTTGCCTGAGCATATGTCCAGGGTACCAGACACAGACAATGTACGTCTCCTGCCTCTCTTTGGTGGAGCTTCGCCTTATCGCACCTTCTGTCTCCTCCTTGCAGGGCTGATGGAGGCTCCAAGTGAGGAGCGCTCTCTTGTCCTGCCAGCGTTTTGAAGGCTGACAGCTGTTTTGCAGAAAGGCCAGCAAAGGTCCAGTGACAAATGAGCTGTTCCTGCCCTACGGCAAGCTCAGGGCTCCATGCCCAGGTCATGGTCACTCATTTCAATGGAGCCTCAAATGCAGCTCTGCTGGTGACCTTGGTCAAGTCACTTTGCCTCTCAGGTTGCCTCTTTGCTTCTCCTTGCTCAGCTGGTAACCAGGGACCAGACTGCTTCTGCAGTACAGATGTGAGACAGCCCAGAGGTTCAGCTGGCCCTATGGGCTTCTTGGCAGGCATCAACAAAAGCAGAAAGAGAGCACAAGATGAGGGCATTGTACAGCCACTCTTCTGCATGCACTGCCTAGCACAGCAGAGACCCAATCCTCGTAAAAGAGAGCAGCCACCACAAAAGAGGTAATGAAGTGTAACACCTCCTGTTACTAAGCAGGTAGCTATTATCTGCTTCTCAGGCCCTCCTGGCCCTTACCAGATCTACTTGCTATTTGTTTCCTAAACAGCCTTGTACCACGCTGTTAAGTAACACAAGAATTTTGTGCTTGAGGAGCTGGATGAAGGGCTGTTCTCTTAAGTGGCTGTAGTTCTGTGTTGCAAATAGAGAAGATTGCACTGGGTTTGTAATCAACAACAATTAACTTGCCACAGAGGTTGCAAGAGAAATCTTCAGCCCACATCACAGGGTCTTCTGATCCTTTCCAGAGCTCACATAGCTGCCAATGTCTTGCACAGCTTATTTTCTGTACAGGAGCAGGGCTTGAGGTTCCTGGAGGGCTCTGTCCCCACAGCCAAAGTCATCACTTGGAAGTGCAGAAGTGAATAACCTGGAGTTAATGGAGTCCCACAGAAATGTGTTCTGTGCCATGTCTCCTCTGCATGCAGACTTGGCTCCCACCGCCCCACGCCAGGCTGACCTCTATAGGGTGAGCAGATAACTGGGACTGCTCTTTGTAGTGGTGAGGTACAGGAAAGCCTGAGCTCCCTGCAGATCCCACAAGGATCTATGCTAACCTAGCATTTCTCTCACTTTTCCTCAGGATGGGCAGAGCACCTACAAATATGCCCTGGATCAGAGCCTCCATCCAGAGACCTACTAAACTTGTGTTGAATTTCCTTTTAAAGAGGTTTCACATCTTTTCTGCCCATCTAATCCCACCTTTTGTGGGCTGTGATGCTGTAGTGAGACCCCCTCCATTGGAGTGAGAGGGGTCTGTACCCCCTGGGTCAGAGGATCTTCTCTGGCTTATTGCTTAGGGAATGTGCCATCCTTTGAACAGGGTTCAGTGCTCTGCTCCTCCAATGAAGGCAGACCCAGATGACCAGCTTGTGCAGATAATTGCAGTATCTAAGACATAATTAGATCATGTTTATTTCATGATCAGTTATGTTCAAGCTCTTACAGAGACATCTTTATTATGTTAAAATTAATTAATTGAATCACCGATCCTGGGGAGAGATTAGCATATAAAATCTGCGTGAGACTTACAGGGCTTGTTGATTTAGTAGCTTGACTTGTTTGTAAAGGCTTGTTCTTGTGAAGTCAAGAATGTAACACGAAGTGCATCAGCCACAGTCAACTGTATGTAGGACCTGCACAGGAGTTTGTACTCAGTTCACACATTGTTGGTAATTGCCTGCTTCATTTTTGTTGTGCCTGTATATCAGCTGACTCAGCTGGTAGATGGCTGAGGGCACCTGCAATGTGCCTGAGAATGGCAGCCAGGAGGCAGTCCATTTGGGGGCAAGGAATTCATTTTGGTACCTGGGGCAAGGGGTGCTTGCACACCTGGAAGTGGAGGTACCTCTGGTATCTCTCCCCCACATCAGAAATACTCCTACAAATGAGTACTGCCCTTGTCCCTCCCTGCCCACCACTGGGAGACTGCTTCTTTCCAAGCAGAGCTGGCAGATTTCTGGAAGGTGGGAAAATATTGCCATTTTTACCTTAATTGTCCTGAAGTTTCAAGGTATTGGGGCATCACAGTTGTGTAGGAAGATGAGACTCTCTAATCCATATTGTCTATATCCACTAACTAAAAGATGGAGCAACACCGTACCCGAAGACTCCAGCTAGAATTGTACTAGCAATATGCTTGAAAGCAGATTACACTGCTCATGCAGTGGCCAATAGGAGATAGTAGACAAGCACTCTAATCAGTTTCTGAACATGGAACCCACTATTCAGAGTCCATGCTTTCCAAACGGCTTTGGAAGTAAACTTCAGTGGATGATCAGTTCTTGTAACCTGCTCTCCCTCTGCTGTTTTCCTGCCTGTTCCCATATCAGCATAGATGTTCTGACAGCTCAGAGACTAGTGTTTTATTTCTGTCACTCCAGTTTTTCTCATGTATTGTTAGATCAAGCTGGTTGTCTCTGTCTCTTTTCCTTCATTGAATCTGCTATAACCTAAAAGCAGCACTGACAGTAGTGTATTACCCCATCTACAAGTATTTATCAGCAAAATTCTTACCCCAAAAGCAGAGCAGCTCCATAGACACTATCTGTGGACATCTCCGCTGTGGTGAGAAGAGGGTTTTCCATCGTTGTGAAAGCCACAGACTACAGGACGTCCTAGGTCAAATGTTCCAGAGTAGTTCTTTGAGCACAGCTCTCAAAAGGAGATTTGCATTCCACTACACAGACTTTTTCCAGGACTTTGATGTTTTCAGGCAAAACGGTGCCCATTTTTGGTGGAAATTTTCTTTGAAAAGGGGGACTCCAAGTAAAACCCGCACTGTGCTGAGGAAGTGTTACCTAGCTGTGTAGCAGGTCAGGTTTGCTGTGAGCACAGGTAAGATTAGCTCAGCCTCATCTCCACACACCCAACATCCATGAGATCCAAACCCAAAGCAGAATCAAGCATCCTCGCCTTAGGTACCTTTGGCTGACAAAATAAACATGATTCCATTCTGCTTTCCTTACCTGTTTCTTGCTTCTGTTGGTTTTGAGACTGAAGGGGCAGGAGTAAATGCACCATGTACAGTAGATGTATATTGCATTGATACTGACTTTGATCTAAAAAAAAGAAAAATACTTTTCATTTGAGTCCCATAACCTGTAACTGCTAATTACCCCCTTCCTTTTCAGTTTCTGTATGGGCTTTGGGGGAAGGAATGACTTGCTGTAAGAAGAGTTATAGGGGGAAAACCACCCACCTTTCTTTAATGGACTTCTGTCTTTCAGGAAATAAATGACAGGCTGCAATGTAAAATAAGAAGGGGCAGCGTATATTTATCATGTGCAGTTCCCTTTGATTGATA
The DNA here is from genome assembly GCA_039720435.1 of Amazona ochrocephala. NCBI lineage: Eukaryota > Metazoa > Chordata > Aves > Psittaciformes > Psittacidae > Amazona > Amazona ochrocephala. The sequence goes on along the minus strand of CM077884.1, from coordinate 34,682,614 downwards.
GGTGTCTGCCCTGGCTCATGCTACTCATGTAAATTCACAAAATCCATGTCTCTGTTTTACCTCCTTGTTTCTCCCCCCTGAAGGAAAACAATCTTGTACATTCCTGTGGCTCGAGCAGGAGTACTGAATTCCCTGATGATATAGGAGCTTTTCAGACTTCCCTCATCCTCAGTGGACAGTGGGTATGTGCACTGTGCAGTGCCAGGAACTGAAAACTGCAGCGTTCCTATTCTTCGACTGGAGAAGTTCACCTGAATATTTAATTACATGTTTCATAGCACACTTAGATGGGGCTGAGCAGGTACAACTCCTTTGGCTCCATGGGGTAGGTGTCTTGCTCTGCGTCCAAGCTTGGCTCTTCATTTTTAAATATGATTAGAGTTCAGATGAAATTGCTTCTAGCTGCTTTTCTACAACCCAAATATTGCTAGGGTCCCACATGGTGTCCCTTCTCTGCCAGACTGTGGCCTCCTATAGGGAGTTCTTCAAAGACCAGTTTCAACAAAACCAAATTATTTTGCAATATAATTGCCTCTCACCCCCTTAAATTTCATTGTGCTCCAAAAAGTTTTCCGCAAATAGATCCCATTCTTTAGAGAAGCCATGCTATTCTGCAGTGCTGATGGAAGCCAGCCCTCGCCAGGCTCTGCTCCATGAGCAATTCTTGGACATGCAGTGCTTAAGTAGCTTGTTATGTGATAAAACGTCACATTTCTTCTCCCCACCACCGCTTGCGCTGATATTCAGCTCCTGCAGGAAACCATATGGCTTCCAGAAGCCTACCCACATACCTGTATGTGCCTACGCAGTCCGTGAGTCACATTTACTGTTTGGATGCCCCCTGAGTCATGCTGAAAATCTGTGAATTTTCCACGTTTATTTTCCATGCGGTCTCTTACGAACTTGAGATAGTTATGCATAACCGTTTGCATATGTATAGTTTTCCCTTTTCTGCTTTTAGTTTCATGGGTGGTAATGCAATGGCACTTCTTTTGAAGAAAGTAGAGTCTGGATGATTGCAGATCACTGATTGCAGCTCTCTCAGGCTGTGGGATTGCACTGAGCCTTTTAAAAGTAGGGCTTCAGAAGCAGGAAGTCCAACATACAAACCCGTGGACATGGCCAGTTGCTTTAGCCCTTTCTCAGTGTTCTGGCAGAGCTATACCTGCTCACTGTTGACCCTTGCTGTATTTCTGTGTCCAAAGGTAGCTGCTGCACTGTCTTCAGTGGGACGTGGGCACCGCAGATGGAGCCTTTGCTACTGCTTCACTGCAATAAGGCCTGATACAGATGGAGCACACTGGGATCACACCGGGATCACACCAGCATGTCCTGGGGGACCGTGTGAGGTCAGCAGAGGGGAAGGTATCTATCTTCATGCCATCAGCTCCTCAGCTATATGGACTCAAGCCTCAGACAAGTCTATCTGCCCTTTATTGGTCTCATTATGTGGTAATTTGACTTCCTCAGCACAGCACAGGCAACTTTGCCTGTTGTGGGCCTTTTTTTTTTTTGCTGAGGAAAGTGGAGACAAGGTAGCTCTTCCATCTTCCTCTACAAAAGGCCAGCACTGAAGATGCATTATAGCCCAGATTAAGAACAGCAGCCCAAGGTTTGCTGCAGCAGCTATGAATGATGCAACCAGCCTGCCAGAAACAGAGCTGTTTTTGCAGCTGTACCCCAACTACCAACAGTGTTAAGTGTTAAGCAGAAAAATCTCACAACCAGTCTAAGGGGAAGGAATGTGCATACATGCTGTTCTGCTGTGGCAATAGTAAAATTGCCAGAAATAGTCATTAGGGCAAACAATCTAGCCACCTCCCTCACTGTGAGAGAATGTTACTTTACTCATCTGCCCGGCAATGTTGCTCAGTGGAGGCAGGGACTTTCCTAGAGCTGCTGTACTGCTGCGAAGTGTCTGACCTGGAAAGCGGAAAATTGGCGCACAAAACCATTGCTAATTTATCCCCCTCCCACCCTCCTTTCACATTGGTAAAATTTCAAAATTTTAAAGTTCACTCTGTAGGATTAAAAAAACCCAACCAAAACCAAACCAAAACCAACCCCCCTGGATATTTTGAAAGAATGTGCTAGTAAACCTGGACAACTTGCGATATAGTATTTAGTCAATCTTGAAAACTGGTAGTGACTGAAAGGGTTTAGAGTCTGATGGCTGCTCTGGAATAAGTTTGTTTCAGCCCATTTCCAAGAGGGCAGGTGTCATGAGAATAGGCAGTTTTGGTACTTCTTATTAGCAGTCTTCTCTGAGACACCATACAGGATATATTTGCATCCTTCCAGGCAATGTTCAGGTGCTTTGTAAGAGAGCTTGGAGAAAGCTTTCCTTTGGCTGCCTGCATAGCATCTGTCTTGGGAAATTACTGAGTTCAGGAATGGGAATACAGACCCCTTCAAAAAACCTTAAAAGAATTTTTAATTTATATTAAAAGTCAGTTTTAATATTATTTCAGCAAGCTTCAAATATACTACATACAAATAGGACAGGAGAGTAGAGAGCAGGATTGAAGGATCATGGGTACATGAGATGACGAGAGCTTTAAGAGAGAACTTCATTGAAAGCTCCTGTGATGCAGAGGGTGCAAGGGTGCTGGTGTGCCAAACCGCTGATAGAGCACTGCAAGGGGAACAGTTCTGCCTGCAAAGGGTACATCACCACTGAATAGACAGCTACTTGAAATACTGGCAATAACATGTTAGTTAATTGGACGAGGAATAAGAAGTTGAAGTGTAAGTAGAGTTGAAATATCCTATCTGAATGTATGCTTTTGCATAAGCATCAGAAATTAGCTGGGTGGCTGCTTTTAGGCAGATTTGTTGCACAAGTGCTGATGGAGGGTTTGGCGTAACAGATCTGAGCCCACATAATGTAGGTCTTTAGGAAGAAAGTTTACAGGTTGTTTCTGCCAGAGTCTATGATTGCTTACAGCAGAATAAATGCTGCAGTGCAGTGTCTGTGCCTCAGGAAGCTTTCTGGTGGTCCCTGAGGGCCCTTGCTGCCCTGTCAGCCCTGGGGGCCAGCTCTGTAAAAGAGCACATCACACCAGGCAGCCCTCTTCCCTGTACCAGGGTTGTTACTCCTGAGGGGCATTTCTGAAGCTGTCTCTGGTTCAAGCAGAGAGATCTGAGGTGATCTTATCTGTTCTGAGGAACTCAGCCCCCAGCTGAGCCTCCCAAAAACTCCTAGGGAAAGGTGGTGTTCCTCTGTAGCTTTCCAGGATGAAGAAGCCCCCAGGAGTAGGAGCAGCAAGCCTGATACATGCATAAGGTTGGGCACCCCCGACCCCTGCTAGCTTGTGCTACTCCATCAGCACAAACTATCAGGGACTCTTGTTTTGCACTTCCCACACATTACCTCATCTTTCCTTCTAGCTGAGTGTTTTTCCTCAAATGGTCTGTGGACCTCTGTAGGATGGGCTGCTTTAATGGGTATTCTAGAAGTGAACTGAGAAATTCAAGCCTATTGTTTAATGAGTCTAGAAGTTATTCCCCAGGTCTGCACAGACATTGAAAAGCTTTTAGGGGACTGTAAAATGAAAACCTATGTTCTGCTTTCAATATATATCATTGCTGTGACTGTTGTGGTACGAGGCCAATGATTTCATCGTGACTGTGGGGTGATTTCCCCAGCTTTAACAGTGACACTGTTGTGAGGATTGGACTCTGGCTGCCTGGGCCTGCAGGCTGCTTTCCACTGCAAGCAGCAGCAATGAAATGGAGTTGGTCCATGTGTGGGCTGTTAAAATCTGCAGGGTATTTGGAGGAGTTTTATATGTTTTCCATATTCTCAAAAGTACTTTCCATCCATCCAAAGAGTTTACAGAAATAACTTGCTGCAAAAATATAAAAAGCAGCAAGTGTTTGTATTATGTGGAAATGTTAATTTAAACTTACTGGGGCTAGACCACATAGTTTACTTCCTAGCACTTAGTGCATGTCAGTAAGCATACTGCGTTCTTTCTGAAGCACCATGAATCAATAAGGACTGAAAGTCAGCCAAGGCTCCTTCAGTCCCCTCACTGGTATGACTGTAGCCAGCAAGATGCCATGGCCTGGCGTGGAGAGCACAGTGCTATGTACACTGGGTGAGTGTGCAGAAGGGTAGCAGCAGAATGGAATACATCTTGACTAAGTGCAAAAACTTGCATGAAATCCACATAGTGAACGCAGTGAGGTACATCTGAGGGGGCTGCTTTATTCTGATGCAATATCAATTTGATGCTTGCAGTTCTGTGGGCCTGTATAAAAAGACAGACATGATGGGTATCTAGCAGCTAATTCCAGCCACAGATAGAAATTAGCACACTTCAGTTGCTAATTCCTTGAAGATATGAGCTGCTTCAGATATAAATAATAGCATGTGGCTCACTGTTCAGTGACTACCCACAAAACTATCATTTTTAGTTGCATTAAGCCAAATCAGAGAAAATGAAATCTACAAAGGCAAAGATGCATCAGAAATTCACTGGAACTACACCAAAGATGTACCCTGCACAAATAGCCTTAACAAACAATAATTAACACAGCCAGCATGCTTCATCATACTGTTAAAGAAAATGGGAACAAAGTTAGTTAATCCCATCTGAATTGTAATATAACACCATACATAATGATATAGTCTTCTTTCTTTGGACTGTTGGTTTTGTTTTAAGTGATGGAATGTCTTCAGAGAGTCTAAATTCACTGTTCGCAATGAAAGTGGATGCTTCCTCCAGCATGTCATAGAATCATAACCAAATGAGATTTTAATTAATAATTGAGTAACTCCTTAGTGAGTTTCTGAAATGTGAGGCATGCTCTACATCTGCATGATGCCAGGAGATCTATGAGGATTATGAGCTGTTTCTGATTAGGAAAGTAAGTAGGAGTCCTTGAATCTGGAGCAGTGGTGGTGAACTGAGCTCTCTACCCTTAGTGCACAGACCTGGAATTTCAAAGTAATCCTAGAGCAGAAATGTAAATTCAGTGCAGCCCTGAGAGGAATACCACTTTTCCTTATTAGCTGATTTCTGTTTCTTCCTTGATATGATTTAAATATAAAGCAGTAAAAAAAGCAAACCCAAAATTAGCAGAGCTTTTACCCTGTCCCTTTTGTCACCTCTCATTCACCACAGGAACATATCTATTGTTTACTATGCTAGAGATGTCCTCAGCTCTCAGAATAGCCCTCAGGACTCCTGGCTTTCAGTTATCTTGAAGCTGCTATATCTTACAACACTGTCCAGATCATGTACCAGAGGGACCCAGAAAAGTCAAGTATGAAGGTACAAGAGAAACTGTGTGTGAGAGAGAGAATTTACTGGAATAAAGTAAAATCAAAATCAGCATCTTTGTTTCCCCTCAATATAGAGCAATTTCAGTGCAGGTACGGCCCAAATATACTTTTCTATTTAAATACATGGTGCAGTCTGTGAGTATCCAAGGACCCAAGGCACCAAGCCTCTAGGACATGAAATTGAAAAGCCACTGTGTGCACTATAGAGAGCAACATTTTTACTATGTTCAGTTTACTGTGATGTGTGGCTTCATCAAGCCTCACCTTGAGAACAGCTAAGTGACTTGTCCGCACTATTCCATTTAGGAAGCAGCTTCAAAGCTCACTGCTTTGAAGCTTTCTAGGGGAACCTCGTTCTTTTTCCTCAATAGTCTTGTGGACCTGAGAGTATCCTCTGGGGCTGTGCATTCCAGTCATTGCCCCAGAAGCCCTACTCTGCCTTCTTCTAATGCAGATTCACCTTTGTTGAACACAGATGGTCATGGTTATGTGTTCTAAGTGAAGTCTCACTAGTGTTTTGTACAGGACTATTAGGATAACTACCTGCTGAAAATTTCCATCCTGAAGCCCACATCAGCCACATTTTCTTTTCATGGTCTGGTCTCCGTAAGGGCTCACAGCCATTCTGTGTTGAATACCCACATTTCTTGCCTCTCCCTCCTGCCTGGTATGACTTTGATCTCTATGCTATTCAAATTCACAGCATTTCTTTTTCTGCAGCTTTTCATGTCACCCCACGCTTTAGCTCTAAGTCTGCCTCTGCAGAGTGTAAAATATTTACTGACGAAAGAAAAAGAAAAATATTTTACCTTAAAGTCCTAGTCCATATGGTCTCTTCAACCACAATTAAATAAAGGAACTTGGCTGCTTTCAGCATTAAGCAAATACGTAAATGTGAACTATCCCAGAAGAGGGGCCTGCATGTCAACAAATCATAGTTTTCTTCTGAGACATTTCTAAATTATCAGGGAAATGGGACAAGAACTGCAAGCATACACCTGTCTTCCAAATTTTCTTGTCCTTATGAGTCAGTCTTGGTATCGGACAAACCAGTTACTCAACGCGCTCTACTGTTGCAATAGTGTAGATCTGAGAAGGAATGTGGTACAACCTCTGGTGATATCATGTTCTACCTTGCAAAAACCACAGTCGTGGTTAGTGGAAGATTCTGCTTCCCCCCCTGCCCAGTGAAAATCTGAAGGCAAGTGTGATAGTGTATCTGGAAACAATCTGTATTTTGAGAACAAAAAGCAAATGGAAGGAATTAGGATCGTTGGAATATCAGTAGTAAATAGCCTTACAGTACTTGTCTCTGAGTGTGCATGTTTGGTTACTGTGGCCAGCTACCCTGTAGCTTTCTGGAGCATACAGCTAGATCCTTGAAGCCAGCTGGAGAAGTTAGCTCTCCATGCAAGCCTTTGCCAACAGCACTAAAATGCTCAGATCAGTGTGTTCAGAAATAGTTCTGATTCTGAGAGTCTAATATAAGCTTCTTGGGAACTAGCCATCAGAAACTGTTAAGATGTCCGCTGCCCTCAACTTGCAAAAGTATTTGATCAGGGAATTGGAACAAGATAAGTGATATGCAAGCTGCAAAACTTAAATGAGCTTTCACAGAGGATCTACTGAAAGGACAAACTGGAATCTGCTTGTGAATCAGTAACAGGTTCTTTGGACTCTGATAATCTCTTTCATATTCAATAAGGGCAGACACAATACCACTAGGATTTAAAGGGTGGTTTTCACAAAATCCACCAGAGCTCTCTGAAAAGTCCTTTCTTGAGAACACAGGTTTACAGGACTTTCTACACCTGAACACATTATCAAAACACAATGGAAAAGCTTTGTGGGCACTGCAGGATGATCACGGTTAACAGGAGCTCAGCACCACTGAATGCTGACTTCACCTGGCAACAAGGGCGTAATGCATTAACTGTGGCCAACTTCTGCAGCCCTTAGGTCCTCTGCAACAGTAGATCCCTGCATAGCTGGACACCGTTTCCCAGGTTTCCTCAGCGCTCATCCAGAGTTGATCCAGCTCTGCAGTTGTTCCATGGGACACTGGGGGATTCACCCCTCAGCTTCAGCCACTGGCAGTCTCTCCCTCTTATAAGGTAAATTATTCATAAAATTCCAAACAAGACAAAACTCTTCTTGAATTCTGTAGCTGTATTCCTTTTTAACACTGCCCCTTTCCTTCACATAGCTGTGGAACCTACTCACCTTTATTCTCCCAAAGCTTCTACACATACAAGGAGGAAAAAAACCCATTAAAGGAAAGGTGTGTCTGATAATTCAATTACCTGCTCATCACCAGTAGCCCTGAGGGGCAGTTGATGTTGCTGGCTCCAGTAACTCCTCCTCTCAATTGAACTCTTTGCAGAAAATTTTTACAGCCTTTAACAGCAGGCAGTGAGGAGGGGATGCTAGAGGGGAAGCATGGGATTTGGTACCCATAGCATAGCCTGTAGCTAGCAGCAGGCAGAATGCTACAGATGGAGCTGAGGTTTGTGAAGGGCAAATGAGCAGTCTGCTGTCTGTGCTCTCGTTAATAGCTCTCAAATATGTACTTCTTAAATTATCTGGTGAGCTCAAAAGATAGGTGTTGGCATAGGAAGAGGGGGTTTTAAACAAGCTGTCTGTCATCTCAGGTAAGAGAGAGGGGTTACTATAGGAGCTTCACATGCTCAGTGTTTTCCTGCAGTGTCTGGAAATACTCAAGTGTTTGGTGTGAATTAATACCTTGCAAGAAAACTGTTTACTTGGAGAGTGATACTCAGCTTTTAAAAGAAGGTGCTTTCTGACAAGTATGATTTTGATTCCTATAAAAATCAGTGCACACTTCCTTTTTAGTTTTTCCACTCACCTAATGTAGCTACATGTGTCCGTAATCCCAAAATACAGGGACTGTTTCTTCAGGTGCATGTGACGGACAATGTGGTGGCAGCAGATGTGTGTAGATCTCAGCCTTGTGCAAGAGGCATAAAGCTGGGCACAATCCTATGCTTTCTTCTACAAATACTACATTGTTTGGGTTGGGAAAACAAAGGTATCTTGATGTGATATGCTATGATGTCATTTTGCTGTGTGCTACTGGATCGCGTGGTTCAGGCGCACCACTTTCTGTGCTGCGGGTTGGGGTCAGGCTCGTACTCAGACACTGTAGTGTCTGAGCTGACTCTTGGACAGTGCAAGGACTCTGGCAGAGGTGGATTCTCAGCTGTTTGGAAATCATCAGAGAGCGAACAGAGTGATGGCTAGTGGTTTCACTTCGAGGCATGCTGTGGAGTATGCTGCAGAAGGAAGGAAAAAGCATTAGAGTATAAGCGGCTTCTGCGCTTCCTGGGAGAAGCTGCTACTTTGCATAGTCTGTATCTGAATCCCATGATGAGGTTTAATAGCAGTGTCTTGTATTTTGTCTGAATTAGATAGCCTTGCTATTTTTGGGAGATTTGTTACATGTTCATATGATGTGAAGAGTTAAATTTATTTTGAATAGATTTTGTTTTAATTAGTAACACTTAAAAAAAATCCCAAAGTAACTGTTTAAACACAGCTGTTCAGCATTTGATCCAGCAAAACTCAAAGCAACTGCTGCACTCCTCCCAGGAAAACATTGCTGAAGAGCACCTAGCCTGCTCTTTGAGGGTTTATTTCTTGGGCCAGGTTTTCATGCAGACACACTCATTCCACACAATACACCAACCTCTCTGCTTAATTTGACTGAGAAAGTTAAAATAGGCAGGTTATGTAATGATGTTTATCTTTACATCAGGAAGTCAACTAAGAAGCTGTTAAGCTGATATTATATAACACAGCCCTGGTTATAGAAAGTGTGGAGGAAGATGATCTAGGTTGATGCATGTCATATTGGTGGTGATTGTTAACGGTTATAATTAATACTGTTTTGTATGCTTTCATTTGATGTTTGGCAGCCTTCCAGAAGGCATTTGAGCATTAGCGGCCAGGCACTGAACTCTAATTGTTCATGGGCATTCCAGTTATACCATTCTATACATTAGTTAAATACACTTGAATATTCAAATGAAATGGAAGTTGTGTATCATTTCCTATAAAGCTCTACTTCATGAGGTCACTGGAATAATAAAATTCACTTTTTTTGTAGGATTGTGAACTGTCTCAAACTGAATAGATAATTATTATAAGAGCGAAAGAAAGATGAGATGACTTTACACACATGGCATACAACACCTAATTAAACAAGAGCTCAAACAACTTTAGGGCACAAAACTGCACAATGATAGGGAAAAAAAAGAATTATTTTTTTTTTAATTAAAAGAAAAAAGACCAGTTGTCTCTTACTCTCCCTGTAAAAAGGAACATGTTCATCCACTAGTCATACTCAGCTGGACTCTCTAACCATAAAAATAAAGGCATCTTTTATTCTGATCAAGGTCGAATTAACCAAAGGCAAGTTTCAGTTATGAGGACAAACACTGGTTATATAGTTCACAAATTAAAAATAATAAGCTTGTATTACTGGGGAAACAGTCTTCTGTGTGAAAAAGATTAGAATTAATCAGATGCGTAAGACGATTCCATAAAAATTCTGAGTAGGCTTCATTAAGCTAAACCATGATTTTTAACACAACTTTGAATTTAACAACTGGAATAAAATTGGATTCTTCTGTGTGTGATAGGCAGCAACTTATTTTACCCACAAGAATGATGATGATAGAAAAGAGTGAGCTTGTATTTTGACTGTTAACAGTATATATAGCAGGTACGTGACTCATTGGTTGTGTGACAGCAACTGCACAACACAATGAGAAGAGTAGCTTTAATCTTTAGTAGCCTCATGAAAATTAGCTGTATGTAGTAGCTCTTGCAGAAAAAGACATGCTACCATTCCAAGCTCTCATTCAAGCAGAATGCTTCTATATGAAGTTGTTTGCATCTCTTAACCCACATTACAGATTGTATAGAAAAGGCATTCCCCTGAAAAGACAGCTCCTGGAAAGTAAGGCTGTGGCATATGATCCAACCTTATCTGACATCAGAGAATCCTGATGAGTGGAGGCATAATAAGCAAGCTAACTTCACTCAGACTTCATTCTTTATTAGCCAGGGGAAATTAGGCTTGATTAGTTTCATTGCTTCCGCAGTTAGCTGTGAAGCATTGCACTCAGTTTGCAGGGGAAGTGAAGTGAAAGCTTTTATGCAGCTGTCAGAGATCCTTTCATGAGTAACAATTCCCAGTTTTGTATGAAAAAGGGAAATAATTGGCTCTGTATACTATATAGTGACTGCTATACTATATGGTGACTTTGGGCATTAAACAGATGACAAATGCAAGATTAAAAGATTCAATTTTCTTGTTCTTATGTTTTCTTATATTAATAAGCCCAATATAAAAAATCCTCTTCAGTTTTGCTCTTTATTCTTCAGCTGGCAGACTAAAGTTAATATTATCAATGCAAGCAATATGCCCATATACACTGGTGCCCAACTTGATTATGAATACACGTACCAGTATTTATTGAGTTAGTCTACCCCATCTTCTGGGTTTGTCTGAGTTTATTAGTATTGTATTTTTTTGGCCATACTGGTAACTGCAAAGTCTTGCAGTGTAGCGATGTCTACTGTGCTTTTTGACTTGGTTTTCAAATGGTTATTTTTTGTGTTGACAGGTGTGTTATGCATGGATCTTGTGAATGTTTCTTGAAGCCTCTTTTTGAAGTTCTGAGTTCATCAAACCTCTTCAGTTACTATGTGGGGTGCCAGCTGCAACACTCAGAAAGAACACAGTTTTCAAAGTGGCGTGTGGCAGCTGGCCTGCCTTGAGGACATAGGAGCTGGTGGACGATCAGGCACAAATCCCTAGCGGAGGTCACTATTGTGATTTTTCAGAGCAGGCAACTACCAACAAGCTCTGGCATAGTTTCTCAAGATGAGAAAGCATTGTCTCTGTTTCACTGTGTGTTTGTAAACTGGTTTTATTAGCCTCTCTCACAGGGCCTGCTTTTCTCATGTGTGCAAATGGTATGGACTAGGAGCAGGTGGCTGTTATGGAAAGTATCTTCACATCTGGGCAATGTGTTTGTGTTGCGCTTGCCTCCTTGCTGCCAAAAGCCTCCTGTTTCCATATTGCACACCCCCCTAAACGCCACGTCTTCAAATGGCTAGAGCAATACATGTTGAAGCAAGCTGGTTGCTTGTCCCAAACAGAGCATCCCAAGCAGGCTTACTGACAGTGGTTGCCAAAGAAAGGGATTTTAACTGTGGGATCTGAAGGCAGGCAGGGAGGACTTTAGGTCAGACCCTCAGCCACTTCTGGGGCCAAAAGGGCTACAGCAGTGACAGGCTGCTGCTTTGTATAATTGTTCTTGAGTTCCTACACCAAGGGTCATGCTGGAGCACAGCCAGGATGTGTTTAGCACAGCATAGCATAATGCTGACTTGTATGCTGACCACACCAGTCACAATTTAAGTACAAGCCTTTCTGTATGCTGCCTATAAGGGTATGATTAAGTGATATTGCTTAAGCCATGGCACAAACGATGCTCTGGTTCATACCCAGTTTTCCCCTCCTCCAAGGGAACTACACAATTTCCTGAAAACTAGAGCCTGAAAAAAGCGATGTGTAATACAGGGCAGTTCTGCAACACTGGCTCTTACTGCAGTGTGCTAGTAAAAGTGCCATTTTCCATTCATAAGATTTTCTATATGCACTGGAATTTCAAACCCACTTCATATATTAAAGTTTAGTACTGTGCTTTCTGGTTCAACCGCTTTCAATCGACAAATATACTCCTTGAACTGAAACAGAAGTGCCGGGAACCAACACAGCTCTCTGAGGTACAATAAGGCTCACCTAATTGCTTCCTGGCTTGTTGATCCATCATCCTGACCCCCTCTTTGATGTCTTCTTTTTTTTCTTTTTTTTCTTTCTCTTCCTGGAGCATTAGTAACAAGTGAGAAACACTGTCTCAGGGTGTTATATATGGGATTATTTCTCTGTCCCCAGCACAATGACCGTATGTAATGGGATTACCTCTTATTTTAAATAAAAAAGCCTTGGAAACATCAAATACTGTTTATGAAAAAGTAGTTTCTTTATTGAAAAAAAAAAATCTTTGTAATACTACATTTTTGTCAGTCAGCAAAAGCAGCCTAACTGCTGCAGATGTCTTCTTTCTGCTAGCTAAATTTAGGCTCTTCTTCCTCTCCTTCTGTATACATATTCCTTTGACATCAAGAGGACTGTGGCCCCTTTAGAGTATATTTATTGCTGTTGTAAACAGGGAAAACTGATGAGGCCAGATGATGGAGTCTTTTGCCAGCATCCCTTCTTAGCATGCTTTAATTTCAAAATACATAAGCTGGTACCATTAGTACCAAAATTCTGAAAGTATGAAAACACAACTGGAAATGAGGAAAATGGGAAATGTGTGTCAGCACTAAATGTATATTCTATTTTCTTCACTGAGAAATGAACAATTTCACAGGACATAGCTGTGGGAAGAGAGGAAACTCCTGGTGCAAACCTACAAACCATGGGACTATTGAGGAGCGGGGGAGAGAAGAGAGAAAGAGGCCTTTTCTTGTTCTGGGTTAGGTTTTTTGCAGTGTAAGTTGTCTGTAAAATTAGGACTCTGCTACAGCCAAATCTAGTCCTGATTTTTAGACTCCAAATTTGCAAGAGTTGCCCAGGAGATTTTTTTTTTTTTAGGTACCTGGAATAAGCTCTTGTACATTTTTAGTTGTGCCTAAATCAAAAAAGTGTAAATGAAAATGCAAACTTCGATCAAAAAAAATGACATCAGCAGCGTTTGCTTTGAACTTTCAATCCTCTCTGCCTCTCATGTGCACATCCACGTAGGGTTTGAAGTGTTTCAGATCTGAGGTTCTGTTTGATTGTCCACCTCATTGAGAAATAAGTAAAATTTCCCCTCACAAGCATTTGAGTACCCCTAAATTCACCAATTTTAATATACATTTTCCCTTTAATAGGTTTCTAGAACATGCCACAAAGATCATCATGTTTCTATCCAAGTCACCCATTTCTATGCCCTGTCTCCTCCTTGCTATCATGCAAAAAAGCAAGCTGTTTGTATTGCTTTTGAAGGCACTTCATTACTATCTGTGCCAGTTTTCAGAAAGCAGCTTTCGTGATTCTGATCGGTCCATGCTGTCAGCCTACACAACCCACTTCTTAAACTTTCAGATAAGCAAGGCTTTTCATGCTTTCTCCCGTGATGTGCTTACATTAACCTTATGTCCTCTGTTAACCTCAGCAGTTATTTCATTATCCTCCTTCAAATAAGCCCTTCCTCTCTGTCTCTTTGCCAGAGTGACTGAAGTTAAAAACCCAGCAACAGGCGGATGCTGGTGCTCTATGTATTGTTCGGTCAGGTTTCTGTATTCCCCCATGACTTCCTGTCGTGTAATTGGGCTGTCAACTTCTTGGAACAAGGGACATCTAAGCTCTCTATTTGCACGGCAGGTAGCACAACAGGAGCTGATCCGTACCTGGGACTCTTACCGTATCATTGCCAACACAGTTATTTAGTCCATTTCTGCCCATTAACTGCTGCCAGTCACTTACACATTCGGTAACGCGGTCTAAAGGGGATAACCGGTACTGCCAAGTAACCCGGCGGCACAGTTGTACCTGTCCCGCCCTCCTACAGCACACACCACCCATCACCGCCGGAGCGCCAGGAACAGCGGTCCCACCGCCGGGCACGCTGGAGGGCGGGGTTCGCCGAGCGGACCAGCCCGAGCCCGGCCGCGCCGGCGGGAGGAAGAGAAGGAAGCAGGGAGTACGCCGCCGGCCGCGGAGGGCTGGGCGGAGCGGGGAGCCGGACCCGCGGGGCGCCCGGCGCTGCGTGGCTGACCCAACCTCCCTTTCTGGCGGTGGGCGTGCTCTCGCTCCTCGGCGGCAGCCGCCAGACGCCCTGAGGGCCCCGGGGGCGGGCCGGGCCCCGCGCACCACCGCCCCCTCGCGCGGGCCTGGGCGGGGCCGTGCCGCCTGGTGCCGGCCCCTTTAAGGCGGGCGGCGAGCGCTCACCTTGCCTCCTCCCCCCCCGCCTCTCCGACTAGGTACCGGCCCCGAGCCGAGCCCTGATTGGGCGGCCGCCGGGCCCGGTCACGTGGGGGAGGGGGGGCGCGTTCCCCACAGCCTCTAGGCCGCCATTTTGGCTGGAAAGTTTGGAATTTGTGAGCAGTGCGAGCGGGAGGCGGCGGCAGCGCCTCAGCCCTGCCCCGTCCGTCCGGGTACCGGCCCGGCCCGCCGCTCCGCGCTGTCCGACCCGCCGCCACCCGGCTCTCGCGGAGGTGCCGCGGCGGAGGGAGCCCCGAGGGGAGCCGCTCGCTCTCTGCCAGCCGGCCGGCGGGCGTGTGGTTGGGTCGGTCGGCGGTCGGTCAGGCGGGGCGGCTGCCGTGCCCCTCCCGCGCCCGGCCGGCAGGGGGAGCCGCGCCGCCGCCCCCGCCGCGCTGCCCCAGGTCGTGCTCAAAGTTTGTGAGGCGGAGTCCCGGTCGGCGGCGGAGCGACATGCCTGTTAGGAAGCAAGGTGAGTGCTGAGGGGCTGCCGGAGCCGATGCCTGACAACAGCTGCGCCGGGCGGCTGCGGGACGGGCGAGGAGGGGCGGCCGCTGGTGCGCGGGCTGCGGGCGGTGCGAGTCCACCGAGGGGCATAGTCCCGCCCGCGCTTTCTTAGCTGCGAACAAAGAAGCTGCCGGGCTGGGCTGGGGCGGTCCCGACCGCGGAGGCTTGTTGCTTTCTCCGCGAATGCATGCATCTCCGGTCCTCTTACCTGGTGTGCTGGGGTCAGCCGTGTCTCTGGTCTCCGCTTGCAGATACCCAGCGAGCCCTGCGCCTCCTGGAGGAATACCGCTCCAAGCTGAGCCAGGCGGAGGACCGGCAGCTGCGAAACTCCATAGAGCGTGTCATCAGTATCTTTCAAAGTAACCTTTTCCAGGCTTTGATAGGTAAAGGCTGACTTTTTTCCGTTTGTGCTTAAGCCGATAGTTTCTTGTTTATGCTATCACTTGCAACGTTAAGGAAAATGAAAAGGTATTTTGCCCTTATGTTAGAAGCCACGTGCTTTTTGTCGTTGTGTTTTTGTTTAGCATAGTAACACACGTGCTGTTACAGAGCAACAGCTCACTTCTTTCGTATACCTACTTTATTTGAGCTTTTTTTACTAGCCCAAACTGCTTGAAACTGTGGTGGAGTTTTTTCTTCTGTGACTTTTTATTATCGATTACTTTAGACTGGTTTTCCGCATGCCTGTTTGCCTGAAAATTTTCTAAGGAGTATTTATTTTTTCCCCCTTTTTTTTATTTTTTTTTTTTTTTTTCGTTTTGGCAAGTCTGTATTTAACAGGTTAGTTAATGAGCTGAAATGATTTTAATGTAAAGTTGTATTTAGGCAAATCTTCCTGATGAAGAAACTCTAGAAACATCATAAAGCATGTATATGAAGTGCAAAGTTAACTTTAAGAAGAAACTTCTAATGCCTCAGGGTATATTACAGTGTTTTTTTTTCCCTCTCCATATTAATGTGTCATGAAAACGCTATTAATTCTAGAGAATTTGTAGTGCTTCACTTAAAATTTTCCCACAAGTCTTGTTGTACTACTTGTGTGTAGCTTTTCATTTCCTGCATGCATGTCTGGGGGAGTGGAGGGAAGCATAAATACAACTTTCAGAATCCTGACTTTATTTGGAAACTTCTGCAGGGAAGCACTGAGTTCGTATTTTCTTCTTGATTTTGATTGTTACTATCTTTATGACAGCTAATGGGTGAAAGGGCTTTGTTAGTTTACCTTAGAGTAAAATTTGTAAATTTGTGCATCCTTGTCTTCTAACAAAGTAACCTGTGTCTGAACTGTACCATTAACAAACATTGTAGCTACATTTGTTACTTGGCTTACTGCATGGTTAGTGTCATACAAGTGTGTATCTTCTTTCATAGAACCACAGCCTAGAATCAGAATAGTTAGGGTTGGATAGGACCCTATGATCATCTAGTTCTATGGACAGGGATGCCTCACACTAGACTGTGTCACCTAGTGTCACCTATGGCTCTGTCCAGCCTGGACTTGAAGTATCTTTTTATCTTGTGATAGAAATGCAGGACAGGCAAGGCATAAACATGCCTCCCTGCGTGTGAGTGTTTTCTTCTGGATCATTTATTTATCTTAAGTAGGTTTTCAGAAGATGGTAATCTTGCTGTGTCTTTCTTATTGTGTATGTTTATGAACGGTAGCTGTGAAACTAGGTCAGTTACAGAAATCTTTTACTTAGAGGAGCTCTGTGAATTTCTCTTCAGTACTCGGTTGTTGTTAACCAGCTCCATGATGAAAAGCTAGACAATTTTTGTGGGGCACATGTGAAGTGGATTCACCTATTGGTGATAACAGTGGTGAAGTCTTGTATCAGAGGCTTAATGTACTGCAGTTGTGCTTTTTATTTTCACCTGGTAAACTTCAGTGTTGACCACCATTTTTCTTGTTCTGGGTGCGTACATGTGTGTTGTTTGTGTGTTTGATTTTTTTTTTTTAGTTTTTTATTTTTGTTATTATTTAAAAAAACCCCTCTTGAAGATCCATGCAGTAATCCATTTTTCCCCTTCATTGAATAAGATGCCCATCTATTAGCTTTTGATATCCTAACCTGCAAGGCATAGTTTCTTCTCGTATCCACATACGGATATTCATTGTTTTACTAGTAGCACTGAACTTGAAACAGCAGGCAGCCTCATGTCTGTTGGCTTCATTCTGCAAGAGCGTAAAACAAGCATGTGTTGTTCCCTGGGTGGGCTACATGGCCTGTTTTCTGGTCTTGTTAGATGTTGCACGTTGCAATCATAAGACCCTAGTTTTTGTGCATGTGCAATGCATGTCATGCTTTTTGGGAATATTGCATTAGCTTTGCATTTACTGGTTCAGTGTATAATTGTTTGTTACAGAGTGTATGCATATGTTCCCAGACTGCTTTTCTGAAAGGTGGTAACACAGAAGGTTAGTACTTTCCAAGCAGTTTATGCTGTCAGCTTGAGTCTTTCTCCTTTCCATGGAAATACATCAGGGGAATCCTTGCTTATGGAAGGGTGCTCCTGGCTATGGTTTTCCTATAAACATCTTTTTATGTTGTGACTATTGCATGATGGGGGTAAAGAATTGGGGGACACAATGGAAAAGATGCAGTCTGGAGGATGGATGTAGTTACTAGGAAGACGTTGAGCCTGTTCCTGTCTGTTGTCTCTCTGTGAAGATCTGGGAGCAGGCTGAATGAAGTATTTGTTTTTGCTCCAGGGTAGGCTTACCTTGAATACTTCATTTCATGTTACTTGGTGGCTGATTAAGTGTGCCTTATAGAGAACTTGCGAACTCTTCCCAACTTAAATACCTGATGCTGTTCTGACAGAAAGTTTCAGGTTCAACTACCAAGTTATTTCTCCTATAGATACTTCTTCCAGAAAGTGTGCTACTTATAGTTGTGGGTTGGGGTGTGTGTGTCTTCTTTTTTTTTTTTTTTTTAATTATTTTTAATAAAATAATACTGAAAGAGAACTTAATTCATTTATTTTCTGTGGTTGTTTTTTTTTTTTTTTTGGTGTTTGTGTGGGGTTTTTTTGTTGCTTTTTTTTTTGCCCCCCCCCCTTTTTTTTTTTTTTTTTTCAAAGTTAATACACTCTCTCCTAGACCTGCCTGTCCTTGGTAGGTGAGAATGTTTGTGAAGGCTGCAGTCAGGATCTGCTGTCAACTTCATGTTATCTTTTGAGTATAGTTTTTAACTTGGCAATCAAATGCTGTTCTTTCATGCAATAAATAGACATTACTTTATGCACAGAAATATATCTTTGGGTTTATAATGGGGGAAATGAAATGTTCCTGAAAACTACAGATTTTTTTCAATATTTCATGTATTTAGGTACACATAAAGTAGTTAAAGGTTACTTCTCCCTGAATTTGCATTTGGATGCTGAAGAATAAATGGTATTATTTTATATTTGAGCCCTTTTTTTAGTGTTGTTCTCTTTTTTTAATTGTATCGATTAAGTTTTAGCTCAACAATCTACAAATTTGACCTGGTTCTTAAATACGTAATTATGGCTTTAAATGGTTTGAATTGGACCATTAGCCAGTCAGTGTGAACAACCACTGTTCTGAAATTGACATCACAGCAGTGTTGTATCTTAAGTGAAATAACTGTAAGAACTTTATATTAGTAACAAAATTGATAACCAAATGTGGCTCCTTAAAACAGTTTTTGAAAAAGCCCATGGTATTTCCCATTGCCGTTGCTTCAACTAGCCAAGTGTAATGATGTCTAGGACTTTAATTAAGTGAATACCAAGGGCCTGTAATTAAAATTAGCTTGAGAATAGTGTCTGTTTTAAGTAAGTTTCCCATTGCACAGGCTGAGAATTGTATGGTATCTTTTCTAGCTTATAATTTCTTGGTTGTAGTTAAAATCGCTTGTTACTGATACTCTGATGATAAAAGAGGTGAGTCAGTTATTAAGACACCAAAGTAAAATATCCACATACAGAAGCATGAGATACTTAATTTCACTTTGGTGAAGAATTTCAAATTTGTCTTCAAATAGTGAGGTAATAATTCTGCAAAGTAGTTCTGCTTCTAATTTAGGCACTTTTACCTTCTTGAAAAGGTACAGGTTCTTGCGAAGGTATAGATATGATGTATTTATCTTTTTGAAAATACAAGAGGAGCATGTGCGTGCGCAAGTCTAGCCTTTCTGAGGGGAAAAAACAGACTTCTGTTTACACACAATCTTTAAGTCTGTTTTTAATGGGATGAGTGCTCCAGTTGACCATATTAAAATAGTCTTCTAAAATTATCATTAGGTATAGCTGGAAACATAAGGTAGTTTACTGCTTTAAAAATGTTCCTTTTCCTGACAATAAACCTCCATTTACACAGGTGTCAGAACAAAGGAATTCTGAAAGAGTCTCTGCATTGGCTGTGTTACCTTTCTTGCCTAGTCTGAAGTGCTGGAACAATTTGCATTAATGGAATGCTGCAATGGATGGCTACAGGCTCTTCAGAAAGGATGGGCAAGCAAAGAGAGGCAGTGAGGTTGCATTGTATGTCAGAGTGCATCGACTGCCTGGAACTTAATATTGTGAGAAGGCTGAATGTTTGTGGGTGAAGGGGAAGGCCAACCAAGCAGATCCTGGCTTCCCAGGGAGGTGAAGGAATTGCTGTCCCTGTGTTCAAAAACTGTGTAGATGAGGCCCTCAGTGACATGGTTTAGTGGTGGACTTGTCAGTTCTGGGGTAAAGGTTGGACTTGATGATCTTAGAGGTCTTTGCCAACCTAGTTGAATCTATGATTCTATTTTTTTTTTTTCTTATTTATTATTTTATAGCTATGCATATAGAAGCTTTTTGGTATAAATTGGCAGATTTGACTAGGGGAGCTTGTATGTGTTGAATTTAATATGTGTAAGCAGTCTGATTTATTTCACTTGGAGTCCTTTTGCATAAAGATCTGCCTTGAGAATTGTGCTTACACACTGGCTATTCCTAATGCTAAATATCCAGCGTGGGAATTTTGAAGATAAAAATGTAGTGGCTTCAGTAATCCTGACGGAACCAAAGAACAGCTCCCCCCTGGTAACCATTAAGGTTTTTTTAACCATAGTTTGAATTCGTGAGCTTTATGAATCAGACAGAATATTTAAAAAATGCTGTTAGGATGTTTTTATACACCAGAAGAAGAGGTTTGGTCTCTGAAATTTGTGTGAAGTTGATGGTTGCACTAAGGTAAATTCTTTGTTCAGATTTATCAGCAGTTTGACTGGGCTGAAACATCTAGGAACGTGAAACATACTCTTCAGGTTCCTCATCACTGTTCACACTGACTTCCTGAACTGAATTCAGGAAACAACCATAAATTTCAGGCTGGGTCAGCACTCCTCAAAGTTGGTACCTCTCAAATGGACCGACCACATTCCTGCTAGGTGACATGTGGCCCCATTTCTCTCAGCAGTGTTTGGCATCTCTGTAGATGTTCTTGCTCTTTTAGCTCCCTCTCAATTAGCCAGCATGGAAATACTTTCTGTGCTTGCTGGCTAAATTGAAATCAAACATGGTTAAAGCAAAAGCTTTTCATAACTGAAACCAAAAGTACTTGCTCTTGGTGAAACTTCAATATCAGCTTTTCTTGCACTGATACAGTTAGTTAATAGAGCATACGGCATGATGACACAGTTAACTTGTCAAATCAGCCTAGGCCTTGTAGAGAATTCTAGTTGTGGGTATGTGTCATTGTGTAAGACTGCTCTTCACTTAACACAAGGAAGACTACTGTGTGAACTGCTTCCCATTTCTAAGTGTCACTGAGGCCCCACTACAAGTTCCTTCAGACTCAGCTGAAAAACATTTACATTAAGAATCCAAAAATTCTTGGCATTGTTAGCCTTTTTTTAATTACTACTTTTTTTTTTTTAATTATTTTTTTTTTATTTAAGGTTAGAGAGAGTTGCATATTCTGTTATGTTGGATACTACTGGAACTATTGCAGATGCTAGACAGGGTATTTTCACTTTGAAGTCCTACCCGTACTGCATTTTTGTGAATTTTTCTCCAGACTGCATCTTCTGTAATGCAACATCTTTGCTCATTTGAGACTGACACATCCATAGAATATAATTCTTGCAACTTCGAGGTGTTTGCTTTTCAGACAAGTTTCCTAATGGTATACTGTGGTTATGCTTACTGTGGTCTCCTGCAACTTTTGCAAAGGTGGGTCAGTTTCAGAGATACTTGACCTGGGGTTATATTGTCAAAGTTAGTTGAGTACTTCATGTATTTTTCTTTATCCAGATGGAGAGAGGGTAAAATGTTTAGGTTGGTGTCCAGATGATGGAGTTTTCACTCAATCTTTGTTAGCATGCTTCTGTTGTGGAGTTTGTCACTGCTTCAAAATGTCCCAGTTTTTGCAAGAACTTTACATCTTCCCCTTCAAGGTACCTAATAATGAGTCAGTCCCATTGCTTGTCCTTTTTAAAGAACTACCTGTTGTTTTGTGTGCAAGTAGTGCAATTTCAGTAGTGTGGAGAGCTTTAGGATTGTTGTGTACTTGCTTTTTAAAGTGTTTTCCATGCTGTATTACATCTGTGTGTGGCAGTGCAATGTACTGAATTTTTGGGATTAGGTGCTGCTTCTGGTAGCCTAAAATAGCAAGTAAGACCAGTGTAAGTTGAGTAGCTACGGGTATGCAGATAAATAGTATTGTGTTATCCTTGTGGTCATTATCCTGACTGTGTATCCAGTGTTGAATAGCTGTATTGTAGAATTTATCAGTTACAGTATTCTCTTCACAGAGCCATCATTAAAAAGGACTACTGACAAAAAAGCTTCGTCAATAAATCTGTTCATCCAGGGGCTGAAAAGAAAGTTGAAATTGGAATAATTGGTATAGTTTCCAGGTTCTGGGGAAAGTTTATCTTCTGTCCTGTTCTTGCTTCACTTTATTTCCTATGTTCTTTCACCTGTGTTTTTCGCTAGTTCTGATGCCTGTCTCTTCCCATGCTGGGTATCTGGCTTTTCTCCTATTCCCTTCAGCATTTACTTCAGTATCTGGGTGCAGTATAGAGGAAAGGGGGAAAGCATAAGACAGGATATTTGGCCTTAATCTTAGGCCTGCTTCTGTGGTGACCCCAGCAGCAAGGGCAGAACATCTTGTTTAGCTCTGCAGCTGAAATGCCATGTGCCTCCTGTGTATCTGGTTGCCTGTATTTTGCAGGATGGTGCTTGTCTTCATGCAGGTGGTGTGAATCTTCAGAGAAACTGAACTCTAGCAGCTGACTAGTCTCCTTGCACAGATGGCTTCCTGAGTTATAACTAGGCCAAATTTGCAAGAGTGTTAAGAGACCACAAAAGGTGTAGGGCTGGCACTAGAATAACCTCCTTAGCTTCATGTTCCTTCTTCAAATTAAGGGCAGCTCTAGAGCTCTTTGGTAAAGCTTTTATAGGAATATTGTTGTGTGTGAATATCTTCCCAGCCAAGTCTTCATAAAAGCTGAGTTATTTTGGCTTGAAATTAAAAGGTTGGCCTACGACAGAGGTGCAGTAAGGAAAACGTGTGGAGAAACTGTGACAGCATTGCAAATTTAAGTCCCGTTTTCAGAAACATGGTTAGAATTGAGGTGCAGGAAATGTGCGTTACCACCACTGGAGATACTGGGATGTGGTCCTACCCATCCTTGTATTGCTAACAATGTCAGATAGTTACCTTGGAGCCTCTGAGCTTTCTGTTGGTAGAGGAGACAGCACAAGTATTAGTTTCTTCTAAGCAGAGCTTAGAAGCAGCACACAGTGCCTGTGTCAAAGCTCTACTTGGAATGTTGAGTGAACGCACCTCCTGAGTCCTGTGTGGACAGGACACTGTTTAGGGCACGTCCTACAAATAAGGCTTAACCGTAAAATTTCACTTGTCCCTGACATTTTTTGATCCACCTAAAGGCAATAGTAAATACACCTTTTGAAGAAAAATAATGTTATTCTAGTGGCTAATATGCAACTGGGGTTGAGGTATTTATAGGGAGTGAGGTAACTGGGAGTTCATTTGTAGTTTCAGTGAGGTTTTTTGTTTGTTTGTTTTTTTAGGCTTAGGTTGGTGACTAAGTGAGCATGAGGTGGTATTAAACTGAAAAGAGTTTGGAAGAGCAGAAGATTATTATGTCAGTTTTTGTCTGTGTGATGACAACTTAGATCTATTTATTTATTTATTTATTTATTTATTTATTTATTTTCCTACCTTAGTTCTGAATGTAAAGAAGACCCTGTAGGTTTCTGGAGGAAAACTGGAAAGAGGCAATGTGCAGATATGGCAAGATGATTAGTAAGCGATGAGGAAAATACAAATGAACAGTTTGGAAAGTGTAAGTGAACAAACTGGCGAGGAGTTGAACATGTCTGACTACAAAAAGCAGCTATAGGAATAAAACCAAACAACTAGATCTGAGGTTAAATGAGAGCAGTTTCAGTTGAGCACAAATTAAGGAGCATTTGTGTTAGAAGTGGAAAACAGCATCTCCTGGAATTTGAGTTTAATGAAGTATGTGCTGAAGGGAGGTTCAAAGAGTGGGACACAAGTTGCTGAAAAAAGTGGAAGAGCTGAGGATGAGTAGTTGGATGCTGTAGCTTGTAGCACAGAGTCTCATAGAATAGAACTTGCGTGGTGAGAAAGATTCACTGCAGCTTGTAACTTTCATTTGCAAGAAGTCTTTGCTGTGCATAGCAGTAGTCTGTTTTTAAAGAAGAAAAAAACCTTAAACAACAAAACCCCAAACGAAAATAAAACAACAAACCTTGAAAGGGGCTTACATGGGTTGTGATGAGGTTGGTTTTCACTTTTCATAGTATGAATACAAACATCTGTTTTTGTCCAGATGCACAAACCATGACACAAGGCAACTGATGAATACACAAAGCAATACTTAGTTGACTCTGGTCATTGTTTGGTAAATAGATATGAAGCTTCTCTTTGTGTTTGTATTTTCTTGTTGATCATTAGTCATATACTTTAAATTTTGGTTTATTTGTGTTAAATGGATATGGAGAAGAAATTTTTCTCAATATCCAATCTAAACCTCCCTTGGCACAACTTGGGGCAGCTTCCTTGTCTTGTTGCTTGAGAGACTGACACCCCTTTGCTACAGCCTCTTACCACCAGATAAGTAGTAAATTCCCATGAAATTTTAGTGATTTGTTCTATACCATAATATTAAAAGTCCAATGTCAGCTACCTAAAGAACAATATCGCATTAAAAAAATGCAGTGAGTTGCTTAATAACTGTTAGAAAGCCAGAGCATACTAAAATATGAGCAGGGAAGAACAAAGAATGGGAGACTAAGTGGTACAGGGGATGCTTCCCATGGAGTTGTATGGGATTGATAATTTCTTCTCATTGTGTTTTCTTGAGGATATTTTTGTCTGCTAACGTGCTCTGTGCTTTGTTCTTTCTTCAGTACTTTACAGTTCCATATTACGTTTGCGTTTCTTGCATATACAATCTGTTTTACATATGCTGGATGCTTGTTCTTTGTTCTGTTATCCCTCCAACTGTTCTTGCCAGCTTCACAAGGTTGATCTCCTTGACCACTAATTAGCAGTTGGTGAGTTGCTTTTAGCCTTGAGGTCTCTGATATCAACCTGTGCCTTTATTTTCAAGGCCTCTGCTGTCATTTTATGCTTAGGCTCTTCTATGCAGCTATTTATTCTGGAGTCATAGGTAACTCATTCTCTACAGAATAACTACTTGTTATGATGCCTATTAGCTACAGAAATACACACGTACTCTTATTTATATATATATATGTATATAATCTGTGTGTGTGCATGTACCTAAGCATAGCTTTTTACTTGGCTTTGGACAGTTGAGTGATGTAAACCCTACTGGTTTTACATACATGTATATATGGAATATAGAGAACATGTATATGCAAATTTAGATACTTAAATATTTAAGTATTATTTACTAATGTGTAAGTTGTGTGTATTTTATATATAAATGTTTATTAAAATAGGTGTTATATCACACAATCATCTGAAGCTAAGTGAAAGCTATTCTGATTAGATAAGTCACCTGGTCTTCAGATAATTGCTGTTAAAGTTGGACAAGCTAAAACAAAGCTCCAGGTAGGCCAAGACAAGTCTGTATGCTTGGTTATTAGCTCAGCATGGGGCTTGTGGTCTGTTACAAGCAATGCCAACACCTTGTTTACAGGGTTACACCATTCCCTTGAGAAAATGCAATTATAGGTGTCTGATCTTTGACTTGCAAAGTTACTGTTATCAAAAGGTTCCTGCATAAGTGAATGCAGAGAAGAATTCTGCTCAGCTTTGTTTTACTGGCTGACTATACTAAAATTACATATTCCTTTCTATAGGAAAGGTGCATGTAGAGAGCTTGCCTTGACAGTGAGATTTTTAGAGCATGCTGATAAGTTACCCTTGATTACAAGTGCACTTTATGACTATATAGCAAAAAGTATCAGACACTCCGCATACCAGTAGAAATAGCAAGCGGAGGCCTTGTGTCTGATTACTGAGGAGCAGGGAAGAAATCTATCTTGAAGGAATGGTGTCATATTGCAGTTGGAATCCTTGTCCTCGGAGGCAGATCCTCTAGGCAGAATTGTAGGCTCTTGAAGTGCCATCAAATACATTTAATTTACAAGATGTAAGAATTTGTTTGCTTCTGCAGTTCTGCTGCTCTTTCAATTACTGTGTTGTGGACTTAGTGAACCTGGAACTCCCTTGTGAAGTCGATTTAGGTTTGAAATTATATTTGGTAGGTAACTTTCTTGTTTGCTTTAATAGTGAGCAGTTTTAGCTTCTAGTGTATCACATTACTGGTGAATGAACCTATTCAAAGAACAAAACTAAGATGAGTGGAGAACATGGGGCGGGAGGGAGCAGGGAGTACACCAGCAAACTGCTTTCAGTTGGTCGACTTCTACTGTAAGGAATACTGAAAAAAAAACCCCTGTGTTTGTCACCACTGCTTAGCTTTTTACACTCCTAATAAGTTAAGAAGGGAAGTTTCCTGTTTTGTAGGAGTCCTCCTTTTCAGAACTGGTGATCTGTCACTTGCTTTGTATAGACTTTTATTCTTGTTGCCATCACATGTATTGCTGATTTGGCCACTTAATGTAGCTTTACTTGTAAGATGATATGATTCCAGGATGATTTTCTATGTTGCCTATCATAAATCACTTTTTGTCAATTTGGTTTTCCTGAAACTTTTCCTTTATTTTTTTTTCAGTGTCAGTCAACTGTTCTTTTAGTGTTTCCCCTCTAGTTAGAAATGTTCATCTGTGTTTTCTTTTACTCTTGTGTGATGTCTGATTTGAATTATTTTTCTGTAACTTAGCTTGAGATGTAATACGTCTTGGAATTAATGTGGGGGGAAGGGGCTCGAACATTTAAAAAACAAACACAAAAAGCACATCTAACTTTAAGAGGGAATCTAACCACAAGTATAACGAAAAGAAAAACAAAACAAAAAACAAAACAAAACAAAAACAAAAAAACCCTAGTATTTTACTGCCTGCTACTTGTAAGAATTAGGAAAATATTAGAACTTTTCATGTGCTAACAATGCATCCACTGATTAATATGACTTGAGTAGATATTTAAGTGTGCTCATGTGATTAAATATTTTTTGTGAGCTGATACGTAGCAGTAGACCAGAAGAAGAAATATTTTAGGTTGAATGAGGTATGGCCTGAATTTCTGTCTCTTAAGAAAATCTAAGTGTCTAGCACTCATTCCTTGTGGGCCTAGTGCACAGGATGCATAGACTGCTTGCCTGCACTCCTAAGTACTTAATGTTTGCATTCTGAATAGCAAAAATGTAAATAAATGTTAAAAAAAAAAAGTACATATTATTATATAGACACCAAGTTCCTAGAAACTTTGGAGATTTTGGAGCAAGTTCAGGATAAACAAAAACTAATCCCCATAATAAGTATTGTATATATTTCTGGCATCTTTCAGTAATAAGCCTATTGTGGTGTTTTTCATAGAGAAGTGGAGAAGATGTTTGGGAAATAATGTGCTTTTTGAAACAAGTCATTTTGCAGTATGAATAAATGGCTACCTCCGCTGGCAGGGACTTAAAAGAACAGTAGCAGAATTGAGAACCGGTGCCCTAGATTTCTGTTGCAACAAATAGCCCCTTCCCATAAATAATGTAGTGATCTTCCTGGCTTGGTTGCTGGTGATTGCAGCTATAGAATCAACTTAAACCACTGCCTATTTTAATATACTAAGTACTCTTATGGGGGGGAGGGGGGGAGGTATCTTAGTTTGCTTGATTGATGTATTACTGTTAATGCAGCTACAAGACAAATTTGCAACTGAGGGAGCTAATGTGAAAGGTGGATTTAAAGGCAATTTGTATCTCTTAGGCTGCTTTGCTTCTGTATATCTAGGTCACTTAACATCTTCAGCAATCCACACTGCTGCTTCTTCCAATCAGCAACACTAAGAGCAGGTATAACTTTAAAAATTAATGTAAGCAGTTGATAGGAATTTGACTCTTGCTCAGATAAAAGATACAAATAGAATTTGAGAATTGCAGTTTTCTGGACTAGTAGAGAGCAGGAGTACAATGTGTATGTGTGTGTACATATATATATGAAATGTAAGACTGGACCACCAGCAACAGTAAGGCTTCTTTTATGTGCATTGTCTGTCTATTGCGGTACAGGTCTATAAAGGAGTTAATTGCTGTGTCTCTGCTATTGACCCTGAACAGCTGCTGAAAAGGACAAGATTCTGCAGATCAGTGTCCTTCTTATTTGTGCCTGGGTCATGTTTACTTCTTGGACCAACTGTATCTGTAAATTTGTCTTCTGTGAAGTTGGTGTAATTTACAACTCCTCTTTAACAGATTTTTACGTCACAGGAGAGACTAAAATCTTTACAAGACGACTTCCTCTTTGTCTGTCCTTTCCTTAGCCTGTAACTTTTCAGACATCTTAATGTTATCTTTTTTAATGTGAGCGTTGATGGATGTGATTATAGTTGTGGTAGTAAATTTCATATCTTATACTTCATAGAAATGCCTTTGATGCTGCTTTAGAGTGTGTTATTTTTATTGGTGCTTCATGTAGTGGATAGGATGTCAATAAAAACCCCTAATGCAGCCAGATATTTGTTCTACCAAAGTTTCCAGTTGCGTCTTCAGGGTTATTAAAAAAAAAAAAAGAAAAAAAAATGTTTATTAATTCATAAGTATGACTTGTATTTAACTTTACTGTTAAAAGTTTCATCCAATTTCTGTTACTTAGACTGAAAAGGCAGATGATGATATGTCCTGATCAATCTCCTTTTTCCTAATTTCTTGCAACTTCTCTCTTGTTGATGTCATCAGTATATGTATATAAAATGATCTCTTTTATTTCTGTGGTCATTTAATTAGAACATACACTGAAAAAAAGACCCTCTTATACTGCCCTTGAATGGTAGAATTCAAATAAACAAAAGCTACATTAACTGAAATTGCACATAGCATAACTTGAAGTATAGACAACCCATCCCTTCCAGTGTTCTACTGCAGTAATTCCATATGCTTCTGCTGTTTTGCTGCAGATTGTGCTATTGGGGTTGGTAGCAGAAGCCCAAAGTAAGTGGGGACATACTGGCTCTGAGATACGGGGCATAGAGAGTGAGTTGTGTATCCTGTAAGGAAGTTCAAATGATCTTGGTGATACAGCTTCATCTGCAATAGGCAGATAAAGTGTTAGGTATCAAATTTGTTTTGCAGGGGGAGGATATTGTTAAAAACAAAATGTTACAGTAACTATGAAGCCTAACTTCTTTTTTTTGGACATCTTTAGATATTCAAGAATTTTATGAAGTGACCTTATTGGACAATCCAAAATGTATTGATCACTCTCAGCCATCTGAACCAATACAGCCTGTGAATACCTGGGACTTCTCCAGCCTTCCAAGCACAACTGTGACATCAGAAACACTGCCGAGCAGCCTTAGCCCTAGTGTAGAGGTATGATAAAGAAATCTTTGGTTTATTTTTCTTTTTGTGTCTATTGGCTTGACGTTGTTCTCTACACTTCCTTCATTTTATAAAATGCTTCCATAGAAAACTTGAATTATTAAGATCAATAGTAATAGGGGATTTAATTATTGAAATGTTTAATAACAGATGTGTGCATTTTGCTTAGTCAAAAATTTATAAACTTGGTTGTCAAATGTACCCTTAAGTGACCATTAAATTGGATTTATGCTCTGAATTTGGAACTTTGATGACAGGCTTAGTATGCTTATACTCATCCATACTGACAACTCTTTAGTCATCACTTCATTAGCAGTTTGGGAAATCTGAAGTTAAATCTTTCTGATAGTAAACTTCTCAGTCTCTTCATAAGAAATTCTCTGCTACTTAAGCAGCTGTGTTCTGGAAGGAAAATATGAAAATATGTTTAAATTTTTTAACATGAATCCAGTTGTTATTAGAGAGCGGTGAAAAAACTGAGCAGGGAAATGCATGTTGATGTGTACTAAGTTGAAATCTCCCTGCTCAAGTTGTTACACCATTGCTTGGATTTTTTTGCTTCAGACCTATTATTTGTTCCCAAAGGGGTGAACTTTTTCTCAAGTGTGCCCTCAGTCCTGAGCATTGGAAAAAGCATGTATTTCTCAGTCATAAATGAAAGTAGTATGCTGGGATGACCCATTTTCATGAAATGGCAGTAGAGTTCAGGAAGAGCACTGGGGAAGACCGGCCAAGGGATTAGTGCTGCAGCCTGCAGGGAAGTGTGTGAGCTTGTACTGCCCAGCAGAGTGAGGTTGTTGGGATGCTTTATTGAGTAACCTCTGTTAGATGCTGTTTGGACTGTGTAAGAAAGTTCGCTTACTTGCAGGACATAAGCAAGTGTGTGATGTGCTAGTGAATTTGTGCAGGTAAAAACAAAAAAGTGCTTGTGCTTATTCTAGTTTTTTTTGTCATTTGTCATACTGAAGCTAATATAAAATACATCAGAAATGCCTTAAAGGAAACTGTAGAGGAAATCCAGGAGTCATATTGTGTTCTCTCAAAGTAGAAAATGAGCAGATAAAAGATTAACCCAGCTAGGAACAAGTTGCATATTGCCAAGAACAGTCACTAAAATCTCTTTATGTGAAGAAAATGAGCAGGTAGGTATTCTGTATTTTTCAGGTTTGTAAGTAATTGAACACTGGGACATTAAAAGTCTAGTTGAACTTCTGGTGTAGGAATGGGTTATTTTCCTTTGTTTTTTTGTAAATCTTGATTATACACTGGATAACTTAAATGATATTTCTTTTTGGAAACTTAGTTATCTGAAATTGCGTAGAGAAGGCCACTGTCATCATAGTCACCTTAATGAAAATTCTAAGAATTGTCATCTTTGGAGAAAAGGGAATAATGCTAGGGTATATGATAAACAGTAGGGAAAACACCATTGTGTTATTTCTATGATTCTATGATTCTATTTATTGTATGACATCAACTAGATCTTAGGCTTAGAGGTATAGAACAACTGTGGTGGAAATGGAGTTTCCTAGAAGCCAGGAGCAAAATGAACTGTAGGCAGTAGGGTATGCAAGGATAGGCAAAGTTTATTTTGTCTTCTGAGGTGTCTTGAAATAAGCCGTTTCTAATGCGTTTTATGTTTTCATGTGCAAAGGCCTTAATAAGGCAGTTGAAGAATCATTACAGTTGCCCTTTTGAAGTTTTGGAAAATTGCAGATGGGTAAACAACTGTCTTTTAAAAATAGCATATGTATGAGCAAGGCAGGAAAGGAGGATCCAGGTTTAACAATTACAGGGAAGGATTCTACAGTCTTTTGTAGCTCCTTGAAAGTGATAAAGAAACCAAATAATAGCCAACATAGTTGTTAACAGTTTTGTCAGAAAGCATCTTTCTAAAGTGCTGATGGTTCTTGTGTTAGGAAGAAGTAGTACATGTGATAAATTCTGACATCAGTAAAACTTTTGTCATGGTTTAACTGGCAATCTTTTGAGATAATATATCAGTTTCTAAAAAGATGCATCCTACTTTGAGTTATTAGTGAAAATATTCTGATAAAATTATAAATTAAACCATGGGAGAAGAATGGTGTGTTGCTGCTTCAGAAGCTAAGACTAGAATGAAGCCTTGAGCACTTCAGGTAGCAATGGGAAGGCTCTAGTTCAGCAGGACCAAGTACAGTGTTTGTGTGCACTGCACTTTGGCTGTATTAAAGTAGCACCTGTAGAAGTTGAAGAGTTAATAAATTCTTTCTTGGGAAAGATCTGGGTCACTTGAATCTCAAGGTGAGTCAACCATGTCATGTTAATACATGAAAAGAAACACCTTATTGACATCAGTGTGGTTCAGAACTGTTCTATTTGGTCTGCATAAGGATTTGCTGGAAATGCTGTTAAATTTAAGGTGCTGTGGTGCAAAAAATACTTAGAAGAATTTGAATGCTTCAAAGAGACTTACAGGGAACATCTAAAGCTTGAAAGGAAATGAGTGATGGGAGGATTTGATGGTACTTGAAAGAACTGAATGAACACTTATTTGGGAAACTGAATTTTTCTGTCTGTAGGCAAATGTAAAAAAGGAAGATAATATTTTGTGCCTATACAAGATGTAAGAGGCTTTGCAGAAATGTTTTAAATGTTTTCCTAAGCACCAGAGGAGCTGTACATGGGCAGTTTCCCTTGCTGAAGGTCTTGAGCAGCAGCATAACTGTCTTAAATGTTGCTTCTTATTTCCTTTTTTTCCTCTAATACACCCTGGAACAGTGTAATGAATTTATATTCCGGTGAAACCTTTTTGTTACTGTTAAACATGCTTTGAATTCCAGCAGCTAGGATTGGGAAGCAGGTATCTCCTACTATGAGATTTGTGTTATGCTGTTCCAACTGTAGCACATTTTGTGCTTCCCCCACAGGGGAGACCCGTTGAAATCTGAAGTGCAGAATACTGCATACTGTTAAATCCAGGCTTTGTGATTTTCTTTTTCTCCTGACCCCCCTCCAGAAACTGGAAAACTAATCCTATAAAAGTCTGCTCATTTTGTGACTGAGATGCCCACAACAAGAAAGACTAACTTAGCAGGTACAGAGTAGTGGTATCCCTTTATCTTTCTAATTTTTACATAAAGATGATTATGAAGGTGTAACTTAATAATGAAAGTGCATCTTTAGTTTTTATTCTTATGTGCTAATAGACTGCCAGGAATACAAGTGTTTGGCCATGACACTGCAACAATGACAACAGGCACATTATCACGGCAAGATGACTGATGTGTTGAAAGGAAGAATAGCCAAACTTGGGAAGTCTCACCATAGACAAAAGTGTATGTTCCCAGCTGAACTGTTTGCTAGATAATACAGCAGTTTCTCCAGTATGGTCTGGTAGCCATGGTATATAGTGTTACTGAACAGAACCTGATATAGTGTGAGTTGCTTTGTTATTTCTAGGTGGCCCAGATTTGAGCATTGTGACAAAGCCACCTGTCTTCCTTCAGACTTCTTCTCTCAAATATCATGTGAAAGTCAAACAGTTGCTTGACCTTCTGTATATGAAGGTCAGAGTTTACATTTACTGCAGTTTTTAAAAGCATAGTTGCCTATATTGGTGTTGATCCTAGTTTATGTGAAACTGAAACCAAACTTTTCTCACAGTCTGTCACCAACAGTAAATGTCACCTTGTGCGTTTCATTAGGTAGAATACTACTTCCACTTTGTGGTGGTAAATGTGGACATTTTTTGAAGAGTAGTAATTCACTATTGGTTTCTTTTGCTTTCTCTAGTGTATGTGGATGTCATAGTTTAGCTTAGCTTTCATGTGTATGTTAAAATTGCTACAGTAAGCATATAATCTTGTACATTTTATTTGCCTTAATTCTTTTCCTGAATTCTTTTTTCTTCAGTGACTGGTTTTGGTGGGGTTTTTTTGTTGTTTGTTTTGTTTTTGTTGTTTTTTTTTTTTTGTCTTTTTCCCCTTCGTACACCTGTAAGGCAATACCTTTCCCTCAATATTTTGAAATTTCATAAAATTATGAGGAGAAATTCCAATATATTGACAGCTTATATTCCATGTACTTGCTGTGTGTAGTACCTGAAAATTAATGTTTTTATCCTGTAAAAATTCATTTTGGTTTCAATAATATGTTTCTTTTTTTAGGTTCCTAGTTGAGATTTGTTTTATGTATTTGTTTTTAATCAGCCTAAGCCTGTAACAGTTCTGGTGCAGTATGTATTCAATGATTTGTTTTGCTTGCTGAAATTTACTAGAGATGGGAGGGAACCTGAGTGTAGTAGATCAGATTTTGTTCATAGCTATTTTTTTGTTTGTTTGCGTAACAAAATCTGTTACCTTTAGACTTGCAAGGCTGCTGCCCTATTCAATAATAGTTCATTAATCAAATACAACCAGAGCCACTTTTTAAACTCTATTCTATTGCTTGCCAGGCTGGTAGGACTGTAGGTGGTAAGAATTGGACAGGTTTTAATTGTTTGCAAATTATTGGCCTTGGAAGTAATACCTTTCAATACTCTTTGTTTTACCTTAATGATATATGTTGTTGTAGTTACTGTGAGGCAAGTAAGTGTTCTTCCAGTTGATACTTTGATCATGTATCTGAGAGTTGCTTGAGTGGGAATATAATGCTCCCCTAAAGTGATTAAGGATTGTATTACAAGAACTTTCTACACAGCTGACTCTGGGAATGACTTTTTAGCAATGTGTGCTTGTGTATATACATAGCATAGTGGTATACAAGCTTAGGTTGCCTGAGAACTTTTAATGGGACATAGCCTGGTTCTGCTTTTGCCTTCCTACTTCTTGGTCAAAAGACTGGAGTTTGTAATCCCCACAGGTACCGCATTAGAGAAAGATCTACATATTGCAGTTTTCCTGTTCACTGCAATCTGTTTTCTTTTCCATGTTTTATGTTTCCTGGAGCCTTATTTGACAGTTTTATTTGTTTTGATCTGCAGTAGAGAAAGATGATGAGTCAAAAAAAACAAACCAAACCAAAAAACCCACCCAGAAAAAAAAAAGATTCAAGACAATGATAAGCAGGGAAGGAATGTTAATCCTTTCAGTACTAGGAATTAGCAAAAGAAAAGAGTATAGATTCAATTTGGAAAGGATGAAATGTGCATATAGTTTTCTCATTGAACATTAAATAATGAGTTTTAGGTATGCATTGGCAAACACCTAACAAATTTAAAGCAAGATCGCTTAACACCAGTAATCGTGTGAGAGAAGTATGTGTATGGGAGAGAGCAGTCTGTTAAGCTATTTGCTGTGATCTGTAGTGCCATCTGTAGGTGGGATAATTTGGCTTTGAGAAATATGTGGTACAACTTGAATCACTGGTAGAAATCTCCTTGGACCTAATTGTATGTGTTGCTAGGGCAATAGTAGTTTTGTGACACTTTTTTTTTTTTTTCCTTCTTTGATCTGTAGGGTATGTCTTAATATTATGATAATTTTAAATCTGAGAAGTTAAAAAGTGTTTGCTTTTCAGCTTCAATTAAAAGTAGCCACAGTAATTTCATTTTAGGTGGATGTTGGAAAAAATTGCAAAACACTGAACAGTGAATCAAAAGAAAAGTTTTGTCTTACGAGGTGGAACTGGATCTGGAGTGGCTTGGGCTAACAGATCTCTGTAGCCAGTAATGGTGGCTGAAGTACTTTGATCTGTGGCTTCCCCATTTATCTGCACATGCCCATGTGTTTAGTGTCTGTAATGTAGAGAGACTGTCTGGCTCACTGTCTTCTAAGGCCTTTTGCCAATTTCTTTTAATAAAAAGAAAGCAAAATAGGAAGTAAGGAAAATACCTGAAACTATAGACATGTCAGCTGATTCTGATGCCAAAGCAGTGTGGAAATGAAATTCTAAACATCTTGAAATCATAAAATAATTCAGCCTCACCTGTGAGGTTGATCAGAGTGCAAAGGGTTTCAACCAGCTGAGCGTTGACAACCTCCAGGTATGGGAACTGTAGAATTTTTCCATCTGATATGTTCCAATGCTTGAATATCCTCATGCTGAAAATGTTTTTCCTTATTTCTGGTAGAAATCTATTTCAATTTAATTGTGGTTTCTCATGTCTTTCCATAGTGCAGTATGCACTCGGCTTTTGTCCTCTGGGCAGCTTCACTGTAGGTACTGGAAGGCTGCTTGTAGGTTCCACTGAATTCTTTTCTTGAGACTAAAACAAGTTCTGTGTCCTGATCCTCTCTTTAAGGGGCAAATCTTCCAGGCCTTTTCACCATCTAAATAGCCCTCTGTAGAACTTGCTTCAGGTTATTAATGTCCATGTTGTATCGAGGGGCCCAAAACTGAATGCAGTATTCCATATGCCATATTAGAAGTGTCGGGTGAAGGGGAATAATAGTTTTGCTTGATACTACTGACTGTGTTTCTGCTAATGCAGCTCCTTTAGCCCCCTTCACTATTAAGGCATAGTGCAGGCTCATGCTCAGTTTGTTCAGTATCTGTAAAAAGACAGTAGTCAATGTTGAGTATTTTAAAAATGAATAAAGTTAAACTATCCTAATTTTTACCTACAATGTGGGAGTTGGGTGGTAATGTCTTATTAACAGCTGTAAAGTTTTGATAGTTTTATGTGACTTCTTAATAAGATAAGCTGAGATAGTCTAGAGGAAAGAACTTTGGGTGTATGGCTTCCAGTGGAATGAAAAAGTCTGTATTTAATCAGTAGCAGTTTGTATTCAAAATGGAATGTTGCATCAAGTGGTTAATTGGGATCTTGGAGGAAGTCTCAGAAAGAGGTATCTGTATATGCAGAGCACATTATTAATGCCCGAGGATACTCTAGTTCTGTTTTTCTGTTTCTGAATTTTAACTGCTGTATTCTCACCTGATGTTTCCAAATGCAGTCAAATTGTACCTGTTGTAACAACAAGCTGTTCCTGGGAAAGTGCCAGATGCATTGTGCTGTCTTCAAAACCTTCTCTGCCTTGATATTTATAAAGACTCAGTACTGATCTTTGCCTTAATATTTATAAAGGCTCAGTACTGGTTGACATGATGATGTGCTATACCTGATTGTCATGCTCACTGTTAGCATTTTGGTCCTTTATGCTTATATCTAGATGCATTTTTTTGCCCATTATTTCTGTCAACTACTTTTCTGCAGAAATAGTGTGTCTGTTTTATTTTAGCATATTGTATATAGTTTTCAGTCACTCAGGAGCTTCATTGTTTTCTCCATGTTAACTTTCTGGTGAGGAAATATTTGACTTGCCATGTATTTTGCCTTCAGATCGTTCTTGAAATCCAGGCTGTTTGTGCAAATGAAAGAATGTGAGCTTTGAACCAAACTTAAAAAAGCTTTCCAGGGGCAGGCTTCTTGTCAAACTGAATGCAAAAGCAAACAGAACAATGCCAAGCCCCATGCTCAATTCAGAATGGAATGCATATACAAGCAATAAAATCTGCTATAAAAATCTGCTATTTGTAGAAAAACCATACCTTTCTCAATTCAGAAGTAGAGAACTTATAAAAATAAATGATGTGAATTCAGTATCTAATTATGTTAGGGTTTTTTATGTGTGGGGTGTTTGGGTTGTTTTTTTTGTTTTGTTTTTTAAACCTTGTCATACTGCATCTTGCAGCCAGGTTCAAAGGTAGCTGAATAAATTTGGTTACAGCATCTTATAATTTTAATGTTTTCTTTAAGAAAGGAGCTGAGAAAATGCTTGCAGTGGTGATAGTGCTTGATCTTTACTGAGTCTTCGAAATGCCTCCTCAAATATGCTGAGGTTGGACAGTTGATATACCTGAGTGGAGCAGGCTTCTCTGGTTACACCTGTGATAGCTGCGTGTTATTCTGGTTTCCTCATAGAATCTGAGAGCAAATTAGTATTTAAATAACCACAAGTACTCCTAAATTTGTGGATAGATGAAGAAATTCTTTTTCCGCAAAATCAGTATCTTCCAAAGCATTGTTTTCACTTGTGTGATTTATTTCTATGCATGGTTTATCTGTGCATGAATTTTCCTTTATTTAGTTACCTGTTGACTTTGTAGATAGAATCTCTCACACTAGGAAAAGAATAAGCCTGTGAAGACACAAAAAGTGGCTGTCAAACGTAACCCAAAAGAATCTGTAGATAATGCAAGGCAAGAAAAAAAAAACCTTCCCTTTGTTTCTCACATGAGAATTGCCCTTTGTTTTTCAGTGTTAATGCCACAACTGGTGGTGAGTGGAAATGCTCTTCTTCCTTCTGGCCAAACTGCATAAAATAGTTGTTGCTGATTGTTACTGAGATCACTTGGAGCTGACAGGACAGAAAGATTTATTTTCAGTAAATACAAATGACATGAGCAGATGGCAATGCTTCTTACAAATTCAGGAGAATAATAGTGATTTGAATGGCTGACAGTACTATGTGTCAATGCCTTACTCTTCAGTACATTAAAAATGGGGAATTTCAATATTTTGATTCAAGTTTTGGTGTGCTCTTTAGTATCTTCCTGTTGCTCCTCACAATACAATTTAAACTGCTTAATACCAGTAGTTTTAGTTCTGGTTTCATTACCTAGTTCTTATTTTGAAAAAAAAAACCTGTTTATTCTGAGGTCCAAATTGTAACATGTGCTTGACTAGTCAAGGAGTTTTAAAACTTGCCTTCAAGAAGCTGTATTACAATGCTTGTTTGTATCTTGGTCAGTCTGTTTTGAATATTTATTTCTTCTGTGTGCAGTATTTCTAATGAAAAGTCTGCAAAAACTGCTTTTGAGCTAGAAAATACTTTTTTTCAGAGAAACTTTTTTTGAGAGAACTGTGCAGATGTAGCAGAATGGCTTTTAATCCATCGCAGTGGTGCAGTGGTAGGTAAAGGGCTGTAATGTTGGTTGGCTGAATGTGTTACTCTGGTGCAATGGATGTGCTATTGTCAAGCATGCTTGTTATGAGATGACTTTCCCTGTGTCCTCTGCTCTGAGGTGCTTAGCAGTCATGATGAGCAGTCAGATCCACAAATCCTCAGCAAAGAAATGCCTTTTCCCCACCTCTTTGGATAGTTCTTTTTTCCCCATCATGTAGTCTTCATCAGCAACCTGAAAGAATTTGTGCTTTTTAGGACAAGATTAACAAGCCTCAGGGTCTTGTTAAAAGGATGGTGGGAGGGGAAGAAAATGGCATGATGATGATCGTTTGTTCTCAAAGACCGACAAAGAAGGCAAGAGAATAAAAAAATTGAGGGGGGAAAAAAGAGAGTGACCCTGAATGTGAGCTGGTTGTCGCCAAGATCAGTCTGCAAAAGCTTAATCTTGAAACAAAGTGGCTGAGAGATATTTGAGTGATGAGAAAGTATCATTGATCTTTGCCTTTCATGGGCAGGGCATGAGCAACGAGTAGAGTTCGTGTCTGCTGTTGGGGTTCCTAAAGCAAAGACTGTGCAAGAAACAGATGTGGACTGACTGCGTGCCTTGGACTAGTCACTGGAGGTGTTTCTGAGCAGGATGCTGAACATGTGCCAAGTCACCTAAAAATGCATTTTGTCAGTTTTTTGTACCTTTTTGGATGCTTGCATTTTGTTAATTTTTCTGATCTTTACAGTCTTCCCAACAGAAGACTGAGAAATGCAAGGACAATTTGTATGTGGGGTGCCGCATGTGCTGTGAGTGTAATTTCTCCCTTGTCTCCCACCTTTTCTGACAAAGAGGAAATCTCCATCAGCTTAACTGGTGCTTTTCTGCTTTCTAAAGTCAGTATCGAGACTTCTGTCAGAGTTGAGCCTTATCAATCTGAAAGATGCTTTTTTTTTTCCAGTGATGCTCTGTAGCAGTGAAAATTTCACCTAGGTGTTCATAGTAGAAATTCTTCACAGACTTTATAGACCATGTAAAAATGAAAACTATCTCCGGATTGGCTTGGACACACAAGGTAAAAATCCTGGTCTTGGTGGCTGAATGGTGTAAGATTTTCCTTGAAATTCCATTCAAGCTAAATGGGGTTGTCTTTCTAGCATGCAGTCAAGCTTTTCTTCTTTAATGGTTTGGGTTTTTCTGGTGTGTGATTTGTTTTGAGAGTTATTTAGCTTGTTCTTTAAGTCTGAGAAGTGATTTATAATGTTCTCCTCTTCTTCTTTGTCATGTAAAAGTGCTTACCTGCCTGCAAAACAAAATGTTTAATTTTAGGAAGAATAATTTCCTTATTTGGTAAAGTTTCTGGTCTCCTCCACCTTCCCACCCCTGCACTGCATATATGGCCGAGTCAAGGAATCAAGTGGGGAATAGTGCGAATTCTCTAGATATGTACTTAGTTTATTCTGAGTTTGCTGAAAAGAAATATAATCGGTTTGGGTAGTTGTACATCTTGGGCTAGAAGCAAAATGATGCAAATGAGATCTAATAGTTTGAAATTATTTATTGAACTTTTTCAATATACTTCATTGTGTTTGCAGCAAAGGTATTAGTGGGAGACCTAAAAGGGCAAGGTAGCAGAAACTGAGTTAATTAGTTGCTTTCAATGCCACTTGTGGGAAATTAATGTAATAAGGTTCTTACTAATGTATGAAACTCTCAATTTAGTGTTTCGTAGTATGTAGCAGGTTTTATTGTGTCCAAGTGTTTGAGTTTTCCCAGCTGTGCTTATTGGACTGAGAAGACAATGCCTGTGCTTACAAACTTTGCCTTGTCACTGCATTACAGTCTTACAAAAGAAAATGAAATTCTAGGTTAATTCAGGGCTCAAAATAGCGTTTCTCTTGCAATGTGCATTACTGTTTCCTTGCCACTTTCTTCTCTCCCTCTTCTACATGGAATATTCCATTCATTACTGCTTAAGAAATCAGTTATTTTGCAGTCTGCAAATGCTGAAATGACGTTCGGAAGAAATACTTGCTTGCAACCAAAACTATTTTTGAACAAACACTTCATTTTAGAAATTGTCACCAGCTAAGAAAAGCTGAATTGAGATTTTTTTTTTTTCCTGTATAATAATTTTGTATTGCATTGCATCAAATGATTCCCTGTGATGCTCATGTGTTAGGTAATCCTGAAAGAGGAGTATATGAAATAGAATACGAGGAGGTACTTAACTCGTATGGAATAGGATTTGACATCTTTTGTAGGATATTTTCTAGGGTAAATTTAAATTTTTCAGCTGTAGATAATCAAAATAGGCTAAGAATCTTTCATGAAACTTAAAGCATTTGTATTTTAGCCTGCTGCTTTTTCTCCACGGTGTTTCTACCTCTGAATGAATTCGATGGGAAACCTGGCACACATTCTGCTGTTTTGACTATTAAATAAGTCTGCTGTTTCTCATTCTGTTGAGATGGTGTTTAGCTGTGATTGAACATAAACCTTTTAAATGTTTGGGAAGAGACCTGCTATGCTGAAACAATGGATTGCTTGTGCATTGTAACAACAAAGGTAAGATGATACAGCTTTTGATTAAAGCCTACAATCGTGGAAGTTCTTGTTGAATCATTTGTCCAGTTTTTGTCTACCTGTAATGAAAATGTCTTGAAGGTTTTTTAGCGTAGTTTTTTTTTTTTTTTTACTTTAGCTGCACGGACTGCCAAAATGGATTCTTTAGTTGTTGCTAAGAAAAATCATAGATGTTAATTCTTGTAAGAGCTAATTATGCACGTTAAAAAACTAAAGTGTAGTAGAATGATTTTTTTTTTTGTGGGTTTTTTTTGTTGTCATTCTGCAGTAAGGCTCTCTTCTATAAAAATTCACTCTCTATATGGGTAGAGTAGTAGTTTGCCTCCTGTTATAGAGTGAGGAATTCCAAACGCTGTTCTACATTATCTTTATCGAGAAATGTTTAAAAATAATCAGCAAAGAAATAGATGATTAATCTGGGTAGTCCTATTATGGATGGATATATTTCAAGATGCTTTGTTATTTTGACATCGTGTGATTGAAATAAAGACACCCAGACATCTTAGTGTCATTACTTTGTGCTAGGATGAAGTTCAGCACATTACATGTGCTAGGATGATTGTTTTTAACATAGTCCACTTGTAACTGCTAAAGATAATATGATGCAGAAATAGTATTACTAGTGTGTTGTCTATTTTTTTTTTTGTAAGTTTTTATTTTCCTGCAGGTGGTAAACTGTTGTTCTGTATCACTCTTTTTTTTTTTTCCTGGATGCTTAAATAGCTACAGGTTTAATGTTTTTTTTTTTTTTTTTTTTTTAACAAACTACTTTGACTTCTAGCATTCTTCAGATAATATGAAATCATAAAACTTGCTCATACAGATGTCCTTCTCAAGAAGTATAATAAGATTGAACGTCTTTAGAATATTATGTGGGTTCAGTGGTAGCTTGTATAAGAGAAAAGGTCAAGATGTTTGACACAAGGAAGCACAGGCTGATTGGAATGAAGTTACCTTGTCTCTCTCCAGCAAAAGAGACTTTCTGGTGTCTGAACTGCTGGGGTTTTCATTTGGAAGTGAAACATGCCCTTTGAAAATCATGCTTGATTAATAACATTCATTTGGGTAATTTGTCCTTTATTTCTTTTAGAATAGTGTCTTTGTACAGTGAGATTAGGGTTGGATATTAGTTTGGTTATACCAGCATGTACCTTAGTTTTGTTGTGCTCATTTTAAAAAAGGGATGGGCAGTGCTGTCATTTGTGTAATTGAACTGCTCAACTTTAGTTTTATATTGTGCATTTGTTTACCTTCCCATATCTGTTTGTTCAAGGTAATAAAGGTAACTTATATGGAAAGTTAAGCCAACAGAAAATGTGTTCTGGGAAAAAAAATACTGTTTCTTAGTATGATTAGCCTGGCTCTATGTTTGCTAACCAAATAAGGCTACTCATGGAAATGCTGCATGGGAGAGGAAGAGATCATCCTCTCTGCACAGCACAGGCTTAGACTGATCATGCATCTCCACCTGGAGTTATCACCACTTTAATTCTTCTTGACTCTTTCATGTGAAATTTTGGGCTCATTTAACTGAATACTGCTGTAGTAGCTTGATGCTTCAACTAAAGTTGTTTATTTAAAGGGGGGCTTATAAAAGAACTGTTTACTTCCCTGTGAACATGTGTGCATCTGATGACTTGAAAGTTGTAGTCTAATGCAAAATATATTCCTTGGTTATTTGTCCTCAAAGAAAGGAAAATGAATGCATATAAGGCAGGCAGTTTTGAAATCAGCATTAAAGAAATGTATTATAGGATTAGTAATAGTGTTAAATGCTTCCCCTTTTTCTACCTTGAGTGGAGGAGTATTTGAAATAACTCACTGTTAATTTTAATTTCTGAGTAGGGAAGAGAAGAATTTGGTCAGTGAGATGAATTTTCTAATTAACTTGAGAAGTCTTTTATAATTTGATTTTTTGATAATTCTGTTTTGCTTAATTCAGTATTAAGATCTAGTCATGATGGGTGAGCAGTTTCTTAGACCACTTTCTGTTCTGTTTTTTAAGGTCTAATTGGTTTACTTTGTCCTAATCTAGTACAAAGAATACTGATTAATATTTTTTTTTCTCCTTATGTGGGCACATTTGGTTTGATGTAGGTAGGCAAATTTGCATCACTGCAACCATGGATACTATTAAGAGTAGGCACGTGGGCTGAGCTTACAGGAATGGTTTTTATTTAAGTAACAGTTTTAAATGAGTTCATGGTACTTAAAAGTACAAAATATGAAAATTTTTTTACAGAAAAACCCCACATTTTTGAGCATTCTTAGCTTGTTTGTTCAGTACTGTACTTCAGTACAACACTTGAATTTAAAGCGATGTAAACTGCCTTTGATTGATATTCCTAGTAAGACTAGTGCAGAAGAATTATTTGTTTGTACAATTTTAATTTTGAAATACTAAGAAGCATGCTGTTTGCACTACACCACAGCAGCATCAGTCTAGTCCAGTACCTTGTTTCTGAGAGTAACCAAAACATGGTATCTTGGGAGAGGGGAAGCATGTATGATGCATCAGCCTATTACCAAGGGAGAAAGCTGAAGGGTCACAAAGATGTTAAAACTTTTGTCATGAGTTCTGGGTGAGCACAGTGATGTGGCTGTGCAGGGTGGGAGGCTGCATGGTGCCTTAACAAAGGCACAGCTACAGCCAG
Source organism: Amazona ochrocephala (assembly GCA_039720435.1). Lineage (NCBI taxonomy): Eukaryota > Metazoa > Chordata > Aves > Psittaciformes > Psittacidae > Amazona > Amazona ochrocephala. The sequence goes on along the minus strand of CM077884.1, from coordinate 34,639,735 downwards.
GGTGGCCAGGTTGGAAAGATGACACTGAGTGTGTGTGATTCCTGCAGGTTTCCTCACTTGGTTGTGCAGTGTACTGTAATTCAGAGTCCCATTGTTATTACTCTTAGTTTCAGGAATTACCCTCAAGTGGAATCTGCTGCCCTACCTACTAGTTGCAAGTGAAAAGGGAATGACAGGATCTCTTGCACAGGGAAGTGATCTAGTCCAACTACGTGCTTAAAACAGGGTCAGCATCACCTTCAGACCAGGGTACATAGGGCTTTGATTAGGTTTTGTAGCCCTTGCCTTTTCTCAGTTTAAGGTTGTCTTTCCTCCTGCTGTGCATAGCAAGGGCCACACTTTTTCTCGGTAACCTTCTCTTGGGTATTAGGAGGCTGCTACTGTACTCCTGCAAAGCCTCATTTCTCCAGGTTGAACAAGCCCAGTTCCCGATTCTTAGTTGTGCTTCAGCCACTTAATGTTCTTAGTGGCTTTCCACTGTACCTATTACTGTATTCCAGCTATGATCTACCAAGTGCATAAAGAGAGGCTACAATTCAAGTTTCAACATTCTGAGCTACTATGTACATAAAAACTAAAACCTGATGTTGGTAGGTGTTCTGGGTTCAGCAGTAGCAGTCATTTTTCTCCTTCTTAGTAGCTGGTGCAGTGCTGTGGTTTTGACTTTCAGCCTGGGAACAGCACTGATAACACCGATGATTTTAGTTGTTGCTCCGTAATGTTTGGTCTGACCAAGGACTTTCTGAGTCTCGTGCTCTGCCAGGGAGGAGGGGAAGCCGGGAGGAAGCAAAGACAGGACACCTGACCCAAACTAACCAAAGAGGTATTCCATAGCACAGCACATCATGCCCAGTATATAAACTGGGGGCAGTTACCGAGAAGGGCTAGACAGCTGCTTGGGTTGGGCTGGGTATCGGTTGGTGGGTGGTGAGCGGTTGTATTCTCTTCCCTTGTTATTTCACTTATCATTATTTTTATTGGTGGTAGCAGTAGTGGTTTGCATTATACCTTAGTTACTGGACTGCTCTTGTCTCAGCCTGTGGGAGTTACATTCTTTTGATTCTCCTCCCCATCCCTTCAGGAGTGGGGGGAGGAAGGGGGGGAGTGAGCGAGCGGCTGCGTGGTTCTGGGTTGCTGGCTGGGCTTAAACCATGACAGTAGGAAGTAAAACATGATAGAGGCAATTGTGTGAAAATGGAAACTATTAAAATCTAAGCTTTTATGTATAAACTTGTTGCAGAAATTATTTGGTGGGCCCACAGGAGGATGCTTTCTCAAAGTGGAGGAACAAAATATAGAATTTTGTGAATTTAAAATTCTAGATGGATGGAAATGCAGTTATATGGGAAATTCTTACACTAAAAGCTTAAGAAATACTTGAGTGCTAAATAGTCCTCAACAGCCCTTCCAAGTTGGCACATGTAAATGATGTGTCATATGGGTTTTGGCAAAGAACTTCATTTTGCCAACATCCCATGTCCTCATGAAAAAGCAGTTTGCTTTCCAAACATATTGAATTGAATTTGTGTATAAATAATAGTTATCTATCTGGTAAGCCAGTTGAGTGGTGCTAATAATACACCACTTGGCTTTGATATGCCATCTGGTTGTAACACTGAGGAAATGTGTGCAGAATTAGCTATCATAAGAACTTTGGGAAGTGAAAAAAATCATGCATCACTAATGCTGGCAGTGTCAGCAGATAGTATGAAGTTACTCTTGCCTGTAATCTTGAAGTATGCAATGCCAAGAAAACAGCTGCCTACTAGATAGTTGGTAAGTATGAAAATCAAGGATAGCAGTCTGCAGACTAAAGGATTGGCTAACTTTGGTTTGGAATAGGAGACAAAGTGTGTGAGTTATGTATGCTATAGGTAGGTTTAAAGGGTATTTTACAAAAAAAAAAAAAAAGGAAGAATACAAGGAGAGACTACTGATCTTGCGGTCATGCCGGGAGGAATGGTGTTCAAACTGCATGTGTTTATGGTCATGAATAAGCCTTTAAAAAGTTTGAAGCTTTAATACACAGAATGGACTTTGGCAGGGGGTCACAATTCTAACCCCTACATGTCAAATAAAAAAGCCCAATGCAGCACAAGATGGCACGAGATTAGTTAAATCCAGATTGAAGCTAAAGAACTTAAGAAATACTTCGCTTCTGTGATTCCATGGATGGAACTGTAGGTGGCTTGTCTGAGTTTTGAAGATGAATAGGTTTGAAGGTAGTGAGTGAGGACACCAAGAGTGATGAAGGTGGCAGAGACTAGCAGTAGTGGAAATGATAAAAGGAGCCTGATATGCAAAATCTGAAAAGCTGTACTAAGAAGGCATGAGAAAACAGACTTAAGGCAAATAATTAATAAAAGTTTGTTCTTACTGTGTATCAATTGAAAGGATATAATAAGCTTCCTGCATTTAATATTTAAGGGTATTCTCTTAAATGCAGAGTTCTCTTTCACTTTATATGTTACTTGGTATTCTCCCAACCACAAACAGTTCAGGATTCAAGGGCTTTCTGGGCAAGAGGCAGTTGCTCTATAGTAATCTTGTCTCTTACATGATTGTCTAGCCTTGCCAAAATGCACATAAAATACAAACCAAAAGTATAAGTCTGTGGCATGTGTTTTATATACAGAGCATTTCCAGAGGTAATCTTTGTTTACATGTGTTTCCTTCTAAGTGAGTGCAAGTATGCAGGGTCATTTAATTGATAAACCAAAAGTTATTAGAATTGTATAGTTTTTCAGGCAGGCACATCAGTGGAGTCTGTATTTTTTTGAGTTTGTGTGCTCAAAGAAACTGGATGCCACATACCTGAGGTGTTTGCATAAGGCTGATCAGTCTTACATGAAGCTCTTGAGTTGTTGTGTTTAAGTTATTGCTTATCTCCTCTCCTGTTTTAAAAGACAAGCTCCTAATTAATACTACAGATTAGTGACAACTGGGTTATTTTTTTGTATAAATAAGACCCCTTCAAAGCATATTCACAACTCCACTTGCTTGCCTGAAAGAATGTGGGTTTATTTTGGAGGAGCTGATGATCATAACCTGAGTAATCTTCCAGGTTGTTTTAATTCTAGGTAGTATTCATTAATGGTAGTTTTTACTTTGTTTTCCCTGTTTCCTATGGGAGCAGAATTCAATCCACGGCTTCCTGTCTGTTACACAGAATCTTGGGCAACATGGTCTAGTGGGAGGTGTCCCTGCCCATGGCAGGGGCATTGGGACTAGATGGTTTTAAGGTCCTTTCCAACCCTAACCATTCTGTGATTCATAAGTGACAATGAACTGATCTATTGGGTTGCTGAGAGTGCTTCTGCCTTCTTCACTGCTCACCTACTAGGAACTTAGTAGAACTTGGTATGCTTTTCTGCTGGTTAGTGAGTGAAAGCAGCTCATGGGAAAGTATAATGAGCACTAGAGTAATTCAAAGGTAGCTGCTGGGAATTTGAGTTAAAAGTATTGAGCAGTTAAATTGACTCAGCTGCTTGTGAAAAGACAGGTAAAATAAGACTTAACAGCTTAACACTTTTGGAAGGAGAAGGGGAAGAGAGCAGTGATTCTCTCAGCAGCAGGGTCAAAATGTTTGTCCTGTTTGACTGCTGATCATGAAACTGGACCCTCAGAGTGAACAGCTTTGGCATAGTTTCCTGTTGTAATGAAAACAGTGGGAGAGAACAGTGGGTGAGTAAGTGTAGGGTTGTTCGTAGTTGGACATATGGTCTCCAACACGATTCCTCCGGTAGGCAGAGGTATTTAGATTTCTTGATGGCAAAAAACCAAAAGGCTTTCTCTTTTACTTGAAGAGAGATTTCGGGATGGCTGAGCTCACTGGCTGGTCATCTGATATACCACTAGTCCGTTTTATTTTATTGCTGACACTATGCTTGATCACTTCTCTTTTGTGAATGCAGAAAGTTGCATCAGAGCTTAGCATGAGGTGTGTTTTTATGCTTTACTTGAGGCTTAATCATAGCCTGATTTATTGTCAGTGGGTATTACTCATACTTGCATAAGTGGTAATAACATTTCTTGAATCTTATTCCTAGGACTGGTATTTACCAGACAAAAGAAAGGAAAACATTGAAGACTTAGGTGAAGACTGCCACTGTTTAAGTGATTCAGCCTTGTGAGGTTTTTTTTTTGTTGGGTTTTTGTGTTTGGTGTTTTGTGTTGGTGTGGTTTTTTTTTTGTTGTCTGGAAGAGATGGTTCTTTGAAGACCACATGCTGCTACATCTTGTATTTGAAGGAGGGGAGGACACAGTTTAATGAAATTCTAATACACACTAAAAGTGTAACTAAGGGCTGCTGTCTTAAAGGCCAACATGGGCGGAAATCATCAGCATTTCATGAACTCATCTAAATGCCCAAGAGAGAATGAACAGTCCTTCATGTGTTTCAGTGACAAATCTGTACTGCCTGGAAGAATGATTCCCTCCCCTCCACTGTGTGAAAACATGAGAACAATAATTATTTCCTTCTTTCGGTCTTTGTGTATTCTTTAACGTGGGTTTACTTGCACCCACATATAATATACATTGAGGACATTCTTGTTCCTTCCTTACCGTGGTGGGGCTGAGTGTGCCAGCCACCGTCCAGGTTTCTCTCAAATGTGCCATTGAGGTGGAGCACTCCATTACAGTGACTTTTCACTCCTCTCTGGCCTCTTTGTTTCCTTTTGGAAAAATAGTGTGATAATTGCATTTTGCCACCTCCCTTTGGGGTGCCTTTATTACCTGGTGAAGACATCACTACTGAGTGCTTTGTTTGCACATTGTGTGAGTGACAGATGATCTGCAAGTGGTGTGGCTCAAGCTCCAGAGCTCTTCTCTCAAGCAAACCATAATGGCTCTTCTGACTTGGGCCTTTCCAGCTGCTGGGGTGGTGCATTGGCCAGAAGTAGAAGCAGTGAATCTGGAACTGAGCAGTCACACTTCTTGCATTCTTGCACTTGGTTTTTATTTATCTTCGTAATAACTCTCTTGAAGTCCTTGGAATGTTACAATGACTAACTTGGTCCATTTATCTTCTGTAATTGAACCATGGCCTTTCACTCTTGTACACACATTATTTCTTTGAAAATGCATAGTAGTTCAAAATTGTTAGTAGTTCAGAATTGTGCATGTTTGACTCCTAGTTTATTCCTGTATCTTTTTGTAACTGTTTTACCCAGAAGGAGACTTCTTTCTTATTCTTCTTTTTGCTGTACTGCTATTTGGGGAAAAGGAACCAAATAAAATTAATTCACATGTGGAAAACATAACTTTATTACATAACTGAGTCTGAAAAATCTACTTTGATTCTTTAGCTTTAGTTTAGAAAAGTGCAACAGTTGTGGAATCGGGTAGCTTTCCTCAACACTCCTCACCCCTCAAATCAAAACGAAGAAATGTTATAATCCTGCAGTCCAGGGTGATAATACTGTTGCAGTTTATTTTAAAAAGTAAAACCAAAACCAAAACAACCCCACCCCCTCCAACCAAACCACCTTTCTGCTGCTACTTGTAGTTAAGTTTGATAGTAACTTAACTCTGATTTAGGAAGGTAAAAGTAGGACAATTTTATTACAGAAAACTTTTTTTACATGCTGCTTTCATTTTCCTTCAGTCTAAGAAAACAGCAAGGGAATACTTCAGCTGCCACTGTTTTTTATTTATTTTTATTGAGATTTAACTCTTCATATGCTATAAAAATTCCAGTTAAGGTGAGGAGTGGTTAACTTAGTGACCCATTGTTAATAAGTGCATCTTAAAAGCTCTTTGTAGAAAATTTTCTGGAGATGAGCATCATCTCTTGTATGGTGAGAAATGCATCCATTTTTCAACTTCCTCACTTCCTAATAAGTTGTTTACAGGATCTCATGTACACAGCTGGTTTTATGCAAGTCACTGGAATTCATGTGACTAGAGAAGTCTGAGGTTGGGCTTGAAGCAGCATGGTCTTTAGAACTGTATTCCTGATCTTATTTTGATTGATTGTGAAATACTCTTTGGAGACCATCATGGTATTTTGAGGAGATAGAAAGGTACTGTTTCATACAGTGTTATATAAGCGCTGCTCCAAATTGTACATACAGAGCTGAAGTACTATTGGAGGCGGCGAGGGAAGTGCTGTCTTGGAAGGAGAGAAGAAAAAAATTGCTGGAGGAGGTTGTCTTGATGACATAGGGAATATGTTTCCAGAATCAAGATGGCAGTGACTTTTCAAATGAGAAGATGTTGACACGGGAGCAGTTAAATTAAGCCCAAATAAGTGAAATCTGGAAATCAAAATGTTCCTTGTTGCTAAAGTTATTGATTTAATAAAAACCTTTTATAATAATAATGTAGATAACACAAGCTCATTATGATCTAGCTAAATGATTTTAAAGATCACATTATGCTGTTTATTAAGAATTTAGGTTGCTTGAGAGACCTAGCAGAAAAGATCTGTCTCACTTTGCATAATTTTGAAGGAAAAGCATCGGATTGGGCTGGATCCAGAAATGAGGATTGTTAGTCATGTAAAATCATGTAAGACCGTTTGTGGCTTACTCTAATGTAACTCTCCTGTCCAAAGGATTGCAAAAGTAGCTATCTGATAATGTTAAGCAGGAAAGTTAATTACAAAACAGGATTATTTCAAGTCCTTAAGTACTCACTGGGAGTCTAAAACTTTTACTTATTTTTTTATTCAGTTAATTAAAATGTTTCTTCATATATTCAGAGAATAAAATCGTAACAAGTTTTTGTGCATCACTTCACCAGTGCACTGCAATTTATGAACAGCATGTTTGAACAATTTTGGTAGCAGATTGGGACTATCATGAAGGAAATGAAAAACTTTCTGGCAGAATCAACTTGTATTTTCTCTGGATTTTTTTGGTTTGACTTGGTAGGCTGTGAAGTGTATTTCTGTACTATAAAGACTTTGGAAAAAGGAATAAAATTTACTATGGACTCTGGTAGTTTACATCCTTGTCTTTAAATGCTGCCCGAAGCAAGCAGATAAATGCTTTCGAGTGGAAATGGAGAAATGCTGCCCTCTACTGTTTATAAAGAGCTTTTGTCACATCAATAAAAGGAGGAGAATGCGTATCTACACTTCGGAGACTTTTGTAAGGCCTTTTCAGCCTTTTCAGATTTAAAGTATATGAGGACATCCTTTTGCAAGTTAGAGGATCACAGAAGTGTAGCATTCTCTTCCATATTACACAGCTAGACTTGTTGGTTTGGTGAACGTGAAGCTGTAAAATCTTGGTTGAAATTAGTGTATATTTTTTAATTCCTATATTACTTTGGGAATTCCTTTGTACAGTTAATGTCCTTCCACATCCACTAGAAGCAAATAGACGTGGTAATTTGTTAGAATTGGATTATCCCAGCCCTCATTGGCTTAGGTAATGATTTCCTAGCATATGAGAATTGGCAACATGAAACCATTTTTGTTTTGGTGATCTCTGTTTTTTCTATGAAATGTTTTTGAAAACTTTGGCAAGTACTATTTGTATATGTTTCCTTTCTGAGTTTATACTTGTGTCCTCAGCAACCCAAATACTGTGAAAGTATCATCAACTCTGAATGATGACTTCCCTTATAACATCAAATAAAAATACTAGAAATGTGAAAACTTTGACCTGCATTTTGTATTCTATGGCGTATGTAGGCACTACACTGCACAAGTGTGTTAAACCTTTTGTAATTTTCTTTCTCTTTTTGTTGTTGCTGTTTGAATTGTATTAGCATCTCTTTAACCAGTACTCAAGATGCCCAATGGAAGCCTTGATTTAAGTCTCTAATGTTCTGCCAGTAGTAGGTGATAGAAATTGAATCCTTCAGAGCACAAAGACTCTTTGAAAATGAAGCCCTGTTAAATTCTGTACAGGAAAGAGCAAAGTGAGAGTTGAGTTAGCAAGGGGCTCTCCCATCTTGAGCTTTCTGCTTTCCAGCTGATCTGGTCTTGCTAAAGGGGCTGACTGTGCTGTTGCCCATAATGTGTGTAGCAGTAATTGTTCCTTGGTTAACCCTTTCTGCTTTCTTTCTGTTGTTTTCTAGAAACCATGGATACATCCCATCTTTCTTGTGTGCAGCAAGACTTTTCCTCTTCTTTATTGCTTCCTGTTGGTTGCACTTCGTGTTAGTTTCAGACAATGTGTAACAGAATTTGCAGAAGTGATGTTTTGATTCATCTAGCAACAGCTAACTCGTACAGGTTTAAAATGTGCTTTAAACTAGCTACTTTTTGGTTTTGTTTTGTTTTTTTTTACTAAGAGTACTACTCCTTTAGGACTGCTTTAGGTGACAAAAGCAATTCTCATGTCTTGGCTTTAATGCTTTTGCTCAAATGCCAAACATTAATAAGACAACTTTGACTAGAGTTGGAAATACAGCTTGAAAATGACAAGACTCTCCTGGACATGAATTTTCCAAATTCAAAGCTGCATTTATTTTTTTTTTTGTTTTGTTTTTGTTTGTTAAACCTCTTTCTGGAAAAGAGAGTAGTGTTCCTTGATTGCCTCACGTAGCCTATTTTTAATGGAGGAAGTGGCACGGCAACTGAAGTTTGCTTTGTTGCAACCAGACTGCTTTCATTGGTGCATTGGAGGGAGAGCAAGATAAGTGCTCTTCTGCTGCCTAAGTAGTTTAGAGTACTCATACTAGTATCAAAAAATATCTTCTCTGTTAGGTTACTGTGAGATATGATTCTTATGTACTACCTGAAGTTACCTTCAGATACATACAACCTCTGGTTAATGACTAAAAAGAAATTCTTCTGACAAAATAACACGCAAAATTCTTCATTTCTTCAAAATAGTTGGCTCACAGAAACCGAGGACAGTATAATGTATAGAAAGACATGTATAGGATCATATTGGGTCAGTTGCTGAGGTGAGTAGCTCGAGAGAGGATGCCTTTAACACCTGAGCGGGGGGAAGCTCAGGGCCAAGGAGCTTCAACTCAGAGCAGCGGGAGCCACCGAGGGAGCCTCAAGTCCTCGACTGGACTTGCCCAGGAGCCGGCAGCTCAGCTGAGCGAGCAGCTGACTCACGGGGGGCGGAGCCAGGAGGGGCGGCACCAGCCCTGACTGGGTAAAAACCTGCCCCAGGGAGCGCGGGGACCAGGGCGTGGTGCCTCAGTTTGTGCAGCAGTTTGGCTGCCCCGGCGGTGGCAGCGCCGGCACCAGGCGGAGCCGATGAGAGGGGAGGCCGCAGTGCGGAGCTCGGGTTGCAGAAAGCGCCTGCACTGGTCTCGTGAGGCGAGGGTGCACAATGGGCAGGGCTGTGCTGGGTGTGCCCTGGTGGAGGTCCTCCTGCAGCAGGGGCTGAGAGCTGCAGGACACTGTCAGCTGGCTAAAAGATGTCAGGGAAGCTGACAGGGAGCAGCACTGGTTGCTGCAGGCCCAAACTGTGCAGGGGCCTCCAAGTGTCCACTGTAGCTCATGAAGGAAAGGAGGAGGGCATTAATCCAGGAAGCTGGGAACTAGTAACAAAAAAAAAAACAAACAAACAAACCACCAAACAAACAAAAAAAGGAGGAAGAGGACAATTAAAAGCAAGGGGATTCCTACTAAATCTGTTGTCACCACCCAGAACTGCTTCACAGTTCTGCAGGGGGCTAATGAGGAAGCACACTCGCACCATGAACAGCCTAGTGCTGCCAGGAAAAAGCGGTGGGTCATAGTAGTAGGGGACTTGACTTCGAAAGGAACCAAGGCACCCATCTGTTGGATTGACCCAGGCTCAAGGGAGGTGTGTTGCCTACCAGGGGCTCGGATCAGGGATGTTGCCGAGAAGCTGCCTGCTCTAGTTGGTCCCACTGACTATGACCCACTTCTAGTGATCCGTGTGGGTGCTACTGATATAGATAGCAGTAGCCTGGAGAACATTAAGAAGGACTACAGAGCCCTGGGAGAGGTGGTTAGGGGCTCTGGAGCTCAGATTGTCTTTTCATCAATTCTCCAGGATACAGGGCAGGACCTTAAAAAGGCTAGGAGGATTGGGTAGGTTAATAAATGGTTAGAAGGGTGGTGCTATAGTCAGGGGTTTGGATATTTACAACATGGGACTTGATTTGAGAGGCCAGGTCTACTGGAAGCTGGTGGAGCCAGTCCGGGGAAGAGCTGTTTTGGTACGAGACTTGCCAGACTGGTCAAGGATGCTTTAAACTAGATGTGTTGGGGGAGGGGGCCATCGGTCCATCCCAGCACTCCCAGTCAGTTGTCAGCACCTATAATAAATGCTCAGAGTGAAGTAGAGATATAGAATCACAGAATATATTTCAGCTGCTTCAGCCAATGAGCTGGCTTCATTTGGAGCTGGGCGCAGATGCTTCTACACAAATGCCCGTAGTATGGGGAACAAACAAGAGGAATTAGAGATGTGTGCACATCTATGGGGATATGATATTGGTATTACAGAAACATGTTGGAACGGAAGGTTACACGCTCTTTAGAAAAGACAGGCCCGGCAGATGGGGAAGGGAGTCGCTATTTATGTCAGTGATAGGCTGGAGAGTATGGAACTCTGTTTGGGGACAGGTAGTCAACTAACAGAGAGTTTGTGGGTCAGGGTCAGAGGGAGAACAGCTGTGGGGGAGATTACATCTGTTACAGACCACCTGACCAAGAGGACTCGGTGGATGAAGCACTCTATAGACAGACGGGAACAGCCTTATGCTTGCAGGCCCTTGTGCTCATGGGGGACTTCAACCATCCTGGTATCTGTTGGAGGGATGGTATAGCCCAGCACAAGCAATCCAGGAGTTTCTCGATTGTGTGGAAGGCAACTTCCTTCTGCAAGTAATAGAGGAGCCGACAAGGAGAGGTGCCATGCTTGACCTCGTGCTCACCAACAGGGAAGGGCTGGTTGGAAATGTGGCGCTCCAGGGCAGCCTTGATTACAGCGATCATGAGATGGTTGAATTCGAGATCCTCAGGACAGTGAGAAGAGCGTGCAGCAAGCTCACTGCCCTGGACTTCAGGAGAGCAGACTTTGGCCTCTTCAGGAACCTGCTTAGGAAGGTTCCATGGGGTATAGCCCTGGAGGGCAGGGGGGCCCAAGACTGTTGGTTCAAGGATCACCTACTACAAGCTCAGGAGTGTTGTGTCCCAACGAGAAGGAAGTGCAGCAGGAGGGTCAGGAGGCAGCCGCGGATGGATAAGGAATTGATGAGGAAACTAAGAGGGGACAAAAAGAGGCTTATAAAAGGTGGCAGCAAGGACAGGTGGTCTGGGAAGAATACAGGGATGTTGTCCAGAAAGCTAAGGCCCAGTTAGAATTAAACCTGGCTAGGGATGTTAACAGGAGGGGATTCTATAGGTACATTGCAAATAAAAGACAGACTAGGGACAACATGGGCCCTCTCCGGAAGCTATCGGGAGAAGTGGCTACCCTGGATTTGGAGAAGGCTGAGGTTCTTAATGACTTCTTTGCCTTGGTCGTCACTGGCAAATGCTCTGACCACACCACCCAAGTCTTGGAAGGCAGATGCAGGGACAGTGAGAATGAAGACCCTGGGCCCACTGTAGGAGAGGATCTTGTTCGAGACCATCTTGCGAACCTGAACATACACAAGTCCATGGGACCTGATGAAATCCATCCGCGGGTCCTGAAGGAGCTGGCAAATGAAGTTGCTAAGCCACTGTCCATCATATTTGAAAAATCATGGCAGTCAGGTGAAGTTCCTGACGACTGGAAAAAGGGAAATATAACCCCCATTTTCAAGAAGGGGAAAATGGATGAGCCGGGGAATTACAGACCAGTCAGCCTCACCTCTGTGCCTGGCAAAATCCTGTAGCGGATTCTCCTGGAAGGCATGCTGAGGCACATGAAAACCAACAAGGTGCTTGGTGACAGCCAGCATGGCTTCACTAAGGGGAAATCCTGCCTGACTAATCTGGTGACCTTCTATGAAGGGGCTACGGAACTGATGGACAGGGGCAGAGCAGTTGATGTCATCTACCTGGACTTGTGTAAAGCCTTTGACACTGTCTCCCATGACATCCTTCTCTCTAAGTTGGAGAGACATCAATTTGATAGGTGGACCATTTGGTGGATAAAGAACTGGCTGGATGGCCGCACGCAAAGAGTAGTACTCAGTGGCTCAATGTCCAGCTGGAGACCAGTAACGAGTGGTGTCCCCCAGGGATCGGTGTTGGGACCGGTCTTGTTCAACATCTTTGTAGGTGACATGGACAGTGGGATTGAGTGCACCCTCAGCAAGTTTGCTGGTCACACCAAGCTGTGTGGTTCGGTTGATACATTGGTGGGAAGGAATGCCATCCAGAGGGACCTTGACACGCTTGTGAGGTGGGCTGATGCCACCCTGATGAAGTTTAACCATGCCAAGTGCAAGGTCCTACACCTGGGTCAGAGCAATCCCAGGCACAGCTACAGGTTGGGCAGAGAAGAGATTGAGAGCAGCCCTGCAGAGAAGGACTTGGGGGTGTGGGTCAATGAGAAAATGAACATGAGCCGGCAGTGTGCGCTTGCAGCCCAGAAAGCCAACCGTATCCTGGGCTGCATCAAAAGGAGTGTGACCAGCAGGTCAAGGGAGGTGATCCTGCCCCTCTACTCTGCTCTCGTGAGACTTCACTTGGAGTATTGTGTGCAGTTCTGGTGTCCTCAACATGAAAAGGACGTGGAACTGTTGGAACAAGTTCAGAGGAGGGCCATGAGGATGATCAGGGGACTGGAGCACCTCCTGTATGAAGCTAGGCTGAGAAAGTTGTGGCTGTTCAGCCTGGAGAAGAGAAGGCTGCGTGGAGACCTCATAGCAGCCTTCCAATATCTGAAGGGGGCCTATAGGGATGCTGGGGGGGGACTCTTCATTAGGGGCTGTGGTGAGAGGACAAGGGGTAACGGTTTTAAACTTAAACAGGGGAAGTTTAGATTGGATATAAGGAGGAAGCTCTTTACTGTGAGGGTGGTGAGGCACTGGAATGGGTTGCCCAGGGAAGTTGTGAATGCTCCATCGCTGGCAGTGTTCAAGGCTGGGTAGGACAGAGTCTGGGGTGACATGGTTTAGTGTGAGGTGTCCCTGCCTATGGCAGAGGGGTTGGAACTATATGATCTTAAGGTCCTTTCCAACCCTAACTATTCTATGATGAGACCAAAAACTTCATGTAGCCTAGGACTCTTTCTGAGTGTGACTGATAATTCATCTTAAGAAAAACTTTAAGGACAAGTGCCTACTTCAGTTGCTGTCCATTCCAGCAAGCAGCATCTTGAAGATTTTCCGACATAATGATTACACTTGCGCTTTTTTATTAGACCTTTGTCTACATTTGATTTACTATTTTGTAGTTCCGTTGTGAACATTTGATGTCCTTGGCTGTGAGTTCTACAGTAGGTTTTCTTGTTTGCTTTAAAACATCTGCTGGATAACTTAATTGTTTGCAAATTCCTGTGTTAAATAGTTAGTAATTGCTTTTTATATACCTTTTCTATGCTATTCACCTTTTAAAAGCTCTCATATCATGTTCCCCTGCTCAGCTGCTTGCTTTATAAGGTGAAGAGCTTTGTTACTTTAATATTTTCAAATAGAAGCCACTGTATGTCTTAATCCTTGTTGTTATTCTCTGTACTTTCTCAGTTTTTGTTGCTACTTTTCTTAGATGAGATAGTCAGAAATGTTTTCAATAGGCAAGATTTATGAACATCTCAAAATTGTACAAAGAAGTGATGCTTTCTGCAAGTTTCTTTTTCTCCAAATTTCTTTTTTGAAAATTGGAACTATAACCTTCTGAGCTAGATTGGTGGTTTAAAACCTTTGTCTTTTAGTTAAGGTACTATTTTGTAGGTGTTTTAGAGGCAACAGAGGGGAGAAGGAAGGGGAGAATGACCTACATTTATTATAACATGCTGTCACATTCAGGTACTTGGGTATGAACTCTTGAAATACTTTCAAAGCTGAAGTAGGGCACTATTTTCTGTAGCAAGGTATATTGTATCTTGTTAAAACAGACTAAAAAGAAATACTTAGTTTTGAAGAGTTGTGCAATTAGTTTGCCAGTAGCTACTGGTGTTTCTTAAGGACTGGTGTGTGTATGTGTGTGTTGCCCTACATTCCTGGTGAAGTACTGTGGTTTAGAAACATGCCCTAATATGCAGAGGCTCCAGGGTAGGTAAGTAGGATTGAAAGTTTGCTTCAAAAACTGCAGACACAAACCTAAACGAAAGTTAAGTTTGGTTTAAGATGTTAATATGGCAAATGTTTTACTAAGCTTAAAGACTATGATGTAGTATTTGTATGCTTTAACAGTTGTCAGTTAATAGTAGACAAATATTTGTTACCTGTTTGTGAAGATTGCTTTCAACAGGTTCAGATCTTACTGCCAGTCAAAGTGCTTAATGTTATGCTTTCGTTATAATGAGGAGTGTTCCTTGTGCCTTCTCTTGTGATGAAGTTTGGAGGAGGGGAGAAGCAGGACTTGAAAGCATTAGTAAGTGAAATATAACCAAGCTAAACTGGAGTAAGCTTGTGGTCAGGGTAATGGCACTTAGTAAAAATAAAGCATGTAATGCACCACTGTTTGAATTCTTGGCAAAGTTTGGCTTTAATTTGGCAACGATTTTTACTGTTGAGGTTAAGTGTTTTAATTTGTGTTAGTTAGCATTAACATTAGTTCAGCCTGCTGTAAAAAAATGTAACTTCGATTCCGTTGTGGCGCTGAGATTCAGTCCAGGTTAGCAGAGCATGCACTTCTCACTTAAGCCGTTTTGTCATGATGGTTAAGTTGTAACTTGTCTTTTCAGGTTTTAAAAGGCATACCACCACCACTCCCCTCAACTCTTTCATTTTGTGGGGGGTTTTTTCTTTTTTTTTTTTTTTTTTTTCCCCTCAGCTTGTTATTTACTGATTTCCTCCTTATTTGAAAAGCTCTGAGAGTGTTGCTGCACTGGCTACCATAGTAAAGAGCACTGCATAAAAGAATGAATCTGTTAACAGCAGCACAAATACTTGGAAAACCACTTTTTTAAACCTGGAGAAAATTGATACTCATGTTTTAGTAATATTGGCTCTACCCTAAACTTGCTTATAGTTTGCTCTGTGTCTTACTCAGCCAGAACTAGTAGATGCTTCTTGGTACAGGTGTTAGTCCTAGTACCAGTGCATGTATTTGTCTTATCCTTGCTGTAGAACTTGGCACACCTCTTTGCTGAGCTACATGTACTGCCTTCTGACCCAGTCTTCCAGGTCAGAGATCTGTCCTAAGGTCCTTCAATTTCTTATGTTAGCCACTTTAGGTAGCAGAGTGTCAACTGTCAGTTTCCTTGGGTGTCATCATGCCAGCAACTAGTGAAAATGTTGAGCAATATGGCTCCCAGTATCTATCCTTGAGGTGCGATGCTTGTTACAGCTGTGAGCCAAGTGTCCTGCTATCACTCACCTTCTGAGCCTGGTAGACCAGCAGATTTTCAATCCTTTTAGCAGTCTGTCTGGCCTGCCTGTGAGACCTTGATGTCTAGATGAGAAAGCTTCAAGAGGCTCTGTTAGAAGCCTTTCAAAGCCTTGCTTTCTGTGCCTTCTTGCAACTCCTACATTTTAGTGCCTCAGAAGATGGTAGGAGAGTCAGCGGTCTACAGGCTGTAACAGTTTTCCTTAATCTGTTCTCTGTTAATAACAAAGTGTAAACCACCAGTATCTTTCCCATCTAGATTAAGATGGCAAACTAAATCCTTCCCTGTAAGGATCTGCATTTTAAGATGGGGAAAGCGATGGAGTTGCAATGAACTGAAACTGTAGGCTAGCAAATTCTTTGACATACTGAAATTCAATAGTAGTATTATAGATTTTTTTCTCTTTTAGAAGAAGGAGTCATCTTTGGTTTTGAAATGTTCAAATCTGTTAGAATGACAGAAGAAATATACTATGGGAATTTCCCCTTTAAGCATTTGTATGAAAAAAGCCTTTTTGGAAACAGTTATTTCTTATAGAGCCTACTGACAGTCCTCTGTACTCAGAAATGTATGGCAGATACTTGAGCATCAACAGAACAGCATTGCTGCCTTGATTCTGTCTGGCTCTCAGTAAATGATTTTGTAATTCACATGTGATCTGTTTCTAAAGCAGCAAGACTGGAGGGCTGATTCATGTTTGTCTCTGGGAACAACCTTCTCACTGTCTTCAGTGGAGAAAAGAAACACAGTTATTAGTATTGCGCAAGCACTTCCTCTTCACTGGCTATGAGAGGCTCTTAGCCTCTACTCTGTTGGTACTCTCTCAAAGCAGTAGAGCAGAAACATGTCAAATTGCAGTCTTCTCTTGATGTTAAGGAAGTGAGAATGGCTATTGAAATGAATCTAGAGTAGTATGATGCTTCACCACATAAAAGGCGTTTATTATTTGTGTATATCCTCTTCCTTATTTTCACTTTTTTCACCTGTGTGCCCTTATTTTTCCAGGGGAGGCACAAATGCTTCATTAATACTTTGAGAGTTACTTAGCAGCAGAGCTATTTTCTTAGCTACATTGCACAGACCATTCAAAAAATACTCCACTATTGTACTGAAAAGTGCTGCTCCAAAAGGAACTCTTTCAAAAAGACAGGATGGGATTGACTCAGATTCTGAGCAATCCTTCAGTAACTGAAGATCTTCATACATTATCTATTCTGAAATGAACTTCAGAGATGTCATCTCTTCTTCCTTCCATTACCAAGAATTCCTGCATGACAGTCTGAATCAAACTAACTTTATGTCTTGCCCCAGTAGGTGCTTAACAAAAAATGTTTTGGAGGATATGCTTAGCCTTGTCAGCTTTGGGCCTGCAGGGAACAATCCAGAGTGATAAATTAGATCCTTGCTCCAGCCTGGTCTTTATACTGGGAAAAGCAGTCCCAGCTAATCCACACCCTGCTATATTCAGTCTTTCTCAGTGGGTATAGCCTTGAAAGTGTAACCTTGCTTTGCTAGCAGTCTTTATCACTTGAGTTTAGAGTCTGTCCATTTCAAATACAAACTGGGTAAAAGCTTCACTGAGGGTGTGGGGAAGGGATGAGATAAGGGTGTAAAGCTTTCTCTCAGAAGGTCTGTTATTTATTAGGCTTTTATAGTTTATCAGTTTTTATTTTGGGATTCAGTGTCTGTTTTTCACTAGAAATCTTTCTGAGAGTTGGATGGAACTATCTAGGGCTAAATGTGTATAATTTTTCTCTTCCGTGGACAGATGGGAGCAACACTTGAAAGGCAACTTTAGAATAATCACATACTTTTATTCTAAGTGATTCTAGCAATGTTTTTTGAATGCAAAGATCTCACTGTTCATAATTTTAAAGGACTTTTCAGGTCAGACTGGTACTGTGTTTGGCTGGGACAGTTAACTTTCTTCACAGCAGCCCATATGGTGCTGTGTTTTAGGTTCTGACAAACTATTGAGAAACACACCAGTGTTTTAGCTTTGCTGAGCATTGCTCACACAGTGTCAAGGCCTTTTCTGTTTCTCACTCTACTGCCCTAGAAATAGGCTGGGGGTGTGCAAAAGGTTGTGAGAGGACAGAGCTGGAGCATTCTGACCCCAACTGACCAAAAAGATACACTATTTTTTAACATGGTGTTCAGAAATAAAACTGGGGGGAAGTCTTTCCAAAGTAGCTCTTGCTCAGATTGGCCATTGTTCTGCTGGTGGGAGGTGGTTGGTAATTTGTCTTGCCTCACTTGTGCACATGCTTGGTTTTGTTTTTTTTTTGCCACTTATTTGTCCCGACCTATGAGTTTTCTCCTCTCACTTTTGCCTTTCTGATTCTCTTACTCATCCTACAGTGTGTCTGTGTGTCTGAGAGTGAGTGACTGGGTGGGAACTTCCCTGCCATCCAGGGTCAACCTATGACAGACTGTTTCCAGACATGTTGAGGGAGGTGATCCTGCCCCTCTACTCTGCTGTTATGAGACCTCACTTGGAGAATTGTGTGCAGTTCTGGTGTCCTCAACATAAAAAGGACATGGAACTGTTGGAACACGTCCAAAGGAGGGCCACAAGGATGATCAGGGGACTGGAGCACCTCTCTTATGAAGCTAGGCTGAGAAAGTTGTGGCTGTTCAGCCTGGAGAAGAGAAGGCTGCACGGAGACCTCATAGCAGCCTTCCAGTATCTGAAGGGGGCCTATAGGGATGCTGGGGAAGGACTCTTCATTAGGGGCTGTAGTGAGAGGACAAGGGGTAATGGGCTCAAACTTAAACAGGGGAAGTTTAGACTGGATATGAAGAAGAAATTCTTTACTGTAAGGGTGGTGAGGCACTGGACTGAGTTTCCCAGGGAAGTTGTGAATGCTTCATTCCTGGTGGCGTTCAGGGTGGGGTTGGACATAGCCTTGGATGACATGGTTTAGTGGGAGGTGTCCCTGCCCATGGCAGGGTTGTTGGAACTAGATGATCTTAAGGTCCTTTCCAACCCTAACTATTCTATGATTCTATGTTAAATATGTTTGAAACACTTTTTGATTTTTAGGGATGTCCTAGTTGAGTTGTATTCTAATTGCAGTATAGTCTACTCAGAATAGTCACCCTTTTCTCTTTTTCCCTTACAGACATATTACCAATATAATAAAATTAATCTTCTGCAGTGAATTTAACAGAGGAGGTCAGGTAGGATTCAGTTTATCTGCCACATTTAGTTTGTCAGATCAAACTTTGTCTTGCAAAAGGAGTCATTTGTTTTCAGTCCTTTCCTAGTCTGTTTTGAATTTGTTCTTATTTTGGTGGTTTACAGCTAGGAAAAAGTAACTTTGGATTTTGGATTTCATAGTAGTCATACTAGCCAATTCTTTAACTTCTCTAATTCTCAGGAGCTTCCTGTGTGGAAACTGAAGATTTAAAGGCATGTTTCAGTAGTGCTCAAATACTTTCAAAACATTGGAAGAAGTGGAAGAGATTTCACTCTGGGCCTTTTTAATTACAAAACAGGAAATGGCCTCAGACCTGCCTTACAAAGCATGACTTCCTATAACTTTTCTGTCAAGGTGTGTTACCATTTTAATATATGCTGCTGTATAGCATTTTACTATACTTTTCCTCCCCTTGATATTCTTAGTATCTTTCTCGTTGCATACATTCTGCCTGTTGTTGCTTAGGCAACTTTACCCCCTCCCTGCTCCCCCTTCCTTTGATGGAGATTTCTTAATATTTATCCCCTTGCCTGCTACCTACTTCTGAGAAACTTGCAAACAACTGATATTATCAAAGGCTTCTATCTCTCCAGTCAATTTGGCTGAAATTAATCTATAGTGTTAGAACTACTAAGAGGCAGGGGCTGACAGATGAATGCTAATATCTTTGAAATATCTTTGAAATCACAGTTAGAATACAGAGGACCTCTATCCAGTGGTAATTGTCAGGAAGCTCTGTTTTCTTTGGTGAAGTTTTGCTTCTGAAAGCTCTTCAGTCTCTCATTATTTTGCAGCTGCCTGATTATTTTTGCATATAGAGGGGCATCATAACACAGACACCTCTGGGTGTGTTCTCTTGATATTTTCTTTCTCTGTTTTGGACTGAAAAGAACTCCAAAAGCAAGTTTATAAAAATGCCCATAATGATGGTCACTCTGCGGAGGAGAGTATTCTTACCTGTTCTTTGGCTTGACATAGCAAGGCACTTGAAGGACCTTATCGGAGTCATGTCTCAGTTCTGTCTTATACTTACCAATGTAAGACTTGGAATAAACTGGGAGAAAAATCACAAACACCCACTGAAAAGTTTCTATTCACAGGACTTGTTCTGGGATTAAATGCCATTGTGGGGCAATTTTTAGAAAACACAACTATTAATCAAATTCCTCTTCACTTCTTCTTAACACTTTACCTTTTGACGTTAATGGGGTTGTGGTGTTCTTCAAGACTTTGGAAACTAAATACATGGACAGCTGTATTTTTTGAGAGGTTGGTGATAACTATTCTCAACACAAATGGGTCAGACTGGGCAGTGCAGATTTTGTTTGAGACAATTAGCTTAAGAAGGGCAGATGCACATCAGCATTCTGAACTGGAAGTGCAACAGTGGCTGCTGGTTTAACTTCTCCAAACATAATCACTTGCCAAGCTCACAAAAAGGTGCTTCTCAGGGAATGGATACTTGTTAAAGATAGCCTTTAGAAGGGTAATTTTCAGATCATGGTGTTTTCGATAAATAAACCTGTTTGCCTGAAAGTACTGTGCAAATGATTTATCTGGCAATTTAGAAACATGTAGGAACAAGCAGTACATTTTTTGGCTGCTTTCTCAAAATCGGCTTTGGATGGTCATCTGACACTTCAGGGAGCAAGAACTGCAAAGCCGAAGAGAGCTTCATGGGTGCTAATGGATGCAGTTTGCACCAGACATCAGTTGTTATGAAATGAGGGTTCAAATTTCATTTACTTTATAGAAAATGCTTATAAAATTGCTAGTCCTTGAGTAAGGAATTCTTAACAGCCATTACATTAATGTTCTCTGCTAGAATGAGGTAACCCTAAACCACTATCCAAGCTGATTTTCAGAGGGGAATTTTGGAAATCTTTGTGCTCTTTCAGGACCATTCAGGCTAAGATTATGCAGAGCAGATGTTAGTTTGTTAGATTATGCTTTTCAGCATCCAAATTCTTTTATTTTTTTTTTTTTTATTGGGTTGCATTAAGTATCCTGGAAGGATACCAGTTCAGGCTTCTGGGATACAGGGACCTATGCTAGAGTCCCACCAGCTTGATGGGTGCCTGAGGTGACACTTAGGGGGATATTGTTCTGTCTAAAGAAATTTGAAGGTACAGCCTTTTCCCCTTCAGTTTGGCAGTCTGAACAGCTGGTACATTTGTCAAGTTAGACCTTCAGTTACTTATTTTAGTAAAAGCTCTATGTCTTATTGCTTACGAGATTGCTGTTTCCTAACCTGTGTTGTATTAAGGATGTGGGTGGAACACATGTTGATGAAACTGGTACTATGTGTGTTTAGTAAAAAATAGCTGGCAAATGCCTAACAGAAGCATTAAGTTTCCGAAAGTGTTGTAGTGTGTTTTTTTGATGCCGCATAGCTTTTGATTATATCTTGATGCTTTGTACTGTGCGGGGAGACTTCAAGTTAGGAGCTTTCTTATTTTTTTATAATAATAAAATTAGACTTGCTCATTGATTAAAGATCTTAACAATGTTGATATTTTTATTGTGCATATGGGATCCATGCATAAAGATGGCCAAGTAAACATTCAAACCAAACTTGAAATAAAGGTAATTCACTTCTTGCAGTGTTTTCATGAGGATGGAAAACAGTCACTTTAACTGGCAGCACATTTGAGTAAACATGAATTTTTAAATGTTTTGACTTTGTTTCTTTAGATTGTTCTAGTTAAAACTGTCATGTTAACATTTGTATTATATCAGGTGCAAGAAGAAAATTTAGGTTGGTTGTTTTTTTTTTTTTCTGTATTCAGTGAATACTGATGTGTTCCTGACTGTACAGCAGCACTGGATGAAGCCTTGGCTCTGTGTGTATCTTGCAGTCTCCCAGTTTAAAAATTGTTGCCTTGTATAATCAGCATGGAAGCATGGGCTCTGACTGTAGGAGCTCAAGCTTGTATGTGATAACACAGGCTGATAAATTGGGAGGAAGTATCGATAGATAGTTACAGAGTTAAGGCTGTATTCTTCTCATCAACAGCTTAGGTTTTGTGTTAATAAATTGGGTTTTGTGTTTTGAAATGTTAATCCAACCTTCAGTTTGAATCAGAGCAGTAGTTAAATAAGTGGAGATGTCTTTAGAGCTCAAAAGGTTTCTAAATAATCTGTTGCTTATGTTTCTTTATATGTAAGATACTATATTTTCGTATTCCAGAAAGTTTTATGTTCACAACTTGTATTTAAAGAAGCTTTGAGTACAACTAATTGTTTTGAACAAGTGAAACCTTGGTTACAGTTGAATCACTGAATTTAGTCAGCAAAATATGTAAGAATATATTTTAATTTTACAATCTTAAATATTTGTATTTTTAATCTTGTGGACAGCAAGACATGTAAGAAGTTCCATCTTTGTATAAAGATCAAGACAGTTATACAATGTAACTAATTTATTTGTTTACAGTTTCAAATATATGGCTGAAAGATTTGGATGCTTTATCTAGTCTTCATCAACAATGTAGATGTAATTGCCTGAAGTTACTTCAGCTTTCTCTTCTTCATTGTATCTTACTGATGGAATCCTTTGTGGATGTATAGACTATATCTTCCTCTTATTGATTCTTCTGTGCCCATGGCACATTAGAGCTTATATTTTCTGCATCACAAAAAGCTATTTCTGCAACATTCAAGAACTGCTTTTGGCTCTTTGACTTCATTTGTAGTCATGAAATTGCTGTGCATTTGTCTGTGCATTATTTTAGTGAGAAATAGTGAGTATTACAGTGTGATTAGAGATAGGAAGTAACATGGGTTGTTGATCTGTGGTGCATTGAAAAGGTTGTTTTTGTGGGATGGGAACATTCTTGTGTTTGGGAAGAGGCAGTACCCTGTGACTGTTTTCTTTCCCCCTTGTGTATTTTTTTCCTGTGTGGTGGTAAGTTGTGCTCTGCCCTATTTCTTCAGGCAAGAGACTGTGTACGGTGACCCCAGTCAGCTCTAGGAAAATAAAGAAGTTCCAGGTTCTTCCCATCATTCTGTTCTACTTAGGGCTACCCTTGGATTTCAATATTCATGCAAGAAAAACTTTACCTAATTTAGCTAAACAAAGAAGGAGTATTCTTTGTTGTTGTTGTTTTTTTTTATAGTCTGTTTCTTTTTCTGTGGTGTTGAAGCAGTGTTAGTTTTTTGTTTGTTTGTTTGTTGGTCCTGCCCCTATTGCTGTACTTGCATGCAGAAGATGACCTGCTGTGGGAGATGATGTCTAAGACTATTTGGTGACAAACTGTAGGTCACAGCACACAGTGGAAAGAAAACTCTTCTTATTAGTATGGAGATGCTGTCCTCAGATATTCTACCAAGAAAGAGGTCCTCATGCAAATGAAGTTTATTTTGAGGTTTACTGTGGGCTGAGTTACACATTTTTCTCCAGACATCTTGCCTTAGTTTTGGTTTCATCAGTCTGCACATTTATATACAGATGACTATCTCAGTATAATTCATGAAGTTACTCATTTCTGAGCTGTAAGTGCGGATGCCAATTTTATACTACATTAAACTTTCTACCTCAAGGGGTGCTTATCAGGTAAACCAAATGAAGTAAAAGGGAGATGACAGAAGGCTGCTACAGATGTAAACTTAGGTGAACAGTCATGTCCTAAAGAGAGGGGGATCTAACAAGGATTCTCTGGAATTTTTTACAATACGGTACAATTAAAAATAGAAAGTGGTGGCTGCTATCATGGAATTATAGAATCAACTAGGTTGGAAAAGACCTTTAAGATCATCAAACCCAACCTTTACACCAGGACTGCATGGAAGCTTTTTGCAGGGGCTTATTAGGTCATGGTGTAAGAGCAAAGAAATCATAGAGAATGTGGCTTTGATCACATTCTGTAATGTGATTTGTTAAAATACATAAATCCTGTGGGGACCCCTGTATTTTTAAAAAAGGAAATTAAGTTTAAATCCTTACAGGGCTTGATTAAAAAAACCAAACCAAAACATTTAAAAAAGAATTTTTTGTCTTAAACTTGCTACACACAACAAAGAACAAGAAATCTTAAGGAGACTATGACCATATTTACCTCAGTTCTAAGGAAGAAAGCTTTTTTTCTTCAAACTCTCATGTTTAAGTGCTCACATGTACATTGTGCTTGAGGTGCTATGGAAAGAATTCCTCATAACCAAATTGATGCCTAGCGCAGTTTATGCATGATTTTCATAGAGATAACTGGGGAAAAAATAGCAGCTTCTGATTTCACTGTGTGGTGAAGTTGGGAAATATTCATGTATTTCTGTACCTGTTTCTTTACTGCTTTTGGTGTAGACCACTAGGAGTTTTACTAGGCAGTTAAGAACATTTTTTGACATGTGTCAAATAACCTTGAAGTTTTAGTGTTTGCAATGAGGACTAAATATCCCATAGCCATTCATTTTGTGATCTGCTGACTCTTTCTTGAAAAAGCTAGTGTAAACTGCAGATCAGCAAATTCCCTGCTGTTATGCTTGCAACTTCGCTGGGTTTATCATTACGCACAGCTGATTTTTAAAGCGGGGCTTCACATGCTCATTGGTGCAGTGCGAAAGCACCTTGCAGGAAGCGTTGGGTTTCTCTCTGTCGGGCCGTGCAATGAGTCCCCTGCTGCAACATCTCGCCCCTCCCCTCAGCAGCCAGCGCGCACTGAGCATAGGGGTTCTGCTGGAGTCGCTCCTGTTTTCATGGAGGAGATAGCAGTCCTCGCACTGCAGCAGGTGGAGCTGCCTTGGATCTAACCCGGGGTTCTGGCTGAGCTGATCCCCGTGTTACTTTGGGCCGTGAAACAGTTGTCCCTTCAAGCTGGCGCTAATGTAATTAAATACAAAGCTGACTCGGGAATTTTAAACATGGACACGGGATTTTTTCTTTGCCTTTTTTTTAAGATCTGGTTTCTAACGTGAAGCAACATTTTTCCTGAAGGATTCAACCTATTTCTGTAAAGGCTTATTTTTTGAACACTATGGACCTAGATTAAATGTCAAAGACAGGCAGCAAGCAGCGCTTACAGAGGCATTTTTCTGGAATCTCAGTCACGGATCGATTGAAGTGCACAGGGTCTGAAAAAATGTCTCCTAGCATAAAAAACTTGGATTGTTTTTCTCCGATGCTATGCCACTGTAAAGTAGCATGTACCAACAACACAATATCTTTAATGTTTGGATGTAAGGTGGGTCTATAAAAGGACTTTCCTGAAAGTATGAGCTGCATTTAGTGAGTGAGTGCCATTATGTCTACTGTAACTGTGCGTTAAATTTCTGGTTAAATAGTGTTTGTTTTGTGCCATGCCTTACTCGATTATCAGAGCTCTTGGTGGTTGTGACTGAAGTAGTGAATTATCATGCCTGCTGCTTAAAGATCCCTTTGAACAACATTCTGAATTTACTGAATGCTGCATGTAAAATGTCGTCATTCTCCATTAATCAGCATTAATCATCATGTAATCAGTTTATTGCAGTTGGTTTTCATGTTCTTCAGCTGTAGAGAATTAAATACACAGGAGACTTGCACTGAGATGCAGGGCTGAAAATGCCTCCTGACATCATATTGATGGAAGCAATTGTTAGTGGCAGGTTTGGGTTTAACAGTGCCCTTGGGCATTTAGTCGTTTTAGGACTACATCAACTGTTTAGGGTTCAGAATAATAAAACATATATAATTTGGTAATTCTCAGAATAGTAAACAGAATATATTCAGTGTTGTGGCAAAAATGCATTTTTGTTTTTTTTTTTTTTTTTTCCCACCAGTAACATTAACGCGCAATGTGAAGGATGTGACAAGAAGGCCAAGTACTGGAAAGCCCCTCTAGAATTAAAGGGATATGTGTGTAAAGTTACTTGTGAGACAGTCGGAAATGTTTCTCTCTAAAACTTGCTTTGCACATTCAGTGTTTCTAAGTCGTTGTTTGTTGTTTTTAACAAAAAATAATTGAACTAGATTTTATGACTTGGGAACAGCTGTGTGTGTGTATATATGTATACATCCGTGCATACGTGTGGTGCATTTCTAGATAGATGTGTCTGTGTTGTCAAATCTTGATGTTGAATAGATGTCACCGAGGTGGGGAGAGAAGAGCCTAAATTTTTAGGGATCTTTTGACAGTGTGAATGATTTATTATGAAACTTAGAGTTGAATGCTTTATTTGTCAGAGGGAAGAATTTGCCTTGTCTGAATCTACTTATCTTTCATCTGTCCAAAGCATTTTTCAGTTGCAAATATGTATATATTTATTGATGCAATTTGGAAACGAATTGCTATAAAATTATATTTCTTTCCTTCCTTTTGTAGAACTGCACATCCCTTTTTTATTTGTAAGATATTTTCATGCTTAAATAATGAACTTGGGAAGAAAAGCAGAGAATGAAAGTGCTATCTTGGTTTTAATTTTGCCAGTTGAACTGCAGAAGGGCGATGTTGATCGCTTTAAAACCAAACTAAAAATATCCAACAAATAATCCGGAATCCACTTTGGGCGTTTTGTGTCGGATCTCAGCGATGGCGCCGTTTTTCTGCTGTACTCACGCGTCACCGGCTCTGTCTGTCCGAACGTATTAGTGACTCCTTACCTTGCCCTGACCGGGCGCGCCCGGCCCTGCGGAGCGGGCAGCCTGCGCGGGAAGTGCGCGGAGCTGCGCGGGGCTGCCCGCCGGGGGGCGCGCGGCCTGTGTCGGGGCGGGGGAAAGGGGAGGGGTATGTGTTAAGCAGCTCGTACAAAACGGGGTCGGCGGAGTTCTTTATTAGTGTCGTTTGGCTGAATGCTGGTAATGTGTGTATCTTGAAGACCAACATAGCAGCTTTCCAGTACCTAAAGGGACCGACAAGAAAACTGGAGAGGGACTTTTTACAAGGGCATGTAGGGATAGGACAGTGGGGGATGGCTTTAAACTGACAGACGGGAGCTTTAGCTTACACATTTGGAAAAAATTCTTCACTGTGAGGGTGGCGAGGCACAAGAACAGGCTGCCCAGAGCCCTGGCAGTGTTCAGGGCCAGGTTGGAAGGGACTTTGAGCAACCTGGTCTTAGTGGAAGGTGTCTCTGTCCTTGGCGGGGGGGTTGGAACTGGATTATCTTTAAGGTCCCTTCCAGCCCAACCATTCCATGGTTCTTGACCACAGTTAATGTTTTAAGATACCTTTACTTATTTATGCACAGGCTTCAATTTTCTTCAAATAGGCATGTACTGCTGTTACTACAGAGTAGGCATTCTCTACTGTCTGGATCCCCAGTGAAGTGAAGGATTTATTTTCGAATAGCTGTGACTGCCAGTAGTGCAGAGAGATTTTTGCACTGGGCACTTGGTGATTTTTGAAGAAAAGTTGCAGGGTTGTATTGCACTAAAAATTAAATATCCTTATTCTCTGAGAAGATGGCCCTTGAATACTGAAAGAGTCAGTATTTAAATGACAGTGTGAAACAGTAATAAAGGATTACCTGTTCAGTCCTTTAAAGAAGCAATCTCAAACAAGGAATCCTGTGAACAACAGTGTTTTCCTTTACTGTTATTTGACCACATATGAAAAGAACATTCAAAGTCTGATTGTTCCTTCTTTAGACTCTATTCTGGAACAGGTTAACTTATTCACTGTAAATATTTCTGGTGTTTTTGTAAATGTATATACATATCTTGAATTGTGTTGTTGTTTCTGGGTATCTGTGACATGAAGCATTACATAAACACATTTAACACTAGCTGTGCATTTTGACATAGGATGGAACACTATGACCTAAATAAACACATTATGAGGAGTTTTATTCTAGATGCAGTGTCAAACTGAAGCTGTCCAAAGTGGGCTGAAATATCTTATATTTTTGACTTGGCTCTGATTATTAAAAGAAAACTTTGTGCTTTTATTTGCGAATGAAGCAGTTAGCTACTCTAAGTACCAAACTCGTGTTTAAAAAAATAAATCCAAAAAGAAAAAAAATTCTAAAATTTCGAGTAATTCAGTTTATTATAACATTGAGGCCTAAATTGAAAATTATACTGTAAGTCCTTTTCCATGATCAGTGAAGTAGTTCTGAAAATCCAGAAACATGTATCCTCTTTCCTTACATTACTGGAGTTTCTTTTATTAGCCACAGACTTCAGTTTTTCAGTGTGAATTTTTCTTCACCTGCAAAGAGACTTCCTTTGGTTTTCATAATTTTCCAGGTGTTTACAAAGCTTTCGAGTGGAAAGCTTTTCGAGTCAGTTCTGGAGTAGTGAAGGTCAGTGTTTGGGGAGGTATGGGGAGAACTGTGAGTATTTAGTTTTTGTTTATCTGCTTTGACATACTGCATCCCAGGACTTTTGTGCTGAAGGTCAAACTGTTTCCCAACTTCAGTTGCTGGAGTGGTCTTTTGAAGGGTCCTGTCAGATTTATTTTCACTTCTAAAGTGGAGCAGTGACTGAACAAGGAAAATGTAAACCTGGGGAGTCAGGTGTAAATAGTCTAAAGCCACTTCGGTTTTCATGCTGCCTGTTCATACTACATCAGAGGGTGTCTGACCCTATGAGCTTCTATGTATTTATCAAATTCAGAAAATCGTATTTACTTGTTGAAGCCCTCCCTTAATCTCTTTCAAAACATGGGTTGCCCTTCTACAGTGAAAATCAAAACTTACCTGGGGACAGACTATATAAATCAGGCTGCATGTTTTCCTGGGTTTGTTTGTAGGTTTTGTAGTTTGAAGTATGCAGTAACTTACAAGTTGTATCATTATGTAGGTAGAGCGGGTTAGAATTTGGAAGGTCAACTTGTTTTTAAGTTTTAAATTTTTTTTTAGCATCCTTTTGCTCTTAAAGCTGGTTTAGCACTGATTTTTTTTGTGTGTGGAGATTGTACATTACTGTGCTTTCAAATTTGTTTTCACTTAAGACAGTAGATTGACATGTATATCTAATGTGGACTGGATTTCGATACACATCCCATTTTAAAGAGAACTGTAGTTACTGCTGCCTTGCATTTGTCTTTTAAGTTATCTGGTAGTTAAGACTTTTTTCTGTAATTAATTTTATGTCCTTTAACATTGCCTTCTGTATGGCTCGAATCTCTGGAATAACATTGCGTGTTGTTGCGGATATGGGTTGCTAGTATGGGGCATAGGATTGTTCTAAGTGTCCTGTAAGAAATTTCCTTCCACTTCTGTTTCAGTAAGATTTCTCATTAGAGGATCTTAAAAAATAGTCAACAGATCAACACCACCCCCTCAGTAACCCAACCACAATTTAGTTATCTCCGGGGGGGCAGATTATGTATGAATGTTTGAAATACTTTCCTTTTAAAATATAGGTAAGAGATGAGGCAGGCTGAAGTGAACCTTTTCTTGAATGTTTTCTGAAGTTTTTCTGTGCTTTTTCAGTGATCAGGTGATCTGTATTCTCAAAAACAGTGCTCTAAAATCTCTGTAATCTGTAAAGTCTATAAAATCCCTGTTCATCCTGCACTTTAAAGCTACTTTGTTCATCCTTATTTTTGTCTGACTCTTCTTGGCCTGTGAATTGAAGCAGGCAGGCTGTGGGCCTGATCTGTTAACACAGTGAGTGATTTCAGTCTTCTGAGTTTGGGCTGTCTTCTCCTCTCATGTAAACTAGCACTGGTTTATTAAAGTAAATGGATTCTTTTGTAATTTTCACCAGTAACTAATTCAGTCCGTAGTGTTTGGTGGCAGTTCAAAACTCACTGAAAGTATAGTGTTAAGAAATCTTTGTAACTATCTTGCATCAGAAGAGAAGTGGTTTAAATTACTTTTGACGCACCTGTACACCTGCAACTGAATCCTTTAGGGCAGTATCTCTGTCAGAAGTATGTGTTAAATGTTTAACGCTTGATTACTTAAGACTTTAAAATATGATTATAAATTATACAACGGTCCATAAAGCTGCTTCAAAATTAGTTAAGTTGCTTGGCTGCTACCTGATTGAGTGCTGGCGAGCAGCTGAGGCAGTGTTTCTGCAAGTTCAGAGCTGCTTTGCCATGCCTGAGAAGAAAAAATACTTTCCCTTTGATCCATTGCTT
The DNA here is from genome assembly GCA_039720435.1 of Amazona ochrocephala. Lineage (NCBI taxonomy): Eukaryota > Metazoa > Chordata > Aves > Psittaciformes > Psittacidae > Amazona > Amazona ochrocephala. Next base: position 34,610,146 of record CM077884.1, on the reverse strand, counting down.
GTCTGGCTCTTCTAAACTGGTGTCTCTTTAGAGCCTGGATATTGTGGATATTTATGTTTCCATGCACTTTGTGTCCATGTCTTCTGTTTGCACTTTGAAACATTATCCTGTAAGTATTTCAGTGTATTTTAAACATGAATTTTGGTTTTAGTAGTTTCAAGTAGGGAAATGTTTTGCAAATAATAGTAAAATCAATCTTGACTATTACATCAAAATCCAGTTAGTTCACGTTTAAGATGTTTACTTGAAACACAGCCCTTGTTAGTGTCTAGTATGGGAGAGAATCCTTTACTGCAGTATTTTTTCATTTTTAATCTGAATGTTGTACTGTTCTATTAAAACTTTATGCACACTATGTTGCTATAGGCACTGATACATTTTATAATGTAAACTTAGGTTTATTATTGAAATCTTAGTGAAATCTAGAGTCTGTTTACACTCAGGCATGTCCAAATACCTGGACAAGGTAGTCCTCTGCTGTTCTGTAAAGGCAGTTAATGTTGATTGACCTGTGACGTTGTTTGTTTGTTTTTCCTTGAGAAAACTAGAATGATCCACATCTAGCTTTCCACATGGTCTTGTCTGAGATGATCTGGGAACTTAATCCGCTTTCACATCCCATTTTGCTGTATTTCATAGTCAAATCAAAGCTTGAGATCTGACAGGGACATCTTGTATCCGAAATCCAGCAAACTTCTTCCTTCACCAGTGGAGCCAGGCTCCTTTAGGCTAGCAGAATTCCTACTTGCTGTGGAATTTCAAGGCATTTTCTGTGCTTCTTGAAGCTCTTAATATTTTTGTCTAATTTCCAATGTGATCTTATGTTCCGATAATGTTCACTTGTATTTTTGATGAACACTGTTCTTCAAATGATAATTCTTCCCCTTTTCTGGTGTTTAAAATGGCTGTTCTAAAGAGTTAATGTCAACTCCTTTTGGGGTTTTGTTTTGATAAGTTAAAAACAAGTCAGTCTCAGAAGATGGATGAATGGCAGGAGTCTGAGCATCTAGCATCTCACTGCTGCAGGGAAAGGAAAGAACTTTCACCTTCTGCTAGTAGTGAGCTATTAAGTTGGCTAAGTCATCTCATAAAACTCTGCTAAATATTTGACTAGTTAGGGCTTTTTGAGTAAGCACTGTGATTTTTCACAACTGTTTGTGTTCACCTTTGGCATCCATCTAAGTGGAAGGTATGTAAGTGTTTGGAGGTAGGTTGGCTGTAGTAACATACGTCTTTAATGTTCTTGCTTTCCTCTTTGGGATTATTCCTTTTGCCTTGTGCTTCTCTGCTTATCATTGATATTTTTAGAGAAAATATACTTGTATTCATTCTGCTACACAATTTCTTATACTTCAGAAGCATAATTTCTCTCATACAGTAGAACTTAATCTTATATGGTCTCACCAGTGAAGGGTGAATTGAGTAGGGTGTGGATCAAGATTTTCTCAATTTTAAAGTACAAAAATAAATCAGGGTTATTGATTTACTTCAAAGATCTCTGACATCTCATCAGTTACTGTCTTTAAGAAACTGCGTTTTTAGGGTCTGCATGTGTGGTTGAGTGCAGGTTTGTGCTGCTGTATTGGGGTTTGGAGACAGGAGTGAGGATGTGTTTGGAGACACAGGTGTGCTGTAGGGCAGACTGTGACTGGATAGAGTGCGATGGGCGATAGAAATGTAAACCTGCAAGTTGTTCCTTGTAGCTTAGTAAGGGAACTTAGCTTATCTCCCAGGTAATCTTGGCGTTGGCAGAACAATGTGGTACAGGGAAGAACAAAGAAATCCTTCCTCTTTCAGCACAACTCACTTTATGACCACTTCAACACACCTGACCCATTGAACCACTTCTTTACTCGCAAAACTCCACAATATTGCTATACAGTGAGTCTACAGAAGACAGACTAGACTGATGTATATATAGCTCACTTCCAAAAGAGAGAAATCCCATCCTGATTTCATCCCTCCTTTTGCACTGTCTCTGGTGTGCTTTGAGTCCTGAATGAATTAGGGTCAGTAATCCAGTACAAGTCTAACCCATCAAAGAATGAGAAAACAGTAGGCACTTTTCTGCTGATCTGAGTGCTGGAACCAAAGAAAGGGAATGGGTGTAGTGCTTTCCCTAGGGTTTGGGAATCCAGGAAGAATAAGATACTCCTGTTACGAGTTTAGCTGGCCTGTTTGACCATGCTTAGAGATTGTTTTTCGCTAGGTAGGCAAAAAATTTAAGTCTTACTGTAGGACAAGCACACAGACGTGGGTGAGCAGGAAATAAGCAGGTTAAACGTTACAGGAGCTGATAAATGATGGATCATTGTAGGCAGTTTCTTTGTAGTTTATCCTGTAGGCTTTATGACACTGTAATATTGCAAAACTTTTTTCTGAAGAGTATGGATCTTTGTGGTAGCCTGAAACCATACTTGTATGTAACTGTTAAAAGGGTTAGTTATTGCACACTGTTTATCAGTTACTGCCTTGGTGTAGTGTTCACATTATAGTCAAATGGGTTACTTGCAGTGATCCACTGGATTATGATCTATTGGTTATGGTTTCCAGAGGGACCTTGACACGCTTGTGAGGTGGGCTGATGCCAGCCTCATGAATCTTAACCATGACAAGTGCAAGGTCCTACACCTGGGTTGGAACAATCCCAGGCACAGCTACAGGTTGGGCAGAGAAGAGATTCAGAGCAGCCCTGCAGAGAAGGACTTGGGGGTGTTGGTCGATGAGAAAATGAACATGAGCCGGCAGTGTGCACTCGGAGCCCAGAAAGCCAACCGTATCCTGGGCTGCATCAAAAGGAGTGTGACCAGCAGGTCGAGGGAGGTGCTCCTGCCCCTTTACTCTGCTCTTGTGAGACCTCACTTGGAGTGTTGTGTGCAGTTCTGGTGTCCTCAACATAAAAAGGACATGGAACTGTTGGAACAAGTCCAGAGGAGGGCCATGAGGATGATGAGGGGACTGGAGCACCTCCCGTATGAAGCTAGGCTGAGAAAGTTGGGGCTGTTCAGCCTGGAGAAGAGAAGGCTGCGTGGAGACCTCATAGCAGCCTTCCAATACCTGAAGGGGGCCTGTAGGGATGCTGAGGAGTGACTCTTCATTAGGGACTGTAGTGAGAGGACAAGGGGTAATGGGTTCAAACTTAAAGAGGGGAAGTTTAGATTGGATCTGAGGAAGAAATTCTTTACTGTAAGGGTGGTGAGGCACTGGAATGGGTTGCCCGAGGAAGTTGTGAATGCTTCATCCCTGGCGGCGTTCAAGGCTAGGTTGGACATAGCCTTGGATGGCATGGTTTAGTGGGAGGTGTTCCTGCCCCTGGCAGGGGGGTTGGAACTCGATGATCTTAAGGTCCTTTCCAACCCTAACTATTCTATGATTCTTTGCAGAATTGGATTACCAAGATGATGACTATTTCTGACATAGATCTTAGATTTGTGTTTCAAAAAAAAAAGAATAAAGCATCAAGAAAGTGTCTTCTAAATACACTTTATTGATAGAATAGCTTTATTCAAGTTTGAAACTACCACATCTTTAGAAGGTTTTTTAATGATGTGATATGCTTTCTCTGTAAACTAGTAACAACCACGTATATACTCCAGAGTCTAGTAGTAGTGTGTGAAAGTCAATGAGGTTATGTCGGGACGCATTTTAGGGACACAGTAAACCCTGCTGGAAAAAAAGTTGTGGGACTTCAGCTTTCAGCTAGCAATAAAATGCACGGACTACCTGAAGTGCTTCAGAATTGGCAGAGACCACAAAGATGAACCTGGGGTGAAGTTTATATTAAGTATGTTTGGAATTTGAGCCCTGTCAGCTCTGGAATTTGGAGATGCAGGATGAGCAGTTAAATGCAGTCCAGAGAATAAGTTAATATTATGTATCCTCCTGATTTCGTTAATGCCCTTTTAGTAGGGATCTGCAAGTGTGGATATAGCACAGTCTGACTAGAACCCATCCCTTGGTAGTTAAGTAAGAGGTTCTGTTTTGTCTGTTTGCATTTTGAAATTGAATGCAAATTACTAAGACTAAGACTGCACAATGGTTTGTAGTTCTGTTTGAAGACTTGGGAAAGCTCAGTCTCTCTAGTGGAAAACCCTCTTTTTATGTTTCATCATAAAGTTAGCAGTAATGAATTGCTATATTGATACCTCAGTATGAAAGCTGAAACTCTTTAGCTGGCAGAAAGTGCTTTTGGCAGATGTACTAAATTGGAAACATGAAAAGTGCTTTTGAGGCTGATAGTTTTTAAAAGCAGAAGAAGGTGACAAATCCAGTTGGTTGTGAGAGTTTCTGCTATTAGTGAATAGTGTTAAAGAGTTTGTAAGAAAAAACTTACGAAGGCAAAAGTTCTTTGGAAAAAGCTTTGGGGACATGTTACTGTATACAAGTAGGCAAAAGACAGTTGGGTAGCTTTATAGCTCAGTAGGTGAGACTGAAAAGGCTGGAATAGTTTCGAACAGGATGAGTCTTTAAACTGAAAATACTAATTACACTTCTGAGCAGTAAAAAAGACCTATTTCTGACCTGGGTTTTCTGGATAATTTTTTCACATTTCTGTGGTGGACTGATCTTTTTTTTATCCTTTTCTTTCTTCAGAAATACCGCTACCAGGATGAAGATACACCTCCACAGGAGCACAGCTCTCCACACATTACCAATGAGGTGACGGGTCCAGAGCTGGTTCATGTATCAGAGAAGAATCTGTCACAGATTGAGAATGTCCATGGGTTTGTTTCCCATTCTCATATTTCACCAGTAAAGGTAGGCATTTTTAAAGTGTAAGGGTGAACTCTTTTCATTCACTCTCCAGGAATATAAATTTTGTAGGGAAAAACATGCATGAGATACACACCTGCTTCTCTTATGGAACTGCTCTTCCGTAAAATTCACTGTGTAGATAATTAAAGAGTTGACTTAGTTGTGCATGTCTTGACTAAACATGACTGATAGTAAAATGCCCAGATGACAATGTGGGTAACTTAAGGTCTTGGATGTAGTTTTGAGGGACGCTGCAGTTACTGCTGTAAGTTATGTTTTGGGTTTTCTATCAGGATCCTTTAGACTCAGTTCTGGGTTTTCTTCTTGTGAACATTTTAATTGAGGACCTGCATGGAAAACGTAATAAGCCAAGGATAAAACATATCTGGAGATTTTCAGCATACGGCACCATTATACTCAAGACAGCTTCAGTAATTTCAAGACAGATTTAAAAAGAACAAACTGTGTGTGAGATTTTGGAGGGGGTTGTAGGAGGCAACTTTATTTACTGGCTTAGTAGTGAGATAGAGCTTAATCACTTTCTGAATAGTGTAATATTTTAGTGTGCCAGACTAAATGCTGTTTTCTATAACACCTCTGAGTCTTTATGGCTTGTTTTCAAGAAAAAGTGGGGAAATGGTTTGATACCAGTGAGCATTTGGGCTTTAGAATGATGAGATGGGCTTACAGTGTGTTAAGCTTATAGCTTGGTGTTGTTATGAATTGTTGGGGTGTGATAGAAACCTTTGTGACTGAAATTGGCAGTGTACTGTAACAAGTGCCCCTATAATTTAAGAAAAATGTTGTTTTGAACCTAGTTACATTGCAGATGTATTTATTTTTTATTGTGAAGAGAAATCTGCTAAACGTATCAGCTCTGTAATTCACTTGTAAGGATTCTATAAAGGAACCAACTGTAGCAGGCGAGTGTGTTTAGCAGTTGTGATCCAGCTTTTTTAAGATTTTAAAATGTATATGTTGGTATTGAACAGTTATTTATTTTTACTTCTAGCTCCATAATGAACTCTTTGTGTTTCTATAGTTGTCAGGAGCTGAAATAGCTGAATTGTTTAACCCTAATGAAAAATCCTTTTGAAGTGAGCTCTGTTAACCTCTGAAGAGCCTTCTAAGAATGAGAATTCTTAGAAGAATTCTGTGTAGAATTCTTATAAGAATAAGGCAACCTTTGATTTTGAGAACAGCTAGGATCTCAGTATTCTGTTGCCTGTAAAAGTAGACGCACAGTAACGCACTTTTGTGTGTCTAGTTTCCTGAATTTATTGATATTCAGAAAGTAATACAACACATTTTGTGTGCAGCCATTAGAAATAAAAAAACCCCTCTGCCTCTGGGGGCTTAAGGTCAGCTCTGTTTATTCGCAAGCTCTTCCTAATTCATAGCACAGTTAGTCATGCATTTCAGAAAACATAAAGGGATCAAAAGGGCAAAGAGGCAAACTGTCCATAATAACCAATCACATGTAACACACTTCACAATCTAGAAACTCACAGAAATAAAAAATAAAACTCTGGAATGGGCTTCTGAGACTGAAAATCATTTTCTTGGAGCTGACGAGGTATTACTTCATTGTACTTGTACAGAAAAATTGTGCTTTTGATCATGTTTAAAGGGCTGCAATTACCTAAATTTCTTTCTGGCTGCCTGGATCTCAGGGAAACCAAACTACTCAGAATAGTTCCTGTGTTTGACTTCAGAATATTTTTGCAAATAGACAACTACAGAAGTACAAAAGTAAGGATTTGATATTGGCAGTATTAATATTCCACGGAAGATGACTTAATTTCTTACTGTCTGCAGTGTGAATGATCTGTACCTTACAGAGACCTTACCAGTGGTCTCCAAAAACAAGTGAGGCTTGTGTTTAGAGTGTTACATGGAGCCCTGAATTACCTGTTCTAGTTGAGCTTTCTCTAACCGTTGTAACTTTCTGTAAAGACACTGATGTAAAACCCAGAACAGTTTTACAGAAATCAGCATGGGTGACTGTCCTCTGCCTTACTCTGCTCAGATGTGATCTAAGCTGAATTGTTTTTTTTTATTTTCTCGGGGTATGTTGAATATACAACTCTGCTGCACCATTGTAGAAGAAAAAAACCACCTCTCATTTAAAGTGTTTTGGAAATAATGTTAAGCAGTGTGTAAATATAGTTACAAAGTATGGTGAGGTCTTTTCGAAATACTGTGTATCTAAGGTCTCTGAGGAGGATTACTGTTATCTGTCTGAAATTTGTAAGTGCTGGGAAATACCACTGGATAGGAAAAAATGTGTGTAGGAGAAATACCACTGTGCAACTGATACTACCACTTACACCATATATCTGATTGTTTTCAGGTGACTCCTTTTTTTTAAATTATTTTTATTAATTTCAAAGCAGTCTGGTAGAACTGAAATTTCTCAGAGCTTTGCTCATCTGAAAACTGGGGTAGGTGCTCCAGGTTTCAGTTGTTCACCAGCTTTTTGTGGAACTTTGAATTCTGATATGAAGTTGGCTGCTGGCTTGCTTCTCTTCTGAAGTCAACTTCTTATAAATCACTTACTATCAGAGTCTGAGATCATAAGGTATTTGGAGCGAGGGGCGCATCCATAGTTTCATAGGCACTGGGAATCTTCATGTGATCTTTTAGAGTAAAATGGCTTTTTGCTCACAAAATTTCTTTTTGGTTAGCAAATGGTTTGCTGAAGTCATTGAAATAAAGGCTGTTAAAACTTGAGTACATCAGAAAAAAACCCAAGGTTGCTGTTGTATTACTAGCTTAGCTGGTCCTCTTCTTTTGGCTTGATGATCTGCAAGATTATCATAGTTTTGGCATAGCTCGTGCTGAAGATGAGTTTAGTAACAGCAGTTCTGTAATTCATTTGTGTAATTCATTTGGTAGGTTGGCTTGGTGTACTGTGTAGGGATCAGGTCTTGGCTAATATACAAGATATTGATTAGCTTTATTCAATAGTATATTTCCTCAAGGAAACCATATGTGATAGAGGATGTTATGTTTATTGCACCCATGAGATAATGGGATTTTTCTAAAAAATATTGTTGTTAAGTACATTTGAAATTGGAATTTGGAGAACAAATTGTAGACTGTGGTTTTATGATCGTATGCTGCTTTTTAAGATATGCTGCAGAGGGCAGTAGAATCAGGTTTTGAGGAATACCTTCTCTTACAGCAAGACCTCTGCAGTCTAGAGTAGTAATACAGAATGTGAATGGAATGTAGTGAAGAAGGGAAATGCCTTGTTTTAAGTAAATCACATTTTGTTCTTGAGAGGTTTTCAGATTTTCTAGGGCTTAAAGCAGCTTTTAGGGCTTGCTTGGACAGGGGGATGGTTTTCAAAGAGCAGCTTGCAGTGACCAGGAAGACAAACGTGTATCCCATATTTTTAGATGGGGAGCATGTGACTAATATTTATCAAATATCTCACTTTAAGTACTGTAGTAACTCAAGGTGATTTACCTTCTTGGCAGAGGGGTGGGCTACCTCAGATTCAGGTTAAGATACTGCATGCTTGCAATTAGCATGAAATGATGGCTAGTAACTGTACTGATTTAAAGGTTAAACATGAGACAGGGCTTACAGTTTTTATTTTGTTAGGGTGGAGCTGTGTCAGTTCGTACTTCGTACGTCTGGAGCACCAAAGTAGACGACTTGACCCAGGAGATTGCGTCTTCTGTTCCCCGTTTAATACTGTGTGAAGTTGAACTGTATTTCTGTAACAGTGCAAATGGATCACTTCAAATCCTTCCCAAATACTATCCCAAATGAAATGTGTTTGGAAGAATTATTTTTCAGGTTTTTTGTTGTTGTTGTTATTCTTGTTTCTTGGGGGTTTTTGTGTGTGTGTGTGTTTTTTTTGTGTGTTTTTTTTTTTTTTTTTTTGGGGGGTGTTTTTTTGGAAATGCTATTTCTTCTGTTTGAGGTTTCCATGTTCCATATGGAAACTTGTGATTGCAATGCGAGGTTCCTGGAGTTACGAAGAAACATGGGATCGAGTTGAATTCTGTGATTCTGTGAATTTTTGATGTAATTGAAGCTATAAGTTGCCGCCAAGATTGACCACTAGATGGTGATACTACAACAGGATTTATTTCAGTTGTAAAACTGAATTTAGCTCTCAGACCTTCAGATTGATGTTCTTTATTTTAACATTTGTTTTTGTTAAATAGCTCCAAGCAAGTGAAATCTGACATAGGTGTGATACACTGCCAAACAAGTTTTTAAATTGTGGAGTGGAAGTTGGAGTTTTCTATCTAGGAAAAAAAACCTTTGAGTAATAGATTATTACAAGGCTTTAAAACAGTGTGTCATGATGTAATAGTAAGAATTATTACTCTTAAGATCTATTTAAGATAGATTTAAAAAAGAACCTATCTTAAATCTCAGTATTTATTAAAAAAACCCTGTTCATGAAAGGGAAAATATTTTATTTACAGCTCTATACTTATGATGTAATGTGGCAATTCAGTATTTAAGTGTAAGCCCTGATTGGATTGTTGTTTATGTTATTTTTTGTGTATTCTGTTGGTATTGGGGGTGTTAGTACAGAAGCTTCAAAGAAAACATGCAATTATTTGTAAACTACTAAATATATCTTGTACTGGGAAGGTACACCATGAGTAGTGTGATAAATATTCATCTTGATCCTGGGCTATGATATATTCATAATATTATGGTATTCGCTGCAGTTCCGTTATATCCCCAATTCCCATTCCCCAGTTTGTACAAGGTTGTTTTTAGAGAACTTACCAACTATTTGCTCAATTTATAAATAGTACTATGCTATGGCTGCCTGCAGTAACAGGAAGCTAGACTTTCTGATTCAGGAAGGTCTCTTCAGTTCTTTTTTAATCAAGTATTTTTTGCTGATCTCTCTCTGGAGGTTTTCACCGTAACACCAAAGGATGTGAGGAAAATGCTTGCACTTGGTTTGTTCCTTACACACGTAGCACACATTGACAGCTGACACAAATGTTTTAGTTGGAACACTACTAGCTTTCTTAGTCTAGTAACGTATCTAAAATTGCTTATTCATGCTATGCAGTAAAATTTTAATTACTGACTAATGTAGCACAGTCATAAAAAACTAAAGGTATTCTACTGGTTGAATACTTGGCATCGTCAGAATAGCTTTGTGTGATCATCAGTGAAGTAGCAAGACAATCCAGGAATTGTGAGAAATAGGTTTGGGGTGGGGAAGTGTGTTAATCTTGAACTTCTGGTTAGGCAATTATGGACTCTTGTGCATATTTCAAGCAACATAGTTGGCTACTTTACTGTTCTTGTGTGCTCACAGAAATAATGATCTCTGTAAAAGTGATACTGGGAGAAGACAATAATGAGCAGATTGGGCAGTGCAGTGATTGACCATTTTCATTACCAGCTGCCTGTTGGATCTCATGCAAAGACCTGTCATTCCAGCTGAGTGCTGTGATACTCTGCTAGAGTGCTTGAGCTTCAGGTAATGCAGTAAAAAAATCCCTACTTCCTATACCAAAGATCTTTGTAAGAATTATTTTAGGCATGTGGATTAATGCTGCTTGCCTATTTCAAGCACAGTGGTGGAGTCTCTTGTGGTTATATAAACAGTGAATAAAACTATGACTTCATAATATGACATTAAATGGAAATTAATTACTGGTTTTCTACATTTGAACAATGAAGTATTTCAAACTAAGGTGAAGTACAGTTCCCGATTGAAAAAAGACGAAAGTTTTCCCCTCAAAATTTTAACCACAAGTATCTTTTTGCCCAAGTGGAGCATCTGGTACTTGTGTGTTGAATACCTTTGAACCAGTAGCTTTGTCTGATGTCAGTGCCTCTCTGCTTTATCTGTGTATACCCATCTGCGTATTAAACTTACTTGGGCTCAGTTTGCATTGCAGAGAAAGCAGCCCTTTATTAGAATAAAAGTGGTAAACAGTTCTTCGGCTCTGTCAATCTCTGAACTGTTGGAGCTTGGGATGGTGTAGTGGGAAGGGAAGGATTACTCTATGCTTACACTATTAGGTATTGAGACAGGCAGTAGGTTAGCTGGACATTTCATTTGAGCTAGTGCCGTGGTTACGTCCTTGCTGAGTGTAAGAAGTGTGCTCTTCAGCCTTACCTTTCCTCTTGCTTTGAAGTCACAGCCCCTGTTTTTGTACCAGATACCCCTACTTAGTGTAATGTACACACCGTTTCAAAAAGGTTTCTGATAATATGTATCAGCAGTACCCAAGCCATCTACATGACAGGCTTTGTAATCCTAGTACAGCAATGTGGTTTACTACGTGCACTGTAGTTTTACTCTACCAAATAAATGTCTTGTGCTCACTTAGTGTGTGTCTGCTTTTTTCCACGTGTTTAGACATCTTTGGAAAATTATTTCCAGGCCCTGATGGTATTTAAGCTTAATGGTTTTAAATTAACTCTAGTATGAAACTGCTTATCTGTTAGCGCTGCAGTGCTGTGTAACAGTCTACTTAAAATGACTGCGGTATCACAGGAATGAAGTATGGTAAGGTGGTACTGGTTCTTAAAATAGCGCCCAGAATGGAGAGGAGAAATGAGAACTTGCTCTCATTTCTCTACTGGCAAAACATGGTGAAGCTATTTTGAAGAGCAGAATCAGTGATTATGTGGAGAAATTACAGATGAGAAAAGAGTGAAAGCGTTGTAAAGGGAAGTTCTGCACAAATCACTTGGAACATGTACATAAAGGTAATCTTTTTGATGTAGGTTTCTAGGGTTTTTTAGGTCCACAAAATAGAACTCTTCAAAAAAGCTTACAGAGAAATCTAAGCTATCACTGAATAAGAAAAAATAAAATATCTTGGTATTTAATTGTAAAAAAACGCCCAAAATAATAGCAACAACAAAATAATCCCCAAATCAACAAACCAACAACAAAAGGAAAGTAAAGGATAAGAAAGAAGATGAGTAATCATGATGGATTGAGGTTACCAGAAGGATCTCGGAATAACCTGTGTTCTCATCGCATTATCTCGGTGGAATGAGAGCTCAGGGTTATAATAGATTAATGGAATAATTATGTCAGTACTCAAGTTACAGTCAAAAAACCAAATGCAATACAAGAAATATCTGCAGAAGCAAATGGGAATAAAACTGCATTATTTTATCACTGTAGAAACTGCACTGTTCCTTATCTTGATGAAGGCAGCCAGTCAATCTAGAAATGGTTCATAGAAGAGGAATAAGTAGTCAGAGGCAGAGGGCAGCTACTGTGCCATGAAAGATGAGTCTGTTTCAGTCCTCAGTTTGTGGAAAAAGTCAGGAGACAGGGATATAACTACTGTCAGTAAAGCTGAGCCACTAAAATTATGAAAATGACTGGGGAATTGTTATTTCAGAAAGATATGATTCTATTCAGAAATATAAATTAGTAAGCGATAGTTGTCTTATAGCCCCTAAACACAGTGATCTACTGTCAGTGTCTGACTTCAGAATAATCTTTTAGCTGCTGAAAGTGTTTTGGTTTGTGGCTGTACCAATAAAGGTATTGCAGCATCCACTGCTTGTCTCTTCTGCCCTTTTTCTTCATCTGGAAGTAACCACTTTTATTTAATTCTTTCCCATTAATCCGTATGGGAAACAGCTGCTTATATAAATGTGAATATATACACATGCTGCTTTTAATGCAGGACAACTTCCTTTCTCTGTAAACCTGAACCTTGTACTGATAAACCTGGTAGGTTCCATTCTCTTTATTGTCTGGTGTGTCTCCCTTCCAGTTCCACCCATATCCTCAAGTGATTGCTCAAAAGTCTTTCAGAACTTGTGGAGCTTCCGTTAAAATAGACTTTTTTGTACATTAGGAGAGTTTTTCTGCTCTCAAAAAGCCTGATTATTGTTACAGTTTGAACTCTGCACATTCTAGGTTAGCCATCAGTTCAATTTACTGTAACTTCCTGTTTGCTCTAGTGTGTTTTCTTGCTTGTATGGTTTCCTGAATCCTGCTCTTGCCTGAGCAGGAAGGTGAGATCACCCTGAAGATGGAGATGCTGTTTTCATTTAGAAATTAAAGATAAGTTGACATGTAATTTTCAGGATTAGTTATGACTGTGAGAAAGTTGCCATCTGTTACCTTTTTTCTAAATGGAGACCTTTCTAAAGCTTTTTGGTGTCTTGAGCAGAAAGACAGTACTTCTGGAATTAGGAACATACGGAGAATACTGGAAATTATAGAGAGACTTGAACATCCCCTCACAAATGCTCATTTTTAGACTATCATATTGCTTTGGTGGTCACTCTTGAGAGGAGGTTCTCTACAATCTTTAATTAAAATGCCCAGCCCAAGTTCTTGATAGGATGCTACTTATAAACTTCTTGTAGTTGAAGAATATACAAATATGTGCAAAAGCGCGAGTTTGTGTCTTATAGTAAGAAGCAGTTGACCAAATCTGCGCTTTCTATGGATCTGCTTCACAAATACTTGCCAACAGAAACAAGAAAGAAAAACTGTAACAGATGGACCATGGATTAATCCAAACATTAGAACAACCTAAGATACAGTAATCACCATCAAGTCATTTTAATAACTGGTTATACTCTTTTTGCCTCAGATTTCCCCTGAGCTCTCAGTGCTGTTGGGTTCATTCTGATGACTAAAGAAAGCCTAAAGAAACAGGAACTTGCATTAAACACAGGATGTTTTTTATCAGTCTGGCGTGCCAGAAAGATGGGCAGGATATTCATGAGCAGGGTACAGAAGGCTAGGCAGTTCAGTCTGCACAGATTGGTAGGTTGTCTGAGATGTAGTATGAGTAATAATGTAGTAATCTTTGATATTCAATATTTATACTAAAATGTGTCATTATAGAATAATCATGCTGGGGTGTTTACTTATAATGTAGTTTCAGCAGTAAAAGATTTAATTTTTCTTATGTAAATCACACTTGATCAAGGGCTATCCTTTCAGTCCCATCTCTCAACTAAAAGCTAAGATGAGCTTTCTCTGTATCTTAGCAGAAAGGGTTAACTGTTTCTTTTTCCACAGTATCCATTTTGAGTAGTGTACTCCTGGACTTTGGCTTAGAATATTGTGTATGCTTGTTAATGAGACTTAAATTTGTTTTGCCAGTAAAATTTCCTTACACATAGAATTCTGAAAAGTGTAAAAAGTTAACATGTCTGTATAAATGGTGTGTTTTTGTTTCCCTGCCTGGAGAGTTAAAGTTGCATAATCTGTATTTGGGTATTTAAATAGAGTTCCGCACATTCCTTTTGTCTCTATTTTTTCCAATAAAAACCTAAGTGATACTGAAAATAAAGTAAGTCCCTACCATTGTTTTATGCGGTTCTTGTATTTTTCTTCTTAAGTGTATCATTTGATTCCTTTAGGGTCTCTGCTTATTTTAGCCAACATTCTGTTTAGCAGGATGGCAATAAAACTGGGATAATATATTTTTCAAATGTTTCAGGGGGTTTGTTTAAAAAGGGTAATTAACTGCTGTTTGCATATACAGCTTTTTTTTTTTTTTGTGTGTGTGTGTGTGTGTTGTTTTTTTTCCAGGGAATTGCTTGTTTAAATTTTATCCCTATCAGTTCAATATCCAGAATATGAAAAAAGGAATGACAGAAGCTCTCACCTGTCTTTAGGACTTCCTGAGATTCCCTGGTGAGCTTCCCTCTTCTACCTTCTGGCTCTGGAGCCAGTCATTCACAGACGAAATTTCAGCTACCCCCTCTGTGCTGATGATTCCTAGATTGTCTCCTTTCTCTCCTTATTTTTCTGTCCAAATAGTGCTTTCTCGGATTTCTACTTGTAGGTGTTTGACCCTCTGTTGAAATGCTCTTTGACTGAAACAAGCCTTTGTTTTTACACCCATCCATCCTTTTTTCAACTGGTCAAGTCACCATTCTTCTGGTCCGGACTCCTCTGTGTTATCCTGATGTACCATCTCTAGAATTATGCCTTGCCTTTATCTTCCGGTTGCTTTGCAACTTATCAAAATCAGTATATCTCATTACCATAGTACAGGCTGCTTCTACAAATAGCTGCAACTTTATCTTCTTAGGCATCAGCGAATCTTGCTCAGTATTGTTGCCATCCATATGGAGTGTAGGTGACACAGATTGCTGTCTTATATCACCAGTGAGATTGCATAACCTTCTCCTGAAATACTTTTCTGGATTTCTGTCTCCATTGAAATTTAATCATCATAGCTTTGCTTTTAGGGCTTTTTTTTTTCTCCTCTCCCCATGTGAGCCTTTCCTGAAGTGCTGGTTTCTGGAGGCTCTTTTTCAGTTGTTGGCGGGGTAGGAGTCAGCCTTGAAAGAAACTGCATTAAACCACAGCAAACCTGCCTCATCTTAGACAGACTGATAAACCAGCAAGAAAAATAGGCACTTGGTCCATTGCTTGTACATGTATTGTGGTGTTCCCTTTCAGAATTTTAAACAATACTCTACCATGTGACTCAGTTTGGAGCCTGTAGGGAGAGCTAAATATAGAGATATAAATGATTTCTTAGAAACAGTTTTTAACATTTTTTTTGAAAGCTATACTCTTGTGCTTTCTGATCTTTTAAAGATGCCCATCAGTGTCAACATTTAAGGCAATATGAAGAGCAACGTGAAAAATATTTTCACTTCAACTCTTTATAAATTTGAAGCATGTAACTTGCAGTGTGTTTCAGACATCTTTAGTCAAAGCCAGGGATTAAGAAATAGCTCCAGTAGGAAGTTCATAGGCATTTTTCAGACTATTTTCTGTGGGTCTGGAAAAGGTAGGGCTTGGGTAGGGCTGCAGTCTTCCTGTGAAAAGAATTCACGTTATAAAAAGCATGTCCATTTAAAAGGATCATTGAATCTATTATGTCTCTGGCATTGCTTTACCTCCATTATCTATCTTACGAACAAAGCTTTGAAGATGCCGAACAAGTCAGACCAGGTTTCATATGATTTTCACTGATAAGCCATTGTATTTTTTATGGATATTAATAAAGTGCCTGAAAGAGGTACTCAGAATATTTGTATATGATATGTTATTGAGCTGTACTAGTGACTAGAAGTAAATGGTGCATTGATCTTATTACCACAGTTTTAAATTAATGTACTTACTATTTCTGTTTATAATGTAAGCTGTCAGGAAAAATTTGTCACAGAGAATAGGATAGTCGTCGGTAAGAACTTGTTAAGCAGGAGAGTATATTGCACCAAAAAAAAAGCATGGGAGGGATTTGGTAGTCCCCACTAACATGTACATCATGAGTCGGTGGGTTTGTGGAATCACATGATAAGTTGAGGCATTGTAAGGAATTTTCTCTGCCTTTGTTCATCAGATGGAGAGTTTTCTTCTCTTTGGAAATGTTTGCCCTGGTGTTATGATTATGACCGTTAGAGCATTTTATATAGAAATATGCCACAAACAGTTCTGATAACTTGGCATTGGATTTCAGAAGGCAAGCTTGTACTGACAGGTTTGCCACTTCGCTGGTTTCCTGAGTAATCTCATTGATGAGAGCTGGAGGAGGTGTGTTGGTTTTTTTTTAATAGTTGACTATAAAAATGTGACTGGTGAGTTCTGTAGGGTGACTTGAATTACATCTAATCTTTTAGATAATTACTATATGAATTCTTTTTTACTGTGAAGAGAGCAGAGAAAATGCACCCTGTAGCACTAATGCTCTTGTGATTTGCGTTGGAAATAAAGTAATTGTTACTGAAAATTCATTAGTGCATAATAAGAATTCTTTTTTTTTTTTTTTTTTTTTTTTACCAATTCTCCTGTGAAATAGTGTGGGATCACAAATATATACATTTAGTGCTTTCATATTATGCTCACAGTAGGCAGAATTTTAGAAATGGATGTTATGATCATGACACATTAATCACAGAATAAGAACAAGAGTGTTGGACTTAGTGTTTAACCTTAACATCCTTTATCTTAATGATTAAAAAAAAAGGGCTAAACATATTGAAATAACCTCATTAGACATTCACTGATATGCAACACAGAATTACTGTTTTCTGGATTTCTTCCCCCTATAGTTGTTTTATGCGATAAAGAAGGGGGAAAAATAGGAAAGAACTGTTTGCTCATTTCTTCAATATTCTTTTCTGAACATGGTGTTAAGGTCTTTTTACTCCGTGGAACATTTTCAGAAAGACAGAATCAGGGAAGAAGTGCAGTTCCGCTGCATGCTCCCTGTTTTGTTCGGTTCAGGTTTATAATTTATGCAAGCAAGGAAGTGAAAAGATGCTATTGGATCTTACTACAGGCAGCGATTGAAACTTGGTTATTTTTGATCTATGCTTTCTCCACCCAGTAGCTCTTATCATCCACCACCATCCTCATAGCTGTGAATTGGTAACATTGTACTGTACCTGCTACCCAGATTCTCTTGAAATACCTGTTGTCAGCTAGGAAGAGAAAGCAAGCTTTCAATCCTGTGGGTTCTGAAAGAGGAAAAATAAGCAAAACGTTTGCTTGCTTTTTATTTTATTTTATTTTTTTTTTTAATTGCTTGAGATTGTGCTAGTCTTTGTAATCACAGGTAGAGAAGGGATGTAGGGGGTGGAAAGGCTTGGAAGAAAAATAGCATCAGCTATCAAGGATTTTGTTTTCCTGGTTTGTAAACGATGCTGCTGTAATTCTATCTGCATTTTTTTTTCCCCTGCTCATTCACCACTCAGCAGCTGGTAGGGAAATAAGACTGCCTGGCAACCACCTGCAGAGCTGCAGAGATGAATTACATTTTCGGAAATAACACACTCCTCTATTCTCGGGCCAATCGAGGCAACACTAGCTCAAGCCACAGTTCTGTAGGCCCAAAGCACAAGCAGTGGGCAAAGAAAGGCTCAACAGATGAGTTACGGAATGAGCCTTCCCGTTGGCAGCAGATAGTTGCATTTTTCACTCGGAGACATGGTTTCATTGACTGCATTTCTGTTGCTGCCAGCTCCACCCAGGTAATATGCCACTTGTTGAAATTATTGTGTCTGCATGTTTTCTGGTTACTTGCTAGTTAGAAATAGCAATTACTTAAATATGCATGCTGTCATTTAATCTCTGATTTATGAATGCTGTTTTCTGTCTGCTTTCATTTTCCTTTTTTGCAGAGCTCTGTATGATTTTTAACATTAAAGCATGAAAATGAAAACACTAGATAAGGTCAGATTTTTATTTAAGTTATTTTACCAAGTGATGAGCCTCCAACGAGTTTAAATATGAGATATTTTAATGAAATAGTTACATACTGAGAAATGCAGTTTGCTTTCTACTGCCTAGCTCTGGAGGGGAGTAATGTAGTTAAGAAATAACAGTTCCATAGCTGCAGTAGATGGCAAGTCAAATAAAGACTACATATTTCTTGATTAAGGAATTGCATTTAAAGGATTAAATAATTGAAAATCTTAATTATACACAGCATAAGAAATTCTAGGCTGTTATCAGTTTTCTGTTTTTTTTTGGGGCTGCTAATAAGCCTTAAGTAAGGTGAAAGAATGCCTTCCTTACAGAATATATATTTAATAGTGCAGAAAACATGACATTTTTCAGCCTCACAGTCTGCTCTAAGTGATGTTTTTTATTAATTGTCATTGAAAATCATGTAAAAAGAGGCAAGCCAAATTTTATGTGTGTGGATTTGGGGTGAGTTCTTAAGGTTGATACTGAAAGAAGTTTAAACTTCCTGGCACAAGCAAATTAGTATCTTTTTTAATAATATGACAAAGAAGGATCTATGGAACAATGCTGAGATGTCAGCATTGGTTTAAGATGTGAGATTAG
Organism: Amazona ochrocephala; assembly: GCA_039720435.1. NCBI lineage: Eukaryota > Metazoa > Chordata > Aves > Psittaciformes > Psittacidae > Amazona > Amazona ochrocephala. The sequence continues at coordinate 34,591,641 of CM077884.1, read as the reverse complement.
ATTTGTTTTGATGACTGTCAAGCCAAATTCAGCTTTGGTCAAGATGTCATTTAACCTGAAGTACTACAAAACTTGTAAAAAAAAAAAAGGAAAGATTTGTTGCCCTTAGACACAGCAATACTCTGAAGATAATTTGTATTTGTTGGTAATCATTTCAAAGGTGATAACCAGACTTCAGAAGAAATTCTGGTTTATTGTTGCCTGTTTTTTGCTTGTGAATTTAGAGTAAACAATGAATAGGAGACCTTAGAGGGGGATTATCACTTTTTTGTTGCATGAAGGTCTAAGAGGAATCCTGTAGTTTCTGTAATGGGTCATTATACAACTCTTAAGTGAATCTTTAGGTAGACATAATAGCTTTTAAGAACTGGGTGGTTTTGGGGGGTTTTTGGTTTGTGTGTTTTTTTTTTTTTTTTTGTTTGTTTGTTGTTTTTTTTGTTTGTTTGTTTTTTGGGTTTTTTTTTGGGGGTGTGGGGTTTAAAGCCAAAATATACAGTATTAGCCTTTTGAATTAATAATATGGTTGCTCTTATCTAATGCATGCAGGTAATGTTAGGATGAATGAAATTTGCAGTTGGTCTGGCTAGTCAGGACTACTGTAAACTTGCTGATAAATAAAATGCTGAATTGCCTCTGCTTTGAGTGTGGGCTGAACCAGATAAAGATCCTGAGATCCCTTCAAACCAAAGCTGTGATTCTGTGAATATCCCAGGGTTTGTTCTATTTTTCTGCTATGAAAAAGATAGCTTACCTCTGAAAGCCTGCCAGTTTTTTTCAGAAGTCTGACAATTCTTCTGTTAAAAAGAGCTCCTTATACATGTTCATGGCCGGAAGGAAGGAAGGAAAAAAAACCTTAAAATGTTTTGAAGTGGTTGTGGAAAAAAAAAACCCTAACACCTTAATGAGCATATTGAGAAGTGATGCACTGAAAACATAAGAGCTTGTTGCAGCCTCTTCCTCTGGAAGGATGCTGTACTGTACTCATACCTTATCCTCCCATTGCAGCTGTTCTAGCCTCAGGGAGGAAAAAGGATATTTGGAGATTTCTCGTTGTGATGCAGTTTTGTTTTTCAGTTGTCTTCAGTTTTTGTTCTGTGATGTATTATTCTGAAAATTCTTGATGACTTTTACTCATGTAAGATACTTGAATGTAATCATATTTGCAGAGTCCAAATAAATAAGTAGTTGTGATATACTTGTCTAACCTTGTCTGTTGAAATTCTACTTGTGGTATTGGCATTTATACTCTTACTGTTGTGACATCATGATTTTTAATATACACAAAATCAGACTGATGGTTTTAAAGTACTGGTGTCAAGCTTTTCTTGTGCATCTCCTGCATAGCACCCATTTTTAGCTGTCCCTTCATTTGCTTGGCTTTCTTGGATGGGATGGGGTGAGATAGCATGAAATGGTGATACTTGCTTAGTACCTTTCATTGCTAATGAAAGGCAAACTACTGCTGGAGATTGGGCTATATGCCGTTGTCCTCTGGGGCTTGAAAAAGGTCACCTTCTCCCCAGCAAGGTAGTAAGAGGACTTCTGCTAAAGAAGAGACTTTGGATTTTGGAGTAGGGTATTCTATGAGTAGAAGCAAAGAAATTGGTGATGATGGATGCAGTAGCAGTGCTTTTTGCTGTAGTTACTGCAAGGTATATGCCCAAAAGAATGCATGTTTGCACAAATGCATTGTGGCATGGGGGACTAGTCAGGAGTGAAAGGCTGTTCTAAAAAGCCACAGCACCCTGAAGACTACCAATCCATTTTCAAACATTAAGGGTGCCTTACTTCCTTTTGAATGGTATTAGAAGATTCAAATCCCCATCTCTCAGAGGAAGAAGGAACAGTGGAAACAGATGGTGTGAGCAGATGCAAATGAAGACAGTAAAGTGGTCATCTGACTCTCCGCTTGTACCCTAGCCACAGTCTCCTGGATGCTCTGCATACAACCTTAGGTGGTTGTAGTGATTTGGAGACCTTGCATTACTGTACTAACAAGGAGTTCAGTGATCGAACATTGCAGTCTATCTGTAGAGCAGCAGCACTTTCTACTGGCTTTAATACTTCTTCCATTTACAGTGGTGAACCCCTGCCCTGCTAGCCACGCCAGTCTCCTTTATGGGTCCGAGGAAGCTGATTAACATGTTTGGGCATTTGGGGCCTTTATTGAGTCTTCCAGCTGCATTCCCTACGATGAGGAGTTAGTTACTCAATTAGAAGAATTAGGGAAGTTGATCAGAAGCTGGTCTTCCAGTTTTTGTCAATAAATTTTTTAAATTTCTTTAATAAAAAGCCAAATCTGTGGCATAAAGTAGAAGATAAAGATAAAAATAAACACAGCACAAGTTTATGCTGTCACAAGAGTGAATAACTGTGCTCACAGATTAGTAAATACAGGGTTATGCAAATGAAAAATACTAGGTGGTTTGGAGTGCTCCCCTAATGCATATTGCATCGATGACAATACCTGGGACATGTCTTTTCCCAAAGTCTTTCCGGAGCTCTGAGAAGTGCTACTGATATAGATAGCAGTAGCCCGGAAACCATAAAGAAGGACTACAGAGCTCTGGGAGAGGTGGTTAGGGGCTCTGGAGCTCAGATTGTCTTTTCATCAATTCTCCAGGATACAGGGCAGGACCTTGAAAAGGCTAGGAGGATTGGCCAGGTTAATAAATGGTTAGAAGGGTGGTGCTATAGTCAGGGGTTTGGGTACCTTGAACATGGGACTCAATATAGTAGGCCAGCTCTACTGGGGGCTGGTGGAGCTGATCTGACAAAGAAGGGGAAGAGTGGATTTGGTAGGAGGCTTGCCAGACTGGTCAAGGATGCTTTAAACTAGATGTATTGGGGGAGGGGGGCATCATTCCATCCCAACACACCCAATCACTGGCCAGCACCTATAATAAATGCTTGGAGCAATGCAGAGATATTCCAGCTGCTCCAGCCAATGAGCCGGCTTCATTTGGAGTTTGGCTCAGATGCCTCTATACAAATGCCCGTAGTATGGGGAACAAACAAGAGGAATTAGAGATGTGTGCACATCTACGGGGGTATGATATCATAGGCATCACAGAAACATGGTGGGATGGCTCCTATGACTGGTGTGTTGGAATGGAAGGTTACCGGCTCTTTAGGAAAGACAGGCCTGGCAGACGGGGAGGGGGAGTTGCTATTTATGTTAGGGATAGGCTAGAGAGTATGGAACTCTGTCTGGGGACAGGTGAGCAGTCGACAGAGAGTTTGTGGGTCAGGGTTAAAGGGAGAACAGCGATGGGTGATATTATTGTGGGGATCTGTTACAGACCGCCTGACCAAGGGGACTTGCTGGACGAAGCGCTCCATAGGCAGATAGGAGCAGCCTCACGCTTGCAGGCCCTTGTTCTCATGGGAGACTTCAACCACCCTGATATCTGTTGGAGGGATGGTACGGCCCGGCACAAGCAATCCAGGAGGTTCCTTGATTGTGTGGAAGACAAATTTCTTCTGGTAGTGACAGAGGAGCCAATAAGGAGAGGTGCCATGCTTGACCTCGTCCTCATCAACAAGGAAGGGCTGGTTGGAAATGTGATGCTCCAGGGCAGCCTTGATTGCAGCGATCATGAGATGGTTGAGTTTGAGATCCTCAGGACAGTGAGAAGAGCGTGCAGCAAGGTCACTGCCCTGGACTTCAAGAGAGCAGACTTTGGCCTCTTCAGGAACCTGCTCAGTAAGGTTCCATGGGATACAGCCCTAGAGGGCAGGGGGGCCCAAGACTGTTGGTTGATATTCAAGGCTCACCTGCTGCAAGCTCAGGAGCGATGCATCCCAACTAGAAGGAAGTGCTGCAGGAGGGCCAGGAGACCTCCTTGGATGGATAAGGAGCTGCTGAGCAGAATTCGAAGGAAAAAAGAGGCTTATAAAAGGTGGAAGCAAGGTCAGGCGGCCTGGGAAGAATACAGGGATGTTGTCCGGGAAGCTAGGGACCAGGTTAGGAAAGCTAAGGCCCAGTTAGAATTAAACTTGGCTAGGGATGTTAAGGATAAGAGGAAGGGATTTTATAGGTACATTGCCAATAAAAGAGAGGTTAGGGACACCGTGGGCCCTCTCCAGAAGCTATCGGGAGAACTGGCTACCCTGGACTTGGAGAAGGCTGAGGTTCTTAATGACTTCTTTGCCTCAGTCTTTACGGGCAAATGCTCTGACCACACCACCCAAGTCTTGGAAGGCAGACGCGGGGACGGTGAGGGTGGGGACCCTGGGCCCACTGTGGGGGAGGATCTTGTTCGGGACCACCTTAGGAACCTGAATGTATACAAGTCCATGGGACTGGATGAAATCCATCCGTGGGTCCTGAAGGAGCTGGCAAATGAAGTTGCTAAGCCACTGTCCATCATATTTGAAAAATCATGGCAGTCAGGTGAAGTTCCCGATGACTGGAAAAAGGCAAATATAACCCCCATCTTTAAGAAGGGAAAAATGGATGAGCCGGGGAATTACAGACCAGTCAGTCTCATCTCTGTGCCTGGCAAAATCTTGGAGCGGATTCTCCTGGAAGGCATGCTGAGGCACATGAAAACCAACAAGGTGCTTGGTGACAGCCAGCATGGCTTCACTAAGGGGAAATCCTGCCTGACCAATCTGGTGACCTTCTATGAAGGGGCTACGGAACTGATGGACAGGGGCAGAGCAGTTGATGTCATCTACCTGGACTTGTGTAAAGCCTTTGACACTGTCTCCCATGACATCCTTCTCTCTAAGTTGGAGAGACATCAATTTGATAGGTGGACCACTCAGTGGATAAAGAACTGGCTGGATGGCCGCATGCAAAGAGTAGTGCTCAGTGGCTCAGTGTCCAGCTGGAGACCAGTGACGAGTGGTGTCCCCCAGGGATCGGTGTTGGGACCGGTCTTGTTCAACATCTTTGTCAGTGATATGGACAGTGGGATTGAGTGCACCCTCAGCAAGTTTGCCGACGACACCAAGCTGTGTGGTTCGGTTGATACACTGGTGGGAAGGAATGCCATCCAGAGGGACCTTGACACGCTTGTGAGGTGGGCTGATGCCAACCTGATGAAGTTTAACCATGCTAAGTGCAAAGTCCTCTACCTGGGTCGGAGCAATGCCGGGCACAGCTACAGGATGGGCGGGGAGGAGATTGAGAGCAGCCCTGCGGAGAAGGACTTGGGGGTGTGGGTTGATGAAAAAATGAACATGAGCCTGCAGCGTGTGCTTGCAGCCCAGAAGGCCAACCGTATCCTGAGCTGCATCAAAAGGAGTGTGACCAGCAGGTCGAGGGAGGTGCTCCTGCCCCTTTACTCTGCTCTCGTGAGACCTCACTTGGAGTATTGTGTGCAGTTCTGGTGTCCTCAACATAAAAAGGACATGGAACTGTTGGAACAAGTCCAGAGGAGGGCCATGAGGATGATGAGGGGACTGGAGCACCTCTCGTATGAAGCTAGGCTGAGAAAGTTGGGGCTGTTCAGCCTGGAGAAGAGAAGGCTGCGTGGAGACCTCATAGCAGCCTTCCAATACCTGAAGGGGGCCTATAGGGATGCTGGGGAGGGACTTTTCATTAGGGACTGTGGTGAGAGGACAAGGGGTAATGGGTTTAAACTTAAAACAGTGGAGGTTTAGGTTGGATCTGAGGAAGAAATTCTTTCCTGTAAGGGTGGTGGGGCCCTGGAATGGGTTGCCCAGGGAGGTTGTGGATGCTTCATCCCTGGCGGCGTTCAAGGTGGGGTTGGACATAGCCTTGGATGGCATGGTTTAGTGGGAGGTGTCCCTGCCCATGGCGGGGGGGTTGGAACTCGATGATCTTGAGGTCCTTTCCAACCCTTACTATTGTATGATTCTATTCTATGATTCTATTCCTGATGGTAAATGCAGCTATAGTGTCTCAGAATGCATTTTAACTGTCAGTCATGTTTGGCCCATGTTGTCTACAAATTCAGAAACTGTGATTTTTCTGAAATTCACATGGCATTAACCTACAATGCTGTTAGGCTGTTCTTAGCATATGACATCGTATAACATGCTTCTGGCCTTTGATACTGAAAAATTGTTGAGCTTGTTGAATATACGGTGCTAATTGATTTTTTTATTTTATTTTTGTTTTAAAGAAACAGGATCAAAAAGAGGGAGGTGGGGAACAGAAACCTCCTCCTAATTGCACTTACCCATTTCAAAAAGCTTAACTTTACATTTCAGAGCTTATCAGCTGCTTCTGTGGGCTGTTTGAGCCCCGTCATTTCTTGTCTTTGTATGTCTTCATTTTAAGATCTCGATAAAACTTTTACTGTATGTCATTATTTGTAGAATATTCCTTTGAAATTCACTGAAATATTATGAGCATAGTTATAACATGTATGAAATGGTGTGTGTAATCAGGCAACACAGAGTTGTTGTAGAGTGCATTTAAAAATTAACGATTACAAAAACCCCAGGTCTCTACCCTAATCCCTTTTAAACAGTACTTGTTACACTTCAGGGATTGAAAAAAAATTATTCCTTGCAGCAATATTTACCTTATCTCCTATAATTTTGATATATTGAAGTATTTGTATCTTTTTTTTAGACCATAACATCATGTTAGAAATACGTGAGATTAGAGAAGATAAAGTAGTGCTGATGTATGTGGAGGTTTAATCAGAAGTTGAAAGGCAAAAAAAGAGGGGGGGGGGTTTGAGGGCCTTAATATTAAGATACGGAATTAAATTCGGAACTTGCAGCAGGAAGATGCTGCAACTAAAAGTTCAGAGAATTGGACAGCAGTTTTAACGACTAAATATCTCGAGCATGTCAGGATGTGTCACAGTGGTGACATGTTTTATGAACAATATTAAACTGTAGTGTGGGTGTGTGACTGTTTTAGCATCCCCTCAAGTTTACTAGTGAAACTGGGACTTCATTATGCCAGCCATTGCATAACGTGCAGTTCTTTTTTTCACAGGATTAGTTTTATTGAATACAATTTTTATTTATTTTTATTATTATATTATTTTTATTATTGATATTTATTTTATTTTTAAACTGGTGATGAAGAAAGGAGTTACAGTAACTGTAGCAGAAATTTATATGAATACATAGAACCGTTGCCATTGTTAGATTTTTAATACAGACTTTTCAGTGAGTTTTAGTTTTAAGTATATATTGTGTGGAAACTGTTGCTCCTGATATTGTGATGAACATGTGAGAAATCAACTTGAAGTATTATTTGTGTTGGATGATTTTTACTGTAAGAAAGCACCTCCTGAAACCTAAACATGAGTTTTACTGTGATGTTTCCTTCTTATTCTTGCTTTTTAGGTATGTTGTAGCGCACATTTGTAATGGTATTAATTTATCTTGCAATTTTTTTTCTGCCATTAAAGGACATTATAGCAGAGATAAAACCAGTATGAATTATTCTGTAAGAGGAATGCATTAGTACATGTGTTCTGATCAATAGACTAAAACCCAGGAAATTCTTGACAGTTTAAACTCGAGCGTTACAGGACTGTCTCTGAAACCCTTGGTTGATTTTGTGAACACTTTGGAACCGTACAGCGGAGATGGAAACTTCTCAGTAATGTGAAATTCACTTGACATTTCAAAAAGAGATGCAGTTTTAAAAACATATTAGAGTGAATAACAACTAAGAATGTAGATCATGAATTATGTAATGTCATGTAGATTGTGTTGGCATCATGCTGGTTCCCTCTGTAGCCAGTTCTCTCTCCTCTTATAGAGTCAACCGGTAGGCCCATGGAGTAATGGGGGTGTGCTGCTTCCTGCCCAGACCCGTATAGGTGACTGTAATATTGACATATGCAGTGTGTTCCTTCAGTTCATTTCTTGCAACATGGCAATGATGATAAGAACTGAACCAGTGCTTTGGCTACCTGCGGGTGCTGCTTACTGCCAGAGGGTTTTAGGTTCCACTTTCTGTCACCTCTGCTGTCACAGCTGTTGCTCTGTCTCAGAGTTGATAACAGAATTTCTTTGTATCTCTGATCCATTGTATCTCAAGAAAATTACTTTTTCTAGAATGAGTCAGAAAGCTGGTAAGCAAAGGAGAAGGGAAGACAGAATGTTTTGCTTATGGAGTACTACTGCTGCTGCAGAGGCTTTCTCTCTACATTGTGCCCAAGACTGAACCCTCAGGCAAGGCAGGCGCTAGATCTCCTCTTAATCCATTATCTCTGACTAATAACTCAGGTGGATTTCACAGGGTCTTACTGCATGAAGCTGAGTGCATGGCAGCCTGTGAAAGGGGTAGGACACTTCAGGTTTTTTATATAACTTTGTTAGTTTATTTTATATTGTGATAGTTGCCCTCTCAGTTGAGGCTTGTATTGATTGACAAAGTGTTTTGAAAGTCAAATACAGGCCAGTCTGCCTTTCACCAGCTGTCAGCTTACTGAACAGCTCTAATATAGTTCTTGTGGTATAGCATTTCTGTTTTGCTGCTAAAGCTGCTGTATATGTTTCAGTTAATACAATTACTAAGTAAATGACTGCCTGACAGAACCACTGAATCTAAAGTGAATATCATCTTCTTCCTGTTCTTCTGTTTTGGTCTACAAGGTCAAGAGCACTCTCAATTATGATCAGGGATGTGCAGGGTGTTTCTTTCAGTTTGAAGAAGCTTATGTGGCAGAAATGTCTGAGATGATTTTTAGAAAACATGACCGTCTTTTAGAATGATCTGCATGTTTGAGGGCTGACATGGTATTATGTGTTGTGCAAGCCAAGAACCTTTTGGTTTATACCCAGCTCAGAGTCGTGGTAAACTTTGTGTCCATAGTCTTTCTGGGCTTTATAGTAGCTCAAGGAAAGGAACAGTTGTCTTGTTAGACAAGACAAATTGAAATCTCATGAACTGTGCAGTTTCATTTGAGAAGAATTTGGTTCTTTTTAGTACGACCTCTGCTGGGGCCAGTGCTTTCTCCTATACTCCAAAACAGAGGAGGTGCTTGAATTTGTCTTTATGAATGGCAGTTATTTACTAAAATTTTCAGTGGAGCAGGAGCCTCTTGAGTGCTGTTGGTTTGGTGTTTTTTTTTTTCCTTTTCTTCTCCCCCTAAAAAGCATTTTCTATAGTTCAGTTTTCTATGTGAATGTTTGAATCATTTTATCTTTGTCAGAATTTGATTTTTTTTCCCTAGTTCTCAGAAGTGTCCTGACACTGTGCGGACTACTTGGTGCTGAGTTAAAGTCCTAGTCCCAGATATGTAATTCATATTTCTCTATTCCTTCCGATCCTCATTTGAGTTTCATAGTGTGATTTTTATTGTAAAATAATAACCAGCGATTCCTGTTTCATATGTATGATTCTGCTATCTCTTGAGACCAGTTTTCTTTATTCTACTGGTACATTTTGAGACCAGCATAGCACTGTATATTGTTGTGTGCCCCTTGACACTGAGTCAGCTTTCCAGGTATTTCAGTGCACAGAAAGCATACAGAACAGTGCTGTTGTAAAATAGCAGAGGTGCCTATCTGTAGATCTCTTCATGCCTTGCAAAGACATCTTCTATAAACTCTTTTTGACTAAGCCTCCCTTTATGGGCTGTGCACACAACTTTTGCCATCAGAGAGTTCTGAGTGCGGAGCATGTCTTTCACTGCTATCCCTGGGAGTGTGTTCAAACTAATGCTTAACACGCTACTGTTTGCTGAACTTCAAGCGCAAGCATATTGTGAAGCATTTCCAGTACAGTTAATTTCTTGTATTACTTTGACAGATCCATCAAAAAGCAAAATGTCAGGAAAACATCCGCCTCTTCATGTGATGCATCTCATGTGCAATTGAAGTGCCTCATCCTTGTTTATTAATATAACCACATCGTTCACACTTCCTTATCATGTAATGGCTCTGTAACAGAAGGGTCCCAGTGTTGCTTTCTTCCCTTGAGGAAGGATACTTCCTTTAATGCTGTTTCTAATCTCAAATTAGAATTTAATTCAAGTGAAGATTGCATACTTCTATATATGATTTCAGGAATGCTTAAAGGTTTCTCCAGTAAGAAGATGAAGGAAACCCTTCTGATCAGTTGTGACTCTTTCTGCAACAGATATTTTGCTAACCAGGTGCTGTTACGAAATTCTGGCAGGCATGAACCTTAAAGGGCACCGTGATTGCAGTGCTGGCCTCAAGGACGTAGGCAACAACAACAGTATCAAATACATCAGTAGCCTTGGAGAAGGACATAACCACCCTGTCAGATGCCAAGTTCGTGTTAAGCCAGCACTCTCAGTCCCCCCATTTGACTCCTTACAAAACATGTAGGAGCATTTTTTTTTCACAGCAAAGACTGATAACCTTGTGCCATCTGTCAAGGAAGGTCAGAAAACTGTAACACTGAGGCCAAATTCAGTACTGAGACCCGACTTTTTGTTAATACCAGGACCATCTAGCAAGTCTTCCCTGAATCCCGAAGATACCTTTTGAGGACCTGTGTTTTTTGATGTTGCCCAAAGTAACATTAGCAACAGATTATTTGTACAAATACAAATTATTTGTACGCCAGTCAAAATCAATGAGGTCAGTATTCTCCCTGAAAGTAGTCCATCATCACACCTGCTCTTTGATACACTCAGAAAGTTGTGCTGTCTTTTAAACTACTTTTGTATAATCGGGATCATCACTGGCCACTTGCAGCGGTCACCTTGCTGCCAGGTTGAGTTTCTTTCAGGAGCTGCTTGGACTCCAAGACGGTATGCCCAGTACGTCTTCCTTTGACCCTCCTGAGCCATGTATGTTCTCTGTACCCTAATCATGGTTTACAAATGTTATCTATAGGAAGCAGCTCCACTTGACTAAAATGGATGGTTGTCTTCTGGTGGGTAGAAGCCGCCTGTTCATGCTGACATGCATGTAAGAAAAACGGTCTACATGTTTTCCTATGGGCAGGTGGGGTAGGAGGAGGCGCTTGTTTCAGTGGGCTGTGGTCCTTTTTCGTTGCCTGTTTTTCAGGTCCTATCATGACTAATGTGGTGACCTTATTCCCTAAGAAACAGTCAGAAATCCCCAAACTTGTAGAGTTCTGTCACTGGCATTTGAAAGGCTTACAGTTCCTTTCCATATACCAGGTTTTTGTGCACATGCACACACAAGGCGCAATGTGAGAAAGGCACTTTGAAGGACGGCAGTCAGTGAAGGATTCCTTTCTGAGTTTATCTTTTATAATTAAAAAAAAATCTTTGCCACCAACCAAAGCACTTCTGGAGTTGTTTTCCAGTTTGATATTCCTCAGGGTGTCTCTGTGCTGTTTATTGCTATTCCATGTGACTTTGGTTGTCAGTATTGAATTTCATCTCGCTTCCTGTAACACACTTCTCTAATACACAATGTTTGCTCTACAGCTTGTTTCTGTTGTGCGTTTGCTGCTCTTTCTTTTTTTCTTTTCTTTCTCTGTGTGTGTATTTAGCTGCACATTAGGATTAGTTGAGCTGGCATGTTCTCCAGACAGATTACAGATATTTATGACTCATTTTGTCTCTCTTGTAAGCTGATCTTGGCATTTGTGAATTTTCAGTTTTTTGCTCCATTAAACTGTTTGCAGTGCATATTCTAGTCCCTGTAATAGTCCCTTTTGTGAAATGATACAACATCTATGCAATGATTTAAATAAATCCAGTTCACCAGATCCATATTTTTTTATAGAAAAGAAGAAAGGGTCAGGACACACAGTTTAAACATTACTGGGACACTGGTAAAATAGAAATGATGTTTCATTTTTCCTCATGACCTTGTAGTCAGCCTAGGAGTATTATTATTTTTTTTGGAGTTGCCATTTATTTTTTAACTGTGTGGAAGTTAGTATTACTGTTATTGGAGACAGCAGTCTGTGTAGCTGTGTCAGCCTGTTAGAAGGATTTAAGATATTTTATGGGATGCAGGTATAGTACAGGATTTTTGTTTGACCATGGAATTATGCAGTATCTTCCCACTGCTTTGTGTGTTATTTACTGGAAACTGCCGCACAATGGGAATGTTTTGGATGAGTCTTCTAGACTCTCCTCCTTTATTCTCTTTATCAATGCTGCCTCAGAGTGTGTATGCTTGCTTATTTAAACTTGTTTCTGTAAGACTGGTGCCTATAGAAATTAGTTGAGCAACTTGTATTATGTGCCTCCCAGGTAATAGCATTTGGTTTTCGTAGCGGAGTAGAGAACAAAGATTGCTTGTGCTTCAGGCGTATGGTTCTTCTTTAGAGCAAATTTAACTTAGGAAGTAAACTGAATTTGTTTTTCTTAGGAACCTTTTCTGACTGCACAGTGTGATGTAGCAGGTGAGAATGGAGTCAGCTTTCCCTTTGGAGCGCTAAAGAGAGGGAACTCTGGATTCTGTCTGCAGACTGTGTTCAGGAAGGCCTGCTTTAAAATGTGAAATTTAAGAACTGCTGCTGACTTCATCCCGAGGAAAAGGAGGAGTTTTTTTTGTCGCAGACTATAAATAGGTAGGAATAGATTTTTGAAAGTTGAAAGCTATAAAAAGGCATCTGTACTCCAAGTCAGGGAACTGAAGCTAGACTGAAGCTAGTTTTAAAAAGCTTATTACAACCCTTTGCTGCTGCTCTTAGTTTTTATTTTAACTCTGTAGGTTTTGATACTCTTTGTAAAAGATGGACACCATAGGGGGAAAAAGTCTGTGTACAGCTGTTTAGAATTTGAGCACATTAAGCCTCATTACAGAGCAGCACGTAAGTAGTTAGATGTTAAATCAAGTGTTATGCAAACCGACTGTGAAATACTGCTAATGAATACAGACCTGAGACTGGTGACCCATGCTTCTCTGGAGCTATACAGTGGATGCCTATCTCCAAGCAAAAAAACCCAACAAACAGCTAGGGCTGTTCCGCCTTTGTGCTTGGAGTAGTTCTAGGACTCATTTTACTGTGTTAAGAAGATTCAGGTGCCAACAGAAAAGAATGTAAATTATTGTGTTAAGAGGCACAGGTGATCAATAGCAGATGACATTTATTCAGGATTTCTTAAGGAGCTTGTGTTTAATATGGCTGAATTGTCTGTTGTGTTGTGTGTGACCTTTTAGTTGAAACTGTCTGGGTATTCCTAGAATAAAAACTTTAAAAAAGCAAATATGATGCCCTTTTTAAAAGGAGCTAAGCTCTACTCTCTCAAGGCTACAGCTGAGCAGATCTGATTTCCTTATTGTATGAACTTTGAGAAATTCCTTATTGCTAAAAAAGAGCTAACAAGTACATGGATGAACAGATATTTTGAAGAGAAGTCAGCTTGTCTTTGTAGAAGGAAGACACTGACTTGCAGGTCCTCCAGACTCTTTGAAACCAGGGAGCATGTAGATAAAATGATACATGGGAACATGTGGTCGTCAGAAGGTCATTATAATTACTGAAGTCTTTGAAAATATTGTTTCTTGAATTGAAGGCTGTTAAAATTAATGGTGCCATGAGATAAAGCGAAAGAATGTTTTGTAGATTTTTCAGTTGATTAAAACAGGTCACTTCAACTGGGGCTGAATTCCCAGAAGGAAGGTTGTATTTGTGAATGTTTGGGGGTGGGGGGGAGGAGGGAGAAGGGAAGCTGTGAGGCAGTTGTGATTGGTGGGTTTGTTTGTTTTTATTATTATTATTTTTATTTTCAGGTTAACTAAACTAGGTGCAGAGTACATTAGACAAAACTGAATGGGCACAAAAATAGCTGCTGACATTCATTGTACAGTAATGAATGAGGGACAGATTTAGAAGGCTAATCCTGTGTGCATGCATATAGTGATAGGCTACAAATGAAATATTTCTATTCTAGAAGGAGGCTCTGAAGTGGTCACTGATGGTTCTCTGAAAATGTCGCTCGTAGTACTCTGCAATAGTGAAAAGGGTAGGTGAAATGTCAGGTATTACTAGAAAAGAAGTAGAGAAGAACACAGAACATGACACTGAGTAAATTTGTTGTGTATCTGAATTTTGAATTTTGTGCGGGGTTCTGTTTGCCTTGTATTAGAAAGGACATAATGTAAGTAAAAATGAAAGGGTACTAAAGTATTAAGAGGAATACTCTTGTTACCTGTAGGGACTGTTAACTTAAAAATAAACCAGAAAAACCTTGAGGGAGAATATAGTAAAGACTTAAAAAGTAAAAAAAAAAAATTAATAAGGTTCTCAATTAGAAATTATTTAGTAGTTCTCTAATTCTAAAAGCGTCGCCACTGTCGTGTGAAGTCGCTGCCACAAATTGCTGTGGAGAAGGTTCAAAAAGAGAATGATTTCAAAATGGAGTTAAATGGATTTGCAAGAGGCAGGTGGCAGGTAGCTGTTACAGACGGTGGTTCAGGAAGACCTCGACTGTCGGGCTCTGAGATAGCTTTCTGGGAAAATTACTGGGCATATGTCTAACTCCTACTTGCCCATCTGTCAGTTTTTGGTGTTTGAGAGATTCTTGACCAGTTGGGCCTTTGCTCTCACCTGCTATGGCAGGTTGTTTGTGTGTCATTTTTAATGGAGAGGGATGTGAACTATCAGAATAATTTATTTGTGTCTGTAGTGCATTGTATTGTTTGATGTTCTTGAATAAATAACGCTAGGAAAAAAAATTGATGAATCTTTAGATAATGAATCTTGGCAATAAAGTGAGTTAAATGCATGGAAGTGGTTCTCACTTTCTGGCCTTTGCGTGTCACTCAGCTGTCATGATCATTTGACCTAGAAATCTCAAAAAATCCTAAGAAAATGCCATCTGATAGATTCATCTTGAGTGATGCATCAGTCATGAGATGATCAGATTGGCAGGAATTAAACTTTGAATGTATCTGGGAAGGACTAGTGATCAGATTAATAGTTTCAGAGCACATTATTAAGGAAACAAGTAACAGGTTAATTCTTTACTGTTGTCTTTAGGCATGTCTAAATTAGAAACATTCTTATTGTGTCTCACTATGCCTTCTTCCAAGTACAGTACATATATTCCTGTGCATCTTATAAAACTATAAAATCTTCTTGTATTCTAATGTAATTGAGAAATGGCAGGAGTGCTGTCAGGTTGCTTTTTGTCTGGGGTTAGTTTCTATACCATCCCTTATTATTTTCACCTAATTTCATAAAATGCGGGACTTGGATAATATATTTGACAGCTGCTAATTTGGGTTTGAGCCTCAGTAACCAGCATAAAAAGATACATTTTGATTTCTAGTTCTTCAAATTTAAAAGAATTCAGTAATTCTCTGTTTATAGCGTTATCACTTAATAATTTGGTTTTACATATCCATTAGTCCACTTTCTTCTTTTACATGTTTTAAGAACAGCTTCTGCTTGTGTGTAGCCTAATGAGGGGAGGAGAGTCAAGGTTACAGGACCTCTTTTCGGGCATTTTGTTCAGAGCTTTTTAATGCAAAACAGTGTTGGAAACAGAATTCAGGTTGTTTTTAAGGAAATACCCTCCCTTGGGCTGGAGAGTGAGATTCATCTTTTCTGTTCTGCTGCTGGCCCTATTTGGTTTTAGTTTGTGTCTTCATAAAGGCAGGTGGGGATTAGGCCAGGGGGCCATTGGGGTGGTCTGTGCCGGTTACAGCTTGGGCACAGGCCTGAGAAATGAAAGTAAGTCAGAAACCCAGAATTTCACCCATGGCCTGACCGCTGTTAGAAAGGTGTGGCTAAAGGTACATTTAGCTCGGTGTCATCTTGTTCTGAGGATGAATAGAACATAGAATGAAGAAAGTGGTTTTTTGAATAATAGTTGTAGGGAGGTAAATAAATGCAGACTCTGACCTCAGGTCTCTTTTCCTTTAAACTGTTAAGTGCACAAAAAGTGCACAAAAAAGACTGATGTCTTTTAGCTTCTCAGTGTTGAAGGGCTTGAATCATTAGTGGAATTGTGTTGTGTAGTGTCCTTGGAATTAAATAGAGATTATATAAAATGAAACTGCGATATTTTCTTTAAATAGTTTGTAATCTCGAGGGTTGTCTGAATCCTGCTTTGTGCTACCTCAGTTGTAAATTCAGAAGTCAGGACCCTTGTGTTAACCCTTTCTACAGAATTTTTTTGTAAAGAAGACTTTAAAATATTTGTGTCCTGAAGGCTTCAAACATTTTATTGTAGGTTCGGTGTTTTAATCGTCTGAACTAATAGGAAATTGACAAAAATTAATTTCTAAACTAGTATTCTGTCAATGTTGTACAAAAAACATTAATGACATTAGAGTCGTAACTCAATAAAAGCTTACATTGCTTCATGTATTTTAAAGCATTCTGAGAAACTTCAGCTACTTCTTGTAAGAGTTATTGTAACCTGCTTTTTTTCTGTCAGTGTAGTTAATATTTCTTTTATACGGAGTAAATGAGGTAAGGATATGCCACACGAAACATCTGATAGACCTTTTGGTCAGTGTGATACCAACACAAAATGCTGGCTTTACGTGATCCCAGGTTTTCCCTAGCGCTGACACAGAATGGCAAATCTTGCACCTCAGACCTGACTTCTGCAGAGCCATGTGGTTGTCAGTGCGGTGTTGTCTTCCCAGATGAGCTTTTACCACCTGATCTCTGGGCTGAACCTCATCCTCTGGCTCGTGTGTCTTTGTCCTTAACAGGTGAGTCCTCATGAAAACCAGGGGGAACTGTTTAGATTACTTTCAGTTTGGGTACACAAGCGCTTAGCTCCATTTTAGTTCCACTTTTGTCTGACTTGACTAGTTCCAGCTCATGAGTCGGGGAGGCTGTTTTTGTATGGAATCCCGAATGGCTCAGGCTTCTTGTTCTGCTCAAGAGGTTAAGTAGCTTCTGTGCTAGCTTGGGTATGGGTGCATGGTTGCACCACAGCTGTGGTTGTCCAGCATTGATCATAAACTGATCAAATCTGACTTAGGTTTCTGTGGTGCAATGGAGCTATGGAGATCCAGATAAAATGTGTATGGATAATCACAGACCAAAAGTCAGCTAATCTGTAAGCCTTGTTTTTAAAAACACATTGTTTTAGTTGACATTGTAAGCTTAAAATTATACATAAAT
The DNA here is from genome assembly GCA_039720435.1 of Amazona ochrocephala. NCBI lineage: Eukaryota > Metazoa > Chordata > Aves > Psittaciformes > Psittacidae > Amazona > Amazona ochrocephala. The sequence goes on along the minus strand of CM077884.1, from coordinate 34,574,699 downwards.
GTGTTGTGTTTTTGTTTTTGTTTTTTTTCCCCATTGTAAGGTTGCATAAGGCCTTCTTTTTCTCAGTTATACTGAAAAATGCGAGAATCCGGAAATCTTCAGCAATCAGCACTGAAAGAAAAAAAAAAAAAAGTCTTGGGGAGTGAGTTTGCTCAAGTAATGCCATTACACCTGTTAGCTTCTGTAGTATTTTAATTTGCTGAAAACTGTGAGGGTTTGACACTGCATAAAAGCTGCCTGTTTTGCTGAAATGTTGCAGAACTCCTGTGACTCATTCTAAAGCCTGGATGTGTTGTATAACGGGACTTATTTTGAGATTGTATTATAACTGCATGTTGTCATGGAAGCAAGTCTGAGGAGCTTCCAGTGTTTCCATGGTGTAGAAATGAATAAAATAATCTGATGAGATACCTTGCTAGTAATTGCATGGTAAAGATTTTAGCCTTAGCTCTGAGCAATGAAAAGGCAAAGCATCTGGATAGCAACATAAAGCAATCAGAACTGCAGTGAAAGTAATAGTGTATATTTGGGAAGAATTCAGCACATTTAAAGATAAAATGCTAATGCCACTCATGTGTACAAAGCTTTTTGTAGATAAACTATGGAGTGACTTTAGGACAAAGCCTCTTTATGTGTAAATCAAGTAATTAATTTTCAAAAATGTTCTGACATTTAAGTCCTGGAAAAGCTAATGCATTTTAATTAATGGGTTGTTATAGATGGCTTTTCCTGTATGGTTTTCTGTTTGCTGTTTGTTGACGTTAGGCAAATGGCTGCTCATGCTCAGTGTTTTAGGGCAAATTTGTTTATTTTAGAGATTTTTGGACAGATACAAGACTGTATCCTTAAGTATTTTGGGGGCAGTGGGGTATTTTAAGTAAGTGAACGTGAATGTTTCTTATCCTAAAGAAAAAACTGATCATGCTTTAGGTGAGGTTCACATGAGTCTTTATTTTATGAATACCGTCTTATACATTTTTTTCAACTAAAACTTAATCTCCAACAAAAAAATTTTTGTAGAAAAGTAGTGAGCTAGTTTTGAGAGTTAACTGATGCATTTCAACTATTGAGAGAGATAACTTCGTTGTATCAGAGGTAGATAGATTTAGGATATCTTTTCTTTGCTATTTTAATGAATTATAAAGAACAAAATAAGTATGCTGTCTAGGAATGTTTAATTATTCCCGGAATAATTTAGGAATGATTGGAAATTGTGTTCTGAGAGTTTATAAGAAGTGTCATATCTGTTAAAGCATGTAAACAGTACCCAACTTTTATTGCTGTGTTTTGATTTAATGGTGTTCTCAGGAGTGAACAAAGACTATTATATCTGTTTCCTACCACAGCATACCCTTTCTGCTGTGAATTTAAAAAACTAAGATATTGACACCCTAGAGCTGCCATTATTTTTTCTACAATAAAGTCTTGGAGCACATTTTCTCTGTGCCTGGTTTCTTCCTTATGCTGAAACCCTGCTTGAGCTTCTTTGTGGACTCTTTAGCATTGTAACGAAAGCTACTATTCTTAAGGCTAATGTTACTTTAAATGGAGTTTTCTAGGCCTTGCTTTAAGTTGCAAATCGAATGCATTAAATTAATTCACAGTAGCACTTATGAACCTAAATGAGGAGCCTCCTAATTCTTTTTCGAGCTTGGAGTGCTGGGTTGCTTGGTGAATACAGATGACTAAGCTGCTGCATAGGTTTCTGTGCTAGGTGTTTAGTATTGGAAAAACAGAAGTCACAAATTACCTTTATTAAAACCAATAACAACTTTTTGTACATTTTGTATATTATGGGTTTGGAATATAACTGAGATTGAGGTATTTCATCAGTCCCTGAGGGATTTTGCAGGACAAATTAGTTTGAGCTAAGTAATTCTTTCTGAACAGCAGATGTAAGAAGTGGACAGTGGTGGTCTCCTTTATATGAAACCTTGACTGTTGTGCCCGTAAGGGTCCATTTTTAGATCCTGATAGAGAGGGGAGAGATTAGTTGCTGCTGTTCAGCAATTTTTATAGATGAAGACTGCAATAGAGAATTGACAGTAAATAAATTGCTAGATTGTCTGTAAGTTCAAGTCATCATCCCCATCTGTGATTTTACAGATACTCTGCTGTCACTGTTTTTCCCCTTCAGTATTCAAGTTTTAAGTTCAGAGATTTCAGTTCATTTGAGTTCATTGTAAAATGCTGTGGGGTTTGAGAAGGAAAGTAGGTTAGAGAATCAATTTGTTGACTGAGTTAAAAAAAACCCAAACTAAACACAACAAAACCAAACCAGCCAAGCAGATAACCCCTACAGGTCAGACCTATTTAGCATGCTAGCTGTGTGTCTTTGGAATAGAGTGCACGCACAGATAAGATTTTCAAGAGCTATAGTGTACTCTGAAAAAAGCGGTATCTAAAGTCAAGTCACAGGCATTAAGACTGGTCCTTTGAATCTACAAGGGCTGGGTAGGTAAACATTTTCATTTCTGGGATCCAGAAAAACTTTCGTGCCTTTGTTACAGTACTTACCTGGACTGATGTTACAGCTCAAAGATGGCTTGCTTGGCCTCAAAATCTCTTAGTAAAACGCTTATGTACTAACCTATGCATTGTCATGTAGGCATACCCTGACAGGCTTCATGCTCAGCTTTTTCATTTCTGTGCTTTCTGTCCAAACTCTCCTAGGAGAAATCTGTAGCGTAAAGGTGGAGAACAAGGTATTATTATTCCTTCATCCTTGGGAGACCATAATAATTAGTCTTTGCTCCATCACAGCTCCTACCTTGAAGGGGTAGGAGGGTCAAAAACCCAAATCTGAAGCCAGAAAGCTTTGTACCCTTATTGTCAGTGCAGAATGATAAGCAGGCTTAATTGTAACCACCCACGGGTTGAGGCTATTTAAATTAAGCTTCTAATTTGCCCTGGCCAGTCTCTCTTAAGGTTTCGTTTATGTTAAATTAACGTACTGTTGAAAACCAGTATGGAGTATGCTGACTTGGATAGGAGAGTCTCAACGACACCTTCAACTCTATGAAGTACTCCTTATAGAAATTTGTGACACCATTTGTACATGAGAGGTTAGGGCTGAAAAAGTGCATGCATTTCAACTCATTTTAGCCACTGTGTATGAAATAGATATGGCATCCATATCAAAACTGTAGAGTTACTGTATTAACATTCTGAGCAAAGTGGACAGGTGAGTTCATTTGCTGGGAAGTGCATTTTTAAAGCAAAGTAATGGTCTGTTGCTAAGAGAACCTTTCTCACATGGAAGAAATAACAAGACTGTAGAGAGGGAAAATCTTGAGTCATACTTATATTAATGATACTCTCTTTTTTGGGGGTTCTGCTTCCAATTCTCTGTATTAGATGTGCTTTACCCTCTAGACTAGTTTATCAGCAATGGTAGGACTAATGCCTGGGTATAGTTGGGTCTTTGCAGTTTTTGAAATTCAGATACATGCAGCATATTAGCATCTCTGGTTGTGTTATATGCTGTTTTGATATATGAGCATTGTTTGGAGTTTCAAGTCAATACTTAAATGGTTGGTTATGTTTAGATAGTTCTACACTTTTTTAGCTCTTGTGAAACTTGTTAATTTTTTATTTTATTTTGTTCTACTCTATTCCTGTGAAATTTTGTTTTGGCAGTAGGGAAATACTTTGCAGTATGTTTTGTTTCCAGATACCCTTGACGAAACATTTTTATTTTTAAAGTCCTGGAGAAATACACTAAGGAAAAATATGCGTGTCTTAAACTTATTTCTTAAACAACACAAGTCACTGACGTGGTACTAAACACCTGCCCAGGTCGCAAGATAGCACTGACTTAGGGAGGAATGTGGCAGAGATGGTGCCCCAGTGTTCATGCTAGCTGTGCATTTGGATTGAGGTGCTCTAGGCAGCATACAGCTAGCATGGTTTCTAAATGAGGATGGGTGGCAGTTGTGCTTTATTCTTACCACTGTTGGACCCCACCAAACAGCCTGTAAATCCCTGAAGGTATGTTTAGGTAAGCATTGACTTTTGTGATTTTGAGGAAGATGGATGCAGAGTTCTTAAAATAGCAGGCTTCACTAGTGAAATGTCCTGTGGCATTCTAGGCTGTAGTTGAGAGAAAAGATATAAAACCACACTGCCAAACCTTAAATTATATATCTCTAGAAAGGAAATACACCTATTATATTTAGCTTTGTCATTGGGTCTTAAATCAAGATTGTTTCTTCCTACCACTTTTCAAGTTTTGTTCACTTTGGAAGCTATTCTATTTCCTGCTTTCAAGAAGAGGTAATGAACATGGGCTTGTTTCCATCAGTCAAGTCATATTAACAGATGTTGCTGATTTCTGTGGTATCTGCTTGAAGGCAAGGGAAGGAATGAAGTATGAAGTTGTTTTTGGAGGATTCTCCCAGCTATTAGAATTGCTTTTTGAAGTAGTGTTAGTTGGTCATTGACATTTTGAAAAAACACCTTTGTAGTCAACATTGCTGGTCAAATATTGGTACTGTTTTCCTTTTCCATGGAAAAGGAAATTTTGTCATATGGATATTATTGTCACCCAGCTGTTGAGTAGCTGTTGTACAGAATATGAAAAGAAATGGTACTTGACCTAAAACTACTTGTAGAAGGTTACTGGCACTTTTAACAGGTTGCTGCAAAGAAGTGTGCACTGTGCATTTGATGTAGTAATCTGAAAGACTGCAATACTGATGATTCAGCTTTGTGTTAGCAACAAATTGTTCCGAGTTAGTATGTAATATGAAAGCACAGCCTAATCCTGAACCCCCTCTGGTTATGAAAAATCACTTGGCACTTGATATTAGAGTAGAGCAGTTCATGCTGGTAATGAATACGGTCTGCAGAGAACACTCGCAGATTCAGGCTTTCTGCAGTCAGAAGATGAGCTGCCAAACCTGTGCAGCTTTAGTTACGTAACTGCTTTTTCTCGCTTTGAATTATGCATACAGCCCACTGCCTCGTCAGGGACTTTATTATTTTTATTCCTACCAGTGCGACTGCAGGGCAGGCTCTGCTTACCTCATGTGTGAATGTAATTGGGCAGAATGATCACCATGACTCTCAAATATCTGACTAACGTCTTTGAGTATCTCTTGCTTTCTCTACTCTCTTTTTTCCTTGTGGTTTTCTTTTTTTCTGCCATTGTCTGTTTTCATTTTGTTTTCACAGTGATCATTCTAGATAAGCCTTACTATGCATTGATTATGCATTCCTTTCCTCTTCTCCCCATGTTTTTTTGGACCAAAACACTATATTTGCTTTCTGTACTAACATAACATTGAATTTCAGTGTGGTGTAAGCTTTTTCACTGAAGGCTGCCCTGGCACACCGTGCAGCCCTGGATGAGTTAGGTATTCTGCCTGTACCCTGTGTTCTTTGGCTGTGTTTTAGTGCTTGGACTGTTGCTCTTGGAACTGCAAGTGCTTTGAAGTTTTTGTTTCAATTATTGATATCTTACTGATATCATCTCAGGGACCAAAGGCATGAGGACTTCCAGAAAAAATCCTTGTGCTGTTGTCAGTTGTCTGCTACATTATTTTCATTCTTTTGCCACTGAAACCAGCATGTCTGAGATCACTCTGGAGAGCTGTGAATTCCTTTGTCTTGTCTTCTGCATTGTGTCTTTCCCGTTCCTGTTTGGAGGAGAATATAGGAAGCCAGACAATGAGGTTTCCAAGAATTATGGTATGCAGCATCTCCTTCCTTGCCCTCGCTTTCTTACTTCGCACGTTTCAAAGCTGATTTTCTTTTCAATCAAGAGGTTACTTGGTCTATGTGTTTTCAACAAAGTTGATGCCTCCAGGAATAAGATGTTCCTTTTGTATCTGGAACATCAGTTATTTTGGGATTTATTATGTACGCAAGAGAAAAGCCGTATACACAAACCCCCTTTCTTCTTCCTTTCTACATTTTAATAATTAGACAATGTCATGCTGGGTAGAAAATAGACAGTACTGATATGCAAGTAAAATGGGTGGTATGCATGCAGCCTGCTAAACTGCAAGCAGTCTTGGTAACATCAAAAAAAAAAACCAAATGGAATTTTGAAGTTTGTGGCCTACAAAAGCAGCCATTTGGCACACTGTTGTCGAAGAGGGTACTGATAAAGAGGCTTTGATACAAGACGCAACATCCATCCAAATAATCCGTGAAGCCTGGGAAATGTGCCTCGAAGTTGCCCAGTATTAATGCCTCTGTGGAAATTTCTCAAAGGAGAAGGAGTTAGTTGTGGTGTGCTATTTTCGAGCTGTTTATGCAGCTTCACGACATGCTTCCTTTCTGCCTTTGCTTTTCAATTACAAAATCTAGAGATTACTGTTATCTAGAACAGAACAACCTGGGTGCATCTGCCCATGTGTATTAGTGAGGCACAGTCCTCCAGCTCCCTGATAGTTCAAAAGCGAAAGACATACCTACTATGTGCATGTGCGGTCTGTGAATGTTTGTATGATCAACGCATTTCCAGCTTCCTGTCACTGGCCAGAAGCCTTTCTGTCTCTGCCTTTATGAATATTGCATTAATAATACGTTATGCAGTACTTGATAACATCCATTCTGGATAGATGATGAGACATGGCAGCTCTTGTTGATTAGGGCAGCATCTGTCAGTTCCTATTTATCTCTTAATATCTATGCTAAAAATAACTGGAAATCTTTGTACTTAGGTCTGTACTTCTAGTTTTTTATTTTGTAAAAATTATGCTAACTCATTATTTAAATATTCAGATGTGCTGTAGGAAAGTGTAAAGGGAGAGTAGCCATGTTTTAATGCTATGAACTGATGAAATATCCCCATTTTATCTAAATACAGTACAGCTGACCAAATCAAGCTTTGTTTCCAATGGGCTAATGTCCTTCATTCTTATCATATCCAGCACCAGATACACAGGTTCACAGCATATTCCTAAGCAAAGACCAATGGTGCAAGAGGCAGATGGTGTTTGCTATAGCTGCCCCACCAGTGCAAAAAGTGGTGATGTGTCTGCTGCTGAGAAGACTGCATGACCACTGCCTTGAGCCTCATTCTTCCTTCTGTAAGGCTAGGAATATAGGTGTCACTGTTTAGCTGTCAGTTTTCACATAGGCTCTGGGAAATTAACTCTTGATCCTTACCTCTTTTCGGAATGATGAAATAAAAAAAAAAAGAGGCTGGTAGATATAATATTCAACAGCATGATTAAATCAATCTAGCTCCTCATTGTGTGCTTTATTTGGGGGTGTGGGTAGGAGTTGTTTTGGAGCTTTTTTGTTTTGAAAATTGGGGTAAAAATGTTATGTAGGGATCATGCATCCTTGGCATTAAAACCTGAATGAGTAAAATAAAGAACTTGTATTTCTTTAAATTTCTAACAATACACACCTTAAAATTGTGGTCTCACAGTGCTGCTGTATTTCATGAAAATACAACTCTTAATAACAAGAATTACTTTTTGTTAATAATTTTATGGTCTGAAAAAATTTGTTTTATTTGGAAGTTTGTTAAAAACTTGTACAACATACCAGCCAATTAAAATTCATATACTTTTCATCATAAGCCTCTTTAAAATCCTTAGTTTGCAGCTCTCCTAAAGTGTTCAGAAAAGTAGAGGAATTTCAAAATAGAGGTAAACCTTGGACAAGTTTTGAGGTGGTAAAATACAACAGATGTTAGGGATAGTAGGAGTTTATGGGAGAAAGAAAATAACTAGAACCTTTCATAGCTTTTTAATAAAGTCAGATGACTTTTGCCATCTGTTCAATAATTTCTGCATTGCATTGATTATTTATGCCCAGCACATTGACTGTCGTGTGGTGGTTCAATGGTGCTCTTTAAATAGAGTAGGAGAGTACACAACGCGCAGTACTGGCTAAAACAGCATTTAGGCTTTCTTTCTATGACCATAATCTAGAAAACAATCATATTTTTACCTTTCTGGGTTTTGGTTTATTTTACTTCTGTATTTTTTTTTTTTTTGCAAAAGGACTATTTGTGGTGTTAGTTTCATGAATACTCATGGTGTTGAAATGGGAACACTCAAGCTCACTGATTTAACAAGGAGCCCGAGAATGGAAATACGTCAGAATCTTCATACGCAGCCAAAGCAGCCTTCCTGGCATCAGCAGCGGGCACTGAGCGTTTGTCCATCCTTTAGTTCATCCACACTGCCAGGGCCTTCCAAACACAGAGGAAAATTTATAAACCTGCGCGATAGTGTAAAAAAGAGTCCTACAAAAAGCACAGCAAAAGTAAAAGCTGCTAGTGGTTGGGTGTCTGACGGCTCATGTTCTAATTGTTCTTTAGAAAAGGTATGTATTGCACAGGTATTTATAGATACGTATTTTTAATGCCAGCTGTAGAAAGTATGTCACGCTTTTTTCTGTCTGTAGTTTTATCCCTGTTATTCTTGAGACTTTGTCTTACTTGATTGTCTTTCATATTTTATTGCTAGAAATAAAAGTAGCAGTAATTGAAATTTGTCTGGCAAATAAATATTTCTGCTCAGTGTTCTCCCATTTAAGATTGTTGCTTTGTGATATAGTATGGGCATTTTACAGTAATTTCTTGAAGGTGAGGAAAATCTGGCTTGCTTGATTTTTGTTCTCCAAAATGTATCTTTTACGACATTACAAAAAGCAGCATTATGGAGTTTGCTGATTTAGTTGATCTGCTTCAGGATGTGTATGGTGCTCTGATTTAATTTCAGGTTAGTCGATATTTCCTCTCAGAAGGAGTTACTCTGTGTTGGTTTAACATGAGAAAATGGGTGTGTTCTTCCTTTTCACAACATAGAATCATGGAATCATAGAATAGTTAGGGTTGGAAAGGACCTTAAGATCATCTAGTTCCAACCCCCCTGCCATGGGCAGGGACACCCCCCACTAAACCATGCCACCCGAGGCTCTGTCCAACCCAGCCTTGAATGTTGCCAGCGATGGAGCATTCACAACTTCCCTGGGCAGCCCATTCCAGTGCCTCACCACCCTCACAGTAAAGAACTTCTTCCTTATATCCAGTCTGAACTTCCCCTGTTCGAGTTTGAACCCGTTACCCCTTGTCCTCTCACTACAGCTCCTAATGAAGAGTCCCTCCCCAGCATCCCTATAGGCCCCCTTCAGATGCTGGAAGGCTGCTCTGAGGTCTCCACGCAGGCTTCTCTTCTCCAGGCTGAACAGCCCCAACTTTCTCAGCCTATCTTCATACGGGAGGTGCTCCAGTCCCCTGACCATCCTCATGACCCTCCTCTGGACTTGTTCCAACCGTCCCATGTCGGGACTTAATGTTAGATTTGGAGGCATGCATTTAAATTAATGACTTAAAGGCATTATTATCTTAGCTTTTTTAAACATACCACTTTGTTGTAGATGTTGGCACATTTATTTGGGCTGACAGGGTCTGTTAACATGAGTTATTGTTCAAGTCATGCGTTCCTGTATATAGTAGTGTATCATAATTGTTGGCTATAGTTCATGTGTATTTAAAACATGGTTTTTAAATGGCCTGCTACCTTCTTTCTAATTTGTGTCCATTTAAACCAGGATCATTAAATGTTTCAGTCAGACAAGTTTGTTTATTTTGAGGATAAGCTTTTGTTTTTTAGAATTGCTTCATGTATTTTTGGAGAATTCCTAAAAATCACAAATGTGTCTTGAAAATTCTTGGTAAGAAAAGCATTGAAAGTGCTCTGGGCTATTGGAGCTTATTCAGCTGCTCTCAGATACCTGTATGATATAAGTATTTTCAGACTGATTATGTGCCATACTAAAATTAGTGGTGTTCTTTTACAAGGAAGTCTCAGGTCTTCTTTTGCTGACAATTAGAAATACTTCGGTTTCTTGCATTGTCATTGCTTGTGGTAGCCATAGTGCCTGCATCAGTTCACTGTATTCCATGAAATGCCCAAGTGAAGACAGTTTTACCGTCATTTGGAATTGAACATCCTGTGAAAGTGGTTGCCAGTGTTGTCTCCTCCTTCCTCACCCACGTGGTAGTGAAGGAGACTCAAGAGGAACATAGCCAGGATGCTTGGAGAAGCAGGGAGCAACTTTTTAAGCTAAACCAACAGCACAAAGACAAAATATGACAACAGTACTAACAGCTTAGGAGGCTGGAACCAGAAAGAATTAAAGGACTTTGAACAATGTCACTTTTAAAATAATGGTAGAAATTGGGACTGGTTGTAAGGATTCTTGAAGCATTTGGGAATGACAGGCCCAGAAAGATGTGTTAAGAACTGAGAAAAGAGAGAAAGCAGGGAAATAAAGCTGCCATTGGGGTGCAGATTGTTTGGCCCATAAGGAAATCACCTGTGACTTGGTCAGTTCTTTTGCTAAGCAGAAGGGCAGGGAGGTGTGTGGTCAGTATCTAAGAATAATTTCAGTTTGTTTTTAACCTTCTTGTATTGAAGGAGTTGTAACTGTAAAGCTGGATTTTTTCTGTCCTGTTAGTGTTTAGCTTTTCAGCACTAATGCTGTGTAATGTTTTGATATGTAATATGTGTGTATCTGAAATGGTGGTTAACAGGATTTTTACTATGTATGTACATGGGAAGCTGCTTACTTTGGAACAGGACAGACTTGAAGCAGTGGCTTATTTTTTGCATGTATAGAGCTGAGTGATTGCTCAAGCTGCTTAATTTGATCTGTCCTCTAAAAGTTGCATTGTTCTTCCAGTAACTGGAGGTTTGTTGCCCTGGGTATTTCCTGCATCCTTTGCAAAAAAATGCGTAGTATCACTTTTCTAGGCCAGTTTAGATGTTCCCTCACCCTTCTTTTTTGTAACACTCGAAAGATTGTGCTGTCGTCCATAGATGTAGTGATGCCTAAATTACATTGGTAGTAAACTCTCAAGATACCAAATCTTGTTCTTTCATCTTCCAGTGGGTGCTGCAACTTTGTTTTACCAGCTGTTCATTTTGGGTAGATGGAGTTGAAAAAAACCTGCGTAGAAATACCATATGTACATTTATGAAGGGTTGCTGCTCTTAGGCTGTTTCAGGTTTCTTTAATATTTGCTTTTACTCTTTAATTTAGTGTATGCTATTGTATGTTGCCTTGTGTTTTAAAAGATCTGACTCTTAAAATATGCTTAATACTATTATGTTCTGGTACTCTGGTTCATTTTCAGGATTTAGTATTTTTTGTGTCATTATGCTTTGTTTATATTTAGAGATCACAAGAATGTCGTGTAACAACTAAGTTGCAAGGACTTTGATGTGCTGTTCAGCTTGTAATTTCAGTGATAGTTGCCAGTAGTTCATGTTGCTGACAGCTTGTTGACAACCAGTATGTTAACATCTCAAGATGATTCAAGTCAGTGTTTTGCTAAAAATGCTATTGGTAATCTCGTTCCATTGCAGGTGAAGTGTCGGTAGATTTTGTGATAACTGTTTTAACGATAATTCCTAGACTAAAATTCTGTTGGTCTGAAGGTGTATTGCAAACCTGTATGAAGATCTTTGAACCACAGGTTGAGTCTATTTTAGAATCTTCTGTATTTTTGACTAAAAAAATTTCTTTGGGTTTTCTGCCCAGTTCAGAAACCTTAATGTACTTCTGGTTATACCACTTTATCAAAAGGGAGTATTAACTTTGTTTGGTGCTATCAATTTTAGCCACTGTGTCCTTGCTTTTGCACACTGATGTATATTGGTGAGGGGCTTCTGTTATGAAACCAGTCCACAAAAAGCCTGAGTCTGTCTGTTGACATGAACAGGTTTTCTGTTGGACCCCAAAGTCTCATCACTCTGTACTGCAAGGTGAGTAGCTTGGTACAAATGAGCAATCTGGATATGTCTTACTACTTTTAAGTTGACATTAGCAAGTTTCCGAGAGTGCGCTGCCATATACCGGTATGGTGAAAGGTGGCTGTTTGTCTTCAGTTGTCGGTATAGTCTAAATCCATGTGCTGTTTCAGAAATTTTTTTAAGCTCTTAAGTTTAAATTTTATTTAAAATGTTTACTGTTTTTTGTTATTTTTGACATTTTGTTGGTGATTTTTAGCCTACAGAAGCTGTTCCTTCCTCTTCTCCCATTGTCCCTGTGATCCCTGTCCCACCAGTCCCTGCTGAGACCACTGTCATCCCATCCACCATACCACAGGTTTTTATTACCTTTTTTTTTTGTTTTCTTTTTGTGTGTGTATAAATTTGTTCAACTCTTATTTATGCAATTTATTTTATTGTTGTGTTTAAATTCACCTTTTGATACTCTCACACACACAGGTTTGAGATGAACTGTGACATAGCCAAATTAGTAATGCACTAGTTTCATCCTAATTTTTGTGTTTGTTTTTTTTTTTTTTTTAATAGCAGATTTCAGTCAATTTAAAATACCTAGATTTTCATATGGGAGTATATTAGTAAGTTGTGAAATAACTAAAGAAAAAAAGCAACCGAAAGAATGGAAAGAAGTAATAGGATATTGTGTGGTCACATAATAATTTTAGAGCCATTTCATCCTTGCTGAAATGTTATTGCTTGATTTATTTTTTTATGAGAAAACAATTCTCTGTGTCATATACAAATGCTTAATGCATGTCTTTCACTGATTGCACTTGCATGAAGTTTACAATGTTCTCAAGGCATTTGTTAGCATTGGTGTCCTTGGCGGTAGTATTGTGCCCCTTGAGGGTTCAATTCCCAGTGTATTTGACTTATAAAATGTGCTTCCCTTTTGAACCTTCATCCTTTAGATCACATAATGTCAACACACACAAATAGCAAGCAAACGGGGGGGGGGGGAATCCCTCAAGCCCTGTCAAGAGAAATGAAAGCAGTAAACATTAGTTAACGTTAATGTCCTGCATATAACTTGGAATATGTGACGACAGCATGGCAAGCTATGGAATAATTTAGGATAGGTTACAGTGACATTTATGGAATCGCGTTCTGCTTTGATTTTTTTTTTTTTTTGGTCACTTTTCTGTCACTTTCAGTGCAAGTGTCTCACAGGATGAAAAGATGGACCACTTTTTGGAATTATGTGGTGGCAGATACTGACTTTAAAAAGGAATGAATCTGCGCAGAACGTTACTGGAATATTTTTGTAGTAATTATTATGTCAGTATTTTTTTTCTGAAGGTCTGCTTTCAAGCCACATGGCTGAACTTGCAGCAGGTGCTGATCTTCTTCTTAAAATCTCTTCTACATCATTAAATTTTGCATAATATCTAAAGTTTTACAGTTGGCTATTTTATATTGCAAATTCTGATGGATGTGTGTCTACACAAATTTGTCACCCATGCTTTTCCCAACAGACAGACCAGAGATTTGATTAGTTTCAGAAATATTTCTTTCTTGTAGAGGGATTATGCCCACATTAGGATTTGAGGCACACTGACTAGTGCAACCAGTGGACTTCTGCTGTCAGCCTTGGTGGATAAAGATAACCGAGTCTCTAGTGGCTTGTACTTTGTGGAATTGCCACTAGGCTGAAGTTAATCTGAAGTAAAATAATTAGTTATGTATGTATTTATACTGTCTTTGGCAGCCATTGCTGTGACAGTAGTACTGTCCACTGATGATGCTCAATTGCAGGCAGAGAAGTAAGAATTGCGTGATCTGTGCCTTTGAGTGCATAGAAATGTCTGCAGGAGTTAGCTGTATAATTCTGCATCATTGCTGATTCTAAGCAATTAGAAAATACCACAGAAAATTATAATCAACTTTGGCTTTGGCAGATGCATTTTTGAGGAATAGATATGTCTCTGTGTTTTGTTAATCACTTTTACCCCTTAGGCAAACCCTTAGTCTGCTTGTAAACAGACTTGTCAAATGGCTTTTAAATATTTGAACAAGCCCTGGCACAGAAGCTTGAAAGTGTTAGGTAATTTGGAGAGCTGTTGCAAAACAGACTGAAATACTAGGTCATCCTTCCAAAAATATTTGATGTTTTGATTTGGATGTTGTCTTGTGTCTTTGCGGTGTCCAGGCACACCTTTGGAATGCCTGACACAAAGCTTTTCTCCTTCCTGCTTGGAAATAATGGTAATTCACTGCTTCTTGATGGAGAATTTGGATAAGTGCAGGAAGACTTAAGAACAGTCTCTTGAGTTACGGAAGGTGTTTCACATCAGTTGACTAGTTTGTGCCTCAGACATACACTGTTCATGTAGAATCCTCACCTACTAGTAGCAATTTGTGTTCATTTAGACTTCCTCTTCTTTTTTGAAGACATTAAAACACTTGTCAGCCTCGAGAACAGATTCATGGGAAGCCAGCTGACACTGGCACTGCTTTTGTTAAATATTGTTGGATAGTGCATTAAATTAATAATTTAAATTATTTAAAAATCAAAAATTGAGTGAAATGTAAAGAATGTGACTGAACTTTCGAGATGAGTCTTTGTTTTCTATTTCTAAATTAAAAATCTTCATAGTTGCTACACAAATATAAAATAAATATATGTACACTGGTCTCTTGTAGATTCAGTGGAGATGAGAAACCTAATGCCTTATATTTCATAAGGTTCTCATTAATACAATGCATTGTTTTGTTTAGGTTTTCTTAAAATCGTGTTGATTGTAAAGCTCTTACAGGGATAGTGATGAATAATTTAATTGTTTTTTTTAATAGGATCTTTTAATTTAATCTTATTTTAATAGACTTTGCACTTGAATAAGAAATTAGAATGTAACTTAATGGCAGAAAATGTGAGGGATAGCATTGTTTTGACAGATTTTGATTGGGGTACTAGTAACTGATAGTTGATTTCTGAACATGCTTCTACTAAGAAGGGTGAGACAGGGTTTTGACAGCATCCTTACAGACTTTAAGCTTTAGGAATGATGAATTCTTCAGAAGCGTGTTGTCATGGTATTGAAATTAAAATGCAGAATATGAATGTGTAGGTCTGTGAGTTTAATGCTAACTTCTATTGCAGCCTGTTAAACTGTCCCTAAATTTATTTCCACACACATGCGCACACATAAGTGATTAAACAAATAAATAATGTCTTAATTTTAAAATTATGGATCTGTGTATATATGTATAAAATCTTCTCTTCATGAAAGCAGTGAGGACATTAACTTTCTTATATCTGCATGTTTGGTTGGTTGGTTCTTAGAGAAGACTAGATGCTGCCTGTTTCAAAGGCAGATACTTGATGTAAAAATAGGAAATCTGTTTAGTTGGATGCATTTCACATATAAATCCCATAAGCCTGCATGGAGCAGAAGAAAAATCTCAGTAACATCAGGGTGTAAAAGTGTTAGCTTACTCTACCAGTTCCTGCCTAGCAAGAGTGGTATACTACTTCATATGTGTAGCAGTAATATCTGACCACTTACTGTTTGTGAATCCATTACAATTTTCGGATGGAAGCACATGCTGCTGTGGTAGATGAAGGTCTGATTTGCTTTCGCAAGTCAGTTTTGTAGATCCTTTCTCCCGAAGTCTGGAGTTCTGCAAGTTTCCAATTTGCAGGTTGAAGAGGAAAGGGGGGTGGGAGTGGGGGAAGGGTGTTCCTGGTACTAAGAAAGAGGAGCGCTGGTTGATAAAGCAACTTCTGAATGTCGTACCACAAGTACTACAGTAACTGACATATCAAAAGATAGCATGACTCAGGGTTTGTTTGTTTGTTTGTTTGTTTGTTTTTTGAAAAACAAGATCATAAATGACAGAATTTGTGTATAAAATACGAGCTCGGAGTTTTGAAGAGTGTTGCTTTGTGGGGAAAAAAAAAGCATTTCAGGGTAGAAACAAGTGTTTCAGTAGGTGAATGCTGGAAGTTCTTAAGCTGCGGCTACCTTTTAATAGAACTTTGAGAAACACAGCAAATTAAATGTATATAATTATCATTAGTGTTGCTTTCTCTTATTCTGTATAATTATTTTTTTCTTTGGTTAAAGGCAAACCCCCCTCCTGTGCTTGTGAATACAGATTCTTTGGAGACACCAACATATGTAAGTCTACACTTCCTTTCAGTTATAACTTAAGATAATGCTTTATGTATGTTGTTGTCTAGGTCTGTTGTTACTGTTCAATAAAACCGATTTTTACTCCTATGGTGCTTGATTTCGCCAGCTGTCCTGATGGTCATTTGAAGTCCTTATGTACCCATTTCATACATTAAAAACAAAACAAAACCAAAAGCAACCAAAAAAACCCCACAGTTGTTTGAGGTTCCAGAGTTTATGTTCAGAGAACAGTCTGTTTCTTCAATTGTACAGACAGATGCTTTAGTATTTAATGTGCCATTTCTGTTGCATTTCTCATAAAAACACTTCTTCGTGCAGTGGCTACGCTTAAGATTTTAGTGTTTATAACAGTGGCTTGGTTGTGTTTGAAAGGGAAGTCCTTGCAAATAAAGCCTAGCTTAGTATGTGTGAGGGCATTGCAAAAGGTAGAATTGGCAGTGATTTTTATCATTTGATATATCTTTGCTCCTGTCTCTGCTAATGTTTGTTAGATCAAATCAATTCAAAAGTGAATTTTTTAAAAAAAAGACTATAGAACTGAGCTAAAGTGGAAGATAAAAATGTGGAGATTCTTGTTTGCTCCTGTTTATCTAGGTGATATTTCAAAATTGGGTTGGAGTTTTGTACATAGAAATAAACAACACTACAAAAACATTGGCTTTGTTTTGCCTAATGGTAATGACAAAGGAAATGAATACCTGTCCTCGTTATTTATAAAAAAAAGCCACCACAAAACCAAACAAAAAACCAAACCCAAACCAAAAATCCCACATACTGATCAGTCATCATGAAACATTTCCCAGATGCTGTAATGCTGGTTGACTGGGTCAGTTAATACGTGTTGTCGTCTTTGTAGGTAAATAGCTCAAGGACTAAGCTAACATATAAACTTCCTGATCACAGTGGCTCCTTTTGTGTCAGTGTAGTAATAGATACAGTTTCATGTATTCATAAGGTCAAGACCGCTTCGCTTTTTGATGAACAAATACCATGTGTTGAAACCACAGTATGTTTTCCATTAAACAAACCACTAAGGACATAATTTTTGAGGTACTGCACAAAGAAGATGATAATACTCTGTTATGTCTGGAGTGGACATGGCTGCTATTTGTGTCAAGGGAAGAATAATTCTAGATTGAGGAAAGACTGTAGTGAGGGATAAATGAGCTTGACAGTATGTAACCCCTGAAAGTTCACGTATATTTTTTTGAGCTTTTGAATATGTTGTATAAAGATACAAGGACTCAAGTAATGTGATTTTAACTTTGGATGTATTCAAGTCCCCTTTTTTTATTCTCTGCTAAAATACAGATCTTTAAAAATGCTTTCTTGTATGCATGTTTTGTGTCCTTAAAATCTTGAATAGTATATTAAAAAGTACAGAAGACTGCCAGGTATCTTAGGAATAGACAAGATGCTTTGTAAAGTAGCAGTATAAATGCTGTTTCTTACTTTGTTAAATATTTCACCCTAAAAGGCTTGAAATAGGGAATTTACTATACCTGCATGGTGTATATGTGGCTCTAGGTAACTGTGGAGGAATGAAGATATCCACAGCATCTTAGAATGAAGACATTCCAAGATATCTTAGTAATTAAAAAATATGTTTTTTATAATTACCTAGTAATCATACAAATGTTTGTAATGTTTTTTTGTATTAAGTATTGTTAAGAATTTGATATTTCATTGGTTTTGCTTAATTTAGGTATTTATTACCTCTTTATTTTATTCTATTCCAATTCTGTGGGTGCCAAATAGGGATGACAAAGCTAACTTCTATTATTGGGGTTTTTCATCTAGCTTTATGAAATAATCTTCTAAACTTCTCTTTTTGGTCCTGTTTTAATTGGTTGGTCTTTAGTATATATATATAACATGATAAATACTAATAGAATAATATAAACAGTTGCTGAACATTGCTTTATAAGGGTCTTGCCCATTTCTAGTGAGAAGTGGCATAAGGCATCAGTCTTTGATTTTTCTCTGCTCCATGAGAAGCAAGTCTGAAAATACTGCTCTATTGTATACAATTTCTTCTGTAGCCCATGACCTCTTATTTTTTTCTCAATTTCAACTTACCTTATGGCCTGAGGAACATCTGAGGATCTTGAGCATTTTGATTGGTTTGGTTGTTTTTCCTGGCAATCAGAAGAGGGCCTCTGCTATACAGTATCTGCATAGAGCAGCCTGCTCTCTGAAATCTTAACTTCTAAACGCATAGAAATTCATATACAGAGCAGTGTGAAAATCCCATGCCCCTTCTGAGCTCAGTAGTCACTGAATCAGCTGAGATTTGATGGGAGTGAACTGCCAGCCAAGCAAACTGTTGTGTAAAGTGTAAAATTCTTTATAAGCCTCAATTTTCTTTCTTTATAGGTCAATGGCACGGATGCAGATTATGAGTATGAAGAAATTACTCTTGAAAGGGTAACATGATAATTGTCTTTCTGTATAATACTTCAATACTAAGAATTAGCCTCTCTTAAGGTCCTTTCCAACCCTAACTATTCTATGATTCTATGATACTGCTAAATGGCAATACAAAACAAAACAGTCTTTACTGTTTGATTCCTCCTCTCCCGCCTCCCCCTGCCTCTTTTTCCTTTAGACAGATTTTTTAAATAAAATAAAAATACACCAAATAGCTGGAGCAGGAATAGAAGTTTTTATTAGTATCACTGACCATTAAGAGTAAAATGGGGCAAGGATCTTCCTGAGACATACTGCCTTTAATGTTATTAGCTAGGCTTGTAGAGATCAATAATACAAATTATGGTTTCATTTCCTATATTGCCATTTATGATAGGTGCTTACTCATACCACTAAGTTTTTTGTTGTGATTCAGGCTTCCAGTTGAGATTACAAGTGACATATGCATTGCTTTGTTATATTTACAATTTTGAGGTCCATCTCAGTTCTCTTTTACTGAGCTGCACTGTTAACAGAAAGGAAGAAATGGTTGTATTTGATACCTGTGCAGTTCTGATGGTTATTGAGAAGGTGAAGAGGTCTTGCAGTAAGGGAGGGCAACCTTCAAAGAGAGAAATGTCTGTCTGAATCTCTGCATCTGCGAGGGTATATTACATATGTGGCACAAATTACTTGGGGCTTCTCTGGGAAAAATAATTCCTTACTAATAATGAGGAGCAAGTATTTGTATGAATGATCTCAAAGATCCAGCTCACTAGACAGGGAGAGTTTTTATCTAGTTCACTTCAAGGAGAAAGCTGTGGAGTTGGGACTGTATCTCTTAGGGTTACGTAATGATTGAAGTTCTCATTACTTCTATGAAAATAAGCCTAATTGTATCTTACAAATGGTTATATGTAGTATACTGTGTGAAGTGTCCTTTAACATTTTTTATCACTGAAAATTATACAGATGTGGTTCTATATTGAATCAAATAGGTATGCTAGAATATCTTTCCCCGTCCCCCCAAAAAAATGTGTAATTATTTTTTTTCCCCCCCCTCTGCCTTTAGGGAAATTCAGGACTTGGCTTTAGCATTGCAGGTGGTACAGACAACCCACATATTGGGGATGATTCAAGTATTTTTATTACAAAAATTATAGCCGGGGGTGCAGCTGCGCAGGATGGAAGATTACGGTATGATGATTTTCTGTGTTGGGTTGCTAAATGTTTTCTATTATATTTTCAAACAGTAGATAAAACACTTTCTGTTACTTCCGGTAGTTTTATCATGCTATATTACATTCAGTAAGTTTTTCTTATACAAGTGGTTTGTAAGCAATAAAAAAAAATGCTTAAGTGGACCAATTTCCCCTTTCCCCCTCACCCTCCAATAAAATCTGCATTTAAGTGAAATTAAGCATAATTATCACCTTGTCTATTTGGTGGTGTAAATTGATTATGCCATATATTTTATAGTCCTTAATTCAGTATGCAGAGGAAAAGCTTAGATTGCATAGGTTGCTCTTGGTTTTCCGTGTTCAGATTTTCTGATCTGCAAGATAGTCGAGCTTAATAACAACCCAGTTTTGTGCTTGGTATGCTGTGTATTCGTTTTTCAAAGATACTGCACATCTTCAGAAGCAATATTTTTAATTTAAATTGAGTACTCCTTCTCCAGTATACCCCATTTTCTTATTTGTGGACTGATACTGCTACTTAACTCTTAGTGAGGAAATGTTGGCATATTACTAGATGGTAGCAAGTGTTATTTGCAACTTCCCTTGAAGACTACTGTTAGAAGTTAATAACAAATTGTGTTAAATATTTTTTCTAACCCAGAACAGCTTTAAGTATATTCCTGTAGTAGTGTGTGGAAAAAACCCACATCTGATTGTAGGACCAGCTTTTTTCCCTCGTGTTGTCACAAACTTGCCCTGTTGTTTTTGGTGCAAATGCCTGATGCATTAGGGGTTTTAGTCCTAGTAAGCTTATTCCAAGGCTTCATTTTAGCCGTTGCCCATTCTCAGAGGTACATCTGGCAGAACGTGGTGACAGGTGGGTCAGGCATTCTACTTGATGTAATGAGAGCTCAGTGTTATTATAGCAGCATGTTAAATAGACTGGAAGGTCAGCCCTTAAACGGCTTGTGAAAAGCAGGAATGGAAGTTGACTTGTTCCTTTCATGGCTTCAAACTAGTATGTTCTCATTTTGTGTCTCCTAGATTCTGATTTTTTTTATTCTTTCTTATAGCCCTAAACAAAAGGTAGTTTGTACAAACCTCAGCTCAAAATACTGCCTAAAATAATAACTATGATAGTCTTCTGTAGATAAAATATTAGGCTCCTAATTTGTCTGCTCTGCTGTAACACAACAGCTGAACATGAATGTTTCTGTCTCTAGGGTTAACGATTGTATTCTACGAGTAAATGAGGTGGATGTTCGTGATGTGACACACAGTAAAGCAGTTGAAGCATTGAAAGAAGCGGGATCAATTGTACGATTGTATGTCAAAAGAAGAAAACCAGTCACAGAAAAAATAGTGGAAATCAAACTTGTAAAAGGGCCTAAAGGTATGTAGGAAATACAAAGCTTCTGTTTCACAAGAAGGATAAAGTTGATGATAGGTTTCTGCATTTATTTTCCAAAATAAAATAGTACATTGCATATAAAATTTGAGGAAATGCAGAATAATGAAAGATAAAATAATGACATCTCAAATGCTTCTGGATTTTCATCCCTGTGTCTTGAAACTTTTTTTGTAGAATGCATATTTTTCTTTCAAGTGATAAAAATGTTTTTCTGATAACATTTGTTAATTTTAAAATACATTACAAATGGGAGTAAA
Source organism: Amazona ochrocephala (assembly GCA_039720435.1). Classification (NCBI taxonomy): domain Eukaryota; kingdom Metazoa; phylum Chordata; class Aves; order Psittaciformes; family Psittacidae; genus Amazona; species Amazona ochrocephala. The sequence goes on along the minus strand of CM077884.1, from coordinate 34,553,540 downwards.
ATATTTAGTTGAATTATCTGGAAAGGGTCTTGAAGAGATCAAAAATATATGAAGTATTGCTTTGTTTCTGTATGTGTAAATGTTGGACAGTGGTTCTTTAAGTGTCAGTGGTGATGATTTAGCTTTGCTGTGAGCATCTTTCAGAAAGTATGAAATAAATTATTTAGCTTTTGATTTTCAGAACTTTTGTAAATGTTACGTATTTTCCAGAACTTTCTGGAAAATTATGGAGTTCACTTGGGAAGGCATCCAGTATTGCTTCAGCTAGAGCCTAATATTTTTTTGTATGTGTGGGTGTGATGCAAATAGATTTATTAGGATCATAATAATGTGAATCTAATGAATGCTAAAAGATTTCTTGAGTAATGACTTTATCTTCACGCAGGTCTTGGTTTCAGTATTGCCGGTGGTGTGGGAAATCAGCATATACCTGGAGACAACAGCATCTATGTAACCAAAATCATTGAAGGCGGGGCAGCACATAAAGATGGCAAGCTTCAGATTGGAGACAAACTTTTAGCTGTAAGAAAGAGCTGCTTGCCTTTTTTTTTTTTTTTTTTTTTTTTTTTTAATTTATTTGATTTATTTTAACGGTCATTCACGTTTAAGCCCAGTAAGGGCATGATTCCCTTCGTGGTTAAGCAGCTTGCTGGTACAGTGTTATTTCATTGAAATCAGTAGAAAAATTGGTATTGCCAGAAAATCACCGATAAGTGTTAAATCTGCAGCATTCAGCACCCTCTCATCAGGAAATCTGTTCCTCAGCCCAGTGTTTCAAGCAAAATTTGTATGTCTATTTCTGATGCCTGCATTTTTCTGGGATCTGAGTGACAGGCTTGTAAACCAGCTTACAATGGGATTGTTTCTCTTTTCAAAGAATAAGGATCAGAAGGAACTCTTTGTACTGGTGGCTGGACAGCTTGCAGTGGAACTGCTGCTTACATTGGATTTCAGTGTTTGTAATGCTTTCAATGTGGTAGATTTTTTTTTGGGGTGTGGTAAAGGGGTTAAGCTTAAAATGCTTCGAAGTTGAATTTTCTATGCACAAAGTAAAAATAACTTTGAACTTTCTTAAATTCTATCTGCAAATGTAGTTGTCCAGCTAGGAAAACAAGAGCCAGAGCCAGACTCTGAATGAATTTCTGAGCTGTGAACTAAACTCTTGTGTAACTGCTCCAACCCTCCTACCTCTACCAGGCAGTACCTACATCTGTAGGAGCTCTGAGTACATCTTTACTCAGAGTAGATCACAGCAGAATATGTGCTCTGTTGCTCTTTGATCAGTAAGAAACTGACTCTAAATGTTTGTTGCAGTTTCCCATCTGTAGAAAGACTTTTTGAATAAGTTTGTCGCTTACAAATACAGAGCTGGGAAAACAGAAGCCACTTACGGATACAGAATCCTGCTTTTTTTTTTTTTTTTAAGTATTAGGAATGAGATCTTTGTGTTACAATGTAGTTCTGTGAAATCAGTTAAAGACATGAGAGCTTAATATGAGAATTGGGAGGAAAAATCAGAGGTTGTTTACTATATATTTCTATATCTATATACAAATATACACTGTGTTATGTTTACTATTAACTGCACAATAGACACTTCCATATGCCATGCAAATTCACAAACCCAAGATCCAGCTGCTTGATGATAATGCTGTTAATGTTAGGTTTTAAAATCCTCATCATAGGAAATTTTTTGATTAGAGGACTTCCCTGCAATGCAAGGGCACTGGTAAGCTTGCTTTTAATGACAAACTGCTTTCCAGTGTTATAATTTGTCACCTGTACAAGAAAAAAATCATGCTGACTTGCTTGTATTGTAAAATACATGGAAAGTTTTAAGGAATAAAACTTTTTGTTGTAACTTATTTAACTATTTTAAGGAATAAGGAATTGTTGCAAATATCGGAATTTTGTGACAAATTACTTTGCCCAGTATAACTTTAGCCATTAAAAAAATTGCCTGACAAAATAAAAGTAGCTTTATAGTAATATGAAATACTGTTTTGGGGATATAAGGAGCATATGCAATGTGGAGTTTGATATAGTGAACATGATGTCCTAATTTATAGTAACTGTAATTATTCCCTGAATTCATTAAATTAGGAAAGAAGTGAGTAAAATGTCATCTATAATATCTTCTGGTTAGTTGAATTTCACCTAGTCAAAGCTTTGTCCACTAATGTAGAGATAAGCTGCCACATTTGGCAGAATGTAACTTTCTGTGTGTGTGTTTAAGTTGTACTGCATTGTCAATGCACTGTAAAATGTCTTTTCAGTCATCAGGAGTGGTTGGAATTTAAAGCTGTTCAAAAATAAAAATAAACCAGTAAGAGTATTTTAGAAACTTTTTAGGAAACTTTTAGAAAGTACAAATAGAATATATTTAAGCAGTAGAGTTTTTCTCCTACAAATAACAGCTGGCAATGCCCAATCTGGTGGCTTTCTATGAAGGGGCTACGGAACTGATGGACAGGGGCAGAGCGGTTGATGTCATCTACCTGGACTTGTGTAAAGCTTTTGACACTGTCTCCCATGACATCCTTGTCTCTAAGTTGGAGAGACATCAATTTGATAGGTGGACCACTCGGTGGATAAAGAACTGGCTGGATGGCCGCACGCAAAGAGTAGTGCTCAGTGGCTCGGTGTCCAGCTGGAGACCAGTAACGAGTGGTGTCCCCCAGGGATCGGTGTTGGGACCGGTCTTGTTCAACATCTTTGTGAGTGACATGGACAGTGGGATTGAGTGCGCCCTCAGCAAGTTTGCCGATGACACCAAGCTGTGTGGTTCGGTTGATACACTGGTGGGAAGGAATGCCATCCAGAGGGACCTTGACATGCTTGTTAGGTGGACTGATGCCAACCTGATGAAGTTTGACCATGCCAAGTGCAAGGTCCTACAGCTGGGTCGGAGCAATGCCAGGCACAGCTACAGATTGGGCGGGGAGGAGATTCAGAGCAGCCCTGCGGAGAAGGACTTGGGGGTGTGGGTTGATGAAAAAATGAACATGAGCCTGCAGCGTGCGCTTGCAGCCCAGAAGGCCAACCGTATTCTGGGCTGCATCAAAAGGAGTGTGACCAGCAGGTCGAGGGAGGTGCTCCTGCCCCTTTACTCTGCTCTCGTGAGACCTCACTTGGAGTATTGTGTGCAGTTCTGGTGTCCTCAACATAAAAAGGACATGGAACTGTTAGAACAAGTGCAGAGGAGGGCCACGAAGATGATGAGGGGACTGGAGCACCTCTCGTATGAAGCTAGGCTGAGAAAATTGGGGCTGTTCAGCCTGGAGAAGAGAAGGCTGCGTGGAGACCTCATAGCAGCCTTCCAATGTCTGAAGGGGGCCTATAGGGATGCTGGGGAGGGACTCTTCATTAGGGACTGTGGTGAGAGGACAAGGGGTAATGGGTTTAAACTTAAACAGGGGAGGTTTAGATTGGATCTGAGGAAGAAATTCTTTACTGTGAGGGTGGTGGGGCCCTGGAATGGGTTGCCCAGGGAAGTTGTGACTGCTTCATCCCTGGCGGCGTTCAAGGTGGGGTTGGACATAGCCTTGGATGGCATGGTTTAGTGGGAGGTGTCCCTGCCCCTGGCAGGGGGGTTGGAACTCGATGATCTTGAGGTCCTTTCCAACCCTTACTATTCTATGATTCTATGATTCTATGATTTGTTTTTACACAGTATATAAAGTGAAGTCATCAAAGGAAAGTGTCTTTGATCCTTCAGATTCAGTGAGGGACAAGCCCTGTTTCTCATGTTGCCTGGAACGAGCTGCAGAAGTTACTTTGCTCTTCAAAATATGGAAAAGAGGGCAGCAACTCAATTACTAAAGCTTTATATGATGCAGAAATTGTTAAAGGATTTTTTTTGTTTGTTTTAACTGAAGTGATATAGAGTTTCCCTTGTAAAATTAAACTAGTTCTTGGCACAGAAACCAGTCACTTTGGGATCTTCTCCAGTTTTGAACCCTACTTTTGACCTCTTGCAAGAATATGTTGTTCCAGTGTAATGTCTAGAACTTAATTATGTCATGACAAGAATATGTGGGAGTTATTCATACTAGAAAAACTTTTTTTCTGTTTAATGCTTGCATTAGCATATTGTGTCAGTGCTGTGATTGTGCATACTTATGGCATCATAGCAGCCTTCCAATATCTGAAGGGGGCCTATAGGGATGCAGGGGAGGGACTCTTCATTAGGGACTGTAGTGAGAGGACAAGGGGTAATGGGTTCAAACTTAAACAGGAGAAGTTTAGATTGGATATGAGGAAGAAATTCTTTCCTGTAAGGGTGGTGAGGCCCTGGAATGGGTTGCCCAGGGAAGTTGTGAATGCTTCATCCCTGGCGGCGTTCAAGGTGGGGTTGGACATAGCCTTGGATGGCATGGTTTAGTGTGAGGTGTCCCTGCCCATGGCAGGGGGGTTGGAACTAGATGATCTTGAGGTCCTTTCCAACCCTAACTATTCTATGATTCTATGATTCTATAGTTTTTGTCCCGTTAGTTTTCCAAAGACGTGTGCTGCCTTTACAGTGTTACAGTCAATGCAGTTTATTATAATTTCTTGAGGAAAGACTTGCCTGCCTTGCATTTCAGAGCACTATGAAGCATCTCTTATGTAACTTCTATATAAACAATTGTCTGTGGCACATGAATCCTAGTTAAGACCAGAACCAGACTAGAGTGCTCCAGCAGCTTTCAGTGAGTGTCCTATGAAAACGTACATTTTTCCACGTTGAGAACTGGTTTATGTCTTTCTCTTTAGGTGAACAGTGTTTGCTTAGAAGAAGTTACTCATGAAGAAGCAGTGACTGCCTTAAAAAACACATCTGACTTTGTTTATCTGAAAGTTGCAAAACCCACCAGCATGTTCATGAATGACAGTTATGCCCCTCCTGACATCACGAACTGTAAGTCAAGCTTATCTTTGTGATTTAATTATTTTTTCCTTGAAGACTTTTACATACCCATTTTTAGTCTTTTATCAGTTTAAAGCTTTTTAAAATTATACAGTGAAAAAATCTGATACAAGGAAGTTGATTAGTCAGGAGAATTATATACTGAACGGAGTAACATAATTTATGTGCTGAAAAGACAGCAGCAGTGGGGCTCAATGTGTTTCCGTGACTAGTGGCCTAGTCCTAGTGACTCGATGTTTCTGATCACTTACTGATTAGTACAAGGAGAGCACGTGTGTCATTATCCCAGAGGCTGTGAAGAGTAAGAAACAATGCACTGCATAGATGTTCAGTGTCATGTGTACTGAGCAAAAGACAATACTGTTTCAGGTGGAGGTTAGTGATGGTCTGACTTCCCCCCCCCGCGCTGTTTTTTGCTTTTTTATGAGCTGCACTTATTTGAATAAACTGGACAGGGAGGAAGGGGGAGGTCTTGACCTCTGATGCCTGTTTGCAAATGTTGTGAGATTCCATGTTAACTTAAAATCTTACTTCAGTTTTGACATACGTGTTGATAATTCAAAGGGAAAACCAGTGAACGCTGTATTGAAAATAGTTCCAAGGATTTCTTGTCTACATAAGGGTACTACTTACAGGAATCTTTTTGAAGTCAGATGTCTGAATCTGGAAAATTAAGGGTCGAACTACAGGGTAAAGAAAACAGTTGGATTTAATGTACTGTTTCTTCAAGAGGGGTATTACCATTTCATATTTGGAGAAAGGGATGAGAATCATATAAGACTGAAAAGGTGGACTTTTCTGAATGACTGTATTTACTCGTCACATAAAATGCTTCTGGGGGAGGATTATTTCAGTGATTTTTTTGTTTGTTTGTTTGTTTGTTTCTGTTAGATATGAGTAATTGGTATGTAGCACTGATCTGTTCCAGGTATTACTTAATTTTAACAAAATAACACTTTTGGACTAAAAAGCCAGTGACATAATCTGAACCAGCATATAAACAACCAGAAGTGCTGGATAATCATAGCTCTTAGTCTTCTGTAGTAAGGCCTATGTTAGTAGGGCATGTAAATTGCATCAGTAATACATATAAAAATGTTGGCTATTCAGTGGATCTTGGAAAAAATTTCCAGTAGCTTGTTAGTATAAATGCTTTTAAAGTTATTCATCTGCAATATTACTGAAAAGGTCTAGAAGTTGCTATTTAAAAATCCCATTACCTATATAGTACATACCGTAGAATATCAGTCAGAAAAGCATCTACACAGTTTCAAGGGGCAGAGGATTTGCTTCCTATACAGGCTTCCTTTGAAGACATTATTAATGATAAAAGTTTGACTCCTAGGCAATTTTAAAATATTCTCCCTTTGTGTCTGTGTGCATTGGTACAGTATATCCATCCTGCATTGGAAAATAAGATACTGCAAGGTAGGGAATAATCAGTTTCCTCACTAGAGACATAAATGTCTTATCATTCTTTAAATGGCATAAATACAGGAAGAGAAGAATATGTAATAACAGTAAATGACAATAAAGTTTTAATTATATTTCCCATTTTTGAGATTACAGGTGTGATGGGTGTTCTCAGTTTGCAGATAATAGGGAAATAATAGGAAATCTTCCTTCTTTCTGTGTAGAACTGTTATGGCAAGGGAGAGGGGGTGGATTTGGAAATAAAATTTCTCCATGAGAGTCTTTGACTTTTCCTGTCAAAGCAAGTTCATTTTATGCATGTAATTTTCTGTTAATTCAAAACACAGTTCCTGTATCAGTTACATCAGTAATAATATTTACTTAGAAGTATAAGTTTAGATCTGATTTAGTATTCAGAAAGTGATGGCTTGCCTTTTATTTCTGTCACATTCCTCAAGAATATCTTTTGGGTATAATTTCCAGCTAAAATAGTTTAGGAAAGGTGCAGGAGCTTTTTTGTTCTATTTTGTTCTTTTTCAGGAACTCCGTACAGAGCCCTTTTATGCCTTGTAGGTTTGCTTTGATGGTGCTGAGAATGTCAGCCTTGAGAAAGGGCCTGAGTTTCCTAAGCAAGCAGCATATGTGGAACTTTATAAATGATGGTAGCCAGTGCTGACATGGAGCAGTCCACTGGTCTGAAATAATAAACTGTTATATTGCTTGATAGCAGAGTTGTAGTTACATGGGGAAAAGATACAAAATACAAAAAATAAGAATGTGTGATGGGATAAGGTGGTATGTATTTTCTAAGCATGATCCAGTTAAAAGCTTTAGGAACCTTAAAAACAATCAGGTAAGTACTAAGTCAATGAACATAGAATGTTATGGAAAATCTAATTACTTCCTATAAAATATGCATCGTTATAGCTGCCACTGATTAAAAGCAATTGGAAAGTCATTTTGTGAAATAAGATGATGTAGTGCATAAACAGAATTCAAAGAGCTGTTGTACTGTGCTACAGTTGTTCAGGTTTTTTGAATCAAAACCCATTTTTCACTGATTGGAAAAGAGTTCATGAAGTCTGCATTCCTTTTTTTTGTGCTTTAGCTGTAAAATTTTCTGAGGAAAAATTTAATAACTACATCTACAGTAGTCATTTTTAAAGTATCACTTGCTTTAAGCAAAATGCAGGTAGAATGACATGGAAATATACTGTTGTATTAAAATACATATTTTTTTTAATTGAAAAGTAAGTATTGCCATATGATTTGGTAACTACTGTGAAAATCTGTAGCCAAAACTCCAGTGTGGCTAAAAACTGAGTTTCGAAATTGACTTTAAGCTATTCAAATCTGTTACATTTGTGAATAGAAACTATATATTGTGCTGGGGCAGACAGAAAGAATTTAGTAGGATCTATATTCTTTGAATCCTTGCAGGGAGCAGAAGAATGAAGATGCAGTGTACACGTGTTACATCTGTTCTTACAAAATGGTTTTAGGAGTCATCCGTCTTGAACAACTCCTAATAATTAGGGACTTGTCAAATATTAATGCTTTTGTTGATCATTTGGTTTTGGCAAAAGCAGTGCTAAAACTGCTAAAAAGGCTACAGGGGGTCCAGAGAAGGGCCACAGATATGATCCAAGGACTGGAAAGCCTATCATAGAATCATAGAATAGTTAGGGTTGGAAAGGACCTCAAGATCATCGAGTTCCAACCCTCCTGCCATGGGCAGGGACATCTCCCACTAAACCATGCCATCCAAGGCTATGTCCAACCCCACCTTGAACGCCGCCAGGGATGAAGCATTCACAACCTCCCTGGGCAACCCATTCCAGTGCCTCACCACCCTTACAGGAAAGAATTTCTTCCTCATATCCAATCTAAACTTCCCCTGTTTAAGTTTGAACCCATTACCCCTTGTCCTCTCACTACAGTCCCTAATGAAGAGTCCCTCCCCTGCATCCCTGTAGGCCCCCTTCAGATATTGGAAGGCTACTATGAGGTCTCCATGCAGCCTTCTCTTCTCCAGGCTGAGGAGGGGCTGAGAGAACCGGGTTTGTTCAGCCTTGAGAGGTAAAGGCTCAGGGTAGACCTTATCACCATGTTTCAGTAAAAGGTGGCTACAAAAAAGATGGAGACTCACTTTTTACAAGGAGTCACATGGAAAAGAGAAGAACTAATGGGCATGTTACTACTGGGGACATTCTGAAGACACAGGAGGAAGAATTTTCGCAATGAGAACAGTCATCGGAATAATCTCCCCAGGGAAGTGTTGGATTCCCTGACACTGGACATTTTAATATTTGGCTGAGAGGTTGTTGGGACATGTAGTCTAGGTCATGCTTTGCATAGAAAGGTTGGACCAGATGATCCTTGAGATCCCTTCCAACCTGGTAATTCTATGAGTCTATGAATCATCATTCTTTGCTGTAAACCTCATGAAGCTGACTTGTGGAAGCTTCCTTTTGTCTGTGTTGTAGAAGGGGCCAGGCCACCTCTTGCACTCATATTTGAATTTTGCAGAAACCACAGTGAATTCAGAGTAGCAATTTCCAAAAGCTCTGTGCAGTCCCAGACCAGAGCATGCAACTTAGGGCTGGTGTATCTGAATAGAACACTTAATTACTTTATCGTCTAGTGCTTTTAAACTACCTAAGCTGTTAATAGAGGATTTTAATGCATGATGAAACAGAGTCTAGAAAACTGAAGGAACTCAAATACTGTGACAAAGCTTTAAAGAATAAGAAGCAATCTGGCTAATCAGATATGATACCAGATATTACATGCCAGGCATCAAGTTGCTCTAGGTGGTTCCCTGTCTGGCTCCGTAACTCTTGCATTAGACTGTTGCTCAAGGGTAAGGCAGTGTTGATGTGATACTCCATGTATGGAATTTACTGCGCATAGATTTACAGTTTGGGTATCCCCAAAGTAAGAAGGACATGGAACTGTTGGAACAAGTCCAGAGGAGAACCACGAGGATAATAAGGGGGCTGGAGCACCTCCCATATGAAGACAGGCTGAGAAAGTTGGGGCTGTTCAGCCTGGAGAAGAGGCTACGTGGAGACCTCATAGCAGCCTTCTACTATCTGAAGGGGACGTACAAGGATGCTGGAGAGGGACTCTTCATCAGGGATTGTAGTGATAGGACAAGGGGTAATGCGTTTAAACTTGAACAAGGGAAGTTCAGGTTGGTTATAAGGAAGAAGTGCTTTACTGTGAGGGTGGTGAGGCGCTGGAACAGGCTGCCTTAAAGAGTTGTGAATGCTCCATCCCTGGCAGTGTTCAGGGCCAGGTTGGACAGGGTCTTGAGCAATCTGGTCAAGTGTGAGGTGTCCTTGCCCAAGGCAGTGTGGTTGGAACTAGATGATCTTTAAGGTCCTTTCCAACCGAGACAATTCCATGATTCTGTGATTTACTAGAAATCTGGAATAATACAGAATCAATTCAGTGCAGATTGGATGTTTTGAAAACTTGCTATTTAGCAAATATATTATATAAAAATACTCTTGATGTAATGTGTATATGATCCAGATGTGTTCTGTCAGTGATCTTAAAAGAAAAAGGAAAATATACACATTGCTTTTGCAGTCTGCGTCATGTCTGTTTAGTTAAAATGCTTTGGGTTTAGTGTAAATCCTCAAAGGTCCATCACCATGTCAGATACAGCAAGTGAATAACAGAAAAGAGACTAGCAACTTTAATAATGTTCAATCTGTGAAGTGTCCCCATCCTCCATGTTTAAGCTGCGCAGCTTGAAGCACCTACACCAGGAAAAAGATTTTTCAGTTGTAGAATATCCTGTGTAATAGGACACAGTGGGTATGACTACGCCTGGTAAATGAACACTTAAAATTGATGTATTCAATTTGAAAATGTAATGCACCCTCTTAATTTTATATTAGAGCAACTCTCCTGGAATTATAAAATATTTTCCATCTATTGAAATCATGAAGATGCTAAAACTTCCTAGTATGTGTTGTGTGGTTCAAATAAACATACACACTTCACGCACTAAATTTGTCCCCTGTTGTGCGAGAGGTTAGACCACATCCTTTTAATACTCCTTTCTAGTTTTAATCCATGAATCTGTAAATAATGCAAGTGACACTTGCAGTACAGTTGAAATTTTTTGCACTAGGTGGTTTATTCCTCTAGATAAATTGATGCCTCTTACCTTGAGGAGTAGGAGGTGGAATAATTGTTATAAAATCTTGGTTTCCTGATGTGTGCTGTTGGCTGAGCACATGCTAGCATCACAGTCAGCACCTGTGCTATTAAAGATGGTTTTGTTTAATGTCTGAGAAACGTAACATCCCTCCCTGTTCAGACTTGTTGATCAGAATGGCCTAGGGAATTATGGAGATGTCAGTATTCTCCACATTAAGGTATGCAGTAGGTAGACAGCTTGACAATATGAAAGATGTATAACATTAAAATGTTGGTTTTTTTCACTGGTGGTTCAACTTAGTTGTTTTAAGAAACCAAAATTCTTAACTGACTTCAATCAAGTTAAAGGCAACTTTAAAAACAGATAGATCTCCAGACTGTCCTCATGGACTTCAGCTATCCACAGTGTCTTATCCTAAGAAAAGTTTTTTGAGACATGGACTGAAAAATTGTTTACTGGCATAGGGTGAGGATACTGGGAAATATGTAGATGTGAGACAGTATTTTAGAACTGTATTTATACTGTGTCATTTGGACTCTTATATTTTGTTTTTATTGAGAGGTCACTCCTTATAATACCTTGTTTCAGTTCCTCCAGATCCTTTTCCTCATTGTTTTAATGCTTACTTTATTTTTTACCCGTCTTGGAAGCTTATTCTCAGACAGTGGATAACCATATCACTCCATCTGCCTACCTGGCACAGTCGCTGCCCCCAGCGTCACCAGGGCGATACTCACCGATTCCCAAGGGAATGCTTGGAGATGATGAGATTACCAGGTAATGAATAGCCAAAGCTACATGTCAAATTAGTTTACTTTGGAAACTTGTAAGATGTGTTTGTTGGCAAAATACTAATGGATACTATATTTCAAGAAATAAATGTAAGTTTCTTAACACTTGTAAGTATTCTTGTAAGGAGAAAACTAGATATATTTGTATGTGTATAAACATACATACACATGATTTATCAATCTAGGAATAGTACTATTAACATCAGAATGCCCTACCAAAGTGCTCCATGAGTTAACTGAGCATTTTAGGATGGTAGTATGAGCAGACTAGAGGTCATTTTAAAGCCAGCGATGTTTTTTTTTCTTTTCTCTTGTGCCCCCACCCCAAGTTGTTTTGATGGATTAGTTAATCCAGAAAGGCTAGAGAGCTCTTAATCCTTTCCCATTAACAGCCTCATTCATTCCTTCATTGATTTAGTAGATTTCATTAATCCTTTCTTAATCATCCCTGATAAAGGGAAGCTCTTCTAATTCTGTTACCCTTCTGTTCTGCAAGTATGTAGGGATGTTACACTGCATTTTCAGTGTGTTGTTGCTGAATTCTGTGTCACATTGTCATCTGATAGGGATAATGTCACACAGTTTCTGAGGTAGACTCTACGCAGAATTGAAACCCAAGCGTATAAGTTGGAGAATGAATTTTAGTATATTGGAAGGTAGGGTATATCTTTGTAGTTATTTTTAGGGTTAGGTGGACATACAAACCCAAGTGATTCTGTCCTGCTGACAGCATTGCTGAACTTGCAGTTTTATAGCTTTTGTTTAAACGTACTCTAAGAGAAAGTTTTTAGATTTCTACTGAAATGCAAGAGCTATTCAGAGAAGGCCTTGGGTGATTTTCTGTGTTACCTTTCCCTCTTCCACTCTCTCCATTCTCAAAAGAGGGTTAGAAATTTAGAGTAATATTTTAAAAGATACAGCATATTTATGTTCTCCAACTGCAGCATTTTTATTTATGTGTTAGTGTGATCCGGGGCAATATACTGAAATTTTCAGTGTTGTTTATTTGTAATGTAATAGTACTCTGAAAAACGAATGTAATGGTTAATAGGGGGTGAAATTTAAGAATTTGAAAATTGATTTAAGAGCGCATAAATCAAGTGATTTTTAAAGATTATATTAGGTGATGGTTGGTTTGGAAAAATGCAGCTACTTATTTTATCGTTTAAATTAATAATTAACATTGCCAAATACTTAAGAATGTCCATTAATTGCTCATTAGTGCTCTCTAGTGATTTTTCAAATGCAGTGCATGGTTGCTCTGCTGTATTAGAGATGTCTGTTTCTGAAATAATTTATTTATGCTTTTCTTGTATTGGATCAAGTAGCAGGTTAGTAGATTTTTGGAAGGAGCATTTCTGCATTAGGAGTTGACTGGCCTTATCTTAACTGGATCAGTATTTCTTCTCTCCTCATCCTAGTCAGGAGGGGATCCTATAAAAAGAACGCAACACTTTGGTTTAGATTTAACTTGCAATTGCAGTTTCTGCAAATAAATTGCAAATATATTTCAGAATGCCATAAATTCTGCTTTTTCTCTCCCTCTCTCTCCCCCCTGCCCCCAAAGGGCTTATGCATACTTCTTGAATTGTTCTTTGCTATTTATTGCTTGACCACCTGGAGTCAAATTAAAGCAGTAAAGACATTTTTTTCATTTTTGGTGTTTCCATTAGTATTCATTCTTTGAGTTACAGAAGGGGAAAGTAGTATTTTGTTGCATGCTATTACCATTAAAGTAAGAACGTGAGCTATATTGAGGCTCTTGAACAATATGAAAAGTGTTAGGTAGTGGCATTTGGTGCTGAGTATGATTGTAGCATAACAGGAATTTAGACTACATACATACTTATGGGTTGTTCAGTTCACCTGACGACAGGGAGGGGGTTTTGTGTTGTGCATACAAGTAATAGAACCTATTATTTGAAAGTCTAAGCTTTGGTGGGCAGGACTGGGTAAGGAGGTGTGGGGCACATGACATTGTTGCCTTAAGAAATGTGTAAGTTTTGGTACCTAAATTTTCAAAACTACTTCTCTCGGAAAACTTATGTTTTCTAATTGTTTATTTTACTTTTATTCATGCCTAGTGACCAAGATCTCATATTCCTTTCTTTCATTCAGGGAGCCTAGAAAGGTTGTTCTGCATCGAGGATCAACAGGTCTTGGTTTCAACATTGTTGGAGGAGAAGACGGAGAAGGAATTTTCATCTCTTTCATCCTTGCTGGAGGGCCAGCTGACCTGAGTGGAGAGCTTAGGAAAGGAGATCGTATAATTTCTGTAGGGTTCCTTGCTTCTTTTATTTAAACATCAAAAGTTTTCCCATCCCTGATTATTAATGCCATTTAATTATTTATATTCAGAGATTACCATTAACTGAGCTAAATTTGAGACAATGGAACAGATGCCAATATACTTCCAAAGTATCTGAGGACTTTAGACTGCCTCAGTTTCTCATCTGTAACCTGATTAAAATAGCACTTTTGTAGGTACTCAGTGATGCGATTCAGTGAAGACATTAACATAAATCTGTAGCTGAGGGGTGTGTGTATCTAAATTGAAATAATGTAGGCTTCAGAAATAAGCCTTCTACTGAGATGGAGACACTTTGCAGTAGTGTCTAAAATTGGGTGCTTCTTGGAGTAGCTGCCAGACTTCCTGTTAGTCTTAAATAGATCCATCTCGTACCTGCCTAAAGGTTTTTTCTATGTTGGTACTGAAGGTTGTAAAGATTTTGCTGGTGTGTTTGTGAAATTACTTAATTTATGGAGAATCATTTCTTTGGACAACTGCATTGTAATTTGGTAATTGTTTAGGAGGATTTTTTTCATCTTAAATTTTGCTCTGCTGTTACTAAAATGCTGACACAATTTTAGTTAGAACTATGAAAAATGCTTTTGGTCTGAAGTGTGACACACATTTGTGCTTCATTTTTTTCTGATGGTATTTTAAAATGTGCTGCATTGAGAGCAAGGCTAGACCTCCATACCGTGGAGGGCATGGTCTGCCACTGGATGTTAAACACAGTGGTCCGTAGTCACGCTTTTTGACTAAAGAGATCACTGAAGCCCTGTTGTTCACCTCACCTTTTTGCCATTGCAAGAAGTAGCATTCGCTGCATCTCCTTTAAAAGAAAGGAAAATGTCTTACACAAGAAGAAAATTGACCTAGCAAATATAATTGCATCAAGTTATATGCTGTGTCAATTACAGTATTTCTTAACAGATGGGTATAAGTGGGAGTGGATTTATTGACTTCGCGTTTCAGTAAGGATCAGTAATATTGGAAACAGGGAAAACTCTCATGGCATTAAACTAGTTTGCATCCAGTTGTTTCATGGGTTTTTTTTATGAGTCTGTTCTGTGATGATAAACAGAAATAATTACTTTGATAAAGAGCTTCATTGTGTTACTCGTAGGTAAATGGAGTAGATCTAAAAGCAGCAACACATGAACAGGCAGCAGCAGCCCTGAAGAATGCAGGCCAAGCAGTAACTATTGTAGCTCAGTATCGTCCAGAAGGTAAGTGTTGCCGTATGTTCGAGTTCACTTCTGCAATTTGAAACTCAAAAGATAATCTATCTAAAAGATAGGCTGTCCTCTCACCCCACCTAAAGCCTCTTTTGAGGAGAGAAGAAATAAATACTGCAAGAGATGGACACATATTTGTTAACATAATTGCAAGCAACGAGATAGGAACATGTGCAAGTGTTAGTGCAACAGGATGATACATTTCTTGCTCTAATTGTGTTCAGAATTTTGATTTCTTCAGTAAATGTTAACACTGTCATAACATGAAAATTAGGCCAGTAAATTCAGAACTTAGTAGAAATACCATGTTGTTACTTCTATATTTCACAATTACCTTCAACCTTTATTTTCCTTAGTGGTAGAAAGATAAAAGTCTAATTCCTTCTCTGTTGAGTTGAATTAGGTGGTCTAAGGAGACTGTCAGGTTTTCATTCCTCTGTTTAATATTGAGCTCGTATTTCGGTTTATACAGCTATTTCTTCTGGTCCAGATTGGACTGCAGCTGATACTGATTAACCATACTTGTGTATTCTGCAGAAGCTAAGTAATACTATATCATCACAGTGCACCTATTTGGCCTCTTGTATTTCTGCAGCACATTTCAAATTTTAAAAATTCAGTAGTCTAAAATCAAATGCTCACCTTGAGTCAGTAAACCAATATATTATTGTTTATATAATAAGAGATTTTTGATGTCTTATTATGAGCTGTGATGATCAACAGCTTCACTGATTTTGCTAAAATGAATGGCCCATCACTAAGTCTTTCTTGTGGTGACATGTCTGCTTAAACCTTTTGTTTAACAGTACTGGTAAGGAGTAAGTGTAAGTCTTTATCAGGATTGGACACTGAGCAGGACTGCTGCATTTAATTGAAATTGTTAGGTTGCTGACTGCAGTATACTTGTTCTTCATTCTTTATTTCTTCTCTTCTGTTTCTTCTGTTCTTTCCTCCCCAAGTCTTTTTCACATTTCCCTCCTCTCCCTACCCACCTGCATCAATATCGTACATCTTCACTGACTTAGGAGCTCTAGGTCAGTTAGCCTTACTAGTCAGTAGTAAGGCCAGCTGATTCTTTTCTGTCTTGTTCATGGTCAGATCCCTGCAGCGAGCCATGTTGCTTGATACCTGTATTGTCTTGAGGGTGTGCATCCTGTTCACATGTTGAATCTGTAGGTTGTTCTTGTTCCAGGATTCATTTTCTAGGAGTGCTCATTCTGAGACTTCCTTTTAGAAAGAATAGTAAGATCAGCATTGTTTCTGGAGTATTTGCTTTGGCTTTGTGTCAGAATTGTCAAATATTTCTGTTGATACACTTGGCCTATCCTCTGCTTAGCTCTTCAGTGTTTTAACATGTCGGTCAAGTCGTTACACCTTGCTTCTTGCGCAGGGATCCCTCACATTAGTGAGAAGTAAAACTTGTCCTTTTATTTGCCCATGACTTGTCCTTTTGAGCATCTGGCCACTTTTTTGTTCAGGGAGGGCATTCTTGGTCACTATTTCTTCTGCCAGGAATGTCCACTGGGACGTGGCTCCTGGCAGCAGAACAGATGTTTCTGTGGTAGAATATATCAGAGAACACAAGTGGGTTGGTTTTTTTCTTTTCTGAGTTGTTTTTTTTTCTTGCCAAAAAATGTATCCAGACTTCATGCAAAAGCAGCAATTTTTCAGTCTGTGTTTTCTGGGATTCAGAAAAATTTTTTAAAAAAAGAATCTACTCATGATCTGAAAGAACATTTTTTTCCTCTCAGGGTAAGAGAACTGAGCATTTTGGATGGTTCCTTTTCTTTCCGCATTGGAAATAACAGCTTTCTTCGTTACCGCTTGTCCAAGTAGATAACTTATTTTCTTAAAACATGTATTGAGGTGCTTGATTTACTGATGAGATTCTGAGTCATTGCACAGAGATTTGCCCAGAGCAACATACGCTGCCTGTTAGCAATTTCTCAATGACTTGTCATTTATCGACTTCAAACCTAAAGCTGTGCTCATCCCTTCATGATTACTGAAGCATTCAGAACAAGACTGTATGCATCTGAGCTGTATTGGGAATGCAGTTCTCAAAAGAATTATAGGGCCCATTTGGGAAGATGCATGAGGGAGATGTTACTCGAATTATCCTAGATTATGAGCAGACATCTGACATAATAATCAAAGAATGCATTTTTGATTTTTTTTTTCTTTTTTAGTTTAAGATGCTTGGTCTGCATGACTGTCTGAAATAGTGCCTCAAATCTCCATTCATAGATATTGGAAGTATGCTAGGGATTACTCTACCCTTTTGAAGTATGCTGTGAAGCAAAGGCGTAACTAGGAGATGGAAATTAATTCTAGTTTGGAGGCAAAGTATGAATTGACACATGGCCAACTTACCTCAGAGAGCTCTAGTTACTGATATCTGACTTTGACATCTCTGCTTGCCTTTTTCTTACTCCTCGTAAAAAGACAATGAATGGAATTCCAGCTGCAACCTTCTTTCAGGACTACAAGAAAGCTGGAGAGGGACTTTTTACAAGGGCATGTAGGGATAGGACATTTCTGTTTAAATGCCTTTAAACAGAAAAAGGGGAGATTTAGATTAGATATCAGGAAGAAGTTCTGCATTGTGAGAGTGGTGAGGTACTGGAACAGGTTGACCAGAGAAGCTGTGGCTGCCCAATCCCTGGAAGTGTTCAAGGACATGTTGGATGGGGCTTTGAGCAACCTGTTCTGGTGGAAGGTGCCCTGTCTGTGGCAGGGGGGTTGGAACTGGATTATCTTTAAAATTCCTTCCAACCCAAACCATTCCGTGATTCTGTGTGATTGAGTGTACTTCAAAAAAGTGCATATGCTTTCTGATCATCTTTGTATTTACTAAATTATAGCTGCAGATGGTCTATTTTCCTCTCACTTGAATCATTTAAGTTTGGAAATTATGCAAACACATATGTATAAAATTATCTTCATTTTTTGTTTACGGTATTCAAAAAAGCATCAAGTGTTAAAATGAAGAGTTCATAACATCGTTGTTCATCATTGATGTTTCTCAAATGTCTTCGTAAAGATAAATAGCATCAGTTACAACTGCTTGTATTGTATGCATATTTTATTTGCATTTATAAATCCAGCAGGATTTTGTAACAGATGCTGACAGCTAGGACAGACCAGGGAGATTCTAGACATCCATCAGAGTTCATTATAACCATGTGAATAGATTCAGTATGATAGGAGCATTTGGAAGACACTTGGGACCAACTCACTTCGCTCCCTTTAATTGTATATGATGGTTTGTATGTTCATGGATGTGGTGGGGAATGCTAATTTATGTTTTCATATCCTACCACATTAGCTGTATGAGGAATTACCCATTTGTCTTTCCCCTCAGATTTTTGGGATAAGAGGATTTTTGCAAGCAGTTCTTTCATAGAAAAGTCTGAGTAGGCTGTAGAAAAATTAATCTTGGCAAAACTACTAGCATGGAAAGGGTTGAATTTTCAGTATCTGTCTCTTCATATCTGTGGTTTATGAAACACTGGTTACTGGATTTGGGATAGGCTAATATGACTGAATGATACTGCTTATATTATATCCCAGCTCAAATTACATAACTGCTGACTTCTTCCCTTAAATCTCAAAAATGTTCCTCAGTTACAGAACTGGGTGAAAACAGATGTAATCTCATTTCTAAAAATACCTACCTGGGCATTCATTTAGTTTCCAGCAGTGTTCGGTAAATTTGAGAGATGTCTTACAAAATTTTCCTACTGTACTGAATCAAATTACAGCAATTTACCAGCACCCTTTGGGGTAGCTAAAAGCCAACTAGGGAATGTGATGGTTATTTTCATGTTTACAAAAGTGACTCAAGCATCAGGTACCACTTCGGTAAAGTAATGCCACAGCTGTTGTCAACTGACTGCTCTTTCTCCTTGTAGATTCTGTGCTTTATCTTGCAGCTTACCTAGGAGGTACTTTTATACACTGTTGAGTCACCAGTTGGGTTGTACTTGTGCATCCTTTTATATTACATATATACGCACGTGTGTATATAAAATCTCCCTAGTTGCACAGATCAGTGGGCTTGAACCTGCTGGGGCTGGATGCTGCAGAAGAGTGGTCTCTGGTACGTGAAGAGCAAAAGTTTGGGAAGTCAGAGTTATTCTGTAGAAGTGTAGTGGGAAAGTCGGGATGTTGTTCTCATTTTTTTCTTCATTTGGAAGCTTTCCCTGATTCCCCCACTTGTACTACAAATTTCTGTCTCCTTTCAAGACAGCATTCATTAATAAAAACGGATTTTGCTTTACCGTGAGTTCCACTGGAAATGAAGTACCATGACCTGCAGCAGTTTTAAAGAAAGTGATGTTGCTTCAGTACACAAAAGTGTTTTGATGAGCCGTTTTCATTTGTAGAAGTTCCTGACCCATTTCATTTTCTTGTTGCAGAGACACCTCTGTGCCACACTGCTGTCTTCCTTCTTTGAGTTTTCTACAGGTGTAAAGTAGCAAGGAAAATTTGTGTATGAGTGTGGAAAAATGAGAGGAAGCTCTAGGCAGTTTGGATATATGTGTATCTCCTTGGAGTGGGGATTTAGAGATGGTTAGAATTATGGTCATGCTACACAGCAGAGGTAGAGGAACGTGGGAGTCTCAGTGCTTGAAGAGACTGTAGTGAAGAGAGAAGCAGCAAGGGGGAAGTATAGGGCTATCTTGAGATGTACAGCACTTAGAGGGCCCTCCCTTTATTTCACATTGCCATTTCCATTGTTATGTCCACTCCAGAGGTTGTCTGCAACTTTCTTATGTGTTTTGAGGATGACATAATAAGATTGTTACCTCAAAATTCAGAATTCCTTGAAAGTTAGGTTTTGCTGTTTTGAAAAGGTATATGGTGCCAGTAGGCTACATAACTGTATTATAACTTGAGTGCATTTAAGTGTTTAAAAATAAGAAAAATAGCCAAATAAATACATTATAAATATAAAACCATATGTGGTTGAGTTTGGATAGAAAATGATTTTGTGTATTGAACATTTTTTTTTCCTTACTTATAATCTACAAGATCAGAATGGGGCAGTTAATGTGTTTGTAATTGCAGTTAATGTTATATACTTAATTGTGACACCTGCTCTTGGAAGGGCTTGAAAAATTAAGCAGGCTGATGATGTATAGCAGCAGTCATTCATTGGTCACCGTTCCCTTCCCTGAAAGCAGGGGCAAAATTCAGAAAAGTAGCAGCACTTTTTTTCTCAAGGATCCACTTGATATACAAAAAATAAACTCATAATTTTAACTAGTGCAGCAGTCTCTTTTCCTGTGAGTTATCAGTTGCTTGTTATTTAGAGTTTAGAATCTACATTTATATTCTCTTTGTAATTCAGCTCAAATCCATCTCTATGTATCCATTTCATTTCTAAAAGGGTAATAAGACAGTTAAGTGATGAGATTATCTGCAAGTTTTTAGGTGATTGGGTGGATCAGTGTGGATCTCTCTAAGAGAAGATTTCAAGGTATTTTTGGTAAAACCTCTGCTTCTGAACTTACATTGTTTATATGGGTAGTTAATGCACATTTTTTCTTTTGGTTTTATGAAAGGAAATAAGGGTTTTCTGTTGCAAAATGTATTCAAGATTTATAGGTCAATCAAAGCTACTCCTGTGGTGTTAGCCAGTTTTTTAGGTGGATTTTCATGTATTTTTTGTTTTGAAGAAATGTATCCATCTGCTGAAAATATGATCCAAGTATGACAACTTTGTAATTGTTTTTTTTTCCTCTCTTGTCTTTAAAACAAATGATTCAAAGGGGAAAAAATAAAAAACCCAACAACAACGCTTTGTTAGAGCTCACCTTTCAGTAGCCAGTATTTGGCCAATTTTTCTGTTACTGACACTTCATCTATGCACTGTTTTCTATTGGAATTTAAAGCAGAGTTAACTAAGCCCTGGGAAATAATATTACTTTCATGTGCATAAGCTAAGATTATTTTCTGAGCATTTGTCTTGAAGTACATTGTAAATCTTCCATTGGTAAAAGTCCAGCTGGGGTAGCACAAAGCCAGTAATGCTTTTGCAGTACTTAGTTTTCAATATTTGTTTTGTATCAAGAGGATAGCTGAAAAACAAAGGTGGTTTAAAAGATAAATATATCCCTGTTTCATAAAATGAAAGTTTATTACAAAAAATGAAAGTTTATCCTGCTTTGGAATATGTGTCCTTTAGTTTTTCAAGCCTTTGTTCCTGTGTGTTTGTACCTGGTTCTACTCATTTGTAAGTAATCCAGATTACTCAGTTAAAGTATCTTTAAAATCAGGCCCATTAAGATTAGAAGAAGGGTTCTGCTATATATATAGTCCTGATAGACGCTATAAGGCGACTTATACATGTTTTAATCCTTTAAAACCTCACTTCTGCTCTCTAACATAATGAATAAAATTGTCTGTCTTTGAGTAGTGCGGCCTTTTACAAGCTGTGAATGTATGGTAAACCTTCAACAATATTTTTGGCAAATTCACTTCAGCAGTGGCTGGACCCAGCCTCTTTCTGATTTCTGCAGGCTCTGCGGGAGGTGTTCTTAACTAAATACAAATGCAGTTTTTCTAATCTGTTTTGAAATACCATTGGCCTAGTCTTTCAGGTGATTAATGGGGTACAAGCTCATTACACATTAAGAGTGCATGAAAGCCACCAATAGCATGTGGAATACATTGTGGTCTCTCTCAGGTCTTGTTAATACAAAATGACAAGCACTGAAGCCAGATATCTCCTCAGAAATAATTTATGATGTTTTTTTTGTGGTCCATGCATTTTAATAGGTAACCTCTTTGGTAGTGTCTTTGAGTGGTAGTACTAAATATGCTATACTGCACAGCCTCTTCTGCTAACTTAAATTTATAGTACAGCCTGTAACAAGGAAAGGTGTGCAAAACAAATGGTACTTATGAATTTATCAAATACTGGGTAGTGGTACATGATTAGACTCATAAGTATAACTTCAGTAGTCTACATTCTGTCGTAGTCCTGCCTCAGGAGCTTAGAACTGAAAACCACTGTAAGGTTAATACAAGATCAGTGTGGTGATGGTCATCCTAACTCGCTACCAGGCTCTGTTTCTGACTTTGTTGGCACCATGAAAGGGAAAATTGAATATTCTGAGTGTGGAGAAAAGACTATAAATCTGTAGTTATATAAAACTCATCACAGGAATCCTGCTTTGACAGATCCAGTGGGCCCTGCTAAAGAAGGGCTTTCCATAGACAGATGGGAAGAGGGAAGCAAGCGGCATACTTTTTTAATTGAAGTGAACTTTTTCAGCTCTTCGTGGGTTCAATATGTGTAAGATTCTCAGATTCTCAGTGCTGTGCTGCCATCTGTTCTCTGTACACACATCTATGCTTCCTTGAGTTGCTTTTCCTTCTGTGCTGTTAGCTGAATTTTCCATTGCTTGTCGTAGTTTTCTATTCTTTTACCCCATTTTCTAGAATGTGTTCCAGACCAAAATAATTTCATTGCAACCTCTTTTTCTCTTCCCCTGCCTGTACAGGCTACTCACCATGTAGCTTTGAGCATCGCTGTCTTCTTGTTGCACACCAGATAGACAGTCCAGGAGTGTTTCACTGGTCAGACCCTTTCTCTGAAGGTTTGATTTCTGTTAAACGTTAACATTGAAAGCACTATAGTTTTCTAGATAAGATCACTTTAGGACTTCGGGAGCAGAGTAGTCTTCCAGGATTTCCTAATCCCCCCCCCCCTTTTTTTTTTTTCCTCTTTTCTTTCTTTTTTCTTTATTTCTTTTTTTTTCTTTTTTTTTTTTTATTTTTGCTGTGCAATACGTGCAGACATGAAATTGAGCAAATTTAGTCTAGTTTTGCACCATCTGCTTATACAGTATAATTCTGAAGTTTAAACTTGATCCCAGATGTATCCATCCAATGTTCTTAAAAACTGATTATATGTAAACCTGAGTAGGCTTTTTCTTTCTTTTTCTCCCTTTGGCAATGGTGGGGCACTGTTGGGTAAGTGCAGTGAATTGAAGCACCAGATGCTTGTGCTTCCTCAAGCTCTGTGTTGTGATAGCAAGTATCACTCCCTCCCTGCTCCTAAACTTACTGGAAACTTTGAGAAAATTCTAGCCAAGAAGAAAGGCTGTTATTCTTATGTTATTACTTCATTGCATTTCATGTTAGTCTTGCTGCATATTACCCTTTATTCGATGTACAGCATTAGTGGCTTTCCTAAAATTCAGGACATTAGAAGAGATCACAAGTCCTGTTCGCTGCTGTTGCATATACATCAGGTTTCAGATCCTGGTTACATTATTACGTGAAAGGATTGAGGGTTTGGATTGTGTGGTTCAGTTTCATTTTTAATTTCATGGGGTGTATAGGGGGATGTTTCTTGTGCCACCATTGTTTTTATTAAAATACTATTTCAGAATCTCAGTGTTTCGAATGGCTGTGGAAATTGGAGGCATATTTGTACCAATCTGGTCCATTTCGGTTAAAGTCAGTTTTGCTTTTGCACTTAAATAGCTTTTGTCCTTTGTTTGGTTACCCTAATGACATTATACCAGAGATCATTTTTCTTCTCAGCCAAGCTCTTCATTAGCTCTTAGCAAAGAAAGATTGCCCTTTTTATCTTGCTCGCTGTGCCTGTTCCAGCTCCGAATTTCTGGAATGTTGAAGGTTTTATATTTATATGTACATTGTATGGTTTTGTCACACTTAGCCATGTTGGGAGTTTATTGTGCTGTTCATGTATTTTAGGTGGGAAAAATAAAATCAATTTTGTCATACACATATATATGTAATATTACAAGGATGCTGGGGAGGGACTCTTCATTAGGGACTGTAGTGGTATGATAAGAGGTAATAGGTTCAAACTTAAAAAGGGGAAGTTTAGATATAAGGAAGAAGTTCTTTACTGTAAGGGTGGTGAGGCACTGGAACAGGTTGCCCAAGGAAGCTGTGAATGCTCTATCCCTGGCAGCGTTCAAGGCCGGGTTGGACAGAGCCTCAGGCGACATGGTTTAGTGTGAGGTGTCCCTGCCCATGGCAGAGGGGTTGGAACTTGTTGATCTTAAGGTTCTTTCCAACCCTAACTATTCTATGATTCTGTGATTTTGCATTTCCCATAAGAAAGAATGGAATTATAAAGAAAACCATTCTCCATCATTTGGGAGAATGTTGTGGTGATAAGCCGAATGAAATAGGTAATTTAGGCATACAGTGAAATTCTGTAAACATGAAAATATTGGAGAATATGAGGGTACATGAAGGTGAGGTATCGCTCTGTGCTTGCCTAGTTCTCATCCCTAAATCCATAAATACTTGCTTTCCGGTCAGAGACAAGTGTTATGCTAAGATCATGCTTTTGTTTTTATCCAGTACTTCCGCTTTTATCTTATTTTAGCTAAGGGGGTTTCTTACAGAGTCATCTCTGTCTGGTGTATCTGTTTACATAAAGTTTTCCATTAGTGTAAATTTGATGCTGCTTCTTTGCAATTTGTTGCCTTTTCTGTTTCTTTTTTTGTTTTATTTTGTTTAATAAGTAGTAAGGTATCACTGCAGGGATTGATTAGAAACGGGTATGTAGGTAGTTACAAATTTGCATTTCGTTTGGATTTCATTTGATACACACACATCTCAGATATGAGTCTGCGGTCTTGCTACCACCTGTTGGCAATTGATGGTCCTCTCATAGAGCATATAAGAGGGAGCAGCTGTGGACCATCTTCTGACTGCTGTCTTGCATCTACTTTTCTACATTTCATAAACTACCAGATGGCATCAATTTAATAAGAGATTGAAGGTGCTGAAGACAGTTCTGAATTACAGAGATAGAAATATAACCTCTCCTAGGCAGATTAGCAGAACTCAAACCCCCAAAATCCCAACTGTTTCTCAACCCCAAACCAATGATTTTGTGATTTCTATCCATGCTGTTCCTCCCAGAACCTTCTGCAAGAGGAATATAACTCAAATTTTTATCTAGCTGTACAGCAAAGGATTTCACGATATTCCATCTGCACAGAGTGTGTAAGCTTTTCCTAAATATGACATCTCTTGGCACCCTTTCTTTTTGAACATAGAGCCTTCTCAACCCCAGCCCATTAGTTTCCTTTTATTGCTTTATTGGTATGGCAGGAGCCTCTATGTAGAAATTATTCTCCTTCTTACTCCTACAGAAGTCCCCGTCACTCATTCAGCACTTACTCTCCAGGAGTTCTGATGTGAAAAATTAAATTACTTCAGGAGACTGCAAGACCAGCAACCAAAGATGTTGTATAGGATAGAGTTAAGTGATAGTAAGGAATAGCCTCCCCCGTTAGCTCTCTTATGTACTACATGCTACATAGGGGGGAATCGATTCTTTCAACATTTGACACGATGCTTTCTCAACAGAAATTTGTAGTCTTTTCCAGTATCTGTTGCAAAGAACTGCAGGCATTTTCAGTATTGAACAGGCTTTAGCACAAGAAAAATCCTGGGTCATCTGGTGTTTTCAGTACTTACTTTCCTTTCACAGGGGGGATAGAGGGGGGGAGGAGAGGGAATCTCTTACGTCAGAAATCTCAGCTGCCATTCAAATAGCATGTTTGAATCTGACAGCTTTAGTCTTCCAAAATGCCCAAGAAACAGGTGGGAGGCTTAAGAGATAATTTCTCAGATATAATGAGTAAAATGAAGTGACTTAGCTAATAAGGCCATGCAGTACAGCAGTAGCACAGCAGGAGTATACTTTTCTCTCTGCGTCTGGGTCCTTTCCCTAAAGTATATTGTTTTCTAAGAGGTGTAATTTTTTCATATTCCTCTTAGGTTGCCATCCTGTCATCTTAAATTCTTTTGTTGTTAGTGGTAGCACTGGTACTGGTGGAAATAGTTTTTGTTTCTCTTGTTAACCAACCTCATCAGTCTGATTTAGTGCTGGTAAATTACTTCATCTGGACTTTGTTAACATGCACTTGATGCTGTTTTTAAAACTAAGATGCTGTCTTAAGAACTAACAGCTTTTCGTTTTAAAGGACGAAAGTCAAGGTTATTTAAGATACTGTGCATATTGCCGTGTTCTGGACAGGGTTAATAATAGTTGCTATTGCTTGAGCATCAGATTTATTAGTAACCTTGATGAAGTGATAACCTGAAACTGATTCACAGACTATTCTTCTGTAGCAGTTTTTTTTTTTCTTCCCTGCTTAGCTTGTGCTCACTGTCTGAGTTTGTGGGGACAAAATGCTACAGAATGCAATGCGATAAATCAGTCGTAGTATTTAGATCAGTGTTGAAGGAATCTTTAGTGAGTTTTTTGCATTTTAAAGCCCTGTCTTGCATTTCTGGTGTAAACTGATGCCGACAGGGAGTAAGGGTGCAGCTAGGGAGAGCAGCAGAGTACCCAGTTCAGCAGCTGCCTGCTGCACACACCCTGGCTCTCCTAGTGTTGACTTGTTCTAATCTGGCATCACGTGGTCTACTGGCAAAGGTGGTGGCTGCAGAATGTTTCCTTTAACTAGGAAGGTTTTACAAGTGAATCTGTTGATCCTGAAGTCCAAACTATTCAACTGAAGGAAAAACTAACTTGTTTTGAGTTCATATTTTATGATGACAGCATGTAAGTACCTCACTTCAGGAAATGTTTGTCCTGAAGAAGCTATTATTATTTTACTTGCCTGTCTTTGTAGCTAAAATCAAATGCATTTAGCTTAGTTGTAATGGTACACAGTGCTGTTTAAGCGTACAATCCGTTTTTCCAGGATTAACGTTGTACATAATTCTTGAGAGGGAGTTAGAAATCGCTAGTGCTGTTTAGAAGTGGATTGAAATTCATGCGAGAATTCTGGAATTTCTTTTTTTCCTCTGCTCAGCTCCAGTGGAAACATTGTATTATTCAGAAGATGTTCTCCTTATTTCCCACCTTGTAGTGCTAAATTCTTTATCTAATTCAAGTCTGGTGATTTTAGAGTACAGACACTTTTCATGCCCATTTCTTTAAAATTTGAAATATATAGTTCTTGACTATAAGCTTATGCATTTCACATGTATGTTTTGAAGTTTTCTTTTTGTCAGGAGTTTAAATTTAGCTGTATCAGTCTTCACTACTGTAAAAATGATACTGGTAGAAATGGTTGTCTTAATGAGAAAACAGTAGTTACTGTAACCTATAGATTAAACCCACAGCATTTTGAAGTATAGTTTGTTTATTTGCTTTGTCTAATCACAATTATTTCAAATATCATCTCAATTTAATTGCTGAAGTTGAAGGAAAATTAATTTCAGTGCCTTCCTTTCTTGCAGAATACAGTCGTTTTGAAGCTAAAATACATGATTTACGGGAACAGATGATGAACAGTAGCATTAGTTCAGGATCAGGATCTTTGCGAACCAGCCAGAAGAGATCCCTCTATGTCAGGTAATAATCTTTTTCGTAGCATTGGTAGTGTGTTTTTCTGCAGTCTTTTGTATTTCTGTATTTGCATATTTAGACAATTACTCATTATTGAACTTAACAAATGTATATTTATATGTAAAATATATTGAAAATAAAACTTATTTTAGATCAGTTAATATAATAGTTTTAAAAAAAGGTAATAACCATGAGAATCCTGTATGAGTGCTGTTATTTGCTTTTTGTCTTGCTTCGGAGATCATTATCTTCCAGCAAAAGCATTCTCAAAGTCAGTGTATGTGTGAAGTCTTAATAAATTGCTTAATTCAGTTTGTGGTTTTTTTGACAGTAATCTTCATATTCTTCTGTGTTCAGTTCTTGAATTCAGATTCGTCTCCCTTTACTTAAGCTTTGACATACTTCCATCTTACTTCCTTTAGCTTTATTTGTATTCTCAGCTTGTATTAAGAAAACTTAATTCGAGATCCAGTGGCATTTTGTTATAGAATATTTTCCATGGTATCCTAGAGAGCAAATGCATCAAATTAAATGAACTGATTATTCTTCAATAATTTATTCATATAGAATTAAACATAAAGAAGGTTAAAAGGAAGTGGAAATATAAAAGAGCATGAAGCAGTTAAGAAAGTGGGTGGTTTCACTCGGAAATTGTGGCAGGGTGCATCTCATTAGTGTGCCAGCTAGCTCCTACATCAATTATCATACCCTGATACAGCATAATATTTCAAATGAGGAGTGTGGGGAAAAGGGTTGCATTTTTAAGAACAAATTCATTGAATTCCCCAAACCAGCTCATCCCTGGATTAAATAAGGGCCAGCAGTAGCATCTTGGCAGGGTCCAGACCGTTTTAGTGGAGCAGATAAAAATTCAGTAGTGCTGGTTCTCAGGTTAAACTTGTTTTAAAATATTGTAGGACCTCACTGGCATACCTGCTGAAATCCTAGGCTCAGGGCCTGTTGACTTTTCGCATCCAAAGCAGATGCTATTTTGTTCACAATGCCATATGTGTTGAGCTGTGGAACAGGAAGCAAGTCTTACCTGAGTAAGCATCTATGCTCAGGAAAGTCTCAGTCTTTACAACCTATTTTTGAAGGCTTTGAAACAAATGTCCTCATACTGGACTTCTGTTTAGATTGACTATAACATATAGTTCTTAAGTTTTGACTTATCATTTTAGTAGCATTATCTGTGTGTTTTTTTTGGATTTTGGTTTGGTTGGATTTGTTGTTTTGTTTTGTTTTGTTTTTTTTTCTTCTGAGTGTTTTCTTTTTGTGCGTCTTGGGGGAGTGGTGGTTTTTTTTGCTTTAAATGTTTTTGGGGGTCAGAATTTAAAACTCTAAGGGTAAATGCCTTAAATACTAAGCATAAGTGCTTGATATCAATTATCCATGCTTTACAATTTCTACAGGTAGGTGTACATATGGATATATTGTGGTGAGATCTTCCTCCTTTCCATAATCACAAGATTTATTGCTTTAACCCTCATCATATAACTAAGCCTAAACAATTCTAAATGCTTTTCTTTTGCTTGGTTACCTATAGCCTGATTAGGTTCTAAACCGCTTATGCTCATGTTCACACATTGATTTGGTATTTTAAGCCACTGGCAAGCATTTTGTGTTTATGTAGCTATTAGTCCACTGATGGAAGTCTTTGAGCTTTTGACTTTGCCGGCTGCTGCAGAAAATGCAGCTTTCCCCAGGTTGTTGGCAGGAGAGCTTTTAAGACTTGGTAATCAGCCTTATTAAAGTCAGAACAAAAATCTAAAATGCAAAAATTCCTCAGGAAAAGTGCTTTCCCACCCACATCTCCAAACAGAGGGTGCTGCTGGGGCTTTTGAGATCTACTCTTGTCATCACACCAAAAGATGCCAAAGATTGGTAGGCATCTTAATATACACAGGATGGGTTAACATCTGTTCTGTCTGGTTTCTGATGTAATTTTGACCTCACTGAAGTAAGTTTTATGAATCTTTTCGCATATTGCTAGATACTGGCAGAACATGCAAGTTATCCAGCCTCTTCCTCCTTATATAAGTCACTCTGGTATAAGCATCCTGTACTCTTAATTGTACCAGTTCAAAACCTATTTTAGTAACTGAAGTTAACTTTTTTTCTATAGTATTTGGTTTTGGATTTTCCATAAAGGATTGCGGTTATATAGCATAATGCTGAATTGAATGGTAAATCCAACAGTAAAATGTGCAGGCATTCAACCACAATTGCAGAAAACCTATCAAATAAAAGCACTCCAAAAATGATACTCTGGTGATTTCTCGAAATCATGGTAACAAAATAACAAGTAATATCAGATACATCATTGTGTCCCTATAGCTGAAACTTGGTATCTTTATGAATAGTCTGCCTCTAAAGAGTGTTTTGGAGGTGTTATATAATATTAAGGAAAAGATTATTGTGTTTGCCTGAAAATACAGTTTGAAGTAAAATGGCAGATTTTTGTTGCTAATTGTATGTATATCAGTATATGGTGAGTAGCAATTTAACAAGCACTCCTTGGAAGGAAATACAAATATAGCAATTCAGCCGCAGCTAACTCTTCATTTGTATGTGTAACACTACGCACCTCTCCTCCTTCTCCCCCCCCCCCCCCCCAACTAATTAAGATGTACTGATTTAATGGCCTTCCATTATTTTTGCTTCATATTTATTTTGATCATTTTTGTTTCATATTTATTTTGATCTTTAAGAGGAGAGAGATTCTTATACAATATTTCGATTTTGCATCTGAGTTGAATCTATATGCTGTCCTCCTTCACCTGCAGATTCAAGAAGCTAATGTGAAAAGATGAGATAGCTCAGTGGTATCAAGCTTCTATGATAATATGCTGATAGGGAGTAAACTTGATCCATATTTTATCTCCTCTTGCATGCCAAATCTCAGTGTGTGCAATGTGCATAGAATTCAAAACTGAAAATTACTTTTCCCTTTGTGCATTTTTCTGGCATGGTACATTTTAAATTCAAGCAATTGTGCTGCTTTCTGCTTGAGTCAGAGCAGAAAATGGTTATGTGTCAAAGTGGAGTAAGCTTCACAGTTTTAAAATCATTATGAAATAATAACTAAATCAATTGAAAAAAATAAGATCCAGCATTAACACTAGGCCTGAGAAGTGCATTTGCCTGCAGGAGGAGCTTAGTTGGGCATTCCTGTGTTATTTTGCTAGTTCAAACATCTAGTTTCAAACAGCTTTCCTAAAAAACTCAGAACGAAAAAGAGAACCTCCTTTATAACCTGAACTTCATTCATTCTGAAGTGGTAAGATTAATTCAGGTTTCATGAAATAATACATGGAGATTCTTTTGCTGCAGGAATTGCTTTGCTCATCAAAAATACCCTAAAAGATGATATGCGTCAGAAAAACTTGATCAGCAGCCTGTGATACTGAAAGTAATTAGTATAGGTTGGTAAAAATATGTTCTGGAAAATTTGGCACTGTTAACACAGCCATTAAATTTTTGGCTTTGAAACATAAGCACTCATGAAACACGCAACAACTTCGGTTTCTGTAGACTTGTAAATGGAGGAACCAAGTTACCTTTTTTAGTGCTGAGTAATACAAGGTAAAATAAAAGGGAGGATGTGGTGCTTTCTCTGTAAAGTAATGTTTAGGAGTAGATGATCAGAAATACCAGTTTATTTTTAAGTAACTTTGTGTTTATAACTTACACTGAATAAATTTAGACATGGTATTCTTAATACCATGTATTAACAAGTAATAGAAGTCCCCATACAGGGTGTTAATAAAGGAAACTTTTTTTTATATACCAGTCTGTAGAAAAATATGTCATCTTGGCTGTGAAATGAGTTCTGATTTGGTGACTTGCCAAACATACAGGAAAAGCCATGTTAATCAGTTGGAATCCAAAGACAATTTTTCTTAATTCTGTTTGCTTTTTGGCTCATTTATTTTATCATTCCTGGTGTTCCTCTAAGTTTTAGTGCAGAAGTTGTCACTACTGTGTGGTACTCTAATTCATCTCGTAATAAAACTATCTTTATCAGCTTTGACTTCGTTCTCCAATAAAATTATTTTTCTTGAAGTGCCCTCACCAGAGGAGAGGTATTTAATGAGACAGCCTTTCATTGTGAAAAAGCACTATTCTGTGTAACCATTTATCTTGTTTGAAGAGCACATATTGATAGTATGTTTTTATCCATTTGTGCTTCTATTTCACTCTTACAAATCTTTTTTGTCATGCAGTCAACACAGCTGTTAATGCTCTTAGGCCCAGTTCACTGCTCATATTTTACATTCAAACTAAAAGTTAGTGCTGGTAGAAGTCATTGCTTGAGTGCTAACAAGAATTCTCAGGAAATAAATTTTGTGATGCATACAGTTAAGTCAGTGAAAATGTGTACAACTTAGATCTACATTTAAAGTATGGAGTATGTGTGGTTTATTTTGAGGCACAGAATGATGCTTGTCCAGAGTCCTTCCCGAACAAATATGTGCAGAAGGAATCTGGAGGAATAATTAGTGGGGGTATGATTTTCTTACCTGCAGTATTCAGGCTATTTCAAAGCAGAAAAGGGTTCTAATTTTTTAAAAATAATTGGGACATTTCAAGTATGTTATGGAATTGAACTACAACATAGTGGAAGTTGCACTGCTGAAGGAAGGTTGTATTTCAACCTCCAAGCTATTTCAAAATTGAAAGCCTAAATTTTATAGTAAATTCAACAAACCAGAATTATTGCATGTTTAAATATAGGGCTTTGTGTATCATGAGAGCAAATATTTCTAAGCTATTTTAAAATTTCTGTCTTGTTCTAGATGTTTTAGAAAATATTTGTTAAAACTTTTAGCCCTTTTTGAAAAGTTTATGATACTTTTTATGGCCTAAGAGAGGCATGGGGTCTCTGATTTTGTGGTAGACGTTATGCTAAAGATAAATTGATCTGACAGAAAATTTTTATCTTCTTCTCTATAAGCAATTTGTCATGAACAAATATAGTTCAAACCCAAAGATATGCACTCAGTTCTTTAGAAAGGCAAAATTCACAAAGCTGAAACAAGTTTTGGAGCAAAAAGTTCCAAACAAATATTTACATGGATTATTAAAAGAAAAAATAAATCAGGCATTAAAAATCTGGCAGAAAAAGGTACATAAGATCAGTGTTCACCATGAAGAAACAAGCTGAATTTGGACAAGGACACCATTTTAAAGTCATTACATTGTAATCTATTGATGCTACTTTGTGATGGACTTGGAATCAAGTCTCTAAATCAAGATGGGGTATCGTTTAGAAGGTTCATCACTGACAAACATGTGGCCTTACAGATGAAATCAAGTTGAGATTTTTTGGCCTGGATCATACAGGCACTTCTTGCTTTACATGGTTGAGGTTCATACACTAATTTCAAATGTAAAATAAGAGTCCTTTATAAGGCATAATCTTAGGAGTATCTCTTAGAGTTTGGCAAGAGGCTCCCCTATTACCATTAATTTTCACATCCTGACAAAACGCTCAGTTGTGCTTGGAGAAAAATACTGTGGGTCTCTTCAGTTTCTCAGAAAAATCATCCAGACATAAGATGAACCAACAGGGAGAAGAGAAATTGGTTTTAACCCAGATCAGTTCCACAGTATGGTGGACCATGTGCTTTTCTGGACAATTTTGCTTTCATAAGCAAAACTGGGGGTGGGGGATAAGGGGAAAGAGTCCGTGCAAAGCAGGCAAAGCCGGGTCTGGGTAATAGCAGACTTGCATAAACCAGCCTTGCTGGCAAAGGGAATATTAATAAAATTGTAGTCACACAGCTGGTGTTCAGGTATTGCTGGTGCCTATTATTTGAAAATAAGCACTTAGAAGATCCTTGGAAGAAAGGCTGAGATTATCTTGGAATAGTTGGGAATTTCCCTAAAGAATGCTGATGTGGTTCTTTGCCTTCAGGCACAATAACAAAGTTGTTGGGGTTTGGTTTTTTGGGTTTTTGTTTCTTTTTTTTTTGTTTGTTTTCTCTGTGAGCAGGATGTTGACTGTCATTTTAGAGAAAGAGTTCATTTTTATTTACTAAAATAATTTCAATTTATAATTTAATGTAAACCAAGGTACATTACAGAACTTTAAACAGTGTTGTATGCTTCAAATGCGTGCCTTTTTTATCGTGGGCTGACATGTAACTTGCTCTGTGCTAAGTACATAATTGAATTGCAGGAGGCATCTGCTTGTAGACCTGTCGTAAAGAACTAGTTTTGCTGTGGATTAAGTTTGTTCTCATTTGTTAAAACCCAGAAGTGTGAATACTGTACTACATATTGTCTCTATGTGTATATGAGAGAGTGCATTCAGCCTTCTCATTTTAAGCAGTTGTCAGAATGAGGCAATAATTTATGAACACAGGCAGCTTGCTTCATATTTTGTGCTTTTCGTACTCCCCTGTGTTTTTCTTTGCTTTATCAATGTCTTATGTTTTATTCTCATTGTAGAGCTCTTTTTGATTATGACAAGACTAAAGACAGCGGCCTTCCCAGTCAAGGACTGAATTTCAAATTTGGCGATATTCTCCATGTCATTAATGCTTCTGATGATGAATGGTGGCAAGCACGGCAGGTAACTCCAGATGGAGAAAGTGATGAAATTGGAGTTATCCCTAGCAAACGCAGGTATGTCGTATTTCGTTACTTTAAGTTATCTACTATTAAACGTCTGATATTATTAATGCATATGTTGTGTATGCTTTGCTCTTCATGGTAAATTCTGTATGCATAAGCCACTAGTTTGTTGGATTTATTTGGTTTTAAATAATGTGTAGTGGGATTCTGACTAACTTAACGAGAAGTTTGTTAAAGTCCCATTTAGCTTTAGGAGTTGCATTCTGAAGTTGATAAAGGTGGTCCAAATCCATTTCTCTGTTCTCA
Source organism: Amazona ochrocephala (assembly GCA_039720435.1). Lineage (NCBI taxonomy): Eukaryota > Metazoa > Chordata > Aves > Psittaciformes > Psittacidae > Amazona > Amazona ochrocephala. The sequence continues at coordinate 34,519,467 of CM077884.1, read as the reverse complement.
CTGTAAGTAAGGTATGGGCTTAATGATATTACATACAGGTTTAATAACATTACACCATTTATGTATGAAAAGATGCAATGTTAATTTTATTCAAATCATGACACTATCATTAATTCTTTCTACATAGAACCCAGGAAACGGTTAAATCTTTCTTTCTTGTCGGAATAAATGGGATGAGGTGTTTGTTGGTGTGCTAGAAACCCAAATAGGAGATTAGGTGCTCTGAATCTTAATATCTGTTGTTGACTCAAAATTGAGGCTGTTCATTTACTGTGTTCTGTTTTCTCTTTGTACCCTCTGGGTTTATTGAATCTGTATGATCACAAAATACTCCAATACCCTCACAGCTCATTACTTGAGAAATTATATCTTACTTTTCCAATACAGTCTGCCATTAGCATGCTTCCATTTTCTGGTGTCATCAGCAATAAAAATCTATCCTACAAAAGGTACACCTATATGCTTACATTGTAACAAGTAGTAACTTGAAGTTCTGGAATGTTGCTGATTTTCCATTTTTGTGTATGTTTTTTGTGGTAGAGTTGAGAAAAAAGAACGAGCCCGTTTAAAGACAGTGAAATTCAATTCCAAAACAAGAGGAGATAAAGGGGTGAGTTAATGAAGTGCTAATTACACCTGGCATTGTGAATGGTAACCTCTTCTGGTGGATTATCTATGCAGGCTTAGCTTCAGATTTTAGTGAAAAGGTGAAATTCTGTCAAATAGAAAAATAAAACAGTTCTGAGCACCGAAGCTAACTTTTATTGCCAGAACAGTGCGAATTGTTTAAATAATTAGCTTATACATATATATTCTCATTAATACTGTAAGGTAATAGGAGTTGTAGATACTAATAATGTATTAAATAGTGCCATTTCTGATAGCTCTGCAAGTGCTGTTTATAAAGCGGTTTAGTCCTTTAGTATGGTAGTATGGGTTGTATTCCAGGACTCCCTCTTTGTGGGAAGGAGCTTACTACCAATTTTCAGGAAGCATTTTTTGCGTTAAGGTATTTATTCTTAACAAAGAAGTAAAGCTTAACAGGGTCCCTATGATGAAATGAGGTTTTACAATGTACCCAGTAGGGAAACAGCATAAATTAACTTCTTTTTTACAATCATGGATGTAGAAACTTTTAAGAATTTCGTGCAAGGGCATAGGCCAACACAAACTAAAGGCTTGTGCCATTGGTGCCCAGAGCCAGTCCCCGTCTCACAGCTGTTTTTTCTCACCGCTGCTCTCTATTGGTGTGAATACCGATGTGGCTGGGCTCAAATCATATAAAGTAGCCAATGTAGATGAAAAATAACCCAATCCAAAAGAAATCCTGGTTTTCAGTTTAGTCAGTCCCTTGGTGCAGTTTGCTGCACAATATGCAGTCCCTGTCCCAGTACACATGATGGGAATGAATGGTGAGAAAGCAATGTAGATACTTAAATGCTAATAGGAATGTTTGTAGTCAAAATTATAGCAATTTCATAATGGTACAGCAGCCAAATTTTTTTTTATTATTTTGAGGGTGAGGCTTTTCTGCAATGTTTTGGTTGTTTTGACATGTGAGAAACAATTTCACAACCTCACAATTTCTACCAATAGTGTATAACTAGTAATTTCAAGACTTAGGTGTATGCATTTTAGATGTAAGAGCTTTCTAAAGTAATAATATACTGTCATTTTTAAAAATCTGAAACATGCTCTAAGCTTCTGAGGAAGCTATTTCTTAAATAGTTATTATTGTTTAAATAGCACTCATGCTGTGACATAAGTCAGTCATTATTGTAAATCCCAAAGATTCCTTTTAGTCATTTATTTCAGTTACAACTTTTTCATTACTTCAAAAATCATGTATATAAAATACTAAAGCTTCAATACTTCATCCTGATAGCGTAGGACTTTAAAGACTGTCCAATCCATATGTACATCCCTCTGCTAAATGGCAAAGGTTTCAGTTTAGTTTATTAATGAAGTAAATGTCATGCTGTTTTCTGTATTTGTTTAAAAGGAAATCAACATCTAGTTATTTTCTGAGGAACAATTACAGTGCTGCTTTGAGGGTTCAGTGAATTATTTACAGTTTTTTTCTGTTTTGGTGCACTTATATTTTGGTATTGGGATAGTGTTATCACCTTTTAATTTTTAACTTGATCATTTTTATAATTTGCGTTCACTTTTTAGAGGTCGCAAAAAAAAAGCTTAAATATTTCAGATTATTTTAATTGCATGAAGTAATTTTTCAAGTGTTACCATGTTCTTTGAAAGACAATTGCATGGTTTTGTAGTGTCTACAAATATACTGGAGACAATTAGTGTAATAAACAATGTATTTGAAGCACCATTTTGACAATAGCAGGGTTAGTGCACAGCCGCTGTGTACTAGCGTAGCACCAAAGATATGCTTGGAATACGAAGTGGAAAAGCAACTACGCTTGCCATTGATAGAGAACTGCAGTTCCTTTTCTTTAGTAGCATTTCATTTTGCAAACATGCTTACTCTGTTCACAATCTTTTGCTTCAGCTGTAAATGTTTTAACATCATGGTTTCTTCTTACAGTATTCTTTCTGTATTTGTCATGGTGATATTTTTTTCCAGTAAGTTGTCTGCACCATACTTGTCCTTATGGACTGTGTCCCTTCCTGTGTCTGTATATGATATTACTTCACAGGCAGGATGAGGTACCAACTTCGTACAATTACTCAAAATTTCTACATTAAAACCTTAAATAACTGTAGTGATGCAAACATTAAAATCCATGTTCCTTTCATTCTGAGGAAAGCTAAAAAAAAAACTGGAGCAGAAATGGTTAAATTTTTCATGTTTGTTTCTTTCATATACACATTTCTCTCACTTTCTGTGCTGCTTCTGGTTTAATACATTGTTGCTTACGATGCCTCTTTATGATTTGCAGTGGGCTTATGAAAAATTTAATACAATTACTGTGCATTTTCAACTAATAAGCAATTCTCTCTAGCTTTTTATAATCATAGTGTCTTTTAAAAATAATCTTTTGGCTAATCTTTTATGTAAAATCAGTATAATATTAGTTTTATTTTCTCCTTTTTTTTGGCAGTGGAACTGACTCTGACCATTATACATGCAGTATATAAAATTTAATATTAGTTCAGTAAGATTCATTGAATACTGAACAAAGTTAAAATAATTGTGGTTATGAAATATTTTCAAAACTAAAACGAAGAGCATGATTATGTTTTATGAAGTACAATAAATCAGCCACTCCTTTTATTTTACCTATACAAATTGCAGTCTCACCACCTCAGTTAAATTGCACCATTTCAGCTTTGTTGCATTTATTTCCCCTGTTCTTTTGCTCAAACTGAGGGACTTGTCCATGTGGAACAATTATGCAGCTGTGGGACTTCCACTTTTTTAAATTCATCTTACAGTATTTTGCAGTATACTCAGCAAAGATCTCCTCTGGTCACATATTTCTTTGTTACCCTTGTTCTGTAGATTATATTAACCTTTCTGGTTGTGAGAAGTCAGTTGCAATGGCTTGTTGACTTCAGATTAAGAAGGTCAGAAGGACTGTAACCTAAAACCTCATCCACGCCAACTATGGTTCCTGCAATCATATGATTGGCTTGAATCCAGTTCTTTTGTCCCTATGCTGATAATTCACCAATTCTTACAGTGGAATGACAGTTCTAGTTGAACACAGATGCCAGCCAATTAAAGGCTTTACGGATTTCCTACTTAACACAGTATTGCTATTTCCAGAGCTCTGTATCACTGTGCTCCCATGGTACCATGTCCCTCTTTAACATCTGGTAATCTTAAGTAATTAAAAAAACAAAACCAAATGAAACAAACAAACAAACACAAAAAAAAAAAAAAAAAAAAAACAAACAAAAAACACCCCCAAAAACCCACAACCAACTAAAAAAACCCCACAGTGCTAATGAAGATATTCCTGGATGTTTCAGTATCTGGTACTATCAAGCAAGTCTGTATCAAAACAGATGGCGAGAAGGATTGTCAATGCTGTAGCAGGATGCAGCCTTTGTGTTGCACTATAGGCCTTCTTTTTAGGAGGGCCAAATACTAGTTTTGTAACTGCACCAAAGAAGGTGGCCAACTGTTTGTCCTATTTGACCCCTAGTTATTACTATATTTCATTCCATACTTAGTGCTGGTAGAAAAGATAATGTATCTTTTGCAACTGTTTTGTGTATAATAGAGGAAGATAAGCTCACACTGCCTGAAGGCAGACAATTACTTGAAAGTTAATGTGCTCCAAATTTTAGAAATAGCTGTGAATAGTCTTTTATGTATAAATTAAAAATATGCATTTTTAAACATTTGTTCTGTGGAAGTTTTATTACTTCCTGCTGCACATGAGCTCTTCTTGGCTTAGAAATCAGCAGCCCCCCTGCAGCAATAGGTTCTCAACATCAAGTTTTGAGCGTTTTCTTACTTTTTTCTGTTACTTCCCCCAGTAGATCTTCTGCAAGCCAAATGACAAAACCATGGTAAATTTTCATGTCTTGGCAAAACTGGTCAGATGATTCATGCCTAAAGATGAAAAGAAATTTCAGCTGGCTTCAAGTTAGCTCTCTTAGTTCTAGTGCAGGGCATAGCTGCAATAAAAATTTTACTGATTTATTTGTACATGGAGTTTCTTTATTGTTGTAAAACAGTAAATTAAAGGTGCTGTAGTCACGTAATGTCTTGAGCAGAAGATACGGCAGATGCTACTAAATTCTGTGTTAATTATACCCGTAGACGTACTTTTACATGAACGAAAATACATTGATGCTCTCCCTCACTTATACACAAGGAGCACAGTAATAGTTTATATTCAGATCGGTGGGTATGTGTATGTATATGTAGGTAACTCTAGAAATTATTGTAGCAACTGAGGTACAGAATTTCTTCAGCAACACAAGCAGCTAATGTCAGAAGTTGCTGAACATAAGCCTTGGACATACGGTTTTTCATGTGGTAGTTCTCTATAAATGCTGTAATTGTCACAGGAGAAAAAAAAAACTTTTATATCTTTTGGAAGTTAATCTTGGTATTGGGATGCAGGCTTACGTAGAGCAAAATAATTTCTTTCATTGAACTTGCAATGAATCACGATTGTGAAAGATTGAAACAAATATAGGCTTGTTTTGGTTGTTCTGGTTGGGTTTTTTTTCTTGTTGTTCGGATACTTCAGCTGGACACATTTCTGTTTTTCCTGTTTCCTGTTTTACTGTTACTTAGTTTTATCATAAGAGCATTCAGTACAATGCCAGCTTTTAGCTTCTATTGTCCTTTGTCATTTAGCAGTTGTCACCAGAGTATTTACAGTTTTACTTTTGCAAATGGGTAACACTGGCAGATGCATGCTTCTGGTGTGCTGTTACGATGCCAGCTGTTCATAAAAGCTTGTTTAAAGCCTCAGCATTTATTTTTTTCTTTTTAAATACTGTAATCTCTATATTAGTATCAGTGATTTCATTGACTTTTGAATTCATTATGGTTTGACCATCTTCTAGCAGTATAGTTTTCTCACATCTTTTTACTCTCCCAGGAAGCCTAAATTTGTGAAATAAAGGTCAGGCCATAAAGGATGAACCAGCTTGTCAGTTCTCTCAATACACATGAAGCATGTTAAATAGGGAGGGTGCGAGCAAAGCCATGATCCCAATCTCTATTTTTAATGAGCTGAGAAGATAGTGTTAAACTAAATATGCACTGCATAATGTGGTTATAGGAGTCAGCTTCCACAAAGCTGCTGGTCTGGGCCTTTGTTCACACAGACATTAGACATCCTTTGTTTTGCCCCTCCTTCTCTTCTTCAGCAGTCATTCAATGACAAGCGTAAAAAGAACCTCTTTTCCCGAAAATTTCCCTTCTACAAGAACAAGGACCAGAGTGAGCAGGAAACCAGTGATATTGACCGTAAGTATGTGGCATCCAATGGAGAGTGAAGCACATGTAGAAGGGCCTGCTATAGCTTGCAGTAGGGTGTTACCATGGAGACAGTTTCATGAGCTGCAACAGGCTAACGGAGCTTGAGGTGCCAATGACAAACCAATCTGCAAAATCAGTACAACTTCTTGTTTATTGTTAAAGTAAAATTTAACCCAGGAGCATCCCAATCTGGAATAAACTGGGTAATACCATTGAGTGACAGTATGTACGTAACTGGATGAGATAGCAGCCTTCCAGCACTGTCAGTGATGGTTCCTCATTCTGACTTGGAGGAGAGTGCACAGCAGCAATGAAAGTATAATGGAGCTTACCAGCTTCTTGAATCAGTCCCTTTAGACTGGTTTCTTCAAAGTCATTCATTCTAATTCGGTTTTCTCTAATGAAGAGAGTTCACTTTGATTTTCATCACTGTTGCCAGCACTTAAAAAGTGTCTTCTCCAAAAGCAGTTGCATAAGTTTGCTAATGCAGACCAGGTCTGTGGCGAACTGTGTTTCTGTGCCATTTGCATCACTGATTACGCTTTACATGACAGGTTAAATCCTAGAGACTTATCTTCCCCTGTGATGTTCTCGGAACTGTCTCCTGTCGTAGCGCCAATTTTATATATTACTGACAATTATTTTCTTTGTGATTGTCTTTTTATTGCTTGCCCTCTGGGGACTACTCTGCAGGAGGTCCCTGACGACATGGGATCAAAAGGCCTGAGTAAGTGATCAAAATACTCCCAAGTTATTTTAACCTCCGTCTGAAAAATTGCCACCATTTTTTTTTAACAGATCTCTCTGAGACTGGTGCTCTACTGGCATAAGGAGGCTGACTCTAAAAATGTTGCATAAGCTTTTTCTAATTTGTAATGTTTTGGGGCTTTTTGCTTTCAGGAACATATTACTTTAAGTTTTTGTGACTGTCACATTGTATTTTTTTTTTTTGGTTGTTGTTCAGGAGCTTACCAGCACACACTTGTTTGTCTGTAATAGTACTGTGTTTTTAAACTTGATTATTTTCTTTGTCACATTTATCTCGTCTCTGTGTTTTTATTTATTTGAAAGTAACGTATGGATTTTTACAGTAGTAGTATAACGATTGCTGTAATACTTCAACTGGTTCCAGTTTTCAGTCTTCTCTCTAGGTGACTGATCTCTACATCAGCTACTTAAGCAAAAAAACTTTGCTTAACAAATGCCATGAGAATTTTTCTGTCCTATTTGACCTTTTATGGTGCTTTTGGACCAGGTAGAGGGGTAGCTGATAGAGGAGACACATAAGTATTTGTTGGATTTCTTGCAGAAATGTTAACTACTTGAACAGTAATGTTCAAAGCTTGATGAGTACTCCTAACAGATATGTTGGTGTACGCAGATACCACCACTGTAGCTGACAAATAATGACAAATAAAATGACAAATAAAAAAAGTTGAAAGATTGCTTTCAACACATGCGTTGTGATGCATTTATAGAATAGCAAAATTAGTCACTAAAGATCTGTGACTAAAGGTCATTGAAAAGAACACTTCTTCCCAGGGCATAACTGTAATGCTGGTGTTCCTGAAATTACATGCGAGAAGCAATGTACTTCTATACTTTGTCTTAATCATTAAATAAAAATTCTAGTAGCTATAATATTAATTTTCCATTTCCGAAATGGCTACTTTCAAGGAAATTCCCAGTCTGGAGTGGAAGACTTTAGCAACCTTTATGGCCTTATTGTTTACACTAGATCATAAGCAGCTTTTATGGCTATATGATAATACCTAGTTTAAACTGTGTAATATGCTACAGGAATGTCAGTAGGTGATTTTGTTATAAAAACAAATGTCTTCTAGTCTGTTCTTTAGCATAGTCAGACTTTTTGAAACTGCCTTACCACACTTAATGCAGGCTGTGCTACATGGGCTCTGCAAGACTGCTGTTCTTGCAGGCATTTTAGGCTTTGTATTTTTACTAGTTATGACCATTATCAGACTATCACAACACTTGTATTCTCAACTGCCAATGTCTCTCTTTCATGTTCAGTCAAGAGGCTTTTAAACATCACAGTTTACCTCTTCCATGCCAATGTGGACATTCTATTTCCAAGAGAACAAAATTAAATGGAGGTAGATCCAAATTGTTAGTACTCACAAACAGGCCAACTGGTTGACCAGTCAGAAAAACTCACTGGTTTTTCTGCTCAGAAATGAAATGAGGGAGTGCAGTCTAGCCAGAGATTTGTGATTTAAAGAAATCAGGTCACTTGATCAAAAAACATTTCAAAAAGTTAATTAATTTACAGGTGATGACTAGCTTTTAAAAATGTTTATTAATTATTAGAAGCATACTTGCTTCATTAACTGTATTCCTACCTCCGGAGTCCTCTTGCTTCCTTCTCTTAAGTCTTATAGGGGAGGAACCACACTGAATTCAATGTATTATAAAGGCTCCTCATGGCAACAGTATGTATTATCACATGCAGACAGGTACATAATTTCAGATTAATTGTATTTCATTTGTATAGCTTGAACACAAGCTTCTTTATGCAGTCTTAACCTATGAATGTTGCTTGTTTTCCCTACAAATACACACACTCATTGGGTGGCATGAAAAAGGATTCGTTAAGATAAAGTTCAGCAATGTCAGAGTTGATATTTGTTCACCCAGTTTATAGAATTTTCAAGTAAAAGAATAGATTGATACCTGAAATTCTTCAGTTGCATTAATTTTTATCATAGACATATTTAACACAGTTGCGTAGCTTAAAAAAGTAAAATCTGAACACCTTGTAGCTATGGAAGTGTTTTGACTGCTACACGAAAGGCATGAAATTAATGTAGAGTCCAGAATAAAAGTTGGGAGCTTTTGAAAACTATGGCATTTGTTGAGGAAAAAAAAAAAATCTTAATTTTGAATTGCACTTCAAGTAAGATATTTCATATAGCGATAGAAAAATGTCTATTATTGAAGGTGCTACACTGTGTTTATTGCAGTATAATCCAGTATTTTCTGCTACAAGACTCTTAATGTAATCAATAAATTGCCTGCATAAAAGTTGAATTGCATAACCCCGTAATTGACAACAGGATTCATCTTGAAGTAAAAACCTAAAAATGGCAAGGTTAGATAGGAACTATGCATTAGTATCCTTCTTGTAATCTTATTTTGATGTGCTATTTAATGTTTCTCTTTTTATTAACATGAGTTCCTTTCATATGAAATTAAGCTTGATCCTGAGAACTATGAGAAGTACCTTGAAACTTTTGTATACGATATGTATTGATTTCAGCATTTTGATATCAGTATTGTCTTTCATCTGGATTATTTTGTGTCAGTTTGCTTTCTTTTGGACCCATGACATTAGTGTATGTTCCTTATTTTTTTTTCCCATTGTGTTGCAATTTCAGAGCATGTAACCTCTAATGCCAGCGATAGTGAAAGTAGTTACCGTAAGTGTTTTTCAGTTTTTCATTTATTTAGAACCTTTGTTTAGTACTTCTTTCTTTGGTTTTGTTTGTTTGTCTTTCCTGGGTATTTACATGTTCTACAGAACTTCCAAGTCACCTTCGGGTGAAATCCACATTCACGTATTTGATGGAGAACTGCAAATTGTGCTGTGTCTTTGTTTTTAAAAAATTGGCTAGAGAGCATCATTGCAGACCTCCTTTATGGGTACTTTTATTGTGATCCATGATTTCCTTAATTCAGCTTAATTTGAATCTATTGCTGTTTTTTTTTTTTTTATAAATTATGTGAGCTATCTAGACCTATTAAAACCTAAATGTAAATTTAATGCTAACAAACGTATGTAGTTGAGCTTAATACTGGAAGTGTAACTAAAATGCAATCTGCTAAATAGAGCAATAACTACACTTTTTCACAACAGATAGTTCTGTTTATGCTTCTAATGAAAGATAAGCAAACGTGTATTTACCCTTGCTTTCAGCTTTCACTGAACTATTTTGTCAAGTGTGAGTGCTTAGTATGAATTGTCTTCAAAGCATATGGTACACATTCAGTGCTGGAGTCAGTTATGATAAATCAGCTAGCTAGGCACACATGCACATTCTCTCTCTCAAGACATCATATATTTCAAATTCTAGACTGAGTTAGCTTTTTTATTAGCCCAAGCTACAGCAGTACTGTGTGTTAACAGTTGGTAATGATGCATCATGGTTCTGCTCTACAGTGAATGTCTTAAACCAGAGCCAGAACTTCAGTCCCACTGGTTGTTTCCAGAGAACATCTCCTTAGTAAGATGCACTGTCCAGACCTGGAACCCAGGATAGAGCAGAGCAGGAAGATGAAAATATTTGAGAATATTTGTTTGGAAGCTGTGGGTCTTCTCAGAGGTGATGATCCACATTTTTTCTTCCAGATGATGGCATTCAAGGGAAGAATTAATATATGTATATAAAATGCTAACAGTGCTGTAGACTGTAATCGAAAAGAAACCATTTGGGGGAGGCATTTGTGTTCCCTGAGAATAACACAAAATTGAACATGTATGGAAGTTGCCTTTGATAAACTTACACATTTTAACCATTTTTAATGACATGCCATTGAAACTATCTAACCGTGGCTCTTTCTTCCTAAATTTGCTGCTTTCCTCACTTCCCTTCTTTTTCTCAGAGCTTGCTTTATTTTTGTTTAAAGCTCATGGTTGATACAACTAGTTAGTTTTTCACTTGCTTGTTCTTTGGGAAGCCATGATTTTATTATGAATGTCATGGATTTGCTTGTTTCTGTGTGTAATTGCAAGCGCTTTTCATTAAAATATTTTTTTTAATTTCTTCTTACTGCTGTCTAATATGAAAGTTATCTTGATTACAGATGAGTACGGTTGTTCAAAAGGTTCATTCTATTAATACTCATTTTTTTCCAAAGTATTAAAAAGCAGTGACAATATATACTTTTTGCCCTCAACCAGGGGATGCTTTTTACTTGTTACTATCTCTTTAGTAGTGTGCTTAACTAATTTTTGACAGTATAACAGTGTGACTTCTCCAAAGAAATATCTAATCATGTGTGAGCTGGATCTTTCATAGTTGACTTTATAGTTGGTGATTCCCTATTTCTCTTCCTAGCCTAAAAGGGGTTCTGAAAGTATATACTGTCCTAAAATCCATTTGCATGAGTTACTTTTTGAGATACTAAAATATACAGGTTGCATGTTTTTGTGTCTGTCTTAAGGTATTCCTCACTTGCAATAATTTAAAAAACATTCATATATTGCTGTAGTACAGTTTGAATGCAAATTTATTGCAAATAAGAGAAATATTTGTCTTAATGAAATGGTATTTTTTTGATTTAAAAGACCAATGATACTTGCTATGAAATAAAGACTAGATATGTAGAAGCAATATATGAATTTATAAAAGCCTTCATCTGCCATCTGTTTCTATACAACTGTGGTATAGCATTAGTACATTCTTTGGCCTGTTATGAGAATGGCTTATAAACTCTAAAGAATGTTCCAAAATTACACAAGTGAGTTGTCAAAGGACTGTATTTTGATCAAAGTTCATAGTAATGTCATGTAATTTGAGCTTCTGTTTTAAGAATTATAAATTCTCTGCTGTCATAGAGTTTTAGTGATTTAATTGCATGAAACCTGGCTTGGACATACCTTGTTAGACTAGAAATAATCTTTTAGAGAGATGGCAACTGTGGTATATTTCAGGTGCTTTCACTAACATTTTAAAAGCCTCCAGGTGTTGAAGGTCAAAATTCAGTTACTGTAGTTTCATTCACTGCTGATGTGCTTTCTGGAGCTGAGAACAGCACAAAACATTCTTTGTTTTCAACTTAGTCTTTAAGACTTCATTAATAAAGTAATATTTAGTATACAAAGTCATAATTTTTGGTAGAATTAGAGTGGTTGAGGATGTCTATATCAGTGCCACTTCATGAGAAAGTTAATGGAAGATATGTACACTGTGACGAACATGGTCATCAGCCCTGTATAAATACAAGAAAAATATCATTTAAAATGGTGGCTTCAAAGTGTGGAGAATGTTGATGATGAAGGTGGCATTGCCTGTAGCAGTGAATGATAGCATGCATGCATTTCATTCAGGGGAACATGTATACGAGCATTGCAATAATGCTTTAAAATTCTTTTTGTGCTTGATGTCAGTTCACCATGCTAACCGAAGCCAGGCAATTATTTATACCGTATGTGTCTTATGCTTTAAAATTTTGTGTTGGCTTATCTTTGTGATTTTTACAAATCATTGCTTTTGAAAAATGTGCTTCATCAGTATCATGGTAATGCATATTACTAAGGAATGTCTATATCATTATAGTTCATTGAATGACTCGATTTAAATGTGTTGGTTTAGAAAAAAATAGATAGCTATGTCTTTCCATTTACATTTTAGGTGGCCAAGAGGAATATGTCTTGTCATATGAACCAGTCAATCAACAAGAAGGTTTGTAGATCTTACTCATTATAAAATATCATCTGAATTATCAGAGCACTTCATATGCCCTTATGTTCTGACCATGACAAACTTCATTGTTTAGAGCTTGTTACCATTATTCACATGAATGAAGTACAAAGGCATAAATTATTAGATGCAATTGCAAAATTGTTTAGCACAACACACAGGTCTGCTACTTAAAATAACTTATGCATGGTTTACATTGCAAGGAAAATATGGTGTGTTTAACAATTCTGTTAGTGTGAACCTCAGAAATCATAGAATCATAGAATCAACCAGGTTGGAAAAGACCTTTAAGACCATCAAGTCCAACCCTTACCCCAGCGCTGCCAAGGCCACCACTAAGCCATGGCACTGAGGGCCTCATCTACGTGTTGTGTGAACACTTCCAGGGATGGTGACTCCAGCACTGCTATGGGCAGCCTGTTCCAATGCCTGAGCACCCTTTGGGGGAGGGAATTGTTCCTTATCTCCATCTAAACCTCTCTGAAGCAGCTTGATGCTGTTTCCTCTTGTCCTGTCCCTTGTTCCTTGGGAGCACTGACCAGCTGCCTCCTGGCTCTGTCCTCCTGTCAGGCAGTTGTAAGAGCAGTAAGGTACCCCCTGAGCCTTCTCTTCTCCAAATTGCAGTTTTCTTATGTTTCTCACACTTGCATTTAAAACAAAATGCTTTTCACTGATCTCCACTGGGATGCAATCATTCTTTTGGTCTTGATCTTACTTCACTGTGTATAACAGATACAGAATTTTTAATGTTCCCTTTCACCACAGGTAGCAACAGTTGATTTACATTCTCTGATATATAGCTCATGTATTTGTAGATTAATCTGTAAAAGGGATGTTCTTTGGGAATACTTGATATCTATTAGCTAACAAGGTGGCAGTCAAACAAATATACATAATGTATTTACATGACGTTTGAGTGTCAAGATTTCACTTTTGGTTTTGTGCAGGGAGTGGCACAGCCCAGTTGCTTGTAATAGCATTGTGGAACATGCATGCCTGCGTAGACTTTCCACTCCGACTTGTTAATCATGGTATATGGGTTCCATTTCATCAGTAAGCTTCCAAGAGTAGCAAAATTTATTATACGAGACTAACACTAATGGCATTATTTCTATCTTATCATTTGTAATAATCGTAGGCTCCGAATAAAACCATGGATGAGAAATGCATGAATTAAGACTATGCTAGAAATGGGAAAATGGTAGGCTCTCTTCGATGTGCTAAGCAAGCTCTACCTCAGCTAGGGAAGCAGAGGTTTGTTGCCCACAGACGAGCAGCTGCTGGATCTGTGTATGTGTGCACACCAGAGGGGCTCATAAAATGAGAAACATCATTTTAGCTGGCATTGACTTCCCAGATTTGGATAGATTACGGATTTAGTGAGAACAATAGGCTATGGAACTGATGGACAGGGGTAGGGCAGTTGATGTCATCTACCTGGACTTGTGCAAAGCATTTGACACTGTCTCACATGACATCCTTGTCTCTAAGTTGGAGAGACATCAATTTGGTAGGTGGACCACTCGGTGGATAAAGAACTGGCTGGATGGCCACACGCAAAGAGTAGTGCTCAATGGCTCAATGTCCAGCTGGAGACCAGTAACAAGTGGTGCTCCTCAGGGATCGGTGTTGGGACCGCTCTTGGTCAACATCTTTGTCAGTGATATGGACAGTGGGATTGAGTGTGCCCTCAGCAAGTTTGCCAATGATGTGGTTTGGTTGATACGCTGGAGGGAAGGAATGCCATCCAGAGGGACCTTGACACGCTTGTGAGGTGGGCTGATGCCAACCTGATGAAGCTTAACCATGACAAGTGCAAGGTCCTACACCTAGATCAGAGCAATCTCAGGCACAGCTACAGGTTGGGCAGAGAAGAGATTCAGAGCAGCCCTGCGGAGAAGGACTTGGGGGTGTTGGTCGATGAGAAAATGAACATGAGCTGGCAGTGTGCGCTTGCAGCCCAGAAAGCCAACCGTATCCTGGGCTGCATCAAAAGGAGCGTGACCAGCAGGTCGAGGGAGGTGATCCTGCCCCTCTATTCTGCTCTCGTGAGACCTCACTTGGAGTGTTGCGTGCAGTTCTGGTGTCCTCAACATAAAAAGGACATGGAACTGTTGGAACAAGTCCAGAGGAGGGCCATGAGGATGATGAGGGGACTGGAGCACCTCCCGTATGAAGCTAGGCTGAGAAAGTTGTGGCTGTTCAGCCTGGAGAAGAGAAGGCTGCGTGGAGACCTCATAGCAGCCTTCCAATACCTGAAGGGGGCCTGTAGGGATGCTGGGGAGGGACTTTTCATGAGGGACTGTGGTGAGAGGACAAGGGGTAACGGGTTCAAACTTAAACAGGGGAAGTTTAGATTGGATATGAGGAAGAAATTCTTTACTGTGAGGGTGGTGAGGCCCTGGAATGGGTTGCCCAGGGAAGTTGTGAATGCTCCATCGCTGGCGGTGTTCAAGGCCAGGCTGGACAGAGCCTTGGATGACATGGTTTAGTGTGAGGTGTCCCTGCCCATGGCAGGGGGGTTGGAACTAGATGATCTTAAAGTCCTTTCCAACCCTAACTATTCTATGATTCTATGATTCTGTAATTAAGGTTAAAGAGACAGGATGTTAATGAGACTTTGCACAAGCTGATGCTTTCGTACCTGTCATATTGTAAAACTAATGGTTTTAGAGGGTGAACTGCTTTGACATTTACATGCATGACTGTAATTCCCTTTGAGTGTAACACATTATATGGGAAGGCCATAAGAGAGCTTGTGCCTCATTCCTCTGCTGAGGAGCAGTAATACATTCCCTGCATACGTTGTCTGCGTTTGTCTAATAATTCAGTTGCACAGTAATTTATTTTGTTTTTTTTTCCCCCAAGAAGGCCAAAGAAATAAGGAACCGTAATAACCAAAATAGATTTAAAGGTGCTTGGACTTGGATACTTGTGGGCTGCCCTTAACTTTTAAGTAAAGATTTTTGTTGTTAAATGAATAGGTTGACAGTTACTGGATTCAGGACATCCCTTTTATGATTAATACCCCGGAAAGGAAATAGTTCTCAGGGTTAAATTAAAATTTATTTTATAGGTTAGACTATTTAATTTGGATTTATCTATGTAGTAAAGACATATTGAACCTGGAAGCAAAATTTATGAAGTGGGAATTAATATGCTAATACTGATACTCAGACATCATTTTCTTCATGGTTCTTGGAGTGTAATCGGGTGTTTTCTGCTTAAGCTTAATTTCCAAAAGCCCTTTATAACTTTATAAAAAATTAAGCTGCTTAAAAAAAATACTACGCTTCACTTTATAGGGATGTTAATACAGTTAGTAAAGCTATATATAGTTGAGCCTTTTCAGAGATGAGTATAAAATTGTGGTCTTAGAGGAAAAGAAGCTTCTCCCAACACAGAACTAGAATTTCATGAACTCTGCTTCTGCTTAAGTGCCTCTTTAAATTGAAAAGATTTTCGAACTTCCTCCTTTTGCTTTTTTCTTTAGAATGAGGGATTCTACCTTTTTTTTTTTATTTTAAACCAAGACTTCTTAATGTAAGATTTCAGTACCCAGGATAGTTGGGAGTGAAGTTGCAACATCTTACTGTGACTAAAGTGTTAGTTGGTTTATATTCTTCAACATGTTTTTCCTCTCTTTAAGAGTACATATTCTTTGAGGTATTATAATCATTAATATGTGATAAAGATTATTTTCCTGAACTGTAAAAGTTAGCAAGCATACTGAAACATAACTAATGTTATTCCTTTATGTTTAATAGTCAATTACACTCGACCTGTGATCGTTTTGGGACCCATGAAGGACAGAATAAATGATGATCTGATCTCAGAATTTCCAGACAAATTTGGCTCATGTGTTCCACGTAAGTCTCAGCAAATACTAAAGCAATTCTAAATTCTTTTTTTTTCTGTTTATTTTCTTAAAAGGTATCCTCTGTATGTTGAGTTTAAAAAAAGTTAATGTGTTGTCTAAACTTCACAAACCTATTGTGATTGTCAGTCGTCTCTTCGCTTGTGAAAATTTTGTGGTATAAATGGTAGACTATTTTTGGTTATTGTATGGGGAAAAAAAAGTGACTGTTTTTTGGTTTGCTTTAAAAATTACTTGTTTGTATTTAAAGATACTACTAGACCAAAACGAGATTATGAGGTGGATGGACGTGATTACCATTTTGTCACTTCTCGAGAGCAAATGGAGAAGGATATTCAGGATCACAAATTCATTGAAGCTGGCCAGTACAATAATCATCTTTATGGAACAAGTGTCCAATCAGTGCGAGAAGTAGCAGAAAAGGTAAATCAGTGCCAGTTACTTTTATTTACAGAGGTGGTTATCTGACTGTGCTGACAGGGGAAAAGAGAAGAATGGCAAGAAGCCATTAGGAGCATCCTGACTTTAAAAGGAATTTGTACAAAACTAGAAACAAAGCACATTGTCATGAATTTGTGAAATAATGAAGCTTTGGAATAATGAAAGCATCATGGTTAAATTATGAAGAAAGAGCAAACATGGTTTGTGCCCTCTTAATAAGAAGAGAATAGAGAAGAAGTAATTTGAATTACAGGCTAATTAGCCTAGCTCACATACATAGATCATTAAATAATTAATAATAGTGGTGCTGCAGTCAGTTAATATGATGATCCATTTGATGCAGGCTTGTGCAAAAAAAACCTTGTAAAAATACTATTCTTTGTGCCATTCATGGATTTAGCAGGTAAAGGGGAAAGAGTAAATGAAATAAACTCAATCAGATTTTTTACATAACTACCACTACATTGTGGAGACTGAGCTTATTGTCTTTATCCTGAACAGATTTTTCTTAACTGTTTATTAAAAAATCTAAATATTTCTAAATTCAAACCGAAGTTTACTTGAGTGCTCTGAAAAAAGTGGGAAGAGGGAAGTGTATTTCTTTGAGTAAAATGCCTGTTTTAAGGAAAATTTTCGGTGAAAATTCTTTGCAAGTGTTCCATGTTAGGTTGATGAGTTGTCGTCAGATACGGTGCATTTGCAGTAGACAGTGTTATCTGATCTGTATGAGAGAAGAAATAGCTAGGTGGGAACTCAAAAGTGTGAGCACTTTTAGTATGGTCATGCAGGGGTGAGTGTGGTTAACCTGTGAGAAACAGGAATGTAGTTAGTCCTCTGGAAAGCAGTTTAGGCCATTCTGGCCACATGGCTGAGTATTGTTATTTCTGTCAATTTAATTTACTGGAATTGAAAACAGGGCAGATATGGTGAGACCCTGTTGTTCACGTGATGAAGTTTTCTTCTGCCGTCTTTCTCACTCTATGGAATAGAACCTGGCCCCATGGTATATAGCAAGAAAAGTAAATAGATTACTAAATTATTTAAGCGAATGAACAGTACTCTGTATGGGAGGCTGAACAAAGTTGTGAAACTATAATATGGGGTTCAATGATGAAACTATTTATTGAACAGCTTAAACATTCTAAACTTGTCGGCAGTTGCTTTACCTGCTAGCACAAATACAGTCCTTCAGTTCCATCCTAAACCTGAAAATGACTCTGTTCTTCTAGTCCTCTAGTGGGATTAGAAAGGATTAGAAATGGATTTCAATCTTTTATAAACTAACATGAAGAATTAAGTACTACCAGATGTCTCCATGCTATTAAGTCTCTTGCACAGGCTCCATGGGACTTTGGGTAGATGCAGCAATTTCTGTGTTCCAGCTAACATTATTTTTCTGGGAAACAATGTCCTATTCTGCAGAACTTGACTTCAAAATCTTGACAGGGCTGCAAACTGGTCTGTCTGGGGCTACTCCCTCCGTGTGTTCCTCTCTGTCCCGCTTAAGAGATCAGTCTCTTCAGTGGGTCTTACTACTGGGATACAAAGGGCCATTTCCAAGTTAATGGTGATGTATTTAAGGGAAGACGCAACAGAAGTGACTGCTACTACCCCAAAAGTAGCAGAAGCAGTATTCTTGCAATAGTTAGAAATTGCTTTCATTTGCCCGTGCTTCCAGCTCATTGCTCTAATTTTCATGCCTATATGGAACACAGCTAAAGATGCCTTTTGATGGTGTTCAGTTACTGTAAAGAGCACTGAGGTGCTGTGCTATGTTTCTCAATGAGATGCAGTGCAAGTAAGGAACTAAAAAAAATAAATCTAAAAAATTATTTAAATACACTGTGCAAAGAGCAAAGTAGCTTCCCTGGATGCAAACTAGGTAACTGTTAGGTAACTGTATCACAAATTACTCGCGTTTCTTTTCCTTGTCTTCCAATCTTCACATGAATGGAATTCTCATATTCTCTTCTTTGGAATTGCTAGCAGCTTGCAGATCTCTGTACCTGAGGCCACCGTTAATGCATGTTCCATATTGATTTGGAATAAACTGTCACAGTTACATTCTGTAAGGTCCAGCACAGGTATTGTGCTCACACCCTTTGCCCAAAATCCTTTGGTGCCTGGCATAAATTGTTGGGCCAAACGCAGCAAATACTAAGTGTCTTATTCCAAAAATGAAAATGGACCAGATAATGCTCTTAATTCTCAGTTCCCAGAGCTTGTGCCATATTTAAAGAGAAATCATTTAAAATATGTGAACAGGCCAGCACATGCAGTAAAACACTCTGCTAGAACATGCAAACATCTCTCTTAAATGACACCAGTCAGCATCCAGATCTGTGATCTGGATCTGGGAAACAGCTGTCATCAGTTGAAAGTGAGCAATATTTATGTGGAAAGAACACTTCTATCCTCTTCAAAAATTCCTGAAATAAAATTCTATGGTTTTGTTGTGCAAGAGATCAAATGCAAACAATCCTAGTGATGTCTTCTGCCAGGAAGCAGAAACATGTCAGTAATTTTAGACTGCAGTCACTTCCTTGCTCTTCAACATGCTCTCCAGGAATGATCTCCCAGAAGTTCAGGAAGTGTGTTGTATGCTATGAGTAACCTTTGGGTTTATGGTGCTTGTGAGTCTCCTTCCTGGCTCACATAATTCTGCCAGTCATTTTTCTTCTGCTAAAGAATAAGCTTTGCTGCTTAATTTGACTGACAGTTGTTTTCTGTTCCTCTCTCCCCATCCCTTTCTAAAATGATAATATGCTAAATTACTGATGCTATTCAGAAAGGAAAGAAATAAAAGTGCATGAGGTGGAAATGAGTATTTCAGGCATGAGGGGAGCTGAGGAAAAGGAAGAGCCTTTGAGATTAGATATCCCAAAGAGCTGGAAAATTACTTATGTGGGAAAATAGAGGCGGAGAGAAAAGCAGCCCTACCACATTGTCTTCCAACAGGCCAAGAAATGGTTAAGTTATATATGTTTCTCAAAAGGTGAAGGAATAATCAGCCCAGATAAATTGTATTCACCATCTCAAACCTGGTATTGTACTGTGTGGTGCCTGGGGGGAGGAGCGTGCTTGTATTCATTTCCATCTAACGATTCTGATGATGGCATATTTCCCTTTCATCAGGGGTGGATCGACTCCTTTAGGTATGCCAGTTAAATCATCTGGCTTCTCTCTAAACTGCATCTGTGACATGGCCACCTCCCTAAAGGATCCTCAAATTATTTAAAAAAATAAATAATAATTTTGCTGGTGTGGTTGAAGTACAGCTGTTCCTCCAGATGATTGTGCATTGCCGATTGGGCTGATTCTCCATCCTCTGGTGGGGAAAGGAAGGAAGGATGGTCAGAAGCATCTCAAATGATGTGTGATCTCAACAGAGAAGCGTTGTGGGACTTCGTGCCATAGTGGTGAAATCATATTGATGCAAATGCTCTAATTCTTTTGGCTTCAGTGGAGACTTGTTTTCTTAATTATTACAGTGCATATCTGTGACATAAACTGCTTAGTATCATTTTCCCTTCTCTCTCACTTTTTAGGGTAAACATTGCATTCTTGATGTTTCTGGTAATGCGATCAAAAGGTTGCAGATTGCCCAGCTATACCCAATCTCCATTTTTATTAAACCCAAAACAGTGGAAAATATCATGTGAGTAAAAGTGAAGTACCTTAGGCTAAATTGTTTGAGACTGTCATTGTATTTAAAAAAACAACTGCAAGTTACATGAAGATAAATGTAATACTTGCATTTTAAACAATACGTAATTTTCCAAGTTGCATTTTTAGAGCCTTTTTAGAGGGGGTTTCTAATCCAAATTAAAGTGCTTGAGAACAAATGCCATTGTACTAAATTCCATCCAACATAGTATCAGAACAACTCATTCCTGCTACAGTCTTTGCTTAGGTACGTCATTTAGGAGACTGCCTCTTTTTGGGGATAATACTCTGACAACAGTTTAAAGTGTTATTTTAAAAGGTTCCAAGTATTTGAACTATAATGGTTTTATATGTATAATGTTTTCAATTTCAGGGAAATGAATAAACGCTTAACAGAAGAGCAAGCCAGGAAGACATTTGAGAGAGCCATGAAACTGGAGCAAGAATTTACTGAACACTTCACAGGTGTGTTTTCCTTGGGACTGTTCCCCTTGCCAGAGTTGAGATTTTATTGCTTGCTGTAAAATAGTAATTGCCTCACTGCTGAGATAAGGCTGTACTTTGTTTTACGGATGATCTGTAACAGTTTTGATGCACAGACCCATCTTATTACCTCTCCACTGATTTCAGTTTGATCGATCAATTCACTATATACAAAAATATACTGGGAACTTTATATTTTAAAAACTCTGAGACTTTCTACTGTTTCCCTAGGTTACTGTAGTGCAGATGTTTGCTTTGTTGATGTACTATATGCTTAAAGCTTTTTATTTGCAGAGCTGAGATTGCCCAGCAAAGCTCCCTGTGGAAAAGGATGAATTTCCCTCCTCTCCCTCCCCTTTTTTTTAAATCAGGAATATGATCAATAATTTTGGTAATTAAGCCTCTGGAAATTGAGCGCTATAGTATTAATGGTACTTGGCAAATAAATTAGTTTATGCTGTGTACGTAACTGTAACAGTTAGCTGCAAGCACTCAAGCATGCCAATTGTTTACATTGTGGCTTGCAGTTGGGGAAGCTAGATCAAGTCAGGATCTTCAGGAGGACAGAAATGAGCCTTCCCTATTCCTGTCCTAGATAGACACTTGCTCATTGCCTTCTTGTTATGATCTATTGCCAGGTTTCAGTTTTTGCTGTCCCATTCACCTCCTTTCTGTGACGTGGCACCTCTGTCCAGTTTCTTCTTCCACAGTTTGTGTGGGCAGAGCTGCAAATGCCACAGTCTACTCCACTTGGGCAGAGACACGGGGAAGGAGTGGTGGCTTCACATGGGAGGAAGATAGCGGAAGCAGTAGACTCCCTGCCTTGGTCTTTCTGCTGCCTTATTCTCTCTGTTATGTGCTTCCCACACAGTGAAAAACTTGAGTCCATCCCTTTGTCTACCTCCATCTTTCCCTGCTGCCTTGCAGCTGTCAGTTTATCCCAATACTACATCTAGCTCTCCTGCTCTTCCCATAGGGACTCTGTTTGCCTGCACCCAGAAATTCATTTAAGTCTCAACATATATTGCAAATTTTTCCTATTACAGAGTCCCATTCAAAATGACTGGCAAATATGTCAGGTTTGTTGTTCAGGAAATTAGTTTATTTTCGTAGTAAGTAGCTAAGTAGCTGGTATTCTCCCAGGCTGTCTCAGGGCATTATATAGGACACTTTCAGGAAATTTTCAAGGACATAATTCAAGGTGTTTCAAAAACCTGTAGGCATTTTTAAGTGCTGTAGTGCTCAGGTTCATAAGTATAATGCTTGTTGACAAAGGACAATAGCAACGGTCAGACTTGTGTGTCCTCGATAATCCACTTCAGGTCAGAAGTCCTGTTCTGAATCTGTTTGAGATACTTGAAAACATTACAAAATCCTACTTACTACTTAGTTTGGAGGCTGCTAATCATATAAATCAGATGGTAAAACAGAATACATGAGCATTCCCTAACCTGCTAAAAAACCCACACTGTGTGGAGTAACTGAAATCAACTTCATCAGCAGGCTAAGTTTAAACAGGCTTAAACTTTGTACTGAAGCACATGAAGAGCACATCCATCTTCTGTTTGGAGGGTTCTGAGCTTTGGAAGAGGTGTGGTTAAACGCAGCTGGAGAGAAGTGAGGTGCTAAAGCTTACGGCTGTTTGCATTGCAAAGACATTTCTAAATCTTTCTAATGCACTGTAGTGCTGTGAACGTTATACTTGACCTGTAATAATTGAACAGCCTCTTCCTACAGGCACTATGACAGTGGGCTGCAGATGGGGAGAAAGTTTTTAAGAGATGGGAATGATGAGTAGGAATAAACCAGAACTAATTAGCAAGAAAGCAAAGCTTGGAAGCAGCAGTAACACATGAATGCACAAAACAGCAAATCTGGCCTACCTCCAAAATTACCTTTCGTGCTAAACTTTTTTCTTGAATTATCAATACAAGGTGGTGATCCTAAAGTTACTATCTCATACTGGTTTCTTTTTCAGATTGAGGTATGGTAAGAACAGCTCAAACTTCATCCTCATTTTCACCAGATGGTACTTTACTCTCATATATCAGAAAACATCCACATTGGCTTATTTCTAGTTATTTTATATCCTTCGATAAAATATCTAACTTACACCATCTGAATATAAATTGCATGTTTAACTGCGTGAGGAAGCTTATTGTCTATAAAACTTAACTCTTTTAGTTGGGCAACAAACTCCATGAGTTCCTCCTCTTTTCGGACAAAAGCAAAGGTAGTGCTGGCAGGTAGAAATCCTAGAGTCAGCCAGCTTTGCTGTGAAGCTTCAGGATGTAGCTGGGGAGTTCACCAGTCTCATCACACCAAGCCTGACTCAGACTGACTGCTGAGGACATGGCCCTGTCTTGCCTTGTTGTGTTGCAAACACACATGAAAGTTAGACCAAAAAGAATACTGGAGGGTGCAGACTGACTCAGGCAAACAGTAACGTGGTTAAGAAAAGACCTCCTCAGTTGTATGTGTGTCTTTGTAGCAATGTGAAAACCACTTCCTAACCCGAAGCCTCTTTTGGTGGGTGAGATGGTACTTTGTGTGTCCTGCAATACCATCAATAATGTGCTTCACTCCAGCACAGAAACCAGAAATCACAGTGTGTGTCTGTTCCTTCAGCAGCCTAAAGTCCTCTTGCCACTCAGAGAAAAGAGAAGCTTGGCTTGGAACATTGTGGTTTCTGTACGGTGCTAGGAAGAATGATTGCTGATTGCCCCATTATGTTTTGCAGCTATTGTCCAAGGAGACACATTGGAAGAAATCTACAACCAAGTGAAACAGATCATAGAGGAACAGTCTGGGCCTTACATCTGGGTTCCAGCAAAGGAAAAATTATGAAAACAGATTTTTATTTTCCATTTTCTAACTGACATCACCTACTACATCTGACAACTCTTAAGCCCTTCCAGTGGAGCCTGCCTCTAGTTCTTTCCAGCGTGGTTCATACCCTAACCATCACATTCTGCAGTTCCCATAATGCTTCACATTTGGTGTCTCTCTTAGTTTAAATAATTTGTATTATTGTGCTCTGTTGGTTTGCCATTTTTCAAACATGACAATGGAATGGCCTGACCAGCTATTAGTTTGGGGTGGGGGTGGGAGGGAATTGCTTGGTAAAATTCCTTAATGTTTAAGGGAAAGTAACTTTCAAAGATTTTTCAAAAAAGCTTTATAGACATTCTTTTAAAATTTCATAACAATTGAAAGAAAAGTTGTAGTCAAGGAAGTTGTAAATCATTAGTAACTTTGCACGCTTAACTTTAATAGCATGGTTTGGTCAGGGCAATCAATTTCAGGTTTTATTTTCTGAGTTCAAAAATTCTATTCTCACAGTAATAATTTTTTTTTCCAGGCAGTTAGAGAGAAACTTTCAAATTTTGAGTTAACATTTTCATTAAGTCCCTCAAGGGATATTAATTTTCATAATTTCATATGGATATTCGTAAAATCTATTTTTTCATTTTTTGCCAATAAAATTGCTAGGGACAAAGATGTGTAATGTTTATAATCTTCCTTGTGAAACACTATTTATAGTGTCCTACAGAAATTGTTTATAGGTAACGGTCATCACACTTTTTCAGCCTAAAATACGTTTAGGTGCTAGGAACCTTGTATTTTTCAGAGGACTGCCAAATTTCCCTTGGCAGTAATACAGAAAACAGCTGCAGAGATGGTCATTAGGGCAATGACAGAATGATTCATAGCTTAAAAATGTGTGTGTTCTTAGGGGTCAGATTTTAATGAATATTTTACCCACAATAACTGCCTATTTTGTTATAATAAATATATATATATATTAAACTTTCTTTAACTAAACTCTGTAACTATGGGAATTATTTTCTTTACATAGTTGCGCACACGTATAAATATATATATATAAAATATATATTTTTCTTTTACCACCTACTCCTAGCTTTTTGTTTTGAATGAAATTACAAATTAGAATTTACCTTCCTTAATCGCGAGAAATCAAACGGGCTATGGTGGCTGGGCATAAAGCCCAGGGAGCATTAGTTACAAGAAAAAAATACATGCAAGTTCTCCTCTTTTCTACGGAATTTCAGGTGTTTGTGTTCACCACCCCTCACAACTCCCCCGAATATGCATGTCTTAACCAAAGGGAGAATTCGGAGTCAACAGTATGTTTTATTTTTCTGTACATGTTCATCTCTGATTGCACAGGCACAAGATCTTCCTTTTACAATGCACAAACTTCTGTGCCAAATGTTATGAATACATTGTACCAAAACACAGAATACCTTCTGTAATGAAATTCTCTAATTCCCATCTTATTTGGTACCTGCCATTGCTTGTTTGCAACTGATGGTTTATAAGAGGGATGTACTTATGGCAGTCATGGGGCAGTCACACAACCAAATTAGCTTTGGTTTGTAACAAATTATCAACACTATCCATTCCATTTGTTAGAAAGAGGAGAACAGCTAATAAACTTTATTGTAAAATATATTTGTCAAGTGTGTTTTTAATCAAAGGAGATACAGGTGTTGTAACATTAAAAATAATTGACTCACACTGTAAGTGAAAATAATGTGTTAAAGGAGCATTGATGACCAGACTGGGGCTAATGAAGTTATTACATTAAAAGCTGATTTAAACTTGTGACACAAATATTGCTGGTGTTATGTGGAATGTTTATATGACTTACAGTGAGTGTAAGCTGCTGGCAAATAATTCTTGGTTTTCTAGATTTGTGAAGTAAGGTGTGCTATCTTTCTGAGACTCCTGTTGATGGAAGTGCAGGTGTGTAAGATTGATACAGCTTTTGATAAATAATGCCATAAATTTTTAAAGGACTTAAAAGTAGACTATAGTCTGCCTCTTTGAAAGCAGCTGGTATCTGAGGTGTAGAGTGAGACACCTTAAAACAGATCAACTTTAGAGTAAATAGAAGGATCTAAATCTCAGCTGACAAATCAGCAAACCATAAATCTCAGATCTCTATACTGTATACCTGGGGGGGTTTACCTCCCCCTCCCCTCCCCCGCCTTTTAAACCCAGCAGAGTCCTGTTCATTTAAGTAGATAAGTGAGGAATTACTTTTTCATACATGGGGAGTATCTCAATAACTTTCACAGAACTTTTCTCCCAGGTTGTCACGTACTAGCCAGGTGTCTTCGAATACTACACTGAGACTGAAGTCCACAGTACTTATCTTGCACTGTTACAACGCTGGCATGAGAACAACTCTTGAATCAAGAAAGCCCAAAGGACTGGGGTATCTTCTTCACGTTTTTGGTTTCCTTTCTTTCAGATGTTGCTTTTGAGCTCTGGCAGAAAAGTTGATACTGACAGCGCTGATGCTCCTAGTTGACTTGGTTTATCTTGTAATTTTTAGGATTTTGCATTAATTAGTGTTTCTCTGGATCTCTTTTCCAGTATCGGGGGCTGATGTATCTTTGATTCTTGGGAACACTTTACTTTCTGTATTTTAAAGACACATTTTACAATACTTGTACTTCCAATTTAACAACTAGAATGATTAGAAAATCCAAATGGTATCATACTGATGCATCATCATCCTACTTTTGCTGGTCCAGTGAAGGCATCATGGGTTTTCTTCTGTGCCTGCTAACCCAACTATTTGTGACTGCTGTACAGAAGCATGCTTGATGAAGTATTTGTTGCACTTTAAGTTATATTAATAATTTCTCTTGTGGGCATTTTTGCTAAATTGTGCTGAAAATTAGGTTAAGAAATTTAATATCTCCTTAAAGCACAGAGTTATGAATAAAACAGGCAAATGAGCTAAATTTTCATGAACTGTGCTTGTGTTCATCATAGAGGGGGTTGCATTCAGAATAGGCCTCCTGTACAAAAAGGCTGCTCCTCCTTCTTCTCAGCCTTTCCCGAAGAGGGTCAGGACCACCACAGGAGAGGCCTGGCACTGAATGCATTTCTTATTAATCTTGCCTTTGCAGTGTTAAGCAATTGGTTCTAAGACTATGTATCGGTCTTCTCATGTGTATGTGTATGTAGGCCACACTTGCAAGCATCGGAGGAGATTAACATGGAGAGGTTCATCTAGCCAGTGGGAAGGGCACAGGAAGGATCCAAATAATGGATCCTTCTAGAAATTTGGAAGAACTTCAGAGGTGCCAGGTTGTTTTTCAACACTTCAGACAACAAAGGGATGACCAATTCCAGATTGTCTGGCCAGCCAAGAATCAAAGTAAAGCCATAACGTTTTGTTGGAGAAGAAGGTCTAGGGGGGTCATTATCCTTCTTTTTTTTTTTAAGGTTCAAACTTGAAATAGCAATTAATTGACTTAAACTTAGGTGTTGTCTTACAGGCGCTAGTAGGTGTTAAAGCTAACAGCCTGGCCAAAATGCAGTCAAGTAGCTGTGTAACTAAGTCCTGAAAGCACCTCTGCTGGATGTACAGACTGTCTGGAGGACACACACAGTTGTGTATTTCATCCATGTTCTCAATACAAGATGGTGAAAATGTGTGTGCATAGTGATTCATGGCAGCACAGAGCCGTTGTTCTTCTGGTAGCTGGGTGCTGAGCTAAGAAATGGCAGTCAGTAGAGCAAGGCAGCATTAAATGGCTTTTATCTAAACAAAGTGTTACTGGCTGCTGCAGTTCATTGACTAATGGGAAATGACAAGAGCTGCACAAATGAGTGTTGCTCTGTAAAAGCTACTCTAAAAGTCATGGCAGCTTTTACCAGAGCTGTTGTCAACAGAGCTTGTTCTCTTTCTGAGTGACAGAAGCCTTCCTAGGCCTTCTCTAAAACCTTAAAAAATAATCAAACTACTTCAGCTATGTCATAGCATTTGCTATTAGATTTCAGGAGATGCACGCACTGAAACACCTGTGCGATGTATGGGCGTCACTGTTCTAAAAGCCTGGATTTCTTGTTTGGCTTTATTCATTGACAATTCATGACGATGCTTGGAATGTGGTGTAAAAAAAAGCCACACAAAGTGACCATCAGCTCTGTCAGATAAAGTGCTGAGTTTGAATCTGCTTTTCTTCCTGAGCCCAAACATGTAGGGAATACACAGAACTCAAAATGAGGATTTCTTTATACAGCCTTGTCTTACCCCTAGAACTGGGGTGTAGCTGTTTATCTAAGTCTATAAGTGGTGCTGAAGCAGTAACAGCCTCTCACTGGTGCCTCAGATATTTTGCAATTTCCTACTCTGAATGTTTTTGCAAGTGTAGGGCAATGTGAAGAGAGGTAGGCTTTTTTTCCCCCCGTGGTCACTACGTGGTGACGTGTGCCAAGGTAAGCAAGATAAATTGTTGAACAAAGTGCACCTGCAATTGAATGCTGCTGATTTTCACTGAAGAGCAGGGTGGGGAGAGCACGCTTGCAGAAGCCTTGATCTCTGGGGTTCTGAAGGCTCGAGAAAAGCACAGATCGCAAACTTTTCACCATGAAGTGCTCTAGAAGTGTCTTCTGTCTTCTCTTCTTTCATGCTGGTAAGTGCCCTCCAAAAACTGTTGCTGTCTTTGGGGTTGCCTTCTATGTGATGTGAGAGAGCAGAAGGAAACTGGAACTGTTTCTAGAACCAATCTCATATGGCCAGGAAAAGAAATGGAAAGAATGAATAGTAAAAATAGAAAAGGAGTAGAAAAAGCGTATTGGATACCATATATGCGTCTTGACTCACTGGTATTAAATGTTGCATTTCCTCAACACTGAAACTACTTCTTTTGGTTCAGTGGTGTCTGTTTCTCACAATTGTGAACAGTTCTATAACACGTGTTTTGTAAAAATAGAAATAATTACCTTATTCCGCTTGTGTGGTGTGTGATGTGTTGGCTTTCTCCTGTCACTCCCAGATTCTAATGGTTAATGCTTTTACTGTCACCAGCGGTGTAGATACCGTTTCTGCAGCACTCAGAAGTTCTCCAAAAAGAAGTTTCCTAGTTCATGCTTCCCTCCCCCCCCCATGGTTTCTGTTGAAATTCCTTCCCAGAGTATTTATTAGTGGCCATTTGATGTTAGGCAGTTTGTACTGTTACTTTCAGTAATGGAGCTTATTGGATGTTTACCACTGTTAAAGTTGTGTGTGTGTTTAGGACCTTCAGTGTATTTCAAAAGGCAGTTGCCAGCTCTTGTCATTTCATGCTGTATGTACATCTATACATATACAGAAGAGTCTGTGGGTTCAGAGACTGATGTGCTGGTTTAAGATGTTTTTGGTTGGCAATAGGAAGAGAAGCTGACTAGAGACCTTGTCTGTGCTCAAACCCATTTCAATAGGGTTGACTTTTAAGGAAGGACGCAAGAAATTGCCCAGGATCTAAACAACAGTTCAGCATTAGGAAGGGACAAATTAATTGCCTCTTTCAGATGAGTGAGGAAAAATGCAACAGATTCGTGCTGTTTCACTGTTTAGACTGAAATGCAGAGCTTTGTTTCATATTTCAGGTGTACATGGATAATGATTTCTTCATACGATTCATGCAGCGTCTTGTGTGTTTGTATCTAAAACCATAATGCTGAAGCCAAAGAATGGCTCTTACTTACGGGGATACTGAGACCCCAATTTCCATTTGCTTGTGTTTAGAAGGAAAATCCAAGGTTCTTCCTCCTGCCCCCAGAAATTAATGGCGAAAATTTCGCCAGGGTGGATGAGGCGGATGTTAAGTTTCCATGAGGTGCCTTTCTGCCATGACCCTGTTGGACCTTTCTTCTAACCATCTTGGTTGTCAGATTTCATGTAACTCAGAGGCAGGCAGTTGTTTCTCCCTCTGCTGGCACATGCTGCCATGAAAACTTCCTGTAAGTTTTCCCAGTCTGACTTGATGTTTGTTGACAGCAGTAGAGCTGGCTCTGAGTTGCAGTGGAACAGCAAGCCAAAGCCTCTGTTTCAGTATCTGGTGCAAAACAAGTACATGACAACTCACAGTAGGCTCCAAATTGAAATTGTAGAAAAGCAGTGGAATGTGCTGCCCTCTGCTTACAGAAATGATCTGTTGCCTGTTTGTCAACATAAACCATACTTTCTTATGCATTTTATGTACAGCTGCACTGCTTGTGCGTATCCTTAAAAAAGCAACCAAGTCTTTGTAGCTTAGGCACATAAAATGATAGTGTTTGGGCCTGCTGAAAGACACCTTTCTTCCCTGATTAATGGAATCTCCACTACTAAACTTGAGTCTTTCATGGAACCACTCTCCCATTTTGTGACTGTGAAAATGGCCTCTTATAAAAGAGTGTTTTGAAGGGACAAGTTTACTTTTCTGTGTTTCGTAATAGGCCTAGTGGCAAGGTTCTTGAGCACCTAAGATTGCTTTCTTTATTCAGACCAGAAAGGGCTGTGGCAGGATGCCAGGTACTAACTAGTGGTGCTTGAAACAGTTCAACCAGTCTCTTTGTTTTTGTAGCATACCATTTTAAATAATCATTTCAAATACTTTTGACTCAAGAAAAGATGATGTATTCTGCAAGGTTTTAAGAAAGGTCTGGACACACTGACCTATTCCACAGTGCCCATATTTCTTATGTCAGAAACAAATGTCATCAGGTTTCAGTATCTGAGTATAACACTATTTCTAGTCCAAAACACTTCATGTTAGTCTGGATAAAAGTAGGAATTGTCTCTAAAGACGAAGTGTTGAAAGAGCCTGCTTTCTTTGTGTTTTGAGTGGAGGAATGGAATGAAAGGTTGACTGTTCAGGAACCTTTAAAAGGTAAGCTCTGTAACGAAGGCACTGATGTGTTTTTATAATGTTTTCTCTTGATGTTGTCTTTGCAGCTCTCAGCCTGGAACGTATCCGGTGGTGCACTGTTTCTAAGCAAGAACTTTCCAAGTGTAATGACATGAGTAAGGCCTCTGGCAGGGCTGGCATCCTTCCACCTCTGGAGTGTACAGAGGGGGGGTCAGCTGCTAACTGTACTCAGATGATCAAGGTGAGTTGTGAGTGACAGCAGTGTCCTTGATTTAATTCCTCTTGAGCCTCACAGTAATTGAGTGATGTACACAGCCCTGCAGTGAGTGTCTCATGATCCAGGCAGCTCACCATATGCTTCCTGGCATTCATGTCTCTGAAAAATCAAAGTATAGTTTTTAAAGTCATAAAGGTGCACATATGAACCTGAATGTCAGAATGGCCCCATTTCATCTGTTTGGCTAGTGGCATATGGCTAGTTGTTAGGAGCACAGCAAAAGTCTTAAATATTTCCTCCCAAATGCTAATCTTTAGTTTAGGAATTGTTTCAGATTTATTTAGCAGATATTTAAGAAGGGATGAAGCTATAAGGTGCAGACAGTAGTTAAAGCTATGTTGTTGAGCCTGTATGTAGATTGTATTTCGATAAACTCTGTATCAAACTCCCATTTCAGGGTCCCATCATGGAAATTGCTGTATATACAGATGAGATGAGTGTAAGGCCAAATCAAACCTCCTAATACCAGAGTACAAGAGAGACAGAGCAACAATTAGGGTGAGCAGAGGGCATGGAAACCCAGCTGTATTAATTCAGCTGCCCAGAGCATGCTGAGTTTCCAAAAGGAGCACAGCTCTGGGAAAGGTTTCAAAGACAGTAAATGAGTGGCTTTTCAAAATGATGTATGGAAAATAATTTTCTAGGAGGCAACAGGTGGGTGGATATTGGAGGAAACATGGAGGCGGTCATGGCTGTCTTCACTGGCAGAGTGTGGGAGGAGAGGAGGATGGCTGGCTGTGGTAATATTCTTTATGTATCCTGTGTGCAAATACCCAGAAATCAGGTTTTGTGGAAAAGATGCAGCCTGTCACAGACAAGAGGTTCAGAGCCAGAAATGACGCCCAGCAGAGTAGTTTGAAGGGGGATGAGACAAGTGGTTTTGTGGCCAGAAAAAGGAACGAATTCCTGAAACTGGAATCTTGTAATTTTTTGTCAACAGAAGCAGAAGGGTTGTCTGACTACTAAAGCTACCTGACTGCCTCTTGATAAGTACTGTTCTTGGGTGAGGGAATCAAGACTGTATCGAAGAATGTTAGGAGCAGATATCAATGCATGTGTGGGTCTTGCCTCAGGATTAGGCAGGAAATAATTTCTAATGTCAGATCTCCCTAAAGCTGCTGATGGCCACGTTCCGTAGAAGGACCTGTTAGACTCTGTGGAGAAGTTGTTAAAGGGGCTGATGAGTGTCCATTTCTGACATCCAGTGCATGCAGAACTGCATTTCTAGGTCACTGCAAGCAGCAGGCACCTATCTGAAACCTTGGATTCCTGTAAAACTTGATTAGCTGAACTCAGAAACCTGCAGACAGTGTAAGTAGCTTTCTGATAAAATGAATCTTCACTGTAAGGCTTCAGATGAGGCTTTGTCCCTGTGACCTCTTTTTTTCTTGTGCTGCTAATCTGCGAAGTGTTTAAGCTAGCCTACTCTGCGTAGCACTGTGAGGAGCCCCAGAGTCCGCGTCCGCACTGAACTCTGCTCCTTGAGGCCAAAAAGGGAATGCTACTCAGTGGCTGAAGAGGCAGAAATACGCTGTTTTATAACTGCGTAACTTGGACTTGGTCCTGTGAATGTGTTAGCACAAGGATAAAGTAAAAAACTTTTTATTTGAAGGTGTTTAAAAATTGAGAAATGTCTAAATATTAACTTAGGGAGCCTGGCAATATTTAATGTGACCAGAGCTGTTCTTCAGCAAGTCTCTCAGTACTTCTGTAGGTAATTCTCAAATGTTGTGAGACAAATGAAGTCCCTCTGAAAATAATTAACAGGGTATTACCATGGCACATAAACTTACAAAAACCCCACCAAACTGTATGTGGAATAATCCTGTGCTTTTCTGAAATGCATTGGCAAATGCTTGCTACAAGGAAAAGATAAAATACCCACACTGTTGCTGATATGCAACCTCAGCAGTGATTGCATGCATCTGGAGAGAGGTCTGTAGCCTGTGAACTACTTCACATTAAATACAACAGGCATTGTTTCTTTCTTGTCCTGTTGTTCATACACAAGCTATTGATAGGAGGCTCTTCTGCTAAACAGAGCTCAAAGGCTCAGCCTTCCAATCTGACACTGGAAATATGTCCACATAACACAGTCCTTGTCTTCTGTGTCCAGCCTTTCCCATTTTATCTGCTCTGTTTCCTATCCACCACCAGTTCTAGAAGCCCATTTTATTCTGAGGGTAAAGTCCTTTTAACTCCCACCTCCTCTTCTGCCTCTCACTGTCAGGTGTGTCTTCTAAACAACTGGCCATATTTGATTCCTAAACTTTTGTCCTGTGCTCACTGATGGAATATCAAACCTGGTTATTCCAGAAGGATTGTGAATGCTCTTTAAGATGCAAATATCTCCCAACACAACTCCTCTCCAGGTTCCTTTGGAGCTTTGTTCAGCTCTCATGAAAAAGAAGCAACTCTAAGGAAATCTGTTGTTAAAGCTAATTAATAAATATCATTTTATTTCTCCTTTGAACCAAATAAGCAAAATATTTCAGCTTACATGGGAACTTCAAATCTGATTTAGGTGCCAACATCAAGGTATTACCTGTGCTCTCGCATGATCCCTTAGAAAAAATACAAGCTTTTTATGTGGCTCAACCTGTGGGAAATTGCTGTGTTATACTGGGCAGCATAGCCTTAGCCCTACCCTAACCAAGGCTCAGCAAACTGCCAAGGTATGGGTAAACTAATTACCCCTCCAGTGCTGAACCAGAGGTTAAGCAAACTGATAAGAAACTTGAGATTAGCTTAGAAATGCAAAATGACAAGCTGCTGATTATTTTCTCGGCTTTATCTTGTCTCTGTGCAAGATGCCCTCTCCTGACTTCCACTAGGCTCAGTACACAGTGTGAGTCAGGCTCAGCTGGTCAGAGCTGCGTTCTAGCAGTTCTCTAGTCCTTGATGCCATGGGAAGTTCCATCCTGTGCTATCCAGAGCAATCTTGCATCTGTAGCAGGATTCCAGCCAGCTTGGTGTTACAGTCAGCTGAAAAGATACTGTATTGTTGGGCACCTTCCCAGCAGTGGGTGCCCCAGATTTGTACTCCCCCACTTCAGGGAGTTTTTTCAGATGATCTCCTGCTCCAAAATGCACTGCCATCTGCTCCCCCTCTCCCAGATGTGCGGCTGTTCGTCTGCTGAGGTACAAGCCAGCATGCTTTAGGGTTTCTTTTGCGTGAGTATACTTTGGCATTCAGATTTTGCAGCCCCAGAAGACACTACTTCAAACTGTCTGTGCATGACTTCAAAAATGTATTTATTTACGTCTTCAAGCTTTGGGGTACTAGCTATGGAAATGAATGGAACTCCAAACTAATGAGCTTTATGATTCAACACAGAGTTGCAGGAGCCATTTCTAATATTCCTTTGGACTGCGAAGACTAGTGAGGCCATCACAGTCCGGGGCTGGTTTCTGCATTATTTTTGAAAGAAGGTGGCTTTGAAGTGCTGAAATCCCACATGGTGATTATTCTTCGGAAATATGAGTGCCCTTACAAGAACTTTTTGGAGAAAACTCACAAATGCAGATTAAGGGTTGACTTCTCTTGAATTCACAGGTATCCTGCCTCTGGCTGTTGAAAGATATGGATAGGTAAGCTTCAGCATGTATTCTGCCCTTGTGCCTGCACAGGATCATCTGGCAGATGCAGTGACACTGGATGGTCGTTTGATTTACCAGGCTGGAAAGGAGCATGGTCTGAAACCTGTGGTTGGGGAAGTATATGATCAAGGTATATTCTGAATAATTTTTAGACTACTTAATATGAGCTTTTATCCATTTTTACTGTTTCCATTTTATTCTGGGGTCCTCCTCTTGAAGACTTTAAACAGTAGGTAATGGTCAGGTTCCCTCTTGGGTGTTCCTGCCCATAACAGAATGTGTGGGGGAAACAAGAGATGCAGGGCTGTGGCAGCATCTGTCCTGAAATAGTTACATCGAAGTAACCATTCCTGTAATAGGTTTGTTGGGTTGTCCTTTGTTTTGGCTTTTTTTTTCGGTATTGTCTTGTTGCTTACTGTCTTCTCTGTTCCATACTTTGCAGATAAATTAATGAATTGCAAAGCATAAATTGTTATTAGGTTTATCTTGTAATTCCATAAATTAGAATTACTACATTTTAATTTTAGTAGTGTATATGATTATCTGCTGGAAGAAAGGAAGTGATCAATTCTGCCCCTTACGTGGGTGTCCTTAACCTTTGAACTCCTTTCAAGACAGAGACAGTAATTAAGTGGTGACTTGTCATCCTGACTAAGGACTGAGCATCATCAACCTGTTTGTGTAGTTCAGAGCTGGAAGATGCCCCCCATAACTGTCAGAGACCCAAGGCAAGGAACAGCTCTGGAAGCAGTCTGCAGGCGGTGGTGTCCCACCGCTGTTGTGAGATGGAGCTGGATTTGATTTGCAGCTCAGTCTCACTGTCATCTGGCCAAGACATCCTCAGCAAAGCCTGTTGGTTCTGCAGCAACTGTTATCCATATCGTGACCCTGGTGAGGGGACTGTAGTTCAGTTTCTCAAAACCAAGCAGGTCTCATAATCCAGAAGCTGGCTACCTCCATTAGTCAGGTTGTGAGCTAACTGTATCTCACTGAAGTGCTGCTGTGAGGCTACTGTGTTTTTCTCTTTCTTCATATGAAGAGATTGGAACTTCCTATTATGCCGTGGCTGTGGTAAAGAAGAGCTCCAACATCACCATCAACAGCTTGAAGGGTGTCAGGTCATGTCACACAGGCATCAACAGAACTGCAGGCTGGGATGTGCCCGTGGGTTATCTAATTGACAGTGGGCATCTGGCAGCAATGGGATGTGACCTTCCAACAGGTAGGAATTACAGGGCAAGGACCTGTTCTTCAGCAATACCTTTCTATATGGTGGACAGAAGTGTGTGGTTGTAGCTGCTGTGTAGGTCCTTGGCTTTGATGCTCCTTGTGAAATGGAATAGACAATGTCATTCTGATGAAGTCTGCAGGTTCTTTTCTTTTATTAAACTTGGAAACTGTCTTTTAAGAACAAAGTGGCTTACCCTTTCTGAATGATTTTACAGGTGTACTGAGTGGTTTTGTTAAAATGAGATAGTAGGATCTTGTTTCTCGTTGCTAAAAATTTCTCATTCTAATTTGCCATTTAGCTATAAGTGACTATTTCAGTGCAAGCTGTGTTCCTGGAGCAAACGGTGCAAACTATCCCACATCCCTCTGTCAGCTCTGCAAAGGGGACTCGACTGGACAGAACAAATGTGAACAAAATTCCCAAGAGCAATACTACGACTACAGTGGGGCTTTCAGGTAAAAATCATGGCTCTGTCGAAGTTTTTATCGCTGTGCTCTGTCCATTGCCATCATGTCCAGGCCTCACTGACACAGAATTGACGCCAGTGAGCTTCCAGCTGATCTTGTTAGAAAATCCTGCTATTGGCATTAGGACAGCCATGCTTTAAAGCTAAAGACTGAACAAATGTAATTCTAAACCCACTATTCCAGGTATTAATACTTGAGTATTCAGACCAAATTGATATTTAGCACCTATAGTGGGCAGGGAAATCCCATTGCTGTTTGCTTTGGCCAGCAGCCGGGGACACAAGTCTGAGCATTGGGTTTTTTTTTCAACAGGCTGTATCTTTCCCAATAAAACCTGATGACCCTTTGAGTCTGAGCGCTGAATTGCCACCCTACTCAGCTATTTCAGTCATCCCACCTCAGTGGCACTGAATTATCGAGTTGTTCTGCCATCTGTTTTTGCACACTAATCTTTCCCTTACATTCTTCCTTTACGTCTGTGTGCTGTGTCACAGCTCCCACTCCCTAAGTAACAGCATTAACTGAGCAAGGACAGAATTTGCTCATGTGAAACCCTTGCTCCTCTCCGCGTATTCCCCAAGGGATTGTGTGACTGCCTTAGACAACTGGCCTGGACAAAGAAGGTCATAGTGTTTGTCGCAGGCAGCACTGAACATGTTGTCTATGTTCACCAAATGACAGTGATAGTTTACTTCATGCTCTGACAGCCACTGGTCTCTGCCTTGAGCAAAACTCTCAGCGGAGGAAGTAGGTCAGTGTCTGATGGAGTGCAGCATCAGGCCCTCTGGCTGTTAGCCAGCAGTGTCCAGTGCATGGGAGCTGTGCTTTGAAATGCATCTTTGTGGTTGGATTTCTACCTATTAGGTGTTTGGCTGAAGGTGCTGGAGAAGTTGCTTTTGTGAAGCACAGCACGGTGCCTGAAAATACAGATGGTGAGTAATCCAGAAGCTTGCTGAATAGTGGCTTCAAGGTCTGAAGTACAGTGTCTGTAATGACAGTATAATGGCAAATGACTGATTTATTTGAATTGAGGAATCAGCAAACAATGCTCTAATAGCGAAAACAGAGGTACCTACAGATTTGTGCAGAAGGAGATAGAGGAGTCCATGTGATTTTATTTATTTATTTTAAATTCGTGACAGCTTCAGTAAAGGCTAGAGGTGGAATCTTAAGCTTCTTCTGGAAAGAGCTTGAACTGCACTAAACTATTACTTTTATACAGACCTTGGCTGTTACACTGCTCCTACCTACCCAGGGATTTCAGCAGGGACTAGCAGAAAGTTAACAAGATGTGGCCTGCCCTATCTGGGAATTTGTGAAATCTGCCTTGAGCATAACATCGCTTTAATATCATGGGCCTGTCTGACCATCATTTACAGGAGGGTGGGGAACAACCAGAAATATGTTACATGCAATCCTAGACTTAGGGATGCTCTTGATACTGCTGCAGACCCAGTACAGTTCAGTGTGGTCTCACAAGTGTTAAGCTGTTTATTGTCTTATCACAGATACAAGACTAAAGGACTAAGTAGATGCATGGGATATATTTTGCAGCCAGGAATAGTTCAACAACACTCAGAGATGTGAGTTCTGCTCCACATGTGCATATGTTGCTTAGAGCAGACATGGGGCCAAAAGCTTCAGCCACACCTCATGTCTGTTCCATAACCATGTTATGTCTGATTTCAGGAAGAAGTCTGTCTTCATGGACGCAGCGGCTTCGCTCCCGGGACTTCCAGCTTCTGTGCCGCGATGGCAACACAGCTGATGTGACGGAGTGGAGGACCTGCCACCTGGCCCGAGTCCCAGCTCGTGCCGTGGTTGTGCGGCCTGACACGGATGGGACAGTCATCTTCCATCTCCTGAACCAGGGACAAGTAGGACACCATTTTTTTCAGCAGTGTGTTGCATTTTAGAGGGGTTCTCCCACCCATCCAGCTGTGAATTGAAGACAGGGTTATCTGGGCACCTTCAGCTCTGTGGGGTTTGAAGAGAGATGCGAGTGTCACATGTCCTATGTAGAGGGATGTGTGACAGGTCTTTTTTTTTTCTTTCTTTTATTATTTCATTGCAGCAAAGATTTAATGGGGTAGGCACCCAGTTTCAGATGTTTGACTCCGCAGCCTACGGTGCACAGAATCTTCTGTTCAAGGACTCCACCACAGAGCTCGTTGCAATCACAGATCAAAATTACCAGGCCTGGCTGGGTGATGACTATCTTCATGCCATGCAAGCTCTGAACTGCGACCCCAACAGTAGGTTTTCTTTAGATCCCTATTCATAACCAAAAATAAAGGTAGCTGATAACAGAGACTATCTTGATTCTACTTTATTTTCTTATGACTTGGGGCGTTATGGCAAGTTACCAGTCTAATCTTTGAGCTTGGAGAAAGGACATCTCTTCACCTAGAAACTTCATCACATTGCAGAATACTTTCCTGTGCAAATAGGCCCACTTTATGTTGTAAGAGGCAGGCATTTTCTGCCCTTTCTGGTGTATGAGAGACATTGATCTGGTAAGATGCTACTGCTACCTGGTACTCTGTTTCCTAGCTGCAAACAAGGGGGAGCAATATGTTGCTGTGTAGATCCTCAGCTAGTCTATAAAGAATGTATGAATGGGAGATAATTTCCTCCAGAAGCTGAAGAAATACTCAGTTGCTCTTTACTGAAGTGTTATGGTCTTTTATACTATCAGAAGAATGTAGAAACTACTTGATGTGCATTCTGGCAAAGTCAGAAACACAGGTTGTAAGAATCTGTGCCTCAAAAAGCTTAATAATCACGACAGCTAAGCTTCCCAGACTGCTCTGTGCTGTGGCAAAGCCCCTCCTCTCCTGACATATCTCTTCTAGGCATTGCTCCATGACTGTCAGGTATGAGCAAGCCTGTGGTCAGGGCAGGATTTTGCTGCACTCAACTAACACATTCTGGCTGTACTTATGTGATCACAGGAGTTCTAGTTCCTTTGCTAAGGACAGGTATGCAGTGTGGACATACCACTAATTTGGAGAGCTCTGTCATTCCTAATTAGATGTGTGAGCTGGAGAGAAACAGAAGTAAACATTTTTAATAACATATAGGGTGTATATGCAACAGTGGGCAGTATCCCTGTGTGTCTATTACAAAGAAAGTGAACTGTAGTATTTGCTTTTCTGTGCAGCATTGCCAGAAAGCCTGAACTGGTGTGTTGTATCCACTGAGGAGATTTGGAAATGTGGTGAAATGGCTGTTGCCTTTAAGAAAAAGAATTTGAAGCCAGCAATTCAGTGTATTTCAGCCAACACTAAGGAAGAGTGCATGGAACTGATCAAGGTAGGCTGCTACAGTCCTTGTGCAGTAAACCAGATTAATGCAAGATGCTCTCTGCTGGGTGGGTAGGATCACAGGTATGTGCACTTAGGTGACCAGTAGAAATACTGGATTTCAAGGAGGTGATCTGGTACTTCACATGATATGGGTGGGCCTGGACCTTGGTGATCTTCTGTTGTCATCAGGGCACTGTTGCCGATCTACCTCAAGCCTGTATGTGTTAAATCTCCTGTCCCCATTTCACTGATGATGCTTTATGCAGGTTTTAAGGGGTTTCTTTAGCAGTGTATTGGCTTTTTGTTGTCAGACTTGTCCTCTGAGATGCAGCAGGTGTGATGCTAGAGGTATTATTGTAGCAGGGAAGGTATCTGCTGTTTTTTCACAGAAAGCCTAAATTTTACTTTATTTTCCAGAAAAAGGAAGGTGATGCTGTAGTTCTTGGTGGAGCTGATATTTACACAGCTGGGAAGATACACGGCCTTGTACCAGCTGCTGGAGAAAGTTACTCTGGTAAGAAGGTCAGGAAATAAAAATATAGACTGTGTATTTCCGGGT
The DNA here is from genome assembly GCA_039720435.1 of Amazona ochrocephala. NCBI lineage: Eukaryota > Metazoa > Chordata > Aves > Psittaciformes > Psittacidae > Amazona > Amazona ochrocephala. The sequence continues at coordinate 34,479,539 of CM077884.1, read as the reverse complement.
TGTGTGAAAACAGCTCTAAAAGCACACCCTCTGTTCCCAAGCCCTGCCAGAAAAGCTGTTTTCAAAGGAAATGAGATTATCCTCACATCATGGACAGAGGAGGAAATAAACAAGGGAGAGGTTCCTACAGTGAGTTTGTGACAACTTTTATCTCTCCTGCTGCGGTACCAGGTTGAATCTTTGGCAGTTTTGAGTTTCAAACCTCTTTGTCGTTTCAGTTCTGAAGAAAAACCCTTACAATGGGAAAAAACAGTATTCACAAAATCAAAATATTTTTAGCAGAAGCAGAAATACGTAATTTACGCAGTAGATTCTAGTTAGAAACAGGTTCTTCCTGTCAACGTGCCTGCTTTAAAGTCACCAATGATGAAAGGGCTTGCGTTACTCAGGCAGAATTTCAGTGTGCTGCAAAACTTGTGGAAATTTTAATACAAGCTTGACGTTTTCACATAAAAATAACTTCTTAAAACAGTTTTGGTAAGTCGCTAATGACCCAAACGTTTTTCAGAGGGATGTATTTATAAGAGCTGGTATTAACATGAACACTTTCATGTCTGTCTCCAGATTATTCAGTTCAAGTGCATAGCAGTACTAGTATACAGGCTATAAGTGAATGCAACACCGTGAAGTAGTAGAAATTAAAAGTAATTACGTGTACATTCATACTTCCGGACTAGCTGATTGTTGGTGCAATTGAAGTTGGCATAGATAAGTGTAATGGATCTGTAGATGGTCATTAAGCATTGGGAATGGTTAGGGGAAGCTGTAATGTGTTTTGTTTTTTTCTGCAAGCTGATGACAACAGCAATGCATACTATGCTGTGGCATTAGTGAAACGAAGTCTGACAAATGCATTCACCATCAGTGACCTGAAAGGGAAGAAGTCCTGCCACACAGGACTGGGGAGAACTGCGGGATGGAATATCCCCATTGGTATGCTAATTAAGAGAGGTATTATTAAGACCAGAGACTGCAATATTCCTCAAGGTAAGACAACAATACTATCTATCAAGATTACACTAACAGTCTACTGATAAACTGGCATTAGGGAAGTAATTTTGACATTTCATAGCTCAATATTAAGCTTATCTGTTTGTGAAGGGATGTTGTGTTTTTAACGTAACAATTCCAAGTTTTAAGTTTGCCACCAGAGTAGACTCATGGAGGGGGGTCATTCTGAGAATGTTATATCTAACATGGAAGGATTTCTTCCCTTTAGCGCAAAATCATTGGCTAATTTAGGTTGGAAGGGACGTTTGGAGGTCATCTCGTCCAGTCAGCTTCTCAGAGCAGGTCCAGTTAGATCAGATTGCTCAGGCCCATGTCTGGGCAGGTTCTGAGTAACAACTAGGATGGAGATTATGCACAACCTCTCTGGACCCCTGTCTGAGTGTTCAACCATCCTGGGTATGAAGAAATTCTGTCTTCTAACTTATCAGAATTTTCCTTCATGTAACTTTGGTCTGTTGCTTTTCATCCTTTTGTTCTGCATCTCTGAGAAGCATCTGGTTCTGTCTTCTTGAAAACCCACTATGTAAATGATGACAGCAATACACTATTAGTTGTCTTATCTCAAGGCCGACCAAACCCAGCTCTCAGCCTGGTAACTGCTGAGGCGTGTGCTCCAGCTCTTTGAGCATCCTACTCTCCTTCCACCATACTTGCTCTAGAACGTCCATGTCTTTCTAACACCCTCTAGGTGGTACTTCCAGCTCTGAGATATCATTGAAGTATATGGTGTGTATCCCTGTCCTGAATAACATTGTGTTTATTTTCAACCTGGTTTTAGTAATGGAGCAGTGTAGCACAACAAGAAAAGAATCTACAGCCACAGATTGAAGATGCGAATTTTCGTTGCCTATTTCCTATCTCCCAGGAAGCAATTTGGTTTCATTACATAATCAGCTAAACAGTGCTTTAAAAATATTTTAGAAGTTGTAGCTTGTGTAGGCAAACTGCAGACAGAGGCTGCTGCAACTCATGTTTCTAATGTTTTACTGAAACCTGCATTGGTTATAACTTCATGGCAGTGTAACTGCCTTTGTGGTGAAGAGCTCATGCTTTTCACTCATTATACTGGTTTGGCTTTCTTTCCCCAGCTGTGAGTGAGTTTTTCTCTGCCAGCTGTGTGCCTTCAGCTGAGCAGAACAATTACCCATCAAAACTCTGTCAACTATGTATTGGAGATGGTAGCGGAAACAATAAATGCAGTGCAAGTAGCCAAGAGCGTTACTACAGCTACAGTGGAGCCTTCAGGTAATTAATATGTACGGTTGTTATTTAGTCTGTCAGCTTGTCAAAATGCAAGTAGGATCTGTTTTCAATCCCAGTCAGCAGCAAGTGGTTATCATTGCTACAGTGGGTGGTATGTCCTGTAAATCAAGTGGGACATGTGTCCCCAGATGTCTTTAGCAATACAGGTATGTCACAAGGCATTAGATCATGTTAAAGCCTTTAGCCAGCTTCCTGGCCCACAGCCAACCAGATGACCAACAACCAAATCCATATGTCTGTTTACAAAGCAGCAGGCACCCACCTACTAAGGACCAAGAGGATTGTCATGAGTCTCCAGTCTTGCTTTAATCTAGTGTGACAGACAGTCTGCCACTCTGAGTGGTCAGGTCATGCATAAAGAGCTTTAGCAGGGAAGCAGGCAAATACAGACCAGAATCTGACTGCTTTAAGTCCATGCTGAGAGTGGTAGGCTAGTGACGGGAAGCCAGGAGCTGGGTCTTCCCTACCCCTTACTCATTGGTGGCTGTATGTGAAGGCAGGTTTTAGAACAACACAAGCAGCTATGGCCAATGTTCAAATATCAAATCCTCTTCCAAACAGTATGTGTTAAAGGTACAGGGGGAAGTAGTATAAAATGAAATAAATACTTTGTGTAACAGTTGGACATGTGTATATGGGACCATACCCAAGGACTACAAAACTCTTAAGATACGGAAGAAGCACTTCCTTTTCCTGACATGCACCTCTGAAGGTCACGGTGCATGTAACAGCTGGTAGCAAGCCGTCTACTTCCTGCAGGGTAGGAGACTTCAGCAGCAGCTGCCTGGCAAATATGGAAGTGCTAGACTCGGATGATTACTTTTTACAGACCTATTTAGTTGTGTCCAGCTGCTCTGCTGGGGCACATGCCTTGCAGGCAAACTCCGGATCCTCTGCTGTACTTCACAGATTAACAGAGCTAGCTACCAGTCGCCAAATCAAAAGGCAACAAGGGCTGGTTTTGCTCATTAACTTAGGGTCCTGCATTTGCTTGCAGGAATGTATGTAAAAAAATCTGAATTGCGAACCTGGCAGTTACCAGGGAAAACAATGCAGTCCACATGAAAACACTTTGAATTAATTCTTTTAATCTCATTTCCTACAGGTGCTTGGCACAGGACTCTGGGGATGTGGCCTTTGTGAAGCACTCCACAGTGTTTGAGAACACAGATGGTACCTAGTTCTACCTATCTCTTTATTATAATTCAGTTATTTTGCTTGAGTTTCTTTGCTCCAAAGCATTCAATGAGTGATACTGGCCAATTTCTTTTTCTCAGGTAAAAACACTGATAGTTGGGCCCAAAACTTGAAGTCCAGCGATTTCCAGTTACTGTGTCCAAACGGTGCCCGTGCTGAAGTCACCCAGTTTGCTGAGTGTCACCTGGCTCAGGTGCCAGCTCAGGCCATTATGGTTCACCCAGACACCAGCGTTTTTGCCCTATATGGATTACTGGACAAAGCCCAGGTATCCATCATCCATTTATTCTCTGTGGGAGTTATATATGGTCTAAGACAGACCAAGGATAAAGACAACAGGACTATACTGCCATATTACGAACCCTGCATCATGGCACTGGCAGCATCTGCACTGCAGAGAGACCTTTTGTTTGAGTGGGATGGAGAAGGTAAAATACAGCCCATGTAATTCTTGTAGTAAAGCTACCCTGCTGCACAAGGGATTTATTTCAACTTTTTGCTCAGCCCCTGGTTTCAGCAGTCATTTTCCTGGAGCTGGACGTGTTTTCCCAAACTGCATGACTTTGAAATCTACAAGAAATTGAGTACATGCTAACACTTCTTCCGTCCTGGGGTTTTCCTAGGACTGCAACACAACGTTGCTGGGTATATTCAAGCTGCAGCCATGTACAGGGTAAACCATTTAGCAATATCATGCCTGGCTGCCACAGCTGGGTTCATATCAGTACCGAAGTTGACCAGTTTAAAAGCAATACTGAGTATCTCCATGTTATGCTTCAGTAATTTCTGTAACTCCTGTGCAGCCAAACCCTCTATTACACAATACTTAGATTTTTTTTTAAATACAGCCCTTTCCAGATACTAACTGAAAAAAACCTAAAATCACAAATGCTGTTCTTGTCATTGCCAGTGGCAGAATTCTGTTTTAATCTACTGGAGCATCTAAAAGCAAATGCATAAGAGAGATCCTGCAGTTGTGCATGAATATTTCACCTACTGAACAGTTCGTGTCATCTTTCGTGTTGTCTGAGGTAATGTGGCACCTTGTCTTGCTTGCAAAATACTGAATTTTTTGCATTGTTTTCAGGTCTACTTTGGAAATAGCAGCAATGGAAATGGATTCAAAATGTTTGATTCTTCAGCTTTTCAAGGAAAAAACTTGATCTTTACGGATTCTGCTGTTGCGATCGTGCCAGTAGGAGAGAGGAGGACATACGCAGAATGGCTGGGGAGTGAATATATTGAGTCCCTTGAAGGGATGCAAACACCACAGTGCTCTGGAGCAAGTAATAAGATAAGACAATACCTACTCATGGCTACTGTCATTCCCCTACTTATTTTATGTCAGACACAATGCTCAGACTAGCGTGGTCCAAATAGCAACACCCAGACCACCTCTGCCCTACCACGTTTTGTTCATAGCAGCTGTCTGGATACCATGTTGTGCTGACATTCGAATGCCTCTTCCTGCTTCTTTTGCAGGGCACGTGCTAACAGCACCTGCCCATCAGGGGAGTGGGCTGGGGCTGGAAGCTGCCCCTGTCTGCAGGGTAGGGTGGGATTTGGGGCAGAGGCCAGCAATGCAGTGTCAGCATGGTTTACAGGACCAGTCAAAAACTGGAGCATCTCTGCCTTTTGTGCTCATGTTGAACCACCCTTGGCTGGAGGATTCCCAGGTGGTGTTAGATGAATACCAAGTTTCTGACCTGTAGAATAATTTCTGCATCTTGGAGGGCTTTACCAAAAGTCTTGTCTAGTGAATTCGCTCTGGCCTCTTGGCTGGTTATGTTCAGACTCCTACGTCCCTGCTTATCGTATCGTACCCTTGCTGGGGGCAGCAGGTCCTCCTGAGCTCTGCTGCCAGAAGAGGTGAGTGCACAGAGAAGAGACTGGCTCTGCACAGGGACAACCTGCAGTCCAGCATACAGCTTCAGCCACAGGCAAGGCCCCACACCTTCCAGCAGAAGAATGTAGGGGGAATCTCCACAGTCACTGGATGACAAGGCCACAGATTCTTGGAGGGGACTACGTGTTGGCAAAGAAAAGAACAAAGCCAAACGTGTGCATCCACAGAGCTTGCTGACTTTCTCCAACCAATACTCACTGCCTGGGAGAAGTACCTGTGACCTTCGATTTGATGCAGTCTCCATCAAGAAACTTGTATTTGTCCTCCTTCTATCCACATGGGTTATCTTGACTGCTGTGCATGAAACTTGTATTTCACAGTCAGTGAAAACAGTTCACATTCTGATTGGCCATTTCTGTATCTACTGACTTGTAGCATTCAGTTTTTACCCTTAGCTGCAATAACAACAGCTGCTGTCAGGCAGCATCCTCCTGACTACAGCTACCACCCCATGATCCTGGGATCAAAAGACATTCAGTGTAATAAAAAACTTATAGAACCAGATGACAATAACAATGTAAATAAGCGAAATTAACAAATAAACATGAGGACTGCATTTCTCCCAGACGTCAGCCTGATCGCTAACCTCTTTTTCCTCACTTTTCTGGGAAATACCAGTTGCGCATTGCTTCCCTGCCCTCGGCTGATGCAGGGCGGAGCTCGGCTGCCTCGGGGGTCGGTTTGGATGCGGGGCTGTGCCGCAGCTCAGCCCCCCGTTACTGCCGGATTCTCACCCAGATGTAGCTGCTGCCGCTTCCCGTCTCATGGTTGCGGCCGTTTCGGCAGAGGTTGATGTTCAGGGCGCACTGCCTCCGCTGCACCTGCGGGGCGGAGACTGCTGCGCATGCGCGGAGGGCCCCGATGCGGCGCCTCGGCCAGCGCTCGCGCGCGCGCGCGCCTCCTGTCGGCGGCGGCGGCTGCGTCTCGGTGTCGGCGCAGCCCGGCATGGGGGCCAAGGAGCTGTGGGCGCTCCTGGCCGCGCTGCGGGCGGGCTGGTGCCTGCTGCCGCAGGCCGGGTACCTGCACCCCGACGAGTTCTTCCAGTCGCCCGAGGTGATGGCAGGTAAGGCGGCGGGCGGGGCTTGGGCGGGGCGCTGGGCCGCGGCCCCTCAGCGGGCGGCGGCGGCAGGGACGGTTCCGCCTGCTCCCATCAGCCGTGGCGCGGGATGGCGAAGGCCTCCAGGTGTGGGTACATGTCCCCCGGCAGCCCCACCGCGGCGGCTCCGCGGAACAGCGGCATGCACGGGCGCGTACTCGGCTCGTACCGGCGCTGGGACACGGCCCTTCCCTGCGGCAAACCGCCCGCCGCCGCCTCAGCGCGGCTCCTGCGGCAGGGCAGCGGCGGGTCTGCCGTCTTGGGGTGCTGCTTCTGCCGCGCGCTGCCCAAGGCAAGCGGCGCCCGGAACCCTTCCACCCCAGCGGGCTTATCTTCTATTCTTGACAAATTGTAAAAACCAGTCGCAGCCTCCTAAACGTTTCAAGGTTGACGCCTGGCTCAGAAGCTCAGGGACTGCTCTGCATCATGATGCCTCTTACACGAAGTTGTAGCTGTAACGCTGAATTATTAAATAAAATATGTATCTATGATTTTTTTCCTTCCTTTATAGGGGATATTTTAAACCTACAAGTCTATTACCCTTGGGAGTTCCTTTCCAGCTCTCCTTGCAGGACAGTTGTTTTCCCGCTAATGACTTCTGGCATTACCTACTGGGTGATCAAGTCTTTGCAGCAGCTGGACATATGTTCAAGTTGCATCAACAGCTACACCCTTCTTGTATCCCCTCGCCTTCTCTTTACAGTGTTTTCTTTCATACTTGACTATAGTGTTTATCGATTAGCTCCTTCCTGGGAAGCCGATCGGTGGAAAGCGCTGGTGCTTCTTGCTGGATCATATGTCACTCTGGTATTTTATACAAGAACCTTTACCAACACGCTTGAAGGACTTCTCTTTGCTCTTCTGATGGTATTGGTTTCCTCAAGAAAGCCTGACAGCAGTTTAGCGGAGCCTACAAGCAGCCCTCTCATAGGTATTGTAACAACTGCTGGGTTTTTCAACAGGCCAACCTTTTTGGCATTTGCTCTAATGCCCCTGCTTTACTGGGCAGGTTTCATTGTTGATTCTCAAAGGAGCATTAAAACTGTCATAAACCACTTTTTGAAGCTTGTCCTATGTGCATGTTTTACTGCCATCGTTTTCATAACAGCAGACACCTTCTATTTCACCTCTGTGGGCTTAGACAACCTCTACAACATCAAAAATAACAGTCTAGTTGATGTAATAGGTCGATTAAATGAGAAAATTATAGTAACCCCTTTCAATTTTCTCAGTTATAATCTTAATCCTCATAATCTTGCACTGCATGGAAGTCACCCACGAGTTACACATTTTACAGTCAATGGAATGATGCTCTTTGGGATCTTGCATGTTCTGGCCATTGGTGCTGGTTGTAAAATGTTAAAACAATATATCTGTCAGTTAATACGGGTCAAATCATATTACCATGGGTCACCTGGGCTCTTAGTGCATTCCAAGGGCAAGCCAACATTACTGCTGTTTTATTTTGTTCCTCTGGCATTTCTTTCTCTATTCAGTCACCAAGAACCTCGGTTTCTCATTCCTCTCATCTTGCCGTTAGTCCTGTTCAGCACGTCACAGAACAGAGCCATGAAGTGGAAATACGTCATTGTTATTTTCAATATGCTCGGGGCTTTGCTGTTTGGATGCTTACACCAGGGAGGACTGATACCATGTTTGTTTCGCTTGGAGCAACTCGTGCATTCTTCAGAGTCCTCAAACCATCCAAGGCACTACACTCTACTCTTTGCTCACACCTACATGCCTCCTCGATCTCTGCTTAATATCAAGAAGAGAGACACACACATAGAAGTCATTGATATGGCTGGGTCTGAAGAAGAAACCCTCTGCCAAACAGTAGAGCAGCGAGCAAATGATTTTACCTGCAATGACTGTCAAATTTTTGTTGTAATCCCTGGTACAATCAGAGCCACAATTACAAAATGTGGCGTCTCGTTCTTGAATGAGACTTTGATATTTCCACACTTATCAATGGAAGACCCACCACACATACCCTTCCTTTTAAGCAGAAATTGGAGAAGTCAGTTAGGACTATACATCCTGCAGCTAGGCAGAAATCAGCAGAGCCTTTAGATTTTAGGAAATCAAGGTTTTAGTTTAACTATCACTTCACTTGGGTGCTGCCCGAAGGTACTGCGAGACCTTCCTCTTTACGGACCCACTTTCAGCAAGAGTAGTGGCACTGGGAGCTCCCCCTCAGGTCTCTTTATTCATGCCCTTACCCTTACCACTGGAGCCAGTTCTCGACAGAACCTGCTAAAAATTTGAGTTATTCAGCCCCTGTGGTATTTCATGTGAACTTGGGTAATTTTCCTGATAGGAGGGAATGAAATCAGAACACAGCAAAACTGTGACTCAAGCTTAGCACTTTCCATGTGAGATTCTTGAAAGTTTTTATAATCTGACAGAGGGTTTGTGAACTGTGTGTTTACTGATAGCAGGTATTAACTTAGCTGCCAGAGGCCACAGGACTAGAGAACAGCCAGTCTGTCTCACAAAGGTTTTATTTTAGGCTCCTAAGATTCCCCACTCAGTCATTAGATCAGGCTGCAGTGACAGTGTAAGCACCAGCACTCTAATACTGGATTGGGTGGTTCTGTCTTGAAAAATCCCCAGCACTGATCTGACAGAATCTGATTTAGAACATGGAAGGTGCTTGAGCCTAAGTACTTGTGCTAAATCCTAAAATCCAAGCTTTGCCTGTTTAATGGTTCTTGATGCAGTTCCGTTCTTGTAGATGTGCTACACATGTACTGCAAGGAGCAGCTTGAGAGTGCTGCATTCTGATGGATTAAGCCCATCTGTTGTTTAGCTACTGCAAACAGGGCAGTCCTCCCCTTGCATGCTCCTGCTGCACATCCCGCAGCTTTCCTTGCTCCATCGTGGCTCCAACACCATCAACAATGCAGGGCAGGCCCTGCAGTGAGTTGGTTCAAGGAGCTGCATGGACAGAAACCAGGCCGCTCAGAAGGATTTGATCCTTTGTATGCATTTGACCAGATGGATTTCCAAACTGGCTCACTGCAGGGCTAGAGATCCCTCAGTTCTGCTGCAGCGGAGCATGTGAGGATCCAAGGGAGGCGCCACAACCTCTGTGGCCCCTTCCCCTTTAGAAACTGCTCCAATCAGCTTAGTGAGAATGACAGATGACTTCCTGGCTCTCTGCTGGAGAGCAGTCTGATTTTGAAGTGTGATACACATAACTCAGCTTCAGCTGGGAACAATGTGTATGTTTAATAGTATAGTACTACTAACAATGTTCACGTTTGCCTGTGTGAACTTCTGGATCGGAAACATCCCAACGCAGAGGGAAATACTAATTTGGCATGTACTTTGTAGATCAAGCCTCCCTGTGTGAAACAAACCTTACACTGGAATTCTCTCTGCTCACAAAGGTAGTAATGCTTGTTGCAGTTCTTCATCCACACAGCTTTACATAAGGTCTTATGAGCCAGTTTTTCAACAGACAACAGTAACACAGGTTTGACTCCAGGCTCTAAAGGGAAGCAAGGAAAAATCCTGGTGAAGGATTTGCCTTTATCTTCCAAACTACACATACCTCTAGATGTTTAAGGAAGGTAACTCTCGCTCTCCTGTAAAACATTTTTTGTTGTCTCACCTACATGTTCATCCCACATCCTTCATCCCTCATTATTAGCAGGACTGTAAATTCAAAGTGTGTGTTTCTGGGGGTGGGCGGTAACAGGGGTGAACGTATCTTTGTTCTGGGGGCTCCTGAAGTAGTGGAAGTAGTTGTGAAAACATTGTGATACCAAATGTATTTTTCAAGTTAATTTCCTTTTTGCTCTTGTACACTGGGATGACAGCCACGTGCCACAGCTGGTACTCCATTTCCTGCTTACTGTTTTCAGATTTTGTAACAGCTTAAGTCTTTATTATTATAAGGCTTATGACCTCTGGCCATCTCAGTGGGGTAGATCTTGAAACTGTTGAGGGATGTGGTGGAGCACCTCCCACAGCACAACGACTTCTCTATCACTGCACTGTGATGCAGCCAGGAAGAGAACCTGGCCTACGAATACTAACTCAGACTGAAAATACACTGGTTTTGTCTCACCCACTAGATGCAGCCTTTCCATCTCTGCACACCTAAGTCTTTGCTGGTGGGAAGTTTAATTTGACCAGCGATGCTGGAAACTGTATCTCAGATGATTTACAAGATTCTTTCCACCCCGGGTGATACAAATAATGGAAATCACCCCCTCAGTTTTTAGTCAGGTGGATTAAATACTGAAACGTGCAATGAAAGAATGTTAACTACTTTAGTCTTGTAGATGTTGTTAGATACAGCAGCTCAAGTAAACCAGCCCGGTGCATCAAACATGCTGGATATACTCTTTTCCATATTTATATTTAGGACGGCTCTGTTGGCCATTTATTCCCTGTGAACCCTTCTTGCTACCACAGACTTGAGGTGTGCTATAACTACTGAATCTCTTTTACCTACCTGTAAAATAGGCGATTGTCCTATCCATCACCATCGACACTTAGACCTCTTTTTGTATCAAAGCTGTATGAAATGTAGAGAATTTCTGATGTGTAGACAGAAACTGTTAAAGGAACTCCTGTGAGAAATATGGGTTTATTTCGAGTTTCTTATCGAGCACTTAAAGTGACAATCCTGACAGTATTCTGGACGATATTTAATGCGAGTCTGCCTTCTGCCCGTTACCGAGTACTGCGGAGGGCGCACGCTGACTCTGAAATGAGAGCCCACCGCAGCGGTGAGCGCCGCGCTTCCCGTTCTCACGCTTGGACGCGGGGACGTCTGCTGGCGACGCGCGGTGTATGGAGCGGCAGCCTCAGTCCGCAGCTCGCAGGCCGGGGTCACGCCGGGTCCTCCGCGGCTGCCGCAGCGCGCCCGGGAGCCGACCAGTTCCGGAGAGGCTGGCGCGGCCCTGCCGCCGCCGGAAGCCCCGTCACCCAGGCGCCGGGGCCCGCCCGCTGCCGGCTCCGCCGCGCTTCTCCTCCAGCCCCCGGCGGGTTCTTGATCCTCGTGGAGCGGTCCTGCGCCGGCTGCTGCCCCGTAACTGCCTCCAGCTCGACAGCGCTCAGGGCGCAGCTCCGGGGCGGCCGCCCTGGCCCGATCCGCGCCTCGGGGGCCATGGCCAGCCCCGCGCGCTGCCCTTCAGCTCCGCGAGGACGGCGTCGCGCAGGCGCAGCAAGCAAGGCGTCAGGCCCCGCGCCGCCCGGCGGGCGCTGAGCTGCCCGCTGGTGATGGCGGCGGCGGTGAGGCGGGCGGCGGCGCGGATGGGCCGGGACTCGGAGAGCCGCTCCACCACCCGCGGGCTGCTCAGCAGCGCCAGCAGCACCCGCCTCAGCACCATCCCGCCCCCGCCGGCCACGGCCCCTCTCGCGAGAGCCGCCACCTGCGCCCTGCCCCGCCTGCTCTCGCGAGGGTCGGGGCCCGCCTCGCTATTGGCTGCCCGCCTGGCGGCCGGCGGCGGCGCGTGCGGGGCCGGTGCTGGGGGGTGGCGGTGCCATGTGTTCCGCGGACACGCTGAGCGTCCTGCGCAGCGACTCCTACGTCGACCTCAGCCAGTACCGGGACCAGCACTTCCGGGTGAGCGGGGCGCCGCCGCGGGCGGGGGGGGGTGGGGACCGCGCGGGACACCCGGTCCGGGCCCGGTTGTCGTCGGGTAACGCTGTCGTTGCGGCTCAGGGGACGCGGTATGACCAGGAGCGGCTGCTGAGGAAGAGCTGCACGCTGTACGTGGGGAACCTCTCCTTCTACACCACGGAGGAGCAGATTCATGAGCTCTTCGGTAAGAGCGGCGACATCAAGAAGGTCATCATGGGGCTGGACAAAGTGAAGAAAACCCCCTGCGGCTTCTGCTTCGTGGAGTATCCTTCTGCGGGCCCGGCCCCGCGGCCGCTGATGGGGCCGGCCCAGTGGGCGCTGCTCCTGGGGGCGGGAGCGACTAAGCCGCGGGCGAGCAGAAATGCGGGCTCCGGGATACAGAGGCATGACCCGAGGTTGAAGTTACTCGGTTGCCATAGCGTGCAAGGGAGTTCAGGGCAAGAGAGGGCAGCGCGAGGTTATTTATTGTCTTAAAGGTCTTTTCCGGCCTGAACGATTCTGCAGTTCTAACATACCTGCACGTCGAGTGGGGGTTATTGGGTTGCTTTCACTCCGATGCTTTCAGCCAGACACTTGCTAGGTAGTTGGCCTCTGTAGTAAAAGCATATTCTCAGTGCCCAAGTAAGGAGGTCTTTTATTTCATACAATCCCACCCATAGTTTCTCTTGGTATGTGGCATCCCTGTAATGTGTTGGCTTCATTACGTCCAAGTGTCTTTGAAGATCATTCTATTGCTGGTTCCAGCAAAGTCACCAAAATGGTGAAAGATTGCCATGTCAACAGAGCATGCGCTTTGCCATGCAAAGAATGCGTGGCGTTTTGCATTCTTGCTTTGCTAATAGAGCTTTGTGCTTTTACAGGTGAGTATGGTTGAAGAACTTGATCCAGTATATGCATTTTTAGTATTCTTGAGCTCCTGCACATTGCTGTTTAACTGGCAGTTTTCTTAGCTTATATAGCTTCATAAAAGCAGTTGCTTTTAAAACTAGCCAAGCAAGAACCTGATTCAAGCAAATGCTTTGTTTTGTGGCCCATTCAATGCTGATTTTCCGTACGTTGAAAATAGAAGCTCCGTTTTTGGTTTGTTTTTCTTTTTCATTAACATATTCCTAAGGTATTATGCAAGAGGAGATGCTGAAAATGCAATGCGATACATCAATGGAACCAGACTTGATGATAGGATCATAAGGACAGACTGGGATGCAGGATTTAAGGAGGGTAGACAGTATGGTCGTGGAAGATCAGGGGGCCAGGTAGGTTGTCGTACAGTCTAGATTTCAATTTGATGTTGCCAAATTACTGGGGTTTGAACACACTTGGAACAACTTAAAAAATAGTAACTTCAAAGTCATAGTTTAAGACATCTTCTCAATGATGATGTTATCCACCAAGAATAAATAACTTTTTTCATGTGTTTAATTGAAAGTACTTTCAGAAACTTTGTGGCTGCTTGGGGAGGCAACACTTAAAATAAACCCAGAAAATGTAAGGCTGTCAGGAACACAGAGAGCAGCAGCTAGCTTACCTGAAGTTGAGCAGGTAGCAGATGCTTTCACTCCTGAAGTGTGAGGCTGGCCATCCTCCCTGGGGTTGTTGTGATTAAAGAGTCCCTTTGGGCATTGTTGAAAAGGAAGTTCGTTTATGCTGTGTTCTGGCCTTCTGCATTATGTGCTTTGCCTTCTTTGTCAGTCAGCTCTTTGTGGCCACTTGCATGTTGTGAACTCATTTTGACTGTTCTGATGTTGTAATAGTTTCTGAGACATGGTTTTTCTTTACTGGAATTCCCTTTTTCCCTCCTTTGTAAGGTTCGAGATGAATATCGGCAAGACTATGATGCTGGAAGAGGTGGCTATGGCAAAAATGTTCAGTGCCAGTGAATAGTGAATGACTCGTCAGCCTCACAGGAGAACTAGATCTGTATTGTAAATGTCACCAGGCACAAAGTAGGTCTGCTGCACACCAGTTTATGTAGCTGGAAATTCACAGAAACTACTATCTGTGATCCTGTGGTTGTGTATGTTCAATATCTCTTCCGTTTTAATATCGGGATCCAAAGCATTGCAGAGTACGTTACTACAAAGGACCTGAGAGTGAGGTTTTAAGCAATAATATGGGTGAGCCTTTGGTGTTTAAACGCTGCTGTAACTTTACTAAAGGAACAAAGTCTTAATGGTATGGTGCTTTTTTTTTTCACTGTCAAAACTTGATTATTCTGTCACTGGGATTTGTTTACGTTGGTATCACAGGGTGGAGAACGGCAATAAAGGAGGGTTGGGAGATGTGTCAGGGATGAAAGAAAAAGGCAGAAAGCCCAGAAAAACAAGTGGAATTTCTAGGGAAACTTTCAATTTCTAGGGAAGACTTAAAGTTGCAGATTTTCTGGTGTTACTGGATTAGCATCCTTTCACACTGATGCTGTTCCTAGCACACCTACATGAATGGCCACAATAAGCCAAGCAGGTTGTGAGCCCAGGAATCATAAAGTAAGAAGCAAACCTAGCAGAAACCAGCTTGCACTCTGCTATAGAGTGCCGTGTAATTGCATGAAACCATTTTGCTTTGTGGGATGCAGAGAGTGTAAGAATTACAATTGCAGTTATTTTCACAGCTGGAGTAGTAATATTTTGCTCCTGTCTGGTAGCTCTCTACAGCCTCAATATCTGAGGAACTTTATCTTTCCTATGCCTAAAAAGGTGGCATGAAGCCACATTGTACAGTTACCCCCAAAATGGGATGTTTGAGGGCCTGTATGTATAATGAGAAAGTTTGTTCTCAAAATAGATTTTTCAAGTTGAAAAACTGCAGTACAAACAAAGGTAAAAATAAAAAAAGATGAGTTTGGGGAAGAACTTTACCTTCTACTGAGCATGTGGTAAGAACGGTGAAAGAGCTGCAGGACTGCAGAGATTTATTTTGGTTTTTCCTTCTTTGTCTATTAATATTGCTACTTTATATGATGGGATTTTGAGGTACTGCAGAATAACTAGTGATCCCAAGGTCTGTGAAATTGACCTGCTAAACCGAAATAGTTTAAAAGGAACCGTTACAGGGCTTGGCGTTATTGGTTTGATTTGGTTTGTTTGGTTATTTTATGGACTTCCGAGTTCTTTGCAAATGGCAATTTACAGAGTTTTGTCCAAATATGTTGTTCATGACTCCTTAAAAAACTTCAAAGTACCAGGTGTGTAAAAGTTGATCTTTGCTCACTGAAGATATTGTTGGAAATCTTGATCAGTTTCTTGCAAACACTCAGTCACAACTGCTACTCTAAATTCAAAATACAGTGAGGAAGAACAACTGCAGTGACACTTAGGAAGCAAGGTTGTGGGTGGGCTTTGGGCTTGTTTGGCACATGGATGATGAAACTACATTTTCAGGATCACTTGGTGCTGGTCTGCGAACAAGACTTTGGACAGAGTTACCTTTTTCTATAGAGTACATTTGATCATGAGTTTACAGCCTATAATCTGCTCTAGGAAACCTCTGAAGTTTATTTTTCATTGAATCAATTTTGTATAAAAAAAATTGTATTACCAAAACTTTTAAGTCACTGTCGAATAAAGATGCAAATTTAAAATGGATTGTTATTTTTATATTTTCTTTACAAAATCAATGAGAGAAAGAAGCTATATTGAGACTCTTGTCCACAGCCTTTATTCTAGTGTCTTTTAAGGTGGAGAGAATGAATATTGCTTCCCTCTGGATTTTCAGTCTTGTTTAGATCTTAGCTGGATGCTGACAGTTGTTGGTTAATGCTGTTCTTTCTGATACCTTTTGGATTATGGAACAGAAACAAAATTACTGATACTGAAGTGGATATGAAAGTCTTTGTTGTGTAACAAGTAGCTTTCAGGGTGCACTTCCTTATAAAAATGAGGCTTTCAATTATTTTTTATTCTACGTGCTGCAAGATAGTCATTCTCAAATGAAATGGAGGTGGTAATAAGATTTCCCCTCAAAACCATCTGTCTTTTGCTGCATATGTGCAATGCGTACAGAAAGATTTTGTCTTAAAGTGAGATTTTCTATTTTGAGAGAAATTTCAATCAAAATAGTATTTAAAAGCACAAGATGCATCCGGTAAAGTCATAGTATCTCAAAGGCTTGTACATAGGAAATTGGTTTGATTTTTGCCTTCCCTGAATGAAATTGGACATGGCGCTGCTGAAGCTAGTATTTAACACAAGTAACTGAATTAAGCCTTTAAAACTTCATTGAGGGGCTTCTTTAGCTTTCTTATGTGCCAGTTTGTTGTGATTCATTTCTCTTGGAAGTACAGGATCTCCTGTGATTTTTGACATGCCAGTCCATTGTGATTATATACACTTTCCTAGAAGTTTAAGCTCTATATTAGCTTTTCTAAATACTTGTTCATTATAATTAGGTACTTCTATGGAATTGTATCCATAAAGAAATACACCAGCGAAGAATATGGGTGGCAGCTTAGTCATGCCTTGAGGGAAGAGAGGCTGTTACAAATCAAGGCAGCAAGAGCTTCAGTCTCCCACAGACTGTGGTGCAGCCTCATGGTGGATTGATTTACATGCCTCTCTTTGGTACCAATAGCTGCAAATAAGATTTGTATTCACAGCGTTTCAGTCTTTGTATTGCAGTGTAAATTGGAGCATTAAAAGCCTTCATTTTCAATGACTGACAAAATAATCCCTGTTACCAGTGTAGCCCTGCAGGCTGGTTCCAAGGTGGTCTTTATATCAGTCAGATTACTTACTACCCTGTGCAGCAGCAAAGTTTATGCTCAGATTGGTGCCAGTGCAACCACCATTGGTGTTAATATTCTTTCTACACAGGCAATTCTGAGAGACAAAATGACTGAAGTATTTAAGTTAATATCCAGTATTTCATCTTCCACAGCTTCTCAGATCAGGTTTCTTGTGAAGGTAAAAATCCATGAAGAACTCTACAAAAATCAAGTGGTTTATACAAAGGCTTTGATCTATAGAATCAAAGACAATGCTAGTCAAAGGAAAGGAGTCCACAGGGACTCAACATCTAGTAAATTGTTGTCCATTTATTACATGTTCAGTCCATCTGAGTTTCTAAAGGACAAATTGTATCTTAAGCTACAGCGTATAGATGAAGAAGAATTATTTTTCTTCGCAGTCGCTGGGATTTCTGCTCCTAATTGACTGTATTTGGTACTTTCAGGTAAGTGTAGGGCCTGATAGAACTACAGATAAAGCACAAAAAAATTGTCAGAGACTGCAGAGAGAAGTGTCCTGGGCTTCAAAACGTCTGTCATGTTTGGGAAATAATGGCCTGATTTATTAATTGCTGCTTTCATGTGTCTCCTGCCTGCTCCTGTCTAAATAAGCTTTTGCACAGGGGGTTGGGTATACTCAGAGCTGCTCTACGGCAACACACGACTCCTCTGCTCTCCCTTTGGGGTAACTAGATGGTGTAAATGTTTCCTGTGGCTTGGGGAAGTTTCTTGTGTCGGAGTTCCATGGTTTATGAAGATTGCCTTCCTGCCACTCTGTTTCCCAGCCTGCTTTCAAAGGCAAAGATGTACTTCAGTGAGGTAATATTCTTCAAAACTATTTTAGCTTCTACCTGAAAGCTATTTGAATGTCTGTTAGGGTTCCTTACAGGAAAAAAGGGGGGGGGGGGGCGGAGGGAACGTGTAGACAAACTCTGCTTTGCTAGTTAGTATGTTTAGATCTGACACAATCTTTCCCTTTAGCAGAGCCATGAAATTTTGAGTTTCAAACCCTTGAGGAGCCGCGCAAGTCAAATGCCAGATGGCTCCCTCTAGTGACTACAGAATTAACGTGCTTTTAAGTTCCGACATAGCCAAGAGGGGTGCTGAAAGCTCTGCGCAGTGTCCTGCGTGTCATCCGGTCTCAAAATTTTGCTTTTGTGTTGTAAAAATGGACAAAACCGTAACTTTCATCTGTAGACCGTTTTTCATAGTGGTAACACCTAGAGATCAGGGACCCATGAGTTTGTAGCCCATTGTTGTTTCTCTATTTAGCAGCAGCTCAGTTGTCTTTAATACTGAATATTGCGATACGCTGTGTCTGTGGCGATCTCCTTTCCTGCCCTTACCAACCTCTTCAGATGCTGCCAAAGGCACACCTGTGGTACTGAAGGAGGGCTTGACTCTTAGATGCCAACATGCTTCACAACCTCCCATTAACTGTGTTGTGTAGCTGTGTCAGAAAATCTCTTTGTGCCAACCATCTGTTTTTCAATCTCTAGCAGGTTATGAAGCGAAGCGTCACACACAACAAAGTAAATGTATGCAGCTTGGCAAGACAGTAGGCAGGTTCTTAAATGCGTAATTTGTTTTTGTGGAGTTGCAGTAGTCCTTCAGGCACTTTGCAGACTTCAGCGTCTTGCTGCAGAATATCTCTGCGGGGAAAGTGCCCTTTTGTATCTTACAGATTTTTGGTCTGAGACATAAGGGGGTTTATGCTGTGTGACAAGCCCTTTGTGGGCGACGAGTTGAGCTCCCAGTCCCCTCAATCCTAGCTCTGACAAGTCTTTCTTACTTGTGCTAATGTACTTCACGACACAGTGAGTGTAAGGAAGACACGCAAGTACCCTTCTCACACATGGCTTAGGAAAATGAGCAGTACATGCAGGATATAGATCAGGGCTTTTAAACCATTTTTACAAAATAATCATAAATACCTTAGGAACACAGTAGGGGTGTAGTGGAATGAATCCTCTCCGTGCAGGACTGATGTGATTTGCTTCATATTAATGCTTTTCAAAGCAGTTGTAGACATCTTTGCTTAAGTCTTTCACTAGTCTGATGGAAGTGCTGTACCATTGTACAGCTAGTGAACAGTTGAGTAAAGACTATGTTTAAAACTTTCCTTTCCTTCCCAGGAGCACCTTTGCCTGAATTCCAGATGGTGCTTCTCAGTGGTAACAGGACTGCGTGGAATGGCTTTTCACATAAATCCCTTTGCAGAATGGAGGGTCTTCATTGTTCATTGCACCTTTGTGCTGTGGCTAAATTTGGCAGAAACAGTAATTCAAGAGTGCATAACCTGAGTTAAATGTAGGGGGATGAGGTTTTATTTATTTGGTTTTCACATTTGAAGGCCAAATATTAATTATTCCTGATGTAGGATTTTATTGCTTTGAAGGTGCTACAGCAGACATTTGCTTTTGAAAAACCTCTCTGCCTGTTCAGCAAGAGCAGCCATTCTGGCTGAATGTATCTCTCAGAAGCTTTCTCTTTGTTCCCCAGTGCTCATCTCTGACTACATAAAACCTGGTTTTACTTTGTTCTGTTACTCTCCAACAAAGTCTGTACAAAGCCAGTTGCTTCTGTGCTGACAGGAAAATCCACCACAGTTTCAGAATCATAAAACTGACTAGGTTGGAAAACACCTTTAAGATCATCAAGTCCAGCCCGGGACTGCCAAGTCCACCACTAAGCCATATCACTGAGGACCTCATCTGTACGGTTTTTGAACACTTCCAGGGATGGTGATTCCACCACTTTCCTGTGAAGCCTGTTCCAATGCCTGATTGTCCTCTCTGTGAAGAAATTTTTCCTGATACCCAATCTACACCTCCCCTGGCGCAGCTTGAGGCCATTACCTCATGTCCTATTGCTTGTTACTTGGGAGAAGACACTGACCCCCACCTCACTACAACCTCCTTTCAGGCAGTTGTAGAAAGCAATAGAGAGCACTTCAGCACCTCAATGTCTTTCTTGTAGTAGGGGCCCAGAACTGGATGCTGAATGAGGGGCTGAGTCAGGATTTCAAATGCCAAGTTGCACAAGGAGAAACTGAAATACCTTCCATCAGAAAATAGTGTGAATTGAGCATTACTGAGTTAATGACCTGGAAAGCATCTTTCTCAAGTGCCTTGAGGATAAGTATGTTTCTGAAAATAAGAGCGTATGTTAAGCAATTTGGTTGAATTCTATTTAATTAGAGCTACCTCTCTTTTCCTTTTCAAGGTGCGCCATTTATTGATCCTTCTTGGACTGATACTCTTCAATTAGGACAGTACTGAACCACAACTTGTGTTATTTCAGGTATAATTAAAGGACTTTTTTTTTTTTTCTGGAACACAATTTGAAAACAAAAGACAAAATTTGGTATTTTGATATTTCTCCAGTTACATGCAACATAAATATCAGCATAAATTAGCCTAATTGGGTCAGCTTGTAATTAAATTTCTGGACAATAAAGCTTTTCCCTTCTGTACCCATCTCTCTCTCTGCAAGCCACAATTTAAAAAGGAGATTATGATTTTCTAGTTTAAGACTATATTAAATATTAATAACACATACTTTAGGTCTGTAGCTCACATGCAGTTTGAATTGCTTCAAGCTGAACTTATTTTGTTTTTCTGACTTTATTACTTTAAAATAATGCTCTTATTTCATAGTTTGTGTTTTTAAATACTTCATGGGGAATTCTTCTGAGTTAAAAAAGTGTTGCTAGTCTGTTCAGCGTGTTTTGATTATAACGTGGTGGGGTTTGTTTTGTGTTTGCTTTTCTGTAACATCACTGTTTTGCAACATCTTAAATTACTTTCTGTGAAAACAACACCCTGTCAGCTTGTCATGCAGCCACAAGATGTCATGAGAAGCCGTGCCTTGCTGCAGGAGGAGTGAGTGTGCTCTCCAAGTGCTTAGCGAGCCCTCACAAGGGGCCAAGTCAAGCAGTAGCTCTAGAACGAGGTGTTCTGAAAACATCTCCGTTCTCCATACAACTATTGTACTGTCCCAATTTCTTCAATGAACCCTTTCATATTAGGGTTATGCTTGAAACAAGTGACTAATAACTACTTGAGCTGTCTTCTAACATGCCCTGAAGCAGCAGATGTAGGAGTGCCTTAAGGTTCTCAAGATGTAGCATGCCCTGTAACATTAAGCACTGTAGAACTGAAAAGTTCTCTATGTAGTAACCATGATTGTGCATGCTGGAAGAGGGCTGGTTTGTGGTTTGAGTTTTGCAGAAGTTTGTTGGTTTGTTTTTTTTCCCCTCTGAATTTACTCCAGTAAGAGGAGAAATGTGTTTCCAGGAACTGGAAAGGTCTTTCTCCCATTAAATCCAGCAATGTCCCAGAGTCTGCACTTTTGCTTCTGCTTTTAAATTCCCAACTGAATTTCCTCTTTGAAATCTACATATTAGCTTGAAAAAGCTATCAAGCAGCAACTTTGCATAAACTAAACATTTAATATGCTAGTGTGCCCGGAGAGTTCTTGAAAGGTCTCCTGGGAGCAGTACTGACTCCTGAGTTGTACCTCGGTGTGAGTCAGGGAAGCTGAGCAAAACAGTGTCACAAAAAGTAAGCACAGCTTTCTGGTAGGAGGGATTAAAAACCCCTCAGGGTAAGTGTCCAAAATCAGTTGCAAGACAGAATCAGAATCCAAGGCTGTGAGGGCCAACAAATATTACTTGGTCTACAGAGTTGGCCAGAGAAAGCCCTTGGTTCAGAAGAGCAAGGAAAGTTGGCAGGATGTGAAAAGTGAGGGCAAGATTCCAGCTAATTTGTGCTAATCCAGTAATTCGGATTCTAGACACAAAATGGGTCACCAAGGCAAAGTTAATAAAACATTAAAAGAAGCCGAGCAGCCTGAATAAATACATGGTGTTCATCAGCAGTCCCTGGATATGGTGTTGATGCTGTGTTTGATCATGTATTTTCCCCTAAAGATATTTAATTGAACTAAAACTGGTGTGAGACTGAATTTGTTATGATTGATTCATTCCCTATCACAAAACAAAATCACTTTGATGTACATGCATGAGCGGTGCTGTTTGTTGTTGTGCTCTGTGAATTGTCTTCCCTGTCAAGCAGAGTACTTGATGGGCTGGAGCACTCTGTGAGCAGTGCACACCTCAGCAGGCACAACACATTTGTTGTTGTCAATATGGATATGAATAGAATAGAGAACTAAATAATTTTAATCTCTTTATAGGAAAGAACGATTCAGGGCTCCAACTTCAGACACATCCGAAAGTAATTAACTGTTCCCAGACCTACAGCTGTCCTGAAAGGCAAGAAAACATCATACAAAGCTGTGTGCTTGAAGTACCAAAGCTTTAAGGTGCTCAGGATTGTGGTGGACTCTTGGGCAGTAGAGTTGGAGGTGCAGCACTGGAGAGAGCCCATTTTCACTAGGTATTTGCAGGATATGTGTATCCCACCTGTTGGAGGACGATGAGTGTTATAGCTGGCAAAGGCTTCAGCGCATACGTACAGCTTAGCTGTACTGCAGCTGCCTTCTGCGCAGAGGGTCAGGGCACTTTTCCCTACATATGTGGCACTAGAACAAAGCTCGTGCTTTTCCTTTTTTACTGGTTATGGCAGGTGCCTCCTCTGTTCAGGAAGAGAGTTTCATTGCAGCTGTAAGGTCTAGGGGAATTGAATGTGTTCCGTGGATATACAGATACAACACAGGTTGTGTCTGTATATGGGTTGAAGTATGTGAGGGTACTGGAATATTCTTTTCAGCTTTTGATATTTTAGGTTTTAATAATTTGAAGTGAATATTTTAGTGCACATAAAATGCAGAATTGCCTCTCAATAATTTTTTCACTGTTAGCCAGAAGTTTACTAGGCTATGCAGTTTAACAATGCAGTTCCCCTCTTAGCTGCATATCATTACAATCCTGGGAAATCAGTTTCTTCATGAGTTCCAAAATTCACAGATATGTGAACAAAGTCCAGTCTAAGTATAGTGTAACAGGGCTTCTTTAAAAGCAGTTTTAATTTCTTCCTTTTTTTTCTCCCCTCACTGAAATGGATTTTCTGATGTAGGAGGCACATAATGCAAATTCATTTTGTGTAAGAACCTTTTACTATTACTCATTATTTCTAAACTTTTTTTATTGCTGAATGTTGTCACCACAACTGCTGTCAGTGACAGTATAACTTACAGTAGGGATGTGAGAGACTAAATCTGCAAAGGAATAGTGGTGACAAAAGCTAGAAATAAAGCATCGTTTTCTCTTCAGCCTTCCTTTTATAGGGAGGGAAGGTATTCCACATTTATAAGGATTATATTGTTGCTTCTCAGACATGATTCAAAGATACATATTGAAAGACGGGAAAGTATAAAACGTCGTTGTGTCATTAGGAATTCTGGTTCCATTCAAATAGGAAATGTTTGGTTTATGATCCTTAAAGAAAGCTCATGAACAGCTTTTCCACTTGAAAAGTGTAAGAAGTTTTCTAAAAGTCTGTATAAAATTAACATTCCCTTTTGAACCCTTTATTCATTCAATTTCTGGGTATATTTAAAAAATCACTGAAGAATTAATAGAAGCTATATGAAAAATAATATTAAAAACCCTCAGTGAAATGCTGAGGTTTGGGTTTTGTTTTGTTTTTTTTTTTTTTCAGTATTCATGGTTTAGTTTTTGAGTAAAATAGATGTCGATGTCAATAGGCCTGAACTCATCAGTTGAACACCGCAAGGAGGACCAGCTTTCCTTTCATTTACTCCAGGGTGGATGAAAAGAGGATTCACAGACCTTGGTGGCATTACTGTGCATAGACAGTAATGGTGAAGAGTGTCTGCTGTCATTGTCAACATAGGGTGAACAGAGTATCTGCTGTCATTTGCAAGGGCTATTTATTTAAGAGAAAAGGATCTCGGTTTCCAGATTTAATGTGCTATAAACCTGGGCATTGGAATATTTCTGCTGTGTTGAACACTTGAACTCCTAAAACTTTGTGTATGCGGGGCTGTCATCTTTATGCACACACATCCTATGAGCAGAGACGTGAAAATATCAGTGAAAAGCAGGCTTTTTGCACCTACTGCTGTATTCACAGTCTCATAATCTGAGAATGTTGCATCTTTGCAATGGCGGAAAAGGACCATGCTGAGGAATGATGATGATCATAGAATAATAGAATGGTTTGAGTTAGAAGGAGCCTTATAGATCATCTAGTTCCAACCGCTGCCATGGGCAGGGACACCTTCCCCTAGAGCAGGTTGCTCCAAGCCCCTTCCAACCTGGCCTTGAACACTACCAGGGATGGGGCAGCCACAGCTTCTCCTGGCACCCTGTGCCAGCGCCTCACCACCCTCACAGGGAAGAACTTCCTCCTAACATCTAACCTAAAACTGTCTTCTTCAAATCTTATTTGACAGAATATTGTTAACAATGATGTCAGTGCTTCATCACAGCACGCTTGTCTTCAGAGTTCTGATTGTCATGTTTTAAATTTACGAGCATCTCTTGACTTTTGTAGCAGGTTGATTAGATTATGGACTGACTCTGGTAGGAACAGAGATGCTCTGAGCTGTATCACTTGTGGACGTGAACTGGTTGGTCTTTGTGACAACGAGCTGTACTCCTTGGCCTGCTGTCAGCAGCAGCACAGGGGGCTGCAGGGATGACAGCCATTACTCCTGAGCTGTTTTTTTTTTCCTTTTTTCTTCATTACAGTCTTTATGCTGGTTCTTATGGCCTAGTGTATTATAGAGAAACACGAACATTTTGTTCCCCATGAAGCCAGGAAATTGGGAGTTAATTTTCTGTTAAAACAGTATGATTCATACTTTTATAGAATCATTTGCAGAGGTATCTCCAGAGAGGAGCCTTCAACACCGGCACGAGGGGAAACACCGTGCCCCGGAGCCTCAGTTCTGAGCAGCACAAACCACCCAGAGAGCCTCAAGCCTTGGACAGGCCTTGCCCACGAGCCGGCAGCTCCGCTGAGGGGAGCAGGGACTCACAGGAGGGACGGCACCGCCCTGAGCGGGTAAAACACGTCCCAAGCAGCGCGGTGGCGAGCGCATGGTGCGGCGGTCATGCAGGCAGCGAGAGGGATGGTGAGCGCTCGTGTCAGGGTCGGGATTCGGTCTGGGAGCTCTGCTCTGGCTGCCTCGGCGGTGGGCGGAAAAGTGCCTCCACTGGTCTGTCGAGGAGAGGGTGCACAATGGGCAGGGCTGCACTTGGTGCGCCCTGGTGGAGGGCATTAATCCGGGAAACTGGGAGCTAGTAACAGCACAGAAAAAAAGGAGGAAGAAGCCAATTAAAAGCAAGGGGCTTCCTCCAATATGATGTCCCCAGCCAGAACCGCTTTGCGGTCCTGCAAGGGGGGTTACAAGGAAACACCCACAGCACCGCCTGGAAGCGCCAGTAATAATCCTCTTTACTGGTGCATCAAGTGGTTGTTCATTTGGTGCGGTGGGCAGTTGTTTTGTTTTGGGTTGTTTGTTTATTGTTGGGGTTTTGTTTTTTGCTTGTTAACTAGCTCCTGGCTTTCTTCATTAACACCCTCTTCCTTTTCTGTATGCGCTGTGGTGTACGCTTGAGGCCCCTGCACAGTCCAGGTCCCTCTCAGCTCCCCTGACATATTTTAGCCTACTGAGTGTCCCGCAGCTCAGCTCCTGCTGCAGGAACCTCCACCAGGGCGCACCGAGTGCAGCCCTGCCCATTGTGCACCCTCGAGACCAGTGCAGGCACTTTATGCAGCCCGAGCTCTGCACTGCGGCCTCCCCTCTCATCGGCTCCGTCTGGTGCCGACACTACCACCGCCAGGGCAGCCAGAGCAGAGCTCCCAGACCGGGCCCTGGCCCTGACGCGAGTGCATCACCACCCCCTCGGGCTGGCGGTGCTAACTGCCGCACCACGCTCTGGTCGCCGCGCTCCCTGGGGTGAGCTTTTCCCGCCCAGGGCGGGGCCGTCCCTCCTGGCACCGCCCCCTGTGAGTCCCGGCTCGCCTCAGCGGAGCTGCCGGCTCCTGGGCAAGGCCTGGCGAGGGCTTGAGGTGCCCTCGGTGGCTCTCGCAGCTCAGAGCTGAGGCTCCTGGACGCGGCGTTTCCCCTCGCTCCGGTGCTGAAAGCTCCTCTCTGGATCTCCACTTCGGCAAATCATCTTTCCTTGAAGAGCTCCCGAGTTAAGCATTTTAAGTCATCTGTTACATGCAGAAGAAAACACATGGCCAAGAAAATGGGGTGCTCTGTTTAAAAAGATGTGAAAAAGAAGTTTTGGATGTTTTGCAGTATTTCCCTATTCCTTGGCTAAGCTGTATAGGTTCATTTATTGATAGCAAACTCCCTGTTTTCTGTAGTTGCAAACTTTACTGCAAGTAGGGTGGCATCCTTCTGGTAAGGGACAGGAGCACAATCCCATTCTTGAAAGGGGCATTAGGCTGTTTCCTCTCTTGGGATGAAAGACTTTCTGAATGCAGTGGGGAGCACAGAGGCAACCTGCTTCAATGCACAGCCCACATCTGTCCTTGGGAGAATTGAAAGTGACGAGAAGCATGCTGAGGCTGTGTGTCAGCCAAGCAGAGTTCAGAACAGGCAGCATCGCAAGCTTCGGTGTAATTTCTAGCACAGTTTTTGAGGCACTTGAGTCCGGATCATTAAGAACAAAAGCTTCCTTCTCTGGATTACCACTGTGTGTCAGCAGCTGCTTGGGAACTTTGAGCAAACTTGGAACTGTCTTCCGCAGAAGCACGTGTTTAACTCTTACGCAACTGTTGGGACTTAATCTGTTTAGTTTTGTGTGTGAATTACCTGCTTTATGTGTTAAACAATCAACAATTTGAACGTGCTGCCTTTGTTGGGCCTTTGCAACTGTGATCTGTACTGAAGGGACATTTTCTCAGAGAGTGGGCTGGTATCTCCAATATCACTCCTGTGAGACCTGGCACGTGGACAGCACATTGTCTTTAAAACACTTCATCAGTTCTTGCTCCCTTTTGTGTTTTGAAAGACTGAAATGAATTGACTGTTTCAATCTATTTAGCTAAACAATAGTTTAATATGAAAAAGATGGCAGCTTTTTGATGTGACTCTAAACCAAGAAAACACAATGCTGGTTTTTTATTTGTCTAATTAAAGGAGCACTGTAAATCAAATAGAAAAACTGAAATTGTTCATCTCAGTCCTTGATTGACCTGCATCAGGCAGAGATTAATTTCACAGGGTCACAGAATAGTTGGGTCTGGATGGGGCCACTCAAGACTATCCAGTTCAAACCCCTGCTCAAAACACGTCACCTAAAGCAGGTGGCCCAGTGCCATGTCCAGTAAAGTTTTGAACATCTCCAAGGGTGGTAACTCCGGAACAACTATGGGCAACATGTTCCAGTGTTTCCACATAGTAAAAAAAGCCTCTTCTTCTGTTCATATGGAATTTCATGTGCTTTAACTTGTGCTCCTTACCTCTTGTCCTGTTGCTGAGCACCACAAAGATGAGTCTGGCTCTGTCTTCTTTACACCCTCACATCAGGTATTTATGCATACAGGTAGGATCTCCCTCATCTTATCCTTCGCTTCTCCAGGGTGAACAGTCCCAGCTCCCTCAGCCTCTCCTTGTATGAAAGATGCTCCAGTCCCTCAATCATCGTTATGGTCCTTCACAGGACTCACTCCAATGTCTCTTGTACTGGGAAGCCAGCACTGGACCCAGCACTCCAGATCTGCCCTCACCAGGGCTGAGGGGAGGGGAAGGACCAGCTCCCTTGACCTACTCTCACCACTGTGCCTAATGCAGCCCAGGACACTGCTGGCCTTCCTTCTGGTGAGTGAACATTGCTGATATTTCTTTGCTAGAGACTTCCATTCTCGACAAAATCCCAATGTATGTCAGGGCTGCAGAGTTATTCCCCTGTTTTTTTCATGGCTTTTTTTTTTTTAATTTTTTTATGTAAACATGATAATGGTTAAAAATACTGTTATATGCCACAACATTGCAGTGTAGGCCTATAGCGTGCACAGTAAAGACTCAGCTTAAACTGCACAGTTAAAGAAAATTCAAAACCACAAATTGTTTGTGATGTGATTCTATTTATATTTTAACATTGGTAAAATAGTTACTGTTCCTGTATGGTTTTACTTGGTTTTAGAAAGCAAGAAGAAGATTCAGTTTGGAGAAGACTGGAAATTTTTCATTTGAACTGTTGAAAAAGCCTACCTTTTACAAATGTCAAAATGCACCTGAGTCATCCGTATAACATGTTTTTATTTCTTTTCCTGTGTCTCTTCTGCTTTTCTGTAAGAGCTATATTGTAACTGAGGGATTGGTTCCAAAGAGCTGCAATGGTGTCTTTGCAAATATGTTATCAATCAGTTTTGCATGTGAATTTTCTATGTTTTTTGAAAGCAATGCTGAAATTTGAAGCATTGCCATTTGTTGCTGAACCTTTGCTTCTTCTCTGTGTTTTCTTTCAGTACCTCTGCCCTATCAGCTTACCTGCTTCCACAGTGTCCTTTCCTGCTTAAATTTCTGTCATATATTCTTTGGTTTATGTTCCAAGCTGCATGGATGAGATATCACGTTCAATTGCTCTTCTTCTCTGCAGCTGTGTAATTTGATCAGCAGTGCTAGTGAGTACCTTCTGTACAGGAGGCACAGGAAAGCTGCATATCACTGCCTTGCTGGGGTTTGACACTCTGATTGTCAGAGCTACCAAATGTGTGCACCATATTCTGCCTTGGAGTAACAGTTTTAAGTTGACAGGGGTAACCCTAACATCATTGGAGCTGCTGGGTGTTGTGACCTACCACTCTACAGTATTTGTAACTGTGTGTTTGGTTGCCTGCAGCGTTACAGAGAGCCTTCGTAGTAGTCAGTGGTGCTGAGTATAAACAATTCACCTTGCAGTTGGTATGAGGCCTGTGATATCTTCCCAAATAATACAGTTACAGTCAGGATAGTCCCTAGGTGGTGTTGAATACTTGGTTAAAATTAGCCAAAATATTTTATATTCCAAGTAATTGTTTCCTGCCCTTTGTGACACGTTTGGCTCTGGTGGGTATGTTCTACTTGCATCCTGCGCTGTTTTCAGTAATACTGATTACCCTTCCCCTCACTTCTGTTGCAAACCATTATGATATGTCTTTTTACTGGTATGTGCTACTTTCACACATGGGTTCAGTTTCACCAGTGATCAAAACCAGATGGATCAGTCATGTGTGAGGACTAATTTAATCTGAGTGCTGCCGGGCTAATTGGAGTGGGCCAGTGGATGCGTTCCTTTCTTTTTCTTACGCATAAATGAAAGTGTAATTTTAAATTGGACCTTGTCTTTCTGTTTTCCTCCACAGAGAAGGGGCAAAAAAGGAGAGCATATAGATTTTGAAAGGTCTGAATTTGGTGATTTTCTTGGGAGAACCATTTTCTCCGTAAGATGCATTTCATGGGCTGTGTTGGGTGCACCAGCTAGGGCCCTGCCAGAAGTAATGCTAATTCCAGGAGTATCAACAGACAGCAGAAGTCTCTGTTCAGAGCTTCCAGCAATGGCAGGGAGATTGCCATGTTCTGTGTTGACATAAGGTTTTTCCCTATCTTTCTGCAGAGTGTGTCCTGTATTAGCTAAGCTCTAAACAGCATTAAACACATTTTCTGCAGCTGCATAAGAAAGCTGCCCAGAGTGACTATTTATCACTCTTACTCTGACACACTCAGACCCACATTACCTGTATAGAAAATTGATCGGGAGGGGATAATTCTTTGCAGTTTCTCATGAAAGAAACAGTTAGTCATTTCTCACCAGACTTAGTCTTCATGGCTGTTTACAATTCTTCCACTCATGACAGCAGGAGCATGTGGGACTCCAGGAAGTACCAGGACTCTCAGAATATTTTGAGAGTTGCTACTGTAGTGAGTGTGAGAGCCAGAAATGCTGGGTTTTTTATAGCATGATTTGTATCAAGTCTTGGTCTTTAGAACTAATAGTAATTATAAGCTTCAGCACTTTCAGATCAGACTAGCAGTGACCTCAGCTCCAAACTAGTTTTCAGGGATGGGGCAGATGCAGGGTAGGTTTTGAGAAAATTGACAAGAGCTAACATAATCTTAAAACTGTGATGTGAACTTTTCCTTGCTACTGTTGCCATTAAGGCAGTAAATGGTTGGATGAAGGCACATTTATATGAATAACCTAGCTGATTTCATCCTGTTTGGCATTCAGGCTATATAAGTTTAATGCTCTGCCCATCTGTTGTGTGTAAAGATAATTTTAATTATTAAGGTAACCTTTACCTTAAGTTGATTAAGCTTCTTATGTTCTTTCTTTTTAGACCCCCCTGACTATATCAGTTGCCTTAAAAAAAGTTTTATTTCTCATGACAAACTTCTGTTGACCTATGAAGGACTGAGGATGTGGACAAGAACATTAAGTACAGAGAAATAAAATCCTATTGTGTGGGAAGAATAAAGAGGAAGGCATCTTTGAATAAAGCCTTCTTTAATAGATTTTAGAACTCCATTCTAATACAAGTGCTCAAGGACATAATTAGCAATATATTTAACAGCCAGTAAAGTCTCCTCACAGGTTGGCTTTATCTGAGATTCAGGGAGAATAAAACCATATCTACCAGTGTCTCGGAGCTCAAAAGTGAAAGAGTACTTGATACCTTGATCGTAAGCCCAGTCATCGGAGCCTCC
The DNA here is from genome assembly GCA_039720435.1 of Amazona ochrocephala. Taxonomy (NCBI): domain Eukaryota; kingdom Metazoa; phylum Chordata; class Aves; order Psittaciformes; family Psittacidae; genus Amazona; species Amazona ochrocephala. Next base: position 34,449,106 of record CM077884.1, on the reverse strand, counting down.
TGCAGCAGGATCTGTTGATAAAGAAATAAAATAAAGCTTAACTGGAAAAGCGTGGCTTCACATAGAAACGTGATATACTTTGGAGACAAGTCACGTAGCCAGAAACGCAGAAAGCACAGATAAAAAGGAATATTCAGTGAATTGATTGATTTCTCCTGCTCATGGAAAAGCTTTTGTGATTTTAGGCCATTTGTGAGTTTCCTTCCAGCTGATAGTGCAACCAAATGTAAACAAGCTAAACTGCTCCTCCTGGTTAATATTGCGGGGAAACCATGGGAGGAATGTGTAAGGAACAGGAGAATTGTCAGGCTTGCATGGAGTTGTTTAGAAATATTTGGTATCAGAAGCAAATACCCTCTCACTGAGTAGGTCGTACAGATCTGAGGTTCATACAGATCTGTAAAGAACTGTGGATCCGGGGCACCAACTCCATCTTTTCTTCTAGACAAATGGTATCCTCCCTTTCCACTACTTTGGAACAATGAATGCAGTCTCTTTCGCTAAGGAAGGAGCCTCCAGAATTCCTAAGCATCACCAAAGCTTTCTTAAAGGAACAATTTCCATAAATATTCTAAAAATTGGGAGAAACTGGTTTTTACAGGTTTTAAAAATTAAGGAAAAAGAAATGTGGAAAAGAGATTGGTTTCCATATTTAAGTAAATGAAGAAATCTTAGATATAGAAGATATTAAGGTTCCAGAATTCTAGATGTGGCAACCTCAGCTCGCCTTTTGACACTGCAAGGGCCAGATCCTGACAGCTGAGTTCCCAAGAAAGGTAGAAGAATGGAATTGTAATTAGTGCATTTCTCAGACTGTAATGCAGAGTAAAAGAATTATCTGTGTTGCTAGAGTGATAGCCATTCTTTAGGATTCACATCATCTTTTCACTTTGACTTGGAGGTACTGGAAATGCAGAAAATCTCAGACTTTTATGTTTAAATCTAAGCTGTTTATGCTTTAGGAATTCATGCTGTGCACATGAATTCCTACACTCTTTACCACATCACTTTATCTTCCAGGGGTCACACGTTCTCTGGGATCCTTAAGGAATATATCATCTCATATTTTAGAAATGACAGATGCCATACATTCCTGTGAGTGTAGGCATGTGAAGCAAGAAGGAAGAGGCGCAAGAATCACTAGAAAACTTCAACTGCATTTAATAGTCTTAGCACTTAATATAGATGGATATTACTTACAGATTGTTGTAGCTGCTGGGCCATATGTATATTTGGTACTATATAGACTGGTCAGCTGTTCGGTTGCAACACGAGCAATGGATTTCTGTAGGAACAGAATGATAAATGAAGATTTTCAGAGGCTTTCTGAGTGAATCTAAGCAAATACGTCATTGAGTATACTGAAAACCCATGCTTGAGAAGTGTTTATTTGAAAACTGTGTTTCACCTCTTTGTATGACTAGATGTCAGTAGCTGACAAGGCACAGCTTGTCCTGTTGTTGTGAAAAGAGCTTTTCAGTAGAGAACTCATTCTTCAGTCTTTAATGGAGTATAGTCCGCTCAGTGTATTGCTCCACTAATGTGAGAGCCTGCTGCATAGTCCAGCAGCATTTGGATAGGTAAGGTGACAATAGGTAAAAGGATTCTCTATACTTAGAAGAAGCTTGTACAAGATTGAAACTAAATAAGGAATCTTATTAAGAGATACGAGAATCTTACATAATAATAATAACTTGGTACATTAAATTATGAACATACAATAGCCTTTCTTTTCTTTCTGTTTGTGCAGCTGTAAATTTAGAGTCAGCTTAGTCAGTGGAGTTGAACTCTGATACAAGTGGAAGCAGATTAAGGTCTTATAAATATTAACAGCCAGAAAAGGCATAAATTACCCTGGAACCATATGTAGTCTCATTAATTTAAATTCATTTCCTGTGCACAGGGACTCACTCAACTCCCACTGATTTCAGTGAGGGTTGGATCATGCCCATCAATAGTACTGTGAAGCTTTGTATGTTTGCATTAAGGAAAATTACAGACTTTTCTTTGGATCATGTGGCTTTTCAAGTTCTTCATTATACAGCATGTTGGTAATAAAACATGAAAACTATTACTAACAGATGATAAATATGAATGATTTTTGAAAGCAGATGTTCAGTATAAGAATAAGCAATGGGTTGCAATATCTTTCTTTATGGCTTGCAGCTGAATGGCTCACTATTCTAGGATTTCCTCAAGCACATTTTTCTCTGTAGGTTATACTTTGGCTTACTTCCCAGTGGAAGATATATCATAAAATATTCTCTGTTCATCCGTATGTTGCAAGTGTTCCTGTGAATTCCTGAAGATGTGTTTAGAAAATTTTAGTTAAGTGGGAGAGCTTTTCAGCTTCTACAGAAAAGTATCAAAATACATTTGCATTAGCGCAGGCGGCCTTCTTTACTGCAGAACTGCAAATGTTTCCCCATTCCCAAATATTGGATTTTGAACATTCTAGAATTATAGAATTTTGATCCCATAGGAATTAGGAGTAGGAATTTATAGGCATTTAGCATGTTAAGAATATTTAGACAAGGCAGACCAAAGAATTATTGAAATTTAGAGCTCAGTGTTACAGTATTCATACTGTAGCACTGGCTGTACCTGAAGGTGAGGCTTGGTTCCTGGGCTCCCCATTGTCCAAACACAAGCAGTTGTAGGAAGAATGTCACAGCTTTGCATTTCATAAGCATGGATTCAGAGCAACTGGGGGAGCTGAGCGCTCTCCAGTGTTGGTTGGTTGGATTTTTTAATTCCTTAACAAGCTGATTTTTGTAAAATCAATAATAGTTTTTAACACACATTGAAGGAATTGTAGGGGCTACTTGTTAGTAATACCATGTTTTCTTCAGTCATCTTTTGTTTATAATATATACATTTAATCAGCAGCTGAGATTAAGTCAAATTTTCATTCAACAGTTAATGAATTTTTAAATGTCAACTGATTCTTCCTCTTTTCAAATATATGCAAAGCAGAAACTAAATTTGGAAAGATAGTCTGATACTATGTATGGATCTGTTGGTGACTAGGGTTTGCTTTCTCTTTAGTAAAATGCATGGTAGGGACAATAGAATACCAGAGATGCTCTTTGGGAAGAATAGGGCATTCCTTTCACTCAGCTGCCAGGTGATGGCTTTAAATCATAACAGAACAGATACCAGAGAAAGTACATCAGGAAGTTTTTTCACCTGAGGGATTTTTTATTATTGCCAGGAAGTTGTAAAAGGAGAAATTTGTAGAAAGAGCAGCTGAGATTTCCAGCTGTTAAGAGCCTGGAGTCCAAATAAACAACTTCCTGGAGGTCTCCAGGTTGGAGAGCAAGGTGGTATTTTAAATGACCCTCTCTAAGTGAAAAGCATGACTGAACATTTATGACTTCATCAAGAAATGAAACTTTATCTGAAGTTCTGGTATCTGATGTTTTTTTAAGTGACTTACATTTGCTTCCCTAATAGATTTGTAGTCTAAAGCCTAAAGGTAAAAAAAATACTTCAGCTTTAGAGGAACTAAAGTAACCTCTTACTAATAATAATGTAATATAAACCAGCAATAATAATAAAAAGTAAGTAAATACTTGTGAGTATAATTCAAAATATGAGGAAAAATTTTTCATTGCTTTTTTGTTTTAAGATAGCACAATTACTTAAAACCATCCATAAAAAGAAGTGACATGGAGATTTATGGAAATGTGTACAAGTAATGCCCAACATGTCCTAAAAGGGATACTGATATTTAGCTTTTGAAAATTGGTTTGGGTTTTCAAGCCCATGTGTTATTTGGAATACAGCTGCATGGAAAAATCTTGTTATCTTTTTGACCTTTGAAGCTACTCTTTGCAGCTGAGTGATTTTCTAGATCTCTGCACAACTGGCTTAATGGAATTATTGTGGTTTATTTGGAGTTTATTTGGTTGTTGGTTTGGGTTTTTTTGTTTACTGTTAAGAATCCCTCTGTTACAAGGAAAATTTTGCTGAGAGTTATAGTAGCAGAGAAACGACTGGCGCCCTGAAGTCCTAGAAATAATTCCAAATTAGTACCTTGTAACCGGGGACAGAAATGGCTTTTCAGCGTATGACTTGCAGCAGAACTCGTGAGCTGGTCATTGCAGTAGAAGGTAGTGTTTCCTGCACTGATCATCCATCTGCTTACACAGCAATTACTAGTATTTTGTTTGATCTTTTGTACGGAGTGCATGGTCCAGTGAGACACAGACACAGTGAGACAGAGACACAACAGTGAGTTGTGTTCTTACATAATTCACAATCTTTAAACCTATTTTTTCAGTTGTTAGCCTTTAATGAAAGATATGTTTCTGGCCTCTCTCACTACATCTGGAGTTTTTAGCTAAAGATGAATTATCAGGCTAACTGTGTGTTGATTGGTAAATTTTTGGGGAGCATCTCCCTCATTTTACTCTTGTATCATCAGTATAGGTTTGCCAGCATATTGCGGCTGATTAGAAACACTTCAGGGATGCTGATTATGCAGCTGCTGTATGTGAACAACTCCCTTTGCCCTCGGAGTCTGACAGTGCTCTGGAGAAGCCTCTTCACTGATTGACTGGACCTCTTGCTCTCTTCCCTTCCTGGACTGCAAACTGATTTGCCGAAGGCTGAAAACTGTATTTTCACTTTACCTATATGTTATACCATATGCTACTTAAGTGATCCTCAAGGAAAATCTGAAAATGTGGTATTTGCAAAGTTGAAGCTAAACTTTTGAGGCTTCTCGTTTTGCCAATAAAAACAGACTCCCCTCCAAAGCATCCATGACTGATGTGTAATTTAGTTCACTATTCTGTTGTTGCTCATGGTTTATTTAGCATGTCCCCCCAGGAGTCCAGGGAATTCAGCCAAGTGGAGGAATGTAGTATGAAGTTTCTTTTTTCTTTGCAAGTCTCTTTCTCTGTGGTGGTCTCGCAGTGCTTAAGAAAGCAGATGCAGGTGACAGGCTTTCCAGTGTGACTTGAGTTGAGGTGATTGTGCCCTACACCTCTTTGGAGACTGTTGTCTTTCAGCCAGATTCATGCATGAGCCGCATCTGGAAGATGCTGCTACTAAACCCCATCCTTTTCACAGCTGTAAGACTGTCAGTACAGAACAGTTCTGTTGTGGACCTCTGTTGTGGTACATTTGGGGGAGGAGCTGTGAAGCCAATTCCAAATGATGCTTTTCTGCCCACTTTCCTGTTTGTTGCGCTTCCCAGTTGACTTTAACAATATTCACTTATAACAAGTACTATAATCACAGGAGTTTGCAACAGCACAGGTACAACAAAAGCATAGGTTGTAACTCCTCACTGGTATGTCTGAATCTCTTAGGATTTTTGCTCTTCAAAAATTCTTACCAACAGGTTATCATATGTTTTAAAACACATTTAGGACTTTGCTCTCAGGTATCAGGTTAAGTAATCAGACCGATAATCACAAAGTTATGCAATGTATTTGAAATTCGCTCTTCCTGCGGGTTGTACAGACTCTGGGCATATCTCAGCTTTCTACCGTATCCTATTTTAAGCTTTCAAGAGGAAATGAAATGATAGACCAACCTTATGCAAAAGGTGAATTTTGGTAGGCTGAAACAATAAACAGTGTGGCCAGTATGCATTAAAATAATACAAGCTGAAATATTGTGTCTAGAAAATTATTTTGGATTGTAAATTAATATTCTACAGATTGCCAAACTAAAATAATACACGTACTTTAATTTGACAGTGAGGATGAGCTGGCTGCAGACATGTGTTTGGCACCGAGTTTGTTGTTTAACTGAGGGGCGGAATTGAACCCAGCAAGGAAGGAAGGGCACAATGCACATTCCTCTGCTCTATCAAATCATAGTTCAGAGCCAATTTAAATACAAACAAGAAATGATAAAGCTAGATTTGTCTGCTGAAAATGAGGAAAGCATAGGGTGACCTAAGAGGAAGCTAAGGCCAGAATATGAACCCATTAAAAATACAATTAAATGAACTGTTTATGACAAGTGCTATTAAATACAGAATATCTTATTGCAAGAGGACAAAAATGTGGGTAGTGAAATAAAGATGAAAATAATATTTTTGAGGTGTGGAGAGATCCTGGTCTTGCCAAGCACATTTTTTAATTTAAAAAAGCTAATGCTTCTGTTCTCTGTAGGAAATGGATTCAACTGTGTGTTCTGTGTACAGGGTAACACTCCAGGGTATAGTAAAGAATGGGTCAAGAGGATTATGAAGCAGGCAAAATGTGATTCACCAAAAAGAGTACATATTTCTTTCAGGGTGTCATCACAAGAATATTGTGTAACTTCTGAGAAATTCTTGACCTAGATTTTCCTGTCTTGGGTGTTTTTATTTTTGTTGTTCAAGTATTGTTTGGATAACAGTGAAAGTTTTGTGCAACACCCGCAGGACAGGGGTGGGTAATGACAACCCTGAACAAAGGGAGAAAACGTTTAGGAAAAGCCTTGGGAGTTGTGGGGTTTAGATCCTCAGAGATCCTCTTGCATCGAAGAAGAGTTGGAAGTTGTGTAAAGGAAGAGACATACATGACTTTCATCATGTTTTCCCCCCCAAGGCTGAAGGTGGTTGAGGGATAGTTCTAGTAAATTGGAGGTTGTTCTGATTTGCTGTGGCAATGCAATGGAACATAAAGCATGTCTGGGATTCCCAGAGAACCCTGTTTTCTACTTGAGAAACCAAATCCAGAATGGTTTTATATTTTCTGGTGATTTCTTGAAGCTGTGAACAGAAAAAATCTCTTAAGCCTCAAGGACGTGCTATTCAGTATGCTTGCAGGAAAGGGAGGTTACAGGCATTTGCTAGATCTTTCTCTTCTGCAGACTTAGTGTCTTCAATATCAAATTACTCAGTTTTTGTGCCCTTCTATATCTCAGACACTGGAATGCAGTTTAAGCCCCATGCTGTTGTGCTAGCTTTAATTAAATACAATGAAACAAAATCTTGTTAATGATAAGCAGACATGTGAGGTTTTTCTTCAAACACATGTCCAGTTAAGATAAGAAATCACAACTATATTTCCTTTAATTTATTAAATCTGTCAGGGTAAAAATAATATCTAAGATAAGATAATAGCTCTGTAAATTTTGCTTCCTCAATAGAAAAATTATTTATGATCCTTTTATTTTCCCAAATGATTTCTGTTAAAATTTGGGATTCTCATTCTTCAGCGTTTTTCTAAATTCTGACTCTAGACAGAACTTTTAGTCATGAAACACAGTTGGCATATAAAATAATACCTCTTTTTGTATCTGTCTCATTTCAAGCAAGTACAATTGTTTTTGAAAATCTTAAATTTTCTTTAGTTGCAGCTTAAATGAATATGTTTTAGTTAAAGTACCCTGAAAAGCTGCACTTTCAAACCTAACCCAGAGCCTGTTGAAGTCAGTCTTTCTATTTAATTAACTGACACTGGAATGATTCAGGCCCTTTCTCTTTAATTATACCAACTACAGCCTGCGTTGTTTGGGTGCTGTTCTGATCTCAAGCTCCAAAAGAAGGATTTTTGGCAAGAAGTCTTCCCATGTTAAAATCAAATACTGCACAAGTTGAACACCTCTGGGATTCTGCTGTCTTTTTGTTGGGATCACCAATAGAAGAAATATTTCCCCTCAGTTAATATGTGAAAAACACTCATAAGGTCACCTCATCGTGGTTGTGAGATTTGTGATTACTTTGTAGTAGAAAATAATGGAACTCCCTCTGAGATCAGTTTGCCTGGTTTAAAATATAGGATAAAGTGATGTTGGAAAGACTAACTTTAAAAGTGAAATCAAATGGTTGAAGAGAAATATATAGCCTGCATTCCTGAGCTATATTTTTTTAATGCTGAATGGTAACAGCAGAATTGTCCTCTATGGCAGGAAATGAGAGTTTTTATTGATAACAATTGTAGAACCTTAATATGGGTGATTCACTAAATCTTACTGTGTATTAGAATAGAATATTGCTAGTTTGAAATTTTAATTTAACAAAAGAATTTTAAAACCTTGCAAAGCACGTAGGTTCTTTCTCGTTAAGGTTTGTTTTAATAATGAGCTGTCAATGTAAACTTTTTTCACTTAACACTGTGAGAAACATGCTGTACTTCTAGTTATGTTTCATCACATTTGCTCGTGATTCAAAAAATTGGGCAGAATGTCATGCAAATCTTTAACACATGGGAACTTTGTGATATTGACAACAAAGCAGCTTCAAGGGTTTTGTGTTATTTTATCACTGTAGACTGAACTGCAATTTGTAAACTGTGAAGCTTTTGTAAAAATCGAAGACAGGAAATTACTACAGTTCCCTGAAATAATTACAATTAAAAAGTTTCTAAAATGTAAGTCAAGAAAGCAAAATCTTCATCCTAATTTAATCCTCTCTTTTCATATGTAAAAAAAATGTAGCAGGAAACTTCACTGTTGGCCCCAGTTTGTATTTTGTGCTTCAGAATCAAGACATCTATTTGGGAGCACTCATAAATCTGTCAAACCTGCACAGCAGATCAACACACTGCGTTGTTGCCTTGGACTTTTGGCAACATCCAAGAAAGAGGGGGAATCAAGATTTGTTTGTTTTGTCTTGCTATGTTGTTTTCCCTGCCAACAGCTTCTAATTGCTAATATGCCAGAGAAATGAAGTTATTTTATTATTCATTGTTGATTTCTGGCCTTATAAAATGTTTACAACTTTTATAGACATTCTGCTTTTAAGGGTAAAAAACCCCATCATATATATATGTATTTTCTCCAGGCTGTTATCTTACTTAAATGGCATTAGAGCATGGCCTTTCTCTAGGGTGAATAAAAGAGTTGTCCTTCAAAACACTGCATTCATCCTTTCCTCTTCAAAATAAAAGGTGTGTTTGAATCAAGGCCTGTTTAGAAAAGCCTCAGAACTGAAACATTTTACCTAACTGTTCTTAAACTAGCTGTTTTGTAATCTGTTTTTAGTTATACTTCTGACAAAAGCTGCCTTGTTGTCCTGAACTTGTATCAACAGGAGTTTCACCATTTTACTTCAGTGAGAGCTAAGGTTGGGAAGGAAATGGTAAACAGAGATCCTTATCAGCTCTTAAGGATACCAGTTCAAGTCATTTCATAGTTATTACAGTCTCTCAAGCTGTTAGCTTGACTTACAGGGCATGATTCTTCTATGTAATGTATTAAAGCTACATACACAGCCACCTCTTGAGACAAGAAGCAGTGCTGCACAGCATATAGTGGATTTCCCTATAGCATGACTGAAAGACAGACCTCACCTTGTGGCAAATTCCTTGTGTATGTGGAAATTAAATAAGTCTCTTAAGTTTATCCTGTGCTTGAACTATCTTGAAGCCATCATGGTTTTCCCTTGTTCTTGCTGTGAAAGACTGAAGTAATTTCAAAACCTGGCAATACAGGTTCTTTCCAGATGTTAAAGAAACTGCTTGAAGTTAAAGGGACCTAAATAGTAAGTGATGTGTTTTTACTTATTCTTTTCATTATGTCAAAATGACAAAGAAAGAGACTTACCAGTTCCTCATAATTTGATGGCAAATTGTAAGTATATGAATAAGGAAACAGTAGCAGCTGGGAATATGAGTGAATCGTCAAGTATGCCTTGATTGTAGAAAGATGTTCACGAATAAAATCAGCCAAAGCCTTGGTCTCCTTTTCAGACTCAGGTGCAGAGCCACAGTAAGTGGAATCACAGGGGTTGTCTGAGGCGCCAGTTGCTGGGAAGAAAGTTGAATTTATTAAGTATTTAATGACAAAATTTTGTTGTTATGAGAGTCATGGTACACCACTTTTGTAGGTAAGCCTTGGAAATCCTACTGACACATGCCATATCAGAAAGGATATTTTATTGCATAGTTAAGACCCCGAGCAACACAACAGCATTGAATAAATATGCCCTGTATAACGTGCATAGTTGGAAGAACATGTATATTGATGTAAAGCCTTACGTTATGTAAGCGATTTGGGATATTGATTTGCTTCAGTACTTAACAGTCCTCTGTTTGCATATCTCCCCCATTTCTCATGTGCTTCCAGGAAACAGCCGAGTGAAACCACTCAATAGAGACCCCTCTCCACCTAGTGAAACCAACTAAAAGAAAACTATTTTGGTTTCTGCTCTGAACTCATAGAACTGTGTTTGCATATGTATACATGTGTATGGGTGTATATAGATGTTCATAGAAGTAGCCATACCAATGATGCTAGCAATAACCAAAGTCTATTTTTTGCCCAAGACTACCCCAAAAATTGAACACAAGCTACTCTGCAATGCTATACTGGTAATGTTCGCTCAAGCTTGAGCTGGACCAACCGTAGGGTAGGGAAAATCCATAATTAAATGTCTTGGTTATTTCACCTATGTATGATCACTTGCAGCTGTTGTTAGGAGACACTTACTGCACCAGCCAGCATTAAAATTCCTGTTGAGATCTGTCCCAATGCAAAGGCTACGATCATTTTTAGAGCGTGTCTTTCTCCACATGCGGTTCTGAAACAGAATGGTGAAGCACAGATCAAAACTAAGAAAGTGTTCTAACAGTCGGCTTTTGCAGCAGTACTCCTCTTGAGAAAGAAGAATGTACTTACGTTTGTCCATGTGTAAACATAACCATCAATATTAACAACAGGCAAAACATAGAAGTCCAAGCTGTTGAGAAGTGTGGTCAGGACAGTATCTTTTCCATAGGTCTCAACAGCCTAGTTGGAGAAAAGTAGAAAAAGCTGATGATGCCTTCATAGAGCTGTATCTTCTGTGTGTTTTTAAAGGCCTGGGTCTGAATTGGGAATTAATGAATGTGGTGATCAAAGCCATCCAGGTCACTCTACCACATGAGATGGCAGCTCTCTGATATTACATATATTTAAAGGATTTACACTGACTCAAACCACACGGCTGTTAGAAAGCCATTTCATTCTCATAGATTAATTATATGGTGAAGCAGTGTTGATTTTGAGCAGGATAAAAAATCAACGGAAAGAGATTTCCATCTATTAGTTTCTTTTTTACAGATAGAGCAAAGTTTCTGTCCTTATATTCTCTCTACATCCTCTCACCTAAAAGGTTTGGATTTAATTTATGTGAGAAGGAAAAAATCATTTTTTATATCTGTGTTGCAGAAAATTTTTAGCAATAACCAAAGTTATAGAGAATATTTCCTAAGAACATCCTTACACATTATCAGTCATAATGCTGTGGATGCACATATTCATAAGGAGGGAGGTTTTTCTCTGTGCTTTTCTAGGTACATACATCAAACAACAAACATAACTCTCGCCATAGCCTGTATATCATGATTATTCATGGCCCAGCGTTTGTATGCTTGTTTGCAGATTTATATCAGTGTTGAAGGAGCATGATCATGGAAATTTGCTCTGTTTTTTTTTACACAGACATAAAGGTCAACACAGGGAGCAATGCAATGGAGAAAGGCATCTTTTGTCCTGTCATTATCAAGTGGGAAGGTCATATGCAGAAGCTAGAAAAGCTGGTTTAGATGGCTAGAACTTCTTTTTCCTGGTTTTGGTTTGTTTGTTTTGTTTCCTGCTTGTTTTGGGGGGGATATATATATATATAACAATCCACTTCGCTCATGTTTTTCTGTAGTGCTTTTTTTTTACTTTTACGTCTAGAAGCAATCCCAAGTGAACCGTTGATGACGCTCAGAGGACTGCGCTTTTAAAGCACTTCTGCCTATCCACACTTGGATCCACTGAGCAGAGCCACTGCTGGTGTCAGGTATACCCATGAATTAAGTGACCAGACAGTGAAAATGACAGCTGTAGTGACGTGAATTGCTAAGAGAAAAATGGTAGCACATGCTGTCTGCAGCCTTATTAGGAGATAATGAAATCACATTCCCATTGACTCCACTGAGATGTCACTTTCAATTTCCACTGCTCCCTACACAAAACCGCATGGCTAGCTGATAAGACTGAGGTTATACTTGCCACCAGTACATGCCTCTGCCAGAATGGCTCACTCATGTAATTTGGCTTTCCTTTGCTTGGGTTTTGAATCCAAGCTGTTGTTTCTGGGTTTGTTGTTTGTTTTGGGTTCTTTTAGCAGGTGTTGGTTTTGGGTTTTTTTTCACTCTTGAGGCAGGAATTCTTACAAAATTTGAGATTCAGTCAGAAAACTGTTCTGCTAAGCTGATTGATCCCCCCCCCCCAGTGAGGGGGAATATATCTCTTTGTAGAAAAAAACCTGCAGCATTTGATAACTCACACTTCCTTTAAATTGGTGGTGAGGAGAAGGAAAAGACAAAAGAGATAAAATTGCTTAATTCAAGGCCTAAACTATCCCAGCCTGAAGTGAAGATACTTTTACCTCTGCAGTTCTATCCTAAATATGGTTTCACCATTCCATGCAACTTGAAGTGGTAGCTCAAAGGGATGTGTATGCATTTCCCTCTTCCTGAGTGGAGTTTAGGAAGCTTCATCTATAGTCTTCCTCCTCTCTTGGGTACATTTGCTAGGTGCACTCTGCGCTTAGCTGAGGGCATGTTTCCACCCTCTCTGTTGCCTTACAGAGTAAAGCTGGTGGCAGGGTATAATACAGCAGCTAATGCTGTAGGAAGATGGCTATTCTGATGTGCATTCAGGTGCTTTCTGATGTCTCCTTGAATTTCCTTATTCTCTATTCCTTATGACTATATAGAGAACATGACTATGTTTATAGAATTACTTGACCCTTTTGCTTATCTCTTACACATGCTTTTAGGTAGTCTTCAGCTACTGCAAGATTACAAGTCCAACCATTAAGATCTGGTTTAACTAGATACACCCTAACCGTATGATGTGCAGATAGGTATTTAGAGGTAAAAAGTCAGTCTGCAGTGGCCTCAGCTCCTGCTGCTCACTTCCGATTTTTTTTTAAACACAGTTGCATTTTTAAAATTGTTTTTTCATCATTAAGCTTACTGACTTCTTTCACAAACCACTGGCAGAAAGCAGGGGAGATCCACTCTCTTGCATGGAAACCACAATCAATAAAGATGGCCTTCTTATTTGGACCACTTTTTCCCACCTAGAAAAAAAAACAAAGCAAAACAAAAAGCAAAACAACAACAGCAGCGAAACCAAACAGGTATTAAACAAAATAATTTGTATGCAGAACAAGTCAGTCAGCTTCCTGACCTAAAAAGTCAAACCGTCTACAAATATAGCATTCCTTGATTAAATTGAAACCTATTGGATGCTCTTATCTGTAGCTGACCATGATATTCAAGCTAAAACAATAGATTCTTAATAATTCTTATTAATGTAGAGATGCTTCTTCCCCAATTACTTGATTATTCTGCACTGTTGACTTATTTCTTGTACTGTCTCTAAGAGTTGATCTCGTTTGCTTGAATGATTATTACAAATGCTTATGCAATTTTGGGCAAGTAGTCTTTATCATTTCACCTTTATTAAAGTCATTGCACCTTATATATTCAAAAGAGTTACACCAAAAAAATAGCCATGGTTTAACCCCAGCCAGCAACTAAGCACTACACAGCCACTCACTCTCTCCCTCCCAGGCAGGATAGGCAGAGAGAGAATTGGAAGGGTAAAAGTGAGAAAACTTGTGGGTTGAGATAAGAACAGTTTAATAATGGAAATTTAAAAACAACAACAACAACAAAACAATGAGAGATCCATAAGTCCCAAGGAAGACAAGTGATGCAAATGAAAACAATTGCCCTTCCAGTCCCTGAGCGGCAGCCCCCCTAGCTAACCTTGCCCCTAGTTTATTGCTGAGCATGACACCGTATGGTATGGAATATCCATTTGGTCAATTGGTGTCAGCTGTCCTGATTGTATCTCCTCTCAACTTCTTATGCACCCTCAGCCTGCTTGCTGGCAGGGTGGTGTGAGGAACAGAGAAGGCCTTGATTGAGTAAGCGCTGCTCAGCAATGACTAAAACACCCCTGAACTATCAACACTGTTTCCAGCACAAATCCAAAACATAGCCCCATACCAGCTACTATGAAGAAAATAAATGCTACCCCAGCCAAAAACTAGCAGAGAATTCTATTTCGTGAAGATACAAAAGAGTTTGTTTCCTGTTGCTAGAAAGACTGACATTTATAGATCCTTTCAGAGTAAAAGTGTTTACAAACAACAGGTGGAGAGAACATAAAGGTAGATGATCGTTCAAACAGCTCTCAGGAGTTTGATTGGATATATATGTCTGAACTTCTAATAATTCATTATGCCAGTTTTAAAATGTGTTATACTTCCTGCAAAATGTATAATACTAGCTTATCATCATTGGTGGTTTGATAAACATCAGACTCTTGGGAGGTTAACAGAGAAGAAGTCTGGCACAAAGAAATCTAAGCACTTACTTTGAGAAGGTAAATTGACCGTCCTTCGTATGTTTCCCCAATTACACTGCGAGAGACAAGGTCTGGGTTCTGAGCAGCAATATCAGCAGTCCAAGCAGCTATCTGTTTAGTAAGAAGGTTAAATTTACTTTTGCCTCTGTTCCTCATGTCCTGGCTAATTAATTCACAGACTTTAAGCCAGAGCATCTGACTTGACCTAATATTTAATACAGTTTGTAGATTTCCAAGAATTAATTACAACTTGTACTAGAGCTATATGTCTGAATTAAGATTATCTAGTATGAATTTCTCTAAACCTGTCATTGGAGTTTGGCTACTGGATTACAATACCCTTTGAACGCTGATCCTAACCTTGTCACCCCTAAAACTCTCTTAACAAAAGAAAACTTTTTCTCATTAAGTTAAATAGATGCAATGCCTTGAATCTTCTATATGTTGTAATGTTTTCAGTGTATGGCTTTTATTCATCGTCACTTTTGAATGACTGACAGAAGTTCTGGGCAGGGATTTGTAGGAACAGTCCACCAATGCCAGATACAAAAGTGCTGATATCTCCTTAATTATATTTATTGTTTAAGGGAAGTAATAACAGCCTTTATTATCTTAATATTGGCGTAGATTCCGTTTGTTACAGATGCCTTCAAAAGCTCACAAAAAAATGTTACATCCACACAAAAAAAGCATTTCATGGCCAAAGAGCTATCCAGAAACTAAGAAAAAGGCAGGAAACAACAGACAGATCTAGACAAACTGGCAAGGAAATACTGAAAATAATGGTTGACATTATGGATGTTATTGGGGTTTTTTTGTATGCCAATAAGCTTTACAGAGTCAGAGGCGTTCTTATTCTTATCTTTAAATAGCCTTGTAAAAGGAGAATTTTTTTTGGTTGTTTTTTAGGAGAGTTTTGGTGGAAGAAAATGGATTACTTCTGTATATGTTCTATAGATACCACCTGGAGAGGAAATACATTTTCTTGTCTGAAAATGTAACTGGTGCTTAGTGGGCAATGATTGTCATAAAAATTAAATATTTTTGCAAGGAAAGACTTGAAAGGGAGTTTGTCATACTTTTAAGTTGAAGAACTGAATGATGCAGTGGATGATAAGGTGCTACTGCAAAGATGTGAAGAGTGACATGGTCAAGATTACATGGCAGAAAAAATAAGCATGGCTGTGAAAAAAGCAGGAAGGAGGGGAGACTCATAGAAAATGAAGAGCTAGAACTGGGGCAGGGAAAGAAATCAGGTGTTTTAGCAGAGGAGATGGGAGAAGGAGTGAGAAGGAAAAAATTAGTAGCAAAGCACGTCAGGCTGGACATTGGATTTCTGACAGTTTCTTTGCAGCACTGTGAGCAGAAATAGAGGAAATAGGTGTAGGCGGATTGGTTATACAGATTACCCCAGTAATGAGCAATAAAGAAAAAGAAGGAGGAGAGTTTGGAAAAGGAGTTATCATATTAATGGATGCAACAGAAAAGGAAAAGGGAAAAAGGCTGGAAGCATATCAGAAGCCATTTTGACTAAAGGGGTTGATAAAATGGTAAACTTCTAGACTTTACAGTTTCCCAGTTGTTGTACTTTTCATAGCTGTGTCCGGTGGTACGAGCTTTGCTGTCAAATTGGGCATCCAGTGCAGCCTGCAGGTTGTCAATCAGAACTCTGCAATAAGGCACCATGAAAAGTGTAAAGAGAAACATAAAATTTGCTAGCAGGGAAGTAAGCAGCAGGTAGACATTTCAGGGCCTTCCTGGAATTAAGGCCGCATAGATTGTGAGAAATGTGGGGTGTTTGATTTATGCATTTGAAAATAAGATACATTAGGTTCAAGTTTCAACTTATGTGGTGTCTCAACCTTCCCACCAGAATGATCAGGGAGCAATAGGTTCCTCCTACGTAGCACCTGCCTGCTTGCTCCCATACCAACAAACCTCCTGGGTGGCAACATTTTGGTTTAGGAAGACCCAACCAAGCTTCTGAAGTTTAGGTGTGTTTTAATAGCTCTATTGCAGGTAGCATTATCCATCCTCCAAACTACTTTACTGCATGTGAGTTGGTCTGTGAAAGTAGAACACACAATGGCAAGAAAACCCCAGCATCCTGTCTGTTTAGGTTGGAGCTCTACTGTTCATTTTTCTCTGGGGCTGACACAAAGGCACAGCTCATTGTCGAGCATACTCTTGATGACCTTTTGCTTATATTTCAACCTTGGCTATCAAAAAACTGAAGTCCTCTTGTTTTTCCAGTGCTTGTCTTAACATTCTTACAAATCTTACTCCAGGATATGTCCTTGGTCACTTGTGATTTGGATAGAAGCAAGAGCAGGAGGCCAGTTTGAGAGGCACCACCAGCCTTCAGAACAAACAGTGCAAATGACTATATTGACATGATGTCACGGCACTGCAGCTGCACTTCAAAAGAATTGGAACAGCTTGGGTTGTCACAAGGACGCGCAACTCAAATTTGTCAGGGACGCCTTCCAGACATTATGGCCTTTGTTGCAATCAAAAGATTTGTACATGGACCTGAGGGAGTTCATGAATATTACGGAAAAAACTAACATATGTACAGTAACTCCTCCTTTGCCAAAGAGGAAATTCCACCAAAACTGGATTCCTGTGCTGTATGTGGGATGTGATATTATTAAAAATTATTTCTTCTAGAGTGTTTTTAGATCCTGTTCCCGCAGCAGCATCCAAATAAGACATGGTTAACATGAGGCCAATAAGTTTAGGGATGGAATATCCTCAGATTTAGCAGACTGTAAAAGCCATGTTTCATGAGAACTGTGTTGTGTCCAGTGAGAGGGTTTGGTCTAGTGGCAACAACAGTGGAGATGAGAGACAAAACTCTCCATTCAGCCAAATGAAGTCATGAGAATTTGAACAAATAACACTGAATTTCAGTGTCTGAATACATGATGTTGACAAAATATCCATTATCCATTGAAGAAGCCTGATAATGAAGCTGGGGTGAGCCAATCTGCAATGCTCAGGTGGAGCTAAAAGAAGAATGAAGACAGACAACTCCTCTCCACTTCAGCCCAAAGTCAACTTCTCATCTATGGTTAAAGCTTAACTGGAAGACATGAAGTAGAAGCAGTTGGCTGGTCCTGCTCTTTTCTCCTTATGTTCCAATTGGTGCTACTCACTACAATACTTCTGTTCTCAGGGATGTGTAATGTGGCAGTGTGATCTATTTCCTCCACTTAGGCTATGGTTGTATTCAATCATGGAAACTCAGAGCTCTTCTACTTCTAGGTAATATACTTGTGAAATATTTAAGCCAATTAAGAGGCTTAATATTCTCACTGGAGAATCCTTGCCATGTATCTGCTTGAGTGAGCCCAAGGCTGTCTTGGGAATCTGTTCTCCCTACTCTCTTAGTCCTTCACCTGATAGCTGTCTTCTCTTTGTCACAAGTTGGGGTTTTTTTGCCCCTCTGCAGCTTAGAGAACTCAGTGGGGAGCCCCTCATTGTGCCCCTGGAGCTCATAATTTGCTGGCTTCAGTTCCCTGGTACTATCATGCGAAGCCATCTGGTGTACTTTCTGGCTCTTTCTAGACCTTTGCTGCATTTTGTCTTTAGTGAGAAATCTTTCTTTTCCCCTCCTTTTTTCCAGCTTTGTCTACTGCAATGAGCTTTCACCTCTGGGAAATTCCTGATAGTAAGTCTTTGCTTCCTGCTTCCTCTCTGTTACCTGTATCAACATTTCGCCTCACCCCTTAAGCAAAGTAGCTACCGTTCATTTGAACAGCTGTGGGAAAGCTGAACCCAGAAGAAGCATCTGCAGGTGCAATGAAGTTTGTGACAGGGAGATCAGCTGACCAATATGAAAGATCAAACACATTTTCCCCAGTATTTAATTTCCTTCTACTCAAAATACAGTAGTGAGAACAAACTTACCTATACTCCACCCCATTTTCCTTCAAAAGATCTTCAACCTCAAAAGACTTGTCAGCTTCAACTCGGAAATCCACTTGCATTTTTGGCCTTACCAGTGTGACAGAGTCTGGCTGCCAAAAGTCAACCTAAAAGAAGACCAAAAGAATACATAAACAAATAAATACATACATAAGGCTGTTATTTTTAGGTGGGTGTATGTGTGATAGTGATGTTGACTGTGATTAACATACTGAATTTCATTCATATCCTGTTACACTGACCCAACCTTGCTTGCAAAAACACCAACCTGAATTTTAACTGGAAATAGATCAAGAAGATTTTATTAGGCCCTGCAATTTATGTGGCAGAGTTCTGCAAACGGCAGTGACAGTTTCACAAATGGGAAGTATTCTGTAGCATCTGAGTGCATACAGACTTGTGAGTATAACTATCTTTACAGCTTCTTTCATTCTTTGGACCGATTTCTTTGGAGGTTTTTGCCTATAAGCATTAGACAGAAGTGGGCTCCTCACTCAGTAGCAGAGGGATGCTATGTGAATATTTTACACAAATCAGCTGGGAAATACTGTTGTCTGCATGAATAGACTCCGTTCACTAAAGTTGGTATGAGGAACCTGTATCTTTGGAAAGTGTTTAGTTCTGGGTGGAAAAATGATGGTGCTATTACTATTTGATATATTTTTGCTGAAGTCAGCTTCCAGACCTCAGGATTTAGTGCCTTATTAAAGGCCAATGAAAGCAAAGCTGGCTTGCCAACCTAATGACTTTTCAGCCTTTCATCTCATGAGTGTAAAGAAAATTGGGGCTGATGGGCATATTCATAAACTATGTGTCTCTAAGTGGGATGGCTCTTCCAGGATATACTACTGCGTCAGTCCTGACTGATTGCTTTGTGTAACAATGCTAGTTCAAGGATCCTTTCTTTGCTTAAAACAAACAATCCCTTTATACTATACACTTAAAAGCCAGCGTGGTATATTAATTTTCTTAATATTGGCAGCACCATTGCAATAGTATATACTTCTGCAGAATACTGTTCCAGCATGCTATACTAGCCTGTTGATGATAGTTCTCCACATCTGTACTTCGTTAAAAATACCATCCTTTTATAGAATCATAGAATCCTAGAATAGTTAGGGTTGGAAAGGACCTCAAGATCATCGAGTTCCAACCCCCCTGGTGTCTTTTTCACCAACAGCTATTTTGCAACATCAAAGCTGAAGAGAAATATTGAAAACACATTTGCTGTCTTTATTGTTTTTCTCATGTCATTGTGTCATCATATATTTACTTCAAGGTCAGTAAGAAACATGCAAGTTGGTTGGAGAGAAAGGAAGCTTTAAAGGAAAGAGAAGAAAAGATGACATGAGAGAGTAGAGGTCAAAGAAAAGTGAATTTATTGGGAGTAGGGATTTTATATTATTTACATGAGCAAAATATTTTGCCTGTAATGGTAAAAGTTCTGGTAGTTGGAATTTCCATGTTTCATCTAATATGTTCTTGACAGCAGGCAACACTGAACACAGCCTTTCAGATTAACTTATTCTATTAATAAATTCTGATGGACACTTTGATGTTTGGACTGGGGTAACCAGGCTTTCTAGGAAGGTATTGGAATGTATTTGTACTGCTCTGGCTTTATTACCTTGTCCTATTCTTTCAGCTGACTTGAATGGTATCAAGATTAGGTCTTTAATTCAGTAGCATGCTTTTCTTTTTTTTTTTTTTTTTTTTTTTTTTTGCTGAGATATAAGTTAGTTGAACAAAAGGAGAAATGTTCATTTCAAATGCAATATAGCCCTTTCCCCATGGTCTTTACCTGCATGTTGTTGCTAAGGGAATTGATGATTTCCACTTGCTCATCATTCTGCAGAATCACACGAAACACCTTTTGCCTGAAAGGAGAGAAGAAGATTGGATTTGAAACAGGTAAGTCAGTTGAAAGGCTTTTGCTCAAGCAAAAGGATTTGTGCAGATGTAAAACCTGATGTCTGTTCTTACCTATCAAAGGCAAGATCCTGCAGGTGAGCAGAAACAGCTGCAGCACCTATAAGAACCAAGAGCACCCACATTTTTTTTTTTAAGAAATTTCAGTTCTTCTATGCTGCTTTTATAACCTGTTTTGTCCTGCTTTTTATCAATCATATATCAGAACAACCCACTGAGCAACTGATAGATTATTCCTTTGGCCTTGTTTTATGTGTGTACTGTTTACAATGTGTGTTTTACTCCACACCTGTGAAAACAGCTGAAAGTCTCAAGGGGGACTGGCTAAAGAATCTTGCTGTTGGGCTGGATAAACTCTTGGTATGAAAAAGTGAATTTCATTTACTTTGTTCTTTTCTGTTGAATGTGAATTTTGAACACCCTCCCCCACCCCCAAGCCCCCAAACATTTGGTTGCTGAATTACAGACTTTATAATGCTTAATTGTTTCTTTATGTAATGGTAGAGGTCTGTGAGATGTTGTTGCAGTGTGAATGGTCTAAATCACACAGAATTATCCATTTTCCTGAATAATATGGGGCTGACTGACAAAGGAAGAAGAACATGATTGGGATGTACCATTTATCCTTTTCTTTTTTTTTTCCCCCAACAGAAAGCCCTGAAGTTGTTCTTTGCTGAGCCATTTCACTGAAACTTGTCAAGTATTGACAGAACTGAGAGTGTACAAACTTCCAGTAACAGTGCAGTGGTACTTATATTCCACATATACTGTAATAATAATCTTGTGTATTCTCTAATCATGTAAGGATCAGAGGTGAATATCTTAAATTAAGCACACATGTAGGCCAAGAAGACCAAATGAAATGTAGTCATACAAAAGCATTTTTAGATTTACCTTTCATGTTGTGCTTAAACTATCTTAGAAACAATAATGTGTTTGCATCACCACACTTGCATCTGTTTAGTTTTCATTAATGAGTACTTGGCATTAAATGTAACATCAGTTGTTTGTTGAGGCTGTATCATGAGGTGACTGATGTTTTCAACAGGGATCCTCTAAATGAATTGGTGCATAAATATATAAAGAATAGAATTTATGAGTTCCATTCTGTGTTCTGTTATGCTTAAGTGACTAGACAAATTAAAGGGGTTCAGACACAGGTAATCTTGGAGATGTTCTTTGAATCCACGTCTGCTATTTTGCAGAAATCTACATATATGCATATCATATAGAGTGAGAAATTATTAGAAAATTAACATATATTCATCTTAGATTAAAAGACATAGTTATATTTTCAAAATGCAGAAACTTACATAGTCAGTGACCATTTTAAGAATGAATGTGGCATCAGACTCTGCACCAAATTTATTATGAGGTTCTCTGGAGTCCTACAGCATCTTTACAGAATACCTAGAAATATATTTCTAAAATCGGTGTAGATAAAATGCAGCATTTTATGCTTAACAATACGATCCATGATATGTTCCTAAAAAAGGAGACTCCAAAACTGCACTGAGCCTAATTATCCAAAGCTGTCTTTGCCAAATCGTAGGGTTTGAACTTACTTTACAATTAATGACCTAATTTGTAGCACTGCAGGCTCTTGCCCAGCAATAATTTTACTTCGAGTCAAGTCTCCTAAGAAGGATGACAGCAGGAGTTATTCTGACAGAGTGCCAAAACAATACTGCGAAGTCTTCAGAAGTTTTAATTTTATGGTGATGAGATCTACAGTATCAGAGAAAATGGTCTGATCCCATGAACACTGCTAAGATGATAATGTGGAGATGATCAAGCCCATATCTTGCAATGAATAAATGATCAGAAGAAGTAAACAAATTGCAGATGTCATCATTCCCTGTTGAGCACTGAAAAGCATCTCGAAAACAGAAAACTGCCAGATTTCAGTGCTTGAATTTACTTTTAAGAAATTTCTTGCTTCTTCATGCAGTTGAAGATGATGGATTTTTTTTTTATTGTACAGGGTTTTTTTCTCCAATCACCGATGCAGCATTACTGCCATCAACTACTGAGCTGGCAAGCGTTACTGAGTACTATAATTTCTAATGGCAGTCTTTGCTGTTTCCATCCCAGACTAGGTCAGAAAAAAACAGTGATCTGGAGTCCTACTTAAGTGATTTATTTTGCATCTCAGAATTGATTATTATTTGTCCGATTAGCTCAGAAACTAGATCTAAACACTGTCTTGTTCTTCTAACTATATAAATGTTTAGTATTTGTATGATAAAGGGGCAGCATAAGGGTAAATCAAACAGCAAATGAAATTTGGTTAAGCCATCTGTTCTTTTTAGCTGTGATTATAAGCCAACAGTGCATCAGTTGGCCATGGCTGAGTAAACCTTGGCCTTGCCTCTGTACTCAGTGTAAAGTAGCAAAGTTTCACCTATAATTTTGAAAAGATACAGAACTAAGATTTAATTGTTTTTAATCAAGAAAGTAACAAAACCAGCTGAATCCCAAAAGGAGTGTGTGTAATGATTTCTGTCAGGATATGTATTTTGTCTTACACTTAAGGTGAGAGCAGCTGAAAAAAAGTGTCAGCTATTCCAATTTTGTTGCAGTTCTTTGCTTTTGTGATGATTTAAAATCAAGCCTTCTGTAATGCTGCCACTTGCAAAGACTGTTCCCTGTGTTTAGTGACATGAGCTGTGAAAAGTTTTGATGCTAATAATTGGCTATATTCCAGCTGAAATTAAATTTTGTAGTAATTTCTTATTTCAGTTTTAGGAATAAAAATACTCTGATGCTCCACTTTGAAGGCTAACTGCAGGCTAATAAAAGGAAAAAATACACATCAGTGTTAACATTTCAGAAGCATCCTTTATCCTGTGAAGCCCTTTATCCCATTTGTTATCAAACTGAGTCCAAAAGTCCGAAAAGAGGATACATAATGTCTCTTTTCCTAGGTGTTTCAGCAGATAGAGATTTCCTGAATCAGATAGTATGTTGAGCTGTATTTTAAAAAGTCTGCTATCTTTTAGTCACAAAGTGTTCTCAGTTCTTATAGTCCTCAATTGATAAATTTATCTTCTTAATATTGTTTGATACTTATTATGTTCCAAAAGATCAAGCTCCTCAATGCCTGAATCTTAACATGGCTTATGTATGTAATGTAGTAAAATCCTAACATGTGCCCCAGAACAGCCGCATGTGTTATGGGGACCCTCTTAACATCATTTATTTTTAAGATAATATGTGCTAACCATAGTTTTGAAGAGTTATAATACTGAATATAATCTGAAGACCTTTGAGAGTAATTTGAAAAGGTCAGTATCAGCAGAATCTGCTATCCAGCATGTGCTCCAAGCTTGCTTGGTACTTCTTCTGTATTTATATATTATTAATATTGCATCTTTTAATTCATCAGAAGCTTTTTCAACTTTAGTGCCCTGGGACATGCTCATATCCAACTGTTTGGTAGCTATGTGTAGGTATCTTCTTCCCCCCCACTCCAGATATACAGATGCTACTTAGCATGTGAAGAGAAACTGCATAAGGAGATGAAAGAATGGGAGTGATGAGATCTAAGGTATAGAGCAAAAAAAGCTGGCCATCATGACTTTGGGATGTGTTCTACTTTGCTATGGACTCATCAGGTGAGAAAAAGCAAAACCTGTAACTGTTCTTTTCTAGTGTCGGTGGATTCTTGCCAAGGATTCTCCTGTGAAATAAGTATCATTTTTACCATTGATCTCTAGTAGTTGGGACTAAGACTGAATATATTCATTATGTGATCGATGCACAGATTGCTTAGTGTTTAAAAGGTATTTTATATCCCTAGCTAGGAGTCGTTGCATATACCATACACACTCAGATTCTTATTTGCTTGAAAAAAAAATCAATCTGAAATACACTAAAATAGAAGCAGTGAATAAAAGTATTTGCTGTGCCAGAATTCCTAGAAACCAAGCACTGAGAATCTGTTTAGAGCCAAACAGAGAAAAAAAATACTTAATGAAGAAATGAGAATGACTGACCTCAGACCAGTTGGTTACAGACATCTTCTGCTGGGTTAGCTTGTCCTTAGCATGGGCCTTCTGTACAAAGGTGTGGTGGGTTGTCATACTCAAGCCTATTCCCTGTCATCTGTAAGGCTGGCAGGGTCACAGTAGGACTTAGCACCAGTACAAAAGAAGTTGTAAGGTCCTTCCCCTTACAACTTTTATGGCACTGAGATCAGCGTGTGGTAGGTAGTGTGAGATCACACCTACAGTGAAAAGTTCATAATCTAAAAAGTACATAAGCAGGCACACAGTGCTCTTACTAATAGAAGCCAGTTGAAACTTTCATCTTCTTGCAGTGTCTGAAGGGTGTATGAGTTTCTCGTCTGGTGTAGATCAGCACAACATTTACACCTATATAATTTCTCTACTGATGTCAGAACCAGATGTTGCTGAGGCAGTGCTAGAATTATTCTGTAATGAGATACAGGAGTATCTGCCCATTGTTGAGGCCTCTCCAGGACATCTAATGTGGGTTGTTAGCACATTGTCTTCTCAGTATTCCCCTAGTTCCCACTCTAGGCTCTGCAGAGGCTGAAGGTAAATCAGGCTGTCAGTGTGCAATCATCCACCTCCTGTTTTGACAGAAGGGTTTAGACAGACAGATGAATCTCCATTTCATCCAGCTAAATATGATCCAGATAGCAATGCTATATTGGAGTTAACACAGCACAGCAGGATCACTATGAGTGGGAGTAGACAGATGATAGATAACAGAAGAGACCAGGATCCATAAAAAGCCATAAGCAAGAATGGTTGGAGGAAGAGAATGGACTGAGCAGCTTGATTCCATGCTTAGGCCTAACTGATTTATTTTTTTTTTTTACAGATTGCTGGGTAATTGAATGTTCCATTTTGCTTTTTGTATGTGGTGGCCTTCATGGATGATGTAAATCATGAACATTCATCTTCTGTATAGCTTTTTTTTCATCTGTAGACTTGATAAAGTTTAGAGCTAAGTGTTTGAATACTTACCTTCAACTCCAAATGATTTGGAACCCTTTTCTGAGAAGCAGGTTTTATCAACTGCAGTTATACCTGGGTAAAGGTCAGGGATTTCTGCCGCTTCAGAGAAACAAGACCATTTGGAAATTAATAAACTTTCTCAGTTTGCACTTATTGAAGTAACCCAAATTCATAAGCTGCAGAAGAAAACAGAACTCTCCTCTGATTGAGTAGAACTTCAGCTAATTCTCTGGGTTCCTCCCCAACAAAACATATACATTAAAGCATCATTAAAATTAGTTCCCTTCTTGCTTTCTACCAGACAGAGTTTGTAGTTAGATTTTATATGTCATATTGTAAAAAGGAAAAAAGAACCCAAAAGATCATGTAAAAAACCACCAAACCAAAAAGTCCAAATAGATTAATTGGGTACTCTGCACATCAATTTGTTCTTGTAACAGTGTGTTCCTTTTCAAAAGACTCATGGTTCTTAAATGATCAGAAGTAGTCATAAAACTCTTCCCAAAGCAATTGGACTAATAACCTGTACTTGGACAGCACTATTAAAACACTAATTGCAAAAACCATAGTGAGAACTCACTCATTATATGAGTATGGGGTAGCAAATTAAGCTGAATAAATTGATCTTGGCACTCTTTGTTCCTCTCTGAATATGTATGTAAACAAATTTCAAACTGAGTGGAGAGCCTCTGTCTGATTTACGTAAGTGTATTAGTAATATGTAAGACATCACACGGAAAAAAATTACAAGAAATCAGATTAATACTACTGAAGTGTGTGGAACCAAATCTGACTGAGGTGCGGATTTTTTCTCTAGGTGAAAAGTTCTTTTCATTTAGTTCATTTTTATTTAGTCAATGAATAAAGATAAAACTGGACTTGTCAAGAAATTAATAGTTTTCTTTTTTTCAGTAGACATTAGGCTTCACAGAACAAAGAAAAACACAGAATGCAAGCAGTTTCATCATGCAGCCATCAAACAGTTTCATCATGCGGCCATCAAACAATTTCATCATGCAGCCACAGTCTAATCTCGCTTTCATGAATTTATCTGGAAATTAATTCAGTTGGACACCTCTCTGTTAAACTTTTATGAAACAGACCTTGGCGAACCAAAAAGAAGAAAGCTGCTGAAAATAAAACATCACCGTTCTTGGGAAAATTTTTTTGTCTGTACACATGGAAATGTTTAGCCATCAGAGATAAGATAGCTGCTTTAAATTCAGTGTCCAGATTCTGCTTTATTACACCTATGCAAATCTGGATGTTTAAATTCAGTTGTTTTGCTTGGTAGAGCATGGTCGAAGCAATATTATTTTCCACCAACTTGATTGGAAATAGTTTGTAAAACTAGTTTGTAATAAGGTATTTCAAACACAGGGACCGTGCAAGTCCAGTTTTAGACAAAGACTTTGTGCTACTAGTTTTTGCTTGCTTCTTACTTGCAGTTCTCTGCAATTCTCAGCTTCCAGCCCTGAAATCAGGTCTACTGGGAAGGGGTAAGAGAGGAGTAGAGAGAGACCATGCTTTGATTCACTGCCTCCTGAAACATCACGGCTACTTGAAGTCCTTACATTTTCTGTGACTTATTTAAAATGTTTTCTCAAAAAAAAGATACATTTTGATGTGGAAATGTTGCTAGAGTGCTTCATGAAAAGGGTAGAAAAGATATCACCAGACCCTGTGCTCTCTTCTGAAGCCAGTATGTCACACCTGTGGTGTTCTATGACTGAGGACTCCAGCCATGCAATACAGCAGCTCAGCTGCTGGTTTGGTGCAAATGTCATCAAAAGATCTGGTCCAAGAGCCTGGCCAGACAGAAAAAAAAAAAAAAAAAGAATTAAAAAAAAAATACATATATATATTTATTTATATTTATATATATATATATTTTTTTCTATAAAACCCCATAATACTACCTTAAGATGTTTCAGTGAAAGGTGAAGTTCTTTCCCTACTGTGGTTAGCTGGTTTTTACTACTGTGTAGTAGAGTGTTTATAGAAGGGTGAGGTAATTATTTCCTCTTATTTTGCTGCCAAAAATTTTCCTACTTAAGCAAAGCTTCCTCTTGGTTTGTTCATTATGTCGCTCACCTTTGACTTTGCATTCTCACTGAAAGGTTTACAACAGAACATGTGAAGTTTAGAATTTTGCGTGTTTCCGATTCATATATAGATTTAATTAAATATTTTGCTTTCTTTATGCTGCCTTTGTCCCACCCCATTTTCTGAATTAGATAAATTGCTGGAACTTCTCACATGTTTGAAGAAACTGGTAATTGTTATTCAATCCAGGAAAATAAGAACAGCCCATGATGTTCAATACCTCCTCCTCACTGAATAACAAGTTTTGTCAGGGCTAAATAATAGAAATAGAATTCAGTAAGGCTGTCATTCATATCCCAGTACCCTTGAGATGCAGAAACTTTCCCCTTACCCTCTGGACATTTTGAGGTCTAGACTGATGCTTCAGCATGTGCTAATGGAAAGTCCTGTTCTTCATGAGTGATCCATGTGGAGCAAGCCAATGAGGTATACATTATAGGAGAGAGACAGACCATTCTTACATTTAGTTGGCATGAAAAGTGTCCTTGAAATGTTTGTGCAATCGCAGAATAAGCTTTCCAAATTATGCTGAATGTAGAGGTATTTAAGATTAAAGGAGAGGGTTTTTTTAATGATTTGTTTTACTAGCAGTTAACATCTGATTTAAACTTTGAAGTGCAGAGTTGAATTCATCACACTTTTAGGAAACACATGAATATATTAATGGAACATGTAATATTTGGATTCTAATTTTTTAAATTATTTATGTTTAAGGTTTACAGATTTGTGATGTATAGGCAAGGGCTATTATATACTCAGTGGCAGTGTGATCTCTAAGCAAGGGATTTGACTGGCAACACTGCTGAAAGAATACCTAGGCCCAAGGGGAATAAATCTGCTTCTCCTTATCCTACTGCTGTTCTCTGATTTCCATTTTGAATGAAAAATATGATAAGGATTCATTGGTCCTGTAATGCAGATCTCCATATTTTATGAGTGGATTTATAGACTTTCAAAGACTTTTTACGATGTAAAGCCCACAGATGTCTTCAAGGTGAGTTGCTGTTCATACTTTTATCGTGGTAGTGTTTATAGAGGTCTGTTGGGATGCTGGTATTTCCAAACCCATATAAACCCTCTGCACTAATAAACGGAGCACAGAGCAGCCTTGCTTAATATTTCAGGCTCTTGAGCTCATGAGGCCATGTGGCACAGGTAAAGCCATGCAGATTTGCTAGTTTAAGTCCTGATATCTTGCTGCTGCAGTTCTTTCTATGGATTCAGGGTTACTCTTAACATGCTTGCTGAAGCTGGTGCACCAAAGGTTGCTGTAATATGTATTTCCATTCTGTGATCTGGCAGAAGTGACACAATTACTCTTAGAGCTTCGCTATCAGTAAAATGAAGATATCTGAAAAAGTGCTGTTGGTGAGACCCAACATTTTATGAAAGATTTGGGATCAAAGTATTAGCAGTTCAAACTGGATGGCAAAGCAGTTCAGCCAACATGCTGAACAGGAAAATTAGAAACAGTCTTTAAAAGCTGATGCTGCTGAGTTCCACCTGAATTTTCTTTATCCCCTGGCTGATCAGATGCAAAACAGAGATAAGAAATTCTGAAGGCATGACAAAAAGTGGGAAGCCAGGTTGAGAATAAGAGGTAATCAGGAGTCTAAGATTAGAAAAGTCTCGTCCTGCGTCTACTGCGCTATCGGCAGACTTTCAATTCATTAATTGATGCAGTTTTGTTAGTAAAACCAACCCCCCCCCCCCAAAAAAAAAACCCAAACCCCAAGAAACCTGGTTGTCAGTAGTAAGTTGTGTGAGTGCTCACATTTATTTACTGTATGTCTAAGTATTATTTAACTAAATGCTGTCTTCAGCTGCTAGAACGGAAGAAAAGCAAGAAAAAAAATGTAATATACAGACCTCCAAAATGTTCAATGTACACAAAAATTTGGTCTTATATCTATTTCCCTTGATATTCCGGATTAATGAATGCTTCAAAATCAGGAGCTGTGTAATGCAGTTCACCAGGGGAACAGGACCTTTGTGCTTCAAACCCAGGTTTGTTGTCTGCTTTCTTGGGCATCATCCTGTGTTACCCTGTTCACAAACATGTCAACTGCCACCTTAGATGTGTTTAGCCTGGTGCTCCCACTCCTACCATTGGAAAACTGTTTCTGAACATCACTCTTCTGATGATTGAAACTGTCTTTTAACTTATAACCTTAATTTGTTCATGATAAGCTGATACTCAATTATTCAAGTACCAGTGTTATCCCTTAGCTTTAGAAAAGCTTCATTTTTTCTTCTGTAATGTATTTATGAGGAATAACCATATCTTATATCAGATTTTATTTTGCAAAACTAAACAAACCGAAGCATTTGCTGGATTAAACAAGCTTTTTTTGTTTGTCTGGCAGAGAGGCATGCACTCTGATCTTCACTGTCTTCCTCTGTGCTCTAAACTTTTGCTTCAGTGACTAACCAAACTAGCATTTCAGAGAAGGAACCACTAAAGACTTTGCTTAATAACATCAGTGTTTTACTAACTCCTGACAGCACTTCTTGTCACACACTGTAGCATTACAATAGCTTTCCCATCATGGCATTGCATCGGAAGCTTATGATCAGCTTGGTTTCGACCACAGCGGAAACAAGTATGTTTCTGCAGAGCAACAGCATCTTAATCAGCTGATGAAGAGCATGCAGGGCTGAGTGTTTTATTCAGTCATGTACTTTAATTTTTTCTCTAGTTAGCTGACACTTTGCGTAGCTCATTACTTCAATGACCAATGCCACCGGTCACTTTGTAACTTCAGTTTTAAAATCTCAGGGACAATCAAAGGAAGTGTCCTGTAAATGTTGGCGTTACGCTTGAGAATTTAAATGCAAACCCACCACAACATTCAAAATTATTGGTACCAAGCAAAAACAATGGGCCTGCAGCACTTCCTTTATCAAATATCTATTTAGAAGCATGTATATATTTCTTTATGAAAAGTGAAAATAATATAGTACTTGTAGGGGAAATACTTGTTTGTGAGTTTGGTTATTTTTTCTTTTCAGATTTATATTTTCAGCCTCAAAGTTCATGAAAGAAAAGCAACTAGTTTTGCTTACTGGAAGTAATTCTGGATCAAATTAAGAATTTATGCAGAATAAAGGAAGAAAAAATGTTCTTTTCATCAACTTTCTCCTTCATTACCTTCTAAGATGTGACCCTAACATCCAAAATAGCTAAAACTGTGATATAACTGTTGTATTTCTGTAAATTCTTACACCATGACTGGTGGATGGGGGAGAGGTGGATCACTTTATTACAAGGAAGGTTCTTCACTTTTTACAGGGAGGTTGCTTGAAAAAAACCCGCATTTATTTTGAACCATTTTATAGCTCTTATTCTTTGAAGCTCATTCTTGTATCTTCGTAGCCACAAAAGAAAGGAATATCTGCTTGCTTATTCTCTCACAACTACTGCAAACAAATCGTGATTCAGTCATTGCATGCCATTGCAGATGCACAGGAATGTGTGATGGAGATGTTCACTTAAATGGCTGCTTCAATGTTGTTTTTTTTTTTTTTCTGGGGCCAAAGAACCACAGAAAATACTGGGAAGACAGATTGGAAGTCAAAGGTATCCCAGACCTACTAACAGCAGCACAATGAAAACTGGAGTCCTCGAATGATAATAAAATCACAGAGTTAGTAAAAACTCAACTGATGGAGCTCTCATGTGGAACATATTGTGTCTACAATGTTACAGGTCATTTCCTTTGTCTTTCTCTATAAACATGTTTTTCAGATTGGTTTCAAGTTCATCCAGCTGCTTAAAGCACAGTATATTGGAAGCATATTAATATGACAGATAACTAGCAGCTGTTGTTGGAAAATTGACAAAGCGAAGGGTAGATGTTGCTTCAGAGGATGAACTTGTGCTTTCAGGCAAAACATCTTCCTCGATATTTTACTTCTCTATGAGTTTCTCATTGCGAAGACTGGACCAGTAACAGTAAGAGGTCACATTCTTTCCACATACAGCCCTAGCCCAAGCATGTCTTGTAAGAAATATATGCTGATGGACTCATTGTTCAAGGCTTTGAATGACAGACAAAAAAATGTTCTTAATCTCTCATCAATTTCTCTCTCTGTTAGAGAAGATACTGTCATCTGTTAACCCTGACTCTACTTTATTCCTATTCATAGAACTATTTTCTGTGTTAAGATTTGGTGACAGTGTATCTATTTGGTGACACATGCTCCTGATGAAACTGTGTTCCAGAGATCTAGTCCATTTAACCATGTCCTACCTCCTATCTCTTCAATTCAGACTTCGTTTTAAAATTATTTCCCCCAACCCCCAGGGGCAGTTTGGTTTAAACACTGGAAAGCTACACTTTTCATGACTGAAAGAAATACAATTTGTCTTTACTAACTGTGGGTTTGGGTTTGTTTTTTTTTTTTTTTTTCTTCTCTAAACCACTGCATGCTTGGCCTGAGAAACAGAGAAAACACACCACAATCCATTTAACTAGCAACATTACATTCCTATTTTGTATTTAAATCTATCAAGACACATACTGCTTCAGGTTTATTGCTGTTATGATCCTACAAGTTTCATGCAATTCGCATTGCCTGTAGCTGTCAAATACCATACGGCTTCCTTAATAAGAGAGAATAAACATACACGTACTTTGATCTACTTCACTGCTTCAAAGTTTAAAATATCTTCTGAGAGCTTTTCATGGGATTTCAAAAAACAGTTATTGAGAGGAGTAATTATGAAAGCAGTATTTTTCTCACTGATGTTGTTTTTCTGTAATTCAGAGTTGGGTGGTAAAAGCATTATGTTTCTTTATATTTTTTTCCCCCACAGTGTAATCTGCAAGGACTTTTGATTTATAACGTTTTTTCTTTTATAACTCACCCTGCCCTGAGGAACTGCAGTCAGGCAGAAGGCTAGGAGACTGGAAGAACGCAGGCAAACTATGGAAGCATATGTAGCGCCCTAACAAACACAAAGCATTAAAAAAAAAATCAAATTTGCATTTCAAATAGACTTGCATCAGGAGTTTTTAAGCGTGTTTCTGGGCTAGGCCAAATGGTTAGAAGAAGATTGCTTTGTGTAGTCTGTTTTCCATTCAGAAATTGTGCTGACCTTCATTCCTTTCATAATTTTCTCACATTACAGCAGCAATTACTTATGTGGAAAAAGGATTTAATGGATGTTATACTCTTTTTATGCAGTTTAGCATCTGGAAACTTGGGAGGAAAGATTCTGCTTCTTAGGGACCACATTTTGAGAAGTGCTGACTTAGGCCACAATCCCATGCAGTCACAAGGGTACAGCTGTATGGAGTTCTTTGCAGATCATTACAGGGGGCTATATAATGTTACAAGTTGATTTTTAAAAATTGCATTAATATGATTTCAGGTACTTATATGATTTTTTTTTTTAGTGTGTTGCAAATTGCACATTAATAACATGGCTGTTTAAGGTTTATGCCTCTAGGAAAAATGTAATCATGTTGTTATGAAACAGCCCAGTGCTGAGAAAAAAAGAAAACATTGTTTAAAAAGAAAATTGAAGTTCTCTAAATAACAAAAATGAAACTTTTTGTTTAGTTTTTTTTGTCTTAGCTCCTCTGAGTCTTTTTGAAATACCATTTAGAGCTAAATTCATTCAGATCGTTATTTTTAATTCTTGTATGGATTCTGAGAGTAGTTTCTGATATGTTTGCCAGCTAGACCAGATTTTTAAGGCTGTAGGAGAGAAGGGAGTTGTATTTTACATGTAGGGTCAAATAACTCGTAGGTTTTGCAATCTAAGAACAATCTTCATTGCAAATCCACAAGGTTTGAAGAATTTTATACTTTTTGCAGGTCTCAAGCATCAGTGTTTCCAAGGTTTTACAAGCTCCATGGGGAAAATGATGGATCTTGTAAAACACGTGTGTTCACAATACAAATGGTTAATCATAAATATGTCACCATGACTCATGCCTCTTTCAGAATGTACAAATAACAGCATAAAGCAGTCTCTCCTGCCATCTTCGAACTGTGTATCCTTCTATCAGAGTTGTAAACTGTTTGGTGGGAGACACTGCACATTCTGAAAGAGTGCTGAAGCTCTGTCAAGGCCCTTTCTAATTGTTCCAAGCTTATCACAAGCTGTCTTTGCTCTAAATTAATGTTGTCAGTATCATGAACTGCAACCTCAGCACAAGGCCAACACTTTCTAATGAACGGCAGTGAGTTTGCATGCTGTTACGAACTGCAGCAAGAACTGAGAAATCTGAAGCTGTCTAATAAACTATTCCATCACTTTTCCCTCTCCCTCAGAAGTAGCCTCCAAAACAATAGAAAGTTCCTTACAAGTTAGCTAGTCCATTGCTTTTATCCAAAGCTGGATAACCTGTGTCGTCGTTGATAACTGTCTGCGCTACCTGCTCTAAATTCTTCAGTGCTACAGATGCCAAAATTTCCCCTCATAAGTGTTGCAAAAAGAAATGGCAGCATTTTGAAAAAAGCTGTTTGTGAATGGATGAAACTGGTTGAACTTTGAACATGGAAACCAAGCCTGGTTTCTAGTCTAATGAGCTAAAAAGAAAATGGTAAAAGCTTGTAGCGGCAAGTTCAGGGCTGTAAATACCCTGCTTGTCCTGCCTGCTAAGGAGGTTTGGAGTTTTGTCGCTCGGCTGAACAAGACTGAGCTGCACAATTTTTCCTGGTTGGATTTTTTTTATTTTATTTTTTTTTATTTTTAGTGCCTCTCAGGTGGACAGTTAGTTTGGGGAGAAACATGGAGAAACATTTGGTTTGTCGTAAATCCCCTTACATCTCCTACTAAGCTCATACTTGCCCTCAGAGGAGACTGAGTCTTAAAAGGAGTTAAACATGACTGAAATTATTTTGTCAATCACAACTAAACCACTTCCTCATGAATTCTGAAGTGTGATTTATGTGGGATGCAATGCTAGTATTAGGTAAGGCTGTGTTTTATGTCTGGGTCTCACCTTCAGCCAGATCTTGGCACCAGAGACCACTCCCAGACTAATTTCAAACATCTCAGCTTTCTTCTTTCAGGATTGGGCCAGGTGAGAAGCACCAGAGTCAGAGGCAGCCTAGGACATCCAGGCAGGGCTATGGAGATGGGGATAGCCCAGGGACAGGCAAGGCTGGGACAGGATTGGAGATCAGTGTCCTTCAGTGTCACAGAAGCTGGAACAGACAGCCACAGGCTGGGCTGAAATGGGGTCCTGAACCAAGGGTAGGGTGGAGAGGTTCTGGGTGGGGCTCATCAGGGCTGTTAAGGCCCATAAGTACCCTCAGGGGCCCAAGGTTGCTACCTCAGGAGCTGGGCTGCAGCCTGGGGCATGCCTTGGAGCAGAGTCCTGTCAGGAGCTGTGGAGGGTGTAGCACCCTGCTGCCCCTTTCCTCTGTGAGGGGCACCCCTGTTTAGCCTGGGGTCTCTGTAAGCCCTGTGCTGGATGGAAAACAACCCCCTTGTGCTGGAGGGAGTGAAAGACTGGTGTAACTGCCTTCCTCTTGAGCTGGGGACTTATGCCAGGCCACAGGACTAATGCTACAGCCTTGCCAGCTGCTGCCAGCCCAACAGGGACAGGACAGTGCTGTTGTCTGGGGTAAGCTGATCATTTGGTGGGCTTTGACATGACAGAATTAAAGTGCTCCTTGCCTTTTGTGCTAGCTGATAAATGAAGTGAACAGGCAGTTTTACTTATTATTTATTATTGAGGACACAGTCAGTGTCCTCATGAAAGACAAATGTGCTGTGAGCTGTATCCATCACAGGCAACATGAGCTTTGCCAGCGGTGAAGTTACATTATGGCCGAGTTTGTCCAGACATCTGTAAGAATTTATGTCATGGGGGTTATGCTTGTTGGCCCAGGAAAGAAAGTACGTGGCCAAATCCTGATCTCAGTCGCACGTGCGCAGCTCCCAAGGCAGTAGGGCTGCATCCTGCTCAGCACATGGCCTAATGAGGCCTTGCATGATTGCAAATAATGTGGATGGCACACTGGAGAGTGAGCAAACAACTGTTCCTTGTTTTGCTGTGCTCTCTGCACTGCAGCATGTTTTGCTTCATCATTTTTTAAAAGAAAATCACAAATATTTTTCATCAGAGAGCTGATAAATAATAGTCCTTACAGTTTAAAAAAAGGTTTTTTGGGAAAAAAGTGTTTCTTCTTGTGTATAAAGTCCTTATGTTTGGATTTGAGCATTAGTTCACAGGTTGTCTCTACTATTTGGTTCCCAGCTCAGGAAATCCTATGGGGTATCGCCCTTCAGGAAATCACATGGGGTGATGTCTTCATTTAATTTATTTTTATTTGTGTATCTAACTTTGCACAGAATTGTCTTTCACAGCAGCATTTTTTAATGGAGATTTGTATTTCTTGGAAAATTTGGCAAACTGGGGAGTATTTAACAATTTTGCAGTGAAACTTTAAAGGAAATTTGTTGTGACTTTGCGGATGCACTTGGGATTGGGTTGATGAGTGTGATGTAGTAAACTAAGTGGCTATTTTGAAAGGGCTGTGGTCAGAAGATCATGTGGGTTTTTTGTCTTGAAGTAGCTGCCTGAGAGGAAATGTGTTCTAGCAAATGGCAGACTACGTGTATAAACAGAGCAGGTATAGCCTGAGTCTAGTCTTAGCACTTCTCTAGTACTTTGTATTTCTGTGGTACTTCCATGTTTCATATGGTAGATGACAATTCATGAAGAGAAGTAGTTTTAGCCCTTCTGTCTTTCCTATTCCTGAGATGACAAAAAAAAGTCTAAAAATTATTATCAAAAGGAGCATTTAAACTGTGGTAAAGAGAAATCTTCAAAGGTTAGTGTTATTACTTTAAAGTTATGACTGGGTAAGTCCTGAGGTAAGCTTAGATACTTTTGTAATAAGAAAGTATGTCTTTTTATATATATATATATATTTCCCAATGGCTGAAATGCATACTCTCTTGTTTCTGAGTTTCTTAAGTAAACATCGGATTATTGTATTGTTGTTTATCCAGCGTCACAAATATATAAATTAATTTTAGAGCAAATGGATGCACTCTTCTCTCTTGTCCACATAACATTTCTTTTTAAGATTAGACATAACAAGATCAACAACAAAGCAGGAGAAACAGGGTACACATGAGAATTGGAAGAGAACAGAGAATAGAGCTCTTTGCTTTCGTGGGGTTCTCTCCCTATCAACTCCATACAACTTTGTGCTCTTGCTTGAAAAACAGTGAACATAATAGGGAAGCCACGCTTGTTCTAGAAATTGGTGGCATAAGCACAGGACAGGAAGTCTTCTGGACAAAGCAGCCTGCAGTACTTACCTGTTTGTTAGATGTATCTGCTTGGTTGGTAGGAAGTAAGACAGCTGCATTTTTATCTTGCTTAATGGTTACATGCTGATGGCGAGCTCTGAAGTGCTATTGGAATATGTTGTTGTCTGTCTAAAGTTTTGAGCCATTTTTCAGAATTATAAAGTTAGGATCAGGCCTTTTGAAGTTAACTGAGATAATGTGATTAAATCAAAGCCAAGATTTTAACATTAGAGAATACCAAGACAGAGGGCCTTGTTTGGGGGTAGGGAGAATGGGAAAAAGAGGGCTTATACCTAAATAAAAAGATTAATTAGAAGAGGCATGTGAAGTGGAAAACAAAAACAGGCAGCAAGACCTGTGCTTTTTACAAATGAGAAGACAGTTATAATAAATGCGCCCCATCCACATGCACTTGTGCCCCCCCCAAACAAGTGAACAAGTGAAACCCAACAGAGCCCCACTTGCCACCCTTTCACTGAAGATTTCTCCATGTCGCTTTTCTGTACTAAGCAGTTAAAGCAGTATTGCAGTCTAGTTGGCGTCAGGGATACTTTCTGATTTCCGACTATGTTGGCGATTAGAAAAGGATGTGATCCATGCGATGATGGGTCTGAAAGATGGTCCCTGCTATGAAGAATTGTAAAAGTTCTATGCAAGCCTTGCCTTAAAGCAAAAAACCTTTTACATTCCATGACTGAATAGGCGTAATATTTAGCTAATAGCAGAAAGATGTATCTTTGTTTATGTCATTGTACAAATGCTGAAGTGCCTGAAAGACTTTGTGTAGGCTTGACATTATTACAACACTGATTTTTTTTTTTTTTTTTAATAGCAGTTATCTTTCTGTCAGTATTTCTCACTGAATTTATTAAAATTGTATCACAACTTTTTTTTTTTTCCCCTCCAGTAATTCCTTCACTATAATTGGATTGTATATTTTCCATTGTTGTGCAGCATAATGTTAAGTACTAAGTACTGAAGTTCTTATCATTACTTAAAAAACTGATTAGGTAATAAGAATTAATTACAAATTATTACATGAGTCTCCTATTCTACAGTGGGAGCTTCAGTAAAATGCTGGCACTGGAAAATTAGCTGGTGCTAATCTGTGTGTTCAGTTTTAGATAGTCCAAAGAAGATTTGATGTTTCCTTTCTTGAAATAAACAAAACCAGCTTCCCAACTGTCAGAAGTAACAGTAGTTCTGAAGGGCTAATCATTACCAGCCTTTGTCATGGGGTTGTAACTGTTTCATGAATTCTGCTTCAATCAGGGAAAAATATGCTTAACTGCCAATAAAAGTTTTTATGCTGCTATGATTTCCTCCTGCCTCATCTTCCTCCTCCCAATTTATGGCTTTATTCCACTGTCTCTGTTACTAAGCAACACTGTACATGTTTTCAATGCAAATGACTTCAAACCCTCTGGTAGTGAGGCAGAATAACATCAGGTTAATTTCCTGATTAATATATGCTACAAAGAAGTGCTGTGCACTAATAAAAACAAAGAAGATGGCTAGAAAGCTGCCTCATAGCATAAGGAAATAAAGTTGGCTTCTTTTTTTTTTGGGGGGTGTGTGTGGTGTTTTTTTTTTTTTTTTTTTTTTTTTTTATTTTTATTTTTATTTTATTTATTTTTTTTACATTTGTTTTTGGGTGGTTTCTTTTTTTGTATTCTCTAGGTTGTCTTGTCTGTATTTGAAACAACCTTTTCAAGCAGAAGGATCAAATGCTTGGGTTCCATCATTTTGACTTGATCTGTTGTGTGTTGAGCCACCCAGCTGTTTGTGCACTATATATGCCATGATGATGCAAGTAGTTTTCTTGTGGTTGTATGCTCTATTTTCATCTTTATACAGAAAGACGTAAAATGATTGTTCAGATGCTTTTATTCCAAAATTAATGGTTGCATGTGAGTCTTTTTAGAACTGAGTGTTGTCTTTTCATTCAAGCCAATAGTAAAATTTCAGCTGACTTCAGCCTGAACAGGATTTAGCCAACGTTCATGCTTGTACAATAAATTTCTTTTGCATGCCACTGTACCACTCCCCATATTCTTAAAGCTCTTAATTATCGCGCATTTCAGGAGATTGCATATTTTTCTTTTTTTTTTTTCCCTATAATTCCCTAATGTGAAGTCCTATTTAATGGGCTAGCAATTATAATCTTGTCCAAACAGCAATACCATTTTAGATGGAAATAAAGCAGATTTCTTTCTGTACTTCATTACAGAAGTCTTAGGAGTGGTGTTTAGACTGCAGTATTTGCTCATAGGAACAGCTGTGACAGGCTTATAGCCAATGTTTGCAGAACTGGTTTGACTTCTCTAAATCAATGGCAATGCTTGCTATTACAAAGTGGAATTTGAAAGTCTAAATGTAGAATATCAAAGGGTTTAAAATACACTTAAATGCATGTTTGCAACTTTGATTCCTGTAATTCCTGAAGATTTATGCCTTTCAAACAGCCTGAAGTAATATTGAGCTTCCAGACAAGTTCTTAGATAGGCTCTAAGTTTGAAACCTACCCATTTTATGTAACAACTAACAGTATGTATGTAATCCAGCTGTAGGAACTATGTCTGTATGCGCTGTCTTCAAATGTTGCTTGTTCTGTGTATTATTTTTTCCCTCTGTATAAAAATAAATAAATAAATTTTATCTCCTGTTACTTAGGCCCCTTGAAGGAAGAAGAAATACTGAATTGCTACCTGTGAAATCCTGTCAAATGCACAGTCAGCAGAATGAACAGCAGACTAGAAACTGTTTAAATTTTAAAATAATGTTTAAATTATGATTTGAAACTTGCGCATAAGAATGTTTGTTTGTTTTCAAATTTGGTAGAGACCTCCTGAGAGAATTGCACCATCTTTTGGGAAATCGAGTATTTCCCAAATTAAAAGCATATAACGAAAGTTTTTTTTTGTTTTCTGTGAAAACACACATTTAAAAACAATGTGGGATTAACACAGTTACAGAACACATCCTTAGTACTGCCTATGTGTTCTCTACTTTCATGGTGAACTTAACAGCTATGCATGAAATACTCTGTGTGTTAGAAGAACATATCATAGAAGAACAAATGTTAAATTTAGACATGGTTTATTAAATACAAGTCTTTGTCAAATAAAAACAAGCCATAGTGTGTTTTAGTGCATGTTTGCAGCATGCTGGAATGTAGCAGTGGGATGTATGTGATGTGTGCTGGATAGCAGTCAGTAACATATATTAGCAGTAAATGCAGGTATTCCACTGTAGGTGAAATTTAGTGATGTCCCTGTCTACAGTTTGTTGTTTCCAGGATGCCATTGCCCCCATGGCGGTTTTGGGCCAGAGGAGTAAACTTTATTTGCTGTAAATGAAACTGGATTCCATTAATGCACACCGAACACATTCATGTTCTGTGTAAGTTTGAATGCTGGGGGTGTTGATCTGCTTGTAGTTGGAAATTATGGAGCTTTGCCGCGTTGATCAGCTTCTCCTGTGACATAGGCAGATCGTCAATCAAATGATATTGCAGGAGAGGTAAAGGCATGTTGTGTCATGGAATAACCTTGTCAAAATATTTGAATTAACTTGGCAGAAAATTTAGCCTTTAAACAGCTCCAAGATAAGCATTGAAGTGTAAGGAAAAATTTATCTTGCTAGTAAAGTTTCCAGTCGTCTTTTGGGCTGGAGGTAAGAGGTCAAGACTGGAATAGGCCTTTAGATGTGGTGGGGGTTTTTTTGTGTTTAGTTAGGTTTGTGGGTTTTGTTTTGTTTGTGTTTTGGGTGGGTTTTTTGTTGGGTTGTGATTTATTTTTTTTTTTTTTTTAATGTACTGTATACTTTTAAATAAATTTAAATCCAGTGCATACTCTTGTGTCACAGTAATGAATGCTGATGTTTTGGCACTGATCTGTGAAGCTCTTGAAACATATTTGATATGCATATTAGAGGCAAGTCCCACAGGAAAACTGAAGTTAAGTTGTTTAAAGAGACCGTGGGTAAAAGAACTGTAGAAGCATATCCCTTGGTAGAATGTATCTAGACTTGAGCAATAAATACAATGCCTTTTTCCAATGTACATTTAAAGTTTTCTTCAATAAACAAGGTAGTCACAAACGATCAAAACAAAATCGTGCAACTTCAGAATTTCAGGGGTATGAGCTGTAGAGATAATGCACATTTTCATTTAGAATCAGTGTTCGAGTCAGACTCCTTTCTTTGTTCTGCTACCTGTGTTAGGAGTTAAGGCTAAAAACACAGTACTTGTAGGTCTGAGAAACAAAACTTCGAAGAAACAAACTAACCATATGGTGTGAAAATTAAGCTAAACCAACACTTGCTTAAAATTATTTCAGATTGTTTAATATTTTCAGTATTTCAAAATACAGTTGGTCTGATTTAGGCGTTTCTGTGAAAAATGCTTACTTTTTTTTGTGGTTATGTTAGGCAGAAATCCGTTTTAAATGTGATAATTTTCTTCTGAAACAGAGCAGTGCATATCTACTGTCTTAATCTCATGTAAAAATTACAGATGACAGTAAAGAGAGCTATCATAGATATGCAGAGAAATTAAAGAATAACAGAAATATAGTTTTGCTGGATTTAATATGTATATACTGCACTGTACAGTCTAGTTTATAATGTAAAATATTCCTTTCTGTATGCTGCCTTACATTTCCACCTAGAGTAATCATATCACAAACTCCAGGCTCAACATTAACAGTTCTCTAGTCAGTGCAATTACATTTTATGTACATTTATCTATGACCTGTCTTTGAAAAGTCTCCTGCAAATTATACCCATTCCCTCACTTTATAGATGCTTTTATACAGAAAGGGGGCTTTGGGTCTGCAAATTTTTGTCATACTTGGTAGGTTTTCTGACAGTGCAACACTGAATCCTTATAAAAGATTTAAAAAGCTATATAAATGAATAAAACCTTGTGCCTCCAAACATATTTTAGATCCTTTAGTTTTTCATAGCTGCTCAACAAAATTAAATATACATAGCACTACTGTAGTATATACTATGTTTTTCTGAAATTATTTTAAGTTTCTGGGTTTTTTGGTTTTGAGTTGGTGGATTTGTTTTGTTTTGTTTGTGTGTGTATTTGTGTGTCATGTGATAACTAAGCATGAGGAGGAGTTCCGGCTAGGTAGAGAAAGCCCATGTAACTCTATATGCAGCACCTTGCCTTCCTTTAATGGGCACACAACTACCTGATGGGTTTCTAATGCATAGTTGAACTTTTTTATTTTCTGAAATAAAAGTCAATAGGAGCAAATCAGCTGCTAATGTCTTACATGCATCTCCTGACTAAATCATTTCCGATTATTCAGTTTCATAAAAATGGTGAAGTTCACATTTGCTCAGAGATGCTTGAAAGTCTGTGTGTATGTTTGTGCAGGATTGTTCCTTGCTCATAAAACCTTTCAGTATTTTCTTTTCTACTTTTAAAATGCCTTTTCGCTCTTTGGTTAAATAAAACCCTCTACATATATTTAATTTAATTTTTTTATTTAATGACAGTGTGAAATACCTTCACAGTTTTGTATTTTTTCAACAACAGTCTTTGCTTTCCACCCTATTTTAACAATTTTTCACTTTCTGATTTGGCTATAAAGCTCCAAGAGATGGTATGTCTCTGTGTACGTATACCTCCTTCTGCACCAGGGCCTGTGCTTGATTTTAGCCTCACAGAAGTGCCACCATATAAAGCTTAGGAATAATTAAAACACATAGCAAATAAGTAAGTTATTTAGTAGATAAGCTATCAGAATTTCTTAGGCTCAGCCTTCAACCGTTGTGGGAGTTCGCAGAGCACCAATCCCCTCCTACTGTGCAGGAACCTGATCCCGTTTCCACTGAAGCCACTCTACAACGTGACACTGTGTAGAAACACCAAAGCGTATTCTAAGTAAATGGATACGTGTACATTGAATACTCAGCTGCAGGAGCCTGAGTCTATCTATTCAGGGCTGCTATTCATAATGTAATGTGATCCTACAGTTGATGCAATATTCTGAATAAATCTGTCCCTTTAATTTAATTTAGCTGCCAAAAAGTTAAGCCTCAATTAGCCTTGAAACTCTAACCTGTACAGAAGAAAATTAGCAATTTTTAAAATACTCCCAGGAAATTTTATTAACTTAGTTCTGGAGAACACAGTGAATTGCTGAACTGCGGTACTACAGCTGGGTTAGATTTTGTATTAAAAGGAATGGTGGGATAAAATATTACCACATTATATAGAAGTACTTTGGTAAGGATGATATTGCCTAAGATACACAGCTATAGATACACTGATAATAGCATAGTACTTACTGTAGTACAGAAACATATTTCTTTGCTTTGGGTGGATTGATACAGCAGTGGAGATGGCTTTCACAAAGATATCTGTTGAAGATGTGCATGTTTTTAGTAATGCTTCAGACAATGAAAGTTCTCATAGCAGTAAAATTCTACAATATAAAACTAGCTCTATTGAAATAGAAAACATTAACATTTACCACTTCACAAATTACGACTGCACAAAAATATTTGACAGAAAATAGTATTTAGTTCTTGTTACTTATTTTACCAAGTACTTTTAAAGCTGCAGGCCGTGGCACTAGTCCATTAAAAAGATCACACAACATTGTTCTCAAATGTGATCTGTACCTATTTCTCAAGTGTTCAACCACATCTGCAGAACTCCCCAGTAACAATGAGCTTGACAGCTCTGCCATTGACACTGAGGATTTGTTAATTCAGCCTTGTAGTGAGGTCGCTATTGAAATGGACTCGATGGATAGAACAGCCTCATCGCTTTGCACAAGCTGATGGGATGATGGTCTGGCCAAGCCTGCAATGTGATGTAGAAGAGCAGAGCTGGAGACCCTGACCTTACCGGCAGGGTAAGAATAGTTTGGTATGTTCCAAACTGATCAGAATGTTACTAAAAAACTTAAGAGACTCTCAAAACTTTTTTGGAAGATTTTAGTGCTTAGCTGAAAGATTTGTTCTTGAGTTTCTCTTTGCTTCTGGTTATGGTGGTGGTGGTGTGTTTTTGTTGTTTGTGTTTGGTTTTTTTAATGTGTAGCAAAAATAAAATTAAGTACTTACATTTAACACTAAATATTCCCCAAATCAGCAAGTCCCTTCTTTTGGCCTTCTTCCACTCCCTCCCAAATATTTGTTTCTCCTTTCCATAGCAAACTTCTCACTGGGAATACCTGCACTTCAGTACACTCGAAAAGGAGATCAGAAAGATAAATCATTGCTGAAGCTATGCAAGCAAAACTAAACCAAACCTGAGAATCCTACTATATTCTTGGCTGCTGTCACATAAGATGATAAAAACCATTGCCTGAATAGCATTTCTGGTAAAGTAAAGGACTTTTGGCCTCATACTTACTCTGCATCTTCATGATTAACAATGTAAGCGTGAGGAAATTGTTAAAATGAGAAGGCAAATTAATCTCCACTGTATCTCTAATGGTTTTGTTGGAATTTGGGCTGACCAGTGCAGATTATACAGAATGATTTAGGATAGGTGTATAATGGGCAAGCAAGCAGAGAGCAGAGCATGAAACTATTACCACACAATAAATAGAAATAAATATGCATGCCAAACATAATGTTGATTTAGTAATTATTCTGCCAGCAGAAAGGAAGTATTCATTTAAACAAGTCAACAGAATATAATTGTGAAAGGACAGGAGTTGTGATGCTTGTATTTAGGGCTATATGCTGTCCCCTTTAATACTGGCTTGAGTTCTTTGCACCAGGGGTGCACAGGGACAGACTAAGAGTTTGCCAAGTATTTTACTTTGGTCATCCCAAGAATGAAAAGTATTTTGGATGCTCCTTTTAAAAATAACAGCATACTATTGCATCTTAACTTTGTGTTCTTTAAGATTGTGGGAGTTTGTTCTGAAATATATACAGCTAGTTCTTATTTTGATCTTAAATTAAGAGGGCTTGGCCCACAGTTCCTCCCAAATGGCAGTCATACTGAGCCAGATCTTATTCCCTCCTCCTCTGTTGGCAAGCATAGGT
The DNA here is from genome assembly GCA_039720435.1 of Amazona ochrocephala. Classification (NCBI taxonomy): domain Eukaryota; kingdom Metazoa; phylum Chordata; class Aves; order Psittaciformes; family Psittacidae; genus Amazona; species Amazona ochrocephala. Next base: position 34,404,535 of record CM077884.1, on the reverse strand, counting down.
TCTTACACCAAAGAATGTGCTGGCCATCTCTTACCTGACCCTCGCTGGGGACCATAGAGCCAAAGGTCTGCAACAAAGGCCAGATTGTGCACTCTGCTCTGCATGCCCCATGCAAAGCTTTCCAACATGGTATTTTCAGCATGTATGGGCAGGGAAGCTTAGGGCTCAGCATCAAGGGATTTCTGAAGACCTGTGCTGGTTGCAGCTTGGTGCATGATGGAAATAGTGTGGGTGTGCTGAGAGAAATGGGGACTTTCCAGTTAGCTCTCAGTTTGGGGCTGCATGGGGATGCCTGAAACTGCAGGATATGGCTGTACACAGTAACTCTGGGCTCCAAAAGAGTTTACTCTCTCCTGCTGCGCAGTTGTAGTTGCTGGAGAGTTTCATCTCTGCATCTATTGATATGCCTATTCTTTTTTTCTTTAAGGAAACACTAAACCAGGATTCAGTATATTTCTCAGCTGATGACTATTTTCCTATCCTTTAGAAGAACAAAGATTTCCTACTATTATTAAATAGCAGCTTTGCCCTCCACTTTCTTTGCTTACCAATTCAAGGTCAGTCTTGCCTTCAAAGCACACCAGCTGCAAGTCCTTCCTACCTTTCCAGCAGCAAAACAGCCAAATGTGCATGCTTGCGCTTTTCCCAGTGACCCAGATATGCACAGGTGACACCAGGATACACAGGCTCTTAAAAATGCAACATCTAGCCTAAAATGATCAAAATTCAAGGCAAAAGGAAGCCAATGGCTTCTCTTCTCTGTCTTTTTTATTGTTCAGAGCCACTACTGATTCTGCTTATTTTTCTTCTTGGTGATAAATGAGTCCTTTCAACTAAGTATTTCTCAGTTATCACTCATGCAAATATGCTTTGATTTTGATTTTTTTATGCATACATATTTTTCTTCTTTTTGGGATGACTCTTGTAGTAATGCGATCGATGTTTTGCAAATGAGCTACCTTTTGTGATCATTGGGGACGCTGCATTTTGGTGACAAAAGGGATGAGAAAATGATGAGGAAATGCTTGTTTAACCCCTGTCGAAGAAGTTAACTGCCTTCCAGATGGACAAGTTTGTAGTTTGTTTCTACATGAGTTTGCCCACAGGTAAGGATCTCCAAATCCATCAGGAGGCAGGGAAATACTGCTCTCTCTTCCTGTAACTACTTTTGAGATGAAAAAGGTATTTGTGGCTGCATCCAGCAGGTGGCAAGCACAGCACACTGAATTATGCCTGAGACATAGCTGCTTCTGCCAGGGAAAGCTCCTGGTGCTGCTCAGCACGTGTACATGACCAAAATATCATACAGATAAATGGCAAGCTCTGTCAGTACTTCATCAGTTTACCAAGTGGTGAGGCAGTGGTACTGTTCTGGATGCTATTTATAATGCATGGGATTATTGCCATATTAATTTTTAACCAATGGTTGTCTCACTTATATGGATAGATATAGGCTAAATACACATCATTCTGTATAATAATTTAACTGTGTCTTGACATGACACATTCAGGTTTCAAATTTAGAGATACTAGCTTGCAATTAACTTAAATCTTTAATGAAAGAATAGAGGTTTTTGAAAAACGTGCCGCTTTAGAAGTTTCAGTGATTGCTCCCAGCACTTTGTGACATGTAAGTAGAAATTGTTTCCATTTTGCAGCTGGAAGAACAAAGGCAAAACTGAAGAAACTTGTCTTAAAATAAGTGAATGAAAAAGCAGAAGAGGCACAGGATTCCCAGATCTGGCTGTAGTCCCATTTTTTCTTAAAAAGTGTTAAATTACATAACTTTTTTTGTTAGTTTTCTTTAAATAATTTTCTAAAGTACAAAAATTATTCAAAATATTTGTGTGTATGCAAGAGACTGATAATTGGACAATATGGATAATCCAGCCACTTGGTACTTGAGACAAAGCTGCACTAGATGTGCAATTTTGAAGATTATAAATATTGCAAATTGTGAAGGGTCATGTAGTTATATTCATGATATATAAAGTTTTGGAATTTTTCTTCAGTTTTGTTATGTCAGAAAGTACTTATGAACTCGTTTATCTTTGAAGACAATAAATGAGTGTGAATCAAGAATATGGAGTTCATTATCTGAGATAAAAAGTACATTAGAGATATTATTAATTCAAACTTCCTACAGTGTTTATTGCCTTTCCTCCCTCATTTGTGTGGAAAGTTTGAGCCAGACCTTTGTTCTGATTTATGCTAGTATAAGTATGAATTTGTTCCTATACATGTAAAAAAGTTCTACAGGGAGAAATATTCTAGGCTTAGTTTGTATAAATGGAGAGAAATTCTTTAGAAACCAAGAGTAAAGTTTGGTCTCAAGTGTTTTGTGATGTGACTAAAAGCATTATTAGTTAAACTGTAATATAAGCATTGTCACATTTTTGCTTATCACAATGTGAGTTTATTTAATGTCCAGGAATTTGAAAACCAAAAGAGATGGTAATTTCTCTCGCTGAGTGCACTGGTTATTACACAAAACCAGTTTTGTTTTCTGATCACCTCTGTCCCAGAAATCATTTTCAAATACAGAATTTTACTTTTAGTCTGAGAGTATGGAGTCAACCACCTCCATAAGTAATGTTCTTCAAAGTCAGTGTGTCATATCATGAAGAAAGACTGAGTGAACCCTATTTGTGTGTGTGTGTGTGTGTGTGTGTATACTTTTATGCTGCTATAAAAATACCCACTGGGATATAGATATACATTTATGAAGCAATGGTTGAGAACCAAGTAGGAATATAGGTTTAAAAATATATTTCATCTATATTTAATAAATAAATCTGCATTTTATTGCATATATTATGAAAAAATTTGCCACTTTAAAATTTAAAATAGTAGCATAAATCAGAATGAGACTAATTTCAAGGACCTTAAATTTCCTTTTGAGTTTAAAATTTGGCCTCTCTATATAGCATATATTTGAAAATGTATTATAAATAGGACAATACAACATATGTCATAAAAAAGCAAAAGCAAAACCCAACAAAATAAGCAGTGTAGCTCCATCAGCTCCTTGAACAAAATTTGGAATAGCTCATCTCTGTGCAAAACAGGTCCTTCACAATTCATGTAATTTATACAAGCTTTTCCTTTAAAAAAGACCTCTGAACTTAAGTTAGGAGTTTTCTCTCCCCTTCATCTGTAGTTCTGAGTAAATGGCAGGATGCTGGCAGAAACTCTGACGTGCCTTTCCACCGTTAATGTTGCTTTCAGTGAAGAAAAACAAAATGAGAACCCAGCAGTCCTCTTCACAATGTAAAATAAAAGGCCACTGCTAATCTTTACAGTATGATTTCCCTGAGGTGATCTAATGTTTTCATAATGAGCAGTAAGCTGTGATGTTCAGGACTGCAGATGAATGTTGTCATTCTTGCTGCTTCGTTCACCAGGTTGTTCAAAAACAGCATATTGCAAGACATATCACTCAGTGTCAAAAGACCCAGCAGTCTTTTTAGTGTGCAAGCGTATATTTTCTGGTGGCCGATATGAGAGGGAGCTCATTTTTGTCGTTAGGCTTGGATGTGCGCTGACATTTGGTGGAATGTATTTTATTAGCTGAAGGAAGTATTTTTTAAAGTTTTTTCCAAAAAAAACATAAAAAAAAGGATTCAAACAGTTGTTAAAGTAAGCGATGCAAATGGTGAAGGGCATAGCTGTATCCACAATATCAGTGATTTTGCAATCTGTTATTATATGTAATTGAATTAATACATCCAGAAAAGTGAACACTTGATGAGGAATCCAGGAAAAGAAGAAGAAAAATACTATTGCCACAATCATCTTAAAAATATCATCATTTCTAGTCTTATTTTTTTGAATTTGATATGCCTTCTTCAGGGTTTTCCAAATTAAGGTGTAGCTTGTTAATATGATCAGAAAAGGAATTAAAAAGCCCAGCAAATTTTTGGATAAGCCTAACCCAACCCGCAGTGTTGTGTTATTGTTGTCATACCGAAAACCGCAGATTGTCATGTTCAAGTTTTCAGCAAAGAATATATTACGGTGAATGATGACCGGCAAACTGGCCACACCAGCGAGAAGCCAGATGGCAATGCAAGTCATTCTGGCAACAAACATGGTACGTCGAATTCGGGACTTCACTGGATGTACTATGGCCAGGTATCGGTCAATACTAAGGCATGTGAGGAGGAATACACTGGCGTACAGGTTGAAACTTATTCCAGCCGATGCTAACTTGCATAAACAGTTGCCAAAAGGCCACTGGTACTCCATGGCCGTGTAGGCTGCCCAGAGTGGCAGAGTTATTAGAAAACACAAGTCAGCCAGTGCCAGGTTTAGAAGAAAGATGCTGGCTACTGTTTTTAATTTCATGTAGCAGTAAATGACAATAACAACCAGGCTATTCCCAAATATGCCTATGATAAAGATGATGCTGTAAACAGCTGGAACCATAATGTAGATATAACTGTGCCTTCCTGAAACGGGACAGTCAACATGGATTCTTTTAATTGTTTCTTCAGTAGAATAATTTGGAATCATCTTGATCTTTTGAGCTGTAACCTAGCTTCAAGGAGAAAATACGAAGTTCACTCCTAGGAGGGAAAAAGAGGAAGAAAACATTATTCATGACAGGGATTTTATTTTTAAAAAGTTTAAACAAAATGCCAAGTTCTTTCTTTTCATTGTGTATAACACAATGTGTCAATGTTTTTGAATTTTGAAATAAGCCATCTTCAGGTGTTTTCTCAAACAATCTCAATCATTGGCATCCTTGTTCATGGCACGGAAGTTGGAACTGTATGATCTTAAGGTCCTTTCCAACCCTAACCATTCTATGATTCTATGATAATTGCTATTTTAATATACATTTTGCAGAATAAAACAGCAATGAGAATGTTAGGAACTGGCTGAGCATTGTGTAATTCTTTTCAACATAAATGAAATCTAACACTTCTTTCAGTTACAAGGTCCCAACTGAAAGTAAGACTGGTTAGTGAACATATGTCATGAAAACATAATAGAGACTCAAAATAGCAGATAAATTCAAGATTATCAGGTTATTTTCTTTCCATAAATATGTGATATATCTAATGAACAAAGTTATTCAGATGTTTCAGAAAATACACTTAAGCACTCTGAATACTAATTCATCCTGTAAATGCAAAGTCTAATGCATTACAAAAATAAGTGAATACAGATTAGGTACTCATGTTGATCTCTGATGTGAATCACTAGGTTTTTTTTTTTTCCTATACATTAAGCTTAATCATTTGAAACAATTTTTACATCACAGAGAGACTAAGACACACTATCTAGTGTTATGTTGTACCACAAATACCTTAAATATTCAGAAGTTACCTAGCTCCCCATCTGGCTTGGAACTATAGTATTTAACTACTAATGCGGAAAAAAAAGATGTGAAAACATCTTGTCAGACACATGCTAATTTGTTGCACATTAGTAACTGCAGGAAAGTTTAAGAAGGATGCAAGGGGAAATGAAAATTTAGTTTGCCTTTTCAGTTACCGAAAAGTTATATTAACAAGAGCTAAAGTTGTAGTCTTAGTGTATGAAAAATATTTCTGGACTGTATTAAGTGTATGGCAGTGGTATGAAATCTCCTTTACGGGGCACCTGTTTGGTTTGCCAGGGCTTCTGTGTTTTGCAAGAATGATTTCCTTATTAATGATTTTAGGAAGCAAGTAATATGCTCAAAGTAATGTTTACACGAAATCTTTTAAAAATGTAAAAATAATCAGCCTTCCCTCAAAAGCAATGCATAATTTTAAAAACGAAAATGAAAAATTGATAGCAGAGTAGTGTTTATTGCTGGCTGCAGGAGCCTGACAGCTGTCAGCCAAACCCAACTTGCGCCGTCTCAAACACAGATAAAGTGAAACATGTTGGTGTTAAAAAAAACCCAAAACCAAAACAAAACACCCCCCCAAAAAACCCCACAAACACACCCCCAACCCTTAACCAAACAAAAGCACAAACATAAAAAAAACCAAAACAAAACAAAGTCCTTTTATATAGATAAATATACATGCCCCAAGGCTCTGGGCAGTGCAAATAAATTCAGAAAGAAAAGATGCCTGTCATTACAGAAATATGGCCTATGTTGTGACGTAGGTGGCTGCTCATTATTTGCATTTTGCAGCACTGACCTCTCTGTTAAGTGCAGAATGCTACTGTTAATTGTTTGACATGCTCTTGTTGGGAGACAAGCTTTATTGCAGATGTACTGTCTCCTTAATAGGCAAGCAAGGCACGGGCAGAGCCCACACAGGAAGTATGAAGTGGAGGCAGGAACTGAACTCAGAACATGGATTGCAGGCAGCATTTTGTGAGCAAGGTCACCTTTTAGCTCTCTATTGGCTTTTAGAGACTTGATATTTCTCTGTCTTAGCTCACATTCTATTATATGTTTACATTAATAAGCTGATTCATTTCCATAGAGCTACGGGTAACTTCAAGATTTAGGTTCTTAATAATTCTATCAAGTTTGGAATATCTAGTTAAATGCAATGAATAAAGCCTCTGTCCAGATGTGCAATGTGACACCTCCCAGTATCTCAAATTCATTCTGTGAATTAGTTCTGTTGCCTCAGTTGGTACAGATGCCTCAGTGACATCAGCTATTTTTGACATGTTTTAAGGAGTTATAAAAGTCGAGCAAATACAGCTGGCACAAAGAAATGTACACCATTCTGATCACAGATGTCATTGTAATGCAAAGCTTCCTGGCTTGCAAACTGTGCCAAATCTAAAATGCATGTTGTTTGGCTCTTTGGAAGGTCATGCTATCCATAGGACAGGAAGAACCACAATAAAAAGATTTCAAGATTTCTTATCTCATCCTTTGGTTGTGAAAGTGCCCAAGGAGATTTGACAATAACTGATATGTTCTGCAACATCAAGGTCTGGCAATATTTGCCCTGTCCCAGCTACATGTTAGTGCTGTTTGATCTACAAATTATCATAGCCCTTGCTCACTTACACAGATTACTGAGATTACAGCTGAGAATTCAGCCGTAAGAAACTAGCAAATCTCTACTAAGAAAATCACCACTGCAAGTTATACTTGCAGTCAAGTGGATCAGGGTCCAGTTGAGGCTGGTAAAGCCCTTTCTCAGTGAGTAGATTAACCCAATGGTGATGCCATTTGACAAATGCATCATTCTCTGTATGAACTAACTGGCAGATTCTGTGACTACAAGGCAAATGTAGCTGATGATGATTACTCCCCCTTTGATGGGATTGTTTTTGCAAAGCAGTCAATGCCAAGGCACCTTTCTCACAGTCAATTCATCCACTCCTTCAGCGTACTGTGTTCCATTGTTTAAACTGCAATTGCCCTTTTCTATCCACATGGTGGCCTGTATTTTTTCATGCCAGTAGTAGCTTTAGTGGATATAATTAGTAGCAGATGTGCTTCCAAGAAGCTCTTACAGTGACTGTACTTTCAGAAACGTGTTAAAATAAACAAAAAATAATTGAGTTGAGAAACTTACGTCTGGTGCTCTAAGGTATTGAATTCTCTGAACTTACTTTGGCGTGCTTGGGAAGCAAAAAAGGCAGACCAATTCTCATAAATAGCCAGGAATGTGGTCAAGAAATAATATGATAGTTCGATTTATCTCTGTAAGGCTCTGTAGCCCTTTTGGAATTAAAGGTTTTGGTGTAACACTGAAGTCAGTGAGTTGTGCAAAGGATGTGCCTGGTATGTTACCAGTTTTAAATTATACTAAGGAATTATAATCAATAAATAAAGAAATCAATCACTACTTTCAGTAAATAAAAAGTGGAAATACATAATGTGATTGCTTTTGGATAAATAGATGAGTTGCCATATGTGTATCTGAAAACAGTTTGAATGTTGCTGTGAGAATGAACCTTATAAGAGCTTTACATATGAAATGCAGTGAAGAAGGCACTGTTAATACCAAGCTGAATTTTTAAATTTCCTGGAAATTTTCAACTTTCAGAGCTTGCCTCAGGTAGGCCTGCTGCCTTGAGGGCATCTCTAACTTCAGAGCTCTAGGAAAAGCTTCAACACATGAGAAAAACATAATTGGATTTGGAAGGCACGGGCCCATAGCAGTGCCAAGTGATGAGACAGCACACCAGTGGTGATGTAAATTCCTTAGAGCCAATGATTTCTTTTCTGTACCACTGTCATTTTTGCTGTTATTCTCACAGCTTACCTGCTCGTCCTAGGATCCAGCAGATTGTTTAAAAATGTTACAGGACTAGATGGCTGATGCAGCTTTATGCTACCAGAATTCACCAGAGTAGGTGAAACCACAGGCCAGTTAAATGCGAGTACTGAAATTGAGCACATTGATACTTCCATTTGAATAATCTCAAATGACCTGAGTTAAAAAATGATAATTGGATCATTTTAAGGCTGATACACAAGGAGCTTTTTCTTAGAGGACTGATGTGACTGTGAACGGTGTGGCAACATCAATCTCAAAGCAAATTATCTGGTGAGCAGCAAACCCCTGTTGTATGTTACTGTCCTGGCTGACCTTTTATCTTTTTTTAATTACTATGATCATAATAAGTCACTGATAATGGAATGCTTCAGACTGCTCTACCAACCATTATTTACCACGCCATTCATTGCTTCTGTTGGGTGAACATGCATCCTAATTAAACTGCTTATGGACACAAGGAATGCTGCGCTCATGCAAGGTAAACAGCACTTTGCCAACTGAAAGATTAAGAGGGCACTGACTGTGGCTTTCTGTGAGAACTTCATCAGCTATAAATAGGTAAGCAGGTGTCACAAGTCAGATTAAAACAGAAAGAAAAGTGGTTTTGCTATTTGCTTTGACAAAGACTAAATAAACTGAGGGTGACCAACCTGCCACAGCTGAGCCACCTCACCAGTAGGTAATGTGAGGGTTTTTTTCTTCTGACGGTGGATTATTTCTTTTCTTACAAATGAGAAGGTATTTCAGTGTTTAGGAAGATGATGCATTCTATTTTTATAGGAAATTACTGCACAGGGAGAACAGAGGATGAAAAATGTTTGGAACAATATGTTCAATAGTTCAATATATTAGCTGTGTTTACTTCTTTCTGGTTGCATAAGCTTTTTTCATTTATCTTGAGAGTTTAGTCCCCCCTTTTGCTAATTTTTACTTTTTTTTTTCTAATTGCTGAGAATTAATGACATTTTCTACATGCTTTATTTCAGAACCTTTTTTTTTTCCTCTATCCAGCAGAACAACTCCCTTTATCCTTGTTGCCTTAATATAATTTCTTCTACTTCATATGCTTGCTTCAGCATCTTCTCTGCTTTCCTGGAGTTCCTGAGTAGTACCACTGTGAAGCCATAAATTTACATTTCTCCTAGCTCTTATCTGCTGCTCCTTCTAACCGTCTTTCTTCCCTATTCATGGCTTTCCTAAGTGTTTTTAGTTGAGTTGATAAGTGAATTGCAGAGGGTGAGAGAAATGCAAACACTGGGGAAAATAAAGGCATGTTAATTCGAACTATCATGGCCTTGCAGTGTGTACAGGCCTCCTGCCATCTCTGCCATATCTTCCACAGAAGTCAGTGTTTGACTTTGTGGCAAATGACAATAAATCAAAATATTACTGAAATGGAACTGCAATAAGCAGTATGGGACCAAAACTGTTCCATGAACATCAGTTCATGAGCACACAGAACAGAAAGTTTCAGAAGATCTGTATTATTAACTGTCAGGCTGGCTGTTGCTTTTGCAATTTTTGCATCAGGAGGTGGTCTGACACAAGAACAAACAGAATTTTCAGGACCTTGTACTGGCCTGGGCATTTTTGTTTAATAGCTGTCCTGGTCAGTCTTTCATAAAGCAACTGCCAGTCTGTTGAAACTGCTGTTAATTTTGTTGCATTTGCTTTTTCTATTTGTCTATTTACAAGCATTTATCTTAAATTCTCTAACCTATGTGGGGATTCTTTGCGCCTTCCTCTTTCAGGAGTTGAAGCTGGTCTGCTTCATTTGTGCAAGCCCTATATGGCTGGAAAATAACTGTCTGTGATCCTTCTAGGACCTGTTTTTTCTATAACATCAAAACTCTAAATTGCTTATTACTTATTTTGTGCTAGCAGAGGACCAGTTATTGATACCTTGTAAATGTGAACCGTTTATGTACTCTGACCTTCTCTGTAAGGACTTCTCTGTATTTATTTCCTCCAGCACACTTTGAAAGAGTCTGTCTTTCTGTATCATGGCTTCATAGCTTATTCTGAAAGGAATGAAAGTCTCTCTTCTGTTTGTTTTCATAGACTATTCTGATTAATTTTCCTTTCATTTCCCCAGTCTCTTTCAACTGTCCCCAGTTTCCATCATAAAATTTATGTGAGAAAAGGACAGATGAAGGGACCTTTTCTTCTGGGAAAAATCAATGCTTGTGGAATGACTGAACGGTGGAAGTGGGGAGATGTGTAATTTTGAATAATGGGGGAATGTGTAAAAGGGAAGTAACACACTTAAACACAGTGACATTTAAATTGAAATTTAACTTGTATAATACATATTTCAACCACTAGAGGTCTGTATTTCCTATTTTAAAGTAAGATAATTGCTTTATTTTATATTCCATCACTTTTCAAAATATCCTCTTCCTTCAAGATTATTTAAGATGCAAACACAAGGGAAAACACCTATCACTCAGCTTCTGCATTTATGTGAAGTATAATGTACCAGAGTGAAATATTTTCAGTTTATTTTAGCATCTACTAGCTTGTATGTAATTATCTTTAATATATTCCTGGTTTTGATAACCTTCAGTCTAATTCTTGCACCTCTAAGTCATGGAACAAGACCCTTTTATTTTTTCAAAGACATACGCAGCTTAAACTCAAACGTTTTTGAACTAAATTAAAAACAATATTTTTAAAGGGAGACTAAAAGTATAGTTTACTTTAACAATGCAGATGGAAAAATAGTGACACCTACTCATTAGACTAAAAGATTATTTTAAAACTAACGAGTTAGTGGCATGTTGTTAATCGTACAACTCTTTTTCCACATATCAGCAAGGGGTGTATTCCTGAAAGTAATTCTAGGTTAACTTGACTCAAATATGTATTTTTCTTTTTGGAGGAAGGTATTTTTATTATTCAAAATGCCAATTCAGAACTACTTTCAATCCTTTACTTTTTAAAGTGATTTTTTGGAAATTGAAAAGCAACATGAGTCTACACATTTTTTTGTTATCCAAATGGTGATTTTTAGACCTCAAGCACCACATATATTTCATGAATTGTAACACATGTCACAATTTGAAAATAAAATCATATTTAATGCTTTTTAGCCCCTCTTCTCCCACCTCTTTTACTAATTACACCTGGGTTTGTCATTACCTGTTTGGACAGTGTCAGTGCATGGTGATGTGTTAACCTATTTCAAATTATTTAGCTGAGTAGTTCTCCAATGCTAGTAAGGGCAAATAGTTTTCAATCAGGTAGAGAAGGTTGTTAGTTTTATGGTGGCATCTATTTTATTGAAACAAGTATATGAGCAAAGTAGAACCAAAAAAAAATTGTTAATTATTGTCTTGTGTCAGGTAAGTAGAAATAATTTGTGTCCTGTCGTATATTTATATCAAATGGGTAATAGAGTGTCAGTGTACCTCTATGCACTTCAAGTCGGTTTGGATACAAGCACCTGACGTATCTTGAAGCTGCTAAAAATAGGAGCATCTAGAGAGAACAGAAGTGATATTTTGAGATAAAAAACTAGCAAGCAGCTGGCTAGATTTAAAACACAGAATAAAGAAAACTAATCTTTCATTTGCACACTGGAGGATTTTGTATTAGAAATGAATGTGGCAAAAATCGACATGTGAAAGGCTACCTCTAAAACACTGATATGTGGCTGTGCAGTGATGAATAAAATCTTCCCAGTACATTAAATGCTTAAATAATACTACAATGTAATATGTGACAAATTTTCTGCATGCTCTTTTTAACAACTTACGGTGTAATCATGTTAGAATTTTAGCAGTTGCAGCAACAGTGAAAGTTTGGACTATTTTTTGCATATAGTCTCATGGTACTTACAGAGTCCAGAAACATTGGAAATATTTCTTCAGGCTTCTATGTTCTTTGGCCAAAGTTAACTACACCAATTCCCTCCTTGTGTATTCTTCAAGAAGTTAGGAAATCCTGATGTACATATTTGCATAAAATGTTACTTGCAGATGTTAGTGCCAAGGCAGGATTGCTCAACTTCACAAGAGTTTCTCAACCTCACTAGAACTTAGCGGTTTAGCGAACACTAGAACAGTGTTTACTATTAGATTGCAATAGATTAAGGCTTTTTTTAGTATAAAAGTTTGTTGATTGATTGATCCACAGAGCACTCATTAGCCAAAAGTCTTTCAGTTAAGTTTCAGTATTTTAGTTGAAGGGTTTCATTTTTCAGATCCTCTAGGTTTAGGTTTAAAAGTAAATGTTATTTTCTGGAAGCTTTTCCTCGATACACTCATAATTTTGTTCTCTGCTGTCAAGGGGAGGATAAACATTCTTCGGTTCAATAAAAGTTGAACTGGACTCCAAAACGCTGCTCAACATGCAATGTATTTACCTAATCTCTTGGGGGAGATCAGCAAGGTGATGGTTTTAGACATCACTGGTTCTGGCTTGACAGTGTACCTGATACTCCAGATAGCTTAGATTTTTCCACAGAATTTTCTGATCTCTTTCTTGCATGTTTACCCACCAGAGCGATCTCTATTTTCTTTCTTTGACCAATGCTGCATAATGTGTTGCAACCGCTCTGGGGTTTAATATGTCTTAGGTATTATGTATCCTCAAGAGATATGAACATAATTTTATATTCATAGTAACTTAAAACTGAAAAGTTCATTAAACAAAGTGAAATATATTTCTAGTTTAATACTTCTAGTTTAGTACTTCTGAAACTAAACATCAAAAAGGCTAAGCTTCAGAAAAGATGATGTCTGAAAAGCGAATCTCCTTGTGCTGCTCACCTCTGTTGCTCTGTCTTGACACGAATGAAGATCATCTTTTTATTTCCTAGGTTATTAAACCTACAGCTGAATTAGTATTTAAATATGAAAAATTGTTACAGCAGGTGGCAGTCACTCTTCTTGTTTATATCACAAGGTAAAGAGCTGCCTCTTTTTCCAGAAAGAGACTGAAGAGCCTTAGACTCTTGAAACGAGACTTCGAAATGAGGACATTAACTATCATCATCAGTCAAGCATGGAGTTTTGTTCCTCTATTCTAACCAGTAGCTTATCAAAAAGGATGACTGGCACCCTCCTAGGAGTTAAAAATTATCAATAACCAGCAGGCTAACCTAAAGTCCGCTTACCAGCAACACATCATTTCCTCATATTGCTAATAATGCCACCTACTGCACATTAGAGCACAGAATCACAAATGCCAGGAAAAGAGTCATAGATGCCAGGAAAGAAAAAATAAATCTGTTTCAGATCAAGGTAGGACTAGAGCATTGACATGAGAAGTTTTTTGAAGGGCAACACAACATAAAGTACTATTTCATTATGAAGATACAGCTAACTGCACATTCATAATTTCAGATTTGATGCCTGGTTCTGTAGTACCTTTAGGGCATTTGGAACTACCCTGAAGAGTCAACAGTTAACAAGAATTAAGCCATCAAGTCCCAGAACGAATAAAAGTGAGATTAGTTTGAGCTGTGAAAGGTTACATGCTGCACAGTTACTTTCTCTGAGTGACAGTAAACAAATGGATTAACACATTTCCTTTATTGCAGCTGGAATTGCCTATATAAAATATAGTGTGCCCCGTGTGATCATTTTTAATAAAAGACAAATAAAATTCAGATTTGCTAAGCGCCAGTGAAATCATCTGACGAATTTTAAGTTTCTATTCTGATAGCTTTGTTCCATGGAATAAAAAGTTTTAAAGTATTATTTTTTTAATTACACAGCAGTGCACATCCTACACAAATGTAGCTTCTGGACACCTAACCATGCACCTAAAATTTCTATTGGCACCATTATTTCCATATGGAATGAACCATAACCTTCTACTGTGAACTCCTCCAAGCTGAGCATTAAGGGAATTTACATTCATTTTGGGCTTCATCCAGTTCTATATTTCAGCCTTATATTTAAAAGGCTGGGGAGAGGCAAGAGAGAAAAAAAACTAGCTGAAATAAAAAGCACTCCTGAAAGCACACCTCGTCGTGTCCTCTTCTAACAGGACAGAGATCAGATAACAGGTGATCATAGAAATCACAATTCGACTTACTGGACATTTCATATACCTATTAATCTGTCTTTAGGGTTATATAGTCGTCTTCACTGAAGCTTGTGGGTGCCTCCCTAAGTACATCAAAATAGCAGTAACAACTGTTCTTCCTTCCCAGCTTGTAAGAGAAATACTGTGTTATATTACTGTGATTTCAAGCACACAGAGCTTAATAAGGGCTTGCAAGCCATTTTACATGCTGTTTTAAGTATCACTGTTCTCTGGTCATTCTTATTTCTTCCTGGAGGTAATGTTTTTCTGCATCCACCACTGAAAGAGTTCTTAGTTTCATTGCCTATATCTTCTCAGTTTTAGCCAATAGTCAACTGGTCCAGCAGAAGCTGATTATTATCTGGAGTGGCCTTCGGGGGGCAATAAAGGCTACTTCCACAAACTGCTGGGCAAACTGAATGCAAGACAGAACCTTTCTCTTCTACTATTGTTCAAGGAAAAGACAATGTTCTGAGCAGCACAGAGAGACATCTAGGCAATTAACTTGGTGCTTTGCTGGTGTTTAACAGTATTTGCATTTATAAATACAATAATTTCAGCTCTAGATACAACTTGTAGGTCCCAAATGTCCCAATAATTGCGGAAGCCAGAACTGGCTATAACAGGAAGAAACAGTATTTGCGTGTAAAGATCTTTATAGAATTGAGTATCTTTCGGTTTTTTATGCTCATTTTGAAATTCAAAGCTATTGAAAAGCTGTCAATATGATTATCAAACTGAGAGCATCTCCAGTGCTCAAGGAAAGGCAAGTTTTCTGGTTTTCTGTTCTTATTGACATGATCTCATTCTGAGATTAAACCAGTTGATTTGTCTATACTTTGGCCACTTGCTCTTTCTCCAATTTCACTCAGGCGTCAGGAAACTTGCCTTATAGCTATGTCAGTCTTCTGATGAAACATTGTTTCCACTACAAGCCTTTTAGCTTTACAACTTCTTGAAAACAGAATGCGTGGAGTCTACAAATGTCAAAGATCCCACAGCAGAAATGATTAATTTCTATTATCTAAAATGCTGGAAAGGATGATGCTTTGGAGTGCTACTGCAAAAAGCACAGGCGTTTGTAAGAGGGAAGCTGCTTTTGCTGACTTAAAAAAGCCCATAGTTACCACATGCATTTACCATGTAGATTTTACAACGCTCCTGAAACTTGGCTAAACTTTGAAAAACCTAACCACGCTGGAAGGGATGATGTAATCCTACTGAGGAGAAGGTCTTTTTACAAGGGCAGGTAGTGATACAACAAGGGGTAATGGCTTTAAACTGAAAAAGGGGAGATTAGGTTACATATTAGAAGTTCTTCACTGTGAGCGTGTTGAGGCAGTGGAGCAGGTTGTGCAGAGAAGCTGTAGATGCCCTACCCCTGGAAGTGTTAAGGCCAGGTTGGATGAGGCTTTGGGCAACTTCATCTAGTGGAAGGTGTCCCTACCTGTGGTAGGGGGGCTGGAACTAGAAGATCTTTAAAGTCCCTTCCAACCCAAACCATTCTATGAAATCTTTGCTTCTTTAGAGGTTACAAATTGCATTCTGAGATTTATCATTTGATAATCGTAGTTATGGTGTAAGTAATGTTTTAGGACCTTGAGAGTAACAGCTACTCATGTAGATTATGGCGTGTAGAAATGAGGTCCAAAATACTAGTGTCTCATGGTGGTTTCTTGCTCACAACTGCCACTTTGTCTTGGACATGAGAGGACATGTTTATGTATTTTCCTCACAGTTTTTGCAGCACATAAAACTCTAACATGCTGTTGTATTTTAACTTGAAGCCTAAAATATTAGAAATGTGCATCACTTAACTTGGTGGCTGGCCAAAGCAATTTCTGCAACACAGGTTCTTTTACAGGGATGTGGTGTACGGGTACACAGGTTCACTTCTCCTCCAGAATCCCCTGCCTCCCATGATGAAGACTTTGTACGCTTTCAGCTTTATTAATTGGAATGAGCTAATGACAAAGGTAAATGGTTATATGTTTTTGCTTATTATGGGTAGCTGTACTGCAATGTGATGTGTTTGAAATATTGTGTCATGAAACCTGGACCTCTTCTGCTTTTTGGTCCCAGGAAAAAAAATGTGGTAAGACAAAATGTCTCACAAATTCTGTGAAAAGTGTTAAAATAACAAAACCATCATGTTTTATTAAAGGATGGAAAATAAACATTATAATGGAGAGGCAGGAGAAAAAAAAATGGGAGGTGGCAGTGACACACCAAAAACCAGTGTGGCCAGATAAGGGCTGGCTATAAAAGAATGGTATTACAAGCTATGCTGTGAAAGGTCTGATCCTGGGGTCAGTAAGTATATGTGCACCAACCTCTGTTTAAGTTTGTGCAGTATTGGTTATATTAGTGGCTGTTGATAATTTAGCAGAAAATGGGATTTCATGCATCTAAATTAGGAATGATAATATTCTAAAATGGTTAATGCATGAGTGACATGCCTAGAGCAATATGTAATCACTGTCAGAATCTTCTCTGTCACTGGCAGAGGTCACAATAGAAAATGGAATGGAAATGCCAAAGCTGCAATTGTTTCCTCATAAACCAAACCACCTACTTCTGGGAGAAAAGAACTTTTCTGAATCTAGGTGCAAGTTCTCTGGCCTTATTCTGGTTTACAGCTAGCTTTATGTTTACAGCTAGCTTTACTATGAAAGTTAGTGATGTTACTATCATAAAGCTACTGAAAGTGATGTTTTAATCAAAGTTCCTGCTGCTTCCTTCAGGCAAAGGTGTTTGTAGAAAGAAGGGTAGGGGACATAGCTAATAACTTAGCTGTGTAAACAAAGATGGGAGGTGATAAGACTTCTTTATGGAAGTTAATCCAAGTTACCAAATTAATCCAACTAAAGGTTTCCTTGCTTTGTCCTGGTAGTTTAGTTTATTCAGAGGTGATGGTGTCATTTGCCTACTCTCCCACAGTTGTGTTATTCTCCTGCTAAGCCAGAAGATGCAGAGGCAAAAATTAACATCTGTATGCAGCTTAAGCCCCTGAATAACTTTCTTTAGTTAAATGTGAGATAATAACCTGATGAGCAATGAACTCTGCAAGATAATATTACTTCTACCTTTCTGGTACAAGGAACTGCCTTTCTCTATTTTCTTGTAAAACAGTAAGAAAGGTGCTAGAAGAGAGCTTGTATACACAGATTTGTCACACACAAGTAATGCAGTGAATCAGTAACATTTTGACATGCGTGGAAACATTCTGATGTGTGCGATATTTTCCTGCCATTAAGCAAAATCACCAGGGTAGAGTCATGACACTCCTAAGAGCTTTACAGGTTTAATATGCAGTCCCTTTTGCAGAATGTGCTTTTTACTTTTACCCTCCCCCTCCCCCTCCCTACACCCCCCAAAAAAAAAATAGAAGTGTAACTTAATGAATAACAACCTTTAGAAATGCATTGTACAGAGCAATACAGTTATCTTCATATGCAGCAATGGCTAATCTGTCAGAAAGTGGGAGAGAAAAGAAACACTTAAAATTCTCTACTACTGTGGCAGAAATGGAGAGATGTCTGTCAAAGAGAGGTGTTTCACTTTCTAATCTAATGGAAATTAGATGAGTTAGCTGAGAGTAGTTCATGTTGCACATTATTACCTAAATTTCCCTCTCTAAAAACCTCTAACAAATCACATCCCTGTTTCCTACCTATCACCAGTGTTGTTGGAGGGACTGATAAAAGCTTTTGCGTAAAAGCAATAAAAACGTTAACTGAAAAACAAACACACATGCAGATGCAGCATGTCCATGTGGACACAGCCATACCAGTATCACTACAGTATCTCTCACGCCAACCCAAACTATTCTCTGATTCTATGTTAACTAAACCAACTGATGTGGAAGTTTTATCACTGCATTTCCAATACCACAACTAGGGATTTTCACATAACTTCCTTCTAGAAAAAGCATCACAGCTCTGGGGAAAACGAACCTCACATTGAACATTTTTTGTTTTTCTTTTGCCTTCAATCTGAAAAATAGTGTCCGTCTTACTGGAGAAGCAAAAGCAAGTATACTGTGGGTTTCTGTGCAGGGAAATGGGTGCTAGATTTAACACCTTCGTTCAGAGGAAGCTTTGTCTTCCATGTCATACTTCAGCAATACATAATAGGATTTGGTTCGCTATGTCTGATCGAGAAACTTGATTACTTTTCTTTTATACAATTAATTTAGATATCCTTACAGTGGGAAAATATCACACAATGGCAATATGCACCAGAAAAGACTTTTCTTTCTTAATGAAAATGTTGGGAACAGCCTGGAGGGAAAAGTTAAAAGACTGAAAGCAAAGGACCAGCATGGAGCTTCTTAATGAATGCCTCATTAGGGTCAGAGAAAGGGAACCAAAGGCAGAAAGGAAAGAAAACAGTATGAGTAACCAGCAAATTACCAGAGTTTATTCAGACAAAAAAAAATCTTTTAAAATGGTAATGCAGCTAAGCCCAAGAGAAGTTAGTATCATTGTAACTGTTAGTAAGTATAAAGTGGAAAACATAGAGGCCTGATTGTGCTTTCACTTGCACAGAACTCCTGTTAAGGGCAGATCATTATGAGGACTAGAAGAAAATTTAAGTAGCCAGATATAAAGACAAACAGTGTATCTGCGATTTTTGTACAGCTGGACTAGTGAGGTGCTGAGGGGTTAATCAAAGAGAATGAAAGGTCAAATACAGACACGTTAATCCATGCAAGGGAGAAAGCTATTATCACCCATGAAAAAAACAAAATACTGTGATGCTTAGAGCTTTGTCTGGAAGGCAGCACACTTAATAGAATGATACCAAAATAGATGTTCTGCCAAATTTGTACAGCTTGTTTTCCGGCTCTTTTTTTTTTTTTTTTCCCAAAGTAAAATTTATTGCTGTATTTTGAAAATAAAATTTATTAGTGAACTCCCTTCATTGTCCTGGCTCTGAGATGTTCCTTGGGGGTACTGAGGACCAGCAACAGAGGTAGAAAAACAAGGTAGGCTGTTACAGCCACAGTGCCAGCTAAGCTACGATGCAGTGAGCCAGCGCATCCTCAGCAAAGTGCAGTCTTTGTTCTCAAGCAAACGTAACTGCACAGATGCCCAGAAAGGTAGCGAGAATTACTGACCGAGCTGAGCAAATGCTTGGATGCTTGGCCGTGCTCTACTGACATGATTTTTTTTCTTTTTTTTCTTTTTATGGTATTTTCACGAACACGGAACAGCATCATAAAATGTATCTGAAGGCAAACTTTTTCATAGAATCAGAGTGGTTTGGGTTGGAAGGGCACTTGAAGATCTAGTTCCACACCCCCCTACCATCGGCAGGGACACCACTTTTGAAGAGTTTTTGTTTGAAGTGCTTTTTGGGAAGCTCATGGGTAAACAAATATACTTTACCAGAAATAAATCCTGATTTGAGAAAAAGAAACACTATAATTGCCTTATGATAAGTTGCTAATAACAAAGCCAAGAGGAAAATAATAAAGACAGAAATCCAACAGCAGATCTGGAATCCAACTCTAAATACATAGATTGATTCCTGCCCCATGCTTTCCCCTTGATTGTTGCCATTAAGTAAAGAACCTGAGAAGGGAGGAAATCCTGAGCAACTTGAGTAGTAGCAGACTAACTCAGGCTTAGTGTACCTTGGGGGAAGAGGGAGGAAAATGGTGAAAACTTTCAGGCTTGGGTAACAAGGATGAGGGGAGAAAGGTGAGGTGAAAACTAACAGAAGCTTGTGGAGAAAAAGATGAAAAGGCAACATACATCCTATAAACTTGGATTGGGAAAGGCATGCATGGTTCCTCAGTAAACAAGTTCAGGCTGTGTCTTTGTACATTATGTGCTGCCTCCTTCAAACAAAGATTCTGGCCAGGCTGTGCTGATGCTAAAGCAGGGTTAAATGGAGGATAGCTGCCAACAGAACATTTTTTAGAGAAGTCAACTTGTGCATTTTTCTCCCTTGCGTAAGCCCCCCAACATAAAAGTACAGCTGTTCAGTGGTTTTCTGGAATGTTTTACTATTTCCATGGGTTCCTCTGAGCTAGAAATGCTGAGATACAGTACTCTTATTCAGTGTATCCCTCTCAATTTTCAGAAAAGTGAGGGGACTCAAGAATGCTGTTTTGTTTTCTGTTTCTGGTCCTATACTTCATCTACTGGTTATTAGATTCTACTAGCCAAATCTATCAGTAACTCACAAACTTGTATGACCCAGAAGTAAAGGAATAAGTGAATTAGCTGAAATTAGGCGTTTGGTGAAATTATTCTTTGTTCTGGCCGTCACTCTAGTTATAGCTTGCATTTCAAACAGTGAAATACATTCTAAATATTGACCTTGCCTAAATTCAGTACCTGTTTCTTTAGAGGTTGACGGTTACCTTTTGCTGTAGCCTGCTTTTTGTCTCGTTTTCAATCATGCCACTCACTGATCCATTGCCAATGTGATCTCACTTTCCTGCTGTAAGGTCGTCTTCAGTTATTTCCCATTTTTTGTGCCTATAAGAGAAATGCCACTCAACTACAATAAAAGGAGATAAACACCACAAATAGTAACCAAGCATTATAACTATTATTGTTATATAGCAGATACCTGGACAGTTTTATTATCAAACAAAAACCAAATGGAATGAAAAGTGTGAAAGACACCTGATGGCCCAAAATCTGTAGTTCTTTCAGATGATGGTGCAATAGAGAATACTAACAGCATGCCATTTGCAGGATGGTATTTTCCTACCCATAGTTGCAATTCACTTGAAAGTTCCAAGTAATTTTAGTATAATCCATCATTTATCTGAAGATAAGGACATAAATGACTACACCAGCTATTTCATACATGCTTTGTCTCAAACAATCACTGCTCTTAGGACTTGTAGTCAAGATAACCTCTTTTCACTTGTTTGTTACAGCCTAAGTAATAAGTATCATTAATCCCCTTGTTTGTCAGATTTGTTAACTCCCTAAAATGTTCAAAAATTACACAGATTCTTCTAGGGTACATCTGCCAAATCATAATTTTGGGTTTTTTTTTGCAAAGAATAAATTTTAGAAGACGGTACAAAACATGGTATGAGTGCTCTGAGAACAATGACTGTCTTGGTGAAAGTGATCTTAAGAGACAAATTTGTTGATGGAAAGGGAACAAAACAAATATTGTGGTTGGCATAAGCTTACTGGCTTGCTTTTCACACCAGGGTTTTTAGGACCAGAAGGAGACAGAAAATAATACTGTGGTTAGTAATTTCTGTGCAATAACAGCTGTATATAAGAAAACAGCTCTGCTGGAGCCTTTCAATCTTCAGGCTGCAGCGTTTGGGCCTCATGCATGAGGTCTGTACCCCTTTTAAGCTCTAGAGTAAATTTTGTTGCCATCTACTCAAACTCTCCAATATAGCTGAACTTGTCTTGGGTATACATGCCAAAATTTTAACTGTGCATAAAATTTTAATTTGAGATAAGTAGCTGAGGTTCAATTTTCAGCAATAACAACCTGTTTATTCCTGTTAGCATGGTGGAAGATACTCCTACAATAGTGAAAAAAATCATAGCAGGTCTTCCCTCCACTTTCTCCTCTCTTAAGTGAACGACATTTACCATTGTTTTCAGAATTCCATGAGATGTCTAAAAATTTCTCTTTGTGATGCTCTGCAATTTTATCTTACCTAGATTCTCAAACCTGATCCTAACAATGCAGAGGCTGAATTCTTCAAAATACCACAGTCACCCGTAGGATGAACTGTCCAAAAATCTGAACTGCTATCCAAGAATACTGCAAAATTGTTAATTAATATTTGAGAGCAACACATGGTAGAACATAACATCTGTGTCACTGCATTTCCAATAGATTTATTGTACACCTGAGAACCTGAGGCACAAACATCAGCAATAATCTAGATTAGTCTTGAAAACTGAAACAAGATTACCTGAAGGGTAGAGATTTATGTGCACACACAATAGAGCCTATAATACACACAGCCATGGCCCTGTTATGGTCAAGCTATACCTTGACCCCATCCTCCCAGCTGTAAGCTGTAAATCTTACCACGCTTGCAACTCTGAAAGATGGAGAAAGATGATGTATGCTGGGTTGCCAGTAATCCCCCGATTCCACCGATTTATCCATCTGGCTACTTTCTTTGGCATATCTAATATACCACCCAAGCAGATCTATTCATATGCCGATGAATCCTGATAACCTGTTTCCTGATTCAGCTCTAGGTATAACATATCCAAATTAAATTTTAGTCTATTTCTCCTCTTATTGAGGTGTTGCCTAGAAGATAACCATTAAGTTCAGGTAAAAAAAGCACATTAGCCATCTAATTTAAGTTGGACTTAGTATTTGATTAAAATAGTATATAAATATGCATGTTCTTCATTCAAGCAAAGATACAACATGAGCTTTTATGAACTCACCAAGGCAGAAAAGGAGACTTGAAGTGTAGGGAACATAGGTAAGTGCCAAGCACTCAGAAACAACTGTATCCTTCTCACAGAGGTATTACATGCCCTAAAATGTGGGCAGTAATAGCCACAGGAGAGATTAGGAATACTCTTGGTGACACTAGGAGGTTCACTCAAAAAGGTCCACAGAAAAATGAGAGGTAGTGAGCAAATGAAAGAAATTTGTGACTGCTTGAAATACTTTCAACTAATATTATAATTTTGCAAAAATAAGAGTTTAACTAGGACAGTGTAATCAGAGTTTGTAGCTTTTGTAACCTGAAGTTACCATATTAATTATTGGAGCTGCAGTAAGGAACCATAGGCAGTGCCAGAGAAAAGGACTACCCAAATGTATCCCTTTAGCAAACACAACAGATAGAATGGCCACAGTGCAGGAAAAAGCAGTGAGTGCCCTTTATCCGAAATAGGATTTTTTAACAGGGATTACTCTGCCACATTATGTCTATGTCTGCAAACCCAGTCCATATGTTTCAACAGAATTATTCTAGAAAGTAAATAGATCACCATGTTTACATTCTGCATCTGCCTGTTTTTATAGTGCTACAAACAGCAAAAAGAGATGAAATACATTTTGAGATATTTAATACAATTAGAGATAATATTGTTCATTCAGCAGATAACACAACTGTGTATCATCCATCTTGTTCTAAGTGGATTGTAAAATGTAGATTGTGGTGTTGTGATGTTCTAAACTGAAAGACAGCACCCTCCTCACTTCTGCAGTGCTGTGGATACAAGCATTTCAGATTGGTATTTACTGGTTTTTAAATCAGTAACTTCCAGGTGAAGCTTGCACATGCTGTCTAACCCAAACAAAGTACTGTTTCCAAGCAGGCAGGCAGGACACCCCACACCACACCATCTGAAGTGGGCACACCTGTGTTCTCCTCCAGTGTAAGAATTAACCCTTATTTCCATCTACTGCCTTGACAAAAGTAACGTAAGAATGAAATCTACTATATTCAAATTTAATGATAAACGTGACCTCTTAATTGTACAGGGCCGCTTTGCTTTCTCAGTTTAGCAACATAAACTAGGAAGCACTCCATAGTTGTAACTGATTTTTCTCTGCTATGTAATTCAAGTTGTGGAGAGGAAAAGTGTAGAGAAACACCACAATCCTGCTGGAAAGGCATACAGTTAAAATTCTTAATATATGAGCTGTAGCTTATTTGAAGGCACTTCACCATACTTTTGAAAGATGCTGTAGTTTCAAAGATTATGGTGGTAACAAGCAAAATGGACTGCCATCGTCAGGAGTGTGAAACATTTATTTGACACTAAAACAGAGATAAAAGAGCCTTTCTACATCACCATGGTAATTACCTGCTTCACACCATATTCAATCCTCCTATTCAGGCAAAAAATCTACTCATGTTAGCAGTGTGGGTTCATGCAGGTGAAGCCCTCCCAACCCCCCCACCGAACAGAAATCCCCCTTTACCCTCATCCCTTCTTGGGGTTTGTAATTTTACTGAACCCATTTACTAGCCCATGCCATGCTATGCACACAAGACAATGGAAACAAGCACAGCTACTAATGGAGGGGGCAGAAATTTTACAGTGAAGTGTAGCACTCTGGACAAAATCCTGCTCCCTTGCTGCTGTACATCTCATTATCTCTGGTGGGTTTGCAGAAATATACAAATGGGTGTCATGAATCCTGCAAATTTCCTGCCTGTGTATACTGTGATCCCATTGAGTTACGTAGTTACCAATATGCCATTGGACTTGCTCAGAAGAATATAGGGCTTGTGTGCCTGTTAATAACTGGTAACATTTTAAGTGTTTTAATGTATGGAGAGTGGGAGGATAATAAATATGTTACAGGATCTCAACTGAACATGCTGAAGAATTCTAGTCCAGTTTCAATTTAAGAGCCCATGCTAAGTTTAAAATCTGGTTGATGCCAAGGGAAAAAAGGGGCATTTAACTTTTACTAACTAGAATTTAATCTTTGGTTGCAGATCACGCTTTTTTTTTTTTTTTTTTTTTAATAGAAAATGGGGAAGTCTGGTTATGGAAAGTGTATGCTACCCAATTTTGATGAAAACAGTACCAGTTGCTAACTGGTGGAAGTTGTATTGCCTGTTAGACTGAAAACCAGATGTGTTTGCGTGAGTCTCAAAAATCATCAACACTGCCTTTAGTGATTTTTGATTAATTTATATTGTGAGCTTAGCACAGTAATAGAATTTTCAAGGGCTCAATCTGATCGTGACCAGAGGTTAGCCGCTGCTTCTTGCAGGATGGTGGCAAGAGCTTTCATGGTGAGGTGTTATTGCCCCGGGCGCTGTACCTTCTGTCAGAGGAATATTTAGCTGTGTTCTAAATAATTATGCGGTGTGGGCTTACCGAGCAGGCCTCGGAGGGCAAGCCTTCGAGGGGCACAGGACTTATGTGTCTGCGTTTTACCCGGAACCGAGACTTCCTCTGCCAACTTCATCTTAACAGTCTAAATTCAGCAGGAGACTCTGTCGGAAGCCACCAACACCTTCCTGCCCCGGGACCTGGCACCGTGTTCCCGGCGAGACGTGGGGTTTTTAAGCGCCGCGACAGCAGGCTGCCGGCCGGACTCTTAGAAGCCGCCCCGCGCCCGCGGAAGCCGGAGAGACGCGTCTTACCTGGCTCCGCGGAGGGCCTGCCCTGGGGCGAGGAGGACTGGGAGCGACCACGGCTTTGCTGGGGTGGGGGTGGGGGTGGGGGTGGGGGGGGCGGCTCAGCCCCGACGGCGCTCACCCTGCACCATGTTCGGCTCGGCTCGGGGGTGGTCTCCGTGCGGTCTCTGTTCAAGGGCGCACCTCTTCCCCGCTCCTCTGCGCGGCCCCTACATTTATAACAAGGGGCGTTGCAGCACAGCCCAGCTCACCCGCTGTCTCTCCCCACCCATTTCCCGGGACAGACCCCTCTTGACCTGTCTCCCTCCCAGTCCCTCACTTTCCCTACCCTCCCGCCCGCTGGCACGCCCGCAGCAGCGGCCCCCCCGCCCTCTGCGGCTGCGGAGGCGGCCGGTCCGCACGGCTCCGCCGGCAGCAAGGGATGGTCCAGGGTGGGGGGGACAGGCAGGACTGGTGTTTTCCCGGCGCACAGCATCGCAGGGCAGAGCCCACGCCCGGGCGCCCACAGTTACTTGAGAGAAGGACGACACCCAGCGCAGCCCGGGCTGGGTGGGAAGTGAGGGATGGGCATAGGACACCCGTTCCTTCCTTTTGCCTTCAACTTTCCGAAGCAGGGGTCTCAAGCGGTGTACAAACATTTCCCGTTTCTATAGGAATCCCACGGGCCGCCTGTAAGCCCAACTGAAATGATCAGATCATGTCTAGTAAAGTTGTACTATAGCTAGAATTGCCACCATAAATCTATCAAACTTTATTCTATAGGAGAAGGAAACAGGTATGTTAAGCCCCTTTGGAACACATGTCCTGGGAGGTCTGATCTTCACATCACTGCTGGCTGACATAAAGAAAAAGATTTTGTGTATGAGGTATTTTTTGTTGTTGTTTCTCTCTTCCCTTGCTTTGCTAGACGGGACAGGGAGCAACTTTTCAAGAAGGATTTCTGAGATTATCATGCCCATAAAGAACAGGATTTTCAGAAGTTCTGTTTTACCTTAGGGTCCTCCGATGGTAGTTGTGGAAAAAGCTGATGTTTCCAATGGGAACTGCACAATTACAGATGGCTTTCTAATCTTGTTATATGCCTAGTGTGTTTTTGAAGGCCCTCTGAAGAAAGACATTGTGACCTAGGATGGTAATATCTTTCATGGCTTGGCAGTGTAACTTTATTGTGGATAAGAGTAATTTGGATCTAGTTAGTGATAGTGATAGGAGAAAGTAAATCAAGAGGAAACATTTGCATTCTGCAATAACAACTTTAGCTGAAATAATAATTTCTCTTCAGCATCTGCACATGTATAATCAGTAAGATCTTGTCTGGGTGTAATTTGTTTTTGCAAGTCTGTTAACTAAATCAGAGGTTCAGATAGAAATGAAGAACTGAGGCACATTTCTTGAACTTAATTGTTCCAGGCTGTGTCTGATGGACCAAGAGTGTGTTACCTACCTGGAGGCACTAATTCATCTGTGACATAATCTTTTGTCCTAATCTTATGTACGTTGTGTCAAGAAAAATCAGCTGCATTTCCGTCAGGACGGGAGCAGTCTATATTGGCAGTATACTACCCTCCTGCCACTTTAAACAGTTTGTAATTGCCTTTCTCTCTGAAGAGCTCATGCTGAGATATCTTCTAATGATGAACTATGTGCATATTTGCAGATTTATTATGACATGGACTGGGAGCCACTTGCCAGTAAGTACTATTCAGGCTTCTATGGTCCCTGAAGTGTGCACACTACAGCAGAGTACTCTTTGATTCCTATATGTGTTGTTGGTTGTTATTACATAGGACTTCTGACAGATGGGACACATTTATCCAAATAACTCTTTTTACATATATGACTGATTACGAAACTCTAGTGAGTTTCAATGTATTTGGCAGTTACTGAACAATTCTGCCTCAGTCTTCTCTATGGAAAAAACAGTTGGATGTTGCTGATGAGGAGGAGACCTCCATAAAGTCATGGTTGTGTCCTCTAGTGGTCTTTCAGTTCTCCTAGAGCTGAGCTGAAGGAACTGAAGCCAAATCTCAATGCCAGCATCAAACATTAGCTACTTAGAGTCACAAAGTGCCTCTGGATGTGTGAATCACTCTGTGGGATCAGTTGTTCCCTTCATTTCCTATCATCATCCCTCTCTTCAGGAAAGGTATGGGGAAAGTAGTTAATAACTGTATTTTTAGCCAGAATAAAATAATAATAATAATAAAAAAACAAACACCCCACAAACCAACCCCCAAAGCCCAATTTTCTTTTAAAACTAGATTATTTTTTCTAAAAATGCATGTAAAATTGAATTTGGGTCTGTATCTCTCTGTTGAGTTCAGTCCATCTCTGGTGGGTGTACACAAGAGAGAAGAAGTAATTTCACGTAAAATCTCACTACCGGCAATTTTGTGTCTGGAATCCCAGTTAAAAAACTGTAAGATGATAAGCACTGAAACATGCACTTGCTATAGAAATGTAAGTTACAGGAACATCCAGTGAATAATAGACTTGATGACTAGAATTGTGTTTTCATTGAACTGCTGTAAATAAAAGGGCTTCTTATCAGCAGACTGATTGTGGTGTCTATAACGCAGAAAGGGCTTTAGGGAGCAAGTTTCATTTTCCTGCATGGTTTGAAGAAAGAGTTGTCATTAAGAAGCAGACTGGTCTGGGCAATTTGACAGCTATCAAATTAAATAGATAGCTCTTCCAGCAGCAATGTTTATTTAAATCAGTAATACCATACTGAGAATAAATTGTTTAAACCAAATCTTCATTGGGACCTCAAAGTCACATTGCCTTTAAAACTGAATCATACCTTTGGAATGATTCACAACTTAACCTTTTGGTTGTGGGTTGTTTGATTGGTTGTTTGGGTTTTTTTCACATTTTCAAGATGCAAGAATGAGAAGTAGAAAATTATTTTCTTTTTTGACGGTTGCTGTTCCATACATAGATCCCTATGCCTCTGGGCATTAAGAGCCAAGCTTGAGGAAAGCACCACAGGTTGCAAGATATGTGGCATGCTGTTTCTATTAATTGTATTCTTTTGTATACATTTCTGATGCATTTTCCCACTGTTGCTTCTTTCAGGGAATAGATTGGACTTTTGTGCGTAGACTATAGCTCTGTGTTTACTTGGAAAAAATTGAGTGATGCAGGGGTAAGTCTTTGCCTGTACTGGAAACCTGTACATGTCTTAATAGCAAGGTGGTTTCAGTGTGCTGATGAGAAATCTGAAGAGAAACTTACAGATGCTTCTTGTCAAAAGACTCCATAATGAATATTTCAGTTATATCCTGTTTACATATCTAAATGTTTTCTGAGAAAAGGGACCAAGAACCAATCCCAAGTCAATGCATCTGTTATTTAGAATTTTTTATTCTCTTTTGTCAATAAACTATGTTTTCAGTGTTCCTCTCCTTCATGTCTGCTACAACTGAAAGTTACTGGAAAATATTGAGGAAAGAAAATTTTGGGGAAAAGGTAAATGTAACTCTCACTGTCCTTCTCTTGAGCCCAAACTTCTTCAGCTGTAGGAATAATGTTAGTAGCTTGTCTCGTAGGAATGGGAATATATGTTACTGTTGTCATCCACTCTACTTGAGATCATTTGAAACAATAAGGTTTTGGTGAGGCTATCAAACTCTACTGAAAGTAATACATATTTCTGTATGTGAGTGAAGGAGAGAGTGTGAAAGGGAGAAATGTGCTTTGGAACAAGCAAGGGAGGTCATTTGCAGACTTCTGAGCAGCAGTGGTGCTAATGTCCACAAGGTCTGCCTCTCCAGAGTTATGGAAATTTACATTATTATTTTTTTTTCTGATGAGCTCCTTGAATAATTAAGGTAGCTAATCTCTTTCCAGGAAAGTACATGCTTTAACTTCTAGTCTTCCTCAGCTTATATGCTTTAATTGTATCCCTTGTAATCATCAGAGCATACAGCAAAAGGGGAGGCTGGAAAATATGAAGACTTTAAGGGAGCCAGTGTTCCAAATCTCAGCATTTTCTCAACACTTTGAAGTTTAACTCATATTTTCATAGAAAAGTAGTAGATTTTTTTGTTTGACTTCTACTGTGAATTTAGGAAGCTGAACTGAATGAGAAGTGTGTTGACATAATCATTTTCTGAAGTTTATAAAATTGGGCAATTGTACTTATTTATTTATCTAGATTGGGTTTTGCTAGACCATTAGTTTAACAACAACAGTTGTTAAACTGTTTTGGGGGTTTGGACAGTTGAATTCAGTGGCAAATACAGCATGTGCAAGGGGCTTGAAGTGCAGGGATTGTTGTGCAGGTGGCCAGCACAAGCAGGCTGGCCGCCATCTGGATCTGGATCGCAACGAGACTGTTGCGGACCTGTGGTTATCCAGTGTGTGCAATGCATCCAGCCCTGCATGGGCAGCTGTTGTTACTAATGGGGAAGTATTATTAGCTGGTTCTGTGGGCAGAGGAGGGATAGAGACTTAGGTTCATCTTTATTCCTTGAGAAGAGCCATGCTTGACGAAACTGACAGGTCACAGATTAACGCAGAACTCTGACCCTTCTCACAGAGCTTTTCTGTGACAGGAGGTGGTTGGTTGCTTTGGTGCAAAATTTCATATCCTTCTGTAGATGTTATTGGGGCTCACAGGGGTGAAAGGATCTGTAAGAAGCAGAGGTGACAGAGCCATGTCATTTTCTCACTGTCCGGTGAAGTGAAGACAGAGACCAGCCTATTCTTGAGGCAGGGATCTCCACAGCATCAGCAAGTACTGGGTGCTGCGCTGCTGGAGAGCAAGACCTCAGCCAGATGAGTCCAGGCGCTAAGACAGCATCCAGCAGCTGGGCTGTGCTCCCTGAACTGTGCTCATGCTGCTCTGCAGTCCACAGGGTCAGGGAACTGTAGAGAAAATAACTGGAAAGAATAATAATTTGGGAGATATCTCCTCTTCTTTTGAAGACATTCTTAATGGTTCATAACATTAAGTTCATTTGCTTGAAAAATCCTAGACAGCAGTGTTAAAATATGGTATTATTCAATGAACACTCACTACACTCTTGCCTGTTTTCATAGTTCTCTCTTATTTCTCTTTCTTAGGCTACTCTGTTAGTTGGTGGAGCTGCAGTCTGTGCTGTGCACTCTCACGTTCCAGTGCAGGCACAGGCTATGTGTGGGGATGCGGAGAGAAAATGTAGGGAGGCAAGATTAGCTGCTTGTATGCTACTCCATCTGCATAGTCACAGGAGCTGCTGCAGGACTAGCAGTTCCAAAAGGCAGATACCTGTCGTCCTGTGTGGGCAAAATATCTGTGTTCAAACTGGATGCAAAGTAGACCATGATTTACTGGATTCATTGTTTAGTTTAATATTAAAGCAGACAGGAATGATTCTTTTTTAAATTGCATGATGTTTCCTTCCTGTGTATCCTTCCTTTTCTTTACTTTCCTCATTTGTCTGTCTTGTTCCCATCATTAATCTGTTTTTTGTTTAAATGAATAAAGGGCACTCTTGATAAGGAACCTTTTATTCCACTCATGCTGCTTTTCACCTGACTGGAGAAGGGAGAGCCAAGAAAGTGAACTTTTGAGTACCTCTAAGAAATGCCAGGCTGGAGTAAAAGTATGCCATTTCTGAGGAGGCAGGTATTAGGGGTCCTTTGTTTATCAACCACGTCACTGTGCTTTTGGAAACCAGCCTTTTTCCCCTCAGACTTGTAGGTTTTACTTTTGAATCACAGAATCACAGAATAGTAAGGGCTGGAAAGGACCTCAAGATCATCGAGTTCCAACCCCCCCGCCATGGGCAGGGACACCTCCCACTAAACCATGCCATCTAAGGCTATGTCCAACCCCACCTTGAACGCCGCCAGGGATGAAGCATTCACAACTTCCCTGGGCAACCCATTCCAGGGCCCCACCACCCTCACAGTACAGAACTTCTTCCTCAGATCCAATCTAAACCTCCCCTGTTTAAGTTTAAACCCATTACCCCTTGTCCTCTCACCACAGTCCCTAATGAAGAGTCCCTCCCCAGCATCCCTATAGGCCCCCTTCAGGTATTGGAAGGCTGCTATGAGGTCTCCACGCAGCCTTCTCTTCTCCGGGCTGAACAGCCCCAATTTTCTCAGCCTATCTTCATACGAGAGGTGCTCCAGTCCCCTGATCATCTTCGTGGCCCTCCTCTGGACTTGTTCTAACACTTCCATGTCCTTTTTATGTTGAGGACACCAGAACTGCACACAATACTCCAAGTGAGGTCTCACGAGAGCAGAGTAGAGGGGCAGGATCACCTCCCTCGACCTGCTGGTCACACTCCTTTTGATGCAGCCCAGGATACGGTTGGCCTTCTGGGCTGCAAGCGCACACTGCAATATTTCATCACAGACACATACTATTTAGCTTGGGTTTGCCATTTAAATCAGATCATGCCATTCAAAATAATATTTTTACAAAATTGAGCTTAAGACAGTCAACACTGAATGTGGTCATGATCCAAAAGCCTGGGAAGCTTGGCTCTGATTTCTATCACTGACCTTTGTCTCTGTGCCAGATTCAGCCCTGATCTCCACACAGTGCTATGCTAGTGGCATCATTTATGCTTCAGGTGATACAAAGGATACAATTTGAGACAAGAAAGTATTCCTGTGAAAGGAATTATGTTTAAATTCCTTAGAGCTGGAAGCAGTGATGATGGTGGTGAAGTATGTTTGGAGAGGCTGTGTGATTTATTCTCAATATGTGATGCTACGTGTGAACTGAATTGAGTACTGTTAGTGGGGGAACACATTGTAGCCCTTCGTTCACCCTTCAAGTAAATTAATCTCCTCTGAAGCAAACTTCACGTAAAAATTATATTGAGGGTAGAACTGAGTTAAAATTTGACAATTTGAGTTAAAATTTGAATCAGAAATGTAAGTTGTAAAATTTGTGACTAATGTATATGTACAGTAGAACAGGATGGTTTGGGCACCTTCTGTTGACATGTTAATGATTTAAGGCTCTTGTAGGTCATAAGAATTATCCCATTTATTTTTCAACTGATCATAAAATTAATCAGTTTCTGGGACAGGCTGGGGTTATGGTAAAGTGAGATGTTGTTTACATTGCTTAATCATCTCTGAAAAATTTGACTAATGTGTAATTAGTAATTTTTAAAATGTCTTTTCTCAAAACAACAGACAAGACTTCCCGTTGTAGTAAACTTAAATGCAGTATGTAGCAATAAAAACACATTTATACTTTGGAACAAGACGAGAAACAAAAATTTGTGTTTGAGCTGGCCTCTACTTCTTGCTGAACTTAATCATTATGATGAAAATTTAATGGAGTGTGTGCAGTGTTATCAGTGATAATTACTATGTGAAAAACTCTCTTCTCTGACCTAACTGTGGAAGGGCTTAGAAGCCAGGTTTTGCTTCTGGAATTCTGTAAATTTACCAACAATTACAGATATAGACCCTCTTAACATGATTTGCCATGTTCTTTGAGATAAACTGAAGCACAAAAAGATGTGGGGTTGGTTTCTTTTTTTGTTGTAGCTTTTTTTTTTTCTTTTTCTGAAAAGAAAACAATATTTTGTAGTTAGAAGGGGGTTTTGCTGTTTCTGAAAAAGAAATCTAACCAACAGGAAACTGAAAGATAGTATTTTTGAAACAGAGATTAAGCAGGTTCGTTTCTCACACAAACCCATCATTTTTTCCTTCCTCATCAGAGCAGTTAAGAGTAGGACAATAATTATCATGGTTGTGGCTGAATACTCAATTGATATACTGGTGATTGACCTAACCCTGCCCAATTCCTGTGGGCCAGAAACGGACAGGGCAAAGTAACTCTTTTTGTCATCTTATAGGCGAATCAGGCTGTTTGATCACTCAGTAACTTTTTGGAGATCCTCAGGAAGCTTATGGCAGAGTGAAAATTCAACCCCTCACTGTCTCAGACCCAAGGCAGTGCTCTCTGCAAACCACTGTGGTCTGAGAATCAATGCTTTCTAACTAAGATATTAGAAATCAAAACAAATATTTTGTAAAGAAAGATAAAAGGCAGCTAAACTCCAATACTCATCAGCTTGATAATGTTAAAAATAGGTGCAAGTTTCCAAGTATGGAGCGGTACCTGATCTACTACAGAAGTAACCCTTCCTTGCAAAGCTGTTACTTCAGTCAAAATCTAATCAAAGTACCCTGTATGCTACAGAAAATGTGTGTATGAACTACAGAACCAAAAAACTTGACTCTTCATTGCCTTATGTCACAGCTTACACCTATATATGGATGAAGTCTAATGTCCTGGCAGAGCAAAAATGGAGGCAATTAATACGCAATGCGAACATATGTAAATGGCTAGAAAATGGGAGCTACCATTTTGCAGGAATTCTCCACATTTCAAAATGAACTGAAGCAAATAGTTGGCCTCTCTTATGTAAAAAGTTTGGAAAAGGCTGGAATCTTTCAAGTCAGAATGGACTGATTTGAAATGTGATAGTGTAAATCTTATACATGTTGCGGTAAATGTAATACGCAATAGTATTATCTAAGTTGGTATGAAAATTAAGGAATATTTTTGCCTTAAAAACACATAATTGCATCACTGAAGTAACTTACTTGGTCAGAGTGAGTCTATCATTGTGCAAAGATCACTAAAGAGACTCAGAGAATCATAGAATCATAGAATAGTTGGGGTTGGAAAGGACCTTAAGATCATCTAGTTCCAACCCCCCTGCCATGGGCAGGGACACCTCACACTAAACCATATCACCCAAGGCTCTGTCCAACCTGGCCTTGAACTTCGCCAGCGATGGAGCATTCACAGCTTCCCTGGGCAACCCATTCCAGTGCCTCACCACCCTTACAGTAAAGAATTTCTTCCTCAGATCCAATCTAAACTTCCCCTGTTTAAGTTTCAACCCGTTACCCCTTGTCTTATCACTACAGTCCCTCATGAAGAGTCCCTCCCCAGCATCCCTATAGGCCCCCTTCAGATACTGGAAGGCTGCTATGAGGTCTCCACACAGCCTTCTCTTCTCCAGGCTGAACAGCCCCAACTTTCTCAGCCTGTCTTCATACAGGAGGTGCTCCAGTCCTCTGATCATCTTTGTGGCCCTCCTCTGGACTTGTTCCAACAGTTCCATGTCCTTTTTATGTTGAGGACACCAGAACTGCACACAGTACTCCAAGTGAGGTCTCACATCAGCAGAGTAGAGGGGCAGGATCACCTGCCTTGACCTACTGTTCACTCTCCTTTTGATGCAGCCCAGGATACGGTTGGTTTTCTGGGCTGCAAGCACACACTGCCAGCTCATGTTTATTGAGTCAGTCCTCTAACTTGAACTTTCATGATGAGTGTTACAGGGAAGGAAAACGAAGAACAGTGTCAGAGAGAAGTGGGTCCTTCAGCACCAACGCTGTTTGACTTCCTACTTCTGTGGCCTTGGAGTCCTTTATCAATCTGTTACACACCCATTGAGAGTACAATGCTACTACATTTTTGTGATGTTACTCATCTCTTAGTGTTTCAGTGCCTGTGTAATATTTGGTTTAAAGAGCATGTGACTGTAGCATTATAATAAAACTTTTAATAATCAGCCTACATCAATAACATCTTTTTTGAAGGTCCTTTCTACTTTCCTGACTCCTGTGGATAGCTTAACAAGTACCCTTGCTGTATCACCTTTTGCAATGCAAAAGCTAACTTCACAGTATGTTGTATTGGTGTTTGCAAATTTATTTTTCCAATAACTGTGAATCTAGATCAGCTTGCAGTTTTCAAACACTTCACCAGTTTGGAGTTCTTGCACTGGAGGCAGAGCTTTGGGTGCGCTCCAAATTTCAAAGCATAAAATCCACCAGAGATCTAGACACTGAGCAAGCATTTCAATAGTTCCTCCATGGTGGAGTTGGAAGAGCACTTGGTTGAACAGGCTACGGCAGGTGCCTCCTGCTCTTGCACCTGCCTAGCAGTAGCTCCACTCTCTTACCTGCAGGAGTGCTGTGTCGCAGGGTTGTGACTGGAGGAAAAGACTTCGGCTGTGCTTCTCCCCTCTACCCCTCCGCTGCCTGTCACAGGCTGTGGAGGGCCTACAGAAACATTGTGTCACTGCATAAAAAGCATGGGGCAGCGCTGATGGGGCGCAGGGTAGGGAGATGAGGCTAGTTAGTGAGGCTAATACCCCCTTGGAGCCATTTTCTTTGGCAGTTACTGAATGTCTAGAAAATCTAGGGGTTTTGTGCTAATCTGAGTTGTTAATGGCCCAAAGAGCCAAGGCATATCTCTGTGTGTTTCCATACAAACTAAAAGTCTACTTTAGGTGGCTGCTTTTTCTTTTATTTAATTCTTGGCCAGAGCACACTGTCATCACTATTTGTAAGTTATTATCTCAGTGCTCCTAGGCAGCCTGGCCAGGCTGGGCTGTAACTTTGATGCTCTGGTTTCATAGCTTTTGAACATCATCTGTTTTCACTGCACGTTTGGGGGGCTGGGCTGTTTATTCAGACGTTGACTGTTTTTTGAAAAAGTAAAACTAGTTCCTAGGCAACCTTAATGAATGGTGAGCACACATTAGTTTGTTCATAATTTAGATAACTTTAGCTTGTTTACTGTGATGTTTGGTTTATTGCAGTGAGCTGGCTTAGCTTATTAGCAGTAAATTATGTAAATACGAGGATGAGAACGTGTGTTTTTATTGAATAGGTTTATATTGTGAAATTTCTAGCACTAAAGAGTGGCAAAGTGCATTTAGAATGCTTTGATCTTTAGAAAATATGAATTCCAGAAGGTGAATGACAATTTTCTAAAGCCTGCCTCAGTGTACCCACAAAGAATCATAAAAATGTATAGTCATATAAAGATATCTATATATAGTTATATCCTCTGTACACTTGCATAAGCGTATGTAAAAAAACATGCTATGTGTTATATTTTACATATATATTCAAAATTTTTTTTCCAAAGTGCAGATCTGTGTTTTTGATGTGATTGTCCTTAATAGCAGGAGCGTAGGCTTATGATGACAATTATGGTCGTAATGACTGATGTTCTTAATTTTCTCCTCTGAAACATACAGAAAGGGTCAAGATCACTCCATGTTATGGGTCAGCAATCATTAAAATCTCCTAATGGGCAATGTCAACATGTTGAAATGTTGCTAAACTCAAAATACCAGTACAAAGATGTATAAATCTTTTTAGAAATGAACTAGATGAAATACATGTGCTTCCTACAAGTAATCAAGAAGTGAGGCTTTATTTATGAACACAATTCATGGAATCACAGAATAGTTTTGATTGGAAGGGACCTTAAAGGTCACCTAGGTCCAACCCCCCTGCCATGGGCAGGGACACCTCTCACTGGATCAGGTTGCTCAAGGCCCTGTCCAGTCTAGCCTTGAACACTGCCAGGGATGGAGCATTCACAACTTCCTTGGGCAAGCTGTTCCAATGCCTCACCTCTCTCACAGTAAAGAACTTCTTCCTTGTATCTAGCCTGAACTTCACCTGTTTAAGTCTGACCACATCACCCCTTGTCCTATCACTGCAGTCGCTGATGAAGAGTCATAATTTAATCATTTAAGTCAATTTTCAGAAAAGTCTTGAGAAAGAGAATGCGTTGCTGCCATTTCCAGTTTATATTCAGCCCAGAGTGTGTTGCCCTGATCAATTTGCAAGAATTTGGATACCTGTTTTCTGAAGGAAGAGCTGACACAGCCCAGCTGAAACAGTGTTGTACCACTGAGGGAATGTAGAGTGCTTTGAACAATTGGTGTAAAACACGCTGACTACCTCTCTGTCATGGTATGTAAATCTGAAACATAAGCACATTCAAATCTTAGTGAATTGATACTACTCTGTAAACATCTGTTTGGAAGTACCAGGTATATGTCTTTGTTCATATGTCAATGAACTATTTATAGGCACTAAGACCCTGCATTTTTTTCAGGCACTGTTATTTCTTTTGCAGTATTTGGGATTTTTAGCTTTGAGCACAGGGTTATAACCGCAGGAGATTTACTTCAACATTAGAGAAAGTTGACTGAAAACAATGTCTGTTCTGGTTGAATTACATTAATAAAAACGAAACAAAACAAACCCCAAAAAGCCAACCAAACAAACGAACCCCCGAAATCCCAGAATCCATACAGGAAAGTGTAGATATGTGATATAATGACTCTTTATCAATTCGCAGAATCAGCAACGTTCTTGGTAATTTGCCTTGTATCTGAAGAATGTGAAATCAGCACAGTATACTTTGTTCTGATTTGGTTTTTTAGAACCAGAACATACCATTCATTCTCCCACAGAACTGTGTTTTGTTTTCTAGTTTCCCTATTTATTCCTATAGTCCTGTTCAGGCAATAAACTAATTCTAGTTTGGAGTGACACAGAGGAACCTGGTATTAGAATACAAGCTTTTACATACCTCGAGGTTACAGCTGTAGTGAACTCTTCTGATTTGCATGTGAAGAAGCTGGCCGGACAAGAGCTATCTGATGCATACGTCAGGTCTCACTTTCGTTGCAAGCTTTGACACAAGAATCTGGAATTTAAGAAAGTCACAAAGATGGGAGGAGGAACATTTGTTGCCTCGCTGAACAGTATGTGTGCAATGGGTTTCAACCTGAAAATCTTGGGACAGATTGTGTCGGTTGGGTTGCAATTCAGGGTGTGAGTCTGCTTCTCTATACCAGGCTGCAATAGCGCTCAAGCAGAGATTTTCATAGCTGGGAAAAGAAACTTGCCACGTTGCTCGTGAATTCTTTATGCTGTGTCTGAATCAGGGATAAAACAGGAAGAGTCAATCTTGGTTACAGGTTACTTCAGAAGCTGGAGTCTCATAGCAGTCAGCCTCAGGTCATTAGAACAATGTTCCCTTTGGTCAGGCTGCTCTGAGGGAAAACAGGACCTGGCTGTGCATTCCTCAGACTTTCATCCACAGGCATCCTTATGGCAAGCCTTCTGCAACCAGCTCACTACTTCATCTTTTGTAAAGGATATTCCACCTTTTAGTAGTGATCATGTCCCCACCTTGGACAGGACTTTGAGCAAACTGTACTCAAAGTGGAAGTGGAAGGGGTCCCTGCTGATGGCAGGGTTGGGGGTGGATCTTTAAGGTCCCCACCCAAACCAGTCTGTAATTCTATGCTCTATTCTACTCTTCTGCTAACTGTATTTGTTTCCCTTTTCTTTCTCATGATTTTCCTGCCTTAGCCCCTCTAACACTTTCTTAACTGTAAGGCCCAAGGGAGGCCTTACAAGATTTGTCTGCCTTTGCAAATTGTTTGGGGATCTCTCCTGCTTGTGTTCTCTGAAGAAAGTAAAAGCAGAGGTTTTATTTGTTTGCTTTTAAGAGCTATTTCAAAAGAGTATTAGCATTGTAGAAAAGCCTGCAATAATTAGGAAATGAAAGAGAGGGAACAACATAAATTCATAAGCAGATATTTTGTCTGCTTCCATACATTCTCAATTAAAAAAGTCTCTTGGTTTTCTTTTTTTTTCTTTTCTCTTGTTATAGTGCCCCAGTATCTTAAAGCAGCATTAAGCTATCTGAGTGACTCTAACAGAAGCTTTTGAAGTACTCATCATTTCCTTCTCTATTGCTGAGATAGAGGAGCAGACAAACCCCAACACCCAATGTACGGCTGATCAGGTTGAAAAATTGGTACCCAAATACTAGTGCCAGGTGTCTTTGGATTGCTCCCAGATGTGTTAAATTAGGATAAATGAAACGAGAATGGCTTGTTTCAGCTGGGTGGCAATGTGTTTTCTTGGAAATATGGTATTTCTGCTATAGGCTGATCAGAACAATCACTTGGGCAAAATAAGAGGACTAAAGTCCTGTTTTGTGTGTTTCTTCCTGGTTTTAGCGGTAAGTGTCTATAGTTGGATGGTAGTGGGGAAAATCATAGCAGAAAGAGTTCAGTTAAGTGCAGTAGGATGTTTGATAATAGGAACTCATAGTAAGAGTTCATGGAGACAGAGCAAACAGTCCTGAGCAGGAGGCTCTGTAAATCAGAAATTATTATTTTTTCTCTCCTTGGCCATTTTTCTATTTTATTTTGTTGAAACATCACCAGTGCTTACAATATTCTATCCTTAGTATCTCTAAGATATATTTTGAGCCTTTTTTGGAATACTTGTTAAAATAGCTGGTGCTTGCAAATGTATTTGAACAACAATATTTTCTGATCTATAACTTGGCTTTTATTTGGTTCTCAGGGGTTTGGTTGGTTGGGTTTGTTGTTATTTTTTGGGTTCTTTTGTGCGTGTGTGTGGTTTGGGGTAGTTTTTTACATTCCTGTGTCACCTAAAACATGGCTTAGAAGAAACCTGTCTGCTTTCAGAGAAACTCTTAATTTTGTTTAGGTTAAGTGAAAGTGATATCATGAGATTTAATTGGCCTTTCTAGTGAAAGTTGTAAGTCAGAATTTAAATGCTGCTGCAGGCAAAATTGAATTCAGTAGAATAAAATTGACAGAAACAAATAGCAACAGGATTTTATTTAACTTGTAATTTTATTTAAAAAGTGGTGAAATTGGTCAAGAATAAAATATAAATGGAAGAAAAACTCACCAGAAAATCAAAACGTTTCTAGAAAGCATGTCTACCTGTTTGAACACTCAAGTTCTATCAATGTGTAATTCTCATGTCTTTAAATGCAAAGATTATGTGAACATGAATGCTCCATGTTCCTTCTTCTTATGGCATGACTTTGTGGAAAAAAGGTGTGAACCTGATGTATTTCATGCTGCTCTGTGTTGTGACTGGAATACCTGTTACTGACTGAAGCTCAGCAATTTTTTTCGTTTGGTTTTGGTCATTCTGCATGCTGCTCTATGGAGAATGTGGGAGGTTCCTGTAGTGTTATTGATTTTTAGTGTGCCTCAGCTTACCAGTTTGCTGGCAACTATTTGGATTAGAGATACATCAAGCTTTTTGGAGGAATAATCCAGTTCTGCTGAAAAATTAAAATGTTTGAAATGCGTAAAAGGTTACCAGAAGGGTTTGGAAGATGACACTTAGAGGGAATCAACACCAGGCACCTGGAAATGGCAGGCGCTTTCTTCCAGTGCCATGAGTATGTAACTAGTCAAACAGAAGCTAACAGTTTCTAAGAGCTATGAATAGGATTCTCCAATATTTGAATATGACTACTGAAACTGACATCTGGGGGAGATGAATGCTCGAATTCTGTCATTAGTGGAGACTGGAGCATATATAAGGTATGGTGAGCCCTGTCACACTGCAGAAAGAGTCCCAGCTGGTGGAATGGCTGGATGGGATTGCTTCTTTTGAAAGTGATAAAACAGTGTGTTCTGAATGTTTAAACTGTAGCAGAGCAAATTGGTTCATGTTACTTTGTATGAGAATGAATGGAAATGGTAGGACTCCAAGGAAGTAGCTGTTGCAGCTGCAGAAAGATGGGAGAAAAGGGCTAAGTTGCAGCAAGTTCACCAAGATGCATTCACTTGCCTCGCCTTAGGAGAAAATAGATGGTAAGGAAAACAAGAGAGGAACTTGGTGAGGGCCTGTGCCAATAGTGAAAATAAGAGGAAGTATAAATCTGTCAGAGCTAGGATGAGCTAGGATTCATTAAAGAGAATAACTCTTTTTAGCTGCAGAAAAATGGAAGTACTCCTTCAGGGTTAAATTCTCCAACTCATGAGGGGCTTAAATGGGCTGAACCCCAGATGGATGGAGCTACAGCTGCAGAACTTGGATGATAGAGGGAAGCAATGACTTAGAGGTCAGACAACAGCAAAGAGAAAGCGCTAGAAGGGGTGGTATATGAAATGTTGATTCTTGAGCGGAGGAATAAGTAAATTTAAATATTGAAAAAGGTTAGGAATGTGAGAAGTACAACTTGCTATCAAGTCCACATCCTGCTATCAGAGACAGCTGTTTTGTGTATTCTTTTATACAGAATAGTTGTATTCCTTTGTAAATGCCTGAGGGTTTTGCTGTACTATTTTGTGTTGTAAAATGCTTTATGTGGTAGCACCTTTCTTCCCTACAGCAATACTGCCTCTGGTTTGTATTTAGAGTGTAGAAAAGAGACCCTGGCTACTATTTGTGAGTTTGTA
The DNA here is from genome assembly GCA_039720435.1 of Amazona ochrocephala. Lineage (NCBI taxonomy): Eukaryota > Metazoa > Chordata > Aves > Psittaciformes > Psittacidae > Amazona > Amazona ochrocephala. The sequence goes on along the minus strand of CM077884.1, from coordinate 34,363,175 downwards.
TCCTCCATTTGAATTTAGGAGCTGTATAAAGTTATAATGACTAATGCACTCTGTGTGTGCTGAGGTTGGTCACCACCAGTGTGAAACAAAATATAAACATTCTTGTTGTAGTAGTGTCACTGTTCCTTCTACTGCTGTCCTATTCTGCTTCCTAAAATTTATGAGCAATTTTGACAGGTCCAGGAGTTGCCTCCTACCAGTTTTAAGCCTCTCACCTGTTTTACAGCTGCCTTTTCTCTCTGTTGTAATGGTAGTCTTCTACATTCAGGTAGGCATGAGAGCATGGATTGCAATATTCTGCTAGTCTTCAGTATGCCTGGATCCCTTATGTAAACTACAAACATTCTGAAGTAGACCAAAGTTAATACATTAAACTTTGTTTCGAAGCCAGTCTGCTCTATAGTGATTACTGGAATGTCCTAAACAGGACTTTAAAGGGTTTGGTCAGCAGATACTTATCCAAAGCATTTACAGTGTGATGTTTGCCATAAGCCAGACACAACTGCAGCCAGTCCTCTCCTTTCGTTTTGGACACATCTAAACATGCTTGTTTTGCTGACTAAAATTTACACAGTTAAGTTTATCTTTTTTGTATGGAGTTTATCTCTTTGTGTTTGTATGTATAAGTGTCATATAATGTAATGTTCAGTTTGCTTCCCCTCCCTGTTTCCCCTCATGTACACATGGAATGAAATGTCTTCTGAAGGTCTTAACAGACTGTTGTCTTTCTTTACTTTACGAAAAAAAAAAGTTAAAAGCTTCTGTTAATTAAAATGCTCTAGTTCTGCTTCACATGAATTTGTTGAGGTCGATATTTGCATCCACAGATGAAGCAATTATGATACTAGACCTTAAACTTTGTCTTTGTGAAGTTTCCCTTTTAAACTTGTAGATAAGGACTTGGTAGCTGCTAGCTCAAAACAGCTAAGGTGCATATTTTGGCACTGTCTGGGACTCGAAGGTCTTACCCAAAGTCCACTGATTTTAACAGAAAGATATCTTTTAGCTTTGTATTACATAAATCCTTGTGTACTGAAGGGCTTATCTGTAACAGAAGCACCTAAGATGGATACAGCAATGGCTCACAAAAATTGTGCAAACTAATGTGGAAAGAGATGTTAACAGTGTGATTAGTGTGATCTGTGCTGTCAGCCATTATTTCAGCAATGGTAAGTGGCAGATTAAATTCTCAGTGGAATTTTCCTTTCTTCTTTCAGGCAACACTTGCAGCATGCGCATTCCCTCTCTAAAAGGGATGGATATGTACTGAGTGAATACATGTCACGGCTCTTTGCAATAAAACTATAATTCTTTTTGTCAGATTTTTATGCCATATATTCTTTCTATTAAAAGGGAAAGTGGAAAAAAAATTTAGCACAAAACTTTTCACCTCCCATTCTTCCTTAAGAAATTCAAGAGCAGTTATAACAACTCCTCCTTACTCTTACTTTGTATCTAATACTGAAGTACTTTACAGATGTTAATTAGGTTTCACAACAGATTTGAAAGTAGGGAAAAATTGTTTAGTTCACTTCTAAAACACCGCAAGGTCTGGAGTGGAAAATGATAACTATTTTAAAGCTAATTGTGATTCTGTGAAATAATCTGAGGGAGGAAATTGCGCATATTGTGGCAACCAAAATCTGTGAGAAAATTAGGGAGGAAAGTAGTAACTAATTGGGGAAAAAAATACTTGGATAAGTTTATCTCTTTTTTTCAGAGAAAAGAATGAATTTCACAGTGACTGTTTGCAGAATTACCTGTTTTTCACTTACCAGCAACAATTTTTATTTGTTAACAAATTGTTTTATCAATTCACTCTGAGATGTAATTATAAGTATGGTATCTGGCACCAGTGACCTAATGTTGCCTTGTAGCACTTTGGAAGGCAAACAGCTACCACAGTCAAAAACAGGAGCAAGATTAATATATGCTGTTCCTACAGCAGCAAACGATTTTAAATGTTCTGTTGGCTTAAGGCAAAATCCTTTTCTCTCGTTGTGCAATGTGCTAGCAGCTGATTGAAAGGTGCAGGAGCAGAGGGTGTTTGGTATGGGTGGGGGTTAAATGTTATACATTACACACTTAAATGCTAATCCTAAAAGAAGCAATCAATGCACCGTCTGCTTCCACCTCAGCAGCTGTTCCCTCTCTTAGGGGCCTTAGATGAGGTGGTGAGAGTACGAAAACGTGCATTATCTCACACCGCCCATGTAGTAGTAAATGTGTAGTACATAGTGAACTACCCCAACTGGAGCCCCAGGTCACTTATAGCCTGGTCTATAGTCTGCTATCATGGAGGAATTGGTTTTAATTTCTGTAAGCTGTGGGCCAGGTCTCCAGTGTTTAAAAACAATATTAGCTGTTTTGTTTTCTTTCATGTTCAATACATTGAAATAAATTAAAATGTTATTATTATCTTCCCTGCAAATTAAATTTTGTTTCCAAAAGGTCCCAATCCTAGCTGGAAGCTTTCTGGAATAACAATATTGGATGAATGTTAAATGTACTTAAAATTCATGCAATTAATATACTTAAAGACTTAGAATGATAGATATTGTCCATGAAGTCTGAAATTGTGGGAGGATTATATATACTCTATTTCATGTTTAACTACTTATATTTTAATAAGATTTTAAATTTATGGTTTGTGTTTTTATTTCACATAACAAGAACAAAACAATTATGTACAAAAGGGATTTATAAACATAAAAAATCCCACATAAAATTTACAACGTGTACTAGTGCTTATCATCCTAATTACAGTGGTCTCTTCTGAGGCATGCTTTGGTGTAAAATAATTAATTTTGATGCCTGCAGCATGAGATGTGTAACTTGCTTCAGCCGGTTGTCCTGTTGTAGGCCACAAGGGTGGAAACTGATGCTTAAGTGTATTTTGTTATTCTAATCAGTCCTTTTTGTATCTTTAGAAGCTCTATCTGTGTTTGAGAGGTCAGAGCATAGTGTTACTCAAGGTTAATATGGATGTTCCCAGTTAAAAGAAGTTTCAGAGTTTCCTGAAACACATAGGAATATAGAATTGAATTAATTTTCCTCAAGTTGGCTAGCAGATGTTTGTATTTCCAAATGCATAACTATCTTCTTTCCCCAAATTGGGGTTAGTGTGCTACATTTGGCTAAATTTTGCACACTTGTTTCTAACAGTTTTCAAAGTTTATCTTGAAAAGGCCTTATCAGTTTGAAAAGGGCTTCAAGGCACTCATGGTGATTGTGATTGATGGGGAAGGTAGATGATAAATATTGGAAACAGCTTTGAAAGAATGACAGCCCACCTGTCATTAATGAGGTGCTACGAGTGCTGTTAGCTTTTGCCTGCCCCACTGGTGAAAAACTAACAGTGGAGGAGGGGGCTTAAGTGGGAAGGGGTGATACAACCCGGTTAGGGTGGTTGTAAATGTGGCTAGGGGCAGCTCCAGTATTAAGCAGCTTGCAACTTGGGTTGTCTGGATGTCGCAGACAGAGGTAGATCACGTAGTACCTGATGATGTGCTGAGAACACTGAAATTAAAGTAGCTGGCAGAAATGCTGGATTTGATTAAGTGCTATGTATTTCTGTTTGGGTCTACTTCACAGTCTTTATTACCTCCAGCCAGAAATCTCTCAATGGCAGCCTGTTGTCTCAAGCCCTTTAAAGCTGCAAAGAGCTCTGTCCTTCCTTAGTAAGGCAATGTGGTTCACTGTGATTAGCCTTGCCTTAGGGAGTGCACACTTAGCTCAGTGCTGGTAAGAGAAAAACTCATCATCTAACACTGGCAGGAGAGCAGGAAAACAAGGGAAGCAGAAATAAAATAGAAGATAATGTTGTAGCCATTTATAAAAGTGGATTTGAAGGAGGTTATGGTGGGCATATACACATACTTCTTAAATGCAGTTTCTACCAGAGAACTGTACATTGTATGCTTTTCTATTGATGAAGAGATCAGCATTGTGATTTTTTATTTTTTTTATGATGTAATTTGGCTCATCTGTGAAGATGAGGTGCCATACTTAATCTGGGTCTTCATCTGACAGTGGCTAGAACTTGGGTCCTCTTTTTCTCTGAATATGCACTTCTTCTTACACATTTATACATTGTGGAACTTGGACTGAATAAGATGTGGATAGCTGAGTATGTACATGGTATCACACATATTTTACCCTTGGTTTTATTTATTGTCCTTTCCGTTTTCTTTCCAAGCATTCTTACAGGGTGCAATGTTATTGGAAAACACTAGTTTCCTTTACCTAGACTATGGCAGCAGCCATCTGGAAGACCATCAACCCTTGAGGCCTTCATCTGGCTGATAGACAAATGATGCTGTTTTCTCACATTACTAAATAGAGAAATGCCATTGAAATGTTAGTTAAAGCTTATTTTTCACTGCTTACTGCAAAGACTATAGTCTATTAATGACTTTAGATGAAAAATAAGGGATTGAAGTTACTGGCTTTGACTGTTCTTCCCACAATTAAAGCTTCAGATAATCCAAAAAGACCCTTTCATTGATACAAAATATCTTGTGTCTAACACCTTCAAGTTCCTTCTCTGTTGCTGGCACATTTGACTTTGACTGGGCAACTTTTTATCTAATGTTGCTCATCTATGAGGACTATGAAAACTGAAAACAGAACTGCAGATGCCCATATGGCCATTGATTCCAAAACATGTACATAAATGACCTGCGAAGAAAATGAAGCACGGGGTCTGGCGCTTCTTGTCACTTTTTAAGTGTGAAATGAAGTAAGCAAGATGTGGTATCATGCAGAACAGAGAGAGACAAGGATGGTTTTCTGCTTAATTTATTGGAGTGGTGAAAGCACAAAATCAATAATTAATTTGTTCTTTAGGTAAAATCTGAAGTGTTGCAAATGTGTGTCTTTAATGAAAATCTTGTCCAAGTTACCTTGTGATCAGTTAATTGTTGGTATTTTGGTCAAAGTGAATTTAATATATCAACGAAATGCTCATCTGTTTTACTTATTGGTTTGAAGAAATGTATGTGAGGCAGGTTAAAGTGCAGTCTTGCCATGTCTTGTTTTGTCTGTGAAAAAATTCTCAAATATGACAAAGTGAACATCTGTTTATTTTACAATAAGTGATAAGAAAATTCCTCATCACTGCCTTCCTTGTTTCTGACCTTCTGCATATTTCTCAGTTGGCTAATTAAAATGAGTAAAGGACACACATATCTGGTTTTAATTATGGTGTTTATTGCATAATAAGCATCACATTCCTCTTGTTCACAACTGATTTGTCAATACATATTTTGCATTATTCTTGTACTGTGGTTTTTTACACTGTTAATGTATGCAAGGACATCGGCATCAGAGATGTGCTTGCCAAGGTGGACAGTGGCAGCACCAATAGTCCCTTGAACAGAGAACACCTTGCTAATTTATGAAAGTTATTTTGTGTTAATATGTTAGTCTAGCATGCATAGGTGTTAACTTTATGAACATACATACATATGCATTTGTTTAATCCTGTCCTTTTTGCACTTGCTGTGATTAATCATTCTTGTCTGATGATTTATCTTTTTTGATAAAAATTTTGCTGTGAATTCAAGACAAAAGTGTTTTTAAAATACAGGGCTCAGTACACTGTGTTAGCAAACAGCTGTGTGCTCCATTGTAAATTGTGAAGCCTTCACTCCAGGTCATGAGAGTTCTTCTTCCTTGCAGTCACTTTCAGTGTTTCATTTAAGCTCCTTTCTCCTCTCCAGCTGTAAACTGTGTTGGGTGACTCCTTTGGTTTGTTATCTGTCCTAGCTTGTCTCATTAACATGTCTTTACACTTGACCATGTTCTTCCTTGTTCAGTAGCAATGCAGTCTAATCCTGGACACCCACCTGCCAGGGTACTTTTAACTTGTCTGGTTTAAAAATAAAGCAAAACCTGATCATTCTGAGTCTGGGCTTTGCCTGAGGTGACTTGGCCTAGACAGCCTTACCTGCTTTGGAGCTCAAGGTGGAATTTGCCATTCAGCTTACTATTGAGGTGGCTGCAGGAAAATATTTGGGCTTGATTTCTGATAGAGCTGTGCAACATAGATGGAAGCAGACCTCTGTCCACACTTCAGATGTCTCTTTTCAGCTTTGGCTTTTTCATTAGTTTTACTCAGGGAATTAGATTCTCTTTGTATATATCCAGGAATCATAGAAATATACATTAAAGAAAATTTATCTATACTGCATTCTTCCTCTTCTGATGCATTGGTGTTGTTTTTCCATCTGCTTTCAATATTTCTTTTGCATGATGAAATATTGTTGTATCTCTAGGCAAGCACTGTATGGTGTTTACCAGTCTGTATGGAGAAGATCCTGATCTGAAAAACACATGATTTCCTTTGGCCATGCTTGTCTTTAAAAATTAGCTTTCAAAAAATCACAATATGTTATGTTAATTTCCAGCAGAATAACAAGTGCCTGCCTGACTGAGGCTTGCCACATCCTGTGTGCTTAAATAACCTCTTGGTTGTTTTTATTAGCCTATGCACATTTTGTTGCTTTGACTGAAGGACAGTTGCCCTGAAGTATAAATGGTCTGAATATGACACTTAATGCATGTATAAGTAGTGTTGATAAATACTAATTTTACTAGATCTTAGCTTTATACATGATTAAAATATGGCACTTGGCTTCAAAATGAATCAGGTTGTATTCTGGGCAAATTGTTTATAATATTATATTTGCTTAAAAAAAAAAAAGCCCCTCATAAAATAATTAGCCTTTTAGTGTTCTCTTCCCGTGCATGCCCTCAAGAACGTGTATTGGAGAGAACACACTTTGGTTGTCACTAACATCTCTTCCTTTCTTAAGAACCAATTTAATCCCCCTGAAATACTATGGCTGACTGGCGGACTATTGCTATTTTTCTCTGCTGTTGGAGAAATTGCTGGTGAAGAATAAGGCAGAAGATCCCTAGCTAAAGAATAGTATGTCCAGATTTTGAAAGCGTGATTCTTGTCAACTATTCTGACTTTCATGAGAAGCCAGAAATGACTGCATGCGATCTAGACTTACTTGATCCCAAATTTACTTTCATCAGACCAAAATGCCAACAAGGTGTTAACAAGCACTGTGTTGTGTCCTGAAAACTGATCTTGGAAGACAGCAAGGGAAGGGAGCAGAGCTCTAAGGAAAATAAGAATTACTTTTGTCTAACATTAACATTGTCTAATTAAATTATGTTGTTTTTTCTGTATATTTTACATATGTTCTGTTACTATTGATGAGTGCATTGCACTTCTACTGTTAGAATAATACTGGGTTTAATTGGTTGTTTATACAAATGAAGACTATGGGACTGGTCTGTGTGTAATAAAATACTGAATTTGCAGGAAATTCAGCCTGTATGTATGGCTCATAGCAATCTAATGAGAAAGCTGGCCCTTCAGAAACTTCCAGGTTGTTTATCTGGTGATAAACATACATCAGCCTGCATTTGTTTTTTGTTTCCTGTGCTTGCAATAAAGTAATTCCTTATGAGCTGATAAATACCCTCCCTTAAGTTGCTCAGGACAAACAACATTTTCTGTTTCTAACCTGAAACCAGTTATTATGATGCTTTCCTTCAAGCTGTACGGTATTTTAAATGAAAGAATAGGTGATGATAGAAAGCAGTTGACTGCACCTCTCTACTTGAGGAGTCACATTGCTCCCCTATGTTTTTGTTAGGCAATGTGAATCAGATGTATTTTGGTGAGCCTTGCATCTTGCACTCTATCCCTGGCACCTTGCATTTCTCTCCCACACATTTCTCACCTCACAAGAGAAGGAGCTTGCTGGTACTTGAGGAAGAGACACTGCCTATTCACTGAGCAGTCCCAGTAATGCTGCATGCTGAGAGAAGGTCTTTTTGAAGGCTTATAGCTGAGCCGAGCAACCCAGAACATCCCCTGCTCTGTATCAGGGTGTATCCTCCTTGTGCAATGAACTGGGCAGCTGTACCTGTCGCCTGGGGTGTTGGATCCCACAAAACAGGAATAAATGCAAAGTTTGCCTGGAGAAAAGCATGGTTCCTCCTGAGTGAGCTTGGTTGCTTCTGTGGATAAGTAAGTCTTTTATGGCATTTGTAAATTCTCATGACCTGGATTGTTCAGAGTAAGAGGTCACCCGAAAAATGGATAATAGGAACCATGAAAAACTTTCTTGATACTTGCTCTGCTTCTATGTTAGATGTGTCTTCAGGGCTTTCTGGCAGTAGATTTTATGTGGTGGTCTTGTTCTCATGCTCCACTAGAAGCATTCAGTGGTTTCTTTGATGCAGTCATCCCAGCTTTGTTGCACTGCCGTATTCCTTTGTCAGCAAATGACAGCAGCTTCTAGCTTGTAAAAGAAAGAAGCTCTATTTTTTAATTTATTTACTCACTGAAATAGAATTAAATATAGTGTTGCTCTAAGTGAGACCAGAGTAGGGCCTTAGACCTACATTTCAGTACTTAACAACAGCAAGGAATAATGCCTTATTACATCAGCTCTAAACATTAACTATGCCACTCTGACAGTGATAAAACAAATTAATACTGCTCTCCCACCTGGGCAGGGACGTTTGTAGGCTGCTTGTAGGAATGCCTGATCCCTCGTTTCCTGTAACCCGAAGTGATGCATCTTGTGCAGCAAGATGTCTGTCCTGGGGCTCCCTGGAACTATGACGCATCTTCTGTTCTCATCTAGATACGAGTCTCATTGCCTCTGAGGACCGTATGCTGTCATTACTGTCACATAGACACATTGTACTGCCAAACAGCTGTTAGGAATGTAAGAGTAATGTTCTGCTACATTTATTTCACACTTCAGACGTTTGTTCTCACCTCCAAAGTAGTGCATGGTGCTGTGTGTAATCATGTTTTCATTTGCAAGGAGAGGAGATTTGAACTGTAACTGATAGAGTGAATGATTTACGTTAGTAATAAAATTACGTGATGCATTTGAGAAAGCCGATCAACTGGCTTTATGCTATAGCAACAGACCATATCCTAAATTAATAAAGATTTATACCTCATGCCAATCTGTTGGAAAACAGCTGCTAATGCAAAAATTTAGGTGCATGGTGTGTATATATATATATTTATACAAATATATAAAAAAACCCTTCATATATACAGCTTTCACATGTATCCATACGTTCACTTCTAGTGCATTCTAACTACTGTTTGTATGAACAGCTACTATTTATATAAACAAAATTACAATAAAAAAAAGCTCATAATTATAGTTGGGAAGGGCCTGTTAGCTTTTAATTGCAGCACATCATAAATACCAGTGAGTGGAGTCCATTCTACTACATCCTGTGCTAGAATCTGATTTATCTGATTTATTTAATGAATTGCTAAATAACTCAATTTTGAAATACTGGAAAAATTGTACTGGTAACATTTCAGATAGTGAAAGATTTAAAACTATGTTAACATAACACAACAGTATTCAACATTCTGTAAAATAGGTCCCAATCAGCAAAATCTAATAGTAATTGGATATTATTTAAGGATATAACTGGACATTTTTATTGTGTAATCTGTCTTCATTTGTGCGAGCAGCTCCATTGGTAAATAAGAACTTAACTTCATTTAACACCCATAAAATTGCTGATTGCTTTGAAGTTGAGCAAAATTAATTCATTCCCAGTATGGTAAAGAGGAGATTATGTTTTGGTCCATTTTTTTATTACAAATGACTCAAAGAGCAGCTTCCTATTAATCAGAGTTGGATAGCAAAAGGAAAGCGCTGGAGTGAGACCCAAGAGATATCCAAAATGAGTTGACAAATTAGAACAGTCCCTGAGCTGTCAGGTAGAATAATTTTGGAGCTGTTTTGTCCATATTTGAAGACAAGAGTTCATACAAACAAGCCAGGGTTAATATGTTGCCTCTTACTATATTTCCCACAGTAAGCCGGAAACATATCCTTAACAGGAGATGCCTTTTATATTTATGAAAAATGGTTAACCACTTTTCTGTATCATCATTAGCATTCCCCTTGGATAAAATCCAGTGATGAACAACTTCCTGATGGAAGAGGTCGTGGCATTTCCCTTTCCCATAAGTATTAAATGTCAGTAATATGTCTGAGAATAGAGATGCAGATAAAGATTTAGAGCCATGGGGCCAGTGGCATAGAGAAATATAATGTAAGTTGTCTGCTGAGACTCATTTTAAAAGAGGTACAGAGCCTATTTATGATTTGGAACTGGGCAAGAAATTAAAATTCTTTGAATTTCTTGTTGTACCTACAGTACCCTAAGCAGCTTCTATCCATGTATGGGAACTTGTTAGTGAAATACTGTGTTTGTGCTGCATAACTATGCTGAACCGTGGCACACTAGACACAAGACGTAAAGACTGAATGAAAACCTTTAGGCTTGCAATTTTGTTATTTGAAAGGTGCAGAAGTTTTGTCTATTTCCAGACCTTATGATAGGTCCATACTGACAGGCATGCTTCGGTCCATCCCAGCAAAGAGCAGGATGGAATCCATGCTGTGGCTGGCAATGCCCTGCAGCTTGCGTGTGTGCAGGAAGGACTGCCTTATGCATGCAATGTGTTAACAGCATCACAGAATAATCTTCTTTCCAGTAATATTATTTGAGCTGCACTGTGGTTGGACATTTTAATTTGGCTGAGGAACTCATTTATTGTGCTTGTATAGTAAAGCAAAATACTCTCCCCCCCCCCCCCCCCCCCCCCAAGTGCACTTTCTGATCTTTTTTTATTGGTTACTATCTGGGTCCTAAAATAATACCTGATTCATTAAAAGACAGATGTTAATACTTGTACACTGAAGACAGCCTAATAGGATCTCTTTCTTGCATTAGTAGTAGAACACTGTCGCTGTTTAATTATGAGCTTAAATTAAAAACGTTTCTTCTATTTCTAAATGAAACCTATGACCTTTATTAAAACTTTTGAAGGAAACATTTTGGTTCTGAGAAAACACTGTAAAGTTAAAGTGACATTTTTTCTTTGACAATCAGTTAGACTTGTGTGGTCATTTCCCCTTGGCGTCAGAGCTAAACTGTTATGAGATTAAAGTTTAAATGTGTGAAAAATGAAGAAATGAATGGATGATTCAGGACTCTTTGTTATCTCTGTCTGGAGTAGGAGAAAAATTGCTTTCAAGAAAAGTATCTGGATTGATTACAAATTTAGTAAGAGAGATGAGATTTTGTTTCAGAAAGTGTCTAAATTCAATTCAGAAGCTAATACTTTAAGGCTTTCTTCTCTACTGCACCACACAATAACAGCTGCTGTTTCCAGGGAAAACCATTTAGCTCCTGAATGGATATATGAGGTAAACTATTCTTACTTTATGATTAATACCAGCTGTTGTATTTATGAAAAGTATAAATATGTCGTACTGATTGATAATAATAGGCACATTTGAAACATTCAAACCTTTTTAAACAAACATCCCCAGCTAAACTGAAGCCAGAGAGGTATGTGAAGAGCAGTGTCTTTGGGGTTATGCTACTGACTTCTGTAAAATCAAGAATTTGGTCCAGTTGACAGTGAGTATCACATGAATTCTCACAGAGCTGCAGCTGTAGGCTGCTCTTGAGTATTCTGTAGTACAGACTAAGGGCTGGGGTTTTGTGTCCTGTTAGTTTTTTTTGGGTGGTTGCAAAAATTGACGTGTTTTGGTGTACTCTGGTGCGCTGCCATTTTCCTTAATGGTTGCCTGTCTGAAACTGAAAAATCTTGCAAGGTTTTAGACAGAACTGTGTCTTGAATTTTGACAGAATGTTTTTTCATAGTTTTTGTTTGTTTGTTTGTTGTTTTGTTTTTTTTTTTAAAGGAAGATGTATTTTAGCGAACTTTTCTATTAGAGGCCCTAGTAAGGCTTCAGTCACTTTTGCATATGCTGTTGTGGGAATAAAAAAAAGAAAAATCACCTCCTTTCCTAATTCCTCATATCTAACAACTTACATTTGTGTGTCAGGCCTGAAGGTGGGGAATATGTGTCTGATGCTTCATGATGAGAGCAAGGAGGCCACCAATATTGCAGCTTTCAGTTGGCAGTGCGAGTGGTGGAGATTCCAAGTCTTGTCTCTGTGAAATCTGTGTTCTCTGTTTTGTGATCTGTGAACTGGTTTTCTATTACTTATGCATATATCTGCAAGCTGATCATAATGATAAAAATTTTGTTAGTTGATGGATTGTCTGGAAAAAGAAATCACAACGACAAGCTGTTGCCAACAAATATGTCGAAAGAATGGGTCCAACCACTTTTACCTATTCTTTGGCCTGGTTTTATAAAGTCAGCCTAATGAATGTCAGGCAGCAGAGAGGCAGGTATTTTACCTTCACTTCTGCTCTAGCATGAGGCATGGTTTAAAGTTTCCCTCTTTCTGAGAATATACTCAGTAATAAAACTTCTCAACTGCTTGGTTCTGTAAACATTACATTGGCCAAAATCCATGTTACCAAAGGAAAGCCGCGGCTGTACTCTTATTTAGAAATGATTAGCAGATGTGAAAGTTATATACCAGCCCTGGAAAGATGAGACTGTTACACAGAGTGCAACACAGTGTACTCTGTTCTGCAGTCCTAAGATATAGTTATCTGTACTCAGTAGCATACAGCCAGCATAATTTACTGGCTAGGAGACCTTTTAAGGGATGTTTGCATGTGTTAAGGTAGTTGCTACAAAAGCTTTAAACAGAGCTTGAGCGTGGAGAAGCCTTTGAATATACGTATCTTTGACTTTCTCAGTGCTGAATCATTAGAGCTACTTGCCATGATCTTTACCTCCATATAGTGATCTGCCTTTTTACTAAACTATTCTAAACCCAAACCAAAGTGGAAATGCTATCAAAGGATATATTTAGCCTTTTATGAAATAGTTCTTCCTTCACATGTAGCCCTTGTTGCTGTGCAATAAAATCAAGTGGTAAATTCTAAAATCTATAAAGTCAAGTGAAACGTTTTAAAGATGAACTTGCATCTGGTTCTCTTAGGCTTTGTGCTTTACTGTCTTGTGTTACAAACCTAAATCTGTTTGTAGAGGTTTTGCTTTTAGCGACAGATATATAAAATAATCTAAAATGTATCCATGGAAGTGTCACAGGAGTTCACCAGCTCACAGAAAAACAATTATTCAGCATATGGTAATTTTATGGATTTCCCCCTACTCCGTCTTCCAGTGAAGAACAGCCTGATTAACAAACTGTGGGAGTATTGCACAATAATCCTAAAAGCATCTTCAAGATGGAGTTCTTGTGGCATAGTGTCACATAAGTATAATCCTGGTGCGTTCAGCCAGCTCCTACACTGAACATGGAAGTAGGAGGAGGTTTGGCACTGAATTGCTTAGGCCTCTTCAAGTGCTGCTTCATTAAGTTTTTGAACTCATCTTCACTAGGATCCTTTGTCTGTGAAATTACGTCTAATTTTATAGTAGAGTTGGAACACTTGGAGAGAGGGTCATAAAAAAAAGGAAAAAAGATTAGAAAGGCAAGGAGCAGAAACAGCTCAAACAATACCTAACAAGATTTTTGCATTGCAAATCTAGCTTAATGTAGTTAACATACTGAAGTATGGAAAGGGGATGGAAAATTTCATTCTTCCTACATTGTTGACATCTTTCCTAAACTGTGTTCCATTGACCTTGATGACTTTGAAATAACGTGTTTTCCCTCTTGGCATGAGAGATCTCTTACTCTTAGTTATTTAGAAAAGGCATTCTTGGTGAGCTACATTCTCTGAATAAGTGTAGGCAGTATTTCTTTTTAAGAATGTTAACAGTGTCTTTGTGTGATGAGTGGTATTTTTCAGGTAACTCTCCCCTAGCAATTTCTACAGATTTTATGTAATTTAGATGATCTATTTTCATGGAAAAGGGCATGCCCACCTATCCTGGGGCAGTAATTTGGACAGTCTTGAACTATGGAATGGTAGACCTAACTTCAAGCTTGAGCTCTAAATAAGATTGAGGAGCAAATCCTCTCTCACGTGCATGATAACAGCTGATTTAGTACATGCAAAGGTATTGCCGTCTTCTAAGGCATCACGAACAAACAAAATCATTTTGTTAATGCAGTGAAATTTGGACAATAAGCTAATGAGGTATTTTGACATACAATATTTTAAAAAAATATTGTTGGATGAAATTTACCAAACTAGAATCAAATTAATGATTCAGTTTCTATGAAAATGTGATTTTATTTCGAGTCTGTGTGTGTGTCTGTCCAGCTTTAGTTAGTGTTACAGCTTGCCATCACTGGGTGGTTTCTATGGAGTGTGTTTAGTATAAACACAAAAGACTGTTCTGTGTATTTTAGGGCATTTTAGTCCCAACCTTCACCTGAACTCTGAGAGTTGAATCTGCCTCCATTTGAAGTAATGGAAAGGCTCCCTTGATTATCTAAAAAGTGGAGGAACCTGAAGAATTAATCACTTGGTTCCTTACTCGAATTCAGTCAGAATGCTTTACTGCTCCAGAACTGCTAGCTTTTTAGAAATTTTTAGTGAAATTTCATGAAACTTTTGTTCTTATGCTGAAAAACATAACTTTCTTTACTAGTAAGGGCAAGTGCATGCTGATTGTTTTAGGAGTAAAATAAAATAGGAGAATATTATATCTATGACAGTCTTCTGTCATTTAGCAAATATGCAAATTTATTTTAAACTAATTACTGGGAGTATTTTTTAAAATTTTTTTTTAAGAGGGGATTTCTCCTGCTTCTGTCAGAGGATATGCAACCTCCCATTCAGCTCCACAGAGCTTGAAGTGTATTTTGTCTGTCTTTGCCCTTTAAAGGTTAGAATGAAATGATAAGCATCAATTAATGAGGGGACAAATGTGATATGGAAAAAATATCAGCTTTGCCAACAGTCTTGCTGGTTCCTGGCAACGTGGAAATATGAAGCATGGCAGGCAGGTATGCCCATGTAGACACTGAGCTGTTTGTATATATCTGGTTGTTTTTCTGTTCTTGATTTCATGTAGTTATTCTTGGGACACTTTATAATGTAATACCCATTTTCAAGGTTGTAAGATGAATTGAGTAAATACTTTAAAGGAAAAGAAATCATGTTTACCACCACTCATCCTGCCTTTTGTCAATATGAGCAATAAAAAAGTCTACAATATCTGTTATTTCTCCTTTGTGGATTCCCTTCTGCATGTAAGTACTTTCTGAGTAATAAAATTAATGAAGCTTGGCTTCCCTACATTATCACATGTGGTACCACATTCCTCCTACCTATGGACAGGAGGGTTCACCACAGCTGAGAATATGAAGACTGACCTGCCAGTGGTCTCTCAAGGTCACTGCTTCTCATGACTGCTTAGAAAGTCTGCGGAAAGCCCTGGCTCTTCCCTGCTGCACATGAAATAAGTGGCTTTAGGGGCAGCGTGGTGCTGCGCAGTGCCTCTGGGCATTTGCAGTAGAACATTGTTGTTTGAGACTTATGCTCCTCTGTCAAATCTGGTTAAAGCTGGGAAGTGTGTTCTAAAGTTAGTATGAGGTACTGACATAAATATGTAAGAATCGCTTCCTTGGAAGACTGCTCAGAAAAGTTTTTTTTTTTTCCCAATCTTTGGCTGCCAAGCTCCTCTTCAGGGCAGCCGTGACATCCTTTCTGGCCTGCTGTCTTCATTATGGCATCCTTCTTTCTGTTTTTCATGTTTCTTGTAAGTGAAACTGTTATGAAGAAGTACACTTAGAGTATATTTACAGTAAGCATGGAAGGGCAAGCAAAAGGAACAAGTGCCTCTGCTGCTCTAATGCACTGACTTTTTGTGAACAGCTTAACTGAGAATTTTAGTAGCCTGACAGGAGAACTAATACCTAGTTCTTCTAGAGTCTTGTTACATGAGCATTCAGTTTTTGCCCTCTGGCTGCCCTATCTGTAAACAGAACCTGGTTATAATTTTCTTACTTTGGAAAAGTTCTTTGAGCTCTGCAAACAAGTAGGTGTGGAGGCCTTACAGGGATTCTGGTCATTCTCCAAGTAAGACCAATTCAGAATGATAGAAATATGCTTCTGGTGAATCCAGCATAGCTTTGAGAGTTTTGTATTTTCAACCCTGTATCTGTGTATTTTTTCACTTTCCTAACAATTTCATGCTTATTGCATTTTTAGCCTAGTTTATTTAAATAACAATCCTGATCTGCAACTAATTATGCTATATTTTTTTAAGTACACCTGACTGGCAAATGTCATGTATGGAAATCTAATATACCCCGTGACTGGAGCTGAGGACTTGTCTTAATGATTTGACTTGCTAAGCATTGAACAACTTGTTCCCCTTTGTATATTTGTGTTTTATCGTGAAGTTTGTATGGAGAAAACTTAGTATATTGATCCTTGTGTAATGCCAGTGAATTTTAGAGAAGCTGAGAGGGAGCAACAGATACTGCCAGAAACAAAAGTGGAGCAAGGTTTTTCCAGTTTCCAGTCCTCTGCCTGCTAAGTCATCTGATAAAAGGGCTATAATATTCAATGGCTCCTCATTCTCCAGTTACAATGCAAGCTATAAAACCCAAGCAAAAAACTTCTCCCACTAGCCAAATTTATGTTAATTAAAAGAATTAAAATCCAGAAAAAACAACCCCAAACCTCAATTTATAGACAGAAAATAGTAAACTTGGAATCTACTCCATTTTTAGCATTTTAAAATATTTTTCTTTTAATGGAACTTCTTTGTTTTGAAAGTGGCTTTTTTTTTTCCTTCCCAGGAGATTCCTTTTAACATGGGAAAATTGAAAAAATCCTTCAAATGAAATGCGTGATAATTTCAAAGGAGTCTTGTCAAGACAGTAAAAATAAATGGGGATTTACAATTTAGATTTATTATACGGTTGTGGAGGGGTAAACCATCTGTGTTATCTGGTTTAAACATAAACACAGCAAGCACTTCTAACCACAAGATATGTAAACAGTTCTCAGTATGCTAAATATTGTTGTAGTTTAGTGCATATACCCAGCATACAGCACATGAAAAACAGCAAGGTGGTTGGTGACAGCCAGCATGGCTTCACTAAGGGAAATTCTGCCTGACCAATCTGGTGGCCTTCTGTGATGGAGCTACAGAACTGATGGAGAGGGGTAGAGCAGTTGATGTCATCTACCTGGACTTATGTAAAGCCTTTGACACTGTCCCAAGCGACATCCTTCTCTCTAAATTGGAGAGACATCAATTTGATAGGTGGACCACTTGGTGGATAAAGAACTGGCTGGATGGCTGCACGCAAAGAGTTGTGCTCAATGGCTCAATGTCCAGCTGGAGACCAGTAACGAGTGGTGTCCCTCAAGGATCAATGTTGGGACTGATCTTGTTCAACATCTTTGTTGGTGACATGGGCAGTGGGATTGAGTGCGCCCTCAGCAAGTTTGCCGATGACACCAAGCTGTGTGGTTCGATTGATACGCTGGAGGGAAGGAATGCCATCCAGAGGGACCTTGACATGCTTGTGAGGTGGGCTGATGCCAACCTGATGAAGTTGAACCATGCCAAGTGCAAGGTCCTACAGCTGGGTTGGAGCAATCCCAGGCACAGCTACAGGTTGGGCAGAGAAGAGATTAAGAGCAGCCCTGCAGAGAAGGACTTGGGGGTGTTGGTGGATGAGAAAATGAACATGAGCCGGCAGTGTGCACTCGCAGCCCAGAAAGCCAACTGTACCCTGGGCTGCATCAAGAGGAACGTGACCAGCAGGTCGAGGGAGGTGATCCTGCCCCTTTACTCTGCTCTCATGAGACCTCACTTGGAGTATTGTGTGCAGTTCTGGTGTCCTCAACATAAAAAGGACATGGAACTGTTGGAACAAGTCCAGAGGAGGGCCACGAGGATGATCAGAGGACTGGAGCACCTACTGTAAGAAGATAGGCTGAGAAAGTTGGGGCTGTTCAGCCTGGAGAAGAGAAGGCTGTGTGGAGACCTCATAGCAGTCTTCCAATACCTGAAGGGGGCCTATAGGGATGCTGGGGAGGGACTCTTCATGAGGGACTGTAGTGAGAGAGGACAAGGGGTAACGGGTTGAAACTTAAACAGGGGAAGTTTAGATTGGATCTGAGGAAGAAATTCTTTACTGTGAGGGTGGTGAGGCACTGGAATGGGTTGCCCGAGGAAGTTGTGAATGCTCCATCGGTGGTGGTGGTCAATGTGGGGTTTCACATAGCCTTGGGTGATATGGTTTAGTGTGAGGTGTCCCTGCCCATGGCAGGGGGGTTGGAACTAGATGATCTTAAGGTTCTTTCCAACCCTAACTATTCTATGATTCTATGAATTGTATAGAAAAGTTGAAACACACTGTAAAAATATTATAATCTGCAACAAATGGAATTATTTCTTTCCTTCACTGCTGATTGTCCATGGATGATCTATTGCTCAAATTGATTCTCTTTTCATTTGGCTAATATTAATATCTTCTCTGTGCAATCAGAATAAGAAAAAACTATAAAAAGTAAATATGCGACTAACGTACAGTTAGTAAGGCTGGGTCAAATAGAAATATCTTTCACTGTAAACTTCAACCCCCTAGTGAGACTTCAGACTGCCTTGGATCTCCTCTTAGTGAAAACCTCAAAGTTCCAAAGAGTAGTGAGTCTTCCGTAAAACATCTTCATATGGGAAAATCATGGCTTGGCTAATAAAAGAAATCAAAAAAAAAAAACCCAAAAACCAAGATTGCAAGTCAAGTGAAGCTGTATAGAGCAGATGCAGTGTAGGTAATAACAATAACGATTTACAGGTGCAGTTTTTTGCTAGTTTCTATGATGCAGCTTCAACACCAGTTTATTTTGGAGTAGGTGAATTTTTTTCTTCATAAAAACTCCATCTGGTAGCCACTTGTCAGAAAAAAAGTGTTATAGCAGAATCAAGTGAAAATTAAAATACGGACCAAAATAAGAGATTTATAAGAATTAAATGAGAGAGAGAGAAAAAACCCCAACAACCTTAGCTAGGTACAACATCAGTTATCTCAATATTTAAGAATACCTGGCATGGAAGATTGGACAGGTATATCCATGTTTTGGTCCATATTTGAGTACTTTTTAAGGGGGAATAATGCCATTCCTTTGTGTCTGTGACAGGCATGTGTCATCTGAATACTTGGTTGTCATTCATTCAGTATTTAAGGTTTACAGCCTGCTGGGATCTGTAAATTCTACACGGAATAAGGTTCCTGTATATGACAAAATTGTTCCAACACCCTCATTTTTAATGTGATGGTCTTGAAGAAAAATAAAACATTCTCTTTCATGCCTTGTATTCCCTTGACATCCAACTCTAGTGCATGTAAGGAACTCTAGTTCCTGCTCTGTGCAAGGAGGCTGTATGTCTCCTAGTGTATTCACTTTTGCTGGGAAAATTAATTTTTCTTAATAAAGTCAGATCAAGGAGCTGGAATGAAAGAATGGCATTGCCAATATTTCTATGTTTTCATCTGAGAATGACTTGGAAGCTGGGAAGATGGTAGCTAGCAGCTATGCTCTTGCTTTTAGTCATTACATGTCATGCTGTATATACAGTGAATTGAACAGAGCTTTGGAACCGGGCTAGGATACTACATTTTGTTCCTAGATCTGCCACTGACCTGCTGCTAAGTTAAATGTGGGTAAAGCTTTTAATTTCTTCTTGTCTTGATCTCTCTACCTGCAGAAATAGCATTCTGATGATTTTTGCATGAAAGAAACATTCTAGATCAAAATGGTAGAATTCTGATTACTGTTACTGATAGAATGTCATCAGTTCATCTTGCATAATTCTTTCTATAAAGATAAAAATATTGGATGGTGTTGGAGCAATGTAAGATATTAGAATGTGCCACTTGTCTTCATGTTTGGATACTAAAATATAATGGATGTAAATAGGCATACACACCACTAACTCCTGTTCTGGCTGCTTCTGGCAAGAACAGAGGCAAAAAATTGTTTATTCGTTTGGCTCAGGATTGTATAAAGTAACAGGCAGTTTACTTCAGAGTCAGAGGCTCACCACAGCAATATGTGCTGTCCTGCCAAAATCCACTCCAAACTGTTGTGAATGAAATCACAATTTTTCATTTGTACTTTTGAAAGTAGCTGGGGACATTACAGTAGCCAACTCTGGATAAAGTAAGAAACCAAACAACTTCCAGTTCCAATTTCTTTTTAGTAAGTACAAATGATATAAGGCAGCACACAGTCGAGTTCTTGAAATATCTTGTGCAGCACTTTTCTGTGTGTGGTTTCAGATGCTGTTAACAGTAGAGATGTTCTTGTTTACTTATCTCCAATTCACTCAGTTCACTTCTAAATGCAGATGTGGAATTCTGGTCACTGCACTTATGAACTCCATATTTAAGCCATTTTTGAAATTGAGGATATTGGTGAACTTTGACATACAATATAGAAAAAGCATGCATTTGTATAAATATGGCTTGGTAAAGTGAAGTGCCTTGTCCTTCATGAGGGATAAAATATTTCCTATTTTTGTACCTTACGTTCTACAGAAAGTGGCCACTAAAATTATGTACATGAACCCATATCTCCTTAAGGTACTCTAGAAACAGTTTAAAAAGTTAATATTCAGGATGCTACTTGCGCCATTAGGTGGGGCTTTCAAGCTTCTCCTGCTTGAAGAGAGAAGCAAAAGGAGTGCTTAGCTTTGTGCAGGACGTGGTTTCACAGAGTTGCAGAGGGTGCAGTAATGAAGCCCAGCTGTGTTCGTAACAGGATACAACTGAGGAGTTGTGGGAGTTGGAGGCGGGTGAGGCAGAGATCGGCCTGGTGAAAAATCCAACGGGGGAAGTCACGTGCGGTGTGTCTAGAAAATGATTCTGAGCCAAAGAAGTTAATGAAGTTAATGCTGGTTTATATTTGCTGTTTATATTAGCTGATTGTGCTTACTTTGGATGCACACGAATGTCTTAGATTTCTCACTTTGCTGTGGGTTGCCTGCTTTGGTGTGCTGCCATATCTGTTTAGAATGAGATTAAGCTCTTTTCTACAAAACATCCTTACCTGTGGTTGTAAGGAAGGATTTTAGAAGTGTGTACAGGCTTTGGTAAATGGGGGGCTATCCTGGTGTCCCAGTTTTACTGGGATTGGTTTTAATCGGGTCAGTTTCTGGCTACTGGGAAGCTCTCTGTTCACGAGAAAAAGGAATAAAAAGTTGAGTCTGAGCAATTGGGTGCTGAATACTATTTGCCTGTGTTACTTGAGCACTGAAGAGAAATGTAGCCACTCTCCATATGTTGCATATGGTGTACTTAACTCTTATCATTGTATTAGAGGGTGGGCGGCAGACTGAGCAAGAAGTGTTGGTGTTTCGGTGATCCACACTGAAGTAGGAAGATGTCCTCAAGCTCCTTGCTATGGTGGTATCCAGTTCAGTAGGTATTCTGAGGTATCTACTCAGGAACTATTTTCTTGATTGCTGCACCTATGATACAGAAACAACGTCTGGCCTGAGCAAACTGCTGAGCCCCCTCAGTACTCTTGCCTACATGATGTAATGAAGTATGGGGCCAAAGCCTATTCTCGTCATTCTCTTACCTTTTGTATTAGTGATATGGATGGAGAACAATTCCAGTGCTGAAAATGTTCTTGGGGCACACCTTAATCAGTGGTGAAAGTATAGCCATCGGGATCCAAGTAAAGATGTTTATGAGCAGAGCAATATGTTATTGTCAGTTTGGGGGATTATGTCTGCCTCCGGAGAAGCGTTCAAAATCACTGTCAGAGGCAGCATGTTTATGGTGTTGAATTACAGCTGTGGTCTAATACAGCAGGTCCAATTTTTATAGTAATATTACCCTTTTTATATCTATATCTCATCCTTGCCAGTCTATGATTAGAGTTACTTTACAGTTACTTTGTGGCTAAAATTTACTATAAATTGATTCCTTGTTCTGCAGTTCACATCTTTGTTTTTTATTGAAGTTCCAACTTAGAGAAAGCTCATAGTCCCATTAAACAGCTGCTCCTTGGTTTACAGAAAGCTTGTGGTGGCAAGTTCCCACAATATTATAATGACCAATTATTACATGTAACCATTAATGATCCACTGTAATACGCTGCCATGAGTTTATTTCCCTAGAGAAGCTTGTGCTTTTGCACCTTTTATTTTCATTTTCAGTTTCCATGGAAAACTAATTCACAGGTGTTTATTCTAATGGCTTTTTTGGATTGATGCTGTTTTTCTTTTCATGGCAAGATCTGACTTAGTTAATACCACAGAATAAAACCACCTTATTTCTAAGCCTAAGTTTAAATAATATTGATAGTCATTTTTCCTGGGTTATTTTAAAACCCAAACTCCCTATTTCTGCAAATGACTTCTTGAACTCCTTGTCTGGTATTTGTGGCTGGGATCCCACAAGGGTCTGTATAGTCTACAAGGAACTATACAAGAACTCATTTAACTTACAGCTCTTTATTCTTTATTAAGAGCTTAACATTTTTTTGTTACATTTGCAACACTATTTATATTAAAATAGTACTGATGTAACTTATCCAATATTGAAATTCTTTTCAGAAATACACGACTTTGCAGGATTTGAGTCTACAGAGACCAGGCAAAGAGCAGGAGCAATAAAGTATTGCTCCAGTGTTATAGATGCAGAAATGAAATGTAGAAAGAATAAGTGATGAGTGTAAGAATACACAAAAGGCCTAAAAATCTCAGTTATGTATTTTCATCATGAGTTGGTATTGTAAAATCTGGATAACAGCAGCTCAGCAAAAGCTTGGCAGGGTGTGTCTGTGTTTTTTTTTTTTTTTTTTTTGTTTGTTTGTTTGTTTTGTTTGGTTTTTTATTTTTTGTTTTGTTTTGGGGGTTTTGGGTTTTTTTGTGTATTTTTTTTTGTGTTTTTTTCTTTGTGTTTTTTTTGTCTTTTTTTAATGAAATTGGTGTTTGGATTTGTTGAAAGTAATTAATAGCAAGAGAAATTATGAAGAATAATTTCAAAAAGTCTTTGAAAGAGAAGATGGAAGGTATAAGCTTTGATTAGCAGGGAAAATGAGCGTGTTTCCTAGGGGTGGGAGAGCTAAGGTAGTTTTGAAAGAATGATATTGGTAAGCAGATAGTGAACCCCAGTCGTTCCTGAGCAGGAATTGCCAAGGAAAGGCTATATATAAGAAGCAGCAGCCTAGGATTTTTTAGTGTTTTGTAATCTCTGGGGGTTTTTGTTCATGCCATTGTTTATAGAAATTCTGTGTCAAACTTTCTGTGTGTAAAGCTGTTTGGGTATACTTATGCTATAACTTCTGAAAAGTTAATCTTTAGCAAGAGATGTACATCTGCAGTGAGAATTTGCAAACAGGCAACTCTGATGTGGGTTACCAATAGACATAGTCATTTTGGGTTACAGGTGCCTGATGAGGGTGTGAAGGACTAAGCTTGACTTAGAAAAATGTTCCTGGAGATCCAGAGACTCATGGATAGAGCCTAGGATCTGAACAGGCTCCTAGTCTTACAAATGTTCAAATTCTTAGTGCTCAGATCTCTGAAAATGAATCTGTAATGTGTATGATTACTGGGGCATTCTATCAGGGACTATTACAGCAAAAGTGCTGCTATTCTCTGAGTGTGGGAAACCAATTATAGAAATCAGCAGAATAGTTGAGATTTCCTGGACCTTCTCTAGGTTTTCTGTGGTTTTCATGTTGCACTTCTAAAGCCAGAAACTTCAAATATGTTCTCAAATCCTTGCTTTACCTAACACTGTGTTTTGGTCTTTATAGCTGAAAATACATGAAAGACCTCACGCAATCTATTTCAGATTCTGCTACTGGGTATCTCTTCCTTTTAGTAGCCATACCTGCTGAAAATACATACAGCATTTGATCTAAAATTATTTGGAAATACAAAGAAGAAGGCTAAGGTCTACATTCCAGCCTTCCCACTTCATGTAGCTGATATTCTCATATGCACTTAGGAAACTTTATCACCTACCCTGTGTATTAGTTTTATGCTGCAGATGCACAAAAAAACCCATAAATTCATGCATACAGATGGAAACTGGGATGAGTCTGGCCGAGTTATAACTTTTAACATGTGAATCCTAGAAAAGATGGCAAAAGAATGGTAAAAGAATAAATGAATAGTGAACCTGTGGACTGAAGTACTAGTATAAAAAATAAATAAAAATAGGTTTGAGTTAGAATAGATAAGAAATAACTAAGAAAAAAAAGTTTAATTTGGGAACCATAATCTGGTGGGGGAGGAGGGGAAGAAGGGGAGCTAAGGATTTTGGGGGTGGAATTGGGGGTTGTGTTCCTTGAAAGAAGCTTGAATTAAAAATGTGCAGGGGGTGCTACTTTGTCAGAGGTAAATGCTTATAGAAATGTGTGGGGGTTAGGGGGAGAGGGGTGTGTGTTTAAAGAGAATTCCTAAATGAATAATAGAAATCCAAAATGGCTCTCTGGATTTTATATTGATTAAAGTTTGAATATTTAACTAACATTTTATAAATAGAACTGACCATAGTAAGGATTCATAGAGAAAGAACCTTTTTCAGGCATACTGACATCTAAAGGAGGTATATTAAGGAGGGATGAATTTGAAATACAACATGGTTTTTGTGTTGGGGCTGTTCATCCTGGAGAAGAGAAGGCTACGTGGAGACCTCATAGCAGCCTTCCAGTATCTGAAGGGGGCCTATAGGGATGCTGGGGAGGGACTCTTCATGAGGGACTGTAGTGAGAGGACAAGGGGTAACGGGTTGAAACTTAAACAGGGGAAGTTTAGATTGGATATGAGGAAGAAGTTCTTTACTATAAGGGTGGTGAGGCCCTGGATTGGGTTGCCCGAGGAAATTGTGAATGCTCCATCACTGGTGGTGTTTAAGGTGGGGTTGGACATAGCCTTGGATGGCATGATTTAGTGGGAGGTGTCCCTGCCCATGGCAGGGGGGTTGGAACTCGATGATCTTAAGGTCCTTTCCAACCCTAACTATTCTATGATTCTAAGGATTTGTCAAGGAGGATTGCATTAATTCCATATTGTAGAAGTTTCCCACTGGAGTTCTTTGGGGTTCTGCTCAACTTGATGGATATTTTAAGTATTCTTGCAAATTCTGTTTCCATATTTATATCTGCTCTTTTCCTTCCCAGTTTCACTGCAACTGGGGTCTACAGCTATTTGTGTACAAGGGAAAAGAGAAAATTTATCTCCCATGGCTTGAACAAGTTTTAATAGTTTCAATATAGAAGTTTACAGAGAAATTTTAAATACTTTATACTTCACTATTCTGCAGAGCCTTTGCAATTTGAATCTGTCACTAGGAAACAGGGACTGGAAGAAATAATTGCAAATTATTAGTTATGATGGTAAGTGGTTAACAACGTACGCGGCACATAAGGAACTGTTTAAGATATGTCAACAATGAACAGTTATGAAAAAAGTTTGAATGGAGACTACTTCTTATTTCCTCAAGGATTAGCTTGGAGAGAATTACTTTTGTTCTGTGATTTTAATTAGTGACTTTGGCATAAGCAATGTGATTATGCTAATGAAATCTATTGATGACAAAAATTAGGAGGGACCATAAAGACAATTATTTTATATTATAAAGAATTGGCAGCCTTGGAAACTGAGGAAATAGAGAATCAATAAATCAAACCCCAGTGCTGGACACCTGGGAATTGAAACATCTCTTCCAGAGGCTCACAGCTGGAAGTAGTCACAGAGGAAGAGGATCTGGGTGCATTGATTGCATATTCTTCCTAAACAGGAAGAATATTGAGCCATCAGTGTGACATGGCCATGGAAAAATGAAATGTGTATCCAATGAAGTGCTCCCAAAGGGTGAGTACTGATACTCATATTCACGCATTTGAGAGATCTCTCTGGGTATGTTGTGAGCAATTCTAATCACTCATGATCAAAAAGATGTGGATCCAAACTGGAATGTCCAACCAGGGTCATCAGAGGAGCAGAGAACTCCCTGTACAAGAGGAGGTGAAAAAACATGACTTATTTAATAAAAAAAAAGGGCTGAAGAGGCTATTGTGGCTCTTTATATCTTTTTAAGGAGAAGAGCTTTTTTTGTACTTAACTTAATATTATTTAAATGGTACTGAATAGCCATGCATAAATTTACAACTAGATATATACGTTAAAAACGTTTCCCATTATAACAATGTAAAGGTTATGGAACTGCCTAGTTACTTCATTATTTCTGATCTATTTTTAAAACCAGAAGGAGAAATGGAAACATGTTTGTCAGTGTTGTGTAATGTCCTTTCCCTTCAGAGAGTGCATGGCAGAAAGTTCTATTTATGAGACAACAAAAGAATAATGAATTTCTAGGTCTAATCCCAAGTTCACAGTAGTCAGTAGGCAGTGGGTCAATGCTTTTGAAATAGCAGCTGCTTGAACACTTTTTATAGGTTGAGGCTGAAGCTCCAGGTTGGTGGCCCAAGGCAGCTCATTTACCTGATCCTTAACGGTGCAGTGTAACATAGTCTGGGGAGGAAAAAAATAACTTACTCAGCATTGCTGAGATAAACATTTAAAAGTATTCCGGTAAATACTTCATCATGATGGAGTTTCAGGTTTTAATCTCTAAGAAGCTCCTCACCTCAGCTGTTTCTTTCACTCCTTTTAGGTGAACCCTAAGCCAATTGCAAATTCTCTGTGGACTTGGATACTACTTTGAAACTTTGTATTACTGTGGTTACAATTTTATTTTTAGTCATCAGTAGTACATGTGGAGTAACTAATGATTCAGTTCACTATGATTTGCAAAAACAATTGCCCCTTCAGAACATGCCAGTTGCGGTCAGATCTCCTGATATTTTTGGTCCATTACCATCCAGGTTTGAATGTCTATTAGGGATATGGGCTGGGGCAGAAAGGAAAATAAAATGCTAATTCAGAGTTGAAAACAGGGTATTTTCTGCCTTTTGCATTCCATGAATTCACTGCTGATCAACCTTTGCTAGCTTGTGAAATTCAAAACACTTTCAAAATCCAGAGGGGGGAATACAGAGTGCTCTGTGCATTATGTTGCAGATATCATTCATGGAGTCTTTGTGCAGACCTCCTATATAGAAGAATTTTCTTTTATTAAAGAGTATGTCATGGAATGTATATGTAGAATTTAAAAATTAATTTTTATTCATAAAATTAATCAGAAGAGTACAGAACACGTTTTGAGGGTTGTTTAATTTTTCCTTTGACATGTTAAGATCACTTTCTGCTTGGGAAACCACACTGTGAAAGTCCCAAGGCAAATACCACTCTGTAGGAAGTACCTGCAGCCCAAAAGCATGTGACAAGAAACTGAATTTTGAAAAGGAAAAATCAAAACCAAAAACCCCATCCCTCAAAAAAAACAAAACCCAAACCAAAAACAAAACCACAAAAAGCAAAACTGAAAAGAATCCAAACAAAAAACAAAAACAAACAAAAAATAAATAAAAACCAACCAACCAAACAAAACCAACCAAACCCAGAAAGAACTGATGTTCACTATATACCTCACATGCCCAGCTGTATTTTTAGTCAGGAGTCAGAGCTGGGCTTGCCTGGACCTGACTCTTCTAGGCAGCCTTTGTTTTTCAAATCTGAGTCTTGGAGTTTGAAACTGTTGCATCCAGCTCAGAGAAGTGCTCAGCCTTTCTTTTCCCAGCCTCCCCCATGAATGAACAATCCCCTGAGAATGTGTAGCTGCAACAGCGATCTGTGTTTTAAATCCTGGGGAATCTCACTGTTGGGATGGTGCTTATGCCTTTTAGTTGAATGGGAGCCATACTGGCTTTGAAAGACTTTGGATTGGAGCTGTGAAGTTAATTTTCACATGAATAACTGTGTTCATTATGTTATTGAGGTGTTTGATGGTTTGATTTTTCCTATGATTGCTTGTCTTTTAACTGCAGACAGACAAGATGGCAAGTTTCTCTTTGTCAAGTGAGGTGTTCTTGATGCTGGGGGTTCTTGATGCTGGGGGTTGCATAGAGTAAAAACTTCAGTTAAACTTGCATGTAAATTGATGTTCAGTTCTGCTCTGTATGCCGTGGGCAGTAGTGTCTGGCTAGCAAAAAGGGCAATGGTAGCAACTTAACTGCAGCTGTCCAGTTGTTATTTTGGTGCAGATCAGAAGTATCTTTACCTATACCAAATGGATTTTATAATAAATAAAAACTGAAGCCAGCTTCAAAACTGAAAACACTATGTTCTGTTTCTGCTACCACAATGCTAGTCTCTACGTGGATCAGCGACACATTGCAAAATAACATGGAAAGGTTATTACGTGCTGATTCTTAGATTTCAGATATGACCCTTGCTAGGTTTTTCAGTTTCTTCATCTTTGGCATTACTAGGAGCCCAGATTTTTGTGTAATTTGATCAGGATTAATCTTTAACATATGTGCCATTCTTCTTTTCCCATAGTTAAAATAGCAGATGTAAGTGCATTTCTATGCAGCTTTATTATATTGTACTGTTGGAAACTACAAACCTCATGAAGATTTAATTTCTATGGTAATGGATATGGGGCCAGAATAATTATATCTTAATTAGCATTTACAATTAGATTGATCTTTTTGAAATTGGAAAACAATACAAAGTTGTTTGCTCTATGTATCAACATATGAAAAGAGCATGCTGTAAACTGAACACATGTAACTCGTTTCCCCATAGGAGGCATGCAAAGCAGAAAATCAATATCCTGCTCTTTCCTTGTGCAAAAAAAATAGTCCAGTCTGTTTGCCATACTATTATTTGCTCTTAGATGCATCCTCATCTTTGAATGACAGAGTAACAGGACAGCAAAGCTGATTCTGCCAATTCCATATCCATTTTCATTCACACCATGCTCAGTTGAGTGGTACAGGAGAGAAGGTGAATTATTAGACAGAATTTCATAGCTTTTGTCTCCATGAGAGTTGTTTTTCACAGGACCCTGATGCTCCCAAATTAGTGCTATGTGCTGAAGAAGTGAGATAAATGACAGCAGTAGGCTAATACTTCTCCTCAATGTAAAACACTTGTAGGGAAAGTTCAGCCTGAATTTTGTTTAAAATCATAGAATCATAGAATAGTTAGGGTTGGAAAGGACCTTAAGATCATCGAGTTTCAACCCCCCTGCCATGGGCAGGGACACCTCCCACTAAACCATGCCATCCAAGGCTATGTCCAACCCCACCTTGAACACCGCAGGGAGAGTCTTGTTGTCAATGTACTTTCTGTACTTGTTAAGACATAAATTTATCTCACAATTTAGTAGTATAGATGTTATTGACTCTTGAGGGTTAATCTCTGAGTATATTAGACTTGTTCTGCTAAGGCTGGATCTTCAGCTGGTTTGAATTATCACAGCCTCGTTGCTCTTAAGTTCTCACTTCAGTGAAATGTTGTTTTCGTTTTCCTAAATTTATCTTTTTTGATGACTTCACCTTTAGGAAAAAAGTATTAAATTGTATTGCAATAGGGATTAATTTTCTTTTTTTTTTTTTTTTTTTTTTTTTTTCATTTTTTGTAAATATGTAGTATAAAAAGTTGTATTGTCACTCTGAGTGAAGCATTCCTGGCTTGTGTTTGCCCTTTATCTCATTATAATGATGCCAGAGGTACGATGTAAATATCCTTCTGTTCCATCCAGCAGCCCATACTTTAATTTAGTGTAATCAGAAAATAATAATCTCTGTAAAATGGCTTGTCAGGGAGAAATAAGAGGGCTGTTAGGCATTTGGCAAAACTCCATTGGATACTGCTGAGATACAATATTCCAGTTTTGCAGGATGTTTGTCAAGCCACTTGGTTGCTGTAATGTGCTGGGAAGATCTT
The DNA here is from genome assembly GCA_039720435.1 of Amazona ochrocephala. Taxonomy (NCBI): domain Eukaryota; kingdom Metazoa; phylum Chordata; class Aves; order Psittaciformes; family Psittacidae; genus Amazona; species Amazona ochrocephala. The sequence goes on along the minus strand of CM077884.1, from coordinate 34,333,455 downwards.
CCTGTTGTCAGATAGCACCTGACAGAAGACTGTGAACAGCCAACTTTTCACAATTTAATGAGCAAACCTGGAGCAGTAATCCCATCAGGAAGGGCATGTAATGTAGCTCTGATTATCGTATTTGTAACTTACTGTTTTCATATGGTCCAATTTTTTTTTCCTACTGAGAAATTATTTTTCATGGCATTAACTGTGAATCAAATAGACTCTATGGAGAAATAACTTTGAAAGATATCAGCATCTTTCAGCTTGCCTTTTTTTTTTTTTTTTTTTTTTTCCGTATTTAAACTGGATACTCTTTTTCTGAGTAGGATTTTGCTTTATTTGCATTACTTGAGGAAGCACCCAAATAGGCTTTAAAGCAGTTGTTGGAAGAAGGTATGGAATTCTCTTATCCATGCTGTAGTGACTGGCAGCAGTTCAATGTGCTGCAGCCAGAGTGCTTTTAGCACATCCAGTATACGGATGTGTAAATGTCTCGCATATGGAACTTCATGTGTTGAGAAATGTGCTACTGCCTTCTGTGCACTCCTGAACACAGTTGTATAAGACTCAAAAAATGGAGGGGAAGGAAAGTCTTCTATTTAGAAAGCTGAATAGAGGAAGGAAAACTGAGGGGAGGGGAGGAGGAATGTATAAATGCGAACAAAAGCCATTCATTCAGTTACACTCAGGCAAATGAATGGAATAAACTGAGGTGATACTTTTTCAACAGATAGTTCAGAACCACTTTTGTAAGCCTCTTTTCAGTGAAAACCAGTTTGAATTACAAGCTTTCCCAAGTGGAACAAGCTTTGACCTTCGGTGACAAAAGAAAAAACGCGTACTTGTTTTTTGGCTTGGGAGGAAAATATTCTTCATAGCACGTATAATGTGTAGAATTCTGTAAATAAAAGGATCTGTGGTACCAGTCATGTTGTGTTGCTTTTTAAAATTCATTTATTTTTTTTAATTGCTTAAAAGTACATCCCAGAATAGATTCATAAGTGCTGTCATGAAACACGTGAACACCAATGGATGCAAAGTTGTTCTGTGCACCAGACAGAGTAATTTCTGGAATGATGGGAGTCCTCTGGATAGCAGATAACTGGGAGGAGTGCTGACAGCTGTCTTTCTTGTGGAGATTTTGTTTTCCAAACTTATTCTGTGTTGGATCATTACCTGGAGTAAATCACTATTGCTACACCTGATCATAAAATTAATATTTTACATTAGGTGTAGAAGATCAAAAATATGTGAATTTTTGTTTGTTAGGGTGCTTCTTGGTTTTTAATTTCCAGAGTAAGCCAAGAGTTTAATCTGATTTTAAAATTGGGATAATTTGTCCCTCAGTTGTGTACTCTAGTGGTGTTGAAGGCTGTCCTGTGGAGTAGGCTCTTGGGAAATGTTGTGTTTTTCTGCTCGTGGCAGGCGAGGAGGAAAAACATCTCTATCAATCTCTTTCATCCTGTGCTGAGAATAGTATGGTGTGAGCTCTCTAACCTTACAGTGCTTAGCTCAGCCCTTGTCTGCTTGCTTAAACCAGTCCAGTACTGGTTGCAGAAATGTAAACTGTGCTTGGTGCTGTTATTTTGGATATCATCACTGGCTGACTTCCAGGGTTAGATCAAAGAGCTGTAATTGCTGTTATGTCGGATATTATGTTTCAGCTCTCTGAATGGTTAGTATATGATGAAAACTGAACCCTTGTGTTCCTGAACAGCAGTTTTGGGAGTTACATGTTGTAGAGCTTAACACAAATTTTGAGGACTGTAGCAGATGTGAAAGTAAACAAAAGTGATCAGTGTATGAACACTTATGATGAAATAAAATCTAGGCCTTGCAATTCCTGTTGGAAAAAGCAAACTGGAGCGCAGGACAACTCCCATGGTGCTTGCAGCTTCTTTTAGTATGTAGAATTACATGCATCTCTGTTTCTTGTTGTCTTTGGCTTTCTTGGCTTGGAGTGATCATATTAACACCCCTGCACCCATTCCAGGCTCTTTCCTTTACTAAAAGTTAAGTAATTTAGTTTGTAACATTGTAAGAACAGTTGTTCCCACACAGTCTGCATTACCTTCCAGCTCTGGTGTGTCTCTGTAGCATTAGATTCAACAGTATGGGATACAACTGTACAGATGCTTCTTAGTCAAGTTAGTATTCAGTGGTAAGGGCAGTGTTAATCAGGGAACTGATTCATCTGATCACGATATAAAATCTAGACCTGAGGAAAATGGGAAAGATATATTGAAAAACTTGTTAGGGCTGTTGCAGCTGTGTAGGTTTTCTAGATCCTCAGTTTGTTGTTAAGTTTGTTTTAAAAGCATTTAAATTAATTTTCTATCTATAAATTATTTCATTAGCAGAACCATTTTCTGCTTGTCTGTACGTTACATTAAAACTCAGAATTCAGGATTTTCCTTATAGTATTTAGAGAAGTCATTCAAATAGAGAAAATTGACTTTGCCAATCGGCTAAATTAATGGATGTTTCAGTTTATATATATATACAATGAATTATTTGCAGTTATTTTTCAGATATTTTCATTGAATAATTTAATGATTAGTTGAATTATGGCTGGATTTTTTTCAACTTAGCTATTAAAATTCACTGTCTGCTTATGGGCTGTCTTGAATTAAATAAGAAGTACATGTGAGGAAAAGAGTTATAACGTATCCATTCAGATTTACTTATTGTAATAATTTCCTACAGAGTCTGGTAATAAAGAGTAACTGCAATATTTTTCTTTCTGGTTTCATTAAACTGGTGAATTATAAATAAACGCTGTCTATGGAGTCGAGTATACTATGCATTATGTTTATGTAGGTTATTTTAAAATGGTGAATAATTTTAAAACAAGGACAATATAATCTGTTTCAGATGCAGATGTATTTTTATTATTCTATCAATCTGTAGATCATAATGGTCTGTAAATGTAATTTGCTGTATAATTTTTGACCTTTTGTAAATTTTCAGTCTTCAGAAATAAACCAGAGCTTTCTGGAACTGCTCCCTACAGAAAAACTAACTACTTTTGTACCTTACTTTTTTAAATGTCTCTAGCTTTCTTTTGGTTTGATTCCCACCCCCCAGCAGAGTCTTCTCGATTTCTGGTTATCATCCTACTGTCCCTCATCATACCATTTAAAAGTTTTACTTCACAGCATAGCAAAAGAGAAACATTTTTCCAGGACCATACTGCCATTTCCTTTGTATCTCATTATCCATATTTTGCTCTTGTATTGGGTACACCTTATAATTTTGGTTTCTGGATGAGCTCTCTCTTGCCTTTGTTTTTTCCTTGTAGCTGGACTCTTGTGAATTTGTTCCTGGTGTGAATTTTTGCTCATGTCCAATACATACTGGAACAACACAGCAGTAATGACAGACTTCACTGGCCTCTGTCTTTAAGTTCTGTTTGGTCTCAGAGTGCAGGTCATGTTTTCTCTGTAAGGATGAGGCAGTTCCTACAGTGTGGAGCTTTATTCCTTTTGGCAGAGGGCTTAAATGTTTTAGAAAAATATGGGGAAGCATTGAAAGAATTCCTACTTCTTCCTTCATCTGTCCTGCTTAATTTTTCAACCTCTGATTATCGCTTTTATCATTTATACATATATATATATATATATTCCTCCTGACAGTTTATAATGTCCTCCTTGGTCATGAAGGTATCAGATTGCAGAGTTCTGGTTTGCCTTTATTTTGATGGTCTCCTGGATTGAATCACCCAACACCAAGGAGACAGTGGAATATTTGGCAAAAGACTAATTCTGTAAGAAGGTGTTACATCTGCATTCTGAAAAAGTGTTTTCTGTCAGTTATTCTGCTGTCAGCAGACTGTTTACTTAAGGAATGTTAGGTGTGAAAGTCTGAAGCTTTTCAGGAATGTCCAGTGGTAAATAGGAGCATGTGCATATTTTGGGACACTCAGATGACAATAATGTTATTTTTTTATATATGAATGTTTCCATATCAGCTGCTCAAGATGAGCACCCTTTGTAATTATGATATTCTCCTAGAGCATTACAGTTTTGATCTTCAACTGTTTCACTTTTTTGATGCAAAGTAAATGAAAGTTTTAAACCTGTATGAATTTTCAAGGTGCTGTATAAATCTCTGTATCCTGATTTTATCCTCATGCTTTCCTGGGATTCCTTTCTGATCTTGTTTCAGTTTGCTTTCAGTGATGGAAAACTCCATCTTTCTTGACACGGGCTACTTCTGATTTTGTCACTGTTTAATGAATCAAAACCTGTCTTACCAAATTAACTACCTCCCCCATCCCTGTATTTTGCCTTTATAGTGTTGCTGTCCAGTCATGCCTTATTTGCTGGAGTTATTTGAATAATGCACTTTATTTCCATGGTTGGAGCTACCTTCTACTTGCTTAGTTACAAAGCCTTACTCATGAAAGCAGCTTTCTCAATTGGCTCATAAATCTCACTCAACTGTGGAAAGTTTAGTAACTTTTGGGTATGCAAGGGACACTTTATGATCCAGTAAAAGCTCTGAACAGGACATTTCTCTTAAGGATTAATAGATGTTATTATGTTTGGAAGGTGACAAAATGGCCAACTATGTTCTTTTGTACATGCGATTGGAGAAGGTGCTAGTTTTGAGAACATGCTCTGTATTTAACTGATTTTTTTATTTTTAATGCATTGAGCTATTTGCATTCTGCTGCACCTAAATCTAACCTTTTTCATAAAGTCAGATTTTTTTATAAACATAAGTGAAAAATAAAATGCACTTGAAAGTTTGTGATTGATCTAAGACCGACCCTCGCTGATGCTGAAAGATTCCCAGATGTGGATTACTTCTCTTATATGAGCACTTCTACAAGTACAAGCAAGCTCTTTCAGTTTGGATATTAATGTTCTTGTTAAAACAAAATAGATAAATATATTTCATTTTCTCATAATCCTATAAATAGTTTTTTGTAACTCTTGTTTATGTATAGTCTACGTGATGCATACAAATATAAGACCTACAGTCCCTGATTTCACAATGTCAAAGGCAATGTCTATGTTATTCCTGGGTACATAATATAATGGGATTGATAATTAATTCTGAATCTAAACTGAAGGTCCTTTGTCAAAATAGTTATTGTGTGTTTCTCTATGGAAGTAGAAGATGAAATAAAAGTTCATGGCAGAGTTTGATAAGACTAAGACCCACTGGCCAAGTTTTCATCCTCTATCAATTACCAAATGGTAAAACAGTCTTCTGTTTTAAACCAAAAGTATTCCTATTAAATGTATAATCTTCAGTGTTTTCTGGGGCTGGGAATAAAGATTACCATCACTTCCAAACAAAAGTGTGTGGGGAAAAAAAAGCCAATTCGAACTGTGGTGTCTTAAGAAGTTAAATACGCATTTGTATTGGGCAGCTGAAGTAAGATGCTCACTATTATCAGTTTTGTATCTTTGAAATATGGGAAACCTCAATATGAGTTTCTCTACACTTGTACACTTACGGTATAAAAGCCAGGGCTGCTTTTAAACTGAAGTGTGAGATACTTTGGGTCACAGGACATTAATCTCTGAGCGTGTGTGTGCGTGTGTGTTAAATTGGGTAAGATAACATGAGGCAAGAAGACAGGGAAGGAGTGACCTCAGGTGAGGCTTCTGTAACTGTGGAACCCTGCTGGGAGATGCACAGGTTTTGTGATTTGGTCACTGTGTCTCCTGCAGAATAACCCCGCCCATCTTCCCCTGGCAAGCTGTGCTGGGAAGTAGGAAAATGCTGCAATTCTCTGCTGCCAGCTTGTGGCAGGTGGGTATGAGGTGGTGAATGAGGGAATGAGAAGAGAATGTTTCGTGTTCTAAGGCTTCAAGTATCTTTGATGTGATATAAGAAAAAGGAAGAAGTCCCCTCGTTCTTTGTAAAGACCAACTTCTTGGCTTTTCTGCAGTTGTGTGTGAATGGACAGCTTCCAATAGGAATAGCTGGCCAGTGTGCAAGGCAAAGGGGAATACGCCTACAGAGACTGGCCAGATGACATGTGTTTGTACTTCCAGGTGGTGATGGTCTCTCTTGATGTTGACTATGACTATTTGGAGCATGTGGGGAAAAATACAGTCATGTTATTTGTTATATTGAGGGAAGATTTTGCTCAGTTTTGTGGGCTTTTTTTAAAGATAACAGAGGAAACTCACTGAGTGAAAAATTATCTGAAAGGACTTTCTTATGAGATTTCTAGTAATTCTTAGTGTGAAATAGAAATTAAATGCTATGAACAATACATATTATTCCATCCCACATATTTCTGATAGCTGCAAGTCAAAGGTTTGTACATGGAATTTATACCCTTGATTGAGGAGTGCTAAACATAATAGTTCTGTAGTCCTTGTCCGATAAAAGTGTAATCTTGCTTGATTTTTTCTGGGGGGAAAGGGGATGTTTAAAAAAGGGGGAAGGGTGTGGCTGGAGAGGCTCTGTTGGTCACATAGCCATGATCACACCCACTTCTTTCTGGTCTGCAAATAATCCCATTTTTCTCCTTTCTCCCTCAGTTCTGGCTCTAGGACATCCTCATGGAGCCAAGATACATATTTCACATGGAAAACAAAACACCATGTGGACCTGATCTGTAGCTACCCTTGCCCCATTTCTTAATCAAAACATTTAAAGATATATGTGTGAAAGCAATGTTTTTGAAACTGATTTTCTCCTTGCCCTGTATCCATTTATGTCGTTAGCATTACTAAGAGATTGTCTGTGTAATATGTAGTTTGAACATAGAATCATAGAATCATAGAATAGTAAGGGTTGGAAAGGACCTCAAGATCGTCGAGTTCCAACCCCCCTGCCATGGGCAGAGACACCTCCCACTAAACCATGCCATCCAAGGCTATGTCCAACCCCACCTTGAACGCCGCCAGGGATGAAGCACTCACAGCCTTCCTGGGCAACCCATTCCAGGGCCCCACCACCCTCACAGTAAAGAATTTCTTCCTCAGATCCAATCTAAACCTCCCCTGTTTAAGTTTAAACCCATTACCCCTTGTTCTATCACTACAGTCCCTAATGAAGAGTCCCTCCCCAGCATCCCTATAGGCCCCCTTCAGGTACTGGAAGGCTGCTATGAGGTCTCCACGCAGCCTTCTCTTCTCCAGGCTGAACAGCCCCAATTTTCTCATCCTATCTTCATACGAGAGGTGCTCCAGTCCCCTGATCATCCTTGTGGCCCTCCTCTGGACTTGTTCCAACAGTTCCATATCCTTTTTATGTTGAGGACACCAGAACTGCACACAATACTCCAAGTGAGGTCTCACGAGAGCAGAGTAGAGGGGCAGGATCACCTCCCTCGACCTGCTGGTCACACTCCTTTTGATGCAGCCCAGGATACGGTTGGCTTTCTGGGCTGCAAGCGCACACTGCCGGCTCGTGTTCATTTTTTCATCAACCCACACCCCCAAGTCCTTCTCCGCAGGGCTGCTCTGAATCTCCTCCCCCCCCAGTCTGTAGCTGTGCCTGGCATTGCTCCAACCCAGGGGTAGGACTTTGCATTTAGCATGGTTAAACTTCATTAGGTTGGCATCAGCCCACCTCACAAGCGTGTCAAGGTGATTTTTGTGCATTTCCTCTAAAAAATAAAAAAAAAGTTGGCATTTCCTTTCCTTCCTTAGACTCACAAAATCAAAACACTTTGCAAAGAAGCATGATATGAACATTTGTTTATGGTGTCTGGTAAGTGTAATGTAACGTTAGAAAGCTTTTGTACACTTCCTATTGTGACAGAATGAAGTTGATCTTAATGTCTGCATCTGATAGGTGTGTTTTTATTACATGTGCTTTGAATCAGGGATGCATCTGTGTACAGGGGCACCTGCAATTTCTCAAATACGATCTTTTTTCACCTCTGTTCCCTGAAAACAGTGGGTTTAAGTGTTGAGCATATTTTAGGATTATTGTCTCAAATAACTGAAGTGAAAAACTTTATCAAGTAGATGATATGTTATGGTCATCTTTTGCTGGACCTACACACATACACATTGCCAGAAAAGTTCCACCACACCCATAATATTCCTTAGAAAAATTAAGGAGTTTTTTAGGCATTTGTTTTTATGATGTTCCTTTAGCTTTCACAATGGCCAGATGGCTGAGCTTTGTAAAAGATAAATCATCTTGCAGACATGCACTCCCCAAATAAATAAGCAAACAAATGATTAACTTAAAAATATTTGTTGTGAAGGGCTAGTAGTCCTAGAAAAATACGTGGTGCCTTATATGTATACGTACTGCTGCTGCATTTCGGCTGCTTATATGCATCGTTCAACATGGGTTTACTCAGCTCGCTATTAAAATTTTCTGAAAATTTGCTGGAGCAAAGCCCTTTTCATCTGTAGAATATCTGAAAAGTAAAAAGTTGTAACTTGTTTATACAATAATATCAGTGGGGTAAGGGAAGGAAACTCATGGGAAAGAGGTGTCTGAACTATTATGCATAATTTCTTATTAATTTAGCCAAAAAATATAGTAAGTAAAGTCACTATATTTAAGTCCTTTAATATAATTAATCAGGGATTTAGATAATCTTGTCATGAATGCCATAAGCTTTTTTTTGTTGTTATTGGGGGTGGGTTTTTTTGTTTATTTTTCCTGCTTGTTTGTTTTCTCAGTGAATGCAGTTTAGGTTGTGGTCTTGAATACAAGGTTCTGTTATTTTGGACAGAAAGAAATATTTTGGTAACTTCATGACATTAGGTTGCTGAAATGTATTGTTCTTAAAACAGTTCCTGATATTTTTTCATCTTTGAGACGGGTTATTAGTCAAGCAGTTTGTTCTTATTAATGACTTTTAAAAGACCATATGTTGTGATACTGTCTGTCCATTTCTTGTTTTGACTGATCATTTCACTGCTCATTACATGAAAAGATGAGAGTGCTGCTTCTCCGACTGGAGCACTGTTGACTTCGATGGAAGCAGCGCTGGGCCCCAGTCGTTAACAGGGGGTTTTGAAGCCAGACACTAGGATGCTGGGCAGATTTTATTGCTGTTGAGAGATGCAATGTTCTTTGTTATTCTTAGCCTCTGACCATTACTAAAGTTGAATGTTGCCACAGTTTTCTGTTGTTTATCTTTTGAGTTGTGAAGTCTGCTATGCCTCCAGGGCACCAGGCAAGGGCTGGTAAATTTATGGGACTTTTGTCTTTGTTCGAATGCCCTGTTCTGGTCGAGGACCATTTTGAGATTGCATGTCCACACATATTAGGTTTTCATTCTGTAGCATGATGTACCTGTAGTTGTCTAAAAAGTAATTTATAACACAAAGAAGAATTTTGGTCTTGAACAAGTCTTGTTAAAAGCGTATCTCATGTCTTACGGCATTACTGTTATAATTCAGATAAGTGATGAGGTTACCGTTTTTGGTTTTGTTACTTCCTTTAGGTTTAGAGCTGAATTAATCACATACAATAACACTTTCATGTAACTGACTGATAGCATACTTAATTTTTAATACCTTTGTAGTTAAACCCCTACATATTATCAAAGACTGAAAGAAATCACATCTGCTACAGTAAATGTTTTCTCTTTGTATTGCTGCTGTGGTTTCTGTTAGAGTGACACTATTCCGTTTAAAGCTTACAAAGTATTATGGTTTCTTAGCATTATTTTGTAGAGTCTAGGCTTGCCCTTTACCTGACAGTGATATGTAACACTGAGCTGTTCCTACTGAACTTTCTTGTGTATGCATCTACGAATGAATATCTTTCAAATGGGTACTTGATACAGGAAAAGTAGTAAGCTAGATTGCTTATAGCTATTATGTTTTCTTGATTAGATAAAAATGAACATGACTTGGCAGAAAAGCTGCCTTCTTGAAACACAGATATCCATCAATTACGTGATTCATCCACACACCCTCCTCCACAAATGTCAATGAGACACTTATTTCAGTGTCCTCATCTTAAAGTTATACAAGTCACTGTGATTTGCTGTCATTAATCTTATAACTTGCTTTCTTTTGAAATAATATTTATTACTTGAAAAACAAAATAACAGATTCCATATGCCTGTCTATTTTAGATTTCCAAATGTCAGCATAGTGGTCCAGCATTAGAAGTAGGTTGTCTGTGAAAAATGCAACCAATTCATAACATTATTTCTTGATGCACTTAATTTGATAAGTACATCAAAATGGACACATAGAATCAGCCAGCTGTCTATCTACTGCTGATATGCTGCCTCCATGGCCAGGAGAAGAGGCTTTATCATGGACAGTAAGAATATAACTGGTGTATGGTGACTGCCAGCTTCTGGCTGTCTGGTTTATGTGCTTCATTATCAAATTGAGCAATGAAACTGTTCCCTCACAACATGCAGCTCAGGGTACTGCCTAAAAATTTGCCATGAATAAGGGCCATATAATTTCAGCTGACTTTCAGCTGAGAAAAGTATTAACAAAGCAAGACCTGGATAAATTTGCCCAGGGAAGGTGTGGCTGCTCCATCCCTGGAACTGCTCAAGGCCAGGTTGGACAGGGCTTGGAGCAACCTGGTCTAGTGGAAGGTGTCCCTGCCCATGGCAGGGGGGTTAAACTAGGTGATCTTTAAGGTCCCTTCTAACCCAAACCACTTCGATTCTGTGAGTAATGACTCTATGTAATCACATGTAAATATTAATGAGCACTCTGCACTTTTATTCACTATTGTTATTGTTATAAAAGTCAGTTGGAAATTTGTACAGGACTGATTGGAGAAGTTGAACACGTTTGATATTTACACAGCCCTTGTTGGTCTTATTGGTGTTAACTAGTCCTTTTGAAATTTATGTAGTCATCACTGACTTTCCGGGAAGACTGTATCTCTGTGCCAGGGCTGTTACTAATTCAGACTTATAGAATTATTTATGTAGCTTTTCAAGCATATTATTTTGCCTCTGTGAACAAGTGATGGAAATCTCTATTTTTATTTGTAATTATTAATGTACTTTATGTTTCATATTTTTTATTATAAAGCATATTCAGACATGGCAGGGATTACTGGAGTCTTCTGTGCTATTTGGATATAGGTGAAGTGATTATTTAATTACACAATGATAATAGGCAGTTGGCGGTTACTATAGCTTGCAGCTATGTACAACATGTATTCTGCAATGCTACAGACAATTGTATCCAGCTTAACAGAAATGGTAATGTTATAAAAGGGAAGAATAAGCATCCTTGTTTCAACTAGGTTAGAAGGCAGATTAAATTGTGAATTGATACTTTTCTACAAGTGACAAAATAAACCATTAAGACTCATGATTATTGCAGTAAACTTCATGGAAGATGACGTGTTAAGTGAGGTACAAGTGATTGTGTGGCCTTTACTCTTTTTTGGTGCAAATACAAAATGATTTCCAAGAAGTTGTATTTGAGTAGTTAACAAATACTAGAATACTGCATCTGTTTCTGTGGTTGACATCTTTAAAAGATATGAAGAACTTGACAATGTCTGCAGAAGAGCTAGAAAAATAGATTTGTGTGTTGAAGAAATATTATTGTGTTGAGGAGTATCAGTCAATCTAGTTTTTTAAAAGGACAACAATGATGCAGGGCAGTGGGTTTTCCCTAGAAAGATAAGAGCAACATTAAAGGACTGTTTAAATTGTGTGGAGAAATCAAAAAAAGTGCTTGGAAGCTGCACCCTGAAAAATTCAACTGAGAATAAAGGAAAAGGTTCTTGATAGGCTGAGAAAATTGGGGCTGTTCAGGCTGGAGAAGAGAAGGCTGCGTGGAGACCTCTTAGCAGCCTTCCAGTATCTGAAGGGGGCCTATAGGGATGCTGGGGAGGGACTCTTTGTGAGGGACTGTAGTGAGAGGACAAGGGGTAACGGGTTGAAACTTAAACAGGGGAAGTTTAGATTGGATATGAGGAAGAAATTCTTTAGTGTGAGGGTGGTGAGGCACTGGAATGGGTTGCCCGAGGAAGTTGTGAATGCTGCATCGCTGGTGGTGTTCAATGTGGGGTTTCACATAGCCTTGGGTGATATGGTTTAGTGTGAGGTGTCCCTGTCCATGGCAGGGGGGTTGGAACTAGATGATCTTAAGGTCCTTTCCAACCCTAACTATTCTATGATTCTATGATTTAAAACAAACAAGAGAATGCTGCAGTTTTTATAGAAACCAGCAAGCAGGGGGAATGGTAGACTTTTGTTTTATATCTTCAGACAGTTATATATTGTTTTGAGAGGTATGCCAGCAACAAATGCTAACAACTGTAGCATGACAGTAGAATAAGACATTTTTACCCATAAGTAACCTCTATGAATGCAAGGTATGGAGAAGCTGACAATCAGGTCTAGTGACTGTGGCAAGTACTGTAGATTTAAATTAGCTTAAATTAAAGGAAGACACTTCACCTGTAATTGGAGAATCAATCCTTCACTCTCTAAGCATATATATTCTAAACAGATTAAACCAAAGAATGTATTTTTGGATATTAATTACCACAATATAAACCATAGCAGGCAGAGTAGTCCACTGGTGAAAAGAGCAATATTTTTCAATTCTTTAAACAGTCCAGTAAAAAGAATTCTGTTTCTGTAAGGAGCTGTAGTAAATCATTATGAGCAATAACCAGCTCTTTTTCTTTATGTAGTTGAGTAGTTAAGTGTTTACTCTGAGAGAGACTTTAAAGGACTCCAAGCTCTTATGTTACATCTGTATAGGAGTACAGATACGGAGCTAAGGGAGGCCGAATGTCACAGAGAGCCTCTGGGGGCTACATTGCCTGAGAATATTCATGGGAACTTGTTAATGTATGTTACTAAGAATAAGCAATTAGTGACTAGTAGGAAGTATTTCCTCAGGGAGGCAGATAACTTCCATTCCTCGTGGATCACAACTTTTTCCTCTGTGTTTAGTTTGAGTAGATGTGCTTGTAAGAGGTATGTATGTACTTTGGCAATTAAGTAGAACAGTGTATTTGGAAGAGAATGCTGGGCTTTTTTCAGACTTATTGGATGGAAAACCTCTACCCATAATGTTACAACAAACCCAAGAGGGCCTTCAGAAAGGCATTTCTGTGAGATTTTGCACAAATGTGCAGCATCATTGCTCTTTTGTTGCAAAAGAAAGGCAAATCTGTCTGATGAAATGAAAACTTTTCACAAACATGAGTCTGGGAATGTCTGTCAAGTGACATAACAGAGGTAGAAGCAGCAAGATGCTGTTTCACCTGTTTTTAATAAAAGACTACAGTATTATCTGAATGTAGCTGAAATGGAGCGACTTGAAGGTTACTAAGGAAAGAAATGGTGAGAAGAGAATCATTAAAGGTGAATGATACTAGTGAGATGGGGGGGAAGAAAGGTAACTTTAGAAGCACTTAAGACCCCTGAGAAGTGGACTGTGACCTTTTATATAAACATGATTATGACTTGTGAAGAGAATCTTGAGAAAAGTATTTCCTTCCCTTTTCAATTATTTCAATTAATCTTCAAGAATATGCAGTGTGTTGTACCCACAGTGTGGCTAAGAAATTCTCAGCAGCTCAGACTTCAGGCTGAAAAAAGGCCAAGTTCGAGGGGGGTATGAGTAGTACTGGAACTTGTGGGAGCAATGCACATCATGTTGTGTGAGCACACTTGTAAAGGCAGTGAATAGTCAGGATAGAAAAAAAATCCTTCAGCAAAAGTTGCCAAGTCTGATGTCTATATGGAGTTAATGAGGGGAAAAGTATCCAGTACCTGCAGCAAAATTGAATGCTTTAGGAAGCATAAAGCAATCCAAGATGCTTTTATATCCTGTAAGGACAAATGCGTAAAGAGGAGGAACCATCAAGGGGTTCTTTACTCTCACGAGAGGAAACAGGTTTTGGTAAGATCATCCCTATTTCATTTTCCTCATGTTGCTTCTCTTGGTGTGGGGTTGTTTGATGATGCTGATGACTAAAGATTCAGAATATCAAACTGAATATGAATTATTGGTTATGTGATAGAAACCTGGCAACCTACCTTAAACCCTGGACTGAAAGGCTGAAAAAGGTGTACTTCCCCAGAGTTAAATGATTAGTAGTTCCTGTTGCTTGGCTCTCTGTTTCTCTTATTTGACCTATTCAAATCACCCACTACGCGAAATGTCTTCAGCATGCAATACCTGCAACAAGTGGAGACAGAAAATGTAAGATTCACATTGTGGATTTTAAAAACAAATAGCTTTTGGAGAGTTCCTGAGCTGTCACAGCTGGAACAGAATTGCAATGAAACATGTGACTTCTGTAAATAAAATATGTTTAATTGTAATTTTCAGTGTAGACTCATCTCTATGTCTTTACACTGGGGTTATTGCTAGGCTGAAGTTGCCATGAAGACTTGTATTTTCTTGTTAGTAACATTCTCCTTATTTCACATGTAGTTGTCACCCTAGTAACATCATTATGAGTTTGGAGTTTTTTGGTGTTTTTTTTGTTTGTGTTTTTTTTTTGTTGTTGTTTCTTTTTTTTTTTTTTTTTTTTTTTGTAGGGGTTTTTTGTGGTGGGGAATTTTTGTTGGTTTTGTTTGTTTTGTTTTGTTTTGTTTTTTGTTTGGGGTTCTTTTGTTTGTTTTTTCTTTTAAGGCTGCTCACATGCTTTTTGTCTCTTCAGGTTACAATGTTGATTTAAAGTCAATTGTGACTAATTTAAATTTTGGATCTATCACAATGTCTGTTTTGAAAGACGATTCCTTTTGGACTCAAATCCAGTATTGTGGAGCACGTGAGTTAGTGGCCTTAGCCGTTTACTTTAAGGGACTGTGTGTCATCTGCATTCTTCTCGAAGATCATAGATTTAGTTTCCAAAATGCCGACATAAGTAAGACAAGAAAGTAAGCTAAATCATGAAATTACTTCAATGCCCAATTCCCCTTAACAGGGTTGTTTGTTTGCTTTTATAGTTGCTCTTTGCTCATAGTAAATAACTGTGTACATATTTGAAAGGCTTTCAGAACTGTTTTATACAGCATCATTCTTGCTGTCTAACAATAATTATTCATCGTCCTCCCTCGCAAGCACTCTGAGTAAGAGATCCAAAATGTTCCTTCCCTTTAAAAGACTGTGTTTGTATAGTCTTGTTTTAAGTAGCTTTAGCTTTGTACTCATCAGAGCTCCATAAACATAATGGGAATTCAAGTTTTCATAAGGCCAATCCACAAGCCTGTTACTTCTGCCAAAATCACTTTCAGAGAAAAGCAGTTATGTGCTCTAGGGACACACATAGTTATCACAAATAGGTAGTAAGAAAGAGTTCAGCGTTTGCATTCATTTCAGTTCCTTTTCAAAATTTAGTGAAGTGGAGGGAAATAATAGAAAAGAGAAAGGATTAATAATGTTAACTAAATTGCATACAATTTTCACAAGGACTTCAAAATGTGCTGAGGTAAAATTTATGAAATTAAATTCTTGTCATGACACATTCTGTCCTTGAACAACTTAATATAATCAAAAATATGTACTAATCAATGTGAAAAGCAGCAGTCGTGACATGAAAGAACTTACGATGTAATTTAAAATACGTGGTTAGCAAATGCTTTTATAAGAATTTGTTATTTCACTTGGAATTTCTCTTAGGAGTTATTTAGTCACTTTTAGTTATGTTGGCAGTGAAAGTAAATGCCTGCGCTAAATGAAGAAAAAGGTAAGTTTTTGGGTGTGGAAGCAGACTTACTGGACTACTTAAGCTTCTACATGCAATTCTTTTATGAAAAGAATTTGGACCTTAGCTTTAAAACTCTGAAGAAAAATATACACTTGGGGTATAGAACAGGTAATTAATGGTTGCCTGTAACACTGAGCCTGTTCAATCTGTGTAATTAGAGCAAACCAGGCAGAAACGCTGTTATCAGCTGTTAAATGCTATTGTACTACTTCATTTCTTCTTTTTTCCACTTGAGATGAGACATGACACCTTAATTGAATATAATCTTGATGTTGGTATCAAATTTTAAAGCATATACATGTGTCTTCCTCTTACCAAATCATGGTGAACAGTTTTAAAGTAGCTGACACCATCTTCCAGTAACTGAAATGTATACAGACCACGCTGTTCAGTGCATGAATCAACATTAGATAAGGTTAAGGTCCCTAATGGTCAATATTCCTGTGATACCATCACTGATGAGGGTTTTTCTATGCGTTTGTTGGCAGCTCTTGGTATTACTGAATATTAAATATTCATGGTGTTGTGGATGTGCTGGTGGATCTTGGTGGATAAGTGGAGTCTACAGTATTCAATCCTTCCTCACAGTCAGTCTCTTGAGGATGCTGGTCACTTGTGTATATTAAATAAGAGCTATGTTATTGCACAGTCTCCTTTTTTTCATCCGGGTCAGTCCATAAGGCAACAAGGGTGAGGGATGGAGGGAGGAAGGGGATTGGGCTGCAGTGTTTCAAATGGCATAAAACTGTACAGATGAACTGAAATATCATTGGTTGGAAGGCATGGCAAGCAGCTCAAATTTGATCCACAGAATGAGGTGAAGAGGCGAGTGTGCTTAGGTTACTATCTTATATGAATGATATCTCATTAGAAATAAATATTTATAGTTTCCCTCTTTACACTACTTGTATCAGTAATAATAAATTTTACATGACAATGCAAGTGATCTTTAACATCGATTTTTACATCTAGACTGCTCACATTTACCAAAATAGACTTTTTTTTTTCCTTGTGTGTGTGTGTGGTGTTGTTTTAATCATATAAAAATTTGCAGTCAGTGTCTTTTACAGTGTTAGCTTTTATGCTTGAGGATATGTTCTGTGTGTTGTTTTAGTCTAGTGCTGGATTTCCCCACCGCAGCAAAATCCTTATATGTCTAAATTATAACATTTAATGACTTTCAAGATTTTGATGTTTGCAATGGTCAATTGCCATGACAGCAGCATGTGAGTGTATGCCTCTATGCTTCTGGGATCTTCTTTAACCCTTTGGGTCAGAGCTGAAAACTGGCTCTGGTTAGGAGCTCTTGTCTTCTCTGTAGCAAACTTAAAAATCTAGCCTGCTTACTGAAATGCTTAATATGCAGGGAAACAGACATGAGTGTGTGTAAGCAGGTAACACATTCATGCCAGAATAGGCTTCAGAGAGCTAGTTTGTTCCATTGGTTTCAGAAAAAAAAAAATACCAGAGAAAAGGGGAACCCTTTAGCCTTCCTTAAGGCAGTTGGAAAAGGGACACATTCAGTTACCATCTCCCAAAAGAAGACACACGTACAAAATGCTGCTTGTTGTTTTGTTATTGGTGGTGGTGGGTTTGGTTTTGATTGGTCGGTTTGGGTTTTTTTAACCACTTCTCTAAAACCAGATAACAATAAGGAATTGAAATTGAATAGGTCAGTACAGCAGCTGTCTGCATTGATGAAAGCAAAGGTAACCACTATAAGGACTTGCCAACACCAGTCTAGTTAGAAATTCTCTTGTGAGCTGATGCTGGAAATCCAGGAAAAGCCAGAGGAAAAACTGAAAGGATATGGGTTATGAAAGTTCATGGGTCTGTCAAGTGACATGTACTGTCCTCCAAATCTATAATGCCATCTTCCAGCATTGCAGAAAGATTAAAACTAATGTGACAAACTCAACTGTTTAAAGCACGAGGTGTTGTTAGCAGCAAATGAAGGTACATCCACTGCCAGCTTCTTTCCATGGTTTTTATGGGCGAGAAAGTGTCTTGCAGCAACAACTCCCAAATTTCAGCATTACAAGGGAAAATCATCTGAACATAGAAGATAAAAAAAAGTATGTTGTGTTGTGTGAAGATAACGAATAAAATTTGGAGGGAACAGGCTTTATTTTTCAGACAGAAAACTGCGTGCTTCTGTATTACAGTACTTCAGAGTAGCCTTTCCTTCTCCAAAGAGCTGCAGGATCATAGAGAGAAGCAGTGCTTTCTCTTTGAAATACTGCCAGTAGAGAAATGCTTCTAGTAGCCCTTCAGAGGGAGGCTAATTCCTCTTCAAGCGTAGCTGTGTTATTACTCAGCAATGACGGAAGAGATTACTTTTGAAAATAGTTGAGATCACCTGCAGAGTGCTGCTCACTAGCTTATAAATGCTATTTGTTAGTTGTGGAGTGGCAAAGCCTGCAATAGAAATACTACTGAAGATCAGAATCTTGTCCTAATTGAAGATGAAATAAGCTCTGGTTCAGAGCTATCTACTAGATGTTTGGGTTTTTCCCAGTCATGTGGAGATAGTTTGGATATATCTGTTTCTGACCTTCAGGACCTGGCAATGTAAATAGCATTGCCTGGGTCAACTGATGGAATTCAGTTTCTTTTACTGAATGTTAGCATGCAGTTATAGGTATTAATTAAAACTGAAAATAGGAAATTAAGTTGTTTTTTTAATCCTTAAATCACTTCTAATATCCTGAACTATGAAAGAGTCCCTATATCTTTCAAATGAATAAATAGCATATATTAATATTGTGGGAAAAATACTTTCACCTCACATCCCATGAATATTCTAAGTAGAATCTTTAAAGCTATTCTGACATTTGAGGAAAAGTCTGGTTACTGAATATCTGATTTTTGTTTTTACACATATTGATAGAATCACAGAATCATAGAATAGTTAGGGTTGGAAAGGACCTTAAGATCATCTAGTTCCAACCCCCCTGCCATGGGCAGGGACACCTCACACTAAACTATGCCACCCAAGGCTCTGTCCAGCCCCGCCTTGAATGATGGAGCATTCACAACTTCCCTGGACAACCCATTCTAGGGCCTCACCACCCTCACAGTAAATTTCTTCCTCAGATCCAATCTAAACTTCCCCTGTTTAAGTTTGAACCCATTACCCCTTGTCCTATCACTACAGTCCCTCATGAAGAGTCCCTCCCCAGCATCCCTATGGGCCCCCTTCAGATACTGGAAGGCTGCTAAGAGGTCTCCACACAGCCTTCTCTTCTGCAGGCTGAACAGCCCCAACTTTCTCATCCTATCTTCATACTGGAGGTGCTTCCATCCCCTGATCATCCTCGTGGCCCTCCTCTGCACTTGTTCCAACAGTTCCATGTTCTTTTTATGTAGAGGACACCAGAACTGCGCACAGTACTCCAAGTGAGGTCTCACTAGAGCAGAGTAGAGGGGCAGGATCACCTCCCTCGACCTGCTGGTGTCCTGGGTTCAGCAGTAACAGTCATTTTTCTCCTTGGTAGCTGGTGCAGCACTGTGTTTTTGATTTTGGGCCTGGGAACAGAGCTGATAACACCAGTGTTTTCAGTTACTGCTTGGTAATGTTTAGGCTGGCCAAGGACTTTGTGAGTCTCATGCTCTGCCAGGGAGGAAGGGAAGCTGGGAGGAAGGAGAGACAGGACACCTGACCCAGACTAACCAAAGAGGTTATTCCATACCACAGCATGTCATATCCAGGATGTAAAAAAGGAGGGCAGAGATCCGGAAGGGTGGGGGTGCTCGGTGGGGGGTGCACTGCTTGGTCGGGTTGGGATTGATGGTGAGCTATTGTATTCTTTCCTTGTATTTTCTCTTGTCATTTTTATTATTGGTGGTAGCAGTAGTGATCTGTGTTATACCTTAGTTACTAAACTGTTCTTATCTCAACCTGTGGGAGTTGCATTCTTTCGGTTCTCCTTCCCATCCCTCCAGGAGCGGAGGGAAGAAAGAGGGGGAAGTGAGTGAGTGAGCAAAACTGCATGCCTGAGAGGTTTAAACCACGGCAGCTGGTTACTCTCCTTTTCATGCAGCCCAGGATACAGTTGGCTTTCTGGGCTGCAAGCACACACTGCCGGCTCATGTTCATTTTCTCATTGACCAGCACCCCCAAGTCCTTCTCTGCAGGGCTGCTCTCAGTCTCTTCTCTGCCCAACCTGTAGCTGTGCCTGGGATTGCTCCGACCCAGCTGTAGGACCTTGCACTTGTCATGGTTCAACTTCATCAGGTTGGCATCAGCCCACCTCACAAGCATGTCAAGGTCCCTCTGGATGGCATTCCTTCCCTCCAGCGTATCAATCGAACCACACAGCTTGGTCTCATTGGCAAACTTGCTGAGGGCGCACTCAATCCCACTGTCCATATCACTCACAAAGATGTTGAACAAGATCAGTCCCAACACTGATCCCTGAGGGACACCACTCGTTACTGGTCTCCAGCTGGACATTGAGCCATTGAGCACAACTCTTTGCGTGCAGCCATCCAGCCAGTTCTTTATCCACCGAGTGGTCCACCTATCAAATTGATGTCTCTCCAACTTAGAGAGAAGGATGTCATGTGAGACAGTGTCAAAGGCTTTACACAAGTCCAGGTAGATGACATCAACTGCTCTACCCCTCTCCATCAGCTCCGTAGCCCCTTCATAGAAGGCCACCAGATTGGTCAGGCAGGATTTCCCCTTAGTGAAGCCATGCTGGCTGTCACCAAGCACCTTGTTGTATTTCATGTGCCTCAGCATGTCTTCCAGGAGAATTCGCTCCAAGATTTTGCCAGGCACAGAGGTGAGGCTGACTGGTCTGTAATTCCCCGGCTCATCCGTTTTCCCCTTCTTGAAAATGGGGGTTATATTTCCCTTTTTCCAGTTGTCGGGAACTTCACCTGACTGCCATGATTTTTCAAATATGATGGACAGTGGCTTAGCAACTTCATTTGCCAGCTCCTTCAGGACCCACGGATGGATTTCATCAGGTCCCATGGGCTTGTATACATTCAGGTTCCTAAGATGGTCTCGAGCCAGATCCTCTCCTACAGTGGGCCCAGGGTCCCCACGCTCACCGTCCCCGCGTCTGCCTTCCAAGACCTGGGTAGTGTGGTCAGAGCATTTGCCGGTGAAGACTGAGGCAAAGAAGTCATTAAGAACCTCAGCCTTCTCTAAATCCAGGGTAGCCAGTTCTCCTGATAGCTTTTGGAGAGGGCCCATGTTGTCCCTAGCTTGCCTTTTATTGGCAATGTACCTATAAAATCCCTTCCTGTTATCCTTAACATCCCTAGCCAAGTGTAATTCTAACTGGGCCTTAGCTTTCCTAACCTGGTCCCTAGCTTCCCGGACAACATCCCTGTATTCTTCCCAGGCCACCTGACCTTGCTTCCACCTTTTATAAGACTCTATTTTCCCTTCAAATTTTGCTCAGCAGCAACTTATCCATCCAAGGAGGTCTCCTGGCCCTCCTGCTGAACTTCCTTCTAGCTGGGATGCATTGCTCCTGAGCTTGCAGCAGGTGACCCTTGAATACCAACCAACAGTCTTGGGCCCCCCTGCCCTCTAGGGCTGTATCCCATGGAACCTTACTGAGCAGGTTCCTGAAGAGGCCAAAGTCTGCTCTCTTGAAGTCCAGGGCAGTGAGCTTGCTGCACGCTCTTCTCACTGTCCTGAGGATCTCAAACTCGACCATCCCATGATCGCTGCAACCAAGGCTGCCCTGGAGCAACACATTTCCCACCAGCCCTTCCCTGTTGGTGAGGACGAGGTCAAGCATGGCACCTCTCCTTGTCGGCTCCTCTATTACTTGCAGAAGGAAGTTGTCTTCCACACAATCGAGGCACCTCCTGGATTGCTTGTGCCGGGCCGTACCATCCCTCCAACAGATATCAGGGTGGTTGAAGTCTCCCATGAGAACAAGGGCCTGTGAGCGTGAGGCTGCACCTATGTGTCTGTAGAGTGCTTCATCCACCGAGTCCTCTTTGTCAGGCGGTCTCTAACAGATCCCCACAATAATATCACCCATCGCTGTTCTCCCTCTAACCCTGACCCACAAACTCTCTGTCGACTGCTCACCTGTCCCTAGACAGAGTTCCATACTCTCCAGCCTATCCCTAACATAAATAGCAACTCCCCCTTCCTGCCTGCCGGGCCTGTCTTTCCTGAAGAGCCGGTAACCTTCCATTCCAACACACCAGTCATAGGAGCCATCCCACTATGTTTCTGTGATGTCTATGACATCATACCCCCATAGATGTGCACACATCTCTAATTCCTCTTGTTTGTTCCCCATGCTGCAGGCATTTGTATAGAGGCATCTGAGCCAAGCTCCAAATGAAGCCGGTTCATTGGGTGGAGCAGCTGGAATATCTCTGCATTGCTCCATATGTGTTAACTCTGATACATATCTTTTAGCCAGAGGATATTGACTTTATTGGGTTTTTCTTCCCTCAGAGGATAAAGCTACTGAAGAACTTACATGAAAAAAGAGTCTGGTTTTTATTTCTTCTCTGCCTGTTTATAGAAAGAGTATGAACCTGTTATGTGTAGTGATACATACAATAAAGTGTTACATAGGGCAGAGGAAATGTGGCATAAAAGGAGAGTTATAATATGATATTTTGGTGCTTTCTTCCAATATGAATATGCTCAGGCACATTTTCTTTCCATGTTTCTTCCAGCACACTGTTACTACCAAGTTACTATTAGCCATGTTCAGTGTGGGGATTGAAGCATACAGATCATGGTTTTCCTTATTACTTTGCTTGGGGGAGGGCTGCTTCTCAATTCCTCATGCTTAGTTTTCAAACCACATCAAAGTGAATGGATAGGGGAAGAAGAATGTGAATTCACTCTGTGCTGGAGCTCACACCAGGATGTTATCTTTCTGAAATTCCCTTTTTAAACTAATTTGCTGGTGATGAGTATGCAAGGAAGTTAGGGGTTAGTGATTAAATAATCTCTGTAGTTTAGCAGAACAATTGCCCCCTTGCTTTGCCAGTGGCTTTCCTGCCACTTTCTAGTCTTGGAGGGAAACCTTCTTGAATTAGCCATTAATTACTGTGGTGTTCTGCAAAAAGCCCTCCTGGTTTTCGATGTCTCTCTTTATTGTGAGAAAAGTAGAAAAAAAATACGAAAAGCATTAGGAAAATAATGTTTTGTAATGAGATTGTGGTCAATAATCTTGGTTTTTCATGTTTTTGTTAAAGTTTTTGGTGGTCGAGCATAAAAACAACAGCATTGGAAATGAGTTTACTCTCTCTGTTCCCTTATTTTCTTCTGATTGGGAAAAGCTTCTTTCTTTTCTTAGTTTTGTGAAAGGAATGATAAAAATTGTATTTGCTTTTTTGTTCTATTGAAACATGCAAATAAATAATTTTTTATTTAAAATCTTCTGGAGACATAAGAGGTCTTTAGAAAGTTGTAGGGCATTTTTGGCAATTGTTTTCTCTGTATGAGTGCCGGCCTACAAAGCAAACTTGTAAATATTTTCATATTGTAGTCTCTTTTGAGAATTCTTCTTCAGCGTGGGTTTCTTTTTTGGGTGATGTGTTTGGTTTTGGTGGGTTTGGGCATTGTTTTTTTGGGTTTTTTTTTGTTTTTTTTTTTGTTTTTTTTTTTTTTTTTTCGGAACACAGGACCAATCTTGTAAATATTGTTTGAATTTAACAGTTACATATATATATATATATTTCTTGTTTTTATCTTGGGCATATATCCAAAGAACCATGACAGTGGGTCTGGTTTTTTCCTTTCTGTATAATTCTTTGTAAGATGTATTGTGTAATGAGTTTTTAAACAGAACTCCCCTCAGAATTAATGGGGTAGTCTACTTAAAATCAGTGTCACAGGATAGTCCTACGTATTTGCATACCTTAATTATATAATTGAATTGTGCATCTTAATTTTTACATGATTACATGCCTTAAATATGTAATTACAACTACTTATGCTAACTGCATGACCAAAAGCACGAAATTACGGTGTGTAATTACAGTATATACAGTAGTTGAACAAGTGTGATTTAGCTTTTTGTACACTAAATATAACTTTAAAATAAATAATAAATTTCACACTTTGCATGATATTATCTCTAAAGGTTATTACCAGGAAGCTGGTAACAACAAAGCCAACAAATGCTTCATTTTTGTTTATTTGGGACATAGGTGTGTCTGACTTTTATACTTCATACCCTGCCAAGGGAGAAAATGATACCTGCTATAAGACAATGGCCCCAAAGAGTGATCTTAAATAATCATGAAAAATTGAAAATAGATCTGTCACTATCTTCATCTATATGAAGCCTGTTTCATGAAACTTTGTATCTATTTGGTATATGTTTCAATGCTGAAAGTCAGGGTCACTAGGGTCATGTGGAGAGAGAGTAGCATCAAGTCAAAATGAGTCATCTGCTTTAAGCAGAGCTGAAATGCATTGTGCAGATCAAATAAAGTCCATATTTCCTACCATATGTTTTAAGTAGTGGCTAAGTTAAAGAAAGACACTTAAACCTATCTTTCATTGCACAGTCACACCAAAATAATGTGTCTTATCTGCCCTGATTATTCAGAGATGCTAGAGGTCATGCCTGACAATTTAAGCAGCTAGTGACTCTGCCCATAACCCCAAATTGGTATGGTGAATAAACAACCTGGGGGAGAAGAGGAGGGGACAAGGAGTTCCACTTGAAAATCCTTTACTTTGCAGAAACTGTTGGCACCCTGGGTTTTGTTTCAGACAGGCTTTCACTTGTAAGAAATCTTGTACCTTCTTACTCCGTCATCTGTCATCTCCACATAAAGATACTGTTGAATTCACAGCTCTGCTTCTGCACAAAATGTTCTACAGGCTGGGATTTTCCCACCATGGAGCAGGCTGAAGCTATAGAAGAGTTCTCTCCAGGACTTTTTGTAGAGGAAGTTCAGTCTTAAGGTCCATCCTTGCTACCTATCTGGTCTATCTGCAAGATGCTTGGCTAATTCTTCAGCTAAGCTTTACAAATATTTTTAAGATGAAGGCACAGATCATATTCTACTACTATATAGTCTGTTTTTGGTTTGGTTTGGTTTTGTGTTTTTTTTTTTTTTTTTTTTTTTTTTTTTTTTTTTTTTTTTTTTTTTTTCCAGACTGATAACTTTGCTGTTTCTGGTAATTTTCTGAGGAGTCTGTACAAACAGTAAACTTTTCAAAGGAGGTTTTCTCCAAATATGCAGTGTCTCTTTTGGACTACAAACTTTTTTATCTTCAGCAACTTGATTTTTCTATGCCTCAATTTCTGATGTGCACAAAGGCATGATATTCTTTTCTGTAATGCAGAAGTGTTGTAAGAACACTGGAGATTGCATGGCCTCAGTAGGAGTTGTGTGGGTACCTTTTATAGGTAGGAATGAAATAAGAGAGATTGCTAAGGGTGAAACGAGTGTTTCTTCTCTTTCTTCACACAATCGGAGGAGACGTCTGCCGTTCCTCTTTGAAGCGGTAATAACTTGATGTATTCTCTCTTCAGGCAACTGGCACCAGCCGTACCTCCTGCTGTTGACCAAGAGAGCCACTAACAGCAAGGAGAGGTCTTCCCAGGGAGAAAGGGATAGGGCTGGAGCCCCAGAATGGCAAAAATCAGTTTAACAAGAAAAAGCCAAGATTGGTCATTTATTCACCAGGGCCATAACTTTGCTGTAAATCAAAGGTCAGCAGGAAAATGATTCCTGCTGTGCTTTAGATCTGAAATGTTCCTTCATTTCTCAGCCCTGTGTGAGCAGATCTATTTGTGTATGCTGTCTTCTGTTTGCGAGAATTGTATGTTGAGTTATATAACATATTTCCTGGTTTTATCCAAAACCAAGATGATAACTGGTAGCAAAAAATAGCCCACTCCAAATTCTACATGTTCAGAATGCCTTAGTGATGTGGTTTAGATTGTATGACAGTAATGGTGAAGTTAGATATTGAAACGATTACAGAACCAATTGTGCCGTATTCAGTAAGATGATTGCTTAACTTAGAGCTGCAGGTTAAAAGATCTTTGGGTTGAAGATTCATGATTTTTTTTCTCATTGTTTCCCTGAGAACAATTATTTCAGATATTTTTGTGTCCAAAGTAGGAGATATTTCTTAGAGCATCTACTGTAATTCATTGGTGTCGTCTGGGAATGACAGGCATGGGGTTTCAGAAAGAGCTCATAACCAGCTTTAGCCAGTATTTCTGCATTTACTATGCCATTATTTTAGAGCAAGAAAACAGAAGCACAGGCAGCAGGAATGTCAAAAGCCTCACAGGGAGTTCAGATTATGAACTCTTTGGACTCATTGAATTTTCTGCTTGGAAATTGTCGTTTTTCCATTTGGAAGACTGGTTTACCTCAAGTATCATTGTGATCCCCTGGGAAAACTAGGTGTGAATGTTTTTTGAAAAGTGTTGATGGCAAAACATGTGGAGCAAGCACCACTGCTCTTGTCACCATGCAGGTATGTTTCAGGAGCTTTTCTGCAAGGCCCATAGTTTTTGTCTAAGAAAGACTTCAAGTTATTATTAAAAACTGCTTCTTTTCAGTTGGCAAATACAAGGTCATATTGATTTTTTTTTTTTTTTTTTTTTTTTTTTTAGGAAACTCAGGTTACCTAATCACCCTCAGAATTTAAAAGAACAATATTTGTATTAAAATACACATTAAAAAATGTGTATTAAAGGCCACACATAAGAGTCTTCTCATATACTGGAAACTTTTGCAGCAAAGCCAGGGATTTGCAAAAAGATGTCAGGATTGAAAATGAAACTGTTCTATAACTCAATGACTTTTCACAGTTCCACAGATTCAATACGCACTTCACACTTTCAGGAGCTTGTTCTCCTTTTTTCCTATTCTGTGTTCTAAAATCACTTACATGTAAGAATATTAATTACAGATTTAATTATAAACATGCATAGAAGCTTTTTTCTCCTTTTGTGACATTTTTGTAAATCCATGGTGATAATTAAATCCTCTTTGTCTATCATTATTGCTCCTGTCATTCTTATGTTCACAAATAACTATTAAACACCTTATGGGGTAAATGGAACAGTCCCCTGGCATAGGATTCCTCATTCTGCAGGTTCCTAAAAGAGTTTCATGCTTGATGCATATAAAACCCCACTGAAATTTAGCTGTTTTAGGTTTATAATAGAATCTTTGCTTCATTTATACTGTCGCTTTGGAGGAGACCACAAGTCCTTTCCCATGCTCAGTGAAGCTGGATTGTGACTAAGATCACAAAATGTGAAAAACTTCTCAATAGAAATTAAGAAATAAATGAAAATAAGAGCAACGCAGCCAGAAAACAAGACTGGCAAAATGTTCTTGCCACATGCTAAGCTTTGTAGGAGGTATATGAGTGGATTAAGACACTTCTAATTGCTTGACACTGGAAATCTCCATCTCAGATTTAAAAAAAAAAAAAAAAGAAAAGAAGATTTGGAAATTTTTATAACATCGAATTTCGCCATTAATTAGGATGTGAGCCATGTGGTCCAGTAGTTAAAGCCAAGGGCTTGGCAATAAGAAGATCATGATGTTCTAATTATGCAGGTTGGATAATTTTCCATTGTGTTTGTATTGGTTTATTTTATTCACATGTGTGCAGTGGATGCCTTAAAATGTAAAACTCAGACTTAGAACTTTGAGCTACCTATAATTCTACATGCAACCTCTATATGGAGAGCTTATGTATATTTTCTTCTATATTTTTCATTCTCCCTTTTTTTCCTTACCTGCTCAGGTCTTTCAATGACAATGCACATATAGCAAC
Source organism: Amazona ochrocephala (assembly GCA_039720435.1). Lineage (NCBI taxonomy): Eukaryota > Metazoa > Chordata > Aves > Psittaciformes > Psittacidae > Amazona > Amazona ochrocephala. The sequence continues at coordinate 34,306,082 of CM077884.1, read as the reverse complement.
TTCTGTTCTCAACCTGCTGGACAGAACCAATCTCCATCTATGCATAGGAAGAAATGCTTTTTGCTCTCATGGTTATGAGTTTCCCAATGACCTGTTGCTGGCAGGGTTCATTTGGAGATCCCTACTTTGTTTGCACATTTTAGCCTGAGTATCCACACCAGTATTATCAGGAAGGGAAGACTTTGGCATACTGGCTTCTACAGAGGTGTAAGTTTCATATTATCCTGGCCCACTTAGTGGATCATTATCAGTATTGCAGGTGACCCTCCTGAATTGTACTGAATTCTTATAGTTGCAGCCTCAAGAACGTTGTGCACATTCTTGTTAGGATAAAGTGTTGTCTTCCTGTTGAGAGATGAATTGATATTAGTAAGCACAGAATTACATTTATATAAACCTACTCCCTGTGGTCTGGAACCTTGGCTGCATTTTGCAAGTATCAACTTGTCATTCTTTTCCAATATGAGGCAGGATTGGGGAAGAGGACCTGTCTTTTTCCTGTTTTGGGAGAACATCCTGTTTCTGAAGTACCTGCTTCCTGGAAATTAAAATTGATAATAGTTTCTGCTCTGGCTCACAGGGTAGAACTTTGCCTGAATTCAGTGGCACTTCAGTTTCCTTGTTCGTGATGTGGTGATGAACAGTGGGAGTTGTGAATCAAAGGCAGCCAGAAGAGGTGGAATAGACTGAAATAATTTAAAAGTATAAGTACTATGCTTCACATCAGGAATTGTGTAAGGACATTAATTATTATTATAATCAAATAATATAAGTCAAACAATAGGTCAGAGAAGTGACACATCCACAGGTGCTCTGTACAGAGTGCCTCGGTTGGCTTGCTCCAAGAACACACAGTACTGTTCAAATTAATTGAGAAAATAGCTTGATACTTCACAGGTTGGAGCAGCCAGATCATTCTAAAGCAGTGATTATCTTCCCTGCTACAAAGTATGTTTAATTTCAAACTTAATTGTATCCACGTTTCCGTTTCTAGTTAATCTAAATATAGAAATGCTATAGTAACCGAACAGTGTGTTCTGTGAGGAAATAAAACATGGCACAATTCCGTGGCACCAGAGTAATCTGATTAAAGATATGTTTATGTAACACAGGTCTTTAAAAGTTAACTAATTTCCCATATGCTTACTATTCCTGTGATGCACTTTAGTTTTAAAGGAGAGATGAAAAATCTTCATCTTGCTTGTTTTATGCTTTGGGATTTCCACTCTCTCTAGTTTGTCATAAAATTGATGGAGGTGATTGAGAACATAGTCACCCCCTTGATAGTATATGCTTTTGAATAGGACAAGAATCCAATTTTTAGTACGAAATATCCAAACCTGATATGTGCACAAGGGTTTACATGCGCTGATCTTCTTGTAGTTAACAAGGTGTACTTCTGTAGCCTGTAGCATGTTTCTGAGAGGGTTCCTGCAGGTGGCCGGTATTCACAAGAAGGTCAGAATGGCCTGTAAAAGGTTAGGGCCTAGTTTTCTCACCTATGATTTTTCATGTACTGAGCTAAAGGGCTGCGACTGCTCTAAGACTGTGCATAATTTCTCATGTATCTGAAGCGCATTGGAAATGAAAGATTTATCAGTGCTCTCTGTGACTGACCTCTGCCACTGGTTTGTCAATTTTCTTGCTGCTGTGCAAATATGTAACCTTATAAAATTCAAAAACCTGGGGGCAATGCATGGTTGAGATAGCTCTGAATATTTCTTTTCATCTAAAAGAAAACCTTTTTTTAACAAGCAAGCTGGATTGCTCCGTTTTGTTCTGGGTTGTTGGGGTATTTTTCCATCTGGAAGTGCTGCACATGCACTGATTCTGATGGACAGTATTATGATTGATATTTTTGAGGATGATTTGGAAGTCCCGACCAACCAGCATTTTCCGAGAAGGAAAATGGAAAAACTGTAATGTTGACCTTTATTGTTAGTAATACTAATATGCCAAAAACCACAGTTGGATCTTTAATATGGTTTTGGGCTTGGAGTTAATTCTAATATTTAGACACTCATTGATGGAAACTGAGTGCACTGAGGAAACCTTGTTTATAAACTGTCTCTGAGGAATCCTCAGCTTCCACTTGATACAAAGCTAAGATATAGATTTATTTGTTTTACTTAGCAGTCTCAAGCAGAGAAATGAGCTTGTGTATCTTCTTTCCAGCCGAAATTCTTAGTCCGGATGACATCCAGCTGGTGGGCTGGATGACAGAGATCAGCTAGAGAGAGACAGGATGGTGGAATGGAGGATCCAGAGACAGAGCTGCAGCAGGAGAGCTGATAAATGAAGGGGTTCATTTCACTCGGTAAAACATCTTTAGGGGAAAAAAAAAAAAAAAGCTTTAAAATTCTGACATAGAAATTCTGGTTCTTCTAGGAAAAAAAATCGCGTCTGAAAACTGATGTGAGTTCTTGAAAAGATGCACCTTTTGCTGTCAATACGTAAACCAGACTTAAAGCTGTTTACTAAGAAGAGAGCACCACCTTGTGTTAGTAAGTCACTACACCTTGTAAGACCGGATGTGAACGTTTTCTCCCACGGTTGAATTGAAGATGTACATTTTTTTTTCTTTTTCTTTAATCACGTAGTGGTCTTGCGCTTATGCTGTAGAATGCAGGTGACTTTTTTTTCCATTATTTAAGCTTTATTTCTCTTACACTGTATACAGTCTTGTTGTGAAGGAGGCAAGGAAGATTTTGAGATCTCATCTATTTTCTCCTATACAAAGCTAAACTGATCGATCACGTTTCATTTTTTGTGAAGCAGAATATTCTCACAACCAAATTATCAGATCCAGGTGTTTTTTTGTTTGTTTGTTTGTTTTGTGTGTGTGATGATGAACATTTCATTAACTTAATTCTCAGTTTGTTACAGGACCTTAATCCATAATATTCTCATTCTGTACAAATAATCTTTGATTTTTTTATGGATGGATATGTGTTGTGATTAGGAGCTTTTTTAAAAGGAACTTAGCTCTCCAGACTCAATGGAAATGAGCCTAGAGAAAAGTATCACCATATGATAGAGCCAGTAGAAGATGAAGACTAAATTTCTGCATTTCTAATTTGAATACGAATGTCTGACTGTAAACTAAAATCGGTTTGTAAGTAAGTGGGGAAATAAAAAAAGAAGGAAAAAATAAGAGAAAGCTGAACTCTGAAGAGTTTAATGTATTTGCATTAAACCTCTTCCCCTGTGGATGAAATAAATATATGTGGTGTGAATGAAAAGCAGACAAATCTCCTATTTCCAGGAACTATGCTAGAGATGTAGTTTGAAGCTCTAACATACTTTTCAGATTCTTTAAAAGGGTAGCTAAGCTTCAGAATTAATTATTTGATCTCAGAGATGGAGACATGATATATAACATGGTGCCCAGCAGTGAATACTGCATGCCTATAGAGTCTGGATCTGTACGTAGTTATGCAGCTCTTGCTTTGAGTATTTGCCCTGAGCCATATAAACTAACCACAGTGGTTGTCAGTCTACATATGTGTTCCCTGCTGTTCCCAGAATCCCGGCATGTGTTCCCAACGTGTGTTCCCAGGATATTCCAGCTGTATACTATCAGTTCTGCTCTGAATCCTGTGTAATACATCAGGTAAAGCCTGTTTTCCCACCATGGAGGCATGGTAGATTGATGCTTTTGGCAAAAAGAGACAGAGATGCTGCAGATTTGGCGAGGATTCAGAGTTAGCTCTGGTGCCTGACTTAAAGTTATCACGGCTGCATCTTTAAAAGTGCAGGAAATTCAAGTGTCTTGTACAAAACATCATCTCCAACAGTTCATTTGAATTTCCTGTGCAAATGTGTCCTAGATGCCTGTTTTCAAAGAATACATTGAATCAGGAAGACATTGACTTAGTAAGACTGGTTTAGGTCAAAAACTTGTGAAGAACCAAGGTGTAAGAAAGCATTTCCAATCCAGATTTTTAGAATAATTTCAGATAAAAATTAACTGATTTCCATAAACCCCCCTCATTCTACTTATTTGCTTTAGTACTAGAGTACCTCTAGTGCTCTAGAGCTTGGTATTGTTAATAATCTTAATATAAAGGGGATACTTTTTTGTTTGGTTTTGGTTTTTTTGGGTTTTGTTTTGGTTTGGATTTTTTTTTCCAAAAACTGGTTACAGCTGTACTCCGTAACAGTTCAAAGAGGAGGAGCATCAAGACACTACATGTTTGTTAGGACACTGAGACAGTATCTGTCTGGAGTGAAGGTTAGTAGGGAAAGTAGAAGACATTGTTATAAAATCAGATTAGCTTTGAGTACTGTGAGAGGACATGGTATGAGTGTGTACAGTAAAAAAGGCTAAGCAAAGCTCTATTGCCTTGGACTTAAAGAAAATTCAAACCAGAAACCCCTATCCTTTTTTTTTGTTTTTATATGGATATATGCACTGAAATCAAGATACTTTTTCTCTCAAGAAGCAAAAGAATTTATAATGCTGTCATAGTTATCCTGAACTTTGTAATCAGCAGTTCTTTCCAGTATGAGAAATGTGAGTAGTGCATATGGAAGGTAAACTCTTCAAATTAGAACTGTTTTGATATTTACTCGGGGGGGGGAGGGAAACTTTTCAGCAGCTAAACCTGTCTCAAGTTTCCTTTGTAAAAGGTTTCTCAGGTCTAGGACCATCAGAGTCTGAATGACAGTGTAGCAAGGTGGCTATGGTATTTCAATGGCATGTAGGAGACAGGGATTCATTTTCTGCTCACAGCAGGAGAGATGAGTGAGTGTGCTGACCTCTGGTCTCCACAGGGAAATGTCTCCTTTTTATCTTTTGTCTCCACCCTGCTTTGCTCTGGGGGTACATCTATTTCTCTAGGTAAAAGCCCTGTGAAGACCCAGGATGGAGAAAGAAAACACTTCAAAAAAATGAAGGGGAGAAAAATCCTCTTCCCAGGCAACTCTATGTAGGATGTCTTCCACTACTACTCAGTTTCACAGCACAAGTAAACCAGTAATGTAAGCAATGGGTAATGCCTTCCTCGTGTGGAACTCTGTATCTTCTGTTCCTTGCAGAGACATACAAAACAGCACAGGACACAGGGAGCTTCTTCCCAGTGGTAACTGTCATCTTTTTACAGCTGTCCCAGCATGTGTTCATCATATAGCACAGCTAGGGAGGTATCTGGAATTTCTGGGATTTATTCCTGCTCAAAGCTGTGTATTCCTGATCAAAGCTGTGTACTGAGCAAAGATGAGAAAAAAAAGTCTGGTCAAGAATATCCCAAGGAAAGCTTGTGCAGATGGAGCATGTTGCCTGGGCTGCTCCCCCAGCTTGGCACTCTTGCCATGTGGAGCTGTGAGGCTGCATCCCCCTGCTAAACTGTCCCACGGAAGGAAGAGCTGTTTATGGTGTTCCCAGGCCACATTTACCCCGTGGAGCAAGGGAGAACTCAGCCACGTGCTCCCCAGGTCCCTTTGTCCACATGCCTCAGCATTGAGGGAGCTTTTGTACAGCAGGTTGGGGCTGGTCAGGTTGGCTATGGCTGCAGCAGGTTTGTTCTTCCCTTTCTCTTTCCTCTGCCTATTCTTAATTTTCTGGGACAGGAAAGCAGTTCTCTACCCTCCACTGCACCACTGCAGTTCTGGGACTCATCTCACCTCTCGTGACTCTCAAAGTTTGCATTAAGGATGACATTTTTTTGGCTGGCATTTGGTCCCAAAGGTCATCCTTCATTCCAGTGGTTTTATCCAACTAGCTCTATCCTTGAAAGGTAACCTTTCTTGTTTTAGCAGTATGTGTTTTCTTACCTGTTGTTGTTTGCAATGCTAATGCTTCATTGTATCTGCAGTTAGCATACCAGGGCTCGCAGTGATGGGATACTATAAGGGAAGAGGAGTAAATACACAATTTTGAGGTTATGATACACTGCGTGTAGCTATCCCAGTGTTACCTGGTTTAGTTTGTCTGGCTAAACAAGGATCTCTTTTGACTCTCCTAAACTACAAAACCTGTTTGGATGTGGAAAAAATGGGTGTTACTCTGCACTACACTATCTCAACATGCAAGCAGTTCATTAATGCTATTTGCAGTATTCACATTCCTCCCTGCATTTTAGGCTCTTGTCCTGCTGTGCCCAAGACTGTCAACAGTTGAACAACTCAGTGACCACCATTTTCCTTACCTTTATAAACATTTGAGTGTTTCCCTTTAAAAGTGCATCTGTATTTAACTGTTGACTTGCCTGAAAATTGTAGACTAATCCTTAAACATTTCCTATTGTTCCCGTTCAAAATTTCGTGATAAATGTGCTTTCAGTCACTGCCTGCCTTCATGGGTTACACCCTTTCTTGTATGATTTCAAGAGACATTCAAGAAACAATAATTTGGAAATTCATTACAATGCCAGGGTTTATATGCTCTCATTAAGCTTTAATTGGTAGTTGATGGCTATTGCTATTTTTAACACCATTAGTTCATAGCAATGTAATTAGTGATGCTAAGTACAGGATCCACATTAATAGCATTACTAATTGTAAATCTGGAGATAGAAACACAAGATGACTGGTTAATTTCTAGGCAATATCTCATGATAATTGGCTATAGGACATTTTTGCTGAAGTAGAAAGGTAAATAATTTAAAATCTTTTCTTGTAGTTTGCGCTGTACTTCACAATACTAGTATAGTCTGTTGCACACATTTTAGTCTTGTGAAATGCAATAGCATTAGTATCTCACAGCCTTCACAGTTATTAATTTTCATGCTTCTCAACTATTTTATATATACTAGCAACTATGAATTAAGAAAGAAGCAGAAGCAATAAACCATCAACTTTAAGGACATCTGCCTGAGAACCTTAGTTTTTGCAAAGCAGTGTCATATAAGCAGAAAACAGGAAATTGTAATAGATTTATAAGATTTTAATTATATAATGCATAGATGGCAGATTCTTACCTATGCTGCTTGCTTTATTTTCTATTTTTTAAAATTAGTTTTATATTAGCCAGCAAAAAAATTTGGTCTCATTCTGGGTATTAATAATACAGTGATTGCAATATTTTAGTTCTATTGAGCTACATTTTAAGCAATTTTTGCTTCAGCAACTATGTGATAGGTCTTTAGATGCAAAAGTTCCTATGCACAGATGTCTAAAGTGCTTTTCCACATCACTGTACAGGCTAGCATAGAGCCTTTCCCCAGTTTAACTGAGGACCTCCTAAATATTGAAAGAGAAGTAACAAATCAACATGATCTTTTCAGCTCCCAGCAAGTAGGAGAACATGTCTTGATTAGATCCTGAGTTATATAAATAGTATAAGAACTAATATTAGAGAGGGAATGGATGTATGTGAAAGCGAGGCTGAAAAAATTAATGATGCATCTTTACAGCCTTACTGAGATCTCATTGATTTCCATGGAAACCTTTTCATTGACTTCAGTGGGTCTCTTTAGTCTGATGCTAGAAAGGGTGGTTGACAGCGAGGTGCATGCTCTGGTCTCCATTCCATTGTGCTCAACAGCATTGCCTGCTGCTCAGTGATGCTTTACTTTCAGTGGATTTTAACTGCTTCCTGATTGAAAGAGGCTTTAATTTGGAGCCATTTTCTGTGGTTAGGTAATACTGATATATGCTTCCATGCCACAGCATGTAAGGTAGTGCTATTACTATAAATACAGATATGCTATAGGTAAACCAAGAAATACAGGGAAAAGGTTACGCTGTCAAGCTCCATCCCAGCAATTTTTCCCAGAGGTATCTTTGCCCCTTCTGACAACATAGTGAAATTCTAGGAAAGCAGTATAAAGCCAGCCTTCCCCCTCCGGAATTTCTTTTTCTTAGGATTCTTTCCCCCCAACTGAAAACAAATTTATTTTCTGTGAATAGGAGAAACAGTCTGTGTTTCTTGATTTATTTAATACCTCTCCCCCACTCTCTTGTATCATCTGATTTGATTACTTCCAAGATGAAGACCTGAGAATAGGGGAGAGCCTTATCATGGTGTCCTGGTTCAGCAGTAGCAGTCATTTTTCTCCTTCTTAGTATCTGGTGCAGTGCTGTGGTTTTGACTTTCGGCCAGGGAACAGCACTGATAACACCGATGTTTTTAGTTGCTGCTCAGTAATGTTTAGTCTGACCAAGGACTTTCTGAGTCCCATGCTCTGCCAGGGAGGAGGGGAAGCCGGGAGGAAGCAGAGACAGGACACCTGACCCAAACTAAGCAAAGAGGTATTCCATACCACAGCACGTCATGCCCACTATATAAACTGGGGGCAGTTACCTGGAAGGGTTAGATCACTGCTTGGTTGGGCTGGGTATTGGTTGGCAGGTGGTGAGAGGTTGTATTCTCTTCCCTTCTTATTTCCCTTATCATTATTATTGGTGGTAGCAGCAGTGGCTTGTGTTATACCCCAGTTACTGGACTGTTCTTGTCTCAACCCGTGGGAGTTACATTCTTTCAATTCTCCTCCCCATCCCTCTGGGAGTGGGGGGGGCGGAGGAAGGGGGAGGAGTGAGAGAGAGACTGCATGGTTTTCTGAGTTATGGCTGGGCTTAAACTGTGACACATGGTGATTTAGCAGCAGAATTCCTGTCTCTGGTCGCTGGAAAAATTGTTTGCATATTCTGAGCACTAGTATTTTCTGGAGAAAAAGCCTTGAAAGTAAGAATAGTGAAGTTAAGTTCTTTTGTAAGCACAGACATTACAAGATGCTTCATTAGAGTTCCTACTGCAGACGTGAACAGTACAAGAACTCTGGAAATTACAGTCACTCTTGCTGTCATTTTTCTTATTTTATCAAGGTCTTGATCTGTTTGCTTGTTCTTGATCTGTTTGTTTGCTCTTGATCTGTTTGACTAGTAACACTGATGTCATATACTGGGAAATATAAATACTCTATTCCCCAGTTTTTATTTCTAAAATCCTTATGTGATAGCAAACTTTTATCAAGAAAGTCCTTTTTTCCCCTCAGTGAAACAGTTCCACACTTGTATTCTGAGAACCACCTATTTTCCTCTATCTGTGTACTTAAACGTATTCCTTTAGAATTTCGTTCAGGCTGCAAAGCCTACAGGTACTGAAGGAGAGCTGGTTTTCATTACTGGTAATACAAGGATTGTTAACTCTGCTTTCGTTATGGTGGTGGCAATCCCAGCTGACTTTCAGACCCAGACTGAGTTAGCAGAAAATATCCTTTACCTTTACCTTGTAAAATGAGTACTTGGATCTGGATACACAGGCACAAGTAAGGAGCAAACTGTCTGCCATTGCCACAATCCTTAATCGATCTGAACTTCTGTTCTCTGCCAGCTGGGGACCCATAGGGAGGTGGGAAAAACCAGCTCCCTTTTCCCATGGTGGATAACGGCAGGTCCTCTGATGAGGATTAGATTCTGCAGGCAGACTGCTCAAATTAGACTCAATATGGTTCTAACATCTGTAGACAACACCGCATGTAACAGAGTTAGCATTGTCCAATGCATTTTTGCATATATTTACTTTAGTGTATCTTTATTTCTGCAGTGCTTATTTATTGTCACTTAATTTTTTCCAGTTCTGTATTACAAGCAGGAATATCCCAAAATTTTGTCAGAATAGCCATCTAAATATTTCTCTGCTAACTTCCTCTTTTTGAATTATTGACCATTGCGAAATTTTGCTTTTATAGATTGCAATCTAGATGTCTGTTCTTTTTATTAACATAGACCTGTTTGGGGTTTGTGCTGTTCTGGGTGGTGTGAGGAAAGGAATAGAATGGAAAGAGATGCCTTTCCCATGATTTGAAACAAAACAAACGCCCAAAAAACTCAAACCAAACCATTTGCAGGTAAACCCCACCCAGTTTCATCCATCTCCTCAGAGTGAAATATGTGTTAAACTGGACCTCATATGGCAAACAGATACCTCTCTTTTTCTTTTCTTTTTTTTTTTTTTTCCTGTTTTTCTCTTTTTCTTTCCTTTTTAACTCTTTTTTTCTCCCGTTCACTTCTAAGGGTGTTCATGTTCGGTTTTGTTGCCTCTTTTGGAAGAGCAGAGCAGCCAGCTGGATATGATGAGTTTTAATAGGTTCTTATAAATTACTATTTGGAAAAAAAACCCCATAGCTTAAGAGTTTAATGCTTTTCTGAAAGGATGAGGTTAGCTTCAGCTTGAACTCCTTCGCTGCCACATCAGATGGGAAGGTTTGTGCACATGTTCAGGTTTGCATGTGAGAGGTACTGTGGTGCAGGAGGCAGAGTTTCTGCAGAACACAGATGACAGTGGCGATGTCTGTCTTGGAGGTTCTGAGCCAAGAAGGTTCACCAGGCTTTTCTGATCTCCTGGTTTTAGTAAATACTGAGGTTGCTGGCTATAACCATTAATGCATGATAGCTGTAGCTGACAAGAAAGCACATATGCTTATATTTAAATTGACCATTTTTCAGTAGAGGTGTTACATACACTTTTAATCACAGATGGTGATTAGATGACAGTTTTCTGTAATCATAATGTTAACTATTATACTAGCCTTTGCTTCGCAGGGACTAGGGAATAGCTGAGAACTCTTTAAACCAAGGGCTAATTGGTTATTAAGATTTTTATAGGGGGGAGGGGAAGGATGGGTGAAAGTTGATACAGATTGCTGTTTTCTTTAGTATGCTTGTGGGGGGGTTGTTAATTTTTGGGGTTTGGTTGTTTTTTTGTTTTGTTTTTTTTTTTTTTTTTTTATGTGAATGATTTTGGCGTCGTTTGACACAACCTATTCTGAAACGAATAGAAACCTTTTATGCTGATTGGGGTTCCCAGGGATGGTTGAGTTACGGTACAGAGTTTGTAAGAGTTCCAAGAGAGTGGGATGGAAAGGGCATGTGGAAAAACTAAAAGGTAGTGGCTAGTATAGGGCCTTCATGAGATATTTTCCCTGTTAGTGAACAGTCTGTGGGGCAGCAGAGGAACACAAGTCACGCGTCAGGCTCAGTAACAACCCCTGCGGTGCGGAGCCCGCGGCGGGTGGGCGCAGACGCAGATCCCCAGCGCGGCGCGCGTTACGGTGTTAACCACCCACCCGACAGCGCTCCTCCGCCGACGGGGGGCGCCAGTGTGGAGGGCGCTGCACGCCCCACCCCCCCCGCCAGGGGGCTGGTGGGGGCCGGGGGCGGGAGGAGTTCTGTCCCGTCCCCTCTCCGTGACCCGCCTTTCCCCACCAGCTCCGGCGTGTGCTGCTGCGGAGGTCCCGCTCCGCCCTGCCCCGGGCCGGGAGAGCGCGCTCGGCGGTGCCGGCAGGGGTCTCTGCAGGGCAGCGGTTCCGAGAAGCAGCGGGACTGGCCTGGAGCTACACTGCATGCAGCCGTTAAATACCGAAACTCTGCTAGAAATAGGCAGGCAATAGCGCGTAGCGTTTGCCTGTAGTGTCAGAAATTGCTGCTCCTTATTTCTTTAGATGTCGGAGTCCCGTGCTGTTCAGGTTGTGGAGAGGATCGCGCACGGAGACAGCGCGTGGGACTGGTCTGACTGTACCGTGGCTTGGAACTGGCGAGGGATTCCGCCTTGCATAGTTCTTGAAAGAGCTTGTACAGAGCTTCAGAGCCTTGCACTGCCCCTTCTAGTCCTGCTTTCCTGTGAAATGGTCACTGTGGTCCTGGAGGATATTCCAAGCGAAACTAGGGTGAGGTGCATCTGTAGGTGTGCAGTATTCAAGCACTTATTTACACATCTTATACACTTCCTCTGTGGGGAAAATAGCTAGTGGGGAAAATAACTGTGGCTTTTCTAGGTAACCCAGAGGCTGGCTAAAATCACTCTCTGGAAATGCCCTGGTCCACTTCAGAAAGAGCTTGAACAACTTGGGCTGGACAAGTGAACAGCTGAAATTAATAACCTTAAACTGGTGAAGTCAAGTGAGATAAATACTGATGGTGAGAGCTAGACTGCACCATTTCTTGAGCAGAGGCTTTCTCCTTTGGTAGTTGCAGAGTTTTCTGCAGAACTTTGATCCATGGCAGGCTTGCTAAATACTGTGAGGGTACAAATAGCGATTAACTGGTTTGGCATTATGGTTCTCACTACACTGATACAGGTTTCTGCATTTTAATGTTTCTGCATTTCAAGCCTGTCTTGAGAGCTTTATGTTTTTTGTGACGCTTGGAGTCTGATCTTAGTTCTTCAAGTAATTTACCATGGGATTTTTAATTACTCAAACTTTTAGTACAGATTCCTAAGTGATCTTCATTACCTGATACTTAGGAAGTCTCTTGGATTGTCCGATGATGAATAAAAATACTGCAAAGTTGTTTTCTTTTTTTTTTTCTTTTTTTTTTTTTTTTTAATTAATGCCTTTACAGGGTATTATCTTAACAAATGTGTATTTTGTGATATTTGTGTGTTCTATGTGTTTGCTTTATGTGCCAAAAGCTAAAATAGATATTTGATTAGGAATGAGAACACTTCAGCAATGTCATAGAATTTCTTCCCTTTTTCCTTTCCTCGTACAGCAACTTCTGTGCCTTGTAACGAGAATATCAACTTGATTCATAGAATATTGTAGAAATCTGAATTGAGTACTTACCCTTTGAGGAAGTCTGTCTTTTCATTTAAAAAAGGCAAAACAAACAAAAATGTAACCCACAGCTGTCTAGTTTTTGTGTGGCTTTTTCTATTTGCTTGTTTGGAGGTGTGTATGTTTTTTTAGTGTTTGCTTGGTTTTTTGTTTGTTTCAGTAATGGAATATGGAACCTTCTAAATATTCTCTCATTTGAAGCTTCACAATAGACAATATTGGAACAGGAATAAAAGTAAATTTTTACTTAAAGGTAAGTGTGCAATAGTTATTGCCATCTAGTGTTCCCATACCTTTATGGCATCAAACATACATTATGGAAACTGTCTTGCAGCTTCCACCTTTCTTTTTGCTTAAACAATTGTGTTTCTCTGGAACAGAAAAGTTTGTTAAAACTCAACATTGCTACCTTTCTCCAGTGAGTGAGAGGCTCATGGTGAAACAGCAATTGTAGACAAAAAGTTATAAGCAGTATATATATGCATGTACTAGTTCAAGATGATGTGACTAAGAACGTGAATGCATATAGATGAATGGATTCTGTGTTTGAGAATTTTATCTGAAAATATCTTATGGAGAATGAAAGTAGGAAGTACTGGTACTTATCAAAATAAATATTCCATGAGTTATTTACTGAATTCTTCTAAGAGTTCCCAAGACAGCTCTGCTGTTAAATCAGTTTTGAAAAATCCATTGGGACTAACTGGTGAATTTTTTGGTGTACAGGAAAGAACTGTAAATGAGTTAATGAAGTGGACTTTTGCAGTCCCCAATTTCCGGATTTATGCTTGTGCACAACCATGCATGTTTTAACTATAGTGCTGTTGTAAAAGATGCTATTTATAGCTCAGTAATGTTTAGCAGTCCCAGTGAAGACTTCAGCTCTGTAGTGTGGGGTGTAAGGTAGGAGTGCAGGAGGCTGAGTGTATTGCTAATGAATCTTGGTGCATGTTTGAGCTGTCAGCAGTTGCTTCTAGTGCAGAAGGGGAAAGGAAATGAGCGTATTTCCCTATTACTGATGTAGATTGGGATAGAAAGTGATGCAGTGGCTTTTCCTGGAACAAAAGAAGCTTGTGTTTAAACTAGGAACCCAAACTGATTTCCTGGATCCCAGCCTTAAACCAAATGCAGAAGTCTCTGCTGGACCTTCTTTCTCTTAATTACTGCATAATATCTAAGCTATTATACAAATCCTAATAGTGACTCAAAGATGTTTTAGTGAATCATGTATTCACTTTCAAATTGAATTTGAGAAGTTCTGTGCATAGTATTATGTCTTAAATGATTCACAGTTAATGAAGTCTTTCTCTTTAATCCTATTCTCTGTTATACTATGCGTGTGACTCAATTCACAGCTCTACCTGAACCACTGTTAGTGAGACCTGTGGTACTGCAAGAAGTTTATATAGTTTCATTTAATTGAATGCTAAAAATGTTCATAGGGGAGATAGCTTATGTGGCTACATTAAAGATCTCATGTACCTTTTCCTTCTATATCTCTTTATAATTTATGTCTAGGTTTTTATTGTATTTTATTATGGGATGGAATTTTCAGAAGAGCTAAGCTGGTATATAGATAATGAAACAAGGACTTATCGTGTTGGAAGTCCCAAGGTTTTGAAAGAATATTGTTTTCTACCACATGGAGCCTTTTCTGTGATGTCCTTTTCTTATACTTCTGCACCTTCTTTTCCTTTCTCTTCCTCATTTTTCATTTTCCCTTTTTCTCTGTTAGAATCAATTTCTCCTGGTAGACTGGTATCTGTGCTAGCAGGAGTACCACTGAGTGTTAGGTCTGTTATTTTGAGCTTTTTGGTCATAATTTTGATGTTTTTTGGAGTCCTGTAGATGAGAAATCCTTATACCACAGTTTAAAGCAGCAGCTTTTCCTACTCTGAAGATCAGTGCAGTCTGTATACAAATGCTTGTTTCAGTTCTATGCTTATGTATGTTTATGACTCCATCAATGAATTTCACATCACAGATCCAGTGGAATGACAGACAGAAAAATGAGACCAGCATAGTATAGCTGTAAATGTTTGACAGTGCGAATGAGATGGATGCCCACCACACATCCTGTATACCCTTGTGAGAAAAGCTTACAGGTATAACTACAAGGGCAGCTGGCATTTGCAAGCTGCAAGTGGACTGTACGTATACAGTGGGGATGTCAGCAGCTGGAAACCCAGTATCCCTGAAACAGTCAATGAATATATGAAGGAGGAGACATAATAACCTTTGCTCCATAGCCCCTGCTAGGCACAGAGTTGTTATAACCCAGACTTCCTTCTCAGTCCATCACTGCTATGCCCATAAGTTGATTTCAGTTTTGTTCATTCTGTACCACACATCTTGTGCTAGTCCTCTCCAGCAAGAGCTATCTTGCAATGATGTTAGCATGAGAAAATATAGTGCAATCTTGGTTTCTGGCAGCAGCATGACCAGCCAAAGGTGGCTAGCTTTGTGATCCTAAAAATAGGGCCAATACAGAAAGTCATTCTGAGAGAATCTATAATCTTTGTGCTGTGCTGCAGGTTAAATTCTAACTTTTCTGTAGCTGATAACCATCCCTTAGGAGCACTAAGAGGTTTTCACCCAGAGCATTATTACCTGTGTTGTTCAGGGCTGAGAAAGGCACTCAGCTTATTTCGATGCATCACAGCTGCTACTTCAGATTTTTTTTTTCTGTAGGCCCGATTGCAGGAATGTAACAAAAATAGGCTGCTCGTTTTTGCCACGCCTGATGAAATAAGCACATTCTTATGCTTTATGGTATATGTTGAAGAATATACGTTGCCTAAAAGCAAGCTCTCTTGATTCATCTCCACTGATAGAAGTTTTGGTTCTATAGGCTTCCTGTAGGCATAAGAAAAAATCAGTTACGCCTTTAAAAATAATGAACTTGGATTCTCAATACAGCTTCAGAGTTAGGCAATATTAGCTAAACTGAGACAGAAATGCAGTGCTTTACGTTCTTCTTTACCAAATGCCTATTCAAGTGATATAAGGAAGAAGTTCTTTACTGCGGGGGTGGTGAGGCACTGGAACAGGTTGCCCCAGAGAAGTGATAAATGCTCCATCCCTGGCAGTGTTCAAGGCCAGGTTGGAGGGGACCTTGGGTGACATGGTCTAGGGTGAGGTGTCCTTGCCCATGGCAGGGGTTTTGCAACTAGATGATCTTAAGGTCTTTTCCAACCCTAACTATTCTAAGTGCTCCATGCCCAGGGCCTGTCTTTATCATCCCCTTTACAATACTCCTTTATATCCTAAATCCTTAAGTTTTATTACCATGATAATATTTTGAAACGTTTCTAAGTGTATGGTAAGTACTGGACTATCTGAAAATTCTCTGACTCTCACAGATATAAACTTGCAAAAGTTGCAGGTGGAGCTACATTTTTAAGTGTTTTGGACTGAACAGAATCTTTAGAGGAGATGGATAACACACATGTAATGGGAAGTTATCAATAAGGACTGTGTAGCAGGTACATAAACAAATTAATCCATCCTACACTTAGTCAATTCATAGCTATTTCTGTTTTCCCAAAACTCAGCTTTGTTCATGTTGCAACAACAGCAACAAAACAAACCCAACCGCCCCCCCCCAAAAGCAAACAAAAAAACCCCAACCAACCAAAAAAATCCCAATAAAAAAAAAAAAAACCAAAAAACAAAACAAAAACAAAAACAAAACAAACAAACAAAAAAAACCACAAAAGCAAAGCAAAACCACAATGAGAAATATGCCACTATTGTAAAGGACTGTATTTTTGTTGATAATAAGAGGCATTACTTTTTGTTTGAGGATTTTTGTTTCCCCGCAAGAGCTAATTCTGCAGTGCTCAGCAGTTTCTCTGGCTGTTGATTTCAGAAGGAGTGAAGAGTACTTATGGTGCTCCAAAGTCAATAGAACAGTTAACAGAACAAATTACTTCAGAGGCAAATTTGTACTTGTCTAGTAGGCATCATATACCTGTTCATACTGCATGAAACACTGTTTTGAGTCACCCTTTTGTTTTTGTAAAAGCAGGAATGCAGGCATACCAATATTTCTTTCAGAAACTTGCCTTTTTTCTTTTTTTAAATAGAGAACTCTAGATTTTTAACCCATCATTCCTAGATAATTACAACTCGTCCAGTGAAAAATAAACTGCCAGTTTCATATATGTTTGCCTGTGCACACTTTGTTACTATATGAATAAATTCCTTTGTACATACCCCAGTGTCTTCTGTTTTCCTGCAGCAAGTACTTTCTTTGATTGATGCACTTGGAAGTGATCCTTATCCTCATTCATTTTAATTGAGAGTAATGAATTTAGAGCTTTTATATGCACAGATTGGCTCTGTTCCATTTCTAACTTTCCTCACCTTTGCTAGGAGCACAGCTTGTTCAGGGTTGCATTGGAAGAGGTTCAGGACTTAGTTCAGAGTGCCTGGAGAGGATGGTATCCCAGGATGAGTAGCCATCTGTTTATAGACAGGATGATATTTCCGGACAGCTAAGATTTTTGTAGGCAGGTTCTCCCTCAACACCACTACCACTGAGGAATCACTAATCAGGAAATAAGCTTCTTCCCTTCCCTGATTTGCACAAAATAGGGAGCAGTGTCCACAACTGTGTTTCAAGTTGTTCTGAATTCATTGAGCAGGTTTGAAAACACTGCTGCCTTGATGGTGTTTGGGGAAAGCTTTACAGAGGAAAAAGTTGCATTTCTGGGGGTTATGTCCTTTAAAGTCAATGCTGTCAGCATAAAGTAGAACTGGTATACTGTGGTCTTTTATGAATGCAGAAACACTGAAGTTATCTGAGGTTAAAATGTATTTTTAATTCACATTCCTTTATGTTCACTCAAATTTCTTATTTGCTGGAGCCTTAGAAAGAAGGGATATAATTTTTCTATTCCTCTTCACTGTTGAAGAAACTCTAAAATGAACACCAAAAGTTAGGTGTTTACCTTTCTCAGTTCTGTAGAAATTTTTCATTTTGATGTACACCTGCAAGAGGAGAAGTCCCACTAACCGTTTTATATTCACATGTCGTGCCTACTTGCACACTGGTGGAGAAACAGCTTTTACCTATGGAGACTTGAGGCAGCATAGGGATAAACTGGCAAGCACTGGCAGGACCATGCTTGGTGAGGGGCTGCCCAGCTCTACCTGCTGTCAAAGAAACCTGTGTAGCCCTGCTGATTTGTCCCAACTGAAGGTTACTTTGTTCCTGAAATGTACAAAAGCAAGGGCATGACTAGTAGGCCCATCTGCTTTAGAAACTGGGCTTCTCTTAAATGTCAGAGACTCATGGAAGACATACCGTGACATGGAAGGTGCCTTCAGGACAAATGCTTCTGCTTGTTCCCACTTCAGCAAGGGAGTTGGTTGGCTTTGGAAGACTAATGTGTTTGTCCCTAACAGAAGTGTAGGGCCTGTGCCTAATCCTGGGTATTTGGAAATGGTTCTGTTGTGCTCCTGCACTGCTCCTCCAAGATCTTGTGAGCTTAGGCGTACACAAGTCTATGGGGCCAGATGGGTTACACCCAATAGTACTGAAGGAGCTGGCAGAGGAGCTTTCTAAAACACTCTTCATCATTTATCAGCAGTCCTGGTCTAGTGGGCAGGTCTCAGGGGATTGCAGGTTGGCCAATGTGGTGCCTTTCTATAAAAAGGGCAGCAAGAAAGACCCTGGAAACTACAGGCCTCTCAGCCCAACCTCAGTGCTGGGGAAGGTCATGGAGCAGATGATCCTAAGTGAGATCATAAAGCATGTGAGGGAAAATGGAGGGATCAGGCCCAGTCAGCATGGGTTCATGAAGGGCAGGTCCTGCTTGACTAACCTGATTTCCTTCTATGATGAGGTGACCCACATGGTTGATGAGGGAAGGGCCGTGGACTTTGTCTATTTGGACATGCAGCACATTTGGCACTGTCTCCCACAGTGTTCTTCTGGAGAAATTGGTTGCTCATGGCCTGGATAGATATATTCCTCACTAGGTTGGAAACTGGCTGGATGGCTGAGTCCAAAATGTGGTGATAAATGGCATCACGTCTATTTGGCAACCAGTCACTAGTGGTGTCCCCCAGGGCTTGGTGTTAGGGCCAGGTTTGTTTAATGTCTTCATTGATGATTTGGATGAGGAGATTGAGTGCACCCTCAGTAAATTTGCAGACAGCACCAAGTTGGCTGGGAGTGTTGATCTGCTGAAGGATGGGAAGGCTCTGCAGAGGGATCAGCCAGGCTGGGTTGATGGGCTGTGGCTAGTAGTATGAGTTTCAACAAGTCATGGTGCCAAGTCCTGCATTTGGGCCACGACAACCCTATGCAGCCCTTCAGGCTAGGGGAAGAGGGGCAGGAAAGCTGATCAACAGAAAGGACCTGGGGGGGCTGACAGAGGGCTGCTGAACATGAACAGCTTGTGCCCAGGCAGCCAAGAAGGCTGAATAATAGCGTAGCGCACAGGGCCAGGGAAGTGATCATCCCCCTGCACTTAGCACTAGCGAGGCCACACCTCGAATCCTGTGTTCAGTTCTGGGCCCCTCACTGCAAGAAAGTCATTGAGGTACTGGAGCAGGTCCAGAAAAGGACAATAAAGCTGGTGAAGGGTCTGGAGAATAAGTCTTATGAGGAACAGCTGAGGGAACTGGGGGTGTTTAGTCCGGAGAAGAGAAGGCTCAGGAGGGACCTTATTGCTCTCTAAAACTACCTGAAAGGTTATAGTGAGGTGGTGATCGGTCTCTTCTCCCAAGTAACAAGTGATAGGGCAAGAGGTAATGGCCTCAAGCTGCACCAGGAGAGGTTTAGATTGGATATTAGGAAAAATTTCTTCACAGAGAGGGTGGTCAGGCATTGGAACAGGCTTGTGGTGGAATCACTGTTCTGAGAAGTGATAAAACGGTTGATACGGTTTAATGGTTGTCTTGGTAGTCATGCGGTAATGGTTGGACTTGATGATCAACCTAGTTGACTCTGTGATTCTTTGATCTCTAGAGGAAACCTTGGCTGTGTTCTGCAGTCAGACCTGTGTCATGGTGAGACAAACTGGGATCTAGCCTCCCCTCTTAGACCTGGATTAGCACTGCTATGCTGTCATTAGTAACAGCTTTTTTTGTCTGTAAAGGTATTAGAGGTGACTTAGAAAATATAGAAGCAGCAGCTGTCTTAAGTAAGAAGGTATTATTTTTAGAGTCACTTTTCTGACTATAACAGCACTTAAATGCTGGGGTTGAAGTCCAACAGCTGTCATAAGGCTGTATTGTTTATTCAGTCCCAGAAACAGCATTGTCAAACCATTTATCATTATCCTACAATAATAACATAGACAGTTCTTCCAGAGTCTTCATTAAATACTCCTACTATTATTATTACTGTCATAAAGTTCACACGGTTTCTTCATACGAGGGACCACTCAAACAGAAAGGTTGCTGGTGTTGCCTCTTTAAATCCCTAGAGTGTGCCTAAAAAGGCAGAAGAGAATTTGCTTCCATCGTGCAGCATGTTCTGTGCACTGCTGGTTTTCATACTTAAATTCACTGTTAACAGTAGGGTTGATTGTCTCCTTTGCCTCTGTGGGGGAAGGGAGCGATATTTCGTCGCTGAAGCACAATGCCTCCCACGCTTACTCTTGGGTTCCTGCCGCTTAAGCACACACCCCATGTTCCTGGCTCTGCCTTAACGTACAATCTATCCCCACATTAGTAAGAAAAAAAACCCCGAAGTTGAGTAAAGTACAATCAAGCCTCTTCGAAATTAGTTAAACACTTAGAAGGGTGTATTTAAAAGAAAACTTTCTGCAATCAACAAAGTGCAGCTTTCATCATATGTTCCTGGTCAGAGACTTCGTTTCCTCTTGATGGCCATTTAGCTTTTTCTGAGCAAGCTGTCTCATGTGAATTTCCCTCCTATAAGTCAGTGCTTATTAACTCTTCAGCTATGCTTTTCTTTGATTTTTGTTTACCCTGTCAAAGCTTACTGGCTTTTGTACATAGCTGCCATTCAGCTGGTTCAGGTTTTGCAAATGCATATATGCAATGTTACATGCAATGTACAAATACATTCTTCAAAGAAGATGTCAAAACAAGTTTCAGCTCATTTTCAGCAGTATCTAATTACAGATACATAATTAATGAGGCTGACATTTATCTTTCTTAACACAAAAGACCATACTTGCAAACAAAAGTATTTCCTACAGTACATGTAATAGATTTACTGTTAGTCTAAGAGAAATGAGAATATAGTTTAGAACATGCAATATTCTGAGGAAACAGAAGAAATATTTCTTGGCAAATGAAATATAGGCTGTTACTGTAATTGCTTACAACTGAGAAATGTTACATCTTGGTATCTAAATCACAGAATCATAGAATGGATTACTGGTATGCAATTACTGACAATGGCAAATCTGTAGAAGGGACAGAAATTTCACTAAGGTAAAGCTATCTTTCTAAGAAAGCATCTAGGTGGTCTGTCTGCAAATGTTCTATGTGAGAGGTATATTTTCTTTCTTGTTTACTTAGTACATTTGACATTACTGGGAGACAGTGTCAGTCTTCTTGGTGGTGGTGAGTAGTATCTATTTATATGTTCCTTCAATACATTTTACATACTCAAAGCAACATATTAATCAACTAGCGGCCCAGCCACTCCTCCAAAAATCTTCATCTGCCATTTGCATGAAAGAGTGGCCATATTGTGTACCAGTGTGCTTTACCTACTTTAAGAAGTGAGTACTAGATATCTTCCTTTATTTCTTACAGGGTAAAACAATTTCATTTGGAACACTGGAACTCTTTAAAGTATATTTCTGCTATATGATTTCGACTTTCTTCCCTGGGAAATTTTGTAAGTGAACCACAGTCAGTCTTTTTTCTTACCATGGTACCTGGTCCTTACTGTGATTTACAAAAAGGATGAGTTAGTATGTCTATGGAACCTTATCTTTTCTATCCTGTTTTGGTTTTGTTTTGTTTTCAGTTGCAAGCTCGTATACATAAAGAGGCAATAACACAACATTGCTTTTTTTTTAATGAAAAAGTAGAGGAAAGCTTGGATTTAATAATGATTCAATTGGTCTTGCTTAGGCTTTGAAGCTCATACTTCATTGAAGTGTATGATAGGTGAGGAGAAAAGCAAGTTCATATTTTTCACTGCTATTTTCTAGTCAGGGATACTTTCCCTGATTGAAAGGGTCTCATGAGACAATGGATATATCTTAACACTTTTCTTTATGGAAATTTTATTGTTTGCTCTGATTCCCTAGTACTATTCAAGTGAGTCATAGGAAAAGCAGCTGGCGAATATTATTTGTCTGTCATGCCTTTTGTAGCGACAGTGTGAAATTTCAAGGCTCACTGTTTCATACGTGCTTAATTTGAATTAGTTTGTTAATTGCTTTTCATATCCAAACATAGTAACTAATAAGCATATTATCTTCTTGCATGTTGGGATGATGATATACCTTTTGGTAAGATTTAGAAACTGCAGTTATATAAATTTGTGACTTGCATTTGCAAGTAATCTGTAGCTTGGAGTAATGGATATTTAAATCCAGCTATATAGAAAAAGATACTGGGAGCAGGATCTTGAGGATAGTTTTTTCTGTGTAAGTGGAGGGAAGAACAAGTTATCATGTAGACGAGAATGCCTCTGTTCTGCACAGCACAGGGTGTATGATGATAGTGTGTTTACATGAGGTACAACTTGCTGAAGAGAAGTAGAAACTTTTCTAGTTTGTATTTTGTCCTCTGTGTGTTATGTGTATTTGGGCCTGAAGTTGTTTAAACAACATGCAAATTGGTCTGTTACACTGCAATGACATGAAAAGCCCTGAGCATCCTTGAGGGCCCATTTGTGAACGCGTTGAAAATGTGTCCTTGCCCTGAAAGAGCTGGCTAACAAGCTCAACAAGAGCAATTGCAACAGAAAGACAAAAGCAAAATGCAGAGCTGAAACAACATTCCTGATTCTGAGTATGGCTTGGCACAATAATCTGCCTCCCCTGAACTGTTGTCTAAGGAGAAGGGTCTAAACTTTCTCTCTTCACCCTGACATCCCCTCTGTAGCTCATGTTTTAGTGTCCTGTTTCTTCAGCTGCTCCTACAAACCCAAAACAAGAGTTGCAACAGGAAGGAATGTACATATGACAGTCTGGAAGGGGCTCTGCAAAAGGAAGCCAAACAAAAATCACCTTGGACAGTCTCTCAGGCTGACTCTGTGTCATCAGGAAAATAACAGGCACAAATGCTGTTCCCCATATAATCCGTTTGCAAGTTGCTCCAGCAGCTTTTTGGTGTTTTTTCCTCTGTCATCTTTCCATAGTGTAACACCTGATTGAAAACCACCCCTTAGTTTTCTTGAAGAGTTACTATAAAGAAACAAATTTTATCCATTTACTTTTAGCTGTAGACATTATGGTATGGTTTGTTTTGTTTGCATGTGCGGATTTCCAGGTCTTTCCACAAGCTGGCATTTTAGCTTTTGCTTAGTCCGTATCCGTCATTCTTTTCAATTGTATGTAGCTTTTTCTTTCTATTTGATTCTGGATGAAGGCTTAGTTAAATGCCTATTTAAGAACTGATGAGTAATTAAAAGGATTTAGGGGAACATTCTGTGCTATTATATGCAAATAGATGCCATGCATGGTTCCCTGTGTCATTAACCTGGCAGTCATTTCATGCATGACTCCCCATCTCATTAAGCTAGCCGTATGGAATATTTGATTTACTAAACTGCTATGAACTACTTAGTGTGCTAATACAGGAATATAACTTTTAAGTTTCTCTGGAATAACTATCTTTGAAACAAATTCAGGAATCCAATAACATTATTTTGACATCTGTGCTCAGTTTCTAAGGTCTATTTTAGTAAGCTTCACAGAACTGGTAGTGAAGTACCTGTGATTTGAATAAGCTGTACAATGACTGAAATAAAAGCTGCCAGATTAATTAGAGCCCTTCAAAATTCGACAGGCATTGGAAGCCCAGGTCTGTGGTGTATATGGAAGTGTTCACTGTGCAGAACTCGTGGGAGTTACCTACAGGTGTGTGCAGTTCTGTATCTAAAACTCTTCTCCAACATTTTGAAAACTGTGCTTATAACTAAGCTCTTCCCCCTTCCCAGGCTTTTGTTACCATAGCAGCATTTGCTGGCCATGAGATTTACTGGGGATGATGGGGGAAGGAATGTATATTTGTTGACTTGTTTCAATGCCAAATGGAGTAGGAATTATATATGCAGGATGTTGGATTCATCCTTTAGTGTCCATTTCAGCTGGCATCTAATATCATCCAGATAATTGCAAGCCACTCTGTCATCATTCAGCCAGCTGCACAGAACAAAACAAAGAGAAATTTAGGATCCAAAGGAAGGAATAGCAATTTAAAAGGCTTTTAAATGTTGTTTTCTCTCTTTCTCAATCAGAGATAGTTAAAAGCCTTTAATTTACCCCACCCCTTGTCCCCCTTCAGAGACATACACATATACTCACATTTCTATGATTTTGAGCGCTGCTGGCTTGAGCAATAATATATGAGCACTGAGCTGCCCAAGAAAATGTCACAAGCAAGAAACGAGGTCAGATAATGGCATCCAAAACCAGAGCAGAGGGAATCATTCAGCATCCTCTGGTAGTTTGATTGCAGCTAAGAGTGTGAATCAGCTCCACATTTATACCTCCTTTATGTTGGAAGTTCTCTAGTACAGTATGTGTGCTTTAGATTTGGAGCAGGCATCTGAATCGCAAATGCAGCCTAATGCTGTACATATAGTATGGGTCGTCAGAGACTTATTTACCTAGAAGGATGGTGATTTCAGAGAGCTGTGTAACTCTCCTCTGAAATGCGCTTGTGCTCTGTGGTACTTTCAGCATTGGCGCAAGCCGTGAATATGCATTCGAGGGGGACCTGTGGGGAAAGTGAGCACATTACATGTGGAGAAAGGAGGCTATGAAAGTACTTCTAAGACTGACTGGGGAAGCATGTGTACGCAGCTGTATTAGGCAGGGCTAGCTGCAGAGAGTGTGCAGGGGAATGTATGGATAACTTTGCTTAGCAGACCATAGCTACAGAAAATAAGGGCTGGGTAATGTGTCCAGTTCAGCACGTTCGGTAGCCTGCTTAGCAGAGATCATCATCAGTGAGGGGCTGTGAAACCAGCTCCTAGACAGGCTGAGACATGGAAGCATTGGCAAAGCACACTTAGGTGGTGTGGTCAAAAGGCTAGGGGCAGGTTGAGGAGTAGCTAAAGTCCCTCCCATTTGAACTTTGGAGTAAAAATGTCTCAAATTTTGGCTGAAAACTGTGTGCTGGTGTGACACAGGTCTGTCAAAGGAGAGTCAGTAGTCCTAAATGTAATAAAACACTTTAGAACAAGATTGTTTAATCTTACTGTCTTGGCTTAGCTCCTGTCCCTCATTATGTTTGAATCTTTGTTTCTGTATTAAAAGTTTTTTCTTGTTTCTATAGATTTTTCCCTTCTTCCTTTTCCTTTCCCCTTCTGAGGGCAAAACTGATTTCTGGTTTGCTTTGAAGTATCAATATCTTGTTTTACTTTTGTTTGCTTTGGTGGCAGGTTATCTCTTGTTGCAAATACTCTTTTTGTTAAAGCTGGACCCTGTTTTATTTGTTGATCTCTTCTGGTCTGTTTTATTTTCATTTGGATGATTAGGTGTCTGATTTGTAAATGCTTTTCACTTTTTGTGCAGTAGAGGTTCCCTCACTTTTTACCTGTTTTCAGCTGACCCTAGCTAATGAATTGGAAATGTGAGATGAAATGGCCTGGGTGAGTTAGTTCTGTGGGCAGTTGAGATAAATAAGAGATAAATCCTCATATCTGAGCAAATAAAATGGTACAAAATTACTGTTGCAGGTAGAATTCCTGTGTAAAGTATACAGTGGAGTGTCCCATTTGATAGGCTGCTACTTTTTTTGCTGTGGGTAAACTGATGTGTGAAGAGCAAAGTAGCCAAAGGTGAACAGTGTCCCTCACTAGAGGCAGCTAATCAGGTTAGGAAAATAGGAGTTGGTGATGCAGTGTATGGTGGAGTGATTGTTGATGAGCAGAACATAAAAAAGACAGTGTGAACCTGAGCTTCAAAAGCTTTAATGGCAAATACTTCTAACCCGGAACATATTCCTAGCAACTGCAGTTTTACAGTCAGGTTTTGTTGTTGTTTTTTTTTTTTTCCTTGTTCCTGTGTGAATAACCTATCCAAACATGAGGCACTTACTGGCTACTGTGTTACCTAAGCATGAAACAGAACAGATTCAGACAAAAAACTTCCAGTGGTGGGGCTATTATTTCATCTGAGTAGTCCATGCAAATAGTTCAATTTGACAAACTTCTTTCTGGAAACGTGAAGTTTCAGCTTGGTTTCCTGCTGGTTCACTTACGCAGCTTGCTTGGAAACACGCCAGCTACAAAGTGAAATGCAAAGGATGTAGAGGTTGTCTGGCTGTTCTGCTAGTTGGGCTACCCTGGGTCTGGGGCTCCCAGACTTCCAGGCTACTGCCTGTGAGCCAGGGCACGTGGACTGCCAAATGTGCAAGACAGCCCACCAGGCAGCCTGGACTGGAACTGTAGTCACCTCCTCTTTTGGAGAGTATTTCAGAATTCATAAGTGGAATAGATTAATCTCAGAAACAGAAAAGTTGCCTTTGAATGTGTTCTCCTTTCCTGCTTTATAAGTAGATGGGACAAGGGCAGGAAAATATACTGAAGGATGGAGAAGGAATCTTTCAATTAACATACATTTCCTGTATATATTACTAAAATTGAAGCTGGAGAAACATTTTTGAACAAAGCTGCGATGTTCAGTCTCCTTGCACAGAATTTTAAGCCCAGAAACCAAAGAGAGGAAAGACAAAGCTAAAGCTTTTCATGCGTGAGGATATTGCAGTGGTTTAGTTAAATGTGTGTTTTTCAATCAGGTTAGTTAATCCAGAGAAGGAATTATGATGAACATATTTTTATAGGTTAAGACCCTAATTTTACTGACTTAAAGGGACTGGGATGAAACATAGAAGTGTCTTCCCAGGAAGCCTCCTGCTGGTTCAACGATTAGTCAGTGTGCAGTGGCCAGCAATCACTATCAGCAAGCAGCTGTCACACCCTTTGGCTGAACTGGTGCTGTTCCTGGCCATACAGTGGAGTACACAGCTTGCTGTTTTATTCGCTGCTTGCATTTGCTAGATTTTGTGGATTGAATTATTCATATGGTAGCAATTGTCAAATGATCTAGGCCAGAGAAATTCATTTTCTTGCGGGACTCAACCTGATGTGGCAGCGTGCTGTTATGTACCGCACCAGAATTAGCAGCTGCTGTTTTTTAGAGAGGCAATGCTTCATTGATGTTCTACTAGAAAGACTGCTGCCAAGAGACGGCTCTGAATGTTTCAGAGGCAGCTGTTTGCCTGGAGAAGGTGGTGACATTGGGTTACAGACACGCACCAAAGTTGATAACAAAAATCCACGCCAAATGAACAAGGAAATGGGGACTATTGTAATTGTGAGTTTTGTAGCAGATTCTCATTGTACTGGTACTTCCCCATTTTCCTCTTTTCTGCTTACTGGTGACTGCCGCTACCGGACTATGGTTACGGCTAAGTATGGGTGGATACCTCTTGTCGACTCATAGATGTGACAGCACAACTGCAGTTTCCTTGTAACAGCAAAACGCACAGTTGTTTAGTGCCCACCCTTCACCTCAATTTTGTGGTTACCTTGCAAGTAATCGGAGAAACTGTGAATGTGGGACGCAGGTCATGTTACAGAGGAAGCCCTCCCTGCTGTGCACAGCAGAATATGTGTGTTTATCAACACTCTCCACTTACTGCTGGAGACATGAAAACATTAATTCAAAACATCATATCCCTTTAACTTCTCCAGAGCTGCTGCTGCTTTTCTCCTTCTCATCCTCCCTTCCCTACCACCATATACTGTCTCAGAAGAAAAAAAGTCTAAAACTAAGTCTAAGTGAAAAGCAGATTTTGCTTTGAAATCAGCAGTACTTTATGCATCAAAAGGATGTATTCAGACTTTGGGACTCGGCCATATTCAAAATCAAAATCAAACTCTGGTTCATTGGAGGAGGAGTCAGTCCCTCTGCTGCTGAGGTTTTATAGGCTGCAGAAATGCTTTAGGACCCATAGGCTCTTGCTAGTCTGATCCACCCAGGAAACCTATGGGAGAATCCCAAAGCAGGGTTGGAATTTGCATTTGGAATGAAACATTAGAGGAAATGTTCATGTAAACTGTGATATATGTAACCTATTGTTACTCTTGCAGAAGAAAGCTCTCTGGTACTAGATCTAGCAGAGAAAGACATAATTAAACTATGTTGCTAGAAGCTGAAGGCAGGTGTAATTGGTTTATTCAGGGAGAATAATTAATCACTGGAACCAAAGGAGGTTAAGATTCTCAATTGCTTGTAATCAGGGTAGAATGTCTTTCTGTACTTGAGCCACAAGTAAGGGGCTTGAGATAGAAATCGTGTTACATCTTTAGCCAATGATATGCTATGCTGGAAGCCCTGAACAATATGGTTCCTACTGCACTAGGAATCTGTGAATAACTGTTAATTTTTGCCCTTCTTCTGCATTAGTGGTTATTCTGACAGCAAAATGAGAGGGAAATCCTACAGTTCATTTTGACATCACAGATGAGATTTTAATCTGTTATAACTCCTAAGATTTCTTCCCCCCCCCCTTTTTTTTTTTTTTAAGTAATTTCAGCACCATTAAAAAATGAGATTTTTTTTTTTTTGTTTTTTTTTTTTTTTTTCCTTGACGGAAACATGCTCTTTCTAGACTTCTGAGCAAGTGTCATCCCTATAATGGAATTCCATATAATGGAATAAGCAGAAACAAAGCAGATAAAAAAGCCCCACTCTTTGCCACATTTCCTCTCCTTCATGAGGCAGTATTTGCAGGCCGTGTTATCCAAACCAAATGTAATGGTTTAGGTGCTGCTGTGTTGCATTCCTGATGATCAAAAGAAACTATAACAGCAGTTCTGCTTTTCCTCCCATTATAATAATAAATAGTAAAACCTAGCAATTCCATTGAAAATAGCTCCAAGTGGCTCTACAGATCAGGCCAGTGAAACACTGTTTGCCTTTCAGATTATGAACTTGTGGAGGGTTTCTTGATTATCCCTTTTCTTGGTAATGTCATATAATTAACTTAGCAGCATTCTGAGTTTTAATAAAGATTTGTGTATTACTGAATTATACAAACAAGTTTCATTTTCCAGGTCTGCATGTAGGAGAAGTGTTAGCAAAAATAAATATTCTAATCACTTTTGTCAAAACAAATTGCTAACAATGTCTTTACTATTCTGCATGCAAGAGCTGCTTGTAGCATTCATTAATCTAAGAGTTTATTATTTTGATTTCCAGATGGAATGATTAGCATTTCTAAGCTTTTCATATTCAGACTGCAAAAATAAGCCTTTTTCAGGGGTCACTAGAGGCAAATAATTTAAGTCTAATACTTTGCTCAGTTAAACATGGTGATTCCTAAGTAACTAATTTAACATATTCTTTCTGATGCCTTTGTTTTGAATGTTATTTTAAAAAACTTTATTTGTCATATGAAACAGTGCAGTCAGCTGCTGATATACCAAATATCTACAAAGGCCACTTCTACAGTTTTAATCTTTTTTCTTTTTTTTTTATCTTTTTTTATAGACTAGAATGTATCACAATTAAGTAGTTTTCTAATGATAATGCATAAAATAAAGAGGCTACACTTTTCCAGCACTAATGGACCCAAATTAATGCATTTTCTCCCTGCATTTTGTAGGGGTTCGTTATACGTATGAAGACAGGCTGGGAAAGTTGGGGCTGTTCAGCCTGCAGAAGAGAAGGCTCTGTGGAGACCTCATAGCAGCCTTCCAGTATCTGAAGGGGGCCTATAGGGATGCTGGGGAGGGACTCTTCATGAGGGACTGTAGTGATAGGACAAGGGGTAATGGGTTCAAACTTACTTAAACAGGGGAAGTTTAGATTGGATATGAGGAAGAAATTCTTTGTTGTGAGGGTGGTGAGGCCCTGGAATGGGTTGCCCAGGGAGGTTGTGAATGCTCCATCACTGGCAGTGTTCAAGGTGGGGTTGGACATAGCCTTGGATGGCATGGTATAATTGGGAGATGTCCCTGCCCGTGTCAGGGGGGTTGGAACTGAATGACCTTAAGGTCTTTTCCAGCCCTGACTATTCTATGATTCTATGATTCCTACCTCCCTTCCTGATCAAGAGTACCATGTCTCACAATTCTGCAGAACTATGGAAGAAACTCCTGAAAGGAGCATATTGCGTTCTTTTAATGGATGTAAACCAGCTGTTCATTGCAAAGTAACACTGAAATCTCTTTGAATAGCGCTGGAGATCTATAACAGTGATTGGATTGTCTCAAGTAAATTCTAAAGCGGTATGAAGAGGGCCACAAAGATGATCAGGGGACTGGAGCACCTCCCGTATGAAGATAGGATGAGAAAGTTGGGGCTGTTCAGCCTGCAGAAGAGAAGGCTCTGTGGAGACCTCATAGCAGCCTTCCAGTATCTGAAGGGGGCCTATAGGGATGCTGGGGAGGGACTCTTCATGAGGGACTGTAGTGATAGGACAAGGGGTAATGGGTTCAAACTTAAACAGGGGAAGTTTAGATTGGATATGAGGAAGAAATTCTTCACTGTAAGGGTGGTGAGGCACTGGAATAGGCTGCCCAGGGAAGTTGTGATTGCTCCATCGCTGGCGGTGTTCAAGGCTGGGTTGGATGGAGCCTTGGATGGCATGGTTCAGTGTGAGGTGTCCCTGCCCATGGCAGGGAGGTTGGAACTAGATGATCTTAAGGTCCTTTCCAACCCTAACTATTCTATGATTCTATGATTAAAAAAAAAAAAAGTATTTTTCTAGATTTTATGTGTGAATGGAATGCCCACACGTTGTGACTGATTGCAGGGTGCCATCAGTTTGTTTTTATCAGTTGCAAGAGTAGAGAGAAATGAGTGAAGCTAACCGTACGCTTTTATATTTAAATGGCAGGTATTAAATAGGCCTAGTCTCCCAACTTACCTTGGAGAAACTTAGGCTTAGCTTCATTCTTTTTAGCCTAATTCTTGTATGTATTTTGCTTCCGATCGTATGCCAGAGGGAATGTTAAATCTCTGCTTGGTATCTCGCACTCTAAATCTGTAGCGGCCTCCCTTTCTTCTGCAAGTAATATAAATTCTTTCCTTCCATTTGAAAAAGTTAGCTGTTTTAGCCTTCTATTTGCAACAGCATTTGATTATTTTTTTGTTGTCTCATTGTTTTAAATTCCTGTACTTATTCTGATCAACTACAAAAAAAGGGTAGTGATGCTGGTGATCTCATGCCTATTTCCATGTTAGCTGTCTGACAAAGGAAGTTCCTTCCTTGCCACAATTAGTTCATCTGAAGAGGGAGTTGCCCTTGAAATCCCCTAGAGATACTAGCCAGTTGCTTTTCTGCTGTGAGAGATTTGTTTCTCTGGGATTTGCAACAGTTTGCTGTAGTTTGCACTGAAATTAAATGCTTCAAACCAAGCAACAGCAACCTGAGTCTTACATGTGCTAAACTGTTGCATGGTGACTAGTGCTGCAAACACTTTTGAACAAACCTATTAAGATCCAGAGACTGGTATTTTGGCAACATGAATAGCACTTTTTGATTTTGGTTGTGGCCAACAGCCAAAGTTGCCTAGGCAAAATATTGAGTGATGTTGCTGAGGCAGTGGGAATGCAAACCTTGCTTTCTGGAGTCAGCAATAAAGTCAGTAGCAAAATTGTAGAAAGTGGTGAAGTTCACAACTGCATTTCTACAGCAATACACTGTTGAAAGGAATGTAGATTTTTATTTTCCTTGTACGACAGAGATAGCTGTCTGGCATGGTAAAATGCCAAGAAATTTCTACAGCTCTGTGGATGCCCTGTAGTTCCCAAAGGAAGGATGCTGACTTGATGGCTTGAGAGGGAGGAGAGCCTGCTGCTGCTTCTGCAGGTTTTATATAAAATTTTGAGTATATCTGCCTGCCTTTTCCCATCTTATTTTTTTTTAATGCATCTAACTCCCGTTTTTACAGAAGCATTATCAGAATTTGGTGAGTTAATCTCAGAAATCTCAGTAAATCTCAAAGATTTCAGTTTTTGCTAGGTGGTTGATGAATATCGGACAATATCTCAAAGCATTTG
The DNA here is from genome assembly GCA_039720435.1 of Amazona ochrocephala. Taxonomy (NCBI): domain Eukaryota; kingdom Metazoa; phylum Chordata; class Aves; order Psittaciformes; family Psittacidae; genus Amazona; species Amazona ochrocephala. The sequence continues at coordinate 34,274,389 of CM077884.1, read as the reverse complement.
AATGTGGACTGAATAATGCTCTAAAGTACGTAATGTACATAAAGAAATATAACAAGAAAACAATGAGTTGATAAGTTAAGAACCTGATAAAGTATCAGTCCCCGTTATGCATCAATGAGTATTCCCTGTTTATCAGTGGGCTTACAGGCAGTTTTGCGAGCATTAAATTTCTATAGCAAAGAGGAGAATTAAGTCCCAAATATCAGAATTTAGAAATCGTGAAGAAAAAGAATAGTCAAATAGGTGGTCAAAATTGTGAAATGAATCTGTAGAGGATTCAGTTTTACTTCTAAGTCTTCAGAAGGGCATGTGAGCAATCATTTTTTTGTTTGAATGGACAAAAATCTGCATCAGTTTTAGCACCATAAATCCAACATAACTTTATTGATATAAGTGGTGTCTGTACATGATAAAGACACAAAGCTCAGAATCCATCCCAGCATTCTGTAGGTTGAAGACTTATATTTCCAAAACTATCCCCCAGGCACTGATAACTGATCAGGTCATATTTTGCTTTGCACAGATTTTATTGCTTAATTTTTCTATGCTTTCTTTTCCTCTTTCTTCACTTTAATTAAGTTTTCCTTAGGGTTTGCGTGCCTGGCAAACTTTGACTGCTTAAATGTGTAATCCTGTTTACTCATCACATTATCCCAGCTCCACTTTTGGGCCCAAGTGTATATTTTCTTAAATTCTGTTTTAACTATTGCTGTTCAGCATTATAATGATACTAAGAACTGCTCTTGTGAAAAAGAGGCAGCAGTTTTGTGTGGCCACTTTGATGAGCTGCAGTCAAGTTTTTAAAGCTATAAGAAGACTATCTTTTGGGGAAACTTTGTAAGTAGCTTCAGAGTGAACACTGTCTTCCCTCATGTTTAATTTGAAAATAGTTAACTTTTTAAAGCATGAAGGTTTTAGCAGCTGGGTCACTGTCCTGGGTTCAGCAGCAGCAGTCATTTTTCTCCTTCTTGGTAGCTGGTGCAGCGCTGTGTTTTTGATTTTGGGCCTGGGAACAGTGCTGATAACACCAGTGTTTTCAGTTACTGCTTGGTGATGTTTAGGCTGGCCAAGGACTTTGTGAGTCTCATGCTCTGCCAGGGAGGAGGGGACGCCGGGAGGAAGGAGAGATAGGACACCTGACCCAGACTAACCAAAGAGGTTATTCCATACTACAGCACGTCATGTCCAGGATGTAAAAAGATGGAGAGCAGAGACCCGGAAGGGTGGGGTGGGGGTTCGCTGCATGGTGGGGGTGCACGGTGCGGGGTGCACGGCTTGGTCGGGCTGGATGGTGAGCTATTGTATTCTTTCCTTGTATTTGCCTTGTCATTATTATTATTGGTGGTAGCAGTAGTGATTTGTGTTATACCTTAGTTACTAAAGTGTTCTTATCTCAACCTGTGGGAGTTGCGTTCTTTCGATTCTCCTTCCCATCCCTCCAGGAGCGGAGGGAAGAAAGAGTGGGGAGTGATTGAGAGAGCGACTGTATGGGTTTATAGAAGCTTAAACCACGACAGTCACTCACATTGGAAGCTTCATGAGAATGTAAGAAAGATGTGTAGATCTACATATAAAAAGTGAAACATCTAATGGAACTACTTGTGTTTTAAGTTTAATTCATTTCTATAATTCTGTTCATTGTTTTAGGCATAATTTCATCTTTTTTTTTGTTGTGATATTGAAATGATGGTGAATTTTTAGCAAGGTTGATAACGCATTTTGTTGCTCTGATATTTTCCGTTTAATGAGGGGAAATTTTAACAACTTTTTAAATGCTTCTGAGTTTAGGGATTTTTTCCTTTATTGTGGGACCCTGAAAAGCCATTGAAAAATAAAATGAAATTAGTAGAAAAACTGTTAATATTATTACTTTTCAGAAAGAACTCTCTTTGAATTCTCACATTCTGTAGAATTAGCACTCTAAATTAAAAATTATGGAGACCAAACCCTTCTGACACAACAGATGAGCTTTAAAAACAAAACTTTTGTGTTTATCTGTGTGTGTGTGTGTGTGTGTGTGTGTGTGTGTGTTCACAATAATTCTTAAAAGTCTTATGAGAATGAATTTTTTCCTGGGGAAAAATGTTGATAACTGAATTTTAAAATAAAACCAAAATTTATTCATAAAGACCAAAGCAAAAACACTTTTTTCGATTTCATGGATATATATCTGATTTGGTTGTCTGGTTGTAACACAAGAAAACTCATTAAGTTAGGAGACAGGAAACTAAAAATACATTCTTAATAAATGCAGTTATTAATTTTGTGGAATTCAAATGAATATGATTAAACACAGAGGTTGATACCTCTGTGTATGTAGTTGGAGCTAATTTGCAGAATAAAGTTCTGAAAATCAGTTTTCTGATGAACAAAGTGTAATTTCATGATATAATGGCAGTTACTTTGAGTTCTCAGCCATTATTTGTGTAAGAAAAAGAAGTTTGCTTCTTTGAACTGCAGTTGATCAGAAATCACTTGGTAATTGTGAATAGTCCTAATAAGTGAAGAAAGAGATGATAGACATAAGCGTGAGAACTGGCAGTGGCTTAAGCACCTCTTCAAGTGAGCGGACGCTTACACTCTTGGGAGTTATTTCTGTGCTAGGGGAAGACCAGTAGGGATTGCTCATAAGGTCAAAACCAAGCATATTTGTAAATATTTGCAGAATCAGAACTATAATGATGTAAGCTTGCAAAGTTATGGTAGAAATGGGAGACCTGTCTTTCTGAAGAGGATGACTTTGTCCAGAAGTTTCAATTCAGCTTTCAGTCATATGATTTTACTAGAGAATAAGTTAATTTCTACCATCACTTCCCATGCTGAGTGCTTCCTTTTTGGGATTACTCCTGACAATTATCAAGTAAACTAGGATTTTCGATTCTACCCTGGTTTAGTCTTGGAAACTGTTAGTTTCAAACAGAAAATTTCAGCAAGCTGCTGCCCTTGGTAGTATTCCAGGTACCTGTACATGTGCATGAAACCTTACAGGAATGAGGGATTATGAGCTAGAGATGTAATTGTCTGAGATCCAGGTAAGTAAGTAGCTGAGTTTCTGTGTAATTAGTTTCTATAGTAGAGTGTTTAGTTGTTATAGAAAATTACAGACATGAGAACAACCATACTATAATATTATTCAGAATACAGGAGCTGTCTGATTAGAATGAGCTTTTCTTAGAATAGAGTTCTCTGATTCAGGTGATAGCAATGAGTGATGGGAAAACCTCTGTTCACATGAACTGCATTCTTCTGTAGATGCTGCAGGACACAAACATTTGCACAAAGTTTTATAGACAGATATTCTTCAGCATAATTTCTTTCTCATGTAATATCAAATAATTGCATTGTGTTTAGTGGAGCTTCTACTCGTTTCTGGTAGCAAATGAATCACCTGATGAATGTTCGTGTTTGAATTTAGTTGTTAATTACGGGCGGGGAAAGTATACTATATCAGATTAAATAAAATCAAGCATGAAAATGTCTTTCTTCTGAATCAGACAAATACTGAATTCTATTGAAACACTCATCATTTTGAGATTGTCATGGTCAGATTTGCAGAAAGTAACAGGAATAAAAAAGCAGCTTGTTTAATGCTGGCCTGCATCGTTTACAGGGCTTTCATGAGATTTCCTGTCAGCTCGTGTTAGGCAGAAGTCATTGTTTCCATTGGAAACACTGACAACTAGAAGTGTTTGGTTGCACTGGGCCTCATTACTTATGTTTTGTTACCTTGTGATAATACTGTAATAGGTCATTACTGTTCTTGTTACAGAGAAGAATATTTAGTTAGGTGATGCATAGTGTCTGTTTCTGTTGAAAGTGTTCACACCTCGAAGCTGCACATCATTAAAGTACAGTTCTAGGAAGAGGAAATGCATATTTACTGGAGGCAAATAGGTTGCAATGATATCTCTGCATTTGTGAATCAGCCTTTAATACGTTAATGGCAATATGAAAAATGGGCGGTTGCTGGCTTCATGGATGGTGGTAAGGGGGACTGTGTCCAGAATGGACCTCTCTTTTTTTTGTAGAGGGCATGAATTTTCATTATTATTGCAGCAAAAACACGGGAAGAGGCTAAGATGATAACAGTGACCAAAGTTTTGTTTATTTCCATCTCAGCATTTAATAATGCTTAAACATGTGGTTATTCTCTCTAGTATTAAAATCATAGTTTAAAGAAATATTTCATAAAAGTGTCTGAATGAAAGTGCACACAATAAAAGCCCTTTAGAAAAAAGATTTTTAATGGAAACACTGCTGCAGGATTTATTATAGTGGTTCTGAAATTGCACTGTTATAATAAGGGTTAAGGCTCAATTGTTCAGTCTCTGGCAGCAATAACTTTCTCATTGGAATGTGAAAATAAACCTCTATGAATAAAATGAAACTGAAGACTTAAGTTGTTTTCTTGAGACAGCTAGCCTTTTTGTACAGAAGCTGTTCTGAGGTCTTGTACTGTAGTTCTGCTGAAAAATTACACTGGCTTGCCAAATATCTTAATGACTTCTCTCTCAGCAGTTGGTAATGGTGAAATGTTATTCTAGTAACCATAATGTCTCTCATAAAACAATTGCATACAATATGTACTGTACTTCTATTTTAGTGAGCACTTCCATCGGGCTTGTACTGCCAGTAACCATTTAACATTTCACAGCAAACTGCTTACCAGTCTTTCAAATGTAATATTGCAGAAACAGTGAAGAAATGCGTGATTAAAAGCATTCACTGAGTGGACCATTTAGTACTACCCTATCTTGCAAGATAAACCAGCCTTCACATATGTAGGCTCTCATCATATAAATGACAGTTCTATGTGGTCATTTAATTTTACGATCTCAATTCTTGCATATATTGCTAACATAAATATAGTGTTCTCCTGCAGGGAGGTCTGCTGGGTGTTGTAAAATCAGTAAGACCTCAATGGGTTCAAATGGACATCTTTTATAATTATTGCTATAAAATTTCTTGACAATGCATTTTGTTGTCCAATGGGTAAAGAAAATGATTTTCTGAAAGACTGGGTTTTGACAAAGAGAGCAACAGAGCTTAGGCATTTGTTCCTGTGTTCAAGCATACCTTTTGGATATGAGCCAATATCCTAGAATAACTTTTTACAATGAGACTCCAGTCAGTGCTTAGCTATATTTTCAGTTGTTTTGTGGTGTGGCAAGACAATATGGGATATCTAGGGGAAAAAGATTAATTTGCTATTTAATGCAATTAAATTCTATTTGCCAAGCAATTCCTTTTACATGCCCTTGAAGGGACTGGGGAATATCAGAGAAATTGAGGGCAATAAACATATTCCCAGAAGTGGTTGAAATTCAGGAGAGTACTATTGGCTGAAAATCATTTGGAGGGACCCTGTTACATCTTTCTTACATTGCTCAAAAATGTTTCTCTTTGACCTGTGTCTGGAAGGGAATTTCTATCCATTTATTTACATTTCCATAATAAAAAGAATATTTTCTTTTAAAAGGTCAAATAGCAAAGTTTCACTTTCTGTACTTGAATTGTCTCTGGAACATTGGTTTTGCCTGCAGCATGACTCCATTGTACAGCAGCCCATCCATGCAGTTCTGTGTGCTGGCCTTGGGGACCACCAATGGGCTGCAGGAAACAGTATCTGCATGCTGCTGGTCAACAGCTGAAGTTAGGAGCCCCAGTGCTGGTGTCTTATTGGAGGAGGAGACAATCAGAAATTATTCAGCTTTAGTGCCCCAATTTACTTAGGTATTGATTTAATTTTATGTAAAACATCTGTAGCAGTTGCTTTGGACTAGTAGTGAATTTTGCATCTAGCAAAATAGAATGGCATCTGTACCTGTATGGCTAGACTGCACCAGTATGTCTCTGCTATCATTTTACATATCAAGGTTCTATTTTTTGGGGTTTCGTTTGTTTGTTTGTTTGTTTGTTTGTTTGTTTGCTTGTTTGTTTTTAATGTATATCCTATGGTATGAAAAGAGAGGCAGTTTTCTTGTGGGTTGGTGATACTTCATGGATTTAATTGAAGTTAGTGATTGGTGCTGTCTTATGATCTGCTTCCTCTTGTCCATCTTTTGAGTGGCAGGCAAAGTCTACAGCACATAGGAGTTCTCTGTCTTGCTGTGTTTGGTTTTATTTTACAATAAATATATCTCATCTAGCAACAACTTCTCAAAGCTGTGTATGAATTCTTATGTTAGTTGATTGCCTAGTGTCAATAACAGTGAGATTCTGATCTCTAAACCATCTTGTAAGTGCTGCAGCATCACATATATAGTAACAACAGAAGTTTAAAGCTAAAGGTATATTGGAGCAGGATGTGCCAGAGCAACATGCATTTACAGGAGTTAATTGAATGGTTACTACATAATTATAGAAATGAAATTGTAGGTTTGCAGTTGACAAATAACTGCACAGTAACCTTTGATGAGATTTAGGTAGCAAATAACTTGTTATCACTACTGTGTTCATTAAAAAAGGTCTAGGCAAAGCAAACAGTATGTTTATTAATGTATATATTTTTTGGGTGTTGGCAGCTCATATTTTTGACATTTTTTCCTATGCAGTTCTAAAACCATTATATTAATTGTTTATCTTACCTGGAATGAGAGCCAAATGCATTCAAATACATTTACCTTTGAAGTAATTAAAATAAACTGTCTACTGACTGTAGCAAATAAGCAAACATACTCTGCATGAAAATGAGCAATGATAGCGAAAAAATGTTATTCAAGAAAACAGTAAGGGAAGGAGGAAAAAGATTTTTTGGTTGCAGTTTCTTAACTGGAACCTTAGCAAACCTAATCAATTATTCTGAGCCATCTCGCACGTAGAATCATAAATATGTGTTAGCTGCTATAGCTTGGAGGTATTTGTTAAGAAGATTGTCAGACTTTTGAATAAAGGGTCAAAGCCATCTCCTTCCATCCGTGTTCCAGGAAGAAATAATTTACAGGAATTCCAAGCACTTTGGGTAATTTGTCATATTATAAAGGGGTTTATATGCCTCTCACAAGTATTACAAGTTTTCTTATATTTTTGCTTGGGTGGGTGGGCAAAACTAGGGTCAGGAAAATGTGTAATTCCTAAACAGATACAAAATAGAATTAGATAAGGAATAGGGGACTCAGAGCTAGCAGAAAAAATGTAAATATTTTGAGATCTAAACTGATTTCTTTATTTCAGATGAGAAATATTCTTCCGCTCCTTAAAAGTGTATACTCACAGGTATACAGATAAAAGCTTTCCAAATATTTAATGCTGAGATTAGAACACCTAGGTTCAATCTTCAGACTACATAGATTGATTTTGTTGTAAGGCAACAGCTGAACTTGTGCTTCTTTGGTAAGGATAGTTCACTACACAAAACACCCAGGGGTTTTCAAGCCCTGTTTGCTCATCTAACCTCAGCTGTGCAAGCAGCAGCTTCAGTTGGTGAGCATCATGTGTTTAACTCTTCCAGACTTTGTTCACCTACCTTTGCTGCTGTGCCCAAGGGATGTGTATGTCCTCTTTGTACTTGTCCGTCAGTGTGACATTTCCAGGTCTAAGATGAGAAAGAATTTTGACCACTCTGAATATGGCTTGGTAAACTACTTGTGTCCAGTTCTTATACTCGTGAATGTTTGCACAATTATTCGCAATGAATCCTACCTTTAGAAGACCTAATGAACAAAACTGTGTATGCTGAATATTTATACAAGTCATTAATATAGTTAAGCAATTTATATTTTTCCATTCAAGTGCAGAGTTTCTCCCGCAGTTGTCTGCACCAGAAATACGTGTAAGTGTAGAATGAAGTTACCCAGTAGGCAAAACAGAAGGCCAGTTTTAAGACCACGCAGTACTTCTTAATGTTTTATGGTTTGGTGGTTTTTTTTTTTGTTTGTTTGTTTTTTTTTTATGTTTATAGCAATGCCTGTATGAATGAGCTTAATTTAAATTATGCAAAACCGTGCAAATATTTTCCCCTAAACAGAGTAAATATGCATCAGATACTATAACTCATAACAAGCCATTTATACTTTTCTGACAGTGCTGACATTGCTTGGTAGGAAAGTGGGTTTTGCTGCTTTGCTCTGAAGACAGGTCCAGACTCCAGGGAACCAAAAAATATTTTCTGTGGATTTTACAATTTATTTTAGCAATCTTTTTCCTTTTCATTTCAATGAAAGTAATTCTGGACAGTATCTTCTGTGGATTTTAGCTGTGGCAATCTGATTCCAGGCACTGGGTCCTAAACATGGGGGCCTCAGTTTCACAGACTGCTAGTATTTTGGAAACTTCTTTATATTCAGTGAAAATTCCCTAAGTATTGCTGGTTTGCATTCCCAGTCTCAAGCTCAACTTCATATATACCAAATGCTTCTGTTTGTTGGCTTAATTCTGGCTTTGGTGTTACTTCACAGTAAAGATTCTCTTTTTAGTGTAGTGGCTGCTCTCAGATCTTTGGTTTGTTAGCGCTCGGCGCTTCTCCGACTGCAATTTATTCCAGTTGCTGCAGTGCCTATGTGTGGCAGCTCTCATGGTCAGCAATGTGGAAAGAAAATAGGGTCGGGCAGTCCGTAGGGCAGTACAGCATCGACCTTTAGTTGTATGTTGTTCTGGGAATTTCTTGAATGTATTAAACAGCAAGCAGTAGCAGGGTTTTGGAAGGCCTAATGATTCTTTAGGTTTAGAAAATGCTCATTGAGGACTATCACTGAAGCTCTCTGAAGTCGGTAGACAGACTCCAGTGGATTTTGATGGGCTCAGATTGGTCCCACAGGGCACTATGATGATTTTCTGCATACATAGTTCTTTTCAAATGACTTGCGTTTTTGGTCTCTGGGGACATAAAATATTCCCAAAATATTGAAACATACCAGCAGAGGAAAATTAACCATTTTTATTTACATTTCAGTGACCTTATTTGGATTTGAATGCAATTTCTTAGAGAATGTTGACAATAATAAAAAATAAAAAAGTTATAAAATAATCTGTAGAGCAATCACAGTGACTTTCATGTAGCCTTTTGTATGCAATTACACTGAGTCTATCTTTAAATCTAAATTAAACCCACAGAAGCAAAAGCCAAAAGAAAAGAAGTATATACAAGTTCCACAGGACTCCTGTCAGGTTCCTCATAATTCCTGCATATGTTTTTGCTCAGTTTAAAATCTCATATTTGCATACTGTATTTTAAGCAAGCCTAAGCTTATATGAAAGACTCAGGACTTGATTCTCAGACTTCTGCAGTGCAACTTGGAGTAATTGTACTGAAGTCAATGGCCCATATCTTGCTACCAGTTCTTAAATAGAACTTGCAGTGGATTTCAATAAAGACTTTGCTTAAAAGTCAACAACACAGCATGATTCAGGGAAATTACAAGGCTGCAAGCAAAAATGTTAGTTTATTTTTTTCTTTTCAGAATACCTTGTGTTGGGTTGTATAAAATAAGATCATTACAAGTGATTCAAATCAGTATGGCATCAAAACTGGATCTTGGAGGTTTCAGTAACATGCCTAATCATCACTGACAGTAAAACTAAATAACTTTTAATTAGCACAGATTAAGAGCATGTGAGGGATATATCCCTGTATTTCTTTATAAAAATCTTCCTTACTTTTTGTCAGCATGAAGATAAGCCTTGTTGCTGCCAGGACAACCTTTATATTCATTATGAATTACAACTGCCTTTTCTTCCTATGCCACAGAAGCAGCAGCTGCTTTACAGTATGCAACTTGCCAAGTCATAACTGAACTTCATTCACCAATGCTGCTATCCATGTGCATGAAGAGAAAGCAGGTGTGTTTTTTTGAGGAGGTGGTCAGTGTTTCAAAGGAGATGGTCAATACCTGAACTGTGAGATAGGGTTGGGGGCAGACTTTCTAATGTGCCAGGGAAGTGGTTATGAAAAAGCAAGTGAAACTAATGACTGGCATATCTTACCAAAACTAAAGAAAACTTAGAAGAAAAAAGATTTCTCTTTCTTATTTGCTTAATTTTAAGGCTGTATATGAGTCCAAGAATCTTGCTGTAAAGAGTGAGTCACAATTTTTGATGGGAGATGGAGGCAGAATAGGATGATGGGATCCAGTAATGTGCTGCATGTTGTTCTGCACACATGTGAATGTGCTTGGGTTTTGCCAGCATATAGTATTGTAACCACGCAGAAGACAACAGAGCCGCTTCTTCAGAAGGCTCGTGTAAGTAGCATCAGAAGCAAGGATGGAATTTTGGGCATTTCTCTTTCCTTTTCCTTGCTATCTCTCAGCTGTATTCCCTACTAGTGCCTGGTAGCAACTAGAACAGAATGGCAACTGCTTTTAGAGCTCAGGTTTCTCCACTCTCTTGTAATACCGACCAAAATGTGATTTCCTTGGTGTGTATGAGATAAAACAGAGTGAGCAGAGCTCCTTTTCCTGGCTAAGAAAATTATACAAAGGCAGCCACAGTGCTGGAGAAAGGCATTGTGTGCATGCAAAGATGCTGGCTGTTGAGGTGGGGTGCAGTGTGCTTGGCAAGGAACAGTTGGTCAATGGGTAGTTCTAGCTACATGAAAATAGTACTCATTTCTAACATGTAGGAAACACCATTTCATTTAGACATTAGACCTAATCCTGATTTTGCTAATTTAATAGGTAATATTCTTGGGGGACCCTGTAGGCAGTTTCCTATGCTCAGACTATGAAGAAGAGATGTTATCTCGCTGCAAATACTCACTGAGGAGTCCTCTGCAGTAGGAGAACTCTCTGCTGGCTAGTACCAAGCAAATGTGGGCCTACATTTCTGGTACCCTCTTTCAGCTCTGCAGGATGCAATGTAACGATGTGAGAAGAAGGAAGATCCCTGCCTACCACGCTGCCTGTATAATCTGTCAAAATGGGCCACCCGAGAATGCTGTTACTCCAGGAGCAATAAGCATGGGCACATGAGAGTAAGTTATACTGTAATCTCTGTGTCCCATCTGCCAAACTGCAGCTACCAGTGATATAGTCTTCTGCAGTGGTAAAAGTGAGGTGGCTTGAAGCTGTAAGTTGCCTGAGATAAACCAGGTGGAAAGAAGGTATCCCAGCTTTTTCCCATGGTATACTTAAGGAAGCTCACACGTTACCTGCTGTATGGCACCAGACTGTCACAGGAGTCCCACAGAACTGAAGATTTACTTCACAGACCTTCCCCACTTTCTGCAGGAAATAGAGGTTGGGGGCTAAGGAGTTTTCCCCTGCATCCTATCCCTGCCCAGCATTTGGAGATGAAGGGAGCAACAGTGTGAAAAATGTTCTCACTCTTCCATTTCGATGTTTGTTTGTTTCTGTTTTGCTTAGTAGGGCAGCTATTTGATAGCATCTGTCCTGAGTCCACCTAATGGAACTGATTAAAGACGAACCAGTTCAAATACTGGATGTAGGAGGAATGCATATTTTATAATGACAAATATCTATATAGACAGATGATCAGTTTATGTACAGCTGTTGGTGGAATAAGGCAAGATATTAGCATTTCTGTAGATGTAAATGAACATTTCATAAATAAACCTGTAACAGAAGCACAGATCTGATCCCCAAGGCTCCGGTAAGCATGCTAAACAGTACAATGTACAGTAAAGTGCATTTCGCTGAAAATGAGGTAAAGATACATAATAGTCCAGGATAAATATGGGTAAAAGGGATCTGTGTGTCCAGTAGGTTTTAAAGCTACTCAAAATCACATGCTTTCAGATGTCACAAATGCATTTTTTTTTCCATAGCTGTCACAGAAGAGATGAATTCAAGTTTTGTCTAAGAAAAATATGGTTTTGGAAATGTTTTTACTTCATTTTTTCTGAATTTTGGAGTGCCAGTATGAATTTACCTCTGCAGAGCTGCTTCACTGCCCATGCTTATAGCAGGCCAGGAGCTATCTGTTCAAATGGAGTCCAGAAACTGAGCATTTCTGTTACCCCTGAAAGGCAGGGTTTATTAGTTTAGGTGCTACTCCTCAGGTATGTGACTGGTGAAATGAAACTGCATTGGAACCTCCCAGCTTGGCATGCAGGTAGAGCAAGCACATGTCTCTCAAAGGACGTAATTTCAAAACACCCTATGAAGCCCTCTGGCCCTTTAGCAGTCTGTAGAAAATGAACAGTGTGTAGTTCTCCACTGCCACACAGGCTGCCCTGTTTCAGTGAAATATCTCTGTCCCCATGTGGAGGCACTCTTACTCCTCCAAACTCTGTGTTTTTGTTCTGAATATTATTTATGTTCTCTCTGCATGGGTTTGAGTCAGTAATAGGAACAGAGAGAGAGAGCCATCTTGTGGAAGATAGCTTTAATATCTTCCAGTTTTAGATCCCAGGCACTTCAGAAGCTCTTAATTCTGTGGCTTTATTTTGTGATGAGAGACCTCAATTACGAGTGTTCTATAATATTTATACAGATGTGTCAGTTTTTGCACAAAGGCATGTTAAATGAGCAGCGAATGACACTGCTCCAACATTTGGCTGCTGGCACTTGATACGTGTGAACAGCATGTTCTTTCGCCCCATCTTGAGCTCCATAATCAGCAGTTTCTTCTCTTCTTCCCATATTGCTGCTGTGCACAATTTAGATATTAAATATATGTCTTGATTTGCTTTGTAACAGACTGTAAATGAAGCTTCACTGCCTCATCTTGGAAATGTGCAGTGGAAGTAGAGTTGAAAATAATATTTTTCCCTTCATCATTACTGCTTTCAGTTGAATAATTGCACAATTCTCCCAGACTACAGCGAACATTAAAAAGCTGTTCTCATCTACAGGTTCCAGCCTAAGATGTGCAAAATGCTTCTAATGAAGCTGCAAACCATGTGAAATCAGAGAGACAAGATCTTCTGTATAGCAGAGAGAGGTTCCTGCTTCAAAAAGAAGAAAAAGAGCAGAGGGTATCTTTCTCGTAAAAGCAGATGATGAGGGTCTAGGAAGGCCTGAGCTCTGGAAAAAGGGAAAATTGAGATGGTGCTTAATACTCTAGGTTCCTCTCCTGGGTTAAGGGGCTAAGCTATACTTTTCAGCCCCTGAGTGAGGCAAACAAGAGTGGTACCAGATCACTGAAATGTCCTGTGAAAGTAGAGGGGAGAGGCTTGTTGGCCAAATGACATGTTGGCCTGTTGCATGTTCTTCTGATCAGTTATCTATCTAAGCTTTTATGTGACCATTAGCACAAGTATCTGTCTACTACCTTAAATCCTTTAGTCAGCAGGTGGTCTGAGGATATTGAAATTCCTGTTAATCAAAGATATTGATCCCTTTCAACATGCTTGCTTTTGTTGCCAGTGGTAAATAGCCTTGATTTAGCTGTTTTAAAAATGTCGGGGGTATTTTCTGCCTTATTTTGCAAAGGATTCAGGAATTATGATACAGGGAAAGATCAAGTTTAAATTCAGTCTAACATGATCTTTTGATAGATCAATAATAAATACACATTTAGAGATTTTTTTATTATTTGTTTAGTTATTTTCTTTTTTCCCATCCAGAATTACAGCATGCCTTGAATTTTGACGCAGAAATCAGCATAGTGCTTGGGAGGTTGATGTGTTTTGGGTTTCCCCATCAGCAGTCTGTTTGTTGTATTTTAGTATTTGCAGTACTCAATTCAAAGTTCATTTTGTAAGGAAGGTATTTATGATGTACCACATTTGAGGTTTGGGAAACTAGCCTGAATTGCGTGAAATACTCATAAGTGTTAGAAGTTTGTGAAGTACAGGATCTGAAATAATCAACTGAATAATTATTGCATAGAGCTGGAAAATCTGTAACAATATGATAATGTTGATTTAAAAATTAAATCAGCCGTAACATTGGCAGACTATTCCTTTCTATCTCAGAATACAGATTATCCACTTAGTTGAAAGAAACTTTCTCTATCAAATGATACATTTTCCTTTCTTAGAAAAGGCAAACTGAAAAAACCCAAACACATGAAATGGAAAGGAGGGTTAAGCATTTACCAGTATAAGATAACTGATGAGTCAGCCTTGAGCAGACCTGCTCCATCAGTAGCACCATTCTAGGAAACAGCATTCCCTTCCACTTGATGGGCTACTGCTTTGTAACAGTTGCTCCGCAATGCTAAAGGACCCCCTCATGTAGCCACAGATCACCTTTCAGGTTATGACTGCTATAGCTGGAAATACCCCACCTCTGCTCGCTGTTTTCTCATGAAGAATGACTCTTTTAAAATTATGAAAACCAAAGGATAATGCTATATTGCACTCCAGCTTCTTCTGATCTTTCATTGGAAACACAAATTGTGTGTGTGTGTGAAGCTGTAAACGTCATTACCTATTTCATGAATATTACAGGCTGTTGTTCTCATAAGCAAAACATGTTGTTTCTGGATACCTCAGTGATGAGTGGTACAGAAAACCTCAGTAAGATGAAATAAATCTTTTCTAAGTGTGAAGTACTGCTCAGTTTGCTTTTGCTTTATTTTGTTTTTTACTTGAATAGTCAGAGATGAAAAACGATGTAACATTTAAGTTTGCTTATTTGCCTGTGCAACATACAGATGCCATAATATTTCCTTAGTTTTTGTCAGATGTCAAGGTACCTGAATTGCTCGCTGGTTAATGTTAATGTCTTAAAGATAACTGTATTACTGTGGCATATATTTTCAGTTGACACACTATTAGGTGATCCAAGCAGAACTATAGCAAAGATAAGAGGAAGAAGGGTCTCTGCCTCACTTGCACACGCCAATGATAGGGCAATTCAAAGCAAATAGGGTCCATCTCACTCCCTTTTGCACCTTAAAAGTCCGTGATGCTGTGGTGAGCCAGTGGCTCTGGCTAAGGGGGTCCCAGGGAGGCTGAAAGGAGCACTCAGCAGGATGCCCACTGCCTGGAGGCTGAGAATGGGGGAGTGGTGCTGGGTGGGCCTGGGGAAATGAACTGGATAGATACTGCTCTGCTCTCAATGAAAGTCCAACAAACTGGCAGTGGTAAGTTTTGTCACCCAGAGAAGGCACTCGGGTACTGCTCAGTTTCATCATGCAGTTCACAAATGCAAAATTGCTTTCAGTGAATACAGAGAAAGTAAGAATGAGTCATGATGAGCTCTCTGCATTATTCTGATGTGTATTGTAGGTTTCTTCAAGCTTGTGCATTGCTGCCTGAGTGAATGCAGCTTTATGTCAAGGAAGTCTTTAAAATGGCCTTTAAAGTTAGAAGAGGGAAAAGGAAAGTGCTGGCACAGGTAAGATAACTTTGAATGCACAGCTTTAAATTGTCACAGTAACAGCCCAAAGTAGGTTGGTTTACTTTTTCCAGGGCTCAAATGATGGGCAGGGAGAATTGCTATTTTTATGTCCTGAGGAAAAAGAAGGGGTTTTAGATAAATGGGGCGGAGAGAGATATAGCGAGAAAGCACAGCGTAGACCCTGGGAAGAATCAGGGCACCAAGAAATTGCAGGCTGAGGGCTTGCTGCTTATCCCAAGCTGGACAGGTAGGTCTGGTTGTATGAAGCACTGGAGGAAGAGGTTGTACTTAGGAGAATATGTGTATGGATCTGTTCTTTGCCTTTCTACCATGAGACTGAAGTTTTCTGTCACTGGGTGAAAGAATAGCAAATGCATTCTTTCATTTGTGAATTGCTTTAAATGCTGGGATGTTGTCATGGTGTAGCACAGGATAAATCCTCTGAGATGCCCATCTTAGCTTGCTTGTCAGGGAATAGCTAACCATGGCTGGTATGCAGGGATGTGCAATCTGTGTGCTGATATGGGAGCTGGGAACTTCATTTTGGGAGAGGTAAAACCCCAAGGCCTTGCCAATACCACACTGTAATCATCAGATCCTGGAAAGTGCTGCAGAATGGAGCCATCTGGTCCAGTAATGGTGACATGAGCTGTACCAGGAGAATAGGGAGGGCAAATGCTTAGTTTTCAATAATGCAGAATGCACTGTTGGAGGGTGCCTTTCAATAATGCAAATAAATTATAATCCAATGTTTGTTTTCTGTAGCATTTCAGTTCTATATTAAAAACAGTAAATTACACTGAGAGAGTATAATATTAAAAGGTCTAAGCAGTCTTTTTGAATCTCTATTTCTAATGGATACTTGGGAATGATACATATCCTGCACAGTGGGTACTGTTATATTGTAAGATTATATAAGTATGAGTATTTTATATCCTGAAAAAATATTGAGGATTCAGCTTCTTTTTGCTTCCACCCCAGTGTTTCTGTGCTTTGATTTTATGACTGGTGTGTCATTTGGTAATTAGTATTCTTCTGCTTTCTGTAACATTTGTAATAATGGTGGTGTCTTCCCCTACCAATGACATTAGTAAATAAGTCAATTTAATTTTTTATGCACCTGTCAAATTGGTGCATTGTAACTAGAGAATTTGATAACCATAGAAGAAACTATTATTTTTAAAATGCTCTTATTCCATAAAGAGTAATGTAATTTACCCAGAATAATTAGGGAAACAGATCACAAAAGATCAGGGATGTTTGCATCACATTACTAAGCTTCTCACATGCCGTTGGTCCACTGTCACTGTCTGATATCCTGACTGTGGGAGAAGTGAATGGAAAAATCCCACTGTCTTTTTAAAGCAAATATTTCCAAAGAGAAGCCCAGTACAAAAATACTTGCAGACAAATCTAGAGTCTTTCTACATCTGTCAGTCATACAGGATCATGTGTATGATCCAGAATGCCTTGGTTTCATGCTTTGAGTTATAAAAAGCTACCTCAGAGCTCCCTATATTCACATGCTCTTTCTCAGATCACTTCTAGTTCCTCTTCTGGACTTGTCCAAGAGAAATTGCTCAGCCATGGCAGAGGTGTTATCACTGTGGTGGACTCATGTAGGGCTTTTCTAGCACCTGCAGGATCCTCTGCTGTCAGACTGAAGGGAAGCTGGAAACATTACCCTCCCGCCTATGACCCCCTTCATCTCTCCAGATACTCCCAAGTCACCCCTAAAGAGCAGCTGTGTAAGAGAAGAAATTCCCCAAATGGCACTTTTTTATTCAAATATTTTCAGGGGGATGGGATAGAAGAAGAAATGCTTCCATCCCACTGTTTCTCTTCTCCCTGTGTCTGCAGGTTTTCTGCTCATTGTCACATTGCCAGTGTGACAACCGGGGCTGCTAGATACAGGGTAGACCTGCTCAGTACACAGATTTCAACCCAGTAGTTCACTGAGCTGTGCTGCCTCTCTTTTGCATATGATTGAGGGAATTGTTTTACAGTAAAGTAAAACAATTGATTTAATTCCTTTGTTTCTCACACTGTCTCTCTGCAGAAATCAGATGATACTGGCTAATGACCTGCTAGGGGGAAACAGTATATAGGAATGATCTGTGCAAACGCTGCTGTGCATTTTTGCAGGCCACCGCATCTTGTGAGTGAAGAAAAGGTGTTGTCTAGAGTAGGCAATTATTGAATCTCAGGTGTTACAGGAGAGAGGTTTCTTTTGGCCAAAATTAATGTGCACTGCAGTGTCCTGACAGTCTTACACCATCCATCCCAGCAGCAATGTCCTCTATAAAAAGAGTTGTATTCAAGCCAAGATGAAATCAGCAGTATCTTGGGCTAATAACAGAGGGTTTACAGTTTTAGGGAAGTTCTGGCAGCATGTAAACTGTACAAAATCCTAAAATGAGTTGCCAGTATTGAAGATGTGTTGCTGATGTGTGGACATGGTCCTCTCTATTTACACACACTTATCATTTAGCCATATGATTTCCGAAGTCCTCTAAGCAACTAAATAAATTACTAAATAAATAACTAAATAAATTTCTGGCTTCTTAGCTCTTCTGCTTTCATCGTTTCAACTCTAGAGCCTGGATGCCAAATATTACTTCCAAAGAGCCAATGGCTAACATGACTACTAATCTTCTTGTCACCACTGAAAGTATATTGACAGGTATCCTTTCTTCTGGAAGAACCATATATAGTGCTGAAACTGTTAAGTGCTTGCAGAATAACTTCCTAGCACAGGAAAAATACAAGTTAGCAACCTTCAGACCTTCAGTATACGCTAATTACGGTATGAATTGTGTGAATTTCATTTGTGCTCACGTATTTATATATATCTCATTAATTTGTTACAAAGAGGGAAAAAATCATTACTGTAGAGTCAAATTGCCTGTAAATGACTTAAGGAATATGTTAATGATCCTACTCCAAATGAATAATTATAAAGCAGGTGCACTTGAGATGTGATCATTTAGCTGACAGCAAGCACCTTCTAATGTCTTGAATATCCATGATAATGGTGATGTCATAGCAGCCAGTTAAAATCATTCCTCACATCCTCCATTTAATACGCAGGAGAACTGTGGGTATAATTCTCATCTAGAGCTATTGCCCTGCTTATTTAAGCAATGGTTAATTCATAAACAAATCAAGTCACTCTGCATTGATTTTAATGCAATATGTTTCCAGTAAAATGTCATGCTATTGTCTCAAGTAGAAAATAAATATTGATGGAAGAAGGCATTACAGCATCAAATTGACATTACAGTTTAAGTGTACTTGGCTGAAAATGTCCCAGTTTAACAGAGATGTGAATTGTGTTTCACCTGCTCTGCTACTAATATCCAGCTAAACTTTCTGCGTTTATTGTTTCAAAGGTGCCTGTAGTTTATTTCCCTCTGGAGTTTATGCCTGTGAGAGTCAGGGCCGTATTCTTTGCAGTGCACAGAATAGCCCCTACCCACAGATGAGCTGTCTCATTAAGAAAAGATTTGAAGTCTTTAAAGGCCATTCTTCTTTTAGGCTTATATACCACTTCATTTTACACAGCTGTGCAACATGTGAAGCTTTTCAGTTTTCTTTGTGATCAAGATCATATTATAAGTGTCTACCAGTCCAAAATTTCAGTACTCTGCCTGGAATGTGCATGAGTTCACAGAAGGCAGCAGTGTGCTGCCTAGGTGTTATCTCCATGATAATAGAAATTGACTAGAGCAATGGCTAAATATAGAGCAGTGTTTCTGCATCTATTTCATGTGTTGTCATGTAATTACAAATAGATGAATTAAATCTCTAAACCACAGTGAGGTTTATGAGGAAAATCTGCAGAATTCCTAACATAAAAGGGGCTGCTTCCAGTTAAGGTTAGTACTGTATGCCTTGAGAAGAATGCTACCACCTTATTTAGGATACTAGTACTTCACTGATGCAGGTTATTTTAGCAGCAAGAGTCTGTACTAGGAGGGGAAAACGCTTTTGAAGATATTGGTTCGAAAGCATAATAAAACAGGTGCACCTTAATAGGTCTACCAGGAATGTTTTAGCTGTTAGAATCTTTTAAATGCTTCTGCTGAGAAACCCTGTTTTCATAACAAGGTTGGTGAGTATTAAACCTGTGATAGTTCTTTCTGGGATTACCATAATTTACAAAAACAATAAAAACCTGCTAAAAAACATTTATGTATTTATAAATGTTGTAATCCAGGGGTCCCACTGATATTTGTGGTGAAAGATATGCCTAAGGGCACATAACCCTGCTTGTACATTGCCAGGACTGCAATCTGGTTTATGACAAAACAGATTCATTTATCTCCAAATAAATAAATTACTTTTGTGAACATTTAGAAACATTTGCATAATTAGGCTGTAAGATCTTAGCAGTCTTTTTCATAATAATTAAACTAATCTAATCTTGGACAGGGTAAACAGACTTACTAGGCTGAGAGCAGCCTTCAGGCAAGGAACTTACTATGTTCTACAGGAACTGTAAGGCTGATGATGTTTGTTAATTATGCAGAGCTTTTACTCCCCAGTAATAGCAGCGTTTGTATTGCCTGAAGCTTAGATAGCTACTCCCAGGCACATAAAATTAGGCTCTTGGTTTTTTTGTCATTCTTTTAAAAAACAACACACACACACAACAAAAACACAAAACAAAACAAAGAAGTTACTTCAAAATGATTATACGCTTTCAACAAGGAGGCATTAACCTTACAATGTTGGATCCTAGATCCGCGTACAATTGGCTCACTCTGCAGTCATGTGGTCCTGCTTATCTTTAGATCTGGAGCCTTACATTTCTTATAAAGATACAGAGTTGTAAGGCTTGGTAAAAGAACAACAAAAGGCAACACTTCATTTTCTGGGGTCTTCAGGAAGAAAAGATTGAGAATATCAAGTAGGCAATTTCCCAGGACATTTGTCAGTCAAGCAGTCAATCAAAATTTATTATCATAAATCAAAAAATGAAGACCAGAAACAGTACCTGGCAAATTCTGAAAAGAATTGCTTCTTTAAAGAATCTCTCATCTTTATCTAGTTCTATATGAGTCATCTGCGCATGAAGATTTCAACTGACAAGTCAACTCAAGAAGGATTTTTCTGCTTACAAACTGGTTATGGCATTAATAAGGATGATATTCAAACTCTAAAAAAATCTTTTAAATGTTCTCTTCATAAAACTGCTTTGTAGACAAGAATTTTATTTCTGATTGTTATTTTCTTAGAATTGGGGTATGAAAGGAATCACCCCTGATGCTTTCTAGTGCTTTTTTTCATTTAGGATATTTTTATAAAATCAAATTAATGAATTATCTCTTTAAACTCTGATGTATATTTTCTCAGAATTTGTATACAAATTCACAATGCATTTCCTCTTTTCAGTAAAGATTCAATTGCATCTGGACAGGAACGGTGATGCCTGACTCTTGCAAAATAGTTAAACCATATCAAAGTGATATAGCATGAAGGATTACCCCTAATTATCGAGGGCTGGATTTTATTCACACCAAGAAGTAGTTTGCTTTATTATTTTCTCCTATTAACATCGTGGAGATTGTTCCCTGAGTAAAGGACAAGTTCTGCTGGACAAGTTCTGCTAGACAAAGTTCTCAGAATTTAGCTTTTAAAACAAGTTAAATCAGCATTTGCCAATGAAGGGCTGATCTCATGAATCTAAATAATCATAAATATTTTAAGGCCTTGAGGGATAGAAGGGCATAACAGGTGATGTATCTATGGATGTTTTTTCCAGAGTAAATGGGAAACGCTTTTACCTCTTCTGGCCTGTACAACTGAACCATCAGTGTGTGGTGTAATGTATGGATAATAAGCAAGCATCCCATTACCAACTACCTTCTGTGCAAGAAAGAAGAAAAATATCAACTCTCCCACTGCAGTTTGGACTACACTGCTTCAGGTCTTGTTCTTTATTACTGTACTGTTCATTCCTGGGCACATTAGTTTACCAACCGTATTAAGTCCAGTGTGTCTGCCAGTCATTGCTGTAAGTTAGTGGGTTGCTGCTGTTTCAATTAATATTTTGTGGTATTGACAGTGTCATGAATTTAAGTGCCATGTGTTGCTCTTTATTAACTTTTATGGGAGAATAATACGAGCTCCTCGTATCAATAAAATTAGTCAGAAAGAAAAACCCTGCATTAAAGTGATGAATTGTATAAAGAAGTAAAGGCTTTCTCTAGTCTCTAGACAGCCTTCCAAAAAGTTTCTTTTTGTCAGCCTAGGCTGTAAAACTCCGAGCTAGAACAGTTTATCCCAGTGCTGCACATAGTACGGAAACAGGCCTAGAAGGGCCTGATCTGGGTTCCCTGGTCACTGAAACAGCCACTGGTTTCTGTGTGAAGCACATCCTTACCTGAAGCCCTCTTCCTTCTCTCTTTGCTGTGCAGTGCATAGCTATATACTAGTTATTTGACAGTAACACAGAAAAGCTTATCTATGATGGAGTAGTTGACAGGGCTAATTCAACATCCATAGTATGGACTACCAGATTTACAATGTGAAAATGTGGCACCATTGCTGTTATAACTCCCACCCTTATTGTCATTTCTCATGGGGTCATTGCTGAGCTTCTGGATCAGTGGCGGCCAGAAGAAGCCATAGAAGTGAGCAGAGAGCAGCTCTAAGACTTTTTGTCCTGGTAACAGCAGGAAATGTAGGAAAAGTCGCATTATGCTCTTAGCAAATAACAGAATTTTAGATTACAGTATGGAAAAGCTGCATTATGTATAATATGTGGTTTCTGGTCATTTATCACCTTTGATAGTTTACAGCTTGAACATGAAGCAAATTTTCATCATGTAAGTTTTATTAGACACATCACTGCTAAAATTTTGACACCACTGCTTTGCACATTACTGTGTAGTGTATTTAACTATACAGTGTGCAATGTATTATGCACCTTTGTCTGTATCCCTTAGCAATGGAGGTAAATGAGCACCCTCTTTTGTGGGTTATTTTTTTTTTTTTTTTTTCTGCCTTTCTCAAATTGTAAGTCAAATTATAAGAATTTACATGAGTTTGGCTTCTGTTTTCCTCTGTGGGGCTGAAATAAGACCAAGTAAAAAGAAAGCTGCTGCCATTCCCTCTGCTCACCAGACCACCTTGTTGAAATCAGATTTTCCCTCCCCCTTCTCTCTTCAAAAGAATGAGAATGGTACAGAAGCTGTTACTTTGAGTCTCAGTTAAACCTTGGGTATCTTCAGAGTAGGTGCAGTTATGTGCTGCTGCTCTTTCAGGACAGAATGTAAGATTTGTGACAAATTGGCCTATGTGCAACCTTCTGTTTGCAGAATGACACAGCATTCCAATGTTGAGAACATTAAATTCATCCCAAGATAAGGTCGAAGACATACATATGATTACAGATAATTAAAGAATAGATTTTTATAATTAGGGGTTTAAGAAATATGGACATTTTTGTTGTTATTCGGTCATCTGAAAATTATGGACCAGGCAATAGCTTGTTTTAGGAAGATAATCCATATTTTCCAATCCCCAATTTGAAGTAACTGCGTTCATACCGGTAACTTTTTCTCTTTTCTAGCTCTGCCTTGATGTTCGAATGGCAATTGGGTGAAGTCATTTCAGGTCTTGAACCCTGAATAGTTAAGTACTGAATATTTTTGTTAGCATAAAGCTTATTTTCAACAATCACTTGTGATTAAGGTTTGCTAAATTATGTTTACCTTGTGAATTCTTTGAAAATGGTATTTTAGAAAAACTTGGTATATACTGGTATTGTTCTCTTAAGAGTTTGAAGGGAGAAAAAACCTTAAAATTGCCAGCTTTCTGATTTGCAGTACTTCAAAGAATATTTACTAAAGAGATGTTGACTCAATTTCAGTATAATTTTGTGCCAATGATTTATCTCATTTGGTCCAGGATGTAAACTTGCTAAACATTGTAAATTAATGATTTTTTTTTTATAGTGGTGGGGGAAATGCTTACAAATTTGCATTGTAAACAGCAGCTCAACTCCAGGCAAGCTACCTTTTTATTTCTTTAAGTTAGACAGGGATGAGTAATGATTTGGTGATAAAAAGCAGGGATTTTCAGAGGTGGCTAAATAACAAGAGCATAAGTCAATGGCATAGATGCTCCTAAATTACTTAGAATTGTTTTGAAAAGTTGAGAAGGTTTAATGCTCTCTCTATTCCATCGCTACAATCTTTATAGAGTATAATGATCAAACCTCGGTCCCTCTTGCTCTTAAAATCACGATTATTGGATAGTTTCAGCTTGGGTTTTTTTCTTAGGTTGCATTATACACTGAAAATTCTCACACTTTCATGTTTGGTCTTAAAAGAAATTGCATTTATTTCAAGTTAAAAGCTTGGGATCACTTCAAAGTGGACGGAATCTAAACCTTGGTAACTTCATCAAAAGCAGTTGAATAAAAGTGTCAAAAGCGCTACAACCTCCCAAAACCCAGAACTCAATGAGTGCAGATCTGGGAGATTGACTTCTGCTCTGGTTTTGTAGTACATCATGTTTCTTGCTCTTTGTGCTGTTGTTTGTGTAGCAATGCTACACAATGGATGTGAGGATGATCTGGCTGCCACATCTGTCACCCCATTGATCACCAGGTTGATTCAGCAGATCTGGCTGGCTAGGCAGGTGTCCACTTCCTCCCTCACCGCTCCACGTGTGTCCCTCCCAAAGCTGCGTGCTCGGTCAAAGAGAACGACTTTCCCCGATACAGGCAGTACCGTTCATCGGTCACGGGTGTTCGGTAGCTGCACTCCCCTGCTAGAGCCTCCAAATAAGCTCAGGGACCAGCTGTAGGAGAATGTAAGGTAGTCAAGCTTCCAAGGCTGCAGACACATCCAAGTGAGGCACTGCATGTGGCAGTCTGCCATTCTTTATATATGGTTGGGCAGAGAAGGGATTCAGAGCAGCCCTACAGAGAGAGACTTGGGGGTGTTGGTCGATGAGAAAATGAAGGTGGGCCGGCAGTGTGCGCTTGCAGCCCAGAAAGCCAACTGTACCCTGGGCTGCATCAAAAGGAGTGTGACCAGCAGGTCGAGGGAGGTGATCCTGCCTCTCTACTCTGCTCTCGTGAGACCTCACTTGGAGTATTGTGTGCAGTTCTGGTGTCCTCAACATAAAAAGGACATGGAACTGTTGGAACAAGTGCAGAGGAGGGCCACGAGGATGATCAGGGGACTGGAGCACCTCCCGTATGAAGATTGGCTGAGAAAGCTGGGGCTATTCAGCCTGGAGAAGAGAAGGCTGTGTGGAGATCTCATAGCAGCATTCCAGTATCTGAAGGGGGCTTATAGGGATGCTGGGGAAGGACTCTTCATTAGGGACTGGACTGATAGCACAATTTGTAACGGGTTGAAACTTAAACAGGGGAAGTTTAGATTGGATATTTACTGTGAGCGTGGTGAGGCACTGGAATGGGCTGCCCAGGGAACTTGTGAATGCTCCATCCCTGGTGGTGCTCAAGGCAGGATTGGACATAGCCTTGGATGGCATGGTTTAGTGTGAGGTGTCCCTGCCCATGGCAGGGGGGTTGGAACTAGATGATCTTAAGGTCCTTTCCAACCCTAACTATTCTATGATTCTATGATTCTATAAGTTTATGTGGAATTTGTTAGAGGTAGATGACATCTTTGTCTTTTCTGACATTCTTGTTCCCATTCTTCACTGGCATTACCTTCCCGAAGTATTACAGAGTGCTTCCGCTATTCCATCCCTTGTCATCTTTGCAGATGCATTCGGAGTGTTACACATTACTGAAATTAGCCCTCCCTGAGATCCTGGCAGTTTAGAACAGCCTCAAGCAGAGAAAGAGATAAACACACATTTGTATAACTATGAAATGCCTCAGTTGAAGGTAAGCAAAGAAATTAGACTTGAAGAGTTCATAAGGGGAATGCAGATCATAAAATCAACAGATTCCCTGAGATAAAAATAATGACCAAGCACTTCAAGCCTGTAACACACTGAAGATCATTTAAAATGAACTTGGCGAAGCAGAATACACAGAACAGTCATTTGCAAACACCATACTATGCCCAGATCACAGAACCATTCCATATAACCTCACTGATTTCAGGATTTGCTTTATGATAGGATACGTAGTGAATTTCCAGCTGCACTCTTAAATCAGACCTAACACAATCTCTATTCACAAGCTGGAATCCTTTCTTTTTTTTTTTTTTTTTTTGAGCTTCTTACCAAAACCTAGCTCCCTCCTAAGACATTATTGCAATTAGGGTCTTTTTAATTATTTCTATTCCCACCACTCAAGAGTAAGCAGTGTTTTTGGACACTTATTTTCCTCCATAATATCAATGTCAAACAAGAGTAACTCAAGTCACTGCAGTAACGTGACTCCAGACTTTCACTAGTTTAACCAAAACAAACATCTGACCTTTGGAAAATTAGGTGGTCCAGGTCATCCTCTCCCAAACTATTTTGAAATGTTTGTTGAACATGCTAGATGCAACATGAAGATACCGCTAGACGACGACAATAATAAGTTTGAGAAAGACAAACTTCACACATGAATCTCAGTTTTGTCTCTTGAATGTTACAGAAAACCATTCTGAGGACACATTATCCTGTAACTATTGATGGTAGAGATATTTTACTTTCTTCTGAAGCAAGTGCTTCTGGTTCCTCCCAAACATTGGACAAGTGCAAGGTCCTACACCTGGGTTGGAGCAATCTCATGCACAGCTACAGGTTGGGCAGGGAAGAGATTCAGAGCAGCCCTGCGGAGAAGGACCTGGGGGTGTTGGTCGATGAAAAAATGAACATGAGCCAGCAGTGTGCGCTTGCAGCCCAGAAAGCCAACCGTATCCTGGGCTGCATCAAAAGGAGCGTGACCAGCAGGTTGAGGGAGGTGATCCTGCCCCTCTACTCTGCTCTTGTGAAACCTCACTTGGAGTATTGTGTGCAGTTCTGGTGTCCTCAATATAAAAAGGACATGGAACTGTTGGAACAAGTGCAGAGGAGGGCCACAAGGATGATCAGGGGACTGGAGCACCTCCCGTATGAAGACAGGCTGATAAAGTTGGGGCTTTTCAGCCTGGAGAAGAGAAGACTGCATGGAGACCTCATAGCAGCCTTCCAGTATCTGAAGGGGGCTTATAGGGATGCTGGGGAAGGACTCTTCATGAGGGACTGTAGTGATAGGACAAGGGGTAACGGGTTCAAACTTAAACAGGAGAAGTTTAGATTGGATATGAGGAAGAAATTCTTTACTGTGAGGGTGGTGAGGCCCTGGAATGGGTTGCCCAGGGAAGTTGTGAATGCTCCATCCCTGGTGGTGTTCAAGGTGGGGTTGGACAGAGCCTTGGGTGATATGGTTTAGTGTGAGGTGTCCCTGCCCATGGCAGGGGGGTTGGAACTCGATGATCTTAAGGTCCTTTCCAACCTTAACTATTCTATGATTCTGTGATTCTAATGCCAAAAGATACTACAGACTCTTAGAAATCTTGGGAACAGCATATTACCGAAGCTTACCATATTGACTAGAATGGTTTCAAGAAAAAAGAGTGAATGAATTGGAGGCATGGATACCCAAGGAAAGTGAAACTGGAATCATTAGACTAGCATCTCAAGAAAAAGAAGATGCACAGCTTTCACCTGTAAGTATCTGCGTCTTATTTTAACTGGAGGTCATGACTAGTGACTGTTTGAATCCTTCGCTGGTAGTGAATTTCATAACAGTCAGTTTAAAAACTGTTGGAAGTAAATCTAGTTTTTAGAAGGTGTAGAAGAGTGTAGATGAATTCAGCCTCTTCTGGGTAAAATGAAAAATCTGTTTATCTAACAGTTCAGTAAGTGTCTGAAATAAAAAATAATAGTATCACCCACCTGATTTTTGTGATCTTTAATGCCCTTATTGGGAATAATATTAGTCTAAATATGCCTGCTGGATGAACAGTAGGATTGTTAGGAGGCTGGTCTAAGTAAGAAAGTAAAAAGTGATCTGGCAGCTCCTGAAGGAAACTCTACTAAGGGCACAGTGCAAATTATCCCATTGAGGAGGAAAGATAGGAAATACAGTAAAAGCCTGAGTTGGCTAAATCAAGTGCTCTTCACATACTTTCAAACATAAGAAGGAAGATTGTACAAAGTGGAAACTAGGTCAGCTGGCTAAAGTCAACTGCAAGCATATAAATCAGGAAGCTATTCAAAAGAGAGTGAAGGCTATTTGAGGGTGATAGTGGAAGGGCTCAAGTGTCATGCCTTTTGTGTCAGATTTCAATAGAAAGGTCAGCTGCAATAAGGTGACCTAATATCAGCACCAACAGGAAAGTGTAAGGAAGAAACAGGTTACATAGTATGTATAAAATGTAGATGTTTTCATGCTAGCTGAATAGGTGGACTTTGTCCTTGGTATTTAATGGGCTGATTAATGAACTCCCAGAGCCTCTAGCAGTTACCTGTAGGAACTCCTGAAGGACAGAAAAGTTACATAGATGATAGAAAATGCAAATGTAGTGAATACATAGAGAGGGTAGGAAAACTGAGGAATTTGTAAGACGCCCAGCTTTACACCAATTGCTGAAAAGACACTAAAATACACAGACATATACAGAGCAAGTAGTTAATGGTTCACTACCAAAATATACGTTGGGTGAATATCCAGAGGTTTCTGTTCTGATATTATTCTTGCTTTCATTAATAGCTAAAACGATGGCCTAGAGAGCAGCTTATTAAATTTGCAGCTGCCGCCAAACTATGAGGACTTCCCAGTGGGGAGTGAGGCATAGTTTACAAATATATGTAACCTACATGGACAGCACCGGCAAAATAAGAGTTTTGCCAGAAATTACGTGGCGGGCATGGTAGACCACAGGTCAGAAGCAAGTGAAACCTGGTGAGCTCTTTAAAAAATTTCAGGTGATGCACTAGGATATAAACATGAGGCCTAATACTACCTTGAGCACCAGGACTATTCTTTCCAGGTGTGGACACTCTACTTCAAATAAATTGTGAGTCTGTAGTCCAGAGGAGAGAAACAAGAATCTGTGGAGGTTGTGACCTGCAAGGAATGGTTGGAAGAGGAGTAACTGAGCTTAAATAAGATGGTAGTGAAGTGTGTTTGTGTGTGTGTAAGCATCTGATATTAGGCAGAACATAAAGAAATAGCTGCTATAAAAAGAAAATGTATTTGTTCTCTGCAACTGAAGAATAGGCAGAGCAGGCTTAAACATGATGCAGGTGAGATATTTAAAAACTTTCTTGTAATGAGGGACGTTGATGTTGTAGTATGAAAATCACTGAAATAAGCTATCAGAGGTGGCTATGGAATACCAGTGTTAAAGGTCTTTAGGAGCAAACAAGTATCTAATATGGGTGCTTTAAGGAAGATTATTCCCTTGGGAGGATACAGCTTAGATGATATTTTGTATGTTTTCCAGGTTTTTTTTATTCTACTTTATCTCCTATGTGAGTGCAAAGTGAGTGACAAATTCTAATCTGAGCAATGCAAATCTAAGCACGAGGAAGCTGCAAGTAGCTCCCTTATTTTTCCTGTTGCACTGTTACTCTAAGTACTACTACTTCATGAAAGCATGAATGATGGAAGTATTTTCTAGTGAGCTGTGCTGATGAATAAATGTCTGGTTTTCCTTATTCTCCAGGCACAGGGATTCCACTCTGCTGTACATATGCCCTCAAGTGTAACACCTGAATAATATGGCTATGTGTATGATCTGTAGGCCATACCTTTCTACTTTGGGAGAGCATAGGTTAGGGCCAGACACTGTGTAGTCTTCCTCACCACCCACAGTGACCACCCAGAACTCTTAGTTTTCCTTCTAGCTCTCTAAGGCTCTTGCAATTTGCTATCAGAATAGTCAGTGCACAAGGTTTAATTGCATGGCATTTTCTTGCTTATGCAATCCAGTGGCCAAGACAAGCAAATAGAAAATAAATTATGAGTTTACTGCTCAAGAATGAAGGCAGAAACCTTTTCTCCAGTATGGTGTACTTTTGAATAGTGGTTGTATGACATTTGTCTCCTTATGTGAGAGCTGTAGCCTGTAAAGCATTTAGTTTTAAATTATTCACTAAATATGCCTTACACTCTAAAGTGGCTTTAAGGAGCCTAAAAGAGCCATGAGCTTTACTTTTGATAAATAAAACCACCTTAATTTTCTGTTAGCTAGCACAGAGTTGGTCAAAGAGTGAAAGAAACAAAGGGGCTGAGGAAAAAAACATAAGAGTTCTTCCTAGATAATCCTCATGCTTCTGGACTACACAATGGGGAAGATATTTATTAGTGAATAACTGAAGCTTATATCCACTTGACCTAAAAAATAATCTTTATCTGGACTAAACTTTTTTTCCTCAGTCCTGAACTTTACTTTAAGAGACTAAGGCTTTGTCAGCTGGTTGAACAAGCAGACACAGGCAGGGAGGGGAAAGCACTGTAAGCAAGACAGCTGTGTCTTCCAGGAGAGGCAGGAATGAGCTGGATCCTTCTTCATTTGGAATAAAGTGGTTACACTGAGGTAATGAAATATTTAGATAACACTCTTCTGTGCTTTGGATCCTTTTTCCTAAATTGTGTATTCGTTGGCAAAGAGCTGAAACTTTTCTTTAAAAAGATGTTTCTTGTCTCTACAGATTCACTGGCAGGCTCTGAGGGGGTAAAACCATTTGTAGTGCTGAGCCCCTTTTGGTCTCCTGTCCAGAACCAGGATTGTTCCAGAGAGAAGCTCTGGAAGGGGCCATGGGAGTCCAAACCATTTAATCTCACTCAAGGGAAGGAGGCTAATAGGGCTGCAAATTGAAAATACTATATTTAGGAAAATGGGAAGGCTTCTGGGAAGGATGGCTGACCACAGACTGACAAGCACATTTAAAATGGCTTGGACAGTGGAGTCAGTGAAAGGGGCATTTGATTCAGAACTTCTTCCAGGGAAGAAATCTGCCATTTCTTTCACACGACCATAGTCTACTATGACTGAGTGTGTCATCTGTTAAATGGTTTTCCCAGTCTCTCCGGGATTAAAGAGGCCTCTTACAGCTTCTAAAATCTCCAAGAGTGAACTGTAGGTGATCTTGTATTAGTCAGATGCCCCTGCTGTCCACAGAAGAAAGAAGTGCTGCTCAAAGTCTAATACTTCACACTGATCTATGCCTTTGGAGCAGTCTAGAAGTCTGTGAGTTGTCCTTATCTGTACTTGGCTTAAGTAAGGGTTTTTTTGTTGTTTTTTTCCCTTGATACCACATGCTATTTCAGCCTCAGAACCTCTTTACATACATCAAAATGAGCTTGAGCTCTACTTCCTTTTGCAGTATCTGCATCTTTCCTGTGCTAAGCAGACAGAAGAATCTTTTGTGGCCTCTGCTTCCATTTCACTGGGGCAGAATTTTGGCTGCCTTTTGAAATGGTTGAGTTTGTCACTATAACCTGAAGGGCTCTTCAGGCCAAATGGTGGCACTGTATCAGCCCCATTCCAGGCTTGCTATTGTTAGTGAGCAAGTATGGACAGTCCTTTATTTGGTTAAGGCTGGAGTTCATGTGCAGTAACAACTGTTAAAGTAATTCAGAGTTTAGCAGATACATTTTTAATTTTAGGAGATAAAACTCCACTGTGCATGGTAGAAAAGTAGTAGGGTGGGACAACTGCCCTCTGGATGCTGAGATAGGGTGTATTACCATTATATCTACTCATCATTTGTCACTGGCTACAAAGAAAACCAGTTTCCATCAGATGTCTAGGTTTTAGGTAGCTAAAGTTAGGAGAGATGAATCCTATCATTATCAGAAAATAGTTCAATTCACTGACCACTAGATGAACGTTAAGTCTTTAGAAATCCACTACGAACTTCACAGATCGTTTGTTAGTTCAAGGCAAATCTGAGAATATTTACAGAGCCTGGATATGTTGCCTTTGTTGCTGTTCTTACCTCACCTGCTGCTCACTATTTTGTTGCAGTATCCTGGCAGAAAGCTTTCCTTATACTGTCCGAAGAATGAGTGTGAATGTTCCTCAGGTATATTCTTCAGTAGAAAGAATGTCCTTTACAGGAGAATGTAATACTCCAGTTCCTGTAATTTGCTAAAAGCATACATCCTTTCTGACAATCTTTTATTGTACGATCTGGATTTTTAATGAACTGTACATTTTAAGAAAGATTTTTTTTTTTCCTATCTCAGCTATAAACTTCAGATGCAATTTGGGCATCTTGTCTACTGCCTCCACTGCAATGCTTGCTCTAGTATCATTGACAGTTCAGTTTCTCTATCCTAATTAACATAGAATTAGTATCCCAGATACTTAATCTCCCTTTTGAATGGTTATGTTTTCATACTACATGACATTTAGGCAGAAAAGCAATCATCAAAGTGAAAATCATGGCATCTTTGAGCTGGGAGACATTTAGCTCCTTTGGCTTTGATACAGAATCACAGAATCACAGAATAGTAAGGGCTGGAAAGGATACAGAGCCTCCCTTCACTTACTTGCATTGAATGTTAGTTCATCCTCTGGTTTCTGCAAAAATGTAGCAAAAGTTGCCCATCTCTTCTGTGCTGTCCTACATGTTTTACATAATCTGAGAGGTTTTAATCTCAGACTGTTTCCGTAAAAGCATGAATAATCAAAGTATGGTCTTTCATTGTACCTCTTAGACTGTTGATGAAAACAGTGTTCTTAGTGTTGATCATTCCTTGAGCTGTGTCCCTTGAACAGTGAATAAGATCTATACTTTTGGCATTTGGTCTGGGTAGCTTGAAGTGAACAGGGTTCAGATGCAGTGAGTGTTGCCAGTTTAGAAAATCACGCTGCGTAAGAAATCTAAGAATCAAGCAGAAGGAGGGGGGTCATTTGTAAAAGAGCCACAATTTAAAAGGCAAGTAACTGTTCTAATAGTTTGCAGCATGTCTAATTATCCAAGTTATGCAAATAAAATCTTTTGTTTTCTCCTTGTAATCTTACCATGTTGTTCCTTTGAGATCTGCCTTGAGTTAATGTAGAGAGAGTAAACAAACAAAACTAAGAGTACTATACTACAAAGTAATTCAGTTTATGGACAGTGAGCTGACTATTGGGTTGGGGGGGAGGGTTGAGGGGTTTTGCCTTCTATTTAAAAAAAAAAAAGGCAAAAAAAAAAAAGCCTTTGTCCCAGTGGGTAAGACAGATAAATGTTCGCTTTCACTTATCATTATGGGATCTTGGAAGAGTTCAGTCCCAGTCTCTTACACTGTTCTTAGGGGAAAAGCAGAACTATATTCTTGGCTTGACGACAGTGCACTTTCCAAATGTTACCATGGTGATCACCTATGTAACATCACTACCACTTTTCACAACAGCTCAATTTAAGATTCAAGTTGAATATTTCCATGATTATGGGAGGGTAATTATTTCATTACTCAAGGGAAGAAGATTTAGGAGGTAAATAGCTCTTCATTAGTTCTTAAATGATTTCCCTAGTCTCTTTAGGCCACAGAAATGCCAAATATTAAAGTGACAAAAACAGGGGGTCAAATTCTGATCTCCTTATTCATCTTTTCTACCTCTAAGACCCTTCTAAGCAGCCAAGAAAGTCAGAATATCTCTAGCCATTAAATGCTTTTGAAGCTCAGAGGCATTTCATGTAGTGCTCAGTCCTCAAAGGTGCCCTATTTTCAAAGATGATGAGTTTTTCAAAGGTGTAATCAAGTTGAAGTCAGGAAAAATTGCAGGTTGGATCTCTGACAACCTGATATAACTTTGAAAAAGCACATAAACAGCAGGAGGGAAAATGAAGCACCCAAAGTTCTGGCCCGTGACTCAAGAACTTCTTCCTTGTTTTGACCACGAATGTCAACATCTTTTATGGCTAGGGTAAGTCAGAGCCCATTATCTGCTTTCCTTTTTAAAGTTTTGTTATTCTTCTTCAGCATTTGGGGAACCAGGAACTTTGAATACAGAGTGATTTTGTGGAGACTATTGATAGCTTGTGTCATTGGTGGCAATCTGTAATATATTTTGTGGAGTTTATGTTCAGCTTTAATTGAACAAAATCAGCAATTTATAATTAGGATTAGATACAAAAAACCCCAAAGAAATGAAACTATAAATTCAGCTGGGAATTTAAAAGAAAGTTAAACTTCTTTACTGCAAAGGGACACTCTTCTACTAGTTAAATCAGAGGTGAAGCATCAAATAGGCTTTGCAAACAACTTAATAGCTTATAACAAGTAATCGCCACAGCAAAATAGACACACATAGCAGAAAAAAACGTAATTATATTGTAACACTTATTAATTTGTGCCTTCATGTTATAGAATATGCTATTCTTAGGAGTCTTTCATCAGAGAAAAAAGCTTGCAGATACATCCCTTTGAATCATACTGTTAGTTAGGAACCAAGGGGAGGAATGATTCATGTGTTTTCTTTTTTTGCCTGCATTTTAATGTTTTCAAGTGAAAATAAATTAGTAGATTTACATAATCACAATAAAACATTTCAAGAACAGTGGTGCAAAAGTTTTTAGATTATGTCACCAGGCTGCCAGCATTTCAGGACACTACTAACACGTCTAGACAAGCAGCTGTTTGTGTTGTTTTGGCTGGCTGTCATTGTGTTCCCTCGTTTTTTATGGGCCAGGGTTCAGCAATGATGCAACTGCGTAATCAAGTGATTGGGGATATAAAAGACACAGAAAAATACTGCAGTGTTATGCTAAATCAGTCTGAGGTAGAACGTGGCAAATCAACATTTTCCTGGTTTATATGCCATTTCTCAGGGATATCTGCCAGAGAGAAAGTAAGACTAGGCCGCAGTGGAAAGAACTGGAAAATGCTTAATTTGATTTTCCAGAAAAAATCTGATTTATGGAAAGACTTTTTTCAAGACCGTATCAGTTTTTTTGATGCTTCCTCAAATGAAGAGTGATACTGTACACCGTGAGACATGCACTTCAGGATGCTTGCCTGGAAACCTCAAATTCCTGTTCTTTCTTGGTCAAAATAAGGATTTTCAGGTGAGTGGTTTGGATGTCGCAAAGGTTTCTCAGTATAAAATGCCATTCTACATAGTTATGACTTATCCATTTGCTCAGACAAACAGCGCATGGCCAACATCTGCCTCTTGAATAGTCTAAATATGATTCCTGGACTGCAGTTGTATCATATGCTCTCTTGAGGAGTCATGCTGGCCTCAGGGATTTGTTACAGGAATGAACTTGAAGGGTCCCTAAAGCTCAACAGTCAACATGGCCAGCCCTTGCCAATTCTCCATGGAGTGATGGATCCCCAGAGGGTGCTCTTGCTTCATCCTGTTTGAGAGCCACCTGTGTTCCCCATCCCTTCAGTTCTTGATTTTCTCAGGCCCTTGACCACTTGGTATGTGTTCCAAGTGAAAAACTATAGCTCTAGTTGAGACTTTTATAGGCAAGTATTAGCCTAGAAGAGTGAGAGTAATCAGATACTGATATAGGTACTCTAGTTTTCCACAAAAATATTTTATTATTGTTAGGACAGGGAAAAAAATCATATTTTATAACTTATTTTGATGTGTCAACATTGCAATGCAGTTATACTCAGGAGCAGACACCACCTTGAATATCATGTTATGATCATTCTTAAATGCTCACATACATGTTTACTGATTAACGTTCACTTTAAGATGATAATGCAAAGTTTTAAATATAGCAGCTACATACAACATACATTACTGTGCAAAAGTTCTGTTTGAGGTCAATGCTAAATTAGGAAAGCTTATGAAAGGAATATGCTTATATATGTGCACAGGTTAGTGAAACACATTACAACAGTATACCTATGTGTATAAAATAGCATACAACACAGTGTATTGATTCTATGAAAAGTTACTTTTCATAGAGTCATTTAGGTTGGAAAAGACCCCTTAATATCATCGAGTTCAACCATTAACCTAACATTACCAAGTCCACCACTAAACCATGTCCCTAAGTGCCACATCTACTTGTCTTTTAAACACCTCCAGGGATGGTGACTCAGCCACTTCCTTGGGCAGCCTGTTCCAATGCTTGACAAACATTTTGGTGAAGAAATTTTTCCTAATCTCCAATCTCAACTTCCCATGGCACAATTTGATGCCATTTCCTCTTATTCTATCTCTAGTATGGGAAAGTAATGGAGACATCTTTAGTGCTGCCTACTGTCACTACGAGCTATGATATACTGCAGGTCAGTATGCTAATTTCATTTCATGTTTTCCTAGCAAGACAACAAGGTTCTACCAGAGAACTCAGAAAAAGACAGAAAATTTCAGCAGGAACAGAGAGATAATGGCTAGTAGGAGGGGAAATATTTAATTTGGAGTGTCTGCTAAATTGAATACTTTCTGTTGTCATTTCTGTGTAAAGTGGAATTTAGGCCGTTTATGCTATTTTTATTCTGAAGAAGAATGATTTAGTAGAATGCCAGGGGTGTAAACTGAGCAAGGTGTGATGCTGGAAATTAAGGAAAGAAAATGAGAAACTCCATACTTGAGTTTGAGTTCCCTCATCTACTGCTTGGTTCAGGCAAGCAACCAATTTGAACGGAATTCAACAAATGACTGATCACATGCTTATTACTCAGTATTTTCATGCACACACTGAAGTAAAGCATGTAGGAGAGAAATTAGACTTCATTTAACGTAGCATTTCTTTCTCAAATTATTCTTGCTTTCGTTTCCTATGTTCAAGAACTCGATTTTGAGGTAGCGGTGAAATCCTGCTTTATCTCTTCATAAGAGCAGAACTTAACTTCCTACTGCCTGAATTCCTATGAAAAGTCTTCCTTGTTCTCTGTTGGTTAAGGTTTCTTCATGAGTGATCACGTAAACTGGCTCATACCTCCACTACGGTTTATGTCTTTTTCTTTTCCATCACATTTTATGATATCTTGTTCTTTTTGAGATACTGTAAGCCAGTTTTACCATTTTGTGTTCCAGGACTAGTTACATCTTACTGCTTCTACTACTTTAGACAGAAAGGAGATCATGACATCCACTCAGCCTGGTTTTATCATCCATAAGAATTCACAGTATTTAATTATCTAGCACTTTTCATTATTTTCAATAGCATTTTCCTTTCTCTATTAAATATAAAATATTTACATTTCAGTTACAAAGACATTGAGACATTCTGTCCCTTTCAGAAAGTTTCCTGACTCTTTTAAGATTCACTTAATTATAGATTAAATGTTCTTTGTATGCCCTTAATACCATTGCACAATCATTGAAATTGTATTGTTGTATTAGAAATCTTCCCAACTTTGCTTCTACTGTACTTTGTCTGTCTAATTTGAGTCTACATGCAACAATTCTACATGATTTCAAGATTTTAAAAGCCACATTTTATTGAGGTTTTATATTGTCTGATGCTGAAAGAAGGGGTTTTTCTGTCTTTCAGAAAAAATCTCACAGATTTTGCAGCCAGATTTTGCTTCTTTCTATTTCGCTAGTGTCCTTCATGTAGAAGTAATATTTAACAATCATTGTACTGCAATAGACACAATGCGGTAGAAGAAACCTTTCCATATTATTAGTCTGTGGCATATTTTATTTTATTCCATCCAAATTTCAGTGAGTTAGTAGAAAATGTTTAATGTGGAAAAGCTGTTAGGAAGAAGGTGGAGGAGACTAGAAGAATTGCTTTTCATGTTTCTGAGTAGAACAGCTCACCAAAAGCCAGTGTGAAGACACATGCATACTCTGTTCTGCCACCAGGATCATAGAATCATAGAATAGTTAGGGTTGGAAGGGACTTTAAGATCATCTAGTTCCAACCCCCCTGCCATGGGCAGGGACACCTCACACTAAACCATGCCATCCAAGGCTATGTCCAACCCCGCCTTGAACGCCACCAGGGATGGAGCATTCACAACTTCCCTGGGCAGCCCATTCCAGGGCCTCACCACCCTCACAGTAAAGAATTTCTTCCTCATATCCAATCTAAACCTCCCCTGTTTAAGTTTGAACCCATTATCCCTTGTCCTATCACTACAGTCCCTCATGAAGAGTCCCTCCCCAGCATCCCTATAGGCCCCCTTCAGATATTGGAAGGCTGCTATGAGGTCTCCATGCAGCCTTCTCTTCTCCAGGCTGAACAGCCCCAATTTTCTCATCCTATCTTCGTACGGGAGGTGCTCCAGTCCCCTGATCATCCTTGTGGCCCTCCTCTGGACTTGTTCCAACAGTTCCATGTCCTTTTTATGTTGAGGACACCAGAACTGCACACAATACTCCAAGTGAGGTCTCACGAGAGCAGAGTAGAAGGGGAGGATCACCTCCTTTGACCTGCTGGTCACGTTTCTTTTGATGCAGCCCAGGATACGGTTGACTTTCTGGGCTGCAAGCGCACACTGCTGGCTCATGTTCATTTTTTCATTGCTTTAGGAGTATTTCAATATCTTCAGTATGGTGAAAGACAATGTATGCTGCCTGAGAACCACTACTAAAACACTGCTTTGCTGCCAGTTTACTTTTTTGGTTGACCTTTATCATTTTCAAAACTAATAGGATAAATGCACTATTTAAAATATTTAAATGTTCTTCAATTTTAAAGCACATGCTGGTATCCTGGCAATTAGATGCAAATTCTCTTCAGTGTTACAACAGAAAATAACTCACTCGGAACTAGTTTTAATAATTAAAAAAACATAAAAACTTTTAAGTAGTGTAATAAAATGGTTTTAAATCATATTCATAAGATCTGTGGTAAAAATTTTAGAAGAGAAATGGCGATTTTTATCTTTTCTCTCACATTAGTATTTTTTAAAAGTTTTCATACAATTTTCCAGTCTCATAGAAAATGTAAGCTTAAATTGTGCACACAATATAATAGAAAAGATTTCTGCTATCTCAAAATATTGTTTAGAATAGAGTATTTCAGTTGGAAGGGACCTACAATTATGATCTTGTCCAACTGTTTAAAATCTGAATATGTCATAAGTATAAAAATTTGTACTAAGTTTTTTAGGAAGTTGTTTGTCAGACTTGGGTTCTGTTTGTTTAGGCAACCCATCTTTATTCTCAATTATGGTACTGCTGCTGCATGGTCTGCTTTGAGACTGAAGTTACACCTGAGGAGTTCTGATCAGGTAGTGGGAAATGTGGGCAGGTCACTGAGAAAACAAATGTTTTACTTCAGCAGTATGTACTTCCTTTGTGCCCATGACCAGTTTGCCTATAGAAAACCCACCTTTGTGAATATCAAAGGGAGGGAATAAACTCTCAATTTTTTAAGAAAAAAATATTCTAGGTGTTGGGTTTTTTTTTTCTTTTTCAATTTCTGTTTTTTTTTCCTGGTAAATAAATAATTAACCCAAGGTCATTTGGTTTAGTTGAAAGCCCAGTTTCCCATTCAAACAGATTTGAGATAAATTTGTGATTACCCATTGTGTTGCCACCATGTTAATGACCTATACATTTTTTTCTCACAAGACTCTTGAATAGCTGTAGTTACTAAAACAACAGGCATCCTTTTTTCCGTTCAAGAAGGAATATCCAGTGTGAGTGGAAGGGGCTTCACAAGGTTACCAAGCTGTTTTCAGCTGGTGGTCAAACAGGTCAGTACTGTCACTGATTGCTTAATTGATGCTCCCATATTGCCTGTTATTTTCCTGTAAAAAAATATAGGCCCATGTGCCATGAAACTACCCACAGTGTTGAATTTATTGCATGGCATAGTGCTCAAACCCCTATTCATTTGCAGAGCAGCATGCCTTGTGAAAGTCTTAGAGTTCTTACTTTACTTTTAGCATATCGTAGGTGTATTTTTGAAGAGAGATTCTTAAACTTGAAACTTTATGCCAAATGTTTGTGAATAGGACTGAATAACATTTTTTCTAAGGAAATAAGATTCCTCAAAGTAGCATTTCTTTTTTAAGAGATTAGGAGCATTTGAATGTTTAGATTAATTGGAGTGGATGATTTTAGCAATAAAAAAAGGAAAAATGAGAATAT
Organism: Amazona ochrocephala; assembly: GCA_039720435.1. Lineage (NCBI taxonomy): Eukaryota > Metazoa > Chordata > Aves > Psittaciformes > Psittacidae > Amazona > Amazona ochrocephala. The sequence continues at coordinate 34,235,268 of CM077884.1, read as the reverse complement.
TGATTTTTTTTTTTTTAGAATCTGTAAAAATGTTTCATTTTAATATTTTTTTAATGAAACTAACTTTTCAGAGACTAATTTCCTGTTTAAAATCAACCTCCATTTGTGGAAAAAGGTTTTAAAATAGTTTATTTGAAAATGAAGCAATTCACTCCAGATTGGTTCAGAGTAATTGCTATTTTGATTTCTGTGGTTTTTTTTCTTGAAATATTTTTATAGCTCTATTTGGCCCAAGTAACCCATTAAAACAAAAAGAGCTAGTATTTGTCCAATTCAGTTACTAAATTTCATTTAATTACTTGTGGTAGATGCTTTTTTGATTGCAGATAGATCTGATTAGAAGGTATTTTTTAATGTTCTGCTTATTTTATAGAGATTTTAGTATGTATCATTAAAAAAAAAAAGAAACAAAAAAGAAAAAAAAAAGTCACCAAAAACCACAAGCAAAACAGCAGAGCTTTTCTGCATTATAATGCCCAGATGCCCACTGGCAAGGTGTGGTGAATGGAATAAGGAGAACAGATGATTTTGTGAAACTTTAAGAATTTTGGCTCTTTCCTATAGCCTATAGGTCAGTGCAGCTATAATCAGTTGGTTTATTTGTAGTAAATATTGCTTCTGTTGAGATTGGTTATTTGTTCTGTAGTTAGAAAATAAATAATTAAGATGTAGGCTGAAAAGACTGGGAAGTCCATTCTGTATGCAATTAATTAGCTTGTTTGCTCCAGTTTATTTCTGATCAAATAGAAGATGCTGAAAGAAGTCCTTAATGTACTCTAAGGGCCTGTTTCTGCCCCAGTTGACATTAAAGGCAAGTTCCCACTGATGTGACGGATGCCCTAATTGCCTGGTTTGACATTGATGGTTTCTCAATTCCAATAAGCTTTGCTCTGGAAAGGATGCTGGGACCAAGTAGGTTTTCTATGCAGCAATCACATGGAAAGTAAATATTTTAAATGGAAGATTAAAAAGTTAGAAAGAGAGAATTTTGCAGCAAAAGGTTGGTGACTACCCAGTCACCTTGTTACAAGTGAGAACATGCAGGAAAATTGGTTGCTCTGTGCCCGTTTTTGCTGGGGGTAGAATGCATTTAGATTTCCTGGGTTTGTTGCTGTAGCTTTCTTTGCTGGGAACCCCAGACTTTTACCTAATCATTTTAAAAGCACCATACTACCTGAAGACAACGTGTTTTTATTTCAATCCAGTAACAGGCTTTTTAACTTGGTCATTTATACCTTGTTTAATTTTTCACCTCTTTTTGTTATTCATTTTATTAGGCTCAAATGCAGCCTTGTTGCACTATGATTCTCCCTTTCTTTTTTCCACATGGCTGCTTGGTTTGCAGAGGATGCCTCCTTACAGATGTGTTCCTTCCCCTGACAAACAATTACCCCTGTTCCCCTCTGCAGGAGGCCATTAGGACATCATCACGGGTTCTGCTAAGTCATCTCACAATCACAGTTTTGTGCAATCACCTCTCATCTGAGTCTATCTAGGCATATGCCATGCGGGGAAACTAGCAGTCACAAAACACAGCAGCTCCAGGCATATTATTTGTTATTTTGGTCCAGGAGTGTGACAGATAATGGCTACTGTCTGAAGGTCTCATTGGCTGCAATGACTAGCATCATATGCAGAAAATGCGGAAAAGCCAGGGTGAGCGATCATGTCCCTACTTAATAACAACAAAAAGACCAATTTTGTATTTTCACTGCAGTTAAAAGCGCTAAAAAAGGAGACTAAAAAGGTAATGTTTAGAGAATTATTCCACTGCATAACCTCACGAAACTGAATTTATGTTGCGTCTGTTCTTTATTACTTATTGTTTATGAGCTGTGTGTATAAAGAGCAAATGTATCAATAATTTGCTTCATATTTAGCCTGCTTATTATAATGGAGCTAAGTATTCAACATGATTTTATTAATAAAATACCATAAAACTAGACACTTGTAAGCTTGAAATGTGCAAATTATTAGGAGATGATACTTGCACCTTAAAATCCAGAGGTACCAGGTGGGTGCTCCCATGCTAAGCGAGAAGACCAGAGAGCTCCATTACTGATACACTATTTGAGAAATTGTTCACACTTTTACCCTAGCTGTTCACACACTTCTTACTTGTGTTAAAAAAATTTTTAATTAAATGGTATGATTTCAGGGACTGTGCTACACCTTGAAATAAATGCACCCAAAACTGTGTGTTTTCTTGATAGAATGAAGCCAGCTGTTTTGTGGAAGTCTTTCAGTCTGTGGAAATGTTACAAACTGCTGAATTACTAAAAGGCCCCTTGATATATGATCTCATGTTGCTTAATAGGCCTCCTATTACTTTAGGGAAAAATGGGTTTTATTGTGTTAATCATATGAAAACGAAGTTACTAATCCCTATCTAATTATGAGGGGTTTTAAAACTTGTAATAATATCCTAATTATTTCCTCTTATTGAAACAAGTTCTGTTCTGAAAGTAATCCTCAAGAAAGCATATGAAAAACTATCCAATGAAATATCTTGGCTTTAATTTAATTTACATGGGGTTTGAACCATTTTTTGTTGTTGTTGCTTCACGTATTATCAACGAACACAATTCCCTTCCTTCTTCCATAACCCTCAGAACAGAACCTTAATTCAGGCTACATACAACATGTTCAGTTTATAGTGATATTAAATCAAGGGAGTATAGAGTCTCCACAATCCATCCTGAAATAAATCACAGGACAATGCAATTTAAGATTATTTGACTGCTGACAGGCAGATGATTAGATAGTATAATCATTTCCTGCGCTCTGTCTGCCTCTGAAAGTACTCGGGTTTGGGGTATTTTCTATTGTGAGGTGAAAGAAATTAGAAAGTGGGGGGGGGGGGAGGGAGAGGGAGAAGGATAAGACTATTGAAAATAGGAAAGGAATAAGAAATGATAAGTCATTGTGTAGATGCCACTGAGCAACATTTTAACCTCATGGCCAAGTTAAAATGCCTTTGCAGCAAATGAGACAGAACTGCAAATTGAACCTTGGAGTCACTGGAAGGGAAAAAGCCCATGCTTTTCCTGCAATGAACTCATCAGGGAGCTCCTCCCTAATTTAGGCTTTAGCTTGCAAAAAATATCCTTTTTTTTTTTTTTTTTTTTTTCTTTTTTCCCTCTGACACTATTAGATCAAAACAGTACCCAGGCATTAGGCAGTATTTATTAGCTTGTAAGGCCAGAGATAATGATCCCATTCAATCAGAACTCATGAATAATTCAGCAGTCCCAACTCCACGTAATTTCTGGCTTTACTTTTCAAACCAGTAAAGCACCATTTGCATTGCCTTTCTGAGGGGAAGGGGATGACAGTAACCAGAAAAATAAAGCAGATTTTTTGGTGCTTTTGGTTCTGCTTCTCAAACATACTCAGCTCTCTTAGAATGCTATCTCCCTTCCCTTTTGTCCCCTCCCATCCCGCAGAACAAAACCAACATCAGAATAAATATTAATCATGATACTATTGAGAAGATGCTGTACACTAATTATTGTCAAGAATAGTGCTACCCATATTTATAGAGGATTTTGTAATCACTGCAATTTGTTCAGTATTGTTACTTACACTAACTGCTATGAAGTAATTACAGGTTTTTCACTTTTTTGTTTTAAAAGAACACCCACACTCTTTCTCAGGTTTCAGTCAAACTTGAAAATAATCTTCTCCCAACACACAGTTTCTGTGAAAGTAAACATTCTTTTCCCTGAAATTCCTTTCCAACTGCTGTGCTGAAAAAGCCCAGGCCTATGTGGTACCTGTGAAGTTTGTGGGAAAGAGCTGTGTTACGTATCTCACTGAATGGGAGACATAGGATGCATCTGAGGTATTCAGTATCTTGCAGCCTTTCTTTACCTCACCTGCTCAGCTTACTTAATATCTTATTGTAACGGTATTTTGCTTATATTTCATGGCAGATCCCACACTGCTTTAGTGAATCTTACTTTACTGAATACCTCATTGCTTCTCCAGTTTGTGCTGCATAGCTGATAAAGATTTCTTCTGTGAGATTTTGCTCTTGCTTTATATAGCCACTTTCATATTTTATGTCTGCTAAATTGTCACAGTAGTGACATGACTATCGTGTGGCTTGGTCCCTTTCTGTCCGCAGAGTGGTTCTGCTATATGCCTACCGGAGAGAAAAGGTTGTAGTTTCCAGTGATGCTCCCATTGTGCGTATTAGTGGGATTTGTGTAAAGTAGCATGTTCCAACACCCACTACAGCAAACTTCCAGTAACCTATTAAAATATTCATTACCCTGCTTATTGATGTGAACTTCTGCAGAGAGAGGAGGATTAGAGATCTCTGATAAACAGATTATATTTTTGTTAGAAACAGTCTTGCTGAACTGTGGGAAGGAGGAAGTAGTATTAGAAAGAGTAAAGTCATTCTGATCCTGTGAATAGCACTCTAAAAGAGTACATGAAGTTGTATCAACATTTGAAGAAGGCGGCAATATTCTGGCCCCTTTTGAATCAAGTTGTTTAGAACAACAGCTCTGCAAGCTGTAGTTTAAGAAAAGACTGTCAATAAATCCTGAGGGACTGCAGATATATTTGTTAACTTCCAGTGTCAGTCTGAGTGAGAGTGTTTGTGTATTCATGTCAGTCATTAATTAAAGGCCTCTTGGGAGATTTTAAGATCTTCATCTTAGATCAGTGAAACTGTAAAGGACAAATTGGGGGGAAATTGCCATAGAGATTGAGAGTAGTGAGTGAAAAGGATGTTCTGATATCATTGCTTTCCTCATAATATATCCTGAAACGCTGATTTAAAGGAAATCATCAACCAAATATTTACAGTGCTAGTGGAAAGGCTGTAATGGTACTTATACTAACAGTTGGTGCTGAACATTTAGTAACAAAACCCAGCAGGTAGGTTTAGGGTGAAACTACCTTCAGTTTAGCAGAAACTAACGTAGCACTCATTAACTTCTCCATCAGCATTTATTCATATCTTTGCAGTGGAGTTTGAAATTAAAGTATGAAAGAAACAATACATATGTAACTGAATGTTTAGGCTTGTCCTTGTATAGAAGAGGACCCTCTGATCCGTCCTCAGAGGAAACATGACTATCTTTTCAAAAGTCCTGGTATAAATAGAGTGAATGCAATAGGCAACCAAATATGAGTGCCTGAGTGTTCTGATGAGCTCTAAAAGTAGAATATGATCTGTACAGTAGTACTTTTCGAGCTGAGGACCCAACATTTATCACATGAATGCTGTGGATTTTGCTTCAACTAGCTCTCTTCTAGTCCCATAGACTGAATGCCCTGTAGGAGCTGACATACAGTAGATGTATTCCCAATGCATTTAGTTCTAGTCTAGCTTGTGGAACCTGGGAAGGCCCTGCAATGCGAGGCAAAATGTGGCGAATGGGATGACGAGGAAGCAAAATGAGTTCCGGATTTGAAATTAGATGCTGATGTACACATACCCTCTGACATTCTGTAATGCTGGTAGTATCTTTAAGTGGTATAAGGTTTAGGCAGTTGCCACTGAAGTCAACAGGGTTTTACTTGTATTGATGTTTCTGAGAAAAGGGATCAGATGTTAGATTTTGTCAAAAAAGCAGAGTCAGGCTTAAGTCTGTGTAAATTTACATGTCAACACATGTGGCTCTGATTGCCAAATTGGAGTCCAAATGTGCAGCCACCAGATGTAATTCAAACCATATTAAATAGATCTGTAAAATAAATAGAGTCACACATGTTTCACCCAGAGATGAATTTAAGCAGTTGCATCACTTGGTGTGGGAAGTGCTTATAGTTTGAAAATAATTACAACAATAATATGTGAACAGAATCCAAGTGCGATATTTTGCTTATTGTGAGCTGTATAATTTGGCGCACAATTATCACAGCATTGCTTGCTGCTACAGTCTCTGCTTAGTAATGGATAATGATGTAGACATAGCCTGGCCTAGGGAGCTTGCTGTTGAAGTGATAATCCTAAATATAATTACACATATACCTAACTTCACATGTGAAGCCAGTCCAGTTGAAGTCAGTGGGGCACAAAGGTGCACACAGTTGATCAAGCATGTGAGTAATGATTTTCAGAACAGGACTTAAATCTTCATGCTGCAAAGGTAAATTATAATATTCCTTGAACGTCTGTATATGAGGCTTTTTGCTTTTTATTTGGTTTTATTTTATTTTAGTGGCTTATGGTGGTTTCTGCAGAACTAGCACAAGTTTAAGAAGGTATTTAGAGTCTTGCTCCTGACCCATATAATGCCAAACATATCTACTCTGCCACCCCATTTCCTTCTGCAGTCTTAGATGACTCAGGTTGTCCTGCTGTGTGTATGAGAAATTCTGCCCAGCATCAGATCGTGCACCAGGAGTTACCTGCAGCAGTTTTATTTCTAGCACTTGCTGCAGCAGTTGCAGTCAATGACAGGCACCACAGAATGCAGAAGTAAAATAACCTCCAGCTTTCACAGGATGTTCTGTTTCTCAGAGTCAGAGTTCAGCATTTGAATGTGCTGATCTCTTGCAGGATGTCTGACTTAAGCAAAGTCATGTTGTAAAGTCCATTCAAACTCTACTAATAATGTATTTAAGCCTTTGGAAGTTAAAACCTGCTCCTACTTCCTCTGAAGGCAATGGGAGTCCTGCAATTGAGTTTAGTGAGAACAGGATCAGGCTCTAAGTCACTAAATAACATTTTCCATGGTAATAATTAACAACAGCAGTTTTGAAGCTAAAGAAATTACTAATTTTATTTGTAATGCACGTTTCCAAAATTGCTGGTGGATTTAGGAAAAGAATCAAACAATTACCTGAGGTATGTTCAGGGATGACAAGCTCTAAAATCAGGACACATCCAGAGCTGCAGGCTGAGTGAGATACTGTAGAACGGATTAAGAACTATCAAATGATGTAAGAGAAAGGTAAGTATTATTGATTGGGGGTGGGCTAGGAAAATAATATGCTAATAAGGTGCATTACAGAGATCTTAAAACCTGGCAGATACATTTTTCTAGTGGAATGTTTGTAGTGTGAGGGGTTGCAGAAGATACGTCTGAAAAGAGACCCAAGGGGAAGTTTAGTCAATCTTGGATGCTTTCTAAAAATGTTGTCTTGCCTTGTGGTTAAATAATGAATGCAAATCTCCTTTCATGGATTTAAAGCTCTGATTGCTGACATGGGAAAACCAGAAAGTTTGGGGAGGGGGGGTGTTCTCTTTTGTAAAATAACACCAAATGACATGGAAATCTCTTTGTTCTCGCATATGAATTTATCTTTGTTTTAGGATAAAAGGAACACCAGATGTGACCCGGACTGCATTAGTGGAAGAGAGCTGTGCAGATCACTGTGGTTTTCATTTGTTAAGGTTGTTGCAAACATTTCCCTTAGTGTCTTTCACTGAACCCCAAGTTTTGAGCTTGGGGTTCAAGAAAATTGAAAAACATAAACAGATTTAGGAACTGAGCTGTGCTGTGGCATGTACAGAGTTGCACCCTGGCTATTATTCAGTTGAGTTTCATTGATTCTGGTAGTCCTTCTATGTGCAAATTTATAACATCACATGAAGTCAATCATATGTTGAGTAGTTTCATCATGTTCTGTTGCAAACATTTCGCGCAGCTCTGAAGCAAATCTCAATCTGATCATATGTGATACTATACTAAATCACACAGTATTTTTTCCTATTCCCGGGATGGTGGTTTTGCCTTTCCAAGAATGCAGCTTTGTGAGAGATTCTGGCCAATCTTTTTGCTGCACTGTTTGTTTCCACTTTGAAAACAAAGGGGGAACCCACGGTATGGCCATGTAAACTAGAAATGAGAGATCAGCCCTTCCGTGGTTGTTGGCCACATACACAGAGTATATCTGAGACAATTTACTATTTTTTAGGAAATAAATTATCTGCTGCAAGTTACCATCCATCACCTGGCTATTAGTAATTGCTCAGTATGTTCCCAAACCTGTAAAAATTGTAAGATAATTTAGGTGACATCCTCAGTTGATGAAGATGACCTGTTATTCCCAAGTAATCTTGCTCTCCATCAAAAGAGACGCTATCTCCCCAAGGAACTTAAAAAGTAATACAATAATATTTTACCTGATTAAGCTAAGTAACTGAGTATGAAGTAACTTATATTACATGAGTTGAAAGAGTCTATTAACTTCTCTATTATATTTCAGCCCTCATTAGCAAGATAATGCATCATACTAGAAAACGTGAACTGTGCTTTATGAATTAGTGTAGTAATATTCTGCACCTGATAGTTATTAATTCTACTTCAGTCTGTTTTATCATAACATTAAACCATTCAATGTTTGATGAGACAAATAGAAGTCCATTTTCATGTTGTTCTGAGATATAGTATGTAAAATGTTTCAGGATAATAATTAGATATTGGATGCTACTATATTTTCAGAGGCAGAGCTAGTGATTGCTTGAAAATGATATTTAAATGACCCTACTCTGCTTAGAAACCATATAGCCTAAATTGTGCCATCCATTGCTGCTGGATGAAGCTCTACAAGAACATTTCTTTCAATGAGAAATGACACTATTTTTGTGCTGACAGTCTCTGTGTAATAATAGTGTTAGGTTTTGCCAACGAGCCACAATTGTTGCTAATATGACAGTTTGTTGAATTGTTGAATTTTGAATGTAGAGTAATTGAAAATGTACATTACTATGGACTTCACTGGGTGAGGCAGGGGAGGGTGGAATTAGAGTTAGCTCCTGGCTCTACTCTTGCTTAAATGCACATGATGCAGTTTCGATTGTGCAAACAATTTTTTAAACCAGTCTTAGAAAGCAGCTATTTACCAGCAGTTAGCAGGAATATTATGCTGGGGAGATGATACAAAAATGTTTGTATTGACTTAAATTGAGATAGATTGCTTTAGCTTATTCCACATGCTATTTCTAATAATATTGAATGTTGGTAACAATTTCCCTCTGAGACACCCAGAATTCTTTATAAGCATTTAATGAATTTTCTTTTGTAAACCAAACCATAGTATATCAGTGTTGCAAGTACAGGAACACATAGTGAAGTAACTGGTGAGAAGAGTGCTGATTCCCCTCTTTAGCTTCTCTGTTGGTATGCTATTTCATTTGGACTGTGACAGAGTCAAGGCAAAGTTTGATCTGCAGATACTGCAGTATTTGTTAAAATTAACCTGGCACACTTACTGAGGAGATGCCAAAATTAAGTATGAATGTATCAGAACTTCGTTAATGTGAGCAAGAGAGGACTCAATTCTTGTTCTCAGGGTCTGGAGGCAAATTCTCTCTTGAGTCATGCCAGGTTTCATATGGATCTACAATATCGGTTTCCACAGTGCTGCTCATGATGTATACCAGGAAGCTCGAGAAGGGAAAGAAATGATGAGGTTTTTCATGTCTGTATATAACACAGAAAATACACTTGTCTTACATTCTCTGCCAGGCATGGAGGTCCTTCAGGTACTGACCCTCTTCCTCCCAGGTTAGCTAGCATCCACATTTTATTTCTCATGCCATTTCTGTTTTGTCTGAAGATTGTTTCTGTGGACAGATTTGTCTTTTGCTCATCTTTATGCTTGGGACTCTAAGGGAGCAACAGTTTAGGATCTTATGCTTGCCATGTATGCTGGCCAGATAATTCCCTTATTCCTGTGTTTTGGAGAGGCTGGTCATTCTTCAAAAAAGCATATATGGACAGTCATGCCAGCTTTAATTCCCTTACTTTCCTGTACGAAGCTTTTAAATGAAATTGAGTGCTACTGTGCTAGTGTTACCAATTAAAGAAGATTCTCCTTAACTGAACTATTATATGCTATGGTTTAATATTTTCAAAAAGGGGCCATTTATAACTAATATAACAACTATTGTGTCATTTTTTTTCCTTTATATTTTGCAAAATATACTTCGGGAGTTTTTTGCCTACATTGCTAAGTATCTCCATCTAAATATGGAGAGGTGTCTCAAATTTGTTCATGGTTCATGTTATAGAATCTTTCATTCATTTAAGATCTTACATTCCTAAACATAAATACAGATCTTTTTGTTCTTGGTTGAATTTGGAGTAGCATTTTCTGTTTATGAATACTGCATTGTTTAAAGGGTAATCATTTGTACACACTGGAAATACATAGTTTTTGATTGTATTTTAGATGCTTCTGAGATTAGAGTGTATATCAGAGTCTCCATAAATGGTCTGAGCTACAGAGCTGTGAAAAGAATGGATTTTCAATTTTCTGAACAAAATGAACAGTCCCAAATTATTTTAGGTTGAGTGAAACATTTTTCCAACCTGAAGTGGATTTTAAACATCTTTTTGGTTATTAATTTTTGTCAGTTTAAAATACTTTGTGTGAAAAGCTCTAACAATGCTTTCAAAATCATTGAAACAACGTGATTCAGACTTGCATGTGTTCAGGATTTAGTTTTTTCATTTTTTTCAGTGCTGCCTGGTGAAGAGGTCCAAGTTTGCAGATAGTTACATCAGACCTCTGACTGCATATCTGGATAATAAATTATTTATTTGAAAAGTTTTAGCCTGCTATACTATTGGCAGAAATTCAGCCTGGTGACCAGTGACTTTTCTTTCTTCCAGTCAGGACCCAGGAGTGAAAGGTAGTTTTGGCTTTTTTTTTCTGTGTCTACTGCCTCCACGTAGGCACTTCCTTACCTGGCCTAAATCAGCATAGCTCTGGTGGTTTTATACCTGCTGAGGAGCTGTCCCTTCTTGTTCATTACTAATTCTTTAAACTCACTCTGGCTTGATTTTCAGTTAGTTCACCTTGACTTATTGTCCTTCATTATTTTAATATTCATTTATGGTTTTGATCACCTGCTGACTCAATCATTTTTGAGCCCTTGTATTTCATTGCAATAACTAATTTCTAACACTAACAATCTTGACTTTTTTAATCACTGTTTACTTTTTTCTCTCCTTTTTCTTTTGGTGTCCTCATTAATCTTCACTCACCAAAATTTCTTCTGACATTTCAACTTTTTTCATGATGATGATTATTAATTTACATTTTAGTTATTTAAACTCATTCAATTTCTTCCCCTTATACAGTGAAAATTGCTGTAGAGTCCATTAAAATCCCTCAGGTAATTCCTGGTGGGTTCTGATCGTCTGTATGAGTTCTTATTGCGAGAGTGGCTTTTCTTGAGGATAAGTAATCCTGATCACCTTTCTTTGTTTTTGGAACTGGCAGCATACATGAGCCCATGAAAAACAGTTAGCAATTTTGAACTGGAATTTCAAATTGAAAAATAGCTATTTTCACTGTTTTAGGTGTTTAATGATGTTTTTGCTACTGCTGCTATTCTTTCTCCAAGGACATACTTCACTGCAAACTTCTGATTTCCACCAATACAGAGGAAAGATAGGGCAATATTGTTGGTCAAATGGTGCATCAAAGGTAGTCCCACATATAAGATGGATCTTTGCTTTACACAGTGAATGAATTTCTGTAGGTGGGTGCTCTGAAGAAGAGAAAAAACTGCTACCTCAAGTTAACATTTGATGGTGAATAATTTAGTAATACTGATATTCTTCTAGTTCTGTGAATATTTTATGATAAGCTTTGTGAAAAATCTGTAACTTCAAGCTTAATATCGGCTTGAAAAAATAGCTTTTGCTTAGGTTTCTCTGAATATATACAGTCACTATTTTGTAGCTACACTCTTATCTAATGCAATACACGTCGTAGTTATAAATTAAAAACATAATCTTTACAGTACCAATTTCATGTACTGTACTAAAGAAAATCTTATTAGCAGTAGATTGACAGACATTCTTGATAATTTTGGCCCAGTCATTTGATTGTCAGCTATTTCAGTTTATCTGTAGTAAAATCAAAGTGGTGTGAGGGAGAAAAATTGAAGTAAAATCTCATGTAATATTTCACCTGAGATTTTTGTAGCATTTTAACTATGGCACTTAAACAGCTCCACAACAAAGATAAAACTGGTTTAATTCTGAAGTTATTGTTCCAGTTTTCCTTTTGAAAGTGCTGATTGTTGAAACTTCAAATGTATCTGCAGCTTATAAATGCCTGAGGACCTAAAACCCAGCATGCCTAAAATCTGACTTTGGTGCTTTTATTGGCTAATATTTTGTGCTCTGAGTCTGATTTCTTACTCTGGAGCTCTCCACTGTAAAGCTGAATCAAAATCACAAATCAAACGCAGCTTTGGGACTAAAAGGGTATGCTGACGGAGACTTAGAGAAGTGTGTGGATTGGTGCTAGTCTCTAGCTGTACAAACTAGAGCTCATGCTGGCATTCACCTGCTGGAGCAGTGGAATACACTACTCCTCACCGCCAGGTACGCTGTGCTACAGAAAAAATCAGTTCCCCCCACCAAGTATTTTCAGAATGTTTCCTTTTTTGTTTAGAACATTGCTGTTGTGAAATGTTTTGAGATGATGAGCTGCTGCTTGAATTGGCAGGTAGAAAATTCAGGTATGGTTTTGATCTCAGTGTGGAACAGAAGTCAGGAGCAACTGCTTCTTACAGAGGTACTATCCTGATTTTGGTGAGAAATGTGGGCTGTGGGGGTCCAAGCTCATGGTAATAGCTTGTATTCTTGCATGTCAGAACTTCCTGGGTTGCAGTAGTCCCTAAAGCTCAGGCTGGATGTGCCAGTGCGGAAGGTAAGGTCTGTTGTCTAGGGATCTTCTGGCTCTAGCTAGATCTGAACTCACCTGGGGATGGTGCTGTCCAGCAGCCTGAGCCTTTGTCAGCTGACTGGTGGAACCTTCTCTTTCCAGCCTGCAGCCCTGGGCTATATAAGGGTGAGCAGCCATCTGAGCCTGCACAGTGAGGTATAAGGGTTCAATGCCAGCCTAAGTTTTGCAGGGGCTGCAGCAACCAAGATTCCCTCTCTCCCCCAAACTCCCAAAACATACCAGCAATTGAGGAGCATATCTTGGATTTGTGAGAGGCAGTAGCTCCCATGTCAGGCCACTCTGCTGTGCTTTTAGAAACCTGCAGAGAGTAGTGGCTCTCCCCAGGTAGCTGCAGGCGCTGAAGCTACAGCTGTCTCTCCCAGAACTGGCAACTTACCTGTTTTCCAATGCAGCAAGAGATGGGGCAGCATACCACATCCTCCTGAGAATAGTAAGGACCTCAGGAAGCAATGATGAAAACATATCTTTCTAATAAACTGACTGCCATTAGCAGTTTTCATTTTGAGGGCCTCTGGTGCTGTGTAAAAGCCTGAATTATATTTAAGCATATTTAATAATGGTTAAAAATATCCAAGTATTTTAGTCTGTGCCTGAGTGATGGCCTGAAATAAATCCTTGAGCAATACTAAGTGTGCCATGAGAGTATAGGTCATTCCCTTTCTTCAAATTGAAAAGAGTTTATAGTAGTTTTTTTCAGTAGTAAAATATTTGTTCTCGCAAGCCAGTGCAGAAACTATTCTAATTAGGACGTGGCTGTTTTGCAGTTGAAACTGCTACCAGCAATTTTCAAACATCGTTATGTCATCTCCATGAAGTCCAAAGCCTTATTAAAAAGATTTTCCTCTGTGAGGCAAGAGGTTGAGTGTGATCTTTCTAAAATCCGGATGAAATGCAAATAAATCCAGATTCACTAGACTTCAAAGAAGTCGTCTGGTACTGCCAGCCCAAAGAGAGTGACTGAAACTTTAAATAATGTTTGGAAGGGGCAAAATGGGAGCACAGAAGTAATTTTGCTTTGCTGATCCAGTAGTAGGAGGGGCTGTTTTAGGGAAGACAAAGCACCACCAATATCAGAACATATGAAGGCCAGATACAGTATCTCTATTTGAGTACCATTTACTCACCTGCAGGAATCCCAATTAACTGGAATTACCACCCCAATTAAGCAGCAGTCCTTGCCATTAAGTATCATTAGGCTTAATTTGGTTCCCTGGGAAATGTCCCGATTAAGCGGATTTCATGATTAAGCACCTGTAATAAATGTTTTAGCTTACATGTAAAATTCTTTTTTATTTCATAGGATCTTATCACTAGCACCCAAAGAGTAACTAATATGCCAACTACTAGTTTTGTAATTTTCTTTTATTAATTGCCTTGTATATACTAACTTCTTATCTTGGCTTTGCAAAGTTTTGACAAGGAAATCTTTATATTTTTGCATAGTAATTTTGTAATGCAAATGTATGCCTGTATATCTCACTGCTCTTGCTCTCTGACAGCCTGAGTAATACTGTATCACTGTTTCTTAAGAGAGCAGCAAACCTAACATGGACATCAGTCATATTTCAAGGAAGTAACACATTTTCTGTACTTTAGAGGAAGTTTACTTGGACTGCCTTAGTTTTCTTCTTGGTGGAAGAATAATATTTCATGACCAGAAACAGGTATAGAAAACATCTCCAATGCCAGTTTGTTCAAATGACTATGCATTAGGTACTCTTTCTCTAAAAACATGTAGTAACAGATAAGCTGTGTTCCAGGAAAGACCTCTTGCCTGAGTCAGTGGCCTAATTTAGAGTCCACATCATAGATGCCAGGAGAAGGTAGAAGTACCCAAGACAGTTGTAAATAAGGGACAAGATCAATCCAGCCACAGCGATCCCAATGCTTTGCGGGGGTTAATTTACTTTACAACTCCTGAAATAAAGCCCTCTAGAGGTACTAACAATATAATGAGAAATGGAGTGAGGAATTGTGGGGTTTAATGCTGCAAGTACATGAAGAGCTAATACCAGCTTGTGGTAGCTTGTTGAGCTGTGTAGTCTACAGACAGAGAAGATGACCAAGATCATTTGCAGTATAAGCTGGCAGCTCCATATAATCATGGTGTCAGATTTGCAAGAGTTGCCTTGAATAGCAAGAACAGTGCATTTGCCAATGAAACTTGCTTATCATTGAAAAGTGTGTATTTGTGGAGCCCAGAATATGTTTTTTGGAAACATTTCTGGTTCACTGACCCTCCACTAAATCCAAGGCTGGAATCCAAGAGATTCTCAGCAGGGATTTTGGGCCTTACAGCCAAAAGCAAATTTATGCCAGCTTTATAGTGAAAGTCATTAAATGGTCACAAAACCACTTCTCTAAAGGAAAAGCTTAAATTTACTTTTTTTGCTGAATTTAAATTTGCACATTAAATAAAAGAGAATATGTGCGGACAAAATCTGTTAAAAATAGTCAAAGAAAGAAGCAAGGAAAAGGAAGTGGAGTTATTTTTCCAAGAAATCAAACTGTAAAGGAATAGAATGGAACTGAATAAGGGTCTCGTTTAAACAGCTCTCTCTAATGGGAATGCATGACCAAAGAATCTTTATTGCATGTGTGAAAGATAAAGGGGTTTTAATCACAAAATAATGATGGAAACATTCTACATTAATGTGTAGGGTCAGAAGGCACTGAAAAAATGGGGTTCTCCTTCATGGCATTATGTACAGAGGGTTTAAACATCTTGAGCTGGTACCATGTATGCATTCCTTAAGTGGACAAAAAGCGATGAAGAGGTCTTGTCAGGATGGGAAACACTTCTAGAAACAGTTATAAATATAAACCAATACGGTTTTTGTTCCCAAAATGCTATGGAAAACATACCAAAGAGAACAGAAACTGTTTAAAAGCTTTCTATCCTGGCTTTCTATCCCCCTGTTTTCCTCCAATCCAGGTATTCAGCAGCAGAAATAATGTGAGAAATTTTGGCGCTTTCCTGTCCATAATCCTGCAGTTGCACTGGTCAGGGAAAAAATATTCAGATTTATAAATTGCTTAAAGTAGGTTTTTCTTTTGATGTGTGAACAACTCCTGTAAATGTTAATGCTAGGTCTGGGCTTCAAAGGAGAAAGTACCCCTTGCTGTACTGTAGAGTTAAGACAGAAGAAAATTGAAGAAATGTAAAAATCCTGGCTTGGTACTCCTGCTATTTATTTGGTTTTGGAGCTGTGAAGAAAACAGGTAATTATATCTCTCCCATCTATATAATTGTGCATAGTTTTTCTGCATACTAAAATACAGATGAGTCAAATTCTGTGTTTTCTTCCTTGGTTGCCTTAGTTTCTGTGTCAACATTCCCCTTCTCCCCCTCACTTATATGTAAAATAAAATAGGTCAATACTTCTCCAACTGGGTTGTTTACACTGCTCATGTAACAGAATTGAGAGATGTATCACTGACCAAAAGGCTACCTGCACTGTGTGCTTGGAGCATGCCAACGTAAAATTTGAAAAGAAATAATTGTAAAGATTGGTAATGGGCCTAGGTACCATTAGTAAGCAGGTACCTGCTTCCAAAGAGGAATTTGCTGATCTTTTATAAAAAAAATGGTTTTTCGTAGTGTTTATCCTGAGCAACTTCAAGCTATATGAGTGATTTTTTTTAACAGTTCCAGAGATGGTACTTCAGCTATGACTGCAGGTGTGTGTAGATGCTTCCTACTGACTGAATTGCTTCAAATGCAATAAAATTCTCAGGAAAATTAAAGGTGAAGGCTTTGAAATAATTTCCTTAGCTGAGGCCTGTATCTTCCACAGTCACAAGAGGTGTTCTGTCTGCATGGGGAAATGCACAGGCATGTCCCTTTAACTTGGACGTTACACTCTTTTAAAAGCAGTGCTGTGAAGCTGTCTAGACTCACTGAAAATAACTAGTAAAATAGCTTGCCTGGAATGATTCGGTATTTTGGCCAGCATGCTAAGTAATATTCTAATATTTCCAGTAAAACAATCGGTGAAGGACTTCATGTATCTTAAAGAGCTCTATTAAACAGAAAATCCTTCAGGTTTCTACCTTCAGTTATAAAGTCAGGCTGATTTCTGAGACCTCTGTGTTCATCTCCAATGAGAATTTGCATGTTTGCCATCAATCAAGAGTGGGTGAAAAAAAGTATTTTACTTGTGAATGGAAGGCTTAGTGATCAAGAGAATCATGTCTGGTTAGCAATATTTTTTTGCTAAATGTTATGTATTGGATTCTTCATTTCCTATTTTATTCTTATTATTTGCCATAATATTTTAATAATGGCATGAATCACATGATGTTCAAATACTTGCATGTGTCTTCCCCCCTACTGATGAACTGACCTCAGTCGTTTGAATCCCAAAAAAGAGGCCCCTTTATTATTAGTTTTGTTCTTTCACATGGTCAGAAATCCTCCTGAGGAGAGAGCTGGTATCTGTAGAAAGCATCTGACTTCTAAACAGATTGCAGGTTAAAGGAGTTGCTTGGATAATACAAATAAGTAGTCATTTATTATATGCAAATATAACAAGTTGACACAAAACCCATAACTTCAGTCAACTAGAAAATAATACCATAACTGAGATATGTTTTTTGAAGTTGCTGTTTAGCTTCATATAAGGATAGAAAATCTCCTGTAGCTCAGATGGGCTTATTTGAAACCAAAGCTTTTGATGTTATAATGTGCAGTCTAAATTCATTAATCCCTCTGTTCAAGGGAAAAAAAAGTGTCTGTTAAATGAGTAATAAACATAATAATGAAAATAACTGCCAGGAGAACACAAGTTACATCACACTTAGTGTTCCAGCTAAAGACGAAAATTAACTTTGGAAACACAGGTTACACTAAATGAATTTAATTTGTGTTTTGATACAGAATGTTTGAACGTGTTGTTATTTCTGGCACCAGGGCTGATAGCTATTAAATGAGAACATCTAAGAACATCAAAGGAACTGGACCTTTTATACTCTTCAGCACCCCCTTGGAGATGTTTATCTGGGCTGTTATCTGGATCCCGTACAAGCATCGAACAATGTGCCAGTCTCACCAAGTTACTCTCTTTTCCCAAAAGTTCTGACGCATGCATTTCCTGCACAAATGTTCCATATTTTAGAGTTCACTACAAGTGCACAAATAGAAGTAGTTTGTACTAACAGACTTGACTGTAGAGGCTCGAAGTTTTTCTTCTATAAAGCATTTGAAATAGAAAAGAAAACTTCCTTCTGTTTGACTCAAACTAAGTTTCCAGATGTCAGGGTCAGAGGTTGGAGATAAAAGTATCAGGTTTTGGCCTAGTCTAACTAGACTCCAGGCCCAAATGTGTGAGATCTTCCCTAGAGGGGGCTCCTTTTGTACTGGTTCATTTTTCTTCTTTAGCTTCTCCCAGTAAGAGGTCCCATTCCATGCTGCTGAATTATGATACTTCATCTCAATCGTTAAGACACTTAAAACTTGTATTTACTGCTTAACACTTGGCTGCAAGTCAAACCTTTTAAATATCTCTTTTTAAAACTTTTCCACTTTTGAAGGCTGTTAATTCTTTTCTTCCTGGGGCTTCAGTGACTATGTGCAGGTCCTCTCAGCTGACATTACAAGACTCCTGCTCCAGCTATGCCAACAGTGTGCAGTAAAACAAGAGGCCTTACAACTGACACAGAGCCTTAGAAGATGTATAAAGGCTACAGGATATTAGCCCTGCTCTTCTCTTGGCATGTTCACTGGCTTTTTGGTTTATTTGTTTTTTTCAGCAGCTGAAACTCTTCAACTACCTGAGGTTAAAAACACACTCTGGTGTGCAAATGAACAGAGGGGCCTGGAAAGTGAGTCAGATATTTATTAATGTAAATATTAGGGTTTAAAACAATAAAATGAAGATTGTGAGAACTAATTGTAGGTATTAGGGTTCAAGTCTAACCCATTTCTGGTCACAGGGTAAGTACTTTGGCTAAACCCTGAAGGCTTACAGACCCTGGAGGCATTCCTCCTGCACTCCTTCTCCATGGGGTAAAATGTACTGTTTGGTTACTGATTCTGACTTCTCCAGTCATTCTCTTCCTCTCTGCTTCCCTAGACATCTGCATTCCCATGTGGTACACAAATGTGAATGTTCCCCATGCCTTCCCCAGCAGTGCTCTTCTGTCTTCACCCATGGAAGCATGCCATCTCATCTGCACTTGGCAAAGGAGGCAGAACAGAATTTGAGAGGTGACCAACACCGTGGCATTCAGCTTATAGTTTGAAGAGACCGGATTCTTAATGGTGGCTTCAGAGCTGTGGTTTTGTTCTCATGACCTCTGTTGAATCATTCCAGTACATGGAACAGGAAACAAAAGTAGATTGTTCCCAGGTACTAGAGGAATAACCAATAAAACCACTGAAGATAGTTGAACTAACACTTGCAAATGAATACCTAAGGTAAGGAAGTACAGTCACATGATATATTCCAGAGCCATTATTTACATTGGAAGAAAGGTTCACCTACAAGTACCAATTACTACCTTAGGGCAGGATATCAGAAAACATGGAGGCAGAAAACACCTTTTAGGTTGCCAAGTTCAGCCCTTGTCAATATTGGGTTTTCTCTATATGTATTGTGTGATGCTTTGTACTGTCTGGTTTTAAACAATTCAGACAGTAGGAACTTGACTATTTCCCTTGGATGGTAATGTTACAGCAGTCTGAAATGTGCTTAGTTTTGATATGGCAGAGCAATTAGGGAAAGTCAGATTCCCTAGAGGAATGAGGCAGTAGGAGAGTTTGCAAGTTATGGTAGTGGGGAAAAAAGGCTTCTTTTTGTAAGCTGTCAAGGAGTTCCTTCCATGAGGGCAGTGATTCAGAAGCCAAATGAATGGTGAAATAAGTGGAGGAAATGGCTGCTGACAGAACAGAAACATTGAGGGGAAACTTCACAAATGGCAAATCTAGTGTGGGTTCAGGTCAGTAATCACTAACAAGTTGGTGTGGTTGTAGAAATACGATTTCTGGTAGATAGAGGAATGTCACAGTGGGACTATGATAAAGATGAGCTCAAAGAGACAAGAAATGGCCAGACATATAGGAATGAGAAAAATTTCCATTGTAAAATCCTGGGATCAGGATGTGCTGGAGTCTTGCTGGTAGTAAAGCAGCAGTAGCTGTGAGCTGGGGCAGGGAAGAAAGTCTGGGCTGGATAAGATGCAGACAAGGAAGAAAATAGGCAGTTTTATGATGAGACAGAGCAATATTTGATATACTGTACATGCATTAACATTGGTAAACAGGATTATTGTAATTGATTATTTTGTTGTTGCTAAAGCAGCAGAGGAGATTTCTTGTCTGCGTTGCTCTATTGCAAATGCACAAATTACTCCTTTGTGTTATATATCTATTTGCATTATGGTAGATCCATTTTCGTGAAGAAGCCCACATTTTAGTAATTTTTGCAGCTGCTATTTTATACTTCGCGTGTTTACTTTTTGTGTATGAAAGTGCCTGAATGGCATTTTTTGCTTCAGATAACTTGTCTGCTGACTCATTTAGTTTTGGTTTGAAGTAAACCCACACTTGTACACCTGTGCTCTTTTGACCAAATTTTGTTTCTCTTCATTTGGTGCCATTGTTCTGATTTATTTTATCCCCCACCCATTCTGAAATTATACAGCTTCCTATCAGGTATTTATGTTTGTCAACTACTTATAGGTCAACCCTTTTGGAGCTTTTGCTGCCTTGACCTTTGTGAAGTCAAAGTATTATGTGAGGTCCAACACAAAGCCACATGGTTCCCTCCTTTTGTCCGCCAGTAAACTCACATAGGAGTTAGTGAAGTAACCAGAGAGCTCAGAACAAGTTCAGGACAAGTTCAGGATCAGTTCCTGGATCTCAGCTAAAGGAGCAGTTCAGTGCAGTGCTGCCACTGCTTCATATTTTGCTGATTAATGAGGTCAAAACCATATACGCTTCCAATAATATTTTAAAAATTAACCTGGAGCTTTTGAAAGTGTCAGCTCAATTCTTTCTGAGGCCCATATGAAGTAAAATATTTTAAAATGCAATATCTGTTTTGTTATTAGGTTTCATAAACTCTGTTCCTTTACATATTTTTCTATTCTAAGATCTGCTTTCAGTCTGTTACTAAAAACACCTGCCAGGGGTTATATTCTTCATGCATCATTGTTCGGGCAGAGATTTCAAAGCAAACACCCTCAGATGACTACCTGACGGTGAAGGGTGAATAGAAGATAACGTAAAATTCATATTTAGAAAAAAAAATATAATTATTTGGGAGTTGACAGTTCAAAACATGAGCCTTATGGCCAGTAAGAGAGAATCTTAGCTGTATGTATAAAAAGATTTTGCTGGACACTTTGGGAGGAAAATGCTTGTGAATAGCTGGGCCATGGGCAGTGAGTGATCAGGATGAAAAACCAGAGTGTTACCTGCGGAAACACTGCTAGTGTTGCTCTGGGTCAGAGCGGAGAGTGAGGAAGCAAGAATGATGTGAGCTGAGCACTGTCAAGGAAGAGCTTGGATCTGTGAACAAAGAAACCACTTGCAGTTTGATTCCTGCTCTGCTTGCTCTCTCATAGTGTCAGGTACTGAAGGTGATGTGACTTACCTAACAGCCTTGGGTTTGCATTTGGTGGTTTGCATCTAGAAAAAACAGCTTCAATCATGGTGCTATGCTGGGTTTTTTTTCTGGCAAAGTTTGCATATTGCAGAGAAAATATGTTGTTGCTTTTCCCCTTCACTCTTCATTTTTACTTCCACTGCTTCTAATGGAAGTTGCATATGTAAAACTAACGGAACTGGGGTAGGTGACATCCTCACTAACAGGCAGTCAAAATAACTCAGTAATTGAGATCACTAAATTACTAGGGGAAATTTATGATTTGTCTCATACATATATATGATATATATATTTATATAAATGATTTCTCTCATATGTTTCTATGTGTGTTTGTGTCAATAACTACTTTTATTTTCTTTAAATTGTCATCAAAGAGTCAAAGTTTTATACTTCCCTGGACAGCAAACATTTTTTGACAGGAAGACCTGTAATGGGGTAATGTACTTCGTATTTCTTTCTTTCCACTGTTCCACAGTTTTTATGTAGCTTTAAAATACATTAAGTATAATTGAATATAGTAGCTATAAGAGAACCAATAAATACTTTAAATGAAAACCTGCAGTTTGGTCATCTCAAATAGAATGAAGGAGAAATACACTCAGCAAAGTTTGCAGATTAGTTTTTGGTTTTAAAGCCATGATTTTTTTCCAATTTGTTTTTAAAGAAAAAGAACAGACTGTTCCAGATTTGGAAATAAATCATGAGGTCACCTGAAAAAACAAACCTTCCCAGGCGCTCCTCCCCCCCCCCCCCCCCCAACAAAGCCCCTCTTAACTCTTGTTTCACTCCCAAAATGTTTCTGTTCTCAGATTGGACAGAATCTATTTTACTTGAGACACCATGGCCATTCTGATTGTGTGTTTTAAGAGTGCTGTGATTAATCAGGAGTATTCATTTGATTATATTTGAAGAGGCTTTAAAGAGTCTATGCGGACATCTTAAAGATATTATTCAGAGTCATCTTTCATGTGTATGAGAAAATTGGGGCTGTTCAGCCTGCAGAAGAGAAGGCTGTGTGGAGACCTCATAGCAGCCTTCCAATACCTGAAGGGGGCCTATAGGGATGCTGGGGAGGGACTCTTCATTAGGGACTGTGGTGAGAGGACAAGGGGTAATGGGTTTAAACTTAAACAGGGGAGGTTTAGATTAGATATGAGGAAGAAATTCTTTACTGTAAGGGTGGTGAGGCCCTGGAATGGGTTGCCCAAGGAAGTTGTGAATGCTTCATCCCTGGTGGCGTTCAAGGCAGGGTTGGACATAGCCTTGGATGGCATGGTTTAGTGTGAGGTGTCCCTGCCCATGGCAGGGGGGTTGGAACTCGATGATCTTGAAGTCCTTTCCAACCCTAACCATTCTATGATTCTATGATTCTATATCTGGATTCTAGCTGTAGTTTTGCTTTTCTAACTTTGGAATAACTCCATTAAGGTCAACAAGCTACTTCAAATGTAACATATTTTCTGATTTTATCATCTGGTTTTTGGTATCTTAGCAATTGCTGTAGGACTCTGGAGATGGCCAGAAGGTTGTCATTGACAGCAAATACTGTTTGTAATTGGTGTACAGTACACAAAGGGGTTATTTATGTTACTGCCCTCATTGGGCTGATTTTATAAAAAACCCTGAAGAATATTGTCTTTTCAACTCCTTTTCTGCCAACTTCAGTTCTCCCACACTTGCCCTTGTGCTCAGGACAAATAGGATCAAAAAGGAAATACATGGGGCAATAACAAAAACTTAAATAGGGAATACATGGGGCCAATACATGGGAATACATGGATCTACCAGTTGCATTTCCAGGATTTAGTATCAGTGAAGCACAATAACTTCATACAATATGAATTAATTGTCAGAATTGGACTCTCAAAGAAATTATTGAAAAAAAAATGCTTAGTTTCTGCATAACCATGTCCTAGAACATGGCCTACTTTCTCCACTATGTACACTGGTATCAGTTAAACTGTATGAGCTTAGTGAAAACACCCAAACTTGATCAATAGACTTCAAGTAGCTAGGAAATCCTTCAGTTATTAGATAAAGAAAGATTCTGTAGCTTGGGCTATTCAATGACTCATATGAAATAACCAGTGCTACTTCTGCCTACACACTTTTCTTCCTGTCTCCTCTTCACTGAAGATTAGTCAAGACATCCATGGTTTTGAGATGCCACCTTGTGATCCTGACATATATTAATCATATCTTCAGCTGCTTTAGTCTCTCACTGGTAGCAGATTTTCCAGGCCTCCTTCTCAGAGTTTAACTATTTGCCAACTTCTTTTTAGAGTACGGTCACAAAATCTATGTTAGTTGTAAACATTATGTTTGAAAATTTTGCTGGATTTGCACAAGAAACTTGGTCAGTGAATCAGAGATAGTTGTGTTTGCACATGCTTTGTAGGTGTTTATATCATGGGAGGGGTGGGGTGTGGATTTAAGTGCATGATGCATGGTGGACAAGCACTCAAAGAACCCAGCAGCAATTCAACCTTGTCCATGCTATGCTGCTTTCTCCCCCTCACCACCCTACCTGTTATCAGTAAATCTACCAATTAAGTACAAGTGTATGTATTTTTAAAAATCAAATTAATTTAATTATTATAAAACTCAGATGGAGCTGTACGAGAAATGCAGTAAAAGTGTATTTGTATCTTTATTTGTATTGTAACTATATTTTAAGGTAAATGGAACTAAGCCATTTTCCTTAATAATTTTCTGCTCAATAACACAGGGTGAGTATCAGTGCATATAAACTCAATGGGTGACTTTAGGCTTGTGTAAATGGGTACGTTCCAGACAGAGCTCTATAATAATTTTTATAATTTAAATATTTTCCCCTGACATTTAGCAATTTTAAATGTAGCCTTTAACTGAATTTTTAAATTAGTATGGGTTATACTTTAATTTCATTAATGATCCTGATAGTTTCTGAGTGATCCCATTATATTAATTCTTCTTTAACACTGAGTTATTTACTCTTTATTTCTGTAATTTTCTCTTGGCATTATTCCTGACTCATTTGCAGCGTCTAACTGATTCTGCTGATACATTAAAAAAGCAAAAGGAAAATTAAATAGCTGCCCATTTCAGGCAAGCAAAATGTTCTTACGAATTAGTCTGTAGCTAAAAGATGTGGAGAAAAAAGTTATTGTGGAAAGAAAAGAAATCCTTTTATGATAAGTAGAGTCTACAAGTTAAACATGAAAACAAAATGCTATATAGATACAGTTTTACAGCTCACAAATGCTGAAGTAAATTAATAATACAGGGGCTTAAATCTTAAATGGCTTTTTAAACTCTTTATAAAAGGATCTCTGCAGGCTTTACCCATGTTTACAATTTACCACCAGCTACCTGACTGTATAAAATAATAGAGAGAAAATTTAAAGGGAAAAAAATATACAAGGAGCTTTTATATCTAAATTTGGACCAGTTTCAATGAGGCTGGAAATGCATTTGGAATTTAAAAACCTTATGGTTCATAATGTGTATTCTTCTCAAAAATATTTTTTGTAAGATGTCTCCAAATGCTAGATGCCTTTATACAGTAGAAAAAAAAAAAATAAAATTTCTGCCTACATATTGTAGACAGAAAAAGACTCGACAGCCAAAAAAAAAATTTATAGTAATTTTCCTAATTGAAAGAATTATTTCGTCACTGTGTGATGCTGCTTTCAATAACATATGCATTACTAGCAATAGTTTATGGGCTGTGGGTGACATGGACGGTGGGATTGAGTGCACCCTCAGCAAGTTTGCCAATGACACCAAGCTGTGTGGTTCAGTTGATACATTGGAGAGGAGGAATGCCATCCAGAGGGACCTTGACACACTTGTGAGGTGAGCTGATGCCAACCTGATGAAGTTTAACCATGCCAAATGCAAGGTCCTACACCTGGGTCAGAGCAATCCCAGGCACAGCTACAGGTTGGGCAGAGAAGAGATTCAGAGCAGCCCTGCGGAGAAGGACTTGGGGGTGTTGGTGGATGAGAAAATGAACATGAGCCGGCAGTGTGTGCTTGCCGCCCAGAAAGCCAACTGTATCCTGGGCTGCATCAAAAGGAGTGTGACCAGCAGGTCGTGGGAGGTGCTCCTGCCCCTCTACTCTGCTCTTGTGAGACCTCACTTGGAGTATTGTGTGCAGTTCTGGTGTCCTCAACATAAAAAGGACATGGAACTGTTGGAACAACTTCAGAGGAGGGCCACGAGCATGATCGGGGGACTGGAGCACCTCCTGTATGAAGATAGGCTGAGAAAGTTAGGGTTGTTCAGCCTGCAGAAGAGAAGGCTGCTTGGAGACCTCATAGCAGCATTCCAGTATCTGAAGAGAGCCTATAGGGATGCTGGGGAGGGACTCCTCATGAGGGACTGTAATGAGAGGACAAGGGGTAACGGGTTCAAACTTGAACAAGGGAAGTTTAGATTGGATATGAGGAAGAAATTCTTTACTGTAAGGGTGGTGAGGCCCTGGAATGGGTTGCCCAAGGAAGTTGTGAATGCTTCATCCCTGGCGGCATTCAAGGTGGGGGTGGACATAGCCTTGGATGGCATGGTTTAGTGGTAGGTGTCCCTGCCCATGGCAGGGGGGTTGGAACTCGATGATCTTAAGCTCCTTTCCAACCTTAACTATTCTATGATTCTATGAGAATTACAACCTTCTCTTTGACTGTGAAAAAGGCAGGGATGGTTTATATGGGGAAGATTCATGAAGACTGGGACAAAGAAGAATTGATCCTGTGGACATCTTGGTGCTTGTCCTTCATTGCAAAACAATTTAGCTGTACAGGTTTTCCAATTTGGTCATCAGGTCCTCCCCAAGTATTTGCTCCCCAAAGCATATCCTCACTTCTCTCCAGTAGTGTCCTTCTTTGCGCTACTGCTCCATCTTCAGCCTAGAAGTTTGCTTTCTAAGTGTCACCTGTATTCTATGTAGAAAATGCAGCTGTGTTGCGCTAGAGAGCAGGCAATAACTGCAGTCCAGTGTTGTTGTGGAGTGGAAAATTCTGGCTTTTGAGTAATAAATGTTTAGTGACTCGAGACAGTAGTCTGTCTTACAGTTCACAGTCCAGTTGCTGCAGTCTTGCTCAAAGTCTTGGACTGCAGGCCTCAAGAATGCCCTACCTGTGCAGCTGGTACTGTCTTAACTTACGTGATCTTCAAAAGATAATATACAAGTATCTGTAAAAATATAGCTTTAAAGCATCATCCAGGAGTACACTGCTAGCCTGTTGGCTCCTCCTCTGGCATAGAGTTTTGAAGTTTGTTAATGGTAATAAAAGTGAAAATGACTCCATCTGTTAAGAGAAATGTTTACTCTTCTGTACTAGGAAGCTTGCATCTCTCTGCAGCTTATTGTCAGCTTTACTTTGTCAGTTTTACATCAAGCAGCAGGAAAAAGAAAGCATAAAAATCAAAATGAGCTGAAAAATACCTTTCAAGCTGATTTACGGAATACAATATATTACTGAAAATGATCTGCTTCCTTTGATGTTATCCAACACACCATACTGTGCATAGTTTATGGATACAAGAGGTAGATGATTCTTAGAAAAATGCATACTCTCCAAGCAATAACAATTTGAACAGATTAATTCCAAACCCTCTGAAATTTACTCTCTGTAGACATCATATTATAATATTGATGGAAAAATACAAAAGAAAGCAAACAGTCTCAGGGATATCTGAATTTTGTGCTTTGAATTTAGACTGATACTGCCACTGAAATTGAGATTACAGAGTTTGCAAAAGAGTGAAGAAAAATACCCTTCAAGATCAGGTAAGGTCAAAGACCTACACACTTCAGATCCTGATTTCTGCAGGAGGGCTCCAGCTAGATGCTCAGTTTTCCTGCAACATGAATCTGGTATTTGCAAGGAATCTAGAGCATACCAAAGTAAAAACAATCTTTTGCTCCCTTGTTACTTTCCTTTTTCCCTGTGGCGTTTTGGACCATGCAGTTTCTCTTCGGAGAGGAGATTCTGAATAGCTATCCTTCCTTTAGGATGAGGCTCAACTTTTTCCCTCCTGTTCTGTATCCTGCTATCCTTCAAAGTGAAAGAGTGGTATCTCTGAAGTCTTTGTTATTTAGCAGCTGTGGGAATTCAGCTCATTTTGCCTTGAGTTACAGACAGCCCTTCTCATCACAGTAGCTAAAATCTCCTAATTGTTAGGGTCTGCACCCACCCAACATGTCTGAGGAAGGGCAGTCATTGCCGTTGCTGAGACACAGTAGGACCATAAGAAGTTATCTGAACTGTGGGACATAAGTGCACACCCAGCCTGTGGTCCTACTAGTGTGTGATGAGGGATTCAAGCTCTTGCCATGTGGTGGCTGCAGTCTAGTTTTGGAGGGAAGGGTGACCCTGCAGCCAGGGTGGAGCAAGTCTGGCTAATGGGTGGACTAGCTGCTCAGAGAGAAGCGCAGTTTTAGGTGACCTGGAGGTTGGGCATCACCAGAGACTGATGTCCGAGGCATCAGTACTTTCCATAAAAGCACATAAGAGGACTTTGACGTCTGTGGGTGGATGACGCTTAATTCTAAACAATCCTGGTGGCTAGGGTATTTCACTGGGCATCGTTTTACTTCAGAAGGAAGTTACTTACCTCCAGCCTCTGCATAAACACGGTGGCTACTGATCTGTCTTCTTAAAGAATGATAGTGAGCCTCATTCCTCAAGTTTTTGAGGGAACTCTCTAATCTTCTGATCCTAAATCAAAGCACTGACCTTCCCAGGATTAAGTTTTAAGGTGTGTCTTGGAAATTTTCAGATAAAACACATCAGGGCTTTCAGAGACTCAGAGGGGTTTTCTGGATTGCACTTCAGAGCTGGGGCCCTACATACCATGAGGTGCAGGATCATTCAGTTGCCTCCATATAGCTGTCTAGGGCCATTTAAGGAGCCTTATTATCTTCTGCTGGCCTCAAGAGCCTATTCCAGGAAGTTCTGGTATTTGCGTATCGGATGTCATATCCACTATCTCCATGTGTTGGAGACAGAGTGATTTTTAGGGAGTGGAACTGAGTCCTTAAGTAACCTGCAAAAGGAACGTGCAAAAATCAACATGCTAGAGACAAGCCTCAAATGTACTTTCTCTAAAGCCTAATTTAGTCCATACCCCAACCATTAGCCAAATTGTGTTTTGCTCCTTGCCCAGAGTTTCTTGTTCAAGTGAGAGGCTTTTATTTTGCTGCTTTTCACTGCGAAATACCTGAATATCCATTTCATACTTGATGTCTGGAAAGCCCTAGAAATCTTAATGCTGTGATCTTTGAAGTCTTACTCTCGTCCACTGCTTTTCATTTCAAGCACTCAGTCTTCCTTCACAAAGGACCCACAAACTGTAGCCAGAAACAGTCCTAAGAAAGATGCAGGTAAACTGATTAACATTTTCTGTTCAGTGGTGACTTTTATATTCTCCTTTCTCTTATATTTCCTCTATCAGGTCAATATTCAAAAGTAGATTTAATCCTACTGATATTGACAAAATTAGTTTCACAATTACTGACTTTGGATTTCACACATGCATCACCATTTGTAGGTTAAGGCTGTAATATATTGCACTCATCAGAGCAAGAGATTCTCTCTTGTTTGCGGTTTGCTACATAAAGAGTACTATAGGTCTGACCCATGCCCTTCTTTTTTTCAATATTGAAAAAAAAAAAAAACATATTATGGAAACTGTACATAGACCTTACGCAATAGAATTGAATACAGTGGTTGAATATTTTGGAGAAGTTTCATAATGTCTGGGTTTTATACATTTATACTGTCAGCTGCTAATACAGCATATCAAGTTTTCATTATGTGTAGCTCCTGAATGCTTGGAAGAGGCTCTTTAATGAAGTAAGCAATGTATTTTGATTGACAGCTAGAAAAAAAATTAAAAGTCTATTTTTTTGTTTTGGTTGTTTGGGGTTTTTTTTGTGAGATATCTCTTGAATCTGAAAGGCATTTGGAAACTTGAGAGGTGCCTGAAATCCAGTGGGTATAAGAAAAATTACTGAGTTCTCAGCATTACTCCTGTATCAGGTTAGTTTATTATATTTGAAGTTTAAATTTTAAACAATTCATTATCATATTTTGATGATTCCCACAGAAAAATGAAAATAAAAAGTGCTTAAAAATGAACATATACTTAAATTTTGGCAGATAAGTCCTTCTTAGTTAACACTTCACAGAAATTACTTGTATGTACTTGGCAACAACACACATTTTTCATAAAT
Source organism: Amazona ochrocephala (assembly GCA_039720435.1). Lineage (NCBI taxonomy): Eukaryota > Metazoa > Chordata > Aves > Psittaciformes > Psittacidae > Amazona > Amazona ochrocephala. The sequence continues at coordinate 34,205,760 of CM077884.1, read as the reverse complement.
CTGATCCTTGTGTTCTCAGGCAAAATATAAGGAAAGAACAGCAAAAAGGAATATGCCAAAGATGACATCTTGGCAAACTCACTGAACTTATTACCATCTACAGTAAAAACCTGGAATATCAGCAAGGCATATAACTTTGGGTCATTCTGTACTACTGTTTCTGCTGATCTTTTGACTATGCCCAGATGTGACCATTTTTTTCTCTTAAATGCATGAATAATGTAGAACATCCTATTGGCCAACTGAGCCTGATGTTCAAGATTCTGTTACCTGTCAGTCAAGTGATAGCAGTTGTCTGCCCCTGAATTGAGTCCTGAAATCTTTCCAATTGCCAGAAATACTTTATTAAGTTCAGGGTGGATTGGACCTCATTTTTAAGCCTCCTTGGATGATGGTCACTTACATCCATGTTTTAATATGTCATGAGGATGTCCCTGTAATATAATTAGTGCACTAAACATAATTTTGTTTTCCTCTGGTCTCATTTGTAAGTGAGGCATTACCCAAATGGCTGTGATGGTACAATAACCTCTGATCTTGTGCTGCTGTCCAAGGTGTACTGCTTCTGGAAATCAGATCATCAGCAGAGAACATGTCCTCATTCTACCCAGGGGTAAAGCCACTGCTTTTAGTAGTCTGAGCTGTGCTTAACTGACTACAGAAATAGCCTGTAATCGAGGATGTGAGAGTAAGGAAAAACTGGTATGTGACTCCTAAGGGATTCTAGTAACATGGATGAATAAGAAAAAAGGCAGGTATCTTAACGGGTGTAGATCTCTACATATCATATCACCTGCCAGAATGCAATGAACATGATATTGCTAAGCACTGAAAAGGTTTATCATGCAGCAGCCATGAAGAAAGTATACTTGCTTCTCAGTTTGGTTGGAAATTTGGAAAGGTCTTTTCATCTGCACCCTCCTTTTCATAATGGTGTCCAGTTGTGGATTTAGGGTGCTTATTTTAAGAAAGCATTGGTGTTAAACAGCTACGGTATAGACAGCATCATGTACCATACAGATGTTCCGAATCCTATTAGTGCATGTTATGCAGCTAGCAAATACTACACATCAGAAAACAATTTCCACTATCTGTTGTATATAAGGTAATATCAGTTTTTGCTGAGTTCATCCTGTCACCTAACTTTTTGTAGCACAAATTTGCATGATGTGTAGGCACTTCAAAAATAACATCTAAATTTGTTTTGGCTTTGTTTTATTTAAAAGCTTTTTCAGATTGCTCAGGCATATTTTTGTCCCGTATCACCAGCAGGGCTCAAGCTCAGAATACGTTATTGTTTTCTTGATGTGTTTTGTGTTATTCGACATCTGCTTTCTTTGTCATGCCAAATCCTTCAAGCAATATTTTGAAAGACCTGAAAGATATTTTAAGTAGTAAACATCTTCTGGTAACAATACTTAATTTCATCACTACTCTTAAAAATTTTGTCTGCATGTTAATTGCTTTTGAATTTCCATACGGTCTCTCCATTAGTATTTAGGATTTTATTTTTTTTTTCCTTTTTACTACACACCTCATGTAGCCAATGCCATAACGTTTAGAAAGATAGTTATGAAAAGGTAATAATCTTTGTGATTTACTTTCCCTTATTCCCTTCAGGCCAGCCTCTTGGACAGAAGAAAAACTGAATTGTTAATGCATGGGAAAACAAATACAGTGATTTTATATGTACTGTAGTTTGAGTTTTCCTCTGTAGCACTCCTTTAAAGACACTATTGCATAGTTATCCTAATTACATGGTTGCTGTCTGGCCAGCAAAAGAAGAGTTCAACAAAATAAGCTTCAGCAATTCTCTAAAGACTGCATTGGACTTTGGTATTATTTTCTCTAGTTCTGACCTTAACCTAGGACTGAAGGTTATCTAAAGACAAAAATAGACTCAATGCTGTCTACTCTGAATTTCCTGCAGTAATAAATGTTATGTTTGTGCTAAAACTTTGAAGTTTTCTACAGAGGCAGCCTGAATTTCTGTCCAGGACCTAATTTTTTTCATAACCTGGGTTAGTCTCTGGATTTAAGATCTGTGGATGCCACATCCCATGTAAAATTTACGAAGCATTATCATTCATGTGTTTATTTAGCTGTTAAAAGGATGCCATCTTCTGCCAACTTTTGCTTGGAAGTATTTAGCTATGCAAGCCTGCAGAGAAGCACAAGGGAAAAAGAGCTGGTTTTCACTTTTTGATAGTTCATTTTCTTCCTGCCTACGACCTGTATAGATCTGAGGCTCACAGGTGGAGCTATAGGCCATTGAGAAGCAGGATGCTCTAGTGTCCTTCTCACACCGAAGCGCACGAATACAGACCTCTTGACTAGAGGACCCATTTCAGCCCACTGTGAGCAGTCCTACTTTCAGATCCTGGCCCATTCATGCAAGAAAGACCAAGCGAGTGGTGAGGTGAGCAGCATCTGCTGATTTGCTTGCTTGTCTTTCATTTCAGCTTCCCAGAAAATCTTGGCTGGTATCAGATGCTGATGTTTTTTCTGTAAATGTTATGTTTCTAATATGTCACAGGGTACAAGTTAAAAAATAATATTTTGGATGTAGTTGTGTGATCTTTGGGAGAGAAGCAAGAGACTTGTGCTTTAGGACAACCAGAAACTGTAGAGATATGAAAGGCAGGGACAAGCATGGGCTATTAAATCTGCCTAACTAGCTAGGCAGAAATGTGAGCTGAATATCACGCTAAAATGACTTCTGCTTTCAGACTGCTCAGAGCATGGGCAGACCCTGTTTGTTCCAAAAACACATCAGAGACTTACCTTGTACTCTGAGAGGAAAGCAAAAATCTATTTCTGTAAATTAAACTTTCACATTTTTCCTTTCAAGTAGCCAAGAATTCAAAGAACTCCAGAATCCAAACAGTTGAGTTTTCTTCCAGAGTATAATTTCTCACGTCTCTGGATTTCTATAACACTTTATCAAAAAATAGCCAGGGAGTAGGGAAGAAGAGGGAAGAAAGAGTTTCAGGAAGGAATGAAAAACACAGATTAATATCTGTAAAGCTGGACTACTGTACTTTATAGTACAAGCCAGCTTCCAAGCCAATGGGCATAACAAGCCTAGCCATCCCCTCAGGGGAATTATAGGCTGCAAAGTGAAAACAAGCTGTGTGGTTATGTGTGTGCTGGAATCTGGGGTAGTGAGAAAAGAGCGAGATGCCTTGTTTAATAAACATATGCTAGAAGTGTGAAAGCTGCAATAATTTGGTTTCTAAGCCCTACCCACATCTCCATTTCACAAATTGTCTCTTTCATATGGATATAGAGTTGACCTTGCAGGCTCTTAGCCTTCATGTGAACAGGGTCACTCAGGGCCCAAGTCACCGCTCAACCTCCCCCACACATACCCCAGTTATATCTTTTTACTATCTCTGCTGGACACCGCACCTTTCTGTAATTATAAATGTCTGCTTTCTGTCACTTCAAAGGTTTCCCAGCACTGGGAGTCCTTCTTCAAAGACTTTACATCGCTGAAGAACCTCTGTCATTGACAGGAGGTCTGTCTTTGAAGTTTTTCATGCCATTTATTGATTTCCTCTTTTTAGGATGTTCATATTAGAAAATATTTCACTGTGTTTGAAAAACTGTATATTTTTATGTTGTTGAGGGGCTACCTCTTTGAAGAAACAACGTTGTTGCAGTAGTGTCTCTGTATGAAGAAATCTGATAGTCTGCTGTTTCTTTATGCCCCTTCAAGCTCTCATTTTTGGAAACTTCCTCTCTTTGTTTCTTTTCTAATTGTATGTACTATTTTAGGTATTTAAGTCAGTGTGAAGCTGTATTATCTATGTAACTAGGCCTAATTTAATGGTCTTGTCTGTGTACTTAAACTTTTTATGTGCTTAATATCCCATTGGCTTAGTGATAAAAAAAGTGAAAATAACAACTTTGAAGCAAATTAAAACATTTTATGCATATTTACATGACAACTGTTTGGAATGGTGTTATACTGTTGTTCACATAAATCTGAATTTTCTTAAGTGTATGCATAAAGGCAACAAAATTCTGCGATTTTTAACAGGAGGATGTCCTGGATACTTTCAGGTAACCATCATTAACTCTTTTCCTAAATTGATAAAAGGTTTTGTGTGAGCACCCACTGTCAGCTTCAGTGAAAACTTAGCATCAGCATAAACTGCTTGGAGAGTGATGTGAGCAGGCATACCACTGGCAAGTTCATGGAAGCTGCTCTGGCAATTCAGCTGAGGCAAATAATGAGCACCTGATGACCAGAAAGGTGTTAAAGCACTCTCTGATTCTGTTCTGATGGGCAATTTTTAGAGCTCACATTTTTGGATACTCAAGTTACATTAACTTTTTGCAAGTATCTGACTTTTTTGGAGGGAAAGAGGGAGAAGGGGAGAGATGATGGTTTGTGTTGGTTTTTCTTTTCCTGGAGGCTTCACTTGAATCCCTTTATCTATTCCAAGAATGCAGGCGATTTTTGTATACACTAAGGGGCTTTCATTGGCATTATCTGCAAAATACCCTTGAAAATTAAGGAAGTTTGGACATTTCAAAGGAGAGATGTCTCAAACCAGCTGCCACTTTGCTCATTTCAACCTTTGACACTATGAAGAGTTCCAAGGACTTGCCTGCTGAAAGTGTTTACCTTGTAAGGTGGCTTCCTGGGTAGGGTAAGTTCACATTGCTCATATACTCTCAAGAGGAAACTTCTGACCTTGGATTACTTCAAAGATCTGACAGATTCTCTCCCTACCCCATCCCCCTCCCATTTTGTTAACTCTTCTGTCTTTGCACATAGGTTAATGCAGGCCTTTTGGCTTTTAGGATGAAAAGCTAGTATTGCCTTATTCTTTGCATGCCCTAAAATGTAGTCTGCTCTGATTAATTGAAAAACAACGAAAATAACTGACTGGGGTACATATGTGATTGAATTGAACATTCTTAAATAACCATAGTGTGTTTTAGAACAGATAAGTATTTTCTCCTGCTGATAAGGTTGACTTTAGGTATGTTTAAGGCTGTCTTCTAGTGTCACTGGCAAAGACTGCAAAGTTCATTGTGTCTCAGAAATGTGCTGTTAACATGGAGCTGATCCCTGTGTGCGCAAGAGATCTGACAATTCTGTACTCACAGCACATGTGGATTGGCCCTATGTCACATACACAGCGAATCTTTTATAATAAGGAAGCATCAAAACTGTTGGGGGGGGGGATATATGCAGAGAATGCACCTGCAGTGCTGTGGATTCACAGGTTGAGATGCATGATATGTTTAGCAGGGCCATCCTGCCTACCCCATGTTTTGTATTCCTGTGCTCTAGAGGCAAGCAATGCAGAGCAACCATTGTCTCAAAAAGTCCATGTTTCCAGGAAACTACAGAGTCAGCTGGGCTGCATGATGCAGGAACTGGTGAGTGAGTGATTGAAGCTGTAGATTTACCAAAAAAATCATTGCAAAAGTATATGCGTTACTGAAACACTTTGAGCTGTCAGGTATATGTAAAGGAATACATGGCTTTCAAATACAGAAAGGTATATTTTATCATTCATACAATACCTGGGCAAACAGCCAAATATTTCTGTCTGGGTTGTTGGGTTTTTTTATCCTGCAAAGTTTTAACAGATCCATAAAGTAAAGCTTAAGCATGGCAAAACCTCTGAGAAACTGACTGATGTAAGTGGCATGGAGTACACGCATACATGCATGTCATGAGGAAAATAAAAAATCAGCCTCAATCAGACACCCTGAAGTTAATGTCCTTATACTGTGGCAAAATATGATCCAAGTCTGCAATTTGTGGCTGCAACACTTCTATTAAGATTCATGATTTTATGGTCTCACATTCCTCTTGTGATATAAAAATAAATTATGATGTTACTCATGGATTTTCAGTTTATGCACAAGCCATCTTCGTTTTTGGGAGTTGCTTATAATGATCAAAGAAAGACATTCTAGAAGCATGTTGCCAAATTAAAAATCCAGCTCCTCTGCTGGAGCCAGGCAATCTACAGAAGGAAGCATGTATCATCATGTTATTATAATAAGTTAATTCAGACTAAGGAGCTGGTGTTGCCTGGACTAAATAAATTTTGCTTTTTATAGGGGTTGCACCAAGAGAATTTCCTGACTTCATGCTCAGAGACAGGAGGTTATGGTTCTCCACAGATGCTTTAAGTGCTTCATATCTCTACAGTCTTAATTTGGCAGTTTCTGCTCAAACTACCTGCAAAGTTGCTGCTCCTGAAGTTATCTTGATTTCACACTTTGCTTTACTAAGGTAACAGACTGACTTCTTTTGTAGCCATCTGGAGCTGACTTCTGTTGTTCATATACCACATTGAGCTGACACTGTGGTAGACAGGGAAGCAGTCACTTCTCATCTTCTTGTACGGGTTTGTCATGTAACTGTGCCTTCGCTACCTAAATTTTCTGAATACTGTCTAAAATAGTTTGCCTAAATCTAAAATTATGGAATTGTACTGCTTTACTGCTACTCTCCCTCATAAAAGTTATCCTTAACATTTGGTAAGGCCTTTACTTCTTCAGTGTCTCCATCTGGTGCCAAAAGGACCCTTCTATTAATTTTCTGGGCTTATGTAGCACAGAAGTGCTTCATACTGTTGTATAAAAGAAATGACCGACTCTTTCTGTGTCATAAATCTTTTTATAAACTTTGATGACACTAGCATTTTATGAAGAAGGAAATTGATGTAAATGAGATTAAATTATTTTTCCTTCTGATGAGTTCTCATTGACATTTCTTGAATATTAAGGAAAGAGAGGAAGTGAAAAAAGTTTGGGGTATATTATTTATCCCATATGTTTACAGTTTGCATAGAATAATTATATAAAGGATGGATGCTTGTAGTGCTCTTCTCTGTGCATCACTAATGTGATACTTCTTTCCTTGTCACTAGATTTAGACTGTAGCAGTGTAAGACAAACATACTCCTTCAGCTGCTTCCATTATCCTGCATGCTATTATAAAATGAGAGGAGAATATAGTACTTTATCTCTTTATATATTATAAAAATAATGAAGAGGATAATTATCAAGGCTGTAGTGCAATTTCGTGGCATTGCTGTCAGTTACAAACTGCTTGAGCTGCATTCCTTCGGTATAAAATGCCAAGAAAATCCCATGATTGAAATACAGTATTCTAATTAATTTCTCTCTGTTATTACTTTCATGGGCTGTGTCTGTGAAGAATACTTGCTAATGGTTAATAAAAAGAGAATGAAATGCAGACAGTCCAGTTTTAGCTTTTAAGTTGTGAGTATCTTTCCATGGCCAACCTTTAATTTTGCTGATAAACACAAATTAACAGACTTAAAAAAAAAGCCAAATGAAACTTTGACATTCTGTGAAGTGCCTTTGCTGAGTGTCTGTTTTATCATCTCTCTCTTCACTAATTCAGTGCAGAGCTGACTGTTTATATTTGTAACCTTACTGGTATCACCAGTTTCCTGATGTGCACCATTTCTACTGTAACTGCAGGGTGCAATGTTGTCTGAAGCCCTCTTCCTTCTTTACACTGCTGGTTCATAATATTTGTTATTTGGTTACTCGGCCTATATAAACCAGTAAGAATAATGCTGTTTGTATAAGCACCAGCCACTTTCCTGATTTTTCACTCACCTAAATTGCACTAATAAAAAAAAAGCGCAGTCCGTGCAAGTTTGCACAAAGAACTGAGCTTGGGCACCATATATATATAGAAGTTTAAAGAAGGACTGCACTACTTATTTGGAGGGAAAAATTTTGAGGGTATAACCTGATGTTTCAAAACTAGTGGCACCCTTCCCCAATTTTATCCTAGACCAGATGTTTTACTAAACAGCTTTGTAATAAAAAAAATGCCATTTTGCATTTCTTTGGAGAGAATCATAGTTTTTCAAAATCCCCTGCAAAAATTCATTAGCATTGATAAGTTCTGCTTTCCACACATGACACTGCCTCCTGCAGGCTAGGCTGTAAGTACACAAAATAATTATGGCACACCATAAATAATGAATATACCTATCAAGGTTTCACAGGATTGCTTGTGACATGAACATAAAACATTCTGAGAATAGGAGAGGAAATGGCTTGGTATCGGCCATTTAATTGTCTGATTTATAGAGAGGAAGTTGAGCCTGGATTTGGGCCATGCAGGACATCAGTTAATTCTGGAGGTTTGTGCCTGAATAGGTTTAACTCCACTCTGGGATAGACATTTGTGCAAAGAAATCAAATGTTGTTTTTGTTCCTCTGCTGCTCTTGCTGCTGTGCTGCAAATCCTCCGAGTTCTTCTGAAATCACTGAAGTAGCCAGCTGTGTACCTAGAATGGCTGGCAGCATGGCAGGGAGCTGCTGCCAGGTATTCCTGGTATGTTTGGCAGCGCAAATGAGGAATGAGTTAATATCTTTTTCCAGGGCTCAGTGTTGCATTTAAGCAGAACCCTGCACTGGAGGGAGCCAGATCCCTTCAGTCATATTGCCTCAAGGAATCGTCTCAAAACGCAGAAGACCTACTAGGTGTCCTGGCAGACTGAAGAAGGTGTTGCTTTGCTGCTCCACTTCAGGGGAAAAAAAAAATCTTCCTGTTAATATAGTCAGACAGTTTTGGTAACCAAAGCACGGGTAAATTTTTGTCATGGTCCTGCTTTTTTCTCACTTCTTCTGTCCAACATTTGTGTGCAGAAGTAGAAGGCATAAAAATGGACCTTGTTTCTTCTCTTGTCTGGTGGTAATAAATCTGTGGGACATCTGGACATCAGCTAGTCTTCAATTTGGACTGTGTAAAGGGTAGCAAAAAGTATTAGATGTCAACTGAATGTAATTTTACAGGGTCATTTTCTTGTTAGGTTCATAAATGAAAATGGTGGTGCATACAAATATCCATTTTATGTCCTTTTCACATGTGGTCCATTTCATAGAATCATAGAATGGAATCATAGAATAGTTAGGGTTGGAAAGGACCTTAAGATCATCTAATTCCAACCCCCCTGCCATGGGCAGGGACACCTCACACTAAACCATGTCACCCAAGGCTCTGTCCAACCTGGCCTTGAGCACCGCCAGGGATGGAGCATTCACAACTTCCCTGGGCAGCCCATTCTAGGGCCTCACCACCCTCACAGTAAAGAATTTCTTCCTCATATCCAATCTAAACTTCTCCTGTTTAAGTTTAAACCCCTTACCCCTTGTCCTCCCACTACAGTCCCTCATGAGGAGTCCCTCCCCAGCATCCCTATAAGCCCCCTTCAGATATTGGAAGGCTGCTATGAGGTCTCCATGCAGTCTTCTCTTCTCCAGGCTGAAAAGCCCCAACTTTATCAGCCTGTCTTCATACGGGAGGTGCTCCAGTCCCCTGATCATCCTTGTGGCCCTCCTCTGCACTTGTTCCAACAGTTCCATGTCCTTTTTATATTGAGGACACCAGAACTGCACACAATACTCCAAGTGAGGTTTCACAAGAGCAGAGTAGAGGGGCAGGATCACCTCCCTCAACCTGCTGGTCACGCTCCTTTTGATGCAGCCCAGGATACGGTTGGCTTTCTGGGCTGCAAGCGCACACTGCTGGCTCATGTTCATTTTTTCATCGACCAACACCCCCAGGTCCTTCTCCGCAGGGCTGCTCTGAATCTCTTCCCTGCCCAACCTGTAGCTGTGCATGAGATTGCTCCAACCCAGGTGTAGGACCTTGCACTTGTCCAATGTTTGGGAGGAACCAGAAGCACTTGCTTCAGAAGAAAGTAAAATATCTCTACCATCAATAGTTACAGGATAATGTGTCCTCAGAATGGTTTTCTGTAACATTCAAGAGACAAAACTGAGATTCATGTGTGAAGTTTGTCTTTCTCAAACTTATTATTGTCGTCGTCTAGCGGTATCTTCATGTTGCATCTAGCATGTTCAACAAACATTTCAAAATAGTTTGGGAGAGGATGACCTGGACCACCTAATTTTCCAAAGGTCAGATGTTTGTTTTGGTTAAACTAGTGAAAGTCTGGAGTCACGTTACTGCAGTGACTTGAGTTACTCTTGTTTGACATTGATATTATGGAGGAAAATAAGTGTCCAAAAACACTGCTTACTCTTGAGTGGTGGGAATAGAAATAATTAAAAAGACCCTAATTGCAATAATGTCTTAGGAGGGAGCTAGGTTTTGGTAAGAAGCTCAAAAAAAAAAAAAAAAAAAGAAAGGATTCCAGCTTGTGAATAGAGATTGTGTTAGGTCTGATTTAAGAGTGCAGCTGGAAATTCACTACGTATCCTATCATAAAGCAAATCCTGAAATCAGTGAGGTTATATGGAATGGTTCTGTGATCTGGGCATAGTATGGTGTTTGCAAATGACTGTTCTGTGTATTCTGCTTCGCCAAGTTCATTTTAAATGATCTTCAGTGTGTTACAGGCTTGAAGTGCTTGGTCATTATTTTTATCTCAGGGAATCTGTTGATTTTATGATCTGCATTCCCCTTATGAACTCTTCAAGTCTAATTTCTTTGCTTACCTTCAACTGAGGCATTTCATAGTTATACAAATGTGTGTTTATCTCTTTCTCTGCTTGAGGCTGTTCTAAACTGCCAGGATCTCAGGGAGGGCTAATTTCAGTAATGTGTAACACTCCGAATGCATCTGCAAAGATGACAAGGGATGGAATAGCGGAAGCACTCTGTAATACTTCGGGAAGGTAATGCCAGTGAAGAATGGGAACAAGAATGTCAGAAAAGACAAAGATGTCATCTACCTCTAACAAATTCCACATAAACTTATAGAATCATAGAATCATAGAATAGTTAGGGTTGGAAAGGACCTTAAGATCATCTAGTTCCAACCCCCCTGCCATGGGCAGGGACACCTCACACTAAACCATGCCATCCAAGGCTATGTCCAATCCTGCCTTGAGCACCACCAGGGATGGAGCATTCACAAGTTCCCTGGGCAGCCCATTCCAGTGCCTCACCACGCTCACAGTAAATATCCAATCTAAACTTCCCCTGTTTAAGTTTCAACCCGTTACAAATTGTGCTATCAGTCCAGTCCCTAATGAAGAGTCCCTCCCCAGCATCCCTATAAGCCCCCTTCAGATACTGGAATGCTGCTATGAGATCTCCACACAGCCTTCTCTTCTCCAGGCTGAATAGCCCCAGCTTTCTCAGCCAATCTTCATACGGGAGGTGCTCCAGTCCCCTGATCATCCTCGTGGCCCTCCTCTGCACTTGTTCCAACAGTTCCATGTCCTTTTTATGTTGAGGACACCAGAACTGCACACAATACTCCAAGTGAGGTCTCACGAGAGCAGAGTAGAGGGGCAGGATCACCTCCCTTGACCTGCTGGTCATGCTTCTCTTGATGCAGCCCAGGATACAGTTGGCTTTCTGGGCTGCAAGCGCACACTGCCGGCTCATGTTCATTTTCTCGTTGACCAAGACCCCCAAGTCCTTCTCCACAGGGCTGCTCTGAATCTCTTCTCTGCCCAACCTGTAGCTGTGCATGAGATTGCTCCAACCCAGGTGTAGGACCTTGCACTTGGCATGGTTAAACTTCATCAGGTTGACATCAGCCCACCTCACAAGCATGTCAAGGTCCCTCTGGATGGCATTCCTTCCCTCCAATATATCAACTGACCCACACAGCTTGGTGTCTCTCCAACTTAGAGACAAGGTTGTCATCTGAGACAGTGTCAAACGCTTTGCCCAAGTCCAGGTAGATGACATCAACTGCTCTACCCCTCTCCATTAGTTCCATAGCCCCACCATAGAAGGCCACCAAATTGGTCAGGCAGGATTTCCCCTTAGTGAAGCCATGCTGGCTGTCACCAAGCACTTTGTTGTTTTTCATGTGCCTCAGCATGCCTTCCAGGAGAATCTGCTCCAAGATTTTGCCAGGCACGGAGGTGAGACTGGCTGGTCTGTAATTCCCCATCTCATCCATTTTTCCCTTCTTGAAAATGGGGGTTGTATTTCCCTTTTTCCAGTCGTCGGGAGCTTCACCTGACTGCCATGATTTTTCAAATATGATAGACAGTGGCTTAGCAACTTCATTTGCCAGCTCCTTCAGGACCCGCGGATAATTTCATCAGGTTCCATGGACTTGTATACGTTCAGGTTCTTAAGGTGGTCTTGAACCAGATCCTCTCCTACAGTGGGCCCAGGTCTTCATTCTCACAGTCCCTGCATCTGCCTTCCAAGACTTGGGTGGTGTGGTCAGAGCATTTGTCAGAGAAAGCCAAGGCAAAGAAGTCATTAGGAACCTCAGCCTTCTCTAAATCCAGGGTAGCCAGTTCTCCAGATAGCTTCTGGAGGGGGCCTATGTTGTTCCTAGTCTGTCTTTTATTCACTACCTACCTATAGAATCCCTTCCTGTTATCTTTAACACCCCCAGCCAAGTTTAATTCTAAGTGGGCCTTAGCTTTCCTAACCTGGTCCCTAGCTTCCCGGACAACATCCCTGTATTCTTCCCAGGCCGCCTGACCTTGCTTCCACCTTTTATAAGCCTCTTTTTTCCTTTGAATTTTGCTCAGCAGCTCCTTATCCATCCAAGGAGGTCTCCTGGCCCTCCTGCTGAACTTCCTTCTAGTTGGGATGCATCGTTCCTGGGCTTGTAGTAAGTGACCCTTGAATACCAACCAACAGTCTTGGTCCCCCCTGCCCTCTAGGGCTGTATCCCATGGAACCTTACTGAGCAGGTTCCTGAAGAGGCCAAATTCTGCTCTTTTGAAGTCCAGGGCAGTGAGCTTGCTGCATGCTCTTCTCACTGTCCTGAGGATCTCAAACTCAACCATCTCATGATTGCTGCAACCAAGGCTGCCCTGGAGCAACACATTTCCCACCAGCCCCTCCCTGTTGGTGAGGGTGAGGTCAAGCATGGCACCTCTCCTTATTGGCTCCTCTGTCACTACCAGAAGAAATTTGTCTTCCACACAATCAAGGAACTTCCTGGATTGCTTGTGCCGGGCCGTACCATCCCTCCAACAGATATCAGGGTGGTTGAAGTCTCCCATGAGAACAAGGGCCTGCAAGCATGAGGCTGTTCCTGTCTGTCTATAGAGTGTTTCATCCACAAAGTCCTCTTGATCAGGTGGTCTCTAACAGGTCCCCACAATAATGTCTCCCATCACTGTTCTCCCTTTAACCCTGATCCACAAACTCTCTGTCGACTGCTCACCTGTCCCCAGACAGAGTTCCATACTCTCCAGCCTATCCCTAACTTAAATAGCAACTCCCCCTTCCTGCCTGCCGGGCCTGTCTTTTCTAAAGAGCCTGTAACCTTCCATTCCAACACACCAGTCATAGGAGCCATCCCACCATGTTTCTGTGATGCCTATGATATCATACCCCCATAGATGTGCACATATCTCTAATTCCTCTTGTTTGTTCCCCATGCTGCAGGCATTTGTATAGAGGCATCTGAGCCAAACTCCAAATGAAGCCGGCTCATTGGCTGGAGCAGCTGGAATATCTCTGCATTGCTCCAAGCATTTATTATAGGTGCTGGCCAGTGATTGGGTGTGTTGGGATGGAATGATGTCCCCTTCCCCCAGCACATCTAGTTTAAAGCATCCTTGACCAGTCTGGCAAGTCTCTTATCAAAACCCCTCTTCCCCCTCTTTGTCAGACCAGCTCCACCAGCCCCCAGTAGACCTGGCCTACTAAATTTAGTCCTGTGTTCAAGATACCCAAACCCCTGACTATGGCACCACCCTTCTAACTATTAACCTGGCCAGTTCTTTTAGCCTTTTTAAGGTCCTGCTCTGTATCCTGGAGAATTGATGAAAAGACAATCTGAGCTCCAGAGCCTCTAAGCACCTCTCCCTGGGATCTGTAGTCCTTCTTTATGTTCTCCAGGCTACTGCTATCTATATCACTATCACCCACATGGATCACTAGAAGTGGGTAATAGTAAGACTATATACAGACTCTGTTCTCCTGTCATGAAAAGATATTTAAAGGACTTGCTCTGTATATGCAATTTATATCAGAAGTCCCTATCTAAATGGCTCTTCTGGATCTATTTCACTTTCTTCTCCTCTCAGCTTACACAGTGATCCTCTTTGTGGATACAATTTGCAGTCATCGATTTCACTGATTCTATTTTGCTTTTTCCCAGAAATTGGATTTTTTTTTCAGATGCCATTAAATGTCTTTCCTTGAAAGTGTTGGCTGCTTTAGGTGTACCATTTGATGCAATAGCTGATACCCTAGCTCACCATCTGGCAGTTCTGCCCTTGTGTTCATGAAAGAATAGTTTATCAAGAATGAAAATAAAAAGAAAGAATTTCATGTGTTATGGGTAGCTTTTCAGGAATCCCCATGTGAACAACTAGAGAGATAGCTGATCTGGTTTTGTTCATACAGTTTTGGAACAATCTCTAAGTATCATTTAGTTTTCTTATTTATTGTTTATGACCAGCTTACACAAGTAAGTAATCCCTTTTACCTCAGTTAGACAACTATAGTTGGTGGGTAGTACTTCGCTTTAGATTACGAGGTGCTGGAATGGGTAAGAACTAAGCAGTAGTAGGTTTTTCATCTTTTCCATTCATACAAACATGGAGTGCTTAACACACACACACACACAAAAATTAAAAATAAAAAATGCCATGGCTTGCTCTTGGTGCCCCAGAGGTGTCCATTGGAGGTATTTATAGTCTAAAACCGAAGTCAGTGCTTTTCTTCACTGTGGAGCCCTGGAACCTTTTACTACTTGTTTTTCTTTGTCTTTGCTGTTTGTGATGCAATGCTCAGTAAACCAGCTATATCTTGTGATTTCTATGACCTAAATGTTCTGTCATACACATAAAATGAGTAAATGTACATAAGTGTATGCAGAAAAGAAAGAAGCAGCAATTTAAAATGCTGAGGTAAAGTGTGAGTACACAGGTCTGTATAGATACAGGGAAGGAAGAGTATCATCACTTAACTTTCATATTTAAGTTATTGTTTTGAAGGAAAAGAAATGAGAATGATCCAGTACTAAAGCAACAGGATGGTGAAATTATCTAAACATTTGAATTTTCAGCATGCCTTCATACAGTGGTAAAGCCCACATCCGGAGCCTGTATTCTCACTTTCATGATTATGACAAGATCAAGAAATTTGATCTAAAACTTCCTCATAAGAATGACTTTAAGAGCACAGCACTAGCTGTAGGATAGCTGCAGATGGGGAAGTATGTCTTTCCAAGTTCAGCGTTGTTTTAATGCTAAACATGTTTCTTCTCTCATCTGCCTCACTCAGCTGTATCATCTGTGCCACTGTGTTAAGAGTTGGCCTTAATAAATACAAATAAAACAAAATTAGACCCTTGCCTGTAAAATTTGTGATAACTGTAAAACTGAAATGTAACTGCATGGCTCTTACCCAACCTATTGGAAATGAGAAAGGGTCATTTTAAAGTTTGTTCTTAGTATTTCTATTCTGATTCCAACCAACAACTTGAAGATAAAAGAATGGAGGGGGAGGAGGGAAAGAGAGTGTTGTCCCATGTGGATTGAAACATCACAAAATACAAGGCTGGAGTCTGGCATTGCTGCAGTCCAGGTAAAACAGCAGGAGCTATTGTAATACAGTGAGAAGGATTCAATAAATCTGAAACTGTTACAGCAGCAGTGGGGTACTTTCAACATAATTCCTATTTCTTTGGGAACAATTTTGTAATTGAAAGTATTTATTTATAAAGTAACTCACAGAAAGAAGTAAAAGTGGCAGTGTTTTCAGTTCTTAACTAGTAATCACAGTCTAGTTCAATTCAGGGTAGAACAGCTACAGTAGCACATGAGAAACACAAGATAACAGAGTCTGAAGTGAGAATACTGAACATCTTGTATTTCTAATTGCATCCATCTTGTAAATGAACAGAAACTTTAATTGAAAAAAAACTTATTATGAGAATCACTAGCAACAAAAAGCTGTCTTATGAGCCTTAAATAGACAAATATTATTTGTCATATATATCAAATTTGTTCTATTAGTTTGTTAAAGTGAAAATAAATCCATCAGTAGAGCTTTGATCTTGAGGTCCTTTCCAACCCTTACTATTCTATGATTCTATGATTCTTAGAGCTACAGATGTTTTGTATGAGTCAGTGTTTTCTTCTGATAAGGAGCTATTTAATAACATTTTTTCTACACAGAATTCTGGGTTATGATATAATAAAATAAATGTAATTTAGGCCATTTTCAACAAATTACAGAAAATTTGATTAGTATATTTGGAGCAGTCATTAATTAACAGTAAATCTTTGGTTAAAAAATTTGAAGATCAAAGGCTGAGGAATTGATAGCAAAATAATAGTGAGAAGGGGCTGAATGCTTCGACATGATGAACATCTTTTGAGAAATACTAGATGACTTCCTAGACAGAAGAGATTGGTAAAACCTTAGAAAATCATATGATGTGACCATTGCAAATGTTGTTGAAAATACATGCTAAGCAATGGTGCCACTTATTTTGAAATATATCCCAAATTGCTTTTGATTTCCCTCTAGTGAGACAAAGGCAGAGAATGGATGATGAGAAAGTGTAAATTTTATGAACATAGAAGTGGAAAAGAGTGTTATTTATTGCGTGTAAGTATCTTGCATCCAATTTCACAGAGTAGGATGTTACACAGCCTTGCTATCTGAGCATTATAGCTCTCAAATATTGGGCCAAATCATGTGTGGTGTGAGAGAAAAAGGGTTTTATCCACTTGTTCCAGTGTGTTATTCTGTCACCGAGTAGAAAGGAGGGAACTGGTTCTTCAGATATGATTATACTTTCCTTCATAAGATGGAAAGACTTAAAAGAAAAAAAAAAAAAAGAAAACCCCAAAGAAATAGAGATTTCATTCTGCCTCTCCAATTTACTCTGCAAAATTGATATGCTGAGCTACTGAAGTGAGAGTATGGGTAAGCCAGGCTAGAGTATTGGGGCTCTCCTCCCAGGTTAGTAAGATCTGACACTAATATTTCCATCCTTCATCTTAAAAGTTTTCTTAACAGTGTTATAGGGTCACTGTCTAGGCATATTGGTCTTCAGTTTAATTGCATTGCATCACAAAAAACTGCTACATTGTGGTGTTTTTAAACACACAGACTGGATAAAGCTACCCCATCAAATTGGCTAGTTACACTATGTGCTCATCCAATTTCAGCATTTCACACTTTGCAGAAGAGTGGGCAAGGTCTCATCTACCATATCAGCCTCTATACACTACAATAATTAAATACAGTAATAAGCTTGGATGCAGATGTGACTAAATTTTGTAAAGGAAAAGCTTCTGATGGAAGAGCTTATTCATTGCCCTACAGCTGAATCCTGTTTTCACAACTCTACGTATTCACTTACTTTGACAAACCAGCCTGAATGATGGGAGAATCAGAACTTGTCTGTAATTTGATTTGTTCCTGGAGTCTGGGGGTACAACTATCCCAACAGTACGGTTTATGTCCTTTTTACACATGGAAATTGAGCGGAGGAGCACGAACTACTTCACAATAGCTCCCCTTGTGGACAAAGTGTTTTGGAATAAAAGATACTTTAGTCTGGAATAATTAGTGCACTGATTATTCTAGAACGGAATAAGCACACTAATTATTCCTACAGTGTCCACACACAGACAAACAGAAAGCTATTGAATAATGGCTTATTCTGCAACAGCTATTTTGGTCCATTTCCTTGTATAGGCAAATCCTATTGGTGTTGTCAGCAGGTAATGAGCGTATAGATGGAGAATGTGGATAGATTGCATTAATGATCTCTTCCCATTAGTGTTTCTTTGTGCTTCACTTTTGTGTGCTTGCAGAGTTAATTGCTTAAAACTCCCTCTTAAATCAGACACATTCCTAATCCTAACTTCCCAGTTCTTTATATATAGAGACCCTCCAAACTCTTTTGTGGGTGATCCACCACCAGCCAGCCGAGCAAATCAGTGTTCATGTCTGACTGTAAAATTGCTGGTTTTCACTAGAATGTGTTTAGTTTTCTGCTAGGTGTTAAAGGCTATGTTACATTGAAGACCATTTATACATTTTCCCCAGGATTACTTTGAAAAATAGTTTTGCAATAATTTGAAAAGCTACTGAAAAATTCACCCATGGGATTATTGTTTTAAGAAGACAGAAGATCCATCTGTATGGAGAGCTGAGGGAGCTACTGGTGGAAGGGTAAGAGAAGGGTCTGTTACATCCTGGGCTGTATTTCCCTCTTGTACTAAAGTAACAGTATTCAGGCAGCACTTCATATCTTCAGTTCTAAGCATGTTATCACCCTGGTCACATAACCATCAGTATCAACACTAATGTCTTTGGATTACTCTACATGGGCCCTGTGAAGTTTAGAAGTGCACATTTTCCTAGAAGAAAAAGTTGTTCCTCTGCTGGCGTGTGAATGTGAGAACAGCTTTCACAGGTTCTCTCTGAAGGGTAGAGAAACGCACTGGTGGTGCAGGGAGGAGAGGGGCTTCACCCCCTAACACCAGGTATCACAGCGCCTTGACCTCATCAGGTACACAGAGAAGCCAGTATTTAGTTTCAAACTGAAAATGAAGACTTTTTGAGGGAGAGTTTTCAAAATGGATCTTAAGCACCTAGTTTGAGCCTTCTGAAGGTGATCTGAAACTGCATCCTTAGGAAGGGAGATGCAAATAATTGCTGTCCGTTTAAAAAGCAATTGCCAGGCAAACACAGCAGACTGTATAAGCTGTGTGTAGTTTCTGTTTATGTTATTGTCAAAACTGGCCTGAATGTAGAACTGAAAGGAATGAAACTCATTTTTCAGTTCTCACACCAACTTAATGTACGAACTTAAGCAATTCAGCCTTTTGAGGCTTCAGTTCTGCTTTAGTGCAGTGGGTTGAAGATACAACCTATAGGTGAAGCATGGTTTATATATTTAAATCTGCTATGGGGAAGTTTAACCATTTGAAGGCAGGCAAGTTGCGACACTCTGGGTAAGAAGCGTAGTGGGATTGTGCTATAGCAACTGAGGCCTGCATGCAGTCAATGCACAAAGGTTAATGCTTATTGCATTACGACAAGTTGTTTGTAAAATATGATTATTAAGGCCCATGAGAAGATAGGCTGAAAGATAGCGTTGTATCTGTTCCTCTAGACAGTATGGCTTTTAAAAGCATGCTTCCCTCAGTGGCTAAATTTCCCTACTAAATCGACTACTACATTCCCAGTTAAAATCAGGTTTCACTGTGCATAACCTTTTCCTGATACTGTGTCATAAAACTGTAATTTAGGTGATGCTAGTTCACAAACATGAGTTAGCAATGTGCTCATGCTATGATTTCAATAGAGCAAATTCTCTCATCACTGGTGAGGTGCAGCCTCTCAAATGAGGTAGTAGGTGATAATATTTAGAAATCTGTATTCATGTCAAAAGAGGGGGGAAATACGAGTAATTTCTTTGTCCCTCCTCTGTTATGGTGCAGTTCTGCTTCTCTTTCTTTTGTGCAGTAACAATGGAACTGGATGCAGATGGGTCCATAACTGGAAACATTCTAAAAATTTTCTTTGGTGCCAGACATTGGAAAAATGCCTTATTTCTCTTCATTTAGAGGTAGAGAAATGAGCTGTTTGGTTCAATAGTAACACAGGCCATAGAAAACTATTCTTATTCTGATCATCTGAATAAAACACTATAACATAGCAATATAATGTCTTAAGTATACAATGCCACTTTGTCACTGAAAACTTAAGATGCTATACATATTTGCAGCTGCAAAACTGCTCATAGTTTGTCCAGCTGAAATAACATTCTGAAATACAGCAAACCAACAGATTCTCTTGTGAAATACCTCCTCTGATTTGAAAGGGTAAACGGAAATCCAAATTGCTGGAGCTTGGCTCATGTTACATCCAGACAATTTAGGGACCTGTCCTGATCATTTGTACTCGCTCTTTCCCTCTAAATCTTTTCTGATGCTCAAGGAACAATCACTTTCGGTATTTTGTCCATTACATGCACTCAAACCCAATCTAGGCAACTGTGTAGGTTCAGACTTTCTCTGTAAGACCTCACTGAGTGCTACGGACTAATTTGCAGTTCCCTGTGCAGACCTGTGCAGAGTCACACATTATCAGGAATTTTAAAGGATACTCTCTGTGTCTGGGGAGGTCCAGAGATAAAAGTGAGCTAATTTTACTCTTCTCCTTAGGAGTTTACCATATGACATTTCATGTCTCTAGATGCTATAACTTAAACCAGGTACTTAAAAGCCCGGGAGTGTTTAGATGGTACTGCAGGAGGGACAAGGGAACAGAAGGTGGCTGATAGGAGGAGGAAGGGAAAAATGCATCCTCATTATTTATAACATAGAGAAAACTGCAAATTCAACCAAGTGTTTCCTGTCCCATGTGTTCTTTTCTTATTGCTCTCTAAGTGCAAAAATGTTTATAGTGGGGTCCCCAGCTGGAACATTATTTAAGATCTCAGAGAAGAGATGAGGGTCAGACTCTGTGCAATATTCATAGGTGTGAAGCTACCTTCACACATGCCTCGTAGGCGTGAAGACCTACCAAGCAGTCATGGAAATGTTTTCCCACTCCATCCTCTTGGTAACATTACACATTTTTATACAATCAGGCCTTAGGGTGCCACAGATTCCTCCTTTGCAATGCTGCTGAGCTCAGCAATGCTGCTTTGCTCTGCATGAGTTTTGACTTGGAGAGAGGAAGGCTGCAGAATAGAAAAAAAAGTGACCTAGAGCATCATGAGCATTGTGGGAAACTTCTTTCTAAAGAGTTCTGAATGATCAAAAGATCAGAAGTTTGCTTTACCTACATAATCACCTGTAGAATCTAGAATTACAAAAGAGAGGGAATTTTCTCATTGCAGAACAGAAACTTTTATTTGATGTGTTTAAAAGCTCTGAATCTGCTGTTTTCCTATGGGCATCACTGGTGGGCATTCCAGTATTGCTTGTCTTTGGAATTTATAATGTTTGTACTACTTTTTAAAATAGTTTATCAGTTATGGAACTAAAACATGGGGGCTGTGTTCGGGTGTAGGTTGTGGGTTTTGGTGTCTTTTTAAAAAGGAAAAGGAAAAGTCTATCCTGGAATGAGCAGGAACATGTGACATTATGTGGCTCAGGGAATGTGGGCCTCATCCAACTTAGGCAACCATTTCAACAGTTGCTTGGGTTTTGGCAGATCCACAAAAGCAAAGCAAGGTCAGCCATTCATAAATTATTATCATATTTTCACAGAAATTCTCAAGATCTTTGTGAAAGGCTTACCATGAAATGTGCATTCACTAGATATTCATCATCATTCTGACTGAACAAATGCTGATGTTTTGCTTTGTTATGGAGTCAGCTGTTTTTTTACATGGTTTCAATAGAGATGCCATTACCTGAGCTTACAGTTAAAATGAGGAAGGAAAAAATTATTGAATATGTTTTTTGTGAGCTGGTGAGTATAGCTTGAATCCTCACAGCCTTTGAACTCCATTGACGAACACATTTGCTGCTGTGTCACTGTAGTTCCGTCTCTTGTGAAATGAATGTACCCTCTTGAGTCACCTGCATGCTGGGCAAGGAGCAAGACTAATGTGCTGCCACCCCAGTAGCTCTGCTTGCTCTGTGCCACCATGGCCAGAGTGCACACAATGTACAGGTAAGAGGAAGGACAGTAAACATGGAGGTCAAAGATTCTTGTTCTTCAAGGGTCACCACCTTAAACTTCTGTGGGGACAGGTGTCTCTGAGACTCAGTTTTCCAATCTATAAAATGAGAAACATGCCAGTGCATATTTAGAATAGGTGCAGTAGTTTGCTTTCTCTCAACTGTTCATTAACCTCAGCGAAAACTTGCATCTGACAAGAGAACCGCCTCAATTCAGCTAGAGTGAAGGCAAGAAGGCCAGCTTAAACCACTTCCAGCAATTTTAGCAGACTGACAGCAGCGCTGAAAGCTAATCCCTTTGATTCTGTGCTGCTACAGGCTGGGAAGTAACACAGCTTGATGAAGCTGATAGGGAATAATTCTGATTGTAGCTGTCTGTGCTGCACAGAAATACACTCTGGGAGTGTTTATATGGATGCCACTTGTACTTCTGATAAAACAAGGTGAGACAGTATCAGGAAGGCTGAAAAAATCTGACCTAATACAAAATGGTGGTAAATAATGCTAATGCATCTTATCACTTGTCTTAGTTTTCCTAATTGAAAGATCTCATTTTTTGGAGTTAGATTTGAATCATCTAAATTCATAGCTTTTTTACCTGTGAATAATTCTCTGTGTTCAGGTGTAATTCTTCATGTCTCTATTTTTAGGGCAGCACTTTTTATTATCTGAACTAAAGGGCTAGATTCTGCTTTAAATTGCATTGGTTTAGACTTGTAAGGATTCTGCCAAAGCCAGTGTAGTAACTCCAGATTTCTACTGGTGCAAACGTGTACTGAAGTCAGCTCATAAATAACTTAGATTTGTGTGATACTTTCTGAAGAAATCGATGGTATCATAGTCTACATCTACACTATGAACCTGGGAGCCTG
Organism: Amazona ochrocephala; assembly: GCA_039720435.1. Classification (NCBI taxonomy): domain Eukaryota; kingdom Metazoa; phylum Chordata; class Aves; order Psittaciformes; family Psittacidae; genus Amazona; species Amazona ochrocephala. The sequence continues at coordinate 34,183,291 of CM077884.1, read as the reverse complement.
TACTTGGCTACATCCCAGCTCTTCACTGGAGCAAGACCTTGGCATTCACTGGCCTTTCTCGCCTCCTTTTCCTTGGAAGGGAAAGCTGGGGAATGTGTGCTGGATGGAGCTGAGGCACATTTTGACAGCTGCTTGGTTTGATGAACAGTGAAGACCTCAGGGCACAGGATGGCACACAATGGCAGATACTCAGAAATGCAGCCCTACAATGAAAGCTTTTGATAAAACTTTCTGTGAAGTGTAAGGTCTATGAAGTGTAGAAAACTTGGCCGTTGTGTTTTCTTTGATTGGTTAAGCCCATGCAGCAACTAGACGTTGGCTCAAAGAAAAAGTGAAGGTGGGAAACAGAATTAGCCCACCCAAGACCTGGCCTTCCCTTATGGGCTTTGAATTGTGACAATTCCTTGGTGAGCGGTCATTTCCTGCAGAAGATTCATCACCTGCTGTCACCTTACCCAGGGTACAAGCAGTGCCTTTAGGTATAACTGACTGTGCCAAGCAGCACAGCCTCAGTGCAATTATGGACAAAACTTGTGAACAGACATTTAGAAAGTTATTCATTTGTGTATGGCCTCACATAGATTGGAGGATTCAATGTGTGTGCAGAAATGTATTTTAGGTTACCTGAATGGTACAGGAGTAAACTTACCTGTTGAATACAGATCACACAGATGCTCATGCACCTTGTGGGAACAAAAGATCTTGGCAAGTTATGGGGAAAGAAAAATGGAAACATAGTGGTGAAATATGAGCAAAGACTTTGGTTCTGATGCAGCATGAGAATGCTTCTTTTTGCTTGGAAAACAAAGGTGAGGCTAATTCTTCTTCTGCAGTCACATGGTTGCAAAATGGATATGTCTGTATTTCAAGAGACCATACCAGTGATGTCATGTCTTGATTTCTCTGTAACTGCTTTGAAATGTTTAATTTGCTCAGTATTAAATAATCTTCTGAATATAAGACTTTCAGCTTTGTTATCCACTAGCATTATTGTTTCCTCAAAGCACCTCCAGATTTCAGCAACCCACCAGTTCCAGAACCAAACAGGGTAAGCTGGGATCTGAATGGGTTTCCCACTGTCCTAAGCATAGATGATTCCTGTTGAACTTAATGATGAAAACCTTGAGGTTGGGATTCTGATCAAAAACCTTGTTTTGTTTGGTAGGCATGAACTAAAGCTCACTGAAGCTTCATTTGTGGCAAGCTATTTGTTGAAAACGGAGTTATTCTGTTGTTTCTGAAAGAGAGCACAATGCTGCACCAACTTGGAAGAGTAGCTTGCTCTTTCACTTTCATGCTCTTTAGGGAACTAGGGTGTTTCTTGTGTGAATGTAAATAACCTGACTACAGATTATAAGATTCCAATTCTTATTCTTCTGAAGTTCACTTTTTCTTGTCTCTGAGGGGTCACCAGAAGTACTTAGGAAATATGATTGCTTCAGTGGAAAGGGGACTTCCATAAATGTGAGGAAAGAGAAGACGTTTCTTGTGTTTGTCTAATAAATAGTTCTCCCTCATGCATAAGATAAAGCTTTATAAACGTAGGGAATGCATAAGTTCAATAGTAAAATGTCCTAATTGTTTTGGCATCATCAAGGTGTATTTTATGAAGGTGGATATTGTTCCAGTTCTTAACTCTGGTTTAATTCCAGGAGACACACAGTCTGTGTCTTTTTGAATTTCAGTGTTACTCTTTCCTTTTCATAGCCAACTTTTTTTCCCTTTCTGAAATGTGTAGCTTGGAAACGAGGTCCTTTTAATGAAGCTTTTGAGTCTCACAAAATATGATTAATCTGATTAGTGGTTCAGACTCTTTTTATGCTTACATTAACTAACACAAAGAGCCCCCCTACAGGTTAAAGTTTAAATGTGGATTACCAGATAAAGCTAGTCCTGACGAGGTTTCTATGGTGCAAGGAAAAATTGAATTTGCCTTTCACCTCATTTCAGCCTTTGTCATCCTGGTTTTTGCCCTTCTCTCTCATTCACAGAGAGGATATTAATTTTGCAGTAAAATCTTTAAGCAATTATGCAGATAGCTTGGAAAAAGCAACACACAAATACAATAAGAAAAGCTTAACTGAAAAATGGACCCCAGATATTCATTAAAAACAGATGGCAACATTCCTAGCAGCATAACTTTGGATATTTGGACTAAATTTGTATTAATGTGCCACAACCAGATGACAAAAATGAACCACTGTCATATGATTATATGTATGTATTGTACTTTATATTTACAAAGTAGTGAAGTATAGTAACTAGTCCATGAGTGTCTTTTTTGATAAACAGCAAAGAAAGGCTATCCTTTCACACACAAACACATCCATCTTTAGATAGCACTCCTCTGTGGGAGGCTTGCCTTCAATTTAACAGATAATGAACTTCTTCAGATGAATCAGAAAATTGATAGTGAAATGAAGTTTAGTATTTTGCAGTGCAGCATCTACCAGTACAAGGATGTTTATAGTTTCAAAATGTGGTTTATTAAAATTGCTAATTTTTTTTTCAATTCCTCATCAGTCTAGTAACTCTAGCTAATTTTTATCCCTAACCACTTTATTTTGCAGATTATTTTTGTTATTGCTCTTTCAGAAATGGCTATAGGAAATTGGAGAGAGATAGCACCTGCAAATAGCACTTAATTAAAAGCATGATTGTATACAGGGGCTTCCCATATATTTCTCTCCGAACAATAAAGATGGAAAGATGTTATTTTGCGGGTTTTCTTGTTTGTTGGTTTTTTTTTTATTATTTTATTATTTTTTATTTTTTTATTATTTTGTTATTATTTGGCATGCCTCGTATGATCCAATAAAGCACAACTAACACAGCACACCAGACAGGGTAGACTACAGTTTCCCCTCAGTGAACACACATAATTCCCATTACTGCTAATGGGAAATGCATGTCCCTACACAGAGGCAAGAGGGATCTTATATGTACATGTCATACATATGAAAATATATGGCAGGGAAAGAGGTGTCTAGTCCTGACAAATTGCCAGGAGGCATTTTGTTTTTCTGTTAATTATAGTAATTATTTATCATGCATTAAAGTAGTGCCCTAAATTTGCATGGCACTGTGTGCAACACAAACAAGCTGCGTTCACTGCTGAAAGCAACATACAATGAAAAGACGACAAACAAGCACAATGTGAGGCACTGGTGTCTCATCTGGAGTAACAAGAAGTCGTCATCCACTTCCTCCAGATAAGGATTTTAAAAGATTCAAAGGGCTAGAGAGATATCCTGGGACAGGGGGCAGTGTGAGCACAGCCAAAGAACTCTTCTTTGCCGCAAGCGAGGTGAGGGGCTTGCCAGCAGCCCAGGGAATTGAAACCAGAGGCTGGGGAGGGTCTGCTACCCTCCTGCTGGGAGTGATGGCATGGGCTGTGAATGTGATTATGGATGAGAATTAGCAAGGGCATCAGAACAGGGATGTGCCTGCAGTTCGGGGAGAAGGTGAACTCAGTAGCAGCTGAAAGGCAGGGCTGAAAGAGAAAGCAGCAGTAAACAAGGTAAAAGATGAGAGTTTTGGCTAAATGAGGTGGAGAGGTAGGCAAGTGTTATAGAGAGCAGTTTAACCAGGAGCTGGAGCAAAAATTCTTTTCTGCAACAAAGAGTCAGGGACAGTAATGGTTCAGGGCTCTTATGTTAATTCTTGCTTATGCAGCCTTAGCCTTTCCTTTTTGTTGGTTCTGTCTAGACCCAAGAGAATGTCGTTTTTATCCTATTTGTAAATATGTTTTATATGATCACACATCTCTGCATATATTTTATGTGTGTCAGGGTGTGCCCTATAGGTAGTGAACCTGCTGGCCACTTACTATAAGCTTCACGGAAATTGTTAGAAAGGGAAGATGTGCTGTCGTTCCCACTGCAGCAAAGGTTTCTTCAATATCAGGAGTCCTTGCCGGATGGAGAATGTCCCACCTGGGGCAGCACATTCCATTGGAGCTTTGCACCTTCTGAGCTGCCAGGGAATCTAACTATGAGCACAAAGTCAGGGGAGAACGGGCGTCTTTCATTCTGCCGCTTATGGAAGTACTTGTATTGTAATTGAAATTTAATCTGAGTTCATGAAATGTTTATGAACCTGGAACAATTGTATAAACTTTCAGTCAGTTGCGCTGCAATTTCATTTGCATATTTATTTTTGGGAAGGAACACAGGCCTTCAAATACGGAAAAAAGGAACATTTTTTTCTTTTTTCTTTTTTCTTTTTTTTTTTAATTTTGAATTGGTCTAAGGTAGGTTACTGAAAACTCCTGGGTAATCCTCAGGGTTAAGAGGAGCTGCTTGGACTCCATTTTCTCAAAAGAAGTAGCTACAAGCTTTCAGCCCTGTGTTATCTTTGAATCAGCTGAAAAATAACTGATGGCAATAACCAGTGGCAGGCCTCCCAGATTGTCAGCTGAAGGCTTCGTTATGTATTCTGTCCCCCAGAAGGATTACCCAGGAGAGTGCAAGGGGGAGTGCAACTGCCTAAGTGCTGCTCTAGAGGCGCTGGAATGTGTTTAATTCAGCAGAAGCTGAAGGCAGTTAGAAAGCTACACATTCATTTCCATAAGGAAATAAACAGCAGGCAGTGATACAGTCTGAGGACTTCAGATTCTGTGGCTTCTTGAGCTGCTCCGGAGACGTAGGTAGTTTAGAAAAATCTCTTGACCTTTTCAGGCTTCCTCCGCCATGATGGTTATGTGTAGCTGTGTAAAACGATAGGTAGTTTATAGCTTGCCTTCCCTGCGGTGAAGCTGATTTACAACACGCTTTGTGTGTAATTTGGCTATAAAGAGACAGTTTTACACCCAGCTTTTGCTTTTTGGCTATGATGAGGACTGTAAAAATTCTGTGATCGTGGAATGTGCCCATTCTTAAATCTTTTCTTCTTGAAGATGCAGGACTTGCTGAGACTGGTGGTAGGCTGAGGTAGTCCACTGACTTAATATCTAGACCTAGACTGATCAGATAATCTTCTGAATGAATGCATATTTATTTTCCTGAGTCTATGGAGTTATTGTGTCTGAGCCAGTCCTGACTTCTACTCAGTGGAAAGATTGGGCAGCTGCTTCCCTTCCTCCTCCTCCTCCTTCTCCTTCCTTGAGGTCACTAGTGCTTCAACTTAATCATGCATTGAAAGATCCTGAAGTAGCAGGCCTTGGCAGAGATCTGAATTATTTTCTGGAAGGTGGACAGACACACATCCTTATTTCTCTGCTTCATCTGTCTGGCAGAGCTCTCTTACGTAACAAACCTATACATCTAAACCTTTTTTCACAATATCAGCACAAAGTGAAATTCACATAGTTAGCAAAGCACCAAAGCTTCACTGCACCCTCTCCTGCTGAGCTTGCCTATATGGGAGGAGCAACAGAATTACTGACACTGGGCTACCTCTGCTTGTCCTCTGTTGGGTACTCTGACCTCTTGCAGCATGGCCCTCAGCTGAAAGCCTGCTTATATGGCTCTGACAGCTGCTTACACCACTGATATCAATACTGTAATACGCTGGGGACTGGATCCACATGATAACTCCTTGCAGCCACCTCCAATCAATATCCATTATCCTCTTACCTTGTAGGGCACAGTGCTGGTGCTGAGCTGACCACTCATATTTGGGACCATTTGGTTGATAAGGTTAGATAACTTGGGGGGATAATGTCCCACATTCTCATTAGCTCAAGATAGTAGGCAGGGACTTTGTATTACATGAGTTCAGTACTAGACAGCTTGATCTGTAACAAGGCTTGGAATCATCCACCATGGACCAAGAAGGACCAGTGCTCAAAGTAGGCTGAATTGCTTCTCTTTTCTTCACATTCACCTTCCATCCATCAGAACTCCTAAATTTCTATCCAGAGAACTAATGTGGTGGATGTCTGATGGACCATCTTTAAGAATCCCAGATGGCAACTGTAATTACAGCATTGTTACTGGGCTTAAATTTTAGTATCTATTAAAAAAAAAAAAAAAATTAAGTTAGGGCTCTGCTTATTGACAGGTATTTCCAGGACAGCAAAAAGGAGATGCATTGATTTTGGAAAACAGCTCCAGGATGCCATTAATGCTGACATAAACATAGGTGCAAAAACCTAAGCCCACTAATCTGAATATTCATTAAATTATTGCCTTGAATAATATATATCTGAAGAGTGATTTATATTATTGAAATAGAATATAAATTACTGCAACACCTATGTTTTCCTTCTTGTTTTATATATATATATGCACACCTACAGATTTTTTACATGTGTAATGACAAAAATTGTATCTATACATAGAGAGTGTGTGAATCTGTCTCCCTGTTCCAGAGGAGCAAATTGCTGTAGATTCATTCATCCTGTCCTGCTTGTTAATTTAATAGAAAAGTCAACCTGGCCTTTACAAAAATAATTTTCAATATGACTGTTTTAGGAGGGGATTTCTTAGATGATTTTGGAAACAAACTGTTTAAACCTATTTGAATCTGTCACAGTTAGGATAATTGATGTTGGTATTACTTATAATATTTTCAGCTACAGTTCAATTTAGAGAAATGGACATATGTTTTGTATTTATGATCTCATAGATTTACAGTTAAAGAGGTCAGGAGCAGAATTTGAAATTCTTTTCTGGTAATACAAGTAAAAAAAAATCGACTCAGTTATAGGATAATTTGCCCAAGCAAGCTGTATTGCCGGCAAGCTAGCAGGGTATCTTTCTTTCCCTTCCCCCAAACAGTTGATTTTTGGGTTTAGGTTTTTTTCTATCTTGGCTTTTTTTTATTTTTCTGTTCAGTTTCGTATGTTCACATTTTCAGCTGATGTTTCTTATTTAATTACAGACACATGTTGAATTAAATCGTTTGAATCATTAAATCGCACAAATTGGAGTACAGTTCACTTGTGTAAGGAAAATCTCTTTAGATTCTTTAGGACAAAGAACATCATGTATATGAGTTCTCCAAAAGCATTTAATAAAGCATGAAAAGATATGACATCAATCCCAGTAAAACACAAGGGCAAATGAATGATGTTACTGTAAATCTTTACATCAATCATGCCCAGGACTTTTGAAACAATATAGTTTTGTTTGCATTTCAGAAGTGACAAACAACTCTTCTGACTGGCTTAACATAGTCACTTTCCATTAGTCAAGACCAGAAGCAAGTCAGAATTAAAATGTGGCCCTTGGTTGCCAGGCAGCCGAGTTGTCTTGACATGGTGGTTAGTTTCCTTTTCATCGAGTGACAACAGTGAAATGAAAGAAGTTTTGAAAAACTTGATAATGGTTTTCAAAGGAGGAGGATAATTGGTGGGGCTAGCTTGTGCGGCTCTGTGTGGAAACTTTCGTCTGCAGTAAGGGAAGACTGTCACTAAAAATTTAAACTCTTGTACACAAACTTGACCTGGAATCTTCTCCAGGTTTTCACTGGTTCATTTGTAGAACACTTCTCTCAGCCCAAGGGGTGCTGGGATGAAAGCGTTAGGACAGATGGGTAAAGCCCCAAAGGAAGAAAAGAATCAATAGTTGTGATTTAATCCATCAGTGAAAGGGAGGAATTAAGTAAAATCCTTAAAATGGGGAATTTGTAAAAGATCTTTTGATAGTACCCATAGCTGAAAATAATTTATCATCTGATCACTGTTGAAAGTTTATGACATTTGGACTTAGCAAAGCATATTTTTGACACATTTTGCCAAATACTAAGCAATTTTCCTGCTGTTATTTTTGATATTCTCTAGACAATAGGTAACAATTCAAACAAATTTTTCTGAGATGACAGAAACCTAAAGCATAACAGGATGACTGCAAGGTAAGCTTTTGCTGCTGATGTTAATAATGCAAAGACTAATGGGACATTAATATTAGTAATCAGATAAGTTGATATGAAGTAATATTTGTGTTAAACTGTTGCAAAAGTCAAATGTATGCATAGCTGTCCATATCATTCATTTGTTAAAAGAAAGGGGGGGGGGGTGAGCTCAGTAAAATGTACCCATAATGAAAGAAGGGACCAATTAGGGTTGGATTAACATTCATGGTTATTTACAGTTGTTTTTGTACTTGTTCTTGTGCTCTGACTTCCTAAAATTTCACAACCCAAAGATTTAGAAAAATGGGGTTGTTTAGACGCGAGGTGCAATGAAGTGGCTGCAGCCATTGTGCAGACACCACCTCTCTCATTATACCCTCTCAATCAACACTCGGCACACAGGAAACCGCAATAAAGCCCATCTGCCACGGTTAATCTGCAGGCAAACCCACACCCATGTCTGTGCCCGTTACTCTCCAGCCTTATTATTCTCAGATCCAAAGCTTCATAAGGGATCAGCCAAAGTCCATTAAAGTAAATAATAGCTAGAAATGACAGGCTTAGCAAGGATTGGGAGGAAGTTGAAGACCAATCTGAGCTGTGAGCTCTGATTAATAGAGAAAAGCATTAGGAGAAAAGGGGAGAAAAATGACCTCAGCCTGCTCCAAAGAATTCCTGAACCTTGGTTGTTAGGGCAAGTGCTACCATCTGAGACGTTAGTGATCCTTGAATTTCCTTCACTTTGATGCAGCTCAAATGGGAAAATTTTGAAGGTTCAGCAAGGCCCCAGACCTCAGCTGGAAAGCCGTCTGGAGTCAACCCTGTCAAAATTCTCTTGTGGAAAAGAAAGCCTTTATTAGCTAGATTGCAACAAAAAACCCCACAGCCTCTAATAAGAAGAGAATACATGCTATAGATTGCATATGCATTAATTATTAGAGGGTATTTAATTGTTCTTATCTGTATCCAAATGTGTGCAAAAGATCTGTTAAAACACCAGCCAGAGTGTGGTAAAAAAAAAAAAAAAAAAGCCACAAACCCTAATACCTTCTCTTACTGTTTACCTTTGTTCAACTTCATTTTTAATAGATGATTCAGTGCATTGACAAGTGATAGACTGCCCTGTTTGGAAGGACTGGTAGATAGTGTTGTTGGTCACGAGGATGTTGCACGTAATGTTTGCTCTCCATTATCTCCATTATGTGTTGTACATGAACAGGTTGTAAAGAAACCAACACCAGATCAACCCTGCACAGGGATTTCTTTTTCTAGTGGTAAAAAAAAATCCCTGCTTTAAAACCAGGAACTTGGATAGTTAAAAATATTTTCTGATGTTTCTTTGCATAAATTACCTACCTCTCTTCTGAGTGTATGGTTGGAATGTGTTTTATTTTAATTACTGCAGAGCATGGACAGTTGTTTACTGTTCATCCTCATATTTACTTTTAATGCTTTGTAAAAATCCATTGTGCAATTAAGATAGTGCTTGTGCCACTGTATCTTTGCGACTTCAGCTGAGCAAATCCCTGACAATAAGGAGCTTGTAAGTTATTTTAGAGCTAGCTAAGGAGTCAGTGTTGAACTGATCAATCTCACACAGAAAGCCAAGGAAAACTATTCAGAAACATCTGGTGCAGCTGTACAGGTGTTTCCCCGTCCCTGATGATTTGGAGGGGGGAAGGAGGTATTAATGATCTGAACGAAGTCTTCTTGTCAGGGCAGCTCATGTGGTGATACCTCCCTTCTAAAAGTTTATGTTACGGTATGCAGTTCTCATAAACAAGTTGGAGAGGATGGTGGTTAAAATTATGACACTGTCATGATATTGCTGATAACTCAGCTGATGCTCTGTTCATGTGTATGTGATGCAATTTTCTTATTTTAATCTTAAGTAGAACTAGAAATGACAATTATGGAAAGACAAAATAGATACTACCAACAGCTGTAATTGCTTTCTACACTGCTCAAGGATGGGCAAAAGGCACAGTCAATCAACATTAAGGTCTCTACATATGCAGGTAGGACAAAAAGGACATCATATAACATCATTATAAGAAAATCCTAATAAAATTTGGACAGTTATTCCAAAGAATACAGGATGAACATGGAGTGTGTAAGTGCAGCTAACTAGTTCTCTGTAGTTTCAGTTGCTGTCTTAAGAGAAAAGGAATGCCTGCCTGTATAAAAACATGTATTTCCATAGGAAAAAAAAAAAAAAAAACAAGCAAAAAACCAACAAACAAACAACAAACAAACAAAACAAACAACACATGTATTTTTTAATTCTTAAATAGCTGAGTACTGGTGACATTGTCTTTTCTAGTGACAGTTTCAACATTTTTCTGTTGACCATATAGGAACTATAAGATTGTGAAGAATGAAGTAGCACTGGCATTCTTTTAAAATAAGTAAGCTACAGTGCCTCTTTTTGTCCTGAAATGAAGGTGACATGTTTTATTTGGAACATTGGGCCTAACTGCTCAAACTGCATGCCTTCTCAAACAATTCCGTATTAAAAATTAAAAATATTCCCAAGTTCATGAAAATGTATATTATTTTCAGTGGAGTGGAAGCAAATAATATTATGATGCAGCTTGTGCATAAGGTTTTGTAGTAATTCAATTATAATGAAATACAAAGATGTTGAATGTAAGCAAGATCTTTATGCCACTAAATATTCAAGACACTAAAATAACAAAAAAAAAAAACACACCAAAAAAACTGAATATTAACAGAAAAAGCAAGCAAAATGTTCTGCATACCAACTTCCTATTAAAAGGAACAAATAGCGTCCTTTGCTTTTTTAAATTATTTTAAAACCAGCACCGTGATATTGCAAGATAATGCCTAGAAAGTCTGCATATAAGGTCCAGCTTCAGCTATAACCTTTTAATATGTCTTTATACAACTATTAACTTTCTTTTCTGCTTAATGTAAAGCAGCCTGGTATGCCTTGGTGTACATTTGTTGTTGCCCAAGTTAAGTTTCCTTTTGACCATACTCGGAGCTATCAAATGCAGTTTTCTCTCTTCATCTTCCCACAGTATTAAAAGCAGAGCACGGGTACCTTGGTTAGTTTTCTGTACTTTTCATCACTGAAAACACTGCGTTTCCACATCTACTTTTTCTCTTGTTTCCAAGTACAAGGCTGGCTAATACTAATTACGTGCACAGTACCTTCTTCTAAAAACCCACCCTCACACTGGAGATACATTTGGTTTTGAATATAGAGCTTATCCAATGAAGGAGGAGGAGCCGGAACGGTTCAGCAATAATGTTTGCCATTTGTTTAATGAAGGTATAAATAATACTATGAATTTGAATGGGGTTTGGAATTCATTAGTTTACAAAGGAATAGAAATAACAATCTCTCTGCAACATTTAATCAAATAATCCATCAATCAAAAGAGTCTGTTGCTAGAACCAAACACCTTTCTGTCTGAGAATATATTAAAAAAAAAAAAAAAAAAACAAAACAAACAAAAACCCAAAACCAAACAAACAAAAACCAGATTGTGGCATTGAATCTATATTGCTCTGTTTATTGTACAGGAACTCCATGTTACAGTTTCCTCTCATTTTGTTGGTCTCCCTTGGATATTTTCTTTTGCTGATTGCACACTTAAAGCAGCTCAGATATTCCTATACATTTCATTTATTTTACTCAAAGCTCCTTCTTCCTTACTACAAATAATATTTTTAATGAAAGATGTACTGTAGGTCTTCTGCTTATAAACCTCAATTTGTGTGTGCAGAGACAGAGATTTGTCTAATTTCAAAATAAACAGATAATAACCACTTGTACTCTTCCATCATCTTGGATGCAGTTCACCAAAAAGCAGTGTTTGGTTTTTTTCCTCTAAACCCCCAGGAGTTTGTATTTTCTATATCACAGTCCACAGAATGATGTCACCTCATGTTTTGTTTAACACCTGGCATGTTGCAAAATCCCATGTATGTTACACATAACTGGATAGTTTTAACAAGCAACTGTCTGGGTCTGTTTAACTATGGTGCAAATGTACAAACTGCAATTCTTGTTGAAGTTTACTTCTTTTAGTGAATTTCTGCCAGAAAAGCAGCCTGTGCTGGTAGATGATAATATTGTGGTTTTAATAGAAACCATATTCCCCCCTCAGTGAATAGATCCTGCATGAAAATGTAAATCTGTCATATTCAACCAAAAGCTAATGACTGTAAAATTTTCTGGGCAACCTTTGGCATAATTTGGGGAAGTTAGGGCCAATTCACTGGCTATAAGGCATCTCTGGCCTTTAGGCTTCCTAGCATTTTTGACACCCATCACCTCAGGAAGCCAATTCTCACTTTGCCCTAGTTACTTGTCACAAAAAACCCATTTCTCATTCTATTGCACTGCAAGTAGTAAAGGCAGAGCCCTTCTCTTCCTTTTTTGCCTCCTGTTCTTCATCCCCAGTAGCAGAGAGCTTGCACAGGGCATTATTGCTAGAACCATTAGGAACTTTTGCATGTGCTTCCTTCCTGAAATAGAAGGAAAATATAAATATTTGTCCCTGAGATAATTTATTTATATGGGAACAGAAATTTGTTTTAGAGAATCCATGTCAAGGACTCCCATGAGTCTTTTAGACACCCAGGATTACCTCCAAGAGAGCAGGGACTTCATTTCTACTGTAAACACGCTTGCAATTCACCACAAACATGTCAATAACAGTAACAAATAGCCCCGCTATGTCTCATACATTGAGAGCCAGGGGAAGTGTGTGAATGCTATTTTTAGACATGAAACAGGAAGACTTATTTTATTTAGTAACACAAAGATTAAAACCAAAAATTTTTTAAAAATCATACGCAAGTGGGGGCATAAAAAAATCTGTGGGAGTAAAGGGGAAGAAATCAGAGAAATGAAGTGCTGTTTATCCTCTATTATCTTACCAGTCTGTGTTTCTTTGGACAATAATCACGGGACCCAGATGCTAAGGGTAAGTGATATTTTCCCACAAGCAGTTTCTGGCTCGTTGGCAGCTTTTGTAGGCAGTTGTGCTGGCAGCCTTGGAGCTGCCTCTGGCTCTGTTTTGTGGCTTTGCTCTTGATGGGCTGCCTGGGCTGCCCTGTGCTGCTGGATGCCATTTCCCTCTGTCAGCCCATGGGCTTTCTGGAGCTTTATACTGCACACAAATCCCCTGTGAAATGGATAAATGGGCTCTTCTGAGGCAGAAAGGGAATCTGTTTCCTGGCCGTTGTAGACATTAGGTGAATTACTACTTCAGGTGCCCAGAGAAACTTTGTCCATTTTGCAGTTTTTGGCTTTGCTAAGCTGTAATATCAGTCAAAAATGCACAGCTAGGTTTGAGCCCAGGTGTTAGTCTTAGCTTACCCTCTTTATTTACCGTGTCTTTTATCTTTCCTACTGTATCTGTGGTTTTTTGCAAATTCCTTTTTTTTTTTATTGTACCCTATTTATGATATATTAACAGCACCACAACACCAGAAAGTAAATACGGTATCTCAGATATGACCATAAGATTAAAAAAGAGGAGTGCTTTACTTCAGGCAAAAACGGCAAATATTTTCCCTCAGATTACCTGTAACTCAACCATACTTTAACATTTTTTAAAAGTGTATAAAATAAGTTATTTCTAAGTCATTCTGCATATTCTATCTGGAACATGTTGATACAACTATCTTAAAATGTTTTTAAACATTATTCCTTCTGTTAGATACGTATGTGGCTGTGCAGCCAATATACAGTATTTCTTTTACATATGTATTATTTTCTTGAACCAAATTGGAAGAATTAAATTTGTAAAAGAGATTTATAAGTAAGACTCTTGGGCTTTTTGATAAATCAGGGAATAATATTATACATGAGTTTGTACTGTTTCCCTTTTTGCCCATAATGTTCTACTTCATCTGCAGCTGAATGGAAAAAAAATACATTTCTTGAGTAGTTATTAACTTCTCCTTTGTGGCTTTCTAACTTCAAGTTTATTAATTCTGGATTTGTCATTATAATAATTAAATTGCATATTTGTCAAATGATTACAATAAAAATTCAGAAATTCTAGTCTAGCTTCACTTGCAAAACCAGATCTGTAGGAGGTTCTCCCCCTGCTCCCTCTGAGTGCTCTATGCACTTTCTAGTGCGCTAGTTACAGAAAGCTGTGAGATCACTTGTTAGATTTGTGCACTGTGTATCATTTTGAAATTATTTTTGCCCATGGAATCATTTCCTGTAAATTCTTAGACTAAAAATATTTATTAGTTGGCTGTTCATACGCTATTTGTTTGGATTTTTAAATAGAAATAATGAACTCACTAGAAAGAATAAAACAAAAACACTCTCAACCAATTTGTGTGAGCTCTTTTACACTTTGATGTCGCCAAATCTGTGTAATTCTATCTCCATCAGGAAATTACCACATACCAGAGATTCCTCTGTGAAATGCTTACAGTCCATATTCCTAAAAAAGTATGATTCTTTAAATTCATTTTTATTAGGCTGACATCAAAGACCACTTTGGATTTCTTGGCTATTGTGAACTAATTGGCAATATTTTTATTTACCATTAGATCTGTAAGAATCTAAAGGAAGAAGTTTTCCTCTTGCAAAAGACGTGGCCTTGTTTTTAATTTGCAACTATTTTTTTTTAATGTTTTAAGCCAAACACATGATGAATGACCAGTAAAAACTCTTCTAAATCAAGGCATATTCAAAATATGTTTTTCCTCTAATCCATTTTTATTAATTTACTTTCAGAACACTGTGGCTTGTTATAAAATCTAATTCAGATGACCTATCCTTACTGGTTTCCTGCTGTTTGAAAATCTGTGTTCATTACCTAGTGTTTCCAGGGCTGGACCTGTAGATTATGAGCTCTTTGGCCTATAGATTTAAAAATCTGATATGAAATGGTGTGAGTCCAGTGGAAATTGTAATTTTAAGTATTTCCAGCTTTTCTGCATAGGTGAGCTTGTAGTACACACAAAACCCCCCAAAAACCAGACGAATCCCACCAAACCAAAACCAAACCAAACCTTACTAAAAGCAAGAAAGCCATAGTGTCTAGTGTTAGCCATGCACAGTGGGCATAGTTGTTGGACATACCCCTAAACTATTTATGGAACACCACTTCCAAAACTGAAGCCCCTTTTTTTAATGAAATATTAAAGAACAGTATTGGTGCGTCATATTGTCCACCCCCATGTCCACTGGCTACTGCGCTTTCCTCACTAAACTGATGTAATTAAACAGGGTTGTTCATTTTCTTCCCTGCAGTGCATCAGTCCTGAAAAGTTTCTTCAAAGAAACTCTCAGACTGGAACTGGTGCAGCTTTGCAGAGTGAAGCTCTCACTGTACTTCAAAGCAAAGAAAACCAGCTGTCTGGAGCCCGCTTGTCCCAGGAGGTGTCACTGTTGGGACTTGAAGGGTGAGCTCAGCTCTGCTGTTTATTTTTTAAAGGCTACATTGACCGTGAGGTAGGATTTGACCTGTATTACATCTCCTTCCCTGCCCCCCGCTCTTCTGGAGAAAGATAATCACAGGTAAAATTAGCTGGTGGCTTATATGGAGATGTAAGCAAATAAAAATTTTACAAAGAGACACTGAGAGCTGGGTACCTTAAGAAATACAAGCTAATCCAGGCTTGTTAAAATTGGGGTTTTCCTATTCTTGTGGTGCGTGTATATTATACTGAGTCAGGGATAAATTGTCATGATGTGACATCTCTCTTGTTTTAATACTCTCCAAGATGAAGGACATATGAATTTGTGACTCAAGGTTTATTGTATAAATGTTAAGGTTGTACTAAATAGTAGTCTCTTAAGATATTTGATATTTACTAAATCCTTTTCTATTAAAAAAAAAAAAAAAGAATACTTTTAGATCATCCAAGGGTTGAAAGTATTCTAACTGTAAGTATAATGCAAATAATGTGTGCATTCCTATGGACTTATTAGAGACTGCAGACTTTAAAAAAAAAAAAAAAAAAGTATTAATTTTAAGATTAGGAGTTACCATGATGTGTATTCTACACAGGAAAAAAAAAAAAATCATAATAAATTAGTCTAAGGTTTTGAAGCAGCCTACTACACTCTGAGGTAAGTTGCTTCCCTGGCGAATTATATTCACCATCAATATTTTGCGCTTCAGTGTTAATGTCTTCTTTTCAGCCTCCAACTTTGGGGTTTGTTTCACCAGATCTATCATTTTGCCTATTTTCCATGAGTTTTGTGGTTAAGAAGTTTCCTATCTACTCAGCATTAAGTTAAAATCTAGCAAGTCTCATTTTCTGCCTAGTAGATATTTCTTATTCCCATGGTTTGTGGTTGATAGCTAGAATAACAGGAATTAAATAAAGTCAGTCAATTTAGTTTTAAGTATCTTCAAACTACCCTTTATATTTTTGTTTAAAGGATACATCAGAAAATCTTTTTTTCCCAGCTAGAACTGCTGATATTAACACAAACCTTACTGGCCATAGCCCAATATGTTAAATTTTACCTAAACGGGGGATTTTAAAGTTCTTTGTCTTTATGTTGTTATTGTGGAAAGCCCAGAGAAGCAGGGTTCCTCTATCATTCAATAACTTCCTTTTCTTGCGCGTGTGATTTAATTTCTCTGAGCTTTGATGTGTTTTACTCTAGTTGTGAGAAATGCATATATAAAATGTCACATCCACACAAGAATTTCAAATTTAAATGGATTTAAGCCCCAACTTTAAGGGGAGCCCTGTGCACAAAGAAAAATGATTACCCGTTAATTTTTAGACCTATAATCTTAAAATGTCTCAAAATGTCATACAGGCAAATACATCACAGCCAGGATAAATCTTTCTAGTCTTCTTACTTTTTTAAAAAAGCAAAGTTATACCGTACATGATCACTTCAAAAAAGCACAATTATCCTATGTTTTGTGCCATATATTTATCAGTAATCCTTTCTGTGTGCAACTTTAAGATAAAAGCTCGTAGTTATTCCACTGTTTGCTTTTCCGAGTCACTTAAAAATAGAAAAATTGTAGGTGGAGATGCTGGCCAGTAGAGGCCTCTCTAGATTTGCCTTATGATTAAGGGCTCTGCCTGCCTGGAATCAGTCGCAGCAAGTGAAAGTACTTGAAAAGATTCTGTTGCGTGGGGGGGAAGATCACTTTTTAATGCCCTTTTAAGTTGCAAGATGTTGATTAATGTTGCCCTTTACATTAATGATGTTTCAAGTAAAAGAAAACAAATTTTAAATGGATAAATTCTATTGAGGATGCATTAATTAAACAGAGATTTTACCATATGCTGTGGCTGGAGTGCTTGCTGGCCTTTCTGTTGTTGTTACCTGTGTAAAATCCACCCCATCCTCTACATGAATGCCCAAGCTGAATAGCCATTTGAATGAAGGCTTTAGTTTGATTCGCCATACAAGGGGTACTGTGTCACTGTGTTTTCTTTCTAGGAGTCACTAAGTGATTTCTATATCTGTTGTCATGGTGATATAGCAAAGCAGGGGAAAATGGGGGCAACTCTGGGCTTTCTCTACACCCTCTGCACTAAGAACTAAGATGTTGTTAGCAGGCCTATAAAACATTGGGCTTTATCTGGGCCTTCTTTTTGTTCTCTGATTGTCAATAAAACTCATTTTAAGGGTAACAAGGACATCTAAATGTCATCTGTCACAGTGTTAGAGAGATTAAGTTTGTTTAGGAACTTGTGCTGGACAAAAGGCCACTATTTGTTCGGTGATACAAAGCGGTGTTGGCCATCAGCAATCTTGATTTAGAAGGAGGCCGCATGGAGCATCCAGGAAAGATCAGCTCAGTTGCAGGTGATAGTAAGAGGCTCCTTGACATGACAGCATTTAAAACAACACCAAAACAAATATGGTTTTGAATGAGGAGTGGTTTTATTTGGGTTTTGTTCTCCTGGGGAGTTGTGGGGGTTTTTTTTGTTACTATCTGCATTGTAGACTGTGCATTACTGGAGTAGCTGCATAGACCTGAGGTAAGAAAACAGCCATTGACAGCGGATGGCCTGTTTAAAAACATGACACACACACCTGATAGTTCTCGAATAAATGAAAAAAGAAGAGGGAAAGAAGGTTTTTCATGGAAAATCCAACAATAATAGGTGCTGCATTAACTCAGCATTTACTCAATAATGAGGCTAAATGGAAAGTACAGATTAATGAAGACATTGGTGTTATTAAAATCAAATCCTGTGGTTCATATGCTTTTCTTAATAATGAACATTGTGGCTATTGGAGGGGAAGAACAGGATTTTTTCTATTAATTTGGCACACATCCCAGATCTCATTCAACCAGAACCTATCCTGTGCGAAATGCAACCCATGCCCTTTATGTTCCACAGTCTTTCCGTTTAATATTTGTGCTAATCCAGAAAAAAGGTTTTTCTTTTCTCAAAGTAAAGCAAAGGGTGATCTTTCAGCCTAGATATTAATTAAGTAACACAAAGCAGCCATGTTCATTTTAGCACAGAGGTTTCTTGAAAAATATTCCTAGAAGGGAGATGTGATGGTGTTTATTGCTCTACAGCTACATTCAATTCTAACATTTATGTTTGGATAGTAACACAATGTATAATGCTGACTGAAATCTTTTGTGGCTTGTTGTGTATCTACAGAGATCTACAGTAGCATATTCAGAATGTATATCTTAACTGATAAAAATATTTTAATCTCATTCAGTAAGATTGATGTAGATCCTATACCACATAAGCAGGATTCGAGATGCAGCTGAACAACGGAATTGGCAAAGCTGAGTGATCATTTTGCAATATGCTCACTGTGAAATATTTGTTTGACATGTGGAAGGAAGCTGCATAACTTACTTGGTGGTCGGTTGCAGGCATCATGGCAATATCAGCTCCTTAGTGAAGTATTTCCCATTATTTTGACCCAGCCATTTTCCCCAAGGGTCTGCAGAGTGAATGGTGGAGGCATACAGTACAGCACAGGAGAGGAGAGGTGACCCATGGGAAGTGAGTCTTTGTCCTTCTGGATGACTAGAAGTGAAAAACATGAAAGAATGCTGCTTCTCAGTGAATTAGACCTCTCTAATGAGCTACCCCCGATCAGTCCATCAGCTTGGTTCTGCATGTGGAATGAGAGTAACTCTGACTGAAGAAGTAAGAGCTCCCAAAGCATATTCTGTTAGCTTCTGTGTTCCCCATATCACAAGGCTGCATTTATAATGAAATTAAATGCAAACACCATGATAAAATCCCCCAGAAGGAAACCTTGTCAAGTACTGGGAGGTATATCATCTCATCCCCTCTCTGGCTATGTCACAGTAAAAATCAAACATGTGCAACGGGGTGCATAGTAAAACCCACTATAACATTTTCAGCCTTTGGACCCTGTTTAAAAAAAAAAAAAAAAAAATTACTTTCCTAACAGCTAAAAGGTGGTACTGAAGTTGTTGCTATAAAGGATGGAAACCACCCTCAGTACTTACTGGAGGCCTGGCATCCTTCCCTGCTGCAGAGGGCAGCTGAAGGGTACCTGATGGGAGATCAGCATTGCTCTCTTGTCTCTCGATATCACTATGTCCGGGGAATGCAAAATTGTGGCAGGGAGCCTCTCTACCACCTACAGCTTCCTCCTGTGAAAGAGGCTTTCCCATCCAGGCAATTTACATGGTTTTCTGACCTTTCTGTGACCAGTATCTGGCAAATTACTTATTACCAAGAGGCCAGAACCCAGGCTTTAGTGTTCAGTGTTGGAATCATTTGGTAGGAAAAAAACCCATACAGCAAGGATGTTGTAAGAAAAAAATAGTGTTTTTTTCTTTGCAGGCTTCTTTATGTTTATAAACTGCCACTCTCCTGTTTTCTATTATTTTAGGCATGTCGTCTGCTATCCATTCAGCTATTCACCACAGTCTGCTCTGCACTATGAGGCCAGTCTTGGTCCAAAAACCAGGAGATATGCCTCTCTCCTCCTTGCTCTAACTCCATTCGATTTGGAGAAAGAGTTGCCTCAGTTTTTTCTCCCTAGAGCAGCAATTCTAGCATTTATGAAATGTTCATGGGACTTTGTTGGACTCTTGTGCAAAAAACAGTTCGATGACGTGAAATGTCTTCTGACTGTGGAGCAAGCTAAGACAGAAGAATGAGTGAGTGATTTTTAAAACTCAGGTATTTGATCCCTGTCTGTTTATTCTTATGTGTAAATTTAATTTTTACATTTTTTCTCTCTGCCTCTGCAATGACGATTCTGTGCAAGCTGTTCCCTTGGTGTCTATGGGACAGCTAAGTGCTACTCAGTGTGAGAAAAGGGCTGCAGAATTAGGCCTTAGTTAGGAAATGTTTTAGGGCCATGAAAAGCCTGACCCCTTCTCTGACTTCAAAGAAGTTATTGCCAAGTATTATTAGACTGTTCAAACTGGGACACTCATTATAGTGCTGGGAGCAGAAAGTGCTCCAGCTTCAATAGGTGTTTTGCATTGGTAAGGTCTCCAGGAGCAAGCTAGCAGCCTTTGAGCTTCCCGTGTGTGTTGGGAATAAGTGGGCAAAGATGCAGGATGAATCTTCATGTGTATAGAGCTGCTTCATCAGGGCCTGGATGCAGACACCCTTCCTTGCACTGAGAAGCACCTCACCTTGTGCAGTGTATTTTTAATGATGCGAAGTAAAGCCCAGAAGAGCCAGCCTTGCTGGTTGGTGGGTGCCTTCAGCATCCACTGAAGTGAGCAGGAGCAAAGGGCATTTGCCCCCAATTGGCGAACTTAGTGTTAAGTAGAGAAATTACCTGGTTGTACACCAGAGACTTGAGAGTTGTGGGAACATTTTATGTGTTATTAGAGCAACTGCTCAGAAATTAAAAGGGGAATAATAAAATTACTTCTTCCTATTCTTATCTGCCACAGATATTAGATGTGGTTATATATGGCAAGATGATTTCTTTGGTAATACTTGTTTCAGTGTTATTCTTGCTTGTGGTTTAAATAATAAAAGAGCAATCAATTAACTGTCAAAACTGGAAGGAGAAAAGTGCTGCCATCTTCTATTGAAATAGGAGGGAGTCAGAAAATATTTTATTTTCATTACTATTATGACAAATGATTGTATAGGGGATGTGGCTGTTCAAACTTCCTGATTACTAAGTTTAATGTTACATTTACAGAACCAGCCCAGTTAAAGAAGTTATTGCTATTTAAATTTAATTCTTACAAATAAGAGAAAAAATTAGCAAGACAGCAAAAATGAGTTTTATTATATTTTTATAAGTGTTCAGTTACTATGAATTGCTAAGATTTGTAAAGATCTTTGAAGATGAAAAGCCCTTTGTAATATTATTATACTGGCTTGGAGAAAGTAAAAGGAAAAACCTAGTTATCCTGCTATAATCCTTTTAGAAATTTTAACAAATCCAATGGCTTTCAAGTAGTGGAAATATTTCAGAAAGTGCTACCATCACTACTGCTGTTGCTCCAGGCTATATTATCATATACTATAGTGTGCATGGAAGGAAAGCTTAACTAAGGTCATTCTAATGAATTTTGAGCAGTTACATGGACCTAATTTGACTTTCTGTCCTGTATGAAAGGCAACCTCTTCATGCTGCAGCACCCAGCAGAAACCCCTGAGTCTCCTTATCAACCTCATCTGCATTTTTCATCATCTGAAAGTGCTGCAAGTAATGCTCAGTCTAAGAACTCGGTGCACGTGTGTGCTTTTTCCATCTTCAGTACAAGGGCCGAACAATAGGTTTTTTCAAACTGAAAGGGACTGAAAAATGTATTTTATTCTGATATCTCCACTTCCGGCTCCATTTTCATGCTCTCATTTTTGTTACCAGATTTGAATTCTCAGGTACAAAAGGATAGCAGTTTGCCAAATTCCGTTATCAGTTCTCTCCTCCATTCACAAGAGAGCTGCAAGGCTTTAGCAGCATTCCGGGAAGCTGTTTCCTTGTTGTTGATTGAAACGACAGGTTGAAATCCTGACCTTGTGAACTCCCCTCAGTAGTGCAGGGAGTGGGCCTTGATGCCATTGCACTCTTGTTGTAGAAGTCCCACCACCTGGAGGTCCTTTCAGCCTCATGTCCTTCCTCCTACAGGTGCTACAGAAGAGAGTATGAAAAACTTGTAATAGCTAAACACAGTGCACTGCCCAAGGAACCAATTCAGAGCGTCTGAAACTAAGGAATATCCCAGTGATTTAACATTCCTTACAAAATATTAATTCCCATTCTTCCTGGTCACTATGCATATTCTTTATTTTGTAGGAAGTTTAACTGTGGTAAATTCTTGCTCTAAAAAATCCAGTGTTGGTCAGCTCCAAAGCTGCAGGAAATGAGAATTTCTAACTGCAAGAAATGAAATACAAAAATTAAAATAAAAAAATTCTCAAGAATTCCCACTTGCCATTTCTTGGTGGAAAATGTTAATTCCTGATCATTGAAATACTTTGAAAGCATTCGAGTTTCTTTTTTTTATCTAATATATGATACAATGAAAGAATTGAATCAATGCATTAAAGATTAAATGAAATATTTCTCTAAAAAATATTTGTTACATTTATATTTGTAGGTATATATATGTTAAATATGCTTTATTTATGGTGCTTCCATTTTCGGAAGCACTGCAATTCACTTTACAATGGAAAACTGAAAAAAAATTTATGCAGCTGTCTATTATAGTTTGATTATGAAACAAAAATAAGTTTCTTTTCATCACTGTTGTGTTTGCTATCTTTTCGTTTCAATAAATCCCTTTTTCTTAGGTGAAACTTAACTAATCTTTTCCAGCTATTCAGTTTTCATACTTGGATCATGGCCTTCTTATGTGTCTCCTTTCTAATGTAAATAGCCTTTTGCTTTCAGCTTCTATTCAGGTGAGGGGTTTTGTTTTGGGGTGGTTTTTTTAGGTTCTTGGCAATTCTTGTCTTAATTATCTTTTTTTTATCAGCTCCCCATTTATCTCTGCATTATCCCTTTTTCTCAGAAGTGATCAGAAATAATGCTGGATTTTTTTAAATAGCTTTATCACTGATAAAGTCATTTAATGATATTTTTATTTTTGCTATCATATTCTTGCATCACATTTGCTGTTTTTTCACTGGAATTCAATACTACCATTCTTGATGTTTATGTCTTCTGTCTTTCTGAATGGATGTTCAAATGAAAACATATTTTAAAGTTCACTAGAAGATTAAAAAAAAAAAAAATAAACACAAAAAACCCCACAAAAACCAAAATCAAAACACAACAAAACACTGGAAAATATATTTGCACCGTAAAATACATTTATTAGCATGGTTCCTCTTCACTCATCTAGCTTACATCTCTCCTAGGGTGAACCATAGCCATCCTTCACTTTTGAAGGTATTTAGCAGCTCAGGGTTTCATATTAAAATCCCAAGTTCCTAAACTCTTCCCAGTTTTTTGACAGGTCTGCAAACCATTTGACAAATCTATGCAAGGTTTGTGTAACGAAACCAGGTGCATTCTGCATTGCTTTTGATTCTACAAGTAGCACATAGCTGTAATTTTACTCAAGCCCCCAGCACCATTTTGCTTAAATTGCTCTGCATTTGTATACTAGCTTTTTGCAGTCCACCTGTCTGCATGTTCTTCAGGGTATACTGAATATTGCCAGGCTGCTAAGATGCGTAATGAATTCTTATTAAAATGTGACTATCTTCCACGGTCTCATAGGAAATTGCAGAAAGACTGAAAACAAGAGTGTTTGAAGGCACCTGTGTGTGAGACTTAGAATAGTTTTGCTTAGCTTAATACCTCCAACTCTATTAGGAGGCTGATGTTTTCTAGTTTCCTATATCTTCTGTGAAGGACTAGTATTCTAAGTGCACCAAAGCAGTAAGCAGTAGCAAATGCACCAAACTCTTGTGTCTGTGGCATCTTTGGTCTTCCAGCTTCTGCAAAGGGAGATGTGATCCAGGTTATAAAAAACCTGTCTCCTCTGGGGAGAAGAAAGGCTATACACAATCCACTGCTCTATCCATTCAGTCCCTACAAATCCTTGCAAAGGCCTTTGAGACGTTTTTAGAGTTTCTTGTGATTTGTAGAACGGGATCACCAGTATCTGACTGTGATTCAATACAACCAGCCAGTAACCTTTGTTCTACCCCTGATTCTTAGAGTAGCACCTAATAAATGGGAGAAGAGAATTTTCACTATTGTCTTCAATGTGATACATTAGATCTTTGAGGACCTATTATGTAGCAGATGTTTCAGTGCTGCCATCCCTCAGGCTAGTGAGTGACCTGTCCTTTGATAATGAGGCGATTTCTGGATGTGGTAGCTACTTTGCTTTTTTGTCTTTTTGTGCTTAAGCCTACAGATAACATTTAATGAGAGCAGTTTACAGAGAAACAATATAATGTATTCCTGTGAGTAAATCTGTGTTACAGGTATGGCCAATCTTAAATTCTCAATCTCAGTTCATTTCAGTAAGTTTTCATTTTAGTGGACTTTATCATGTATGTACCACTAAAATTGCATGATGCTTTGGTTTCCTTGTCTGTATTGACATAAAATAGAGTTGTTATTTCCAAGTACCAAGCATGAAAGCGCTTCATGTGTGAATACTTTTATTATTTTGGATCTTGGTGCCTTTGCCTGCTTTCTGTTTGTAACCAAGTTACTCAATGTGGCAATGTTTTACTTCTCATCTTCCAACTACTGCCTTAGTCACCCCGATTCTTCCCTAAATATTCTATGGCTTTTTGTGTGATCTCTTTCCTTTAAATAATGAATCCAAAGGGCCTGATCCTAGACTTCCTCTCTCCAGTGACAGCTCAGGGACTTGCTTGAGATTAAACACAATGTCAGTCCAGTGTCTAAAACGTCTACTGCTCACTATTAAGTCCTCAGAGCTGTCCAAAGAATTACATGGCAGCACATACCCCCGACTTCTAAACAGCAACAAATGTTGAGCAAGAAAGATTTGAGAGCGCTAAATTATCTTGTTAAATTAACTGGAACATTTTAATTTTTACTAGAGTTGACTGAGCTTGAGTAAATATGACGAATTGGAAGCTCACTTCATTTAGCAGACATCAAACACACACAGAACGTTGCCCAATTTAATTTAGCCCTGCCAAGCTGGGAAAATGTATGTGTAATGTTAGTGAACAAGAAAAGGGCTAAAATTTAGTTTCAGTTGAGAATGCATGCATAAATTCCTGTGACATAAACTGGTGTTGTGTATGTATGTACGTATATATATCATAAAGCTTCCCTCAGGGAAAATCCTCCAAACACCTGCAACCAGAGAATTTGTGCTACTAGGAGTTATTCCCAATGAAGTCAATAATAGCTTTGCCTATTGTTCTAAATGCAATATGTAAACTACTGTCTTACACCCCAAGGTTTATCTCCTTTTCCTCTGCTGTCTCTTATCAAACACATACCAGCACAGTCGCTTGTTCAGTCATGATCAGTAGAGTGGCTGTTGGGTTTTTTTTTGGCTTTATACCCTGAGCTTAATGGGCACATTTTGTGAAGAGTGAGCCAACCAGGTAAATAGCTGCTACTATGGAGCTTAAGAGCTACAGCTCTCAAATTAGGAGGTGCTTTTTGTCAAATAGGTTGCTGTAGCTCTAATATTAGTAACAAAACAAGGGCTTTTCAGACAAGAAAAAAATCTTTAGTCTGACTCTGTATCACATTTAACTCTGTTGCCTTGTCAAATATGTCAATGTTCATAATATACAGCAGCATTCATCTGCAGATGCAAAAGTGCTTTATAAATATTACCTCTTGAATAGTTTTAATTTATACTTAACAACCAGGTTTGTGAGATGCTACTTGAAAAGAATCAGAGCAAGCTATTTAGAAAGTAAGTATAAATATAGTGATTTATTTGCCCTTTAGAAGGGTATTGGTTTGAGCTCCAGAACAATGCTACCCAAGTATGCTTCAAACATGCTTTTTTCCTCCTTTTGTTTTAACACCGTGCCTGCGTGTATCTACATGCCCCTTTCATTCCTGTTTCAGCTTCTCTGCTGCTGTAATTGGTAAGTGTCCTCTGGTAGGGCACGAGGAACAAGGTACACAGGAGGCAGAATGCAGCCCTGCATACAGGCATTACAGTCTCAGTTTCATACAAGAGGCAAAAAATAGTCATCCTTTTTCTACAACTTGTTTATGAAATTTTATTACTTTTTCTCATGCTTCAGAAACATTAGCTAGAAACATTACTGAAGGAGTTCCTTGCCTTCAGGCTATGCAACTTCTGCCAGTGTTTTAAGGCATTTTTATTGAATTTTTAAGCAAATTTGCTTTGAGCTGTTTCATTCTACATTTTGTGAGAACAAGGCTGCAAGGCTGTTTGCAAAAGGCAGATGTCATAAACACATGGTGTGTTTTAAACTGGTCTGTGAAACACAGTGCATTAGGATGGTTTGTACTGTTACCTGTCTGGACCAAAGCAATAACAAGTTACCTGCTCACTGATAACAAACTGTATAGTCATTTTTAACCTTAATTTATGAGCTATTTATTCCTTACTTAAAAATTATTAGGCTTTGTGAGTATCCCATTCACTCAGTATATCTGTAAGAAATGTTATTTTTGTGTTAGAAGAAGAATACATTGAGGCAAAGAGAAATGAAGGGAAGCTGCAGCAAAATTGTCTTTGTTGCTTTGGTTCTTCATTTCCTGATTACTGTGTTCTAGGTCTTGAGCGTCACAGCTGGTACATACTCACAGCACTGCTTTTTGTTTTCTGAGAGCTGCAGTTTAATTTTTCCCTTTGAAAATCAGACTTTTGGTGCCCAAAGCTGGGTTCCCAAACTGAAACATTTAAAAGCAGAGGTCTTTGTTTTGATCAGGGATGCACGTAGTGAGGGAGGGAAGGAGGGAGGGAGGGAGGAAGGGAGGGAGGGAGGGAGAAGGAATTTAGACCGCATATCAAAGAACGGTTGAGCCATGCGAAGTTGTTGCTGTGAAGCACATTTATTCTTCCTGATGGTTCGGTGAGGGTGTTCTTGCATACTGAGGAAAACACAGGGACTGCTCATCCTTGGAGCTCAAGGCAGCTTTGGGTTGTTTTGTTTTCTGGTCTAGGATAATAATTAGGGAATTTAGGATCATAATTTTGCAGACACCTGGGCTGTGTAAGAAAGCTCCCATTCAGGTCCATAAGCCTAAAATAATTAGCTGTGTTCCTAGAGCACTAGGTGAACATTTGCCTTCTGTTTTTTGAAAGCAGATGAACTTACTAGACCCACCTAATACTCAAGGGTTACGTCCTGCCCCATGGGTTGCCACAGAAGCACTAAAACTGTCTCACACAAAAGCACCATGGGACTCCCACCATCAACATGAGCTCTCTGCCTGCCTCTGGTGCTAGCTGTCAGAACTGCTTCATCTGAAATCAAGGTAAAGAATCAGCAACACTATATACTGCAGGATAAAGGCATAAACTAGCTTTGTAACCCGGGGCAACCTGGATGTTTTCTGACTGACAGTGTGAATGACAGCCCAGTTGTCAGTCTAAAATATCATCCTCTAATCATTCCAGATGTCACCCGACAAGATGATGGCTACTAAAATGGGGAATAATTTGGGAAAAGTCATAAAGCCCATTATCTCCTGCTGAAACCATTTCTCTTTGCCATTTCTGAAGTCTCTGCAAAATAGATCCAGAATCCTATATGTAATATGCAACTGGTTTATTAAGAGAGGGTGGCTACTTAGGACTTCATTGGGTACCCCATTACATTCCTTGGAAAATCTGTCCCCAAGTTCTCCCTTGGGGAGAGGTTTGAAGGACTCCTTCGTGTCTTGGCAGGTGACTCCAATCGGACCATACAGCACAACTGAAATGTTTCACCTGCTCCAAAATACAATAGGGAGCAGTCGCTCACACACAGACTAGCAAATCAGAGAGAGAGGATAAAGTTGTTCACAGTGGCAGGAGAGTAAAGTTACTGGCTAGAATTCTTACTAATATTTTGTATACTTAATAAAGAAAGAAACATCTGAAGACATTGTTAAGGCATTTCCATTCTTGCTTAATTTATTCAGTTGCGTTTTAATTTCAATATGAAGAGAGGACTATATTCTGAACTTCAGGCTGAATGAAGGACTGCACATCAAGAGAAAATAACAAATTAAAGGAGAAAATCTCTTTTGAGAAGATCAACAAAATACAGCAAAGTAGGCAGAGGAGGGGAGGACAGAAAAGGCAGAAAATAATGTCTGTATCTTGAGCTTTATCTTTTGCAAGCACTGTCTGAAACACTGAAGTCAGAATATACTTTGTCATGCAGATAAAACAAAAAATGAACGTTATCTACCTGAGCAATTCTAATACAGTCATTATGGCAATGTGGAGTCAGGGAAGAATCCCACCTTAAAAAAGGTCGATTTTCTTATTGGCAGTTAGATTTCTATAGTATGTAATGTAAATACATTTCTTCTTAATAATCAGCTTCCCTTACCAAAATTTTCATTTTATCACATGGTAGTGCCCAAGCTTTTGATTGTGCAAAGAGCAGTTTGAATCTGGCACCAAATGCTTGAATTTCCAAACAGTGACTTGAACAGTTTTATGTAAAAAGCTGTGATAAAAGTTCACACTGAAGCATCTTCCCATGTCAGGTTAGATAATATTGTTACCTGGTTCTATAATATTTTGGCTGTTACATTGTGTCATGCCTTACTTCAGCTGTGAAAAGCTGGGACAAACAAAGCCTTGGTGGAAGCCTGTAAAATGTTGGAAAGTTGATATGCCTCCCATAGAGTAAGAGACAAAGTCCATGAATGCTCTTGGTCATGGAACAGCCCAGAACAACTTTGCAAAAAGTATTTATTTCAACTTCTGTGCAAACTAATCTTAATTCTCTTTTGAAACTTTCTATTTTTTGGTATTGGTTCTCAATAGCTGCATGTCCTAATTGTAATATGGCTGTGTTTCACTGATATGCGGGTATATACATACATGTTTGTGTGCGTTTCCATGTTCTGGATTCCTTTAAAATAATATAATAGATAACCGGTTACATAAAACTACATGGTTTTTATTATTATGATCCCCTTTTTAGCTGAAATACATGTGGAGATTTTTTCTGATATACCTTCTCCCTTATGTCCTGCTAAGCTTAGCTAACAGTAACTAGTAACTCTTTTCTTAAGCTAAAGTTGACACATGTGCTCAGATTGTAGGAATATAAAATCAGGAGGCTATAAATTCTGTCTTTGCTTGGTAATCAAGTCCTGTCCAATAGCAGAATTGTTGCAGTAATTCCATTGCAACATAATAATGTTTGAAGCCATTAGGGAATAGAAATGTGTGAGTGTATATCTGTATATGCACCTGTGTGCTCTGAAATACCTTTTTTCTGTAGGCAATTCTGGTTAATCTATCTAGTGCTGTATATCATAGTAAAGGGGTTTGATTTTCTACAAAACTGTACATGGATTTTATGTTTATAAACAACTTTGCCATGTCAACAATAAAAATTCACTAAAAATAGTGGGAAAAAAAATGCTCCCACTTCACTCTTTAAATACAGCAGAAGTAATCTGTTATTTCACAAGATTGGGTGGATGGTTTCTTTTTTGTTTGTTTCAGAAACTTCAGTAATTTTATGTTTTCTGATAAAGTTTTGCTTAGACTTTTGCTGTTGGTTACAAAGCTGAAATGCATAGTGAAATCTCAGGTTGTAAAATCACTTAGAGTGGAACTTAAATCAGTGTTCACATAGTCTCTCTGAACCTATGAGTCTTCTATAGTTCTGATCTAGATGGAAAGTCTGAAAGGAAACAGCAGGCCTGTAAGAAGTAATAGTGAACAGCAGAGCTTGAAAAAAATATCTGTGAGGAAACAAAAGGCTATTTCAGGCAGTCAATTATTGCACTTATTGCTAGATGCTGCTACCAGAAATTTTAAAAAATTATTTCTCTTCCCTCTGATATTTCAGCCCCCCATTTCATGTTATTCCATTCTGTTGGTCAAAACACTAATACCACAGCTCCAATGAGTCCAAAGCAACTCTAGGGCTGATTTGCATTTGCTGTTGATTTTCTTTAATGAAATTTTAAAGATATTATTCAAGAATGCTGTTTGTTATCTTTCATCTAGGAATGCTATGCCCTTAACTGTGGTTTAATTCCTCGACAGTATGTTTTAGTGCCATGTTTTGAACTACCCATTGTACATACCACTCAGTTTGCTATAGCCATTGCATCCATCTATGCTTCCACAAAATCAACAACTGACTAGCCTTCTGAAGACAAAAAAAAAGTAATATTAAAAAAAATCACAACTAAAATTATTATGATTTGAACTGCATTACAGTTAGTTATTCTTTGGTGTCACATAACTAAACTTATGTAGCCTTTAGATCAGCCTTCAGTGACTGAATAATTGCATGGGTCTTTGCAATTCCTTATGTGGATTAAGAACCTCTCTCCCCTGGTCTGATCCTTGAACCAGCACAATACAATGACTGCTCTTGTAGTGAGTTTCTCATGCTCTTTATTCATTGATAATTATCTCTGTTTTGTCCCATGCTGTCCTTTGGCAATAGTATCAGGCTAGTGACCATAAAGAGAGGTCCATGAGAAAGCTACCAGATACTCTGGTTTACAGCAAGCTTTCACTGCAGGAAGTCCCAAGCATCCTGCCAGCCAGGTGGAGAGGTACAACCAAGCAGAGGGATGTCCAAACCTGGTTGGTCTGCTCATCCCCATGCTTCTGCCACTGGCCACTGCTGGAGGCAGGACTCTGCTTGAGGCCTTTGGTCTCCTCCAGCCTGGTTGTTCTTATGCTAAAACTTTTATGCTGTGCTTTGATTTTTCTTCTGTTTTCTGCAGATAGTTACATTTCTAAATGATAAAAGCACTAGAAGAAAGTTTCCTATTTCTTTTCATGCTTCTGTACTTCTCAGTTTACAGTCTCTTCACTGCCTATGAGGACAGAAAATGAAGTAGAGAGCAAATATGGTATCCCTGAGTTCCTGAGGCTGCTAATCCAGCCAGTCACAGTCTCAGCCTCTCATAGCTCAGTTTTTGCAGTAGTTTTAGGAGCATTTTCTGCAGCCTTGGCTCTCAGATATCATAGCTGATAGAGAACTATGGGAAGTGAGTTGGTAATTAACAATCCCTATGGCAGCATATGTTTTTCAATTCACATATTTCTTCTGTGTGACTGAAATTAATGCAAAGTTTACTATTTATTTGAATGAAATGAACATCTTTGAGCATCACAGGCCAACTTAAAGGACTTATATATGTATTATTGAGGGCAAATCTGGCAAAATCATAGGGTCATAGAATGGTTAGGGTTGGAAAGGACCTTAACATCACCTAGTTCCAACCCCCTTTCCATGGGCAAGGATGCCTTACACTAGACCATGTTGTGCAAGGCTTTGTGTAACCTGGCCTTGAATGCTGCCAGGGATGGAGCATTTACCACTTCTTTGGGCAATCTGTTCAAGTGCCTCACCACCCTTACAGTAAAGAACTTCTTCCTTATATCTAACCTGAACTTTCCTTGTTTAAGTTTAAACTCATTACCCCTTGTCCTGTCGCTATAGTCCCTGATGAAGAGTCCCTCTCCAGCATCCCTGTAGGCTCCCTTCAGATGTTGGAAAGCTACAATGAGGTCTTCATGCAGCCTTCCCTTCTGCAGGCTGAACAGCCCCAACTTTCTCAGCCTGACTTCATAAAGGATGTGCTCCAGCCCCCTTATCATCCTTGTGGCCCTCCTCTGGACTTGCTCGAACAACTATATCCTTCTTATCTTGAGGACACCGAAACACTTGGGTTTATCCTTATTTTTTTAATTTTAGCTTACTTCTTTAAGCATTGTGCTCTCCTGTGAAGTTTGGATAGCAACATGCTTAAGTGTTTTGCTAATGTAAATTACAAGATTAGATCCACTGCTATAATGTATGGGTTCTTTTTAAAAATGTGAGATTTTAACTCTTTTTCCTTTTTTAGCAATCTACATGTTAACATGATCAAATGCTTTAACTATTTGGTAGTTCCCCTTGGATATGTATTGTATTTAAAGGTTAAGTTATGCCTTGATGAAAAAAATGTTTGCCTTTAGCCATTCATTGTTATTTTATCAATTGCTTCAAATGTGAAAAGCTTTTTTTATTTGGTTGAGGTTTGTTTATTTCTCACTGCTCAACTTTTCTATAGTTTGCACCATATGCCACTTTGGTATTATGCATTACAGTCAGGTTTGAATTTTGGCTTCTCTTTGGAGTATTTTACAAGGAGAGAGATTTTACACGCTAAAATGCTTTCCGTAGAACACAGCTGTGAAAAGAAAAAAAAAAAAGGTGAAGTAGCTCAGTCTGTACTTTATGTCTCCTTAAAACATATTCCCTTTAAAAAGGATTTATGTAATTTTACATAATTCTTTTGGCAGGAATGTTTATTGCCCAGCTGGGTGAAATTGTTAATGTACCTCTCAAGCTGCATTTTCAAAGATCAGTAATATATATATAAACCTCTTTAAGGGTCCTTGATATGTACTATTTTTATTGGAGACCCTCGTTCCACTTCAGTAAAAGGATGACACAAGATGTTTACTTAAAAAAGAGTCTTTGACATCCTCCTGAGAATGTTTTGATAGAATGGCATACATTTGGTTACAATTAGTAAGCCAAACAATTTGCCATTGTTATCTCACTGTGTTTGTCTAGAGCCTGTAAGGAGTTTCAGAAAATATCCATCTCCCTGTTTCAGTTAATTGATTGCATGTTCAGTAGGATTACCCTGTTTTATAACTCCCTGTCCTTTTAGTTTTACCAGAGAGTTTTTACACTACGGCATGTGGTAGAAAGCAAAAGGGAAATATTGGCACAGCTAAGCATAAAGAGATATTGTAGTTGTATCAAGGCTAATATTTGTGTATGTGGGAAAAAATACTAATGTGTTCCTGCTACTTCTGGATGCAAGATGTTATAGCCGAGGGCTGTAAGTAATAGTTGCTGGTGTGAAAGTATTCACAATATCAAGTGCAGATGAACACTTTTGGAGCCAAGCTGAAAGCTGAGTTAATCATATTTTAACTTAATATTTGAACTTGTACTCTGTCTGGTATTATAAATGATGGGTGACTTAATTTTATTCAAACTTTATTAGCAGTTTGATTAAAGGACTCAGATCTTTATCTGACACCTCTGCAGTGTTGTGATTTGTTAGCTTATTTGCCATTTTAATGTAATCTGGAATTTCACTTTTGTGTGTTAGTGGAAATACATCTTTCTCTTGAATATTTTACTTTCTAAATAGAAATTGAAGAGTCTCAGCCAAGATCATTATCTGTCTTTTTAAGCAGCAGGCATATCTTGGTGAGTACATCCTATATTGCTTACAATTGTTTGGTGGTTACATTATTAAGCTGACTGTAACGTGAATTAGTGTCTATGTCACAGAAACTCCTTGTGCAATTATCACCCTTTGGAATTGCTTCAATACCAGGCTTAGGCCTGATAGCAAGAACTGGTGCTTCTGTGCCTCATTTAATTATCCTTTTTTGTTTATACTTTTATTGGAGAAGCCACTGATCACAGTTCCTGTAATGGTAGGTACACACTAGCAGCAGAGTAATGCAGAGCTTGTAGTGCTATTCTGCTTGATAAACCAGTGTCCTTGAAGTGTCCTGCATCCCTCCCCTGTCAGACTGGTAAAGCCATGCTGCTTTTATGAATTCTTGGTGGGAGTGGTCAATACTGAATTGCATAATTCCCTTTTGAACTGTATCTTTAACAAAACAATCCTTGAAAACATCTTCTAGGTTATGGATGGGTGCACAGAAAGAAAAGGGTAAGAAAGAAATTCCTCCTCCAGTGCATGGCTGGAGAAGAGATGGTACATGAAGTGCCTTCCGCAGTTGCAGCCTCTGCTACCTTAGCAGGGTGGGAAAAATCGGACTGGCACAGAGTTGTCATGTTGCTGTCCTGCCCCATGCTGCCCTCTGAGCAGCGTTGCAAGAGGAGGTCAGTATCATGGGTCTCTACATCACTGGCACACAACTTGCACCTTGGCCAACTGTACACCAACACTTCTGTGCAACAAAATCACACTGCCTGGTTCCTCCAAAATTGAAATAGTGAGTTTGGGACCCTCAACGCATAGAATCATAGAATCATAGAATAGTTAGGGTTGGAAAGGACCTCAAGATCATCTAGTTCCAACTCCCCTGCCATGGGCAGGGACACCTCACAATAAACCATGCCATCCAGGGCTATGTCCAACCCCACCTTGAACGCCGCCAGGGATGAAGCATTCACAACTTCCCTGGGCAACCCATTCTAGGGCCTCACCACCCTCACAGTAAAGAATTTCTTCCTCATATCCAATCTAAACTTCCCCTGTTTAAGTTTGAACCTGTTACCCCTTGTCCTCTCACTACAGTCCCTAATGAAGAGTCCCTCCCCAGCATCCCTATAGGCCCCCTTCAGGTATTAGAAGGCTGCTATGAGGTCTCCACACAGCCTTCTCTTCTGCAGGCTGAACAGCCCCAACTTTCTCAGCCTATCTTCATACGAGAGGTGCTCCAGTCCCCTGGTCATTCTTGTGGCCCTCCTCTGGACTTGTTCCAACAGTTCCATGTCCTTTTTATGTTGAGGACACCAGAACTGCACACAATACTCCAAGTGAGGTCTCACGAGAGCAGAGTAGAGGGGCAGGATCACCTCCCTTGACCTGCTGGTCACGCTCCTTTTGATGCAGCCCAGGATACGGTTGGCTTTCTGGGCTGCAAGCGCACACTTCCGGCTCATGTTCATTTTCTCATCGACCAGCACCCCCAAGTCCTTCTCCACAGGGCTGCTCTGAATCTCTTCCCTGCCCAACCTGCATGTCAGGAACAAATTCATTCTTTTTCATTTCCTTGTCATCAGAACTAAGTTATGTCAGTTCATGTTCTCTAGAGCAGTTTGAATTCAATTTAGCTGGTGATTAAGTTACTTTGCTCAAGTGAATTGGATGCTGGTAGGAATGTTTGTTCAAAGGGTTAACTTAACCTTCCCCAAGGTTGTAACAGACACTGGAAGATCAAAAGCTCCTCCAAACTCTCAGAGGAAAAAAAAAAAATAAAAATAAAAATTGCTTGCTTTTACAGTTTCCAGTCAACATCTTCCCTCTGGAAAGAAAGTCTGTGTTTAGCGTACTTAAACTCACAGTACAAACGATTCATTTTGTTTCTAATTGTAAACATAACTTGTCTGGTGTTTCAGTTCTTTAGATTTATGCAGTAGACATGTTTGTCAAAGTATTTGGCACCAGTGACATCATCTTTCTCGAAATGCCGGACAGCGTGATGAGTCCCAGATGTTACTCACCGAAAGTTGAGAAAGATTGAAATATAAAGATCAACTGTAACAGCTATGAAGGTAATAAAAAGTGATCCTGTTTTCTTCTAGTATTCAAAGATAATTATTTGTATTTGAGGTTTGTTTTGCATAAATGATCAATCAGGAATTGTGCTGAACACTCTGCATGTGCAATATAAGGGGAGACTGAGATGTGACTTTGGATGAACACTGAATAAAGGGTGATTTTACTTCATGATTGCACTATTTCCTTTGTGCTTTTTCCAAACTTTTACATTTCACATGTGTAGATTACAATATATGCAGAATATGTGTATTGAGAACCAAATGTGCCTCTTTCTGAATGAACTACAGGGATTTAACGTGTCATTTGGAAAATGGTCATGCATGGTTATGTCAGCACATCATATTTTCTAATGTACTGTAATATGCCATGCCAATGTAACCAAGAGTAGCACCATTTTCTAATGACATGTCATGTCTGTGAAATGTAAAAAAGATGTGGCTTGCTGAGAATCAGGCCTGAAAATGTCATGGGGTTGCTGTTTGTTGTTTTTTGGGTTTTTTTTAATTTTAAAATTAAATCATTCTCTGTGCATTTTTTCCATTTGCAAAAGTAGTTTTCACAAAAGTGTGGCTTAGGTGTTTTAATTGAAAAGAATCATAAAGTACGCAGACATGGTTTCATATTAACTGCGTATCTACCCAAGCATTTCATATTGCCTACCTAAGGTAAAGAAATCATTTACAAATAATACATACATCCATCTAGAGCATCCTCAGCACTACATAAGATAGTCACAGATAGTCAGGCACAGGTGCTCCCTTACTTTCATACCAACAACCACTTCTTGAGATCATTCTGTTGTATACTGTTCAATGTCATGAAGAATTCCCATATCCACAGTTCAAAAATTGACTGGCAAAACGCTTATCAAATTTGTTTTCTTAATTTACTGCAGTAATTCTCTGGGCTTTATAGGCATAAGACAAATTGTATTAAAGCTATGGGGAGAAAAATGAAATCTGGACTTTTTATGCTACTGTATCTTATAAAGATTAATAATCAGTTAGATGTGTAATGCATATGTCACTGTCTTAAGACTTCACATCAGAAAAAAATACAGAAATATACCAAAATTTAACCTTTCTTCAGTTCTTCTTAGTAAATTATTCTTTGTCTGTTTACTTGGAGTGAAAGTTTTGGAAGTACTTGGCATTAGTGTCAATACATGTTTTCTAAAACCTGAAAGAAGAGGTAGTGAGGAGGTCTGTGGTGTTGGGTGGTGGTTCAGTTTCAAGCTGGCCAGACCACAGTGACATTGCTGAGTATGTGGAATTTAGTTTGAAATTATGTGGATTTCTCTTGCCTTTTCTTTCAGGCTGCATACTAATTTGGGAATAAACATTAAAATACAGATCAGCTTATATTGTTCTTTCTGTTTATAGGACTCTACTCAGTTTATATTCTGATGTTGATACATGAAGAAAATGGAGATTTGTCAAGGGCTCCTAAAGCTGTTAAAACTTACAGGTAAGTCTTTCAGATACCCTTACTAAAACCAGCATGTCTACAGGATTTTGCTAGATCTCATTTTCAAAAGCACTTATGTTATTTAGGGGTCTAATTCACAGTTCTGAAAACAGCTTGGATGCTTAGTGTATTAGATCTCAGTGACCTTCAAAGGGACATCTAAGCATCTATGGTCAGATACTGAATGTAAGAGGAACCTAGTAGGATTTTTTTATAGTGTTTCATCACCTCAATCCCTTTGAAACTGCTTTAAACATTTTCTTTCAATTTAAAAAATGGGGCATGGATTTCTAAATCTTATGTGTAGTTATGAAAATATTACCTGTAATTTATTTAAACCTTGCAAATACCACAGGAAAATGGTGTGCTGTGGATGTAGTGCTATAGAAAATGTGTTCTATGAATTTTTGGGTAAATCCTGGGTTTTGTCACTGTAGTGGTTTAAGTCTATAAACCCTTACACTCACTCCCCACTCTTTCTTCCCTCCGCTCCTGGAGGGATGGGAAGGAGAACCGAAAGAATACAACTCCCACAGGTTGAGATAAGAACAGTTTAGTAACTAAGGTATAACACAAATCACTACTGCTACCACCAATAATAATAATGACAAGGCAGATACAAGGAAAAGAATACAATGGTCTCACCATCCAATATCAAGCCCGAGCAAGCAGTGCACCCCCCACCGTGCACCCTTACCACCCTTCCGGGTCTCTGCTCTCCGTCCCTACATCCTGGACATGACGTGCTGTGGTATGGAATGACCTCTTTGGTCAGTTTGGATCAGGTGTCCTGTCTCTGCTTCCGCCTGGCTTCCCCCCTTCCCTGGCAGAGCATGAGACTCACAAAGTCCTTGGCCAGCCTAAACATCACCAAGCAGTAACTGAAAACACTGGTGTTATCAGCACTGTTCCCAGGCCCAAAATCAAAAACACAGCGCTGCAGCAGCTACCAAGAAGGGAAAAAAGAAAAAATGACTGCTACTGCTGAACCCAGGACAGTCACTAATGTGTCATCTTAGTCATTACTTGCTGAGCTGTACCATTAGAAATCTGGGTCAACATAGGCCATGCTTAAATTACATATCAGATGACCCAAATGTTTAAGGCAAGCAGGAGTAATTCAGCATCACTTTAAGCAGTTTATACCACTGAAGTTCAACCCCATCAAAGTCCTGCATCTTCCTGAGCAGAATTACTTCGCCTTCTCAGATTTTTTCTTACATCTTCTCATATTAGTCAGAACCTCTTACCTTCCCATCCTTGGCTTATCTGAGTGGCTTGTGGTGCTGATGCAATTGCTGTCTCCATATACACTCATTATTATTAGTCTTAAAACCATAAAAATTTCACCTGAAACACAAACATACCTGTCATAGATAGTGTGTGGAAATACCAAAGGAGAAAATGTCAGGGTGAAAAACAAAAAGAGAGAACTTTGCTGAAAGGTGAGCAAAATGTACCTGTTTGTTGCATATAGTTATAATAATGCAGTATCCTATCAAGTAATAAAATATCATACAACACAATATATCTTTGGTATGCTTTAGTGTCAGTTTTATTTACTGAACGATTAACAGGTGTGCAAACAGAATAATTAGCTTTGCTAGTTTTGCTTTTCTTTTTTTTCTATTATTCTTCCATCCATTTTCCAGCTGACATTCCCTTTCCTTTCTTATGTCCAGAAAAAACTGTGCTACTACACACTGGCAAATGTGTACTGCATGATTAAGTCATATTCAGAGCTATTGATTACAAACCCAGTGACTTCTTACAGGGCTACTATATCTATGCCAAACTGTGTTATCAGACTCTCCGCTAGCACAGCTTTAATGCAGTGGCTTTTCATTGGTTCTGTTTAAAATACATGGAAAAACATTTGCCAGAAGCCCTGCATGTGATATTGAGCACAGACTTTGCAGCTGCCTCTGTGTTCTTAGACAGGTGAAAAAGCAATGGCTTAACACTATACCATGGAAAGTCTAATTTTTTTGTCTAAGGTCACCTTATATTTGTAGATCTTGGAAAATTATCATGAATATTTATGATGGCATCAAAAATCAAGCAGCTGCAAATTGTTTACAATATTTTTAAGAATATGAAACCAACTTCTACTGTAAATCAAATACCTCTGTCAGAACTGGATGAAAATTGAAATTCTTTGGTTACCTATCCTATCCCCTTATGTACCTGAAAATTGAAAAATTATCAGTAGGGCAATTTTAAAACACTAATGTGTGCTGCATAGATAAAAGGCAAAACCTGAACAAAAATATCAAAATAATAATTCTAAACACTGTACGTGAAATATTAATTTGAATGAAATATTAATTTGAAATAGATATCATAAAACTTTTTGTAGGAACTTCCAAATGTGGAATTACATTCTGCCAAAAATTTCACCTCCTTATGCTTTTTCCCTGCTTTAAGAAAAGTTCTTCCATAGCAGAGCAGCTCAGATATGTATATTTGAAAAAGTGTACATTAAAAATGTGTGCGATATTGGCTTCAAATATTTGTTGCATTTGTCTTCTACAGAACCATGATTTACAATCTGCCACTAATTTGATAGCTAGCTGAAGAAATACATGAAGAGAAATAGCAGTATCTTTGTTTAGGCAGAAGTAATCAGTTCTAAATCTTGGCACTGCTGGCAAATTGGTATTTAGATTGCATTTATTGTATGAGAACATCAAAACACTTAGTTTCGCTCAAACTGGAGGAATAATGTATGTACTTTAGACGAGACACACTACTTCCCTAAATATTAATATCTTGTATGAGAGGGAAAACTGTTCATCTATCTCTTAGGACTATGATTTTCAATCTTTGTCTTGCCAAGTATTGCCATCAGCAGCAGTGGTGACAGCAGCTTCAGCCTGCACAGGCTCGCATGTCACAGCACAGACACTTGCGTACAACTTGTGGCATGTGGATTGCAATTTGGGAATGCCTGTATTGGAATTCTTAATCCATCTAAATACAGCTGTGCGAATAAATAAGGAATCTGATTTAGAGACTACAGTTTCATTTTACCTCTTTTTAGGAGGTTTCATATTTTCTGTATTTAGTTTCTCCAGTTCTCTCTAACAATTAAATGCTACCTGTACTATTCCTCAGGTTTTTTCTGAAATCCTTCCGACTCAGGAAGCAGGTGGGATTTCAGGGTCTCCCCATTTCATGTTTTAAAGATAATTCAAAACCTCTATGGTCAGATGTACCCCTCCACTTAGCAAGAGGATCTTTGTCAACTGCCATGTAGTTCTTTCTGTTCAATAAGCCAAACAATAAACAGTTTCTTTTTCTGCTGCCTGGTGTTACAGACTGTCAGAAATTATCAGTCCCGGAGCAGCACTGAATTACAATTCAGTAAAGCTCCTACAACCAGCATGCAAGACTTCATCAGAAGGCAAAATGCTCGTCTGAGAGGATAATAACTGTGAGACATTCTTTTAATAAGGACCATTTTTAAATGTTAAGAATGACTCGTTTTAATTGAAGGAGAGGAAAGGAACTCCTACCAAGAGTAAAAGAGATCCCCCAGAACTCTCCAAAGTCTTCAAATTGTCTTGTACAGAAATCCTGAGAATCAGAAGTGAACAAAAGTTATGAAAAATTTCCAACCATCTTACTGTAAAGTTCATCTGATGAGGTTATTCTCTTCTGCAGTTAAAAATTTGGCTTTAGTTTAAAATAAGACACCTGGCCGTCCTATTTACTGAAGGCAAATCATAAGACTAATTTTACAGACCCAACTTTTGCTGGGTTTGTGTAAGCATGGATGCAGAACAATTACCATTCAAGCCATTCTTTTCAATCTACTTTACAATATCCACCTGTTCTGTCAGACAGCAGGAATGTGTGCCACAAATACAGACTACTGCCATGACAGCAGCAGGTGTATGGCAGCAACAACTGATCAAATCAGCTGAATCGGAGGTGTGAATCACATTGCACTTCTGTGCAATGAAAACAAGCAGAAAGAAGAGAGCTACATAGTTGTGAAATTTTGGGTTGTTTTATTTGCAAGAATTTGCTTTAAATTATAGGTAGTACAACTGGAAAGGGTAAGAAAAATTATGATGAATTGAAAGGAAAATGACGTTTCAGCCCTGCTGCAAAAGAAAAGCAGACTGAGATAGGTATAGGAGACACCCATTGTAATCACTCTGAAAAAGCAAAGCATGGGTTTTGATTTTCCTAAAGAAGCAAATGCAAAAGAACTCTTGTCTGTACCATATGACTCATGATGCTTCTTTACTAGGCTTAAAGAGAATTGAACTTGAGTAATAGCACCATTAGAGCTCTTTACCAGGAGCTAGTTCCTGTGGTTTCACTGGGTCCAGCTGCTGATGACTCACAGAGGAAGTGGCAGAGATTAGGTGCGTAGGGAAAAAATCAGAACAGCTCAGAAATAAAGCAAATCAACCAAGCATTACCTTTTGTGCACAACAGAACAATGGCTTAACAACTAAGGTTCAAAATGATCCATCTTATTCCCCTCATTTGTGCTATTCCTGTTGGAAAGACCACCAGGAAACATGTGAACCACTATGGAATACACACTGTAATCCATGGAACATCTCAATTAATATTCCCTCTTGACTACAGCTAGAACAATACATAGCATCAAGCAGTTTAGTCTCTGGCAATAATATCTTTTGTAAGATCAAGAGGTCTTTCTCTTGAATTAAGTGAGGATTTTGAAAATTAGTTAGGTATTCTGCATAACATACAGTGTAGGCTACAGGTTCCTTAAGTAGTACCTAGGTAAAATGCATAGAGACAGGCTGGTTATCATTAGAAATGTTGTTACTAGTGATTTCTCCTTGGCAAAAGTTGACATTGGGTTCGCTGTAGAAAAGATTTAATCCTCCAACAGGCTTTGTTACAAGCAAATACATCTAAGTTTGTATAAAATTTAAAACACTGCCTCTAATATTCAGGTTTGTGCTACAAAAAAAGGTGTGTCCCCAGCAGCAAAAAGTGAAAATATCTAACTTTAAAGGGATCTTGTTTACTAATGTATAGTAGCAGTGCTGCTGTTGGCTCACATCAGTATAGTCCCAAACACATAGCTCAGGGGATGTTTTCTTAGAAATTGCAAACATTTTAGGCTCTAAACTCCTTGGGGAGGAGTCCTATCTGAGTTACTACAGATTGATAAAGCAGCTTATTACAAAAACATAAGACTATTTTGATTAGATTATGCTATTTCTTTAAAAAATATTTGGAAAGGATGATGTACTAAGAGCACCCTAGGAAAACATACTGCAATTTTTGCTAGGTCAGCAATGTATCCTTGTTGTTAAAGATAAACTTTAATAGGTAATTTAACCTACCTTCCACTATTTCCCATAGGAATTTCAGTGGTAAGATCAGTTAGTGATTATACAGAGATGCATTTTATAAACATTTGCTTCAGTGATTAATATAAAATGATTCACAACCATCTCTTTAGAATATTAAATAATGCATTTCCCATGTTTACCATCAGCTGGCATTTCAAACACCACAAGGTGACTGTGATACTGACTTGGTCTCTGAAACACAAACTGTTTTGGAAAGGCCCAAATACATGCAGCAACAAGCACTTCAAAAACATTGCCAGCAAGAAAGGTGCTTCTGCTTGTGCTTTCCTATATGGAAAATAAAACGTGAATTCAGTACCTGAATTCAGTGTTCCCCAAACACCACAGTTTCATTATCTACAGTAAGCAGTTCAAGGTGGGGTTGGACATAGCCTTGGATGGCATGGTTTAGTGGGAGGTGTCCCTGCCCATGGGGGGTGGGCTGGAACTAGATGATCTTAAGGTCCTTTCCAACCCTAAGTATTCTATGATTCTATGATTCTATGATTTAAGATAATAATGCCCTGTACATTTACGATGGCTACTTGAGTGCAGTGCGGCAGTGTGCTGCACTGTGGGTGGCCAGGGTGTGCATTGGGTGCTGTCACGGGTATTGCAGGCAGTGACCTGGGGCACCTTGGGCTTTAGGAAGAGCTGCACCAGCTGTCTTGAAAGGCATGAAATTCCTCTTCCCTGTCTGCAACCACGTGGCCTTCCTGCACTCAGAAGCACATCTATGGAGCAGGTCAGTTCATTTATTTTCCTCTCTTAGAAGTCAGTTATTTTACCTTTAAATATTTTCATTTCTCTCATCCACATTTACTGTTTGGCACATATGTGAAGATGAAAGGGATGAAGCCTTGTTCCTAGCAATGGCATAGATATGGATTCTGGAGGAAAAAAAGGTAAAATGAAGTTAATATGCATTAGAAGTTATTTGATACTGTTATACTATCCCTTTAAGATATGCTAATATGAACTGGCTGTCAATACAACATCACTTAGTTGGCTTTCCTGTGGACCTTAGAGCACAACAAAATTATTAGTACATAAATCTCTGCTAATTTACTCTAGATTATGATTCTTTCATCAACATGCACATATAAATTATACCATTAATCATAATGATTTCTTTCAGTATTCATGTGGATGTAATATGTAATTTCTTGGGAATCCCACAGTAATTTACCATGAATTAATGTCCACTTATTGGAAAGCACTACCTACATTGATATTTCTAGGGGAAAAAACCAACAACTGTGATGCATCTTAAACTACAGCTTAAATGACCAGGGTGCTGGTAAACAACCACCAAAGGAGCATCACTGCAGGTAAAGGAAAGTTGTCTTAAAGGCAGTTTGTTTCAAAGCTCATTAGGCCAGATGGCAGCCTGTCTTCTAGGAGCACATAAAGCACATGCAAGGGAATTTGGGAACTTCTCTCTCCTTCACTCTGCCCTGGGGAAGTACAGTGTGAATACACAGAGTGAGGGGAAAGCTGAAGCAGAGGGGCATCGCTAGACCCTAGAGAAGGCGGTGCAAAAGCATCTGCTGCAATTTTTGACAGAGCGGAAGCAATAATAGCTACATAATTCTGAACAGGTAAGACTTTCTAATTGGCCACAACAATAATTCTCACTAAGAGAAACAGTAGTATTCATCCATTTTTCTGCAGACTATATTTTTCCAATGGATTACACTTGGAGGCGTCTGGCCCATAGACTGAGCAGGTACAGGACTCATGGATGGGTTGTCTTGGCCTCAGTTTCCCTCACCTAAGAAATGCAGCTGCCTCCTTGAGAAGTGTTGTGCCCTTTCTGGAGATGAAGTAGGAAATTACTTAATCTAGCTAACAAATATATAAATGGAACATACATATATACATATGCATGCTTCATAAGTGAGACAGTGAGGGGGAAAAAAAAGGAACTTCTGACTATAACGAAAGATTCATTAGGAAAAATGAACTAATCAGTACTCTCCAAGGAGAAATTCATTCTGTTTAGGAGGCCATACCCTCTGCTGCTGCACATACTTACTATAATTTATATTATTATTTAAAACACTGCGTAAATTTTAGATACTTTTAAAAATCAAATTAATGGACCATACTTTACTGCTTAGCATCATTTATATCAAGAATTAGTGGCTGTGGAGATAATAGATGTGAACACAGAGGAGAAAACACAAACAAGCAAATATCATAAAACTAATCTGTAGCACAGGCTTAAAATACAACCACAGAAATGAGTCCTTCGAAGAGCTGTGTGTTGTGTGGTACAGGCTTTCCTTTAAGCTCTGTGCACTCCTGTGTTTTAATACAAGGTATTCTTAAAATCACTCACCACCCCACAGGAAGCCGATC
Organism: Amazona ochrocephala; assembly: GCA_039720435.1. NCBI lineage: Eukaryota > Metazoa > Chordata > Aves > Psittaciformes > Psittacidae > Amazona > Amazona ochrocephala. The sequence continues at coordinate 34,138,990 of CM077884.1, read as the reverse complement.
CTTGCACCAACCTATTGTGGCAATATTTTATTCCACTGGGAAATACCTCCCTCTCCTCACCTTAGGTACAAAAGAGGAAGAGAATACAGCACAACTTTCCCATAGCCATAAGAGGAAGCAGAGATGGCAAATTAAGGAATTCTTGGGGAGAACACAGGCATCTGTAAAGACTGCTTAGGAACTGAAGAAAGGGGCTGAAACACTTTAAACAGACATAGCCTAGAAACAAAGAGAGAAGGAAATAGAGAAATATAATAAGTGAGGGTGAGAGGATCCTGGCAGCTGAGATAAATCCAGGGCCTTCTACTGTGGGCTCATTAAAAGACAGAATATATTCCCTAAAAATGTCTTACCTGTACCAGGCAATAAAACAGCTGTGCATCATTGCTTCCTTCAGGTTAGCTGTGCTGTATTTTATTTCTCTGCATGCTCACAGCAGAGAAATTTTGACAATGAGCCCAGTTGTGGAAGCTTTGATACAAAGTCTTTCTTCAGAAAGACTTCAGACAGCCCCAGATTCCTGTCAATGTCGTGCTGAAGCTCATGTCATGAAGCCATCTAACATGCTGCCACAGAAGCAGGATGGCCAAGAGAGTCACAGCAGCCACAGCGGAGGAAGAGATGGATCCTGGGAGGTGGGCAGCACGTGTGACAGCAAGTGAAAGTGGGACATAGATAGGGCAAAGGGCCAATGTTAGCACTTCTTATTTTACTGCACTTCTCCAACTTATTTTACGATGCTTCTGAAAAACAGGCATTTAGGTAAAGGGAGAGTGATATAGCCCTTGGAGTGCTAAACAAAAAAACAAACCAACCCCAACTAAATCTGAGAAGTTGGAGAGGGGAAATATGGAAGGAGAAGGTCAAAGCAGGGATGGCACCTCTAGTCTCGCTGGGGAAAATGTCACTTATCCCATCACAGAGGACTGAGCCTCCATGAGGAGGGTAGAAAGTTTCTTCAGATTTGAGCATTAATTTTGTATAATTTAATCAAACATTTTCTTCCAATAGAAAAACAGTTTGGAGCTCAGAATGCTTTCTTTGCTTTTTGCATCTCATGACTCGAGCCTGAATTCATCCACATTCATATTCCCTCACTTTCAGTCTGCTTTCTTTCTGCCTGACTTGTAAACTTTCTACTCAGTAAAAGTTGTGAGGTTTTTCCATTATAGCAAGTGAAGCTCCAGGCATAAGCCCTTTGCTGCTGCCACAGTGCAAAGACAGATGAAAAAGTAAGCTTTTATTAACAGACAATTTTGGGCCTCTGGCATCATAGAATCATAGAATCATAGAATAGTAAGGGTTGGAAAGGACCTCAAGATCATCGAGTTCCAACCCCCTTGCCATGGGCAGGGACACCTCCCACTAAACCATGCCATCCAAGGCTATGTCCAACCCCACCTTGAACACCGCCAGGGATGAAGCATTCACAACTTCCCTGGGCAACCCATTCCAGGGCCCCACCACCCTCACAGTAAAGAATTTCTTCCTCAGATCCAATCTAAACCTCCCGTTTAAGTTTAAACCCATTACCCCTTGTCCTCTCACCACAGTCCCTAATGAAGAGTCCCTCCCCAGCATCCCTATAGGCCCCCTTCAGGTATTGGAAGGCTGCTATGAGGTCTTCTCCAGGCTGAACAGCCCCAATTTTCTCATCCTATCTTCATACGAGAGGTGCTCCAGTCCCCTGATCGTCCTCGTGGCCCTCCTCTGCACTTGTTCTAACACTTCCATGTCCTTTTTATGTTGAGGACACCAGAACTGCACACAATACTCCAAGTGAGGTCTCACGAGAGCAGAGTAAAGGGGCAGGATCACCTCCCTCGACCTGCTGGTCACGCTCCTTTTGATAAAGCCCAGGATACGGTTGGCCTTCTGGGCTGCAAGCACACACTGCCGGCTCATGTTCATTTTTTCATCAACCCACACCCCGAAGTCCTTCTCCGCAGAGCTGCTCTGAATCTCCTCCCCGCCCAATCTGTAGCAAGCCCTGACAAAGCAGCTGTAGTCAAAGTCTAATTTTAAACACAGAAAGCAAAAATCGTAGACCAGATATTGCCACCTTCTCTTTGTCCTGGTTAAACTTATGTTCTGCCAATGGGACAGTAAGAAAAGCTGTTTCACCTGTGTCCTGATTTATTCCTACATAAGGTTCCTTTCTTCAGGAAATATAAGTCATGTTTTATAAAGCTGTGTTTTACATTGCAGTTTAGAACCCACAATTAATTCCTGGATGTGATGTTGCATAAAATGTTTTTCTTTAAAAAAAAAAAAAAAAAATCTAAAAATGCTGGTTTGGTTGGCTCATTTCAGGTGACTGTAATTGTCTAAATGATTGCTGTACCTATATTATTAGTTGCTACCCGAATGACTGCCTGCATTGCTAGGTCATCTGGCAGTTTTGTACAAGCATTTTTATTGCCTATACATAAATAATTTTCTTTCCTGATGAATTCATAAGCTGCTGCCTCAGACTCTCCCTATGTATCATCCGTGTCAGGGTCTGAAGGTAAGTGGGTAGATTGCTCACAGCTACACATTTTGTCCACATCCTTTGGTTTCAGATGCAGCATTCACTTCCAGCTGTCCAGGAGCACCTCCATTACCCAGCCTTGTGGTAGAGCAAATAGCATTCTGGCCTCAGTCTTCAAGCAGTAGATTAGTGACAGCAGTAGGCAGACAACTTTTGTCCCCAGGGAATATTAGAAATCTAGAGCTAGAAATAGATGGATTAACTGAAACGCAACCCAACCTCTGATCTACATTATTGCCTCTCTTCTTTATCTCACAAGGGAAGCAGAGATAAAGAGTGATAGACACTGATAATGATACACCGAAGTGATAAACTTCTTTGTGGCCCTCATTGTGCCCAGTTGTCTTCAGCTGGTTATGAGCTCTAGCCTCAAGCTATTTACACCATGATCAGGCTAGTAATTAGCAAAATGTTTAATATAATATAGAAGCAATTAGGAGGTGATAACATGCAATTAAGATGTGTTTTCAGATTAAAGATTTTATAGTGCTCTCTTTCTTGAAAAGATAAAGTGCCTATCTCAAAATGTCAAACTGCAGTGATTTAATCTGAGTTATTTTCAATTAATATGCATGTATTCTTGCGATGCGTTCACCGTTGTTATTGACATTGATAAATTAAGCTCATCCCAGCAGAATTTATCCTTGAGTCTCTCTATATTTCCTGAATGTCAGTTCTTTATTCATATTTTTTTTATGCCTACAAGCTGTGCACGATCTAACTCTAAATCCCTTGATTCATCCCTGGGATTACAGTAACGTGTCAGTCTGAGTGGAACAATAATCTGAAAGGGCATTGTTATAAATAGTGTGTTAGAATATAATTGTTTGTCATGTCGTTTCTCCCCTTTAAATCCCTCTGAGTCCTGTTTAAGTAATTTAGATAGCTAGAATGACAAGAGTCTTGAGACTTCACTTATAGAGTTGTCCAACCAGTCTTCAGTCTACCTTGTCTTCTGAGACTGTCTCATCTGCAAAGTAGGAAGTGCAAACAACAGATGAGTTCCGACTACACTGCGAATTTGTCAGGAGTTTGCTCAGACCATTTATAGAACAATGTAAATGCTACTAATACTAATTTTGCCCTAGCTAGTCTATACAAGTGCTTAGACAATAGACATTAGGGTGTTTCCTTCTTCATTAAAGAAGTTAGAATCCTAGAGAATTGCAGTTCACATACTGCAGTTCAATGTCTGAAGGCAAAGATTATTCTTTTTCCTTTTAGAAGCTTTTTGATAATTTTTCTAATAATAATAATTTTTAAAATAGATGAAGCAGGAAAGATACCTTTTTTTTTTTTTTTTTTAATGGAGGCAGCTTTTTAGCAAAAGTGGTAACACTTTCAAGGAGAAATTGCTAAAAACGAGGGCGTCTTATTAGGTCATCCAGTCCAGCTTCTGGATCATGTAGTACTATTTCTTGTAATGCATTTTTCTGCTCTTTGGTCCTCTCTATTTTTTTAGACATGCAACAACACATCCAAATATCAGAGGATTTACAAACAGCACATATGTTGTAAGCATAAAGGTTTTCATGAATTTATTAATGAAACAGAAAGGCTTTCATGAATTTAACATCTATTTCCTTTCCTATTTCTGCTAAGTACTTTTCCCATAGTTAGTGCTAAACAGTTTCCAAATGTTTGTGTTCAGGTTTCTTCTCTTGTTCTTTCTTCCACCCACTAAGGTTCTTCTTTGTGATACTTGGGTGGTAAAAAGGCAAGTTAACTGAGAGTTATTTCTAAGCAAAGCAATTTGTATCTGGTTTTGTGTCATCAAGACCATGGATTTAGCAAAGTAAGATGATACAACTCATGACAGCTTACGCTGACTGGCCAGTTGCTGTTATCATTTAGTCAGCTAACCCAGTTTTTCAGCAGACTGTTTGCACACATAGAAATATTGCCATTTGGCACTCCCTGAGCCACTGTTGGTTAAGTCAAGCATATTTGATTCTTGCCTGTAAATAAATACCTGTAATATTTTTCATTAATTGTGCAGGCCAACTTCCAGCCTCTCAGTGTCTCTCAGGTAAGTAAGTCAGGCTAGAACAAAATAGCATTCTTGATACCTGAAGGGGGCCTATAGGGATGCTGGGGAGGGACTCTTCATTAGGGACTGTGGTGAGAGGACAAGGGGTAATGGGTTTAAACTTAAACAGGGGAGGTTTAGATTGGATATGAGGAAGAAATTCTTTACTGTGAGGGTGGTGGGGCACTGGAATGGGTTGCCCAGGGAGGTTGTGAATGCTTCATCCCTGGCGGTGTTCAAGGTGGGGTTGGACATAGCCTTGGATGGCATGGTTTAGTGGGAGGTGTCCCTGCCCATGGCAGGGGGGTTGGAAATTGATGATCTTGAGGTCCTTTCCAACCCTTACGATTCTATGATTCTATGATTCTATGAATGTTAGCTGTGAATATCTCCATGTCTTGTCCTTCGACTTTGCTTTACAGAGCATTTAAAAGACAAGCAAAGAACAACCACAATTAAACAAAGCGGCTAAAACCTGTAGAAGTGTCTGCTGGCACCACTGCTCATTATACAGATGAAGTTGTTGACTTTCACATATATAAATGATCTGAGAAAAGCTGTGTGAAGTATTGAAAAGAAGACTCTCTTTTGGCAAAAGGTAAAAGGAAAAAAAATACTCAGAGCTTCTTCTAAAATTTATTGGTGAGTGGGTAAATATCTCATTGTACCTAGGCCAACAAGAAGCCCCACTCTAGGAGTGAGATTAGCTTTATTCATGTGATTGAGCCCATCAGTACCAAGGCCAGACAGAAAGCAGTGACAATGTAGCTATCAAGTCCTAATAGTCTGGTTTGTCTAGGATCGGTATATGACCAGCTATGTCCTGTCTATGCAGAAAGTCTTGAACCAGAAAGAATTATGGTATTTCCTTCTCCTGGTCAATGGGGTAATTCTGTAAGAGTAATTTTGCCCAGTGGACCATGGCTGGGTACAGGACTTGCTGGACTATACAGAGAGATGGCAGCAGGAGGTGTAAGGTGGAGTCTGCAGCATGGGGAGCCGGCGGGGGTGGGTATCACAGCCGGTCACAGCCTGGGTGCTTCAGTCTGGTGGTGGAGTGAGTTATCTGGACTCCAGCATCTGAGATTTTGGGAGGATTTCTTGTATGCCTGGAAGTAAGTGGAGCAATGTTGCCTTCACAAAGATCACTCTGTTGTTCGTCCTGAAGCTCATGTTGTCTCTGATTGTCCATGCTTCCCTCCCTGAACAAGTAGTGCAGTAGTCCAGAGGTATTAACAGAGGGAGGTAGTAACTCAGGTTGTAAAAATGCATTATAGGAATAAAAAAATCTTAATGTTGACAATATAAGACTAATACATAAACAAACATAGCAGTAACATAAATGTGTTAGTGCCATTGGGATATTAACTGAGAGGGGTATTTCTGTGCTGGATTTCCCTCTAGCTACAATTATAAGACCATTTGTACAGTATATTTTTGTTTAATATTTTTCTTCACAGGCACTCTATCAATGTCATATACAGAGCTTACTGAATTATGCCACTCACATATTTAATAACAAATAATCCTTCCAGGAACTATTATGGATTTAAGTGTGATTATAGTAAGGATATCCAATAGCTACTTTAACTTATACAAATATCCATTTTGGAAAGCTGCAGACTTAATTATACTGTAGCGTAGATATGTATTGGTTTCAGTTATGCTTCTACCAAGTTCTTTTACTTTTGACTAAAAATGATGTGCATTACAATTTTCTCAAATAGTGGATGTGATTGTTATATTATCCCCACACAGACGAGAATGTGGCATTTAAAATAATGTTACAAATGATGCTAAAGTGAGTTTTGGTTCTGCTTCTCTGAGTTAATTTCTACATTAGTGAAATCAGAATCAGGCCAAAAAAAATACTCACTTGATCAACAGTGTCAGCCAGTAAAAGAAATGGCTCTTTGTTTCTTGTGTTTGTTTCTCTGTTTTCACATTCATGTAATGCACATTAAAGAAAAGAGGAAAACAGATTTTTGCAGATCTACCTTTGAACCTTAGAGTTGCTTTACAACACTTATTGCATTACTAACAAGCCACAGGTGTACACTACAGGAGCGGGTGAAAATGTAATTGAGGGGTATGATGACAGTTAATTGTCCATAATGTATTTATCCCAAGATGCACTTATGCATCTGTTATATATTTAGGTATTTGTTACTAGTAGCTTTGGTGATACTTAAGCAGAGGGGCATCTATATCTAAAAGACAATAAAAAAGGAAAATGCTATCAAGGGGCTCTAAAGTGGCAAGACAAAGAAAGTTCGTCTCTTTTTCACTGTCTCTGAAATGAATAGGTCTATTTATTTCAATGGGACTTTTTTTTTCCACATACACCATGTTAAGGTTTGAGTGCAAAAACACTTGACTCCTGTTTCTGTGTGTACTACAGGACTGAATTACTTGATTACCTGCAGGCATTTTAGGAGTGATGTATTTTGATATTTGCCTTTCTAATATAGTTTCTTTTCTGTTTCAGCTTATTGTTGTTATAAAGCAGCTTTGCACAATAGATTAAAGTAGTGTCTATTCACCCATTGACACATAGAGGATTTATGTGTGGGAGTAACCCACAAACTTCCCCTCCTCTTTACTGCCTCCCTCCATGCATGCCTTGAGAATAGATGTGATAATTAGTCATCTACTTTTATCTATATTTGTATGCTATCCAGACGTTTAAGATGGGAACAACAAGACGCTGTATTGGTGTCCTGAATTCAAAATGCAGTGATACAGCTCACATGACTTTGGGCAATTATCCATTTTCTGGGCCTGCTTCTGCTCTCTGTGAAGTCAACAGCAAAACTCCTGCAAGGATCAGCAGTGAGGAGAACCAAGCCTCAAAAAATGAGGTTATTCCTTTTGAGATCGTGCAGCAGGAGTCAAATAACTGAAATGAAACTGCATATTTTTAAAATCCAGTGTAGATTAGATTAATAACAACATCAGTTTAGGGTGGTGGTTAATATCAAGCAAACACTCAGTGAATAGCTCATGCTTTCTAAAGGTTCCAATGTAAAGGGACAAGCTGTATAAGGGGAAGGCTCGCACCATATCAGGCAGTGGCAGAGCAGACACCCTAACCCAGCTGTGCAATGCATTATGCTCCTTGAAAAGTTGACTTTGTAATCAAAGTTCATCTTTCTTGCCATGAAGCTGGCCATGCATTTGGATTTGCTTGCACAGACTCCCATCAAATTTTGCAGGATTTTGTAAGGGGGACAGTAGTCCTGCTACATATAAGATTGGGGTCTATATAACCACATTATCTTAAAAGACCAGAACTCAGTTTATATCAGAAGCTGTTTACTCATTTGAAATTGGCTAAACATTAGCATCTTAAAAATATTATCTGAAGTTGCTGAACGCTGATATTAACCTGCTGCATGCTTGGAGTGCTCTGATAAAAATGCAGTTGCTGTGGTAATTGTTATATTATGTTCAGAAAAGTGCCAAGAATATAATTGCTTGCAAAATGACTGTGCATTTCAGCTTTAATCTACATGGCGAAACTGTTTACTAAAATTAAAAAATAAAATTAAAAAAAATCCAAGTCTTTGCATAAACAAATATATTCAGAAGTAGACTCTTTATTAAACTTTTAACACCAAAATTATGTTTATAGTTTATTAACCAGACACTATTTATGATGTCTGCTGTTTGTTTGTTGTTAAAAACAAAACCAAAAAGCACATAGCATCCAAGAAACCCCCCAAAAAACCAAACCCCCCAAAACACAACAAACCTAAACCACCAGAGGATGATTTCCTTAAGAATGTTTTCTCAGGTATGTTCAGAATATTAATTAGGCCCATCTATTTCTGTCGGATAATAACAATGTCCAAGAACTGAATAGAATCTGTGACCTGTGAAAGGGCCATTCATATGCTTTAGTCTGCCTTAGCGCATTCCTTAACAAATGAACATAGACCTTTTTCATAGTCATCCTAAATGTTTCAACTGTGTGTTTCATGGTTTGGTTCTTGTGTCTCCAAAACACATAGCTTTTTTTTCTTTCTTTTCTTTTCTTTCATGCTCTCCTTTTTTTTTCTTTTTTTAGTCTAGTGGGAAGTATTCCATGCTCTCCTCATTTAAATGCTTATGCCTTTATGGTTATTTTTACTGCCATACCTATGGGGCTTCTTACTGTATTGCCTGTAGCTGAAGGAGATTTTAAAGGAATTAAATTTATTCAGTTTAAATCTTCAGGGGCATACAACAATATCTTAAACAATTAGCAATAATTAAAAAGCATCTATTCAAACTATGTAAAAAGCAAATAGATGTAATTTAAATACAGTAGTCAGGCCTAAAGGTTTCTTGCATTAAAACCAGGAAGGGTTTTTCTTCCTCCTCACCCTCCTTTTATTTTAGGCAACTTTTCAGCAGTTACTTTAAGAATTTTGTCAGTGGTTTGGTGACTTCCAACATGTGAAATCAGTTTGTTGGTTCAGAGCATTTCCCTCAAAGTCTGTGTTAGGCATTACCAAAGCCTCCACAGGGCTGACCTAGGTAGTCTGCTTGGTTGCCTAAACTGAGGACGGAGGTTGAGCTGCTTTGGAAATTTAAGAGCCTGCTCTGTTAAAAGCAACTGTTGCGTTTGACATGCTGACTGTGCAAATACATCTGCAGTACAGTAGTCTAAGGGAGATAGATACAATTAAATAGATGTAATTGCTGTATAACCCAGTAACTATTATAATTATAATAAAAAGTAAAGTGACATTAGAAATATTTTAAGGTCTTAGAAACAAATCCTACCATCGTAAGTGGTTGGATTTACTGTAGTAACTGTCCTTTGATGTAGTGCTGTATGTGAACAGAACAATCTTCACAAGTGGCGCAAGTGCCTGGAGCAGCCCTGCTGCTACTGGTCACCAATGATACCTTCACGTAGGACTCCAGAAGATGGCTGTGGTCAGATCTCAGCCAGAGCCCCTTCCCAAGGCAGCCCCAGTCTGTCCTATGATGGTTATAAGGCACACTTGTGAATTGATGAAATTGAGACATTTTAATTTGTGCTGTAATGACCAAATTAGGGAGTTTGTCCCATCCCTTGCTTTTCTTTGCTCATCTCCCTCCCTCTGTGTTCAGAAATATGTTCAAATTTTTCTTGAGGATTGAAAGCACAAACAATGCTATTGGGGTACAGTGTCACTTGAGTATTTTTTCGTGGCAATTTTGAATTAAAGATGCTTGTCCCTACCTGGTCACTCAGTCCCACAGTGCACAGGTCATTGATCAAAAAAGAAACTTGTGCTGACATATGCAGGAGGCCAGTTCAAGACAGACAGGGACAGGGAAGAAACAATTGGGCTAAGGCAGAGAAGCAGCTGCTTGTGCCAGCAGAGAGTGATGTCAGCAGAACTGCACCTTTCCTGAGTTGTAATCAAAGTAACGTAGACTTTTAGACTCAAATTGAGAAACTTTTACTCGCATAGTTTATCAAGGTGCCTACAACCACTTGGATTTGGGTAGCCTTCTTTTTTTTAATTTAGCCAAAAGTGTATATGTTTGATTAATGTGGTTTGGAGTCTTTTCAGCTTGGAGTCTGAGGACATTTTCATAAGGGGATGAAAGGGAAGGAATAAATTCTAGACAGTTTGTTATAAGTGCCAAAGAAAGTGACATCTATCTACATGGGCAATATTTCTAACAGCTCCTCACATCCACTGGAAATTGTTTAAGAGTCCACAAATAGAAAAAGGTTAAAAACTACTGACCTAAATAACTGGTTCACTTTTTCAAGAGTGCTGAGCATCCAATTGTTCTCATTGATAATAAACAGATGATGATAACAAATAACAGCTCCCATAGTTGATGAAAGGCATCTTTTCTGGGGAACTTGTCCACAAATGCTAAGAAGAGGGATACACCTAATACAAGTCTTTGATAAGGAGGAACATTTCTCCCTTGGTTGTCTATTTTATATGCATAGCGTACATAAATATTTTTGCTTTCACACTATCTTATTTTTCCTTAGAACTCAGTTTAGAATTGGACTGTAGCAGATAAGAGAAAGCATAAGACAAGATCTTAGTTTCATATGTGGATTGTATGCTGCTTCATGCTTCAGTCCTGAAGCTGCTTTTGTATTTACTGTATTGTTTGACCACCTTTTTTAAAGTTAGTATATTCAAGATTCCATAACATAGGGAAGTTAGAAAAATGTATGAGTAATGTGTTCAATTTTATACCAGTCTTAGATCTTTTTTCGGTTATCACATCCAACAGGTTTTGTGTCTTGATTCCATATTATTGTGGTAAATACAGAAGAGTTGTGTTATTTACTGGAAGGAAAATTGTATCAAGTGTTACCAGGAGAAAACTGAAGCTTGCATTTTAGTTGAAAATTCTCGACATCCGCCTTAAAGTTTTTCTTTTTCGTGTTGATTCATACACTTCAGATCTCTGGGCTTTTAGAGCTTTGTTTTAATTAATCTTTTGAAAGTTTCTAGAAGATTGATGTGGGCAATGAATTTAGTCAGTCTTGTTATGCAGTGCTAGTGCTTGTGACAGACAAGAATCTAAGCTGAATATACGTAAAGTCCTCTTGTCAGACAGGCTTATGAGTCTATTCAAAATAGAATAGAATCATAGAATCATAGAATAGTAAGGGTTGGAAAGGACCTCAAGATCATCGAGTTCCAACCCCCCTGCCATGGGCAGGGACACCTCCCACTAAACCATGCCATCCAAGGCTATGTCCAACCCCACCTTGAACACCGCCAGGGATGAAGCATTCACAACCTCCCTGGGCAACCCATTCCAGTGCCTCACCACCCTCACAGTAAAGAATTTCTTCCTCATATCCAATCTAAACCTCCCTTGTTTAAGTTTGAACCCATTACCCCTTGTCCTCTCACTACAGTCCCTCATGAAGAGGCCCTCCCCAGCATCCCTATAGGCCCCCTTCAGGTATTGGAAGGCTGCTATGAGGTCTCCACGCATCCTTCTCTTCTGCAGGCTGAACAGCCCCAATTTTCTCAGCCTATCTTCATACGAGAGGTGCTCCAGTCCCCTGATCATCTTCGTGGCCCTCCTCTGCACTTGTTCTAACACTTCCATGTCCTTTTTATGTTGAGGACACCAGAACTATCTGCGCTCTATAAAATAATACACTTTATAGATAAAATTGCCTTGGTCCCTTTGTCAAATTCAATGCTGCTCTGATCTATCAGTGTTTTGGGTAGCTATTGTTATAACTCTTGTCAGTAATGAAACAAGATTCTTGCAAAATAGTGTTTTCCAACACTTCTCATAATAAGTGAAGGCATTACGTTGTAATACTGATATTCGCTGGAATCAGTTTTACACACATGAAACCGTCTGATCCATATTCTACAAGGAGAGTATTTGTATAACTCTTGATTAAACCAGTAATCTATTCTCAGGACCTTTTAAGACAATGAAATGAACTCCTTCCCCTCAAAATCCACAAGACCACTATTTAAGCATAGATATCTTAATCTTGCATGTTTGGATCTTTTATGGTCATTGTGCCATTTTCATGTGAGATGTTAAGCTTGTCTACATGAGCAATACTGAGCATCGCACACACCTCCCAGGATTGCTCACTGTGCCTAGTACAGGGCAAGTGGCAAAGTAGAATAAGATCTGGAGTCAGTGGCCCACTGATTAAGTCATAATGGAGTGCAACAGAAAAAAGATGCTGAGAAGGAGAGGAGATATCCAAGCAGCTGCTAGTCATTGCGTCCAGCATGTTAATGAAGTCATGCTATGGGCAAGGGCAGCAACAGTTGTGCGGGTACTGCATTGGCCCTCTTCATATTCTGCTCCTTTTAATGACACCCAAATGCACTTAAACTCATCAGTTTCACATTGTAACTTAATACTTCAAGTAAAGGAGGTTGTTTAATAAGTACAGAAGATCAGCATCTCCACTCAGAAGAGGGAGCCAGAAAGCCAAACTCGGAGAATACTGAGGACCATAGAAATGCAAAGGCTGCTGAGAACACACACATGCAAATGGAAAATTTGATTACAACGATGGGCTGTCTGCTTTGCAGCTCCTGGAAGCCCACCCTCAGCCATAAAAATGCAAAAATAGTGCAACAGGCAATGTGGCAGAACAGGGCGCTCTGTATTCATTCACAATTAGGTGTTCTATTCTGTTGTCACCAGATGCTGCCACGCACATTACACAACAGAAATGGGATTAGCAGGAATAACAAAAACCTGTCAAAGCACAAAACCATGGCCTAGTAGTCCTGACAAATTAAGCAGCCTGCAATGAGTGCCAGAGCATGAAAATCACTCACCCTTCCTCTTCTATCTTTCAGAGGTAGGCAGTAAATGCCTTCTTAAAGGCAGGCCACCATGTAGCCAACACTAGAAGTAGAGGAAAAAGGGCGTTTTCATTTCTGATTGAGCATAGATTAAGGACAAACCACCTGACTGGTGAATATCTGAAAGACGCGTTTCATTCTATTAAATGCAGACTTTGCATGCTCTTGCTGTGTCCTAAGTAACCCATGTTAGAAATGCTGTTATACCTAGCAATGGATTTCTGTACATATGAGCTTCCATGGAGTGCTGTTAGCATGATTTGTATCTGTGTAATGCGAGATAAAGTAGGTCTAATATCGATGTGAAACTCATGTTTTGCTCACCATATTCATGCTGGTAGGTCATCACACGGGATGCTGGAGGATTCAGAAGGTGAGAGAAGACTATCTGTACAGAAACTAGCTCCAAGGCTGGAAACCAGATGATGAGTTCTTTGTGTATTGCTCTGAGGCAGCTGCAGTGTTTGCAGGTTTTTAAGATAAGAACAGGAAGTTCATGTCTGCTGTAGCCTGTTTTACTTATCTTGATTTTAATAATGGTGTCATTAAGCTGAGCAGCCAACTGTGCTTGAAATTTCTCTAGGGCTATATGACGAACTGCTCTTCATTACCCAGTTGTCCCCTCTGCATCAAACTCGTGTCAGAAGCGGTGACTTGTAGCAAGCCTTTTCATGTGCTTTTTCAAGGCATCCTTTGGTTTCGTGGGCTGCCTGTCACTCATTCTGCCCTAGTATTCTCCATAGATGTTGATCAGTGGCCACTCTTATTGAATCTGTATAGCTCTTCAGCTGGAAAATTTTTCTCCCAGCCGCTTTCAGATGTTATTTACTGGTCCTAAACTTGGTGAACTTTTATTCTTGATATAACCTCAGCTGTATGGTTCTTCGTTTCTGCTATGTGTTATTCCTAATAACAGAAATGTATGCCCATGGCAGGGGGGTTGGAACTAGATGATCTTAAGGTCCTTTCCAACCCTAACTATTCTATGATTCTATGACTATGACATCAGCTATGGGGAAATGGGAGATAAGTAGCTTGAAGATCAAAATCTTTAGGCAGCTTTCTAGATCATGCTTTTCCAATGCTCTTTCTTCCCCTCAATACTTCATCCTTTCTTTTCTTCCTCTCTCAGGGATGGCAGATAAGTCTCTCAGCTTTAGTGCTGCTGTAAGTTTAGATGACCAATTCAGCAAGGGTGACAAATGTTACTTTCTTGCATCTTTCCCTACCCCATAAGATTTTCAAGATTTCTTCTGGGAATTACTTACAGAAGATATATTTCTTCATCTGTGGCACAAAAAAAAAAAACAAAACAAAACAAAAAAAACCACATTTTTCCCCTTTATTTCCACCCTCTGAGAAAGTCCTTGGAGTAATAGGTAAAATGTCAGAAATAATTAAGAAAAATACTGGTATACACTGTGGCAGAGAATTATACCTTTTGAGATGGTCATTGCCATCATCTGTAATCAGTCCCTTGATAGATATAAATACCAGCTTTGTCACTTGGGTTTAGATGGTGATGTGTTGAATCAATGTTGATAAAGACTATATTTTGGCAATTTGAGTTAAAGGGAAAGAATAGTTTCAGTTGCAAAGCAGAGGGTGCAAATTCAAACTAGAGCAAGTAATTGACACAGGACACAGACGTTCCTTTATGTAGTATCCATTTGATCCTGTTCATAAAAATTTTTTGTTGTCTTTTTCAATCATAATTTTTCTTTTATTTACTTTCACATTAAACATCTCTGTGCTTAGGAAGTAAGCATCTCTGTGTAAGAGTGCTTAGGCAGCAACTAGTTTTAATATGTTTAACATATTAAAGACTCTGAACATCATGTCTACGGTGGCAGGCAAGTAGCAATGTCTAAAGTCAAGGAGCTTATTCGTTTTAATGTAGGTGCTGGATACACCTTCAGGAATTTCCTGTGATGTGATGACTCCATAGTTTATATACTAATATTGTCACATCCATGTACTATGAAACATGCAAAAAAAAAAAAAAAAAATTTAAGGGACCAGAGCCAGAGTCCTTTCCTGGGACGTATCTAGGAAATTTGTGGCCTTGGAAATAGACAACCTTGGATAAAGCCTTGGGCATCTGGAGTGAGAAGACTGCACTATGAAGAGAGTAAGAAAGTGAACTAAAGGGGGGGGGGGGATTTACAAGGTAGCAGAGACGTTGGCAAGTGATAATCGGAGATTTGATGTTAGCATGATAGAAAAGGAAAATGCAGAAGAAGATGAGAAGAGCTACAGGAAGAAGAATAGAAATTTCAAGGAAATCTGAGGAAGATGTACAGAGGGCAGATTTGCCCGAAATAAACAGAAGGCACCAGCTAATGCTGCTGTGGTGCTCTTGGCTGACAATAGTGCAGTTCTGTCACCAAAAATTCTGTCTTTTCTGTTCTGCCAAGATGCATCTGTGGGTCATGAGGGAACTGCCAGATGTAGTGGCCATGGCATTATCTATCATATTTCAGAAGTAGCAATATGGTGAACTTCTTGCTTACTTGAAAAGGGAAAATATAACCCCTATTTTTAAAAAGGGAAAGGTGGAAGAGCCAGGGAACTACAAAGCAGTCATTCTCACCTTGATGCCCAGCAAGGTCATGGAGCAGATCCTCTTGAAAACTATGTGAAGGCACGTAGAAAATAAGGGGGTGATTGGTGACAGCCAGCATGGCTTCACTAATGGCAAATTATGCCTGACAAATTTGGTCTCCTTCTAAATTATGGGGCCACGGCATTGGTATAAAAGGGAAGAGCAACTGATGTAGTCTGCCTGGACTAGTGCAAAATGTTTGACACTGTCCCACACAACATACTTTTGTCTAAACTGGAGAGCCATAGACTTGATGGATGGGCCACTCAGCGAATA
Source organism: Amazona ochrocephala (assembly GCA_039720435.1). Classification (NCBI taxonomy): domain Eukaryota; kingdom Metazoa; phylum Chordata; class Aves; order Psittaciformes; family Psittacidae; genus Amazona; species Amazona ochrocephala. Next base: position 34,123,229 of record CM077884.1, on the reverse strand, counting down.
AGGAATTGGCCGGGTGGTCATAGAATCATAGAATAGTTAGGGTTGGAAAGGACCTTAACATCATCGAGTTCCAACCCTCCTGCCATGGGCAGGGACACCTCACACTAAACCATGCCATCCAGGGCTATGTCCAACCCCGCCTTGAACGCCGCCAGCGATGGAGCATTCACAACTTCCCTGGGCAACCCATTCCAGGGCCTCACCACCCTTACAGGAAATAATTTCTTCCTCATATCCAATCTAAACCTCCCCTGTTTAAGTTTGAACCCATTACCCCTTGTCCTCTCACTACAGTCCCTCATGAAGAGGCCCTCCCCAGCATCCCTATAGGCCCCCTTCAGGTATTAGAAGGCTGCTATGAGGTCTCCACACAGCCTTCTCTTCTCCAGGCTGAACAGCCCCAACTTTCTCAGCCTATCTTCATACGAGAGGTGCTCCAGTCCCCTGATCATCCTCGTGGCCCTCCTCTGCATTTGTTCCAACAGTTCCATGTCCTTTTTACGTAGAGGACACCAGAACTGCACACAATACTCCAAGTGAGGTCTCACAAGAGCAGAGTAGAGGGGCAGGATCACCTCCCTCGACCTGCTGGTCACGCTCCTTTTGATGCAGCCCAGGATACGATTCACTTTCTGGGCTGCGAGTGCACACTGCCGGCTCATGTTCATTTTCTCATCGAACACCCCCAAGTCCTTCTCCGCAGGGCTGCTCTCAATCTCTTCTCTACCAACCTGTAGCTGTGCCTGAGATTGCTCTGATCTAGGTGTAGGACCTTGCACTTGGCATGGTTAAACTTCATCAGGTTGGCATCAGCCCACCTCATGAGCGTGTCAAAGTCCCTCTGGATGGCATTCCTTCCCTCCAATGTATCAACTGACCCACACAGCTTGGTGTCATCGGCAAACTTGCTGAGGATGCACTCAGTCCCACTGTCCATGTCACCCACAAAGGTGTTGAACATGACCGATCCCAACACCGATCCCTGGGGGACACCACTCGTTACTGGTCTCCAGCTGGACATTGAGACGTTGAGCACAACTCTTTGTGTGCAGCCATCCAGCCAGTTCTTTATCCACTGAGTGTTCCACCTATCAAATTGATGTCTCTCCAACTTAGAGACAAGGATGTCATGTGAGACAGTGTCCAATGCTTTTTCACAAGTCCAGGTAGATGACATCAACTGCTCTACCCCTGTCCATCAGTTCTGTAGCCCCTTCATAGAAGGCCACCAGATTGGTCAGGCAGGATTTCCCCTTAGTGAAGCCATGCTGGCTGTTACCAAGCACCTTGTTGGTTTTCATGTGCCTTAGCATGCCTTCCGGGAGAATTTGATCCAAGATTTTGCCAGGCACATAGGTGAGACTGACTGGTCTGTAATTCCCCAGCTCATCCATTTTCCTCTTCTTGAAAATGGGGGTTATATTTCCCTTTTTCCTGTCGTCAGGAACTTCACCTGACTGCCATGATTTTTCAAATATGATGGACAGTGGCTTAGCAACTTCATTTGCCAGCTCCTTCAGGACCCTTGGATGGATTTCATCAGGTCCCATGGACTTGTATACGTTCAGGTTCCTAAGACGGTCTCAAACCAGATCCTCTCATACAGTGGGCCTGGGATCTTCATTCTCGCAGTCCCTTCATCTGCCTTCCAAGCCTTGGGTGGTGTGGTCAGAGCATTTGCCAGTGAAGACTGACGCAAAGAAGTCATTAAGAACCTCAGCCTTCTCCAAATCCAGGGTAGCCAGTTCTTCCAATCTGAAACTGCTGTGGTCAACAGCTTGATGTCCAAATAGAGGTCAGTGATGAGTGGTGCTCCTCAGGAGTCAGTATTAGGTCTGGCACTGTTTAATATCTTTGCCGATGGCATGGACAGTGGGATCGAGTGCACCCTCCACTGGTTTGCTGATGACACCACGTTGTGTAGTGTGGTCAACATGCTGGAGGGAAGGAATGCCATCCAGAGGGGACCTCGACACGCTTGAGAGGTGGGCCACTAAAAACCTTATGAAGTTTAACAAGGCCAAGTGCAAGAACCTGCACCTGGGGTGGGGCAATCTCAAGCACAGCTACAGGTTAAGCAGAGAATGGACTGAGAGCAACTCTGAGGAGAAGGACTTGGGGTGTTGCTTGACAAAAAGCTCAATGTGACCCGGCAATGTGCTCTTGCAGCCCAGAAAGCCAACCCTGTCCTGGGCTTTATCAAAAGGAGTAAATCCAAACAGATGAGGGAAGTGATTCTCCCCCTCTACTCCACTCTGGTGAGACCCTACCTGGAGTACTGCATTCAGCTTTGGGGTCCCCAACAAAAGGACATGGACCTGTTGGAGCAAGTCCAGAGGAGGGCCACAAAGATTATTAGGGGGATGGAGCACCTCTCCTATCAAGACAGGCTGAGAGAGTTGGTCTTGTTCAGGCTGGAGAGGAAGCTCAGGAGAGACCTTATAACAGCTTTCCAGGACCTAAGAAGAGTCTGCAAGGAAGCTGGTGAGGGACTTTTTATAAGGGCATTTAGTTTGATAGGACAAGGGGTAATGGTTTTCAAATTGAAAGAGAATAGATTTAGATTAGATGTTAGGAAGAAGGTCTTTACTTGTCAGGGTGGTGAGACACTGGAACAGGTTGCCAAGAAGTTGTGGATGCCCCGTTCCTGGAGCTGTTTAAGGCCAGGCTGCATGTGGCTTTGAGCAACCTGGTATAGTGGAAGGTGTCCCTGCCTGTGGCAGGGGGTTTGGAACTAGATGATAGTTAAGCTTCTTTCCAACCCAAAAACATCCTATAATTCTATGATTCTATGAAAAATTTACTTTCTAAAAGCTTGCTTTCTGGTTGGCATAGAGTGTATGTAGCTAGTGAGTACTCATGCCCAGGAGCCATGTCTTTTGGTGCTAAGTGGCTATTCAGATTATTAGGAATTTATGTCCTTAATAACGAATCTTTTTGTTCTGCATCTTAAAAGAAAGGGTCATATTTATTTTCAAGGGAAATGGATCATGACTAGATTTATAGTACCATGTACTCAAAGATCAAATTGCATGACCACAAGCATTTATGTTTTTATTTATAGGAAATAATATAAAGGAGCAAGAAGCTTAGGTACAGCTTAAGAGTTGAGAATTTATCTTTTCCAAAATGCTTTAGAAAAGCAAGTGGACTTGGAATGCCAGTTAAAAAGCTAGGATCACACACCATAATTTATTACCTTTTATATTTAGGTAGATTTGAAGTACAAGTTATAGTGCCTGCAAGATCAACTTGAACTGGTCTGCTATATTTTATGATGTACAAAGTAGCAAGTGGTTGCATAAGGGGCTAGAGATTTGGTACTAAATCCTCTTCAGCTTTTAAATGACACTCTGTATTCTTTGATTTTTTTTTTCTAAAAAGCCTTAACAGCTATGTCTACATAGCAGGCAGATACCTTAACCTACTTTGGAATGGATCTCCATATTAAAAGACTTGCATCTACATGCAAACTTCTATAATTCACTCAAAAACAGCTTCCAGACCTTGGGAATTCTGGGATATTTCGGCAGTGCTCAGAGCCAGAGTTCTTCATTAGGCTTCAAAATTAGCTGGGGGCAAAATCCTCAGCAGGGGCATGATCGACAATCCCTTAAACCAAAACAATGTAAACAAAGTAATCTACTGCCTCAAAACCTTTCTGTAAACCCCAGATTCTTCCAGAAATTTTTCTGGATTTTTCCTGGTGTGATTTGACCTCTCTTATTCTCTACCTTTAGATTTCTTTTCTCCTTGTCTATCTCTTCAAAGCAACAGTGAAAAAATTATCCTGGTTGCACCACAGTTAAAGTCTGATGACAAACAATAGCTCAATGTTTATTTTCATTATGCAGGCATGAAAATCCATTGAAGCTGACTTGGGAAGTCTAAATGTTACTGTCTTCATAGACTTCTGTATCCTGAACACATGGAAAACTCCCTGATGTCTGAGGAGCTATTGCAGTCTCACATCGTGCAGTATGTTAATATCACCTAATACGTGCATCCTGGAGCTGAAGAGTACATTGTCTTTTTATGTAAAGGTATTAGCAAAGTCCCCAGAACTAAGTTCTTGAAGCAGTTAGGAAAGCTGATGGAGAATAGCAGAGCTGGAGACTTTTTTTTTTTGTTTAGCAGACCGTGTTGAGTGTCTGGGCTCAGCACACATCCAGTAAGTACAAATTGTTGGCATCACCTAATAATTATTGTTATATCTGGAAGACTGCCTGTCATGTGGATAGTTTTAGTGCACAATATGATGTGTGGTATGAAGCAAGTTTTGCATTTTTTCAGACAGAATACAAACCAAAGAGCTGCAGAGCATATCTGTGCAGAAATAGCCAAGGAGACCTGGCAACCCAGCAATAGCTCCTGGTGGTCCAAAACCTGGCTCTGATGGAGCTTTTGAAAATGTCCCATCTCCTCACTTTACTGCTGGCTCCACAGGGCTTTAAATCAGGCTCTGTTCAGCTGACATTGAGAAGCCCGAGTCTGCCTTTGCATTTTAGCTTGGATCAGGAATGCATTTCTAAAGCAAATCTTGTGACCATCTCCTCTGTTTACACTTTTATTTATGTTGAGGAACTGCCGTGAGTATATGAACTGGAATTCATTTTGGATAAAAGTAAAACAGAACATGTGCTCTAAGACTACCTCTGACACACTCCAGCTAGAAATAGGAATTCAGTCTGTGAGGTTGAACAGCAGAGAGTCCAAAGTAAAAAAAAAAAATCAAAATCCAAGCAACCACCTAAGGAATCTGAAGGGACACAAGTTCCATGGGACCTGATGAAATACATCTACAGGTCTGAGGGAATTGGCAGATGAAGTGGCCAAGCTGCTATTCATGATATTTGAGAAGTCATGGCTCTATAGTGAAGTTCCCAATGACTGGAAAAGGGGAAGAGTGAACCCCATTTTTAAAAGGGTAAAATGGAAAAGCTGAGGAACTATAGACCAGTCAGTCTCACCTTAGTGCCCAGCAAGATCATGTAGCAGAACTTCTTGAAAATTATGCAAAGGCACATAGAAAATAAGGCAGTCATTGCTGTTGCTCACTAATGGTAAATTGTGTTTGACAAATTTGATGGCCTTCTGTGATGAAGTTGCAGTGTTGGTGGGTAAGGGAAGAGTGACTGATGTCATCTGCCTGGACCAGTGCAAAGCATTTGACAGTGTCCCACACAACATTCTTGTGTCAAAACTGGAGGGGCATGGACTTTATGGATGGGCCACTCTGAGGATTAGGAATTAGCTGGGTGGTCACTCTGAAATTGTTGTGGTCAACAGCTTGATGTCCAAATAAAGAGCAGTGATGAGTGGTGCTCCTCAGTATTAGGGCCGTCACTGTTTAACGTCTTTGTCAGTGACATAGACAGTGGGATTGAGTGCACCCTCAGCAAGTTTGCCAACAACAGCAGCTGTGTGGTGCCATCAACATGCTGGAGAGAAGGGATGCCATCCAGACAGGACCTTGAGAGGTGGGCTACTACAAACTTCATGAAGTTCAACACGGCCAAGTGCAAGGACCTGCACCTGGGTTGGGAAATTCCCAAGCACAGCTACAAGTTAAGCAGAGAACGGATTGAGAGCAACCCTGAGAGGTGCAGATCTATCATGTAAAAATGTGCTAAGGTTGATAGCAATGCAAATAATCAAATCCTCTTAATATAAGCTCTGCTTGGTCTCCCATATGGTTTTCAGTGCCTGGTAATTGTTTGTGGACCAGTTTCCCCTGCAGTGTTGCTTATACATATATATACAAAAGGAAAGGAGAGCAGCAGCCTTCCTTGGTGTAGCAGACAAAGGCTAAATAACGCTGTACTAGATAGATACAGTTTCACCCTAAGTTAGGCATAAATCATTAATCAAATTTTAGAAATAATGATACTAACTAGGGGAGTGTGGCATTGCAAATCTTTCATGAGGAAAGAAAAGTACATTTTGTAGTGTTTTGTTTCAGCTATTTTAATAATACTTTTTTTTTAAAGAGGACTTCATGCTATTTGGATTGTTTTCATTGAAATGTGAAAGAGATGTATTCATATGCAAGTGAAATTGTATTTAGAGGTTTTTTTCTCTTTTTGTAAATCAAATATACTTAGTACACAACATAGGAATTACTTATGACATTGGGATATCAAGCCATTTTTGTGGAATTGCAAGAAAACATGATAAAACAAATTTGCTATTAGTGCTGTTGGCAGAACTTTGAACTGATGAAAGAGATATATTCCTTACTATTCAGATGTATTTTACTTTCTGTGTTAATATATGATAGCTATGCATCAGTTCTATAAGTCCTTGAAAGGTGTGATATTCACTTCAGTGTTTTAAAATTAAGTTTGATCCATCTTAAATTTCAGCATGCGTTCTCATTGGCAGCATGATGTTAATAAATCATCAGAGCACCATTTATTAACTGACTTACTTAACATTGCAAAACCAGCAAGAACTTATACTGGGCCACAAACCCCACCCTATGCCTTTGCCATTAAGAGAGTTAATGATTTCCCACTGACAGATTATTACGTTCTCTCTAGCCCCAGAGTTAATATGAAAAATATTTAGAAGAGGCTTCTGGGCAAAGAACTGGTCAAGTCTGGTCCAGATCACAGCGAGCTGTTCCAGGTGAGACAGTCACTGCTAGCTCTGTTCAGAGCCTCAGCTTCTTCACCTGAAAAATGGGGGGAATTATTCTGGTCCTTATAATGTGGTTACAGATTGACTGGGTCCCATTCCTTTCAATCCATTTTCTACTTCTGCTGTAGGATAGCATTTCCCAAGTGCTTAACCAATTAGACTTCAGTCTGACTTCGCTCATTACATGTTTCTCTGCTCTCCATTCCCTGCTCATCTTTCTTTGATGTTGCATTTTCATACATTATATTCCCCACATGCACTTGTACAATTCAGACTATATTGATCTTATTATAGCTTTCACTATCTTCATAATGAACTGGCTCTGTTTTCTCATTTCATGTAATGGAAAGAAAACCCACTGTCAAATAGCAACTATTAATAGCATGAATTTCTCCTCCCTAAACAGAAACACTGAGATCTGCACCTAATAAATTTAGTAAAATTTTATCTCACTCTGTCTCCTTCAAAACACCAGCCTGGCATCCGAATTAGATTTTAGATTAGAACAGACATCAGGACTTTCTTTCCTCTAGGAGAAAAACAGAAATATTTGCAGAATGATTCAGCTCATACAAGATGGATCTTAAAACACCTTAAACAGGTGAAGGTATATATGAACACCCTCCATGGAGGAAAGGGACAGCCTTGGACATCTGGAGTCCTGACTTGGTGCCATTTACAGAAGGAACATCTACACAGGCCATATTCTTCATCCTGTCAAAACGGTAATGCAGAGAAGATATGAAAAAAGATTAGAATATCATAACTGCCATGGAGATAAAGTGCCCACTATTTTTCCAGATAACAAAAGTGTGGACATTAAATGAAGGCAACATTGACAGCCTCAGAGGAGACCATGGTGGTTCTGCACACAGCGTGTAACCAAGGATTGCCTGCCATGAGCCTGTGTGCTGTGGGTATTTATCCTTTATGGGGGCTCAGTGAGCATCTGGAGAAATCCACAGAAAAGAAATCCAGCAAGGACTGCTAATAGGAAGCCTGTGAAATGCAAATTTTTGGAGGCTGGCAGGGTTTTCTGGGTAAAAATCACTAAATGTTTGCTCCTTTCTTGCATTATTTCCCAAGAATCCACTCTTGGTCACTGTCAAGGACAACTGGGCTGAATGCAGGTCTTGCACAAACTTGTAAGCTTTCTTTTTTAATCTTTTCTTAAAAAAAAACAAAAAAAAAACAAACAAAAAAAAAACAACAAAACAGAAACAAAAACCCTATTTGTTTTTATGAGTTTTTTACAGCCTTTATAGCCTCAGCTATCTGTCTAAAGCTGGTGAAGTGAATCTGTGCCTCCATTCTCTATGCCTAGCTGTGGTTTGTCCATGCAAGAAGGTTTGTTCAGTCCTGCTAATGGACCTGCTCTTGTGAGCCGAGTTGCATGTTATGCATTAGCATTTGCTAAGGTAAAGTTTCTAACACAGCATTAAATTTAATTTTAAGCAAATGGGCTGATAGAAATGCCATCCAAATGATCACATTTCAGTTCATCAAGACTGGATTTCTCTCCATTTGAGAGAGCCCTGATCTGATTTCATGTCTTCCCACTGGACTTTTGTTTCTCCCAGTCAGCAGTGTAATGGGTTACATTCTGGTAAAGCACACAAATATTTTCTAACTGCAAACCATCATGTTTCACTTGTTTCAGCTTTTCAGATTGTTATCTGTAACTGTTATTACTACGCTATTGTAACCACCACTTTTTTCCAGATTGAATGTGCTGCTATTTGAACTCTGAGCCTATGGATAGAGCATGAACAGCACCTTTAGTAGGATGGCAAATGCTATCTGTTAAACAGTACCATTTAAATGGTCATAGTTTCTTTATATCCATTGACAGCTGAAAAAAGAAAATAAGCTTTGGTCTTTTGCTAATGGATGAATTGTGTGAATTAGAATATTTAACCATTTAAAGCATGGAGTTTGTATCTGCTGAGTCATTGGGGCTGAATTTCTAATAACTTTTTTAATTGGAGATTGAATTCAGGTTCAACTGGGCAGAGCTTAATAACTATATAAACCCCTCATCACACCACTAGGCAGATCTTGATGTGTCTTCAATATTTAATTCAGTCACATATCCTTGAATAATTCAGTGATTTTTAATTAAAGAAAATAGGGTATTTAGTTGATTTTTTTAGGCTGGGGAACATTTATCAACATGATTCCATGCATTAACTCTTCTCTAATGTATTTTCTTTTGCTGTTTGGTATTTTATGGCTTTTGGATTCTTTCTTAGTTGCATAGTTTTCTAAAAATTAGGCCTTTGATTTATAAATTTGAGTGTGATCAATAAAAACCTATGCCTTCAAAGTGTCCTTATTTATATTTAAATCCTTCCTCTTACCTGCTGTTTGTTGCTTTTTAGTTATGTCACCAATCACACTGGAGCTCAAAAACTTTAGCTGGTCCTCTATATACTCCCCGACATGTTCTTTTCCCATGTACTCTCCTGTGCCTGCAGCTTCTGATGTAAAACAGATTTAAGTTTGTGTAGAGCAGAGGTCAACATGAAAGCTTAAAACAAAACAAAGAAAAGCTGGCATTCAACTTTTAGCTCTGGTTCTTATTATAACTCAAAGCTCTATTATAGTAATTTAAAAATGGTAGTATTGTTCTACATCCATACCTTACCTTTCACTTTGACTGAATTTCTTAATGACTATGATGCCCAGTTCAGATTAACTTCTAGAGTAGTTGATGAACATCTGGATGAACTGCAGCCAGTTATGCCATGATGGTAAAATTGCCAATTATTTTGCAAATTGAACTCTGTGAATTTTGCATATATTTTGCTTTAGATTATGGCAAAGAGCAAAGGTTTGAATCCATTTCTCACATTCCTAAGAAGTTATTTGCACAATCATGACCCTGGTGAGCCTTTGGCATGGTTAGTAGGAGCAATGGCTTCATGAGAGCACTTCAGTGATAGATTTCCTTAAAGTTTATTGCTAAGTACTTCAATTTTGCTATTTTTAAGCAGAACAGCTTTTTTAGTTCTGTAGTTTTGTAATAACACATCCCTTTCTGAATGCCTTAGTAAATAATCATGGGTTGTGTTGAATGAGGGTTAAATACTGCATGCTATGGCTCAACGTGTTAGTCCATTCACCAGAGTTGTATATATGTGCCCAGCCTTCTGCGCTTTTCAGTGCTTAATCAGATGGAAATAGCAATTGGAGGTGTAATTCAGTGTCGTGCTTAAGGTCATTAAACCCTGTGGTAATGGGTAAATCCAGACCCTCCTATGGCCTTATAAGGCAATTTGGCAAAGAAACCAGTGCTATTTTACTGAACCAATGACAGTTGGACAAGGACTGAATCCCCGTTAAGGGATGAAGCCCCACTGTATGAATTTTTTGTATTTCAGCTTATGTGGAACATGTCTAAGCTACAAGGATTTATACCAAGCACCTGCCGGTCTCTCCTCTTCTAGGGAGAGGTATACACTCAGAACAGCCCTAGAGTCGATCCCTGGTGCGCTCCAAGAGTGTTTGTCTTTTTGCTCTTCAGTTCAACATCTATCTTGAACGTAAATTTCTGTGGAAAAAGCATTTTTTCCCCAGGAATTTCGTTTGTGCAGAATGAATCCTGAGATGAGGTAGGATATAATCATAGAATCATTTAGATTGGAAAAGACCCTTAAGATCATCAAGTCCTGTAGTGAAGGTATTCACTGTAGTAATTAATTATACATCAAAATGGAAAGTCTAATGAAAGTTCAGGCCTTATCCTGTTGTGGCTTGGAAATTGGACTGAAGTTAGGATTCAAGAGCTATCTACAACTTCATGGGAGCTCATAAAAGATTGTAGTTGGTATTCTGCCCATAGCAAAGTCTGAGACTAACTCAGCTGTGAATTTGGTTTTAATTTAACACCTCTTTGCTGCTGGATAAATGGGGCCACTCTTTCCTCAATGGTCATTTATTGCCCCTCTGGTAGAGATAAGTTCTTTGTGAAGATGGAAGATGGGGTAGAATTCAGAAAGCAGATAAAAAGGCACTGGTGGAATGGAGTCCTCTGAAAGAGTAGAGGGAGGAGGTTTTATGCCTGGTAGCTAAAAAAAAAATTATGGCCCTAGGGCTTTCAAATATGTTTGATTCTTTTGTCTGCAATAAGGAATTTGAGCTCTTTGAGCATTTTGGGGAAGGTCAGGTGGCTAATTTTGAAATTGTTTGCCACAGCTGTGTAAATCTTAGAGAACCCTGTGAGGCCTTGGATGCATAGTATAAATTTGGGAGATCTGAGGGGAACATTATAAGAGGCAGGGCTATCACACAATAAAACTCTCAATGGCAAGGGAAAGTCATTTGCAGATGATTCTGAGATGGAAGGAAGGAAGGAGAGAATGAACTCGCATGAGATTTGTATCTAGGATGCCATGGGGTATTCAAGCAACAGATACTCTTTATAACCCACTGAATATTTAAGATTTAAATAATTTTAGAAATTTCAACAAATGCTATGGTTAACCCCAAAGTGCTTAAAAATCATTAATTCAGTTGTCCTAGGTTCAGCAGCAGCAGTCATTTTTCTCCTTTTTTGTAGCTGGTGCAGTGCTGTGTTTTTGACTTTCAGCCTGGGAACAGCGCTGATAGCACCAATGTTTTCAGTTACTGCTTAGAATATTTGGTTTGGCTGAGGACTTTCTGAGTCTCATGCTTTGCCAGGGAGGAGGGGAAGCTGGGAGGAAGCAGAAACAGAACACCTGACCCAAATTGACAAAAGAGGTATTCCATACCACAGCATGCCATGCCCAGGATGTAAAAAAACTTGGGTGCAGGAACTCGGAAGAGTTAGTTCATGGCTCGGTCATCGGGTGGTAAGCAGTTGTATTCTCTTCCCTTGTATTTCCCTTATCATTATTATTGGTGGTAGCAGCAGTGGTTTGTGTTATACCTTAGTTGCAGGACTGTTCTTGTCTCAACCTGTGGGAGTTACATTCTTTCATTTCTTCCCCCCATTGTCGTCGTCCCCCCCCCCCCGGAATGGGGGGAAGAAAGAGGGGGGAGTGAGTGAGCAAACTGCGTGAACTACGGCTTAAACCACAGCATCAGTAAAAAAAAAAAAAAAAAAAAAAAAGCTGTAAATGAAAATAATAGAATCGTAGAATGGTTTGGGTTGGAAGGGACCTTAAATTTCATCTGGTTCTACAGCCCCTGCCATGGGCAGGGACACTTTTGACTAGACCAGGTTGCTAATAGCCCCATACAACCTGGCCTTGCATACATGTAATGCATATAATAAAAGCTAATGCGTCACGTTTCCAATCATTCTCTGATATTATTAAGGGTTACAAATGTTGTCTTTTTATTGCTAGACTTAATATATTGTATATCCTCCATTACTACAGACAAACACTCAATAACTGAGGCTTACATATAATGTCAAGCTGTCAATATTGTCAAGGCAGTCTTTTTCCTCCAAGCTGTGGCAATGTGTCGTTACTCTAGTTTCCATATTAATTACTCATCCACATTATTGTATGCTGATTAAAGCTAGAAAACTAGAATTTCCAGGTCCTATTCCTAACCTTTTTGCACTAAAGTTTTGAAACACATTTGTTCATAATCAAGACCATTTTTTCTTTCATTATGAAATCACTAGAAAGATATTCTGATATACTCTGGTTAGAGTTGAAGGTGATTGCATTCACTCTTGTGTATGTTCAGTGGACTTGTTTGGTCAATGTGGCAGGTTACTAGGTGAAAAGAGGTAGGTAAAGTTCATATTCTGCACAACTCTAGAAGTTAAGCTTTGTATTTCAATGGACTTGCAGTTCTTCCTTTGAAAATACAAGATACAGCCCTAAAATTACTGCAGGTGTTCATTTGAGTATTAGATCACATGGCTGTTCAAAGAAATAGGAAATCTCAAGACTGTTCATAAGCTAAATTTCCATCAATGTCAAGGATTCAGGTAAGAGTTCATGTGCTAGTGAAAGCTTTAGGGCGACTTATATTCATGGCATTATTGTATAAAAATTTGGCAATGCATTGCATTTTGTTTGCTGGAGAGTCATATTATGTCACATATTGCTGTTCCATAACTGCTTTAGAGAGGTTCACCAAAATAAGTAGGGGTATTTACAGAGTATGGATTGTTTCCACTCATAGGCAGGACCCTCACGGTGCTATTTTTTTCCCCCCTGCAAGCTGAGTTAAGTAGGTGAAAATCCTGTCTTCAGAATCTCAAGTTTCAAGAAACTTCAGATTTTGGAACTTCTGACTTCCTTTTCCGGTGATGTGTCAAGTCCAGTATTTCAGTGTGAAATACTGATGTGACAGCCTGCCGTAATGTAATGTGTTTAACCACCTCAGTGATGCATCAGCTGAAAGGAGTTCGCAAAGGTTCAGCTCATACATGCATATACACACACACACACACAAAAACAAAACAAAACAACAAAACAAAGGGAGAAACAGTTTGGGGAAGTGGAATATAAATCTTTTTCACATAGTTTGGCACAAGTTCAAGTCTTAGTTGTAAATGTTCAACCAATTAGACCACTCAATTGTTTAACTTATAACTTTGAAGGCAGATTATCTTTTCCAGGAGAAAAGCTTCTCTTAACCAAGACCTTTTACCTTAACTGCTCCAGAAGCAAAATGCTACATTTGCCATTAGATATGAATAGAGATGCAGAGGGAAAATGTGTAATACCATGATTTTGGCTGAATCTGGGGATTTTCATGGGGATGGGCTAGTTCAGCATTTAAACTCCCAAATTATACAAACACACCCCCCTCTGAAAAAGAAAAAGAAAAAAAAAACCCTACTAAAATAATAGAACTAGTCATCTAGTGAATTTATCATATTTACTGTTTATAGCAAATTCAGTATTAATTGCAGGTAGATTCACATTTACAGGTTGAAGAAACTACATGAAAGCCTATTAATTTCTCCCAAACTTTCAAGTCCTTTTCCAGAGTCTCACTCTAACACTTGTTTCACTTGTATTTAAGCTCAAAACCTGACAGTTCCCATACAAGATAGCATAGTCTTCATGAATTATCAACAGTGACTTCACAGACATTGGGAACCATGGTTGGGTGACTTGGCTGGCATGTGGGTGTGAAGACTTGTGAGTTTTGAAGATACAGAAAACTGAGTGAGATGGGAAGGAGAACTTTACCAGGTGAGTAGACACCATGCACTGTTCTGTTTCTTGAATACCACTTTCTACCTCTGTCATCGGGGGGAAAAAAGCTTATCCTAAACATTCTTTCCTGCTGCAGGGGCAGAGCATGCCTGTCAGAGAGCAGGAACACTGGTGGGGTTGGCAGCCACACAATGAAGCAGCAGTGAGACACTGGAGCTGGTGTTATGTCCTGTCTGTGGAAGAGAAACTCACAGGACAAATCAGTTGAATGTGCTCTATGTGGACAAACCAGAGCTGTCTGCAGCCTGGGAGCAGATTGGAGCAGACTGTGGGTGCCTGTTGACCACTGATGGAACGACAACCAAAATACTCTTCAAACAGAAAACTGAATGCATTTACTCTCTCTCCTGTTGAACACAGGCTCTGTTGGCTGCTGATGGAGTTTGGCTGAGCCCTGAATGTGTAGACCAAAACTAAATCATTACCAGTCTGTCTGAAATCTTGTCTGCCAGCAAGCGCAACAGAAATTGTGTCTGTACAAGTGCTGCTGACGCTGAGTTAAGATGGATCATAACAATGAGCTGCTTCACTAATTCTAACTGAACATGAGAGTCTTGGCTCACTACTTGTGACTGTATGTAACCTTTTCAAAGCACCCAAATATCTTAGGAGCCCGAACATCATTGAAAGTCAGATACCTGAAGGGTGACTAACGTAAGTGTCTAAATGCAGTGAGGTGCCTAGAATGGTCTCATAAATCTCAGAGCTCTCCTTCTACCCAAGTTTTGGCAGTTGTACTCTGTGGAAGTTGCATAGTGACTGGTTGAGTGTTAAACAGTGCTTAGTTGCTCAAATATGGCTGTTTTTTGAAAGAGCCAGTATCTGCTATTTTTTTTCAGCCATCCATCACCCCTACTTGCTCATTCATGCCTGTTGATCTTTGGGACTTTGCACTGGCCACATGATGTTCGTCTGGTGTGTGGTGATGCACATATGCACCATGTGCTACCCAAAGTGGTGGTGAGTGTGGAGTATTCTCACAAAGTATGCAGCATGGCAGTCGTCTCTAGTTCAGTGAGGACTGGCGGGTTTTTTTCCCTGTGGATCTTTTGCATGCAAGTCAGGCTTCATATAGCCCACAGTCAAAAAAAAAAGAAAAAGGAAAGAAAAAAACCTCTACTACAGAGACAAAAGCAACATGTGGCTGGAAGATAACAGAAATGTACATGCAAGTGCAAAAATTAAATATGGAAATATGAAAAGGGGGGGGTATTTTTTTTTTTAAGCAAGAGAGCTGACTCACTTGTCATTGCTGGAAATTACATGGGGCTTTATGTCCTTAGCAGCCCATCTCAGAAAAACAAACTAGAAAAAAAAAAAAAATCCATAGATAAGAAGCACCATCACAGTACCCTGTTTTTTTGGTTGGCTTCATCAGTGAGAGCCTTTTATAAAATTTTGCAGCCAGTCTGAAAAACAACAAAAACAAAAAAGATAAAGGAAAAAGAGCACATTAGGACAAAATGTGTAGAATACAGGTGTGCAGGCTTCCTGCCTTCCCAGCTCTGTTTCCAGTCTTGCTATAATGTTACACCTTCCAAACAGTGCATTTATTTTAAAAGACTGTCATTTTTCTCAGCTCCTCTCTCCTTCCATGTTCCTTTTCTCTGGCCATAGCCCACATCTTTGCCAGATACTTAACATACGAATGATTACCTCAGCTTCTGGCAGGCTCTGCCCCTGCTCTATGGTGGTTTAAACAAGCTGCCTGGTATCTGCAAAAAAAATCAGTGTGCTCAGCAACGAGGACGGCTGTTTCTGAGCCGTATCTCGCTGGAGTTTACTGTTAGGAGCTGCCTCCAGGAGCAGCAGAGAGATGGATACAGACTAGTGTTAAAGACTCAGACTGCTGGGATCACTTTTCCTTCTTTTAATGAATCAGTCTGTATTTACAGAAAATAAAGTGAAAAAACAGCCATGGTCCTGTAATTTTCATTAGTGCCCAAGAAATCAAGTTATTGAAGTATTCCTCAGTAGGGAAGAAAATTAGGCAGATAGGAGCAGCCTCACGCTTGCAGGCCCTTGTTCTCATGGGAGACTTCAACCACCCTGATATCTGTTGGAGGGATGGTACGGCCCGGTACAAGCAATCCAGAAGGTTCCTCGATTGTGTGGAAGACAACTTCCTTCTGCAAGTAATAGAGGAGCCGACAAGGAGAGGTGCCATGCTTGACCTCGTCCTCACCAACAGGGAAGGGCTGGTTGGGAATGTAACGCTTCAGGGCAGCCTTGATTGCAGCGATCATGAGATGGTTGAGTTTGAGATCCTCAGGACAGTGAGAAGAGCGTGCAGCAAGCTCACTGCCCTGGACTTCAAGAGAGCAGACTTTGGCCTCTTCAGGAACCTGCTCAGTAAGGTTCCATGGGATACAGCCCTAGAGGGCAGGGGGGCCCAAGACTGTTGGTTGATATTCAAGGATCACCTGCTGCAAGCTCAGGAGCGATGCATCCCAACTAGAAGGAAGTTCAGCAGGAGGGCCAGGAGACCTCCTTGGATGGATAAGGAGCTGCTGAGCAAAATTCGAAAGAAAAAAGAGGCTTATAAAAGGTGGAAGCAAGGTCAGGCGGCCTGGGGAGAATACAGGGATGTTGTCCGGGAAGCTAGGGACCAGGTTAGGAAAGCTAAGGCCCATTTAGAATTAAACTTGGCTAGGGATGTTAAGGATAACAGGAAGGGATTTTATAGGTACATTGCCGATAAGAGACAGGTTAGGGACACCGTGGGCCCTCTCCAGAAGCTATCGGGAGAATTGGCTACCCTGGATTTGGAGAAGGCTGAGGTTCTTAATGACTTCTTTGCCTCAGTCTTTACGGGCAAATGCTCTGACCACACCACCCAAGTCTTGGAAGGCAGACGCGGGGACGGTGAGGGTGGGGACCCTGGGCCCACTGTGGGGGAGGATATTGTTCGGGACCACCTTAGGAACCTGAATGTATACAAGTCCATGGGACCGGATGAAATCCATCCAAGGGTCCTGAAGGAGCTGGCAAATGAAGTTGCTAAGCCACTGTCCATCATATTTGAAAAATCATGGCAGTCAGGTGAAGTTCCCGATGACTGGAAAAAGGGAAATATAACCCCCATTTTTAAGAAGGGAAAAATGGATGAGCCGGGGAATTACAGACCAGTCAGTCTCACCTCTGTGCCTGGCAAAATCTTGGAGCGGATTATCCTGGAAGGGATGCTAAGGCACATGAAAACCAACAAGGTTGTTGGTGACAGCCAGCATGGCTTCACTAAGGGGAAATCCTGCCTAACCAATCTGGTGACCTTTTATGAAGGGGCTACGGAACTGATGGACAGGGGCAGAGCAGTTGATGTCATCTACCTGGACTTGTGTAAAGCCTTTGACACTGTCTCCCATGACATCCTTCTCTCTAAGTTGGAGAGACATCAATTTGATAGGTGGACCACTCGGTGGATAAAGAACTGGCTGGATGGCCGCACGCAAAGAGTAGTGCTCAGTGGCTCAGTGTCCAGCTGGAGACCAGTAACGAGTGGTGTCCCCCAGGGATCGGTGTTGGGACCGGTCTTGTTCAACATCTTTGTGGGTGACATGGACAGTGGGATTGAGTGCGCCCTCAGCAATTTTGCCGATGACACCAAGCTGTGTGGTTCGGTTGATACATTGGAGGGAAGGAATGCCATCCAGAGGGACCTTGACACGCTTGTGAGGTGGGCTGATGCCAACCTGATGAAGTTCAACCATGCTAAGTGCAAAGTCCTCCACCTGGGTCGGAGCAATGCCAGGCACAGCTACAGGTTGGGCGGGGAGGAGATTGAGAGCAGCCCTGCGGAGAAGGACTTGGGGGTGTGGGTTGATGAAAAAATGAACATGAGCCGGCAGTGTGCGCTTGCAGCCCAGAAGGCCAACCGTATCCTGGGCTGCATCAAAAGGAGTGTGACCAGCAGGTCAAGGGAGGTGATCCTGCCCCTCTACTCTGCTCTCGTGAGACCTCACTTGGAGTATTGTGTGCAGTTCTGGTGTCCTCAACATAAAAAGGACATGGAACTGTTGGAACAAGTCCAGAGGAGGGCCACGAAGATGATCAGGGGACTGGAGCACCTCTCGTATGAAGATAGGCTGAGAAAATTGGGGCTGTTCAGCCTGGAGAAGAGAAGGCTGTGTGGAGACCTCATAGCAGCCTTCCAATACCTCAAGGGGGCCTATAGGGATGCTGGGGAGGGACTCTTCATTAGGGACTGTGGTGAGAGGACAAGGGGTAATGGGTTTAAACTTAAACAGGGGAGGTTTAGATTGGATCTGAGGAAGAAGTTCTATACTGTGAGGGTGGTGGGGCCCTGGAATGGGTTGCCCAGGGAAGTTGTGAATGCTTCATCCCTGGCGGCGTTCAAGGTGGGGTTGGACATAGCCTTGGATGGCATGGTTTAGTGGGAGGTGTCCCTGCCCATGGCGGGGGGGTTGGAACTCGATGATCTTGAGGTCCTTTCCAGCCCTTGCTATTCTGTGATTCTGTGATTCTGTGATTCTTCTTATACAAGGATTTTGTACGAGTTTTGCCCAAACTGCAATCTAAAGTGCATGGAAATGGGACTTTCTCCCGCCAAGGGCCTTTACTGTGTCAGGTACAATTAGAAACCAAGGCTAATTTGGGCCAATATTCCATTATGTGTAGGACAGTGATAGGGAAACGTGCTTTATTTTAAGGTACTCGCCTGTGTGTGGAACCAATCCTGACTTTAGAAAGAAACATTGGCCCATTTTGCACATATAGACAATAAATTTTCAGGGTGAAAAGTTAATCAATGACCTATTGAGTTTACTTACCGGAATACATCCCCAAAACTGCTAGTGCTCCAAGTGTGAAGCTGCATTGACTGCCTGTTTAAACACCAGAAAACACTTATATTTTTTTAATCAGTAATTAGTTTCAACATTATGTTGTAAAAGTATCTTCCTATTGAACAACCAATAAATAATCTAAAATTGGGGTTATTTATCAGTCCTGTGCTATACAACAGGAGCCTAATGGCACCCCAGCCTTTATGGAGGGGAGCAGGGCCCTGTGGTGCAGCAGAAAAGGCAGCAGATACGCTATTCATTCTTTAGCCATCAGAAACAATCAGGGAATCATGGTCCCATCTCCTTACCATCTGACTAATAGCAAGATGTGCTTCAGAGCATGCTGTTACGAAGACTGGAGAAGTCAGGACTGTAGTTAGACCTACAGTTGTACATGCCAGCAATGCTCAGACCTTCAGAGCAAAGTAGCCCTGACCCTCACTAGCTCACGGAGAAAAGAGCCCACTCCTTTATTTGTGTGTGTTGTAATATCCAGAATCCAAACAAAGTCAAACATGAGACAACCTCAGTGACCTTGGTGAGCAGGGAATCCTTGCTAGTTCTCCCCTTGCTTGGCTGTTCTCACTATCTTATTCTCCAATATTTTTGTTTGGTGAAATAGTCCCAGCATGCAGGATGGTGTGGCTGCAACACAGTGCACCCAGAAGAGACCTGTGTTTAACAGGTCAGTGCCTGACAGTCTTCCATGTATCCTATAGAATCATAGAATCATAGAATAGTTAGGGTTGGAAAGGACCTTAAGATCATCTAGTTCCAACCCCCTGCCATGGGCAGGGACACCTCACACTAAACCATGCCATCCAAGGCTATGTCCAACCCCGCCTTGAACGCCGCCAGCGATGGAGCATTCACAACTTCCCTGGGCAGCCCATTCCAGGGCCTCACCACCCTTACAGGAAATAATTTCTTCCTCATGTCCAACCTAAACTTCCCCTGTTTAAGTTTGAACCCGTTACCCCTTGTCCTATCACTACAGTCCCTAATGAAGAGGCCCTCCCCAGCATCCCTATAGGCCCCCTTCAGGTATTGGAAGGCTGCTATGAGGTCTCCACACAGCCTTCTCTTCTTCAGGCTGAACAGCCCCAATTTTCTCATCCTGTCTTCATACGGGAGGTGCTCCAGTCCCCTGATCATCCTCGTGGCCCTCCTCTGCATTTGTTCCAACAGTTCCATGTCCTTTTTGTGTTGAGGACACCAGAACTGCACACAATACTCCAAGTGAGGTCTCACGAGAGCAGAGTAGAGGGGCAGGATCACCTCCCTTGACCTGCTGGTCACGCTCCTTTTGATGCAGCCCAGAATACGGTTGGCCTTCTGGGCTGCAAGCTCACACTGCCGGCTCATGTTCATTTTCTCATCGAACAACACCCCCAAGTCCTTCTCTGCAGGGCTGCTCTCAATCTCTTCCCTGCCCAACCTGTAGCTGTGCCTGGCATTGCTCCAATCCAGGTGTAGGACCTTGCACTTAGCATGGTTCAACTTCATCAGGTTGGCATCAGCCCACCTTACAAGTGTGTCAAGGTCCCTCTGGATGGCATTCCTTCCCTCCAATGTATCAACCGAGCCACACAGCTTGGTGTCATCGGCAAACTTGCAGAGGGCGCACTCAATCCCACTGTCCATGTCACCCACAAAGATGTTGAACAAGACCGGTCCCAACACCGATCCCTGGGGGACACCACTCGTTACTGGTCTCCAGCTGGACATTGAGCCATTGAGCACAACTCTTTGCGTGCAGCCATCCAGCCGGTTCTTTATCCATCGAGTGTTCCACCTATCAAATTGATGTCTCTCCAACTTAGAGAGAAGGATGCCATGTGAGACAGTGTCAAAGGCTTTACCCAAGTCCAGGTAGACAACACCAACTGCTCTGCCCCTGTCCATCAATTCCGTAGCCCCTTCATAGAAGGCCACCAGATTGGTCAGGCAGGATTTCCCCTTAGTGAAGCCATGCTGGGTGTCACCAAGCACCTTGTTGGTTTTCATGTGCCTCAGCATGCCTTCCAGGATAATCCACTCCAAGATTTTGCCAGGCACAGAGGTGAGACTGACTGGTCTGTAATTCCCTGGGTCATCCATTTTCCCCTTCTTAAAAATGGGGGTTATATTTCCCTTTTTCCAGTTGTCGGGAACTTCACCTGACTGCCATGATTTTTCAAATATGATGGACAGTGGCTTAGCAACTTCATTTGCCAGCTCCTTCAGGACCCGCGGATGGTTTTCATCAGGTCCCATGGACTTGTGTACGTTCAGGTTCCTAAGATGGTCTGGAGCAAGATCCTCTCGTACAGTGGGCCCAGGGTCTTCATTCCCACAGTCCCTGCATCTGCCTTCCAAGACTTGGATGGTGTGATCAGAGCATTGGCCTTTAACAAGGTGTTCAAGACCCTAAGCAATAGGCATATGAACACAGAAGGCAATAATTGGAGACAGAGGATTATTTGCTTTTTTGTGTTTCATATAAGTCTAAAGAAAAGAGGTTTTCCTTTCTCTTGACTGACTAGTATCCTTTTACTGCATCCCATTTGCTCTTTATTGTCACCCTGTTCCCACCATAATCTACATTGCACAGATATTTTCTCTACTTGTTTCCTCTACCAGGAAAGCAATAACTCCTGGCCCCCACTCCGTATTTTAATTGAGAAGTGTGTTGCTGGTTTGGTAGGAGTGATTTCTTGTCTTAATAATATAGCCTTTGATAATTTGTGGGAGGTCTTCAGTGGAAGTCTGTCATGGACATTGTAACCAGAAGAGTTTTACCATCTTTTATGAGAGCAAGAAAAGATCTTTGTGATATTTATTCAGTTCTTTGCTCTTTTTTTGGTAAATCTTTGGAGTTTTCTATTGTTTAAAAACAAAACAGAACAAAAAAGCTAAAGCAAAACAAAAAAACCCACACCTCCTGTTCTCTAGTTCTTGTAGCTTAAAAAAAAAATAAAAAAAAAAAAAAAAAGAGATTTGTAAAAATAACCCCCAAAATGATTAAAGGTGAGGGATATCTTAGGGGAGCGATATTATTAAGAGCACTGCAAGGTGAGAATTGCTGTATTATACTAGGGAAGTCGTCTATATATTGCAGCATCAAATCTCTGGCAGGAGCCAGGGTCTGAGTATTCAGTTGAAGACACAGAATTCTGTAATAGCAAATGAGGACTACAGTGTTCCAGACCGAAGTCTCTTCTTATTTCCCAGAAATTCAAGTTACCTGTCGTAAAACTGGAGATCCTTGTATTACACAGACATCAGATTTCTGTATTTGTTCTGTCTGATTTAATCTGACTTTGGTGAAATATCTTGGTATTGCATATTGAAAGCCTAAATATCCACAGTGAGGGAAAAAAGGGTTTCTATTTACTGGTTTTGAATTTGCATCTCTCTACTGTCACTCCTTGTCCTTGTGTTACAAAACAAGAACAGAAGTGTTAGATCTGTATTCTCTAAACCAGCCACAGTTTCACATACTTTTTATCATGTTCCAGAGGAAGCTGTGCTATTGTTTTATACAATGCCAGTAGTACCACAGTGCTTCAGTTTTGTGAAATGCAGTTCTTTATTCCCACTATTATCATTTCCTAGGATATTGGAAAAGATCCTGACCCAAAAGGTTGGATTAAGTTCTTCACTTCTTCAACTGTTGAGGTCAGTGGCTCCTGACATTTGGTTTGCACTTCTTATTCAGTTTGAGACAGGATACAAATAGACACCCCCAACCCAAAAGACAAGCAGGTCTTGGAGGCAGCTGTTTCTGCTATTGTGCCCCTAATGAGTAAGCCCTAAAGAAGGTAATTTCTTTTATCCATTATGTAGTATCAAAACCTGAATTCAAAACTTTCTGTAGTTTTAAAAGGTCTTCCATTAGTGCTGGGGATTTTGAATAAACTGTGCACCTGATACTATTTAGACCCTAATTACTGTAAGTCAGGTACTCAATTATTTCTACAAGAAACCTTTTGTGTTATTAAAATGCAAAAATATCTATCATCTGACTGACTTCCATATAAAGGTGGAGGGGAAGGAGCCACAAATAACTTGAGTTACTTGAGCATAAGGTATTTTTATTCAATTGAGCCCTTTAGTTCAGATTAGGATCATAGCTTCCTTTGAATGTACCAGTTACTTTGAGTTATTAGTTCAGTGTTGAAAAACTGACACTTCCAGACATCCCTGACAAGTTCAAATAAAATCCATTAGAATCTTCTGAATTTAAATCTCACTGGAAACTTGAATTTACAAAAATGCATGTCTACAACGTATATGAATCCTTACAGGAAAAAAAGAAAACACATTATGGCAGCATGGGAAAAGTCTTATTTATATTTTGATTCTTAATATTGGTTGAAGAAGAGCTGTATGTTATAGTGAACAAATTTGTAATGGATCCTGAGGAAACAGTTAAAAGATTGTGCTTATCATAAAGAGTGATATGTGCGTATTTTCTTCTTATATTCCTGCACAGTAAGAGACAATTGCATCAGTGTCAGGTTCTGTTGGAAGGCTATTGATTGGTTTATTTGTTTGTACATATATGATAAGGGAAATATAACATATTTCTTTATAATTTAATATTATATTTATAATATAAATATAAACTCTAAAGCTATAATGCTTTTGCTCCACTGGTTTTATAAAACTGTCCAGTGTTTTAACAGATGGGCAAGTCAGAACTGACCAGCAAAAAAAAACCCAAACAAACCAAACTTCTCTAAAACTAATACATCTCAAGGAGATTGTAATGATTTCCTTCTCTGTGATTTACAGGAACATATTGAAAGTTAATGAAGATAAATGTAACATTTACTGGGTAAGAGATTGTGGAAGGAAATAAACAAATGTAAGATAGAGTGCATCTAAGTAAACACAAAGGTTGTAAAACCTTCAAACTCAAATATCAAGAGCACTGCAAATTAATGCTGCACACAATAGACCCTTTGGAAGCTAACTTAATCCACCCCCATGTATCTACATAAGGGCCATGCATAACAATGCATGAGCTGGATTTCCATTAGAGTTTCCTCTGCAGGCTGTCAGTTGTTTGAAGAAATAACAATTTCCTAGGCATGAAAGCTTTTTCAGAATGTTCCCACTGATGTGTAATAAAAGTGACTTTACTTTTTTTTTCTTTCCCCCTCTCCCTCAGCCCCTCCCCCCAAGATGTGACTTTGGCGGGGAGGAGGATGGACTTAGACCTTTGGCCTCCTACCACTTTACCTTGCCTGGATTATCAGTGCAGGTGTTAAAATAATTGAAGGTGTGGTAGAAGATACAACCGCTAATAGCTTTTCCTATATGGAGATTACCTAGGTGGAGAATGCCAGAGTACCTGAAGAATAGGCATGTGAGTACCTTATTAACATAGCACCATTCAGCGGCAGCTGCATATCTGAAAAAAAAAAAAAAACC
This sequence comes from Amazona ochrocephala, assembly GCA_039720435.1. Taxonomy (NCBI): domain Eukaryota; kingdom Metazoa; phylum Chordata; class Aves; order Psittaciformes; family Psittacidae; genus Amazona; species Amazona ochrocephala. The sequence goes on along the minus strand of CM077884.1, from coordinate 34,099,186 downwards.
AAACCTTTAAAGAGCCTATTCATCTATGTTAATGGGCCCATTGCACAGTACATTGTGTGGGAAATTAAGTCTCTGGCTGTGAACTTCCTGTGCTGTGCAAGCTGCCTTGACTCTTTTTTATTGCTTCAGTGTTATTATCTCCTCCTGGAAATAAAAACAATCATGTTCTCACATTTGAGAAGCCAAAACATTCCCAGATAACAAACTGGTTGAAAGTTTCTTTTGTTTCCCTTATTAAGTGAAAAAATATGTTTTGAAATTAAAGTAAACCCTAAATTAACATCAAAGCCCATCAAATTAGCTGAGCTGTCATGTGCATGACAATGTTGGGTTTTCTTCCTTTTTTTTCCCTCCCCTGTAAAATACACAATTTAAATTGCTTTCCTATTTATTGTTCCTTCCTTGGAATTAATTTTTGCCACAAAATATGTTAATTTATTCAAATGAGACATGATTTTTGAATGTTTAACTGGCAAAAGAACTGCTTGCTCTCTGACAGACTGAGTGGAAAATAACATTTTTTTTTTAAGCATTTCTTCAAAATATAGCCTCTTTCCATTTTAGCACAGAGTGGATCAATTCTTTAGAAGTAGATCTGGAAAATATATTAAAAAAAAAAAGGAAATTTTGCTTATTCAACTTATTTTCAAGTTCTGCATGAATTTGAGAAAAATATGTAATGTTGTACAGCCTGTATCACCTTCAAGAAACAATTATCATCAAATATTGAAACAATTTGTCATCCTTTCTTAATGATCTGTATGCTGCACATTGCATCATCGTCATCATTATCATCATTATCTTCATCATGCTGATAAAAGAAAGGACTAATGATCAATACTAACTGATTACAACTCAATTAAGGAGGATCTTTTCAGTGTAAATTTTTTTAAATCTTGCCTCTTCCAGTTCTTCTGCATTTTCAAGTTAACTTAATACATTCCACTATTTAACATGTTTAATGAGCATACTGGAATATAAGTAAAATTGTCATTTAATGTTCTTTATCGTTTCCATGGTGCATACTTAACTTGCCTTGGACAACACTAATATACAAAGAGCAGCCCAAAAAATCCAAACTCTTGCTGTTAGAAAATGAGAGTTCTTCATGTAAATTGCAATAGAATTTAGCTCTTCAGATAAACAGCTATCTAGAAACACTGCAAAGATGGCTAGGAAATGCTTCAAATCAGTTATCAAGCAGCAGAGAGAAAGGAAGAAAGCCTGTGTGGAAGGAGCCTCCTAATACAAATCATAACTTCATCCAGTCTGTTTGCACAGACTTCCCTTGCAGCCATCCTATTGTATTTCTTCAACATTTTATCTGTTGAAATTTTTGGCGCAGGAATGATTTGGTACACACAGTGCCTTGCTCTGCTTTCTATGCTTGATAGTGCTCAACAGTGTTATCATAATGCAAATTATTGTTGTTGCTGGTAGCGACTGTGCTGAGTGCTCTTTGGGTATCTGCAAATCTGACAAGTGGTAATACAGTAATATCAGAGAGGAAATCAATATTTCATATTAGTTAATGATTTAATTATGGAAATCCTTCCCTTAATGCCATTTGTTAACTAAACTTACCATAAAGTGTACTCTGTTCAGCTCATCTTTCAGTGGCACTCTGAATTACACCTTCCTGACATTTCAATATTGGAATATTAAACAGATTTCTCTTTCCAGTCCAGTCCAACACTTTGTTCACAATGCAGGCCATCTGGGAATGCATACCCATTAATGCTCTGGGAGGCACTGTTGAGAGTTTGCATATTTTAAAAAGTCAGAGAAAATTAGAACTGCAGGAAGACCAATGCATTGCACACTCACTACATCAGTAGATTTGACATCCACATTATTACTGTTTTTCCAGTGGTATTTTGCATTGTATTTTTTCCCTCTGCTCATTCATTTATTTTTTAAAACTACTTGCAGCTTCTTTTTTTGCTTCTTTTTTTTTTTTTAAAAAAAAAAAAGACTGACATTTTGCGGGTTTTATAGGGTGTTGTTGAGAGTTTAAAGACATGCAGTGAAGTTCCAGGCTAGCCATTCCCATTTAATCACTTTTACACAGCAATGTTATTTTTATATAGCAAGTGTGCTGTTGGCATTTCCAGAATCACAGAGAGGGTGGTAATTTGGGCACAAGCAAAATTTTTTTAAACAGTTCCTGTAAAGATAATTCAGATTAATGGGCCATTTACAGTCTTGCTAACTTACTAACTGGGTATGTGCTCTAGGTAATCAGGGTGACATTACTGCCGGCACAAAAATGACATCTCGTCATCAGAAATTTTCTTCATTGGCACAGAAAATGCCAGGCACATCACCTCAGACTGTGTGGCCACCACATCTATTAACCTTATTGATTTGGAGTCATGCTGTGCCACACTGGAAAACTACTCCCTGCTGAAAGACTCAAGTGGATCAATCCTGAACCATGAACAAAAACTCAATAACAAAATGTAGTAGGCACCTTTCTCCATTAAGTATTCCTCAAAGTAAATTACATTAGAGAACATCAGCATGAGGAACTTCCCTTGGGATTCTGTGATCTCCCAGAAACTAACATCGAAAAATAGCAAAAGGAAAGGACGTGCGTATTGCTAAACGTACTTTATATCACTTGATTTTGTTCTCAGATATTTTCTTATAATATTTTAATTTTTTACTGTAACACAGTTCTCCTTTCTAAACCTTAAAAATCTAACTTGCTGTTTGTTTTTAATTATGATTGTGGCTGGTAAATCATCCAGTGACAGATGAATTTGAAAAAGAAAGTTTTCTCCCCTTTATGAACCCTTCAGCATTTTCATGTATTTATCAGCATTTATTTTTGAGAGCCTCTTTGTGATGGGGTTTGAAAATGAAACAAGCCGTCTAACTCCTGTCAGCCTCATACAGTTAACAAAAAAGGCAACAAAAGGAGTTCCAGAGCTTCATATTTCTTGACAAAAGATAGAGGACTGCAGTAAGTCCCATTCATATTTAAATGTTCCTGGCTTTGGAATGAAAAGTCCATCTTTCATGTTACCATTTCTGTTCCTTACTTTTCTGTTGGTATTTGCCAGCAGTGAAAACTATATCCCAAAAATTAGTGTGTCTGAAGTTCAGCTTGCAGAACTTCTGTTCCTGAAAATATTCCTTGTCACATATGGCAGAGGTTTTCTTAAAGAACAGTTTACATTGTTATAGTTTTCAAATGTCTTGGAAAACATTTAGGACAAGAAAAGTGTGAGTGCAACCACTCTGTGCACATGTGAGCAATGACTGGTTATAGTTGAGTAAGCTTTATTAAAGCCAATGAGACCCCTTTCATCAGGGAAGGTTACTTACAGGAGTAAGGGGTACAGGAAGGGACAGGATTATTTCTGTTGCTCAGTACTGTGACAACATTATTTTTCCCAAGGTCTGATCTGAAAACTTGACAGCTAAAACCTACAGGCACAGAGTTTAATTTTTCATTAGTTTTGGTGTTAATGAATAGACCAGAGTTCATTAAAAGTGCTCCTTGCTCTGTGTTCAGTCACGCCTAACGCTGTGTATATTTATCTATATTACATATTTTGATATTTTTTCCAGAGAAAATTCTGGATTATAGGAAAAAAAAAAGGAAAAGAAAATGTAGTGATGTATTAGAAAATATTGTCAGTTACTTGGAAGAAAGTGATTTCTCAAAGCCACATAAAAGTCTGGAAACTATTCTTTTTATTCCTCAGGAAATAACCCTGGGTTTCTAATTAATATCATGAAATTAAGGCCATTTATTTGAAAAACTGAAAAAAAAAAATCTATATACACTCCAAAGTTCAGTGTTTGTCCCTGAGCTCTAACATGGGATATACTGTGTGAAAGCCTGACATGGGATACGCCATATATCATCTCTATTTAGAGCCCCTAGGCAGGAAGTATGAAAAAAAATAATAATCAAAATTACTGTTTTTCTTTACTGAAATCCCTCTAAGGAATTCATTGGAATGAGTTCTGTCTGCCCATCTAATTGATAATTATTTAATTAGCAATTTATAATGATAATGGGATTTTACCCCCCACCAGTCCAGCTTGTCTGTAAGAAAAATATAAGTAGACAACCTTATGTATTACTTTACCACTTTTGGCTGTTGGCACAAGATATTGTGGGCCAGTGTTGCGATTCCCTACAGTTAAAACATAAAAGCAATGTATTCATATATTTCCTTTGCCCACAGTGTTTCCTTTTCTCATTACTGTGGGTGACTGGCATTCTCACAATGTGTGTGGGTGCACAGGCTTGTTGTGTCACCATGGACAGTTCTAAGAGCAGCTTCATTAGTTCTTTTTACAACAAAAGCTAGGGTTTTTTTCCTGCCTTCTCTTTCTTTCCTTTAGTTGGCATGCGGGTTGAATTTTTCCTGGACCCCCTGCTTGACTTTTTTTTTAGAGCTCCTTTTGAACAGTGCAGCAGTGTGAACACTAGGAATTGTAACTGATAGACTGTTTGCAGGAGAACTCATGAAAGTTCTCTTTGTTCACTTCACATCAACCAGGTTTATGCAGACCCTCCCCCACCTTAGCCAAACAGGGAAAAGGAAATCCACTTTTAATTATACATTGATGGGAATCACTGTATGGTGAAATTGCATCAAGTGGAGAATGCCCACTTTATACTCTTTTATCTAAGAATCCAAAAGAAGCACTGGTGTAAAAAAAACCCAAAAAGGATATGCAAGCATAGACTCCCCAATATATAGCCAGGCCTGAATAATTTAAATCAATTTGCCAACTCCACTTCCAGTCCTGTTAAAAATTTTCGGGACTAACTTTGCACTGTGAGAATGTCTTGTCTTTAGACTTTGAGCCTGGAAGGTCTTATTTTTGAGACTTAAAAAAAAAAAAAAAAATCCCCAAAAATTCTTTTTGATGTTGAAAGGAAGAGTTGCAAGTGTAGGGTATTTTCAAAATTTGATCTGAGGATATTAATGCTTTTTCCCCTTTTCTACACTCAATTCAAGAAATTGTGTGGAAGAGTCCTAAGGGCAAAAAGAAGTGCGATCTATCTGGTGGCAGAATGAAAAGATTACACAGCCTCCCAAGAAGTGTAAATAAACAAGAGAAGCACTTTGTGTTGGTTTATAATGTTGTGCCCAGTGAAATGAATAGAAAAATTTTTAGCAGTACTACAGGGACCTCTGAGATTATAAATCATTTGGGTAATCTGCTAATAAATACATAATGTTTATTTTCTTAGACTTTTTAAAATTAATATCACAAGGTACCATTAATATAGTGACAATGCAGGGTATTCAGCTTTACTATGTATACTATTAAAGTTTACTATGGTTATATTTGACTTTAGAATCTTCCAGTACAGAAAGAAAGTATTGATGGTTTTCTTGAACATTTAGTCAAGGAAGGAACTTTTTTGAAAATAATCTTAAAGCTCACTTTTTATAGTCCTTGTTAAATTGCTTTAGCTTAGTCGTCCCAACTCATTTATTTTATACAATTTAGACAACTGTTTTTTTTTAATATTTCCTGAGAAAAAATGTTAACACCCATGAAAGTGTTGTGAAACCCAAGGAAAGAGCAGTCTACCTGGAAACAGTTTATGATACTGCCCTTACAAGTAGTCAAGAAAAATGTTAACTAAGGACATAACTAAGCAGGGTCATGTAAGGAGACTGGGGGAAATAAGAAATCTGTGGCTATTAGGAGGCATTTTGGCCTGCCAAATGAAAGAAGACAGGCAGTGTTGATAAATCTGACCTCAGAGAGGAAATCCTGATTATGCCAAGGTCAAAGACAACCATGCAATTTGGTCTTGCAGAATTGCCAAGGGCATATTGTGCTGTCGATGGGCCTGTGTTTTAGGAAACCTAATCTAGGCACTACCTGAGAAAGCTCTCTCCAGTTTCTGGCACCAGTACTGCTGTACACTCCTCTGCTGCATGAACAAGTCACAAATGCGTGACTAATAATCCTTTTGTCCCCATTCAGACTGGGATTTCTACTCCAATCTCACCACTGTCCCAGATTTTCTTCCAAGAATTCATCAAAAATCAGATTATTTCTTCCTTGGTAGAAGTTTGCACAAGAGGAAAGCATGTGAGTGAAGCCCGGAAGGATGCGAAGCAGAATGAGACAGAGATTAAAAATTACGTTGGCTTAAAGGAACTGGTTTGTAACTAGTCCATGACTAGTCTTCTAGAGTATCCAGTAAACAACTGCCATGCACCTGACAAGCATCCACTGAATTCCATTCTTTTCCTTAGCTGCAGTTCCCCAAGTTATCTGCAGAGGTATGTAGTGACAACTGAAGTCCAAAAAAAGACCAGGAGTTTTCCAAAGCTGTTTGTTGGTTGTTTTTTTTTTTTTGTTTGTTTGTTTTTTTTTTGTTTAGTTATTTACAAAAAAATATGAGCTTTCAATTTGATTGCAAATCTGAATCTAAATTTACAAGATTACATGAGTCAGTCCATCAAGGGTCTGCTAAATCAGAATGCGAACAGCATGATTTCCCAGATGCTCATATTTTCAAAGAAGCATTAAGGAAAGCAGAAGATATTTAACAGCTAAACAGTAATTCCTTTGGATTTTTTGTTTTGGCAAAATTAAGGCACCTTATGATGTTACACCACATGAGGCATTTTGAAAAGGTTCATTAATCCCCAAAGAAAGAAAGTAAGGAATTTTAAAGCACAAGATCCCAGGACTGAATCTAAAATTATTCAGAATAGGCAGGAGGTCAGCTTCCAACCAAATGAGCTTTCACTGTGGCAAACCAACTAAATGACATAGAAGCACGGAAATTGAGGCCAAAGTAGCTGTGGCAGGAGTAAACGTTCTTTAGTTCTGGGGAGGCTGAGCCATGCGAAGGAGCCTCAAGAAAAAGACTACAGGGGAACAACTAATGCACAGCAGGAGTTGCCTGGAAGTGGTGCCTCTCTGCCCACTGTGAGGGAATCATCCAGGGAGAAAAAGATTGGAATGAAACTGACTTGGGAAAAGGGTGAAGAGGAGGTCTGAGAATAAAAAGGATAGCTTAGAAATGTGTTAGAAAGTAAACCTAAGGTTGATTGCTCTGGTTTGCTTCCTTTTTGCATCCATACCAGAGGTTATTTAAGAGAGTCCTCAAAAACCAGTCTGAAGTTTGATGCTGAGAATAAAGCTACTGAGATGGATAACATTCTTTAAAAAAAAAAAAAAAAAAAAAAAAAAAAAGAGTTAAGAAAAAAAAATGAGAGTTTTCTTGTCATGGCTCTGTTTCATGGATTCCCTGTAGCTCTCCTAGCAATAGACCAGGCCACATCTTGCTTTCAATTAAGTTATTCATTTACTCCCTCACTCAGTTTAGAATCAGGACTTCTCTTCTTTTAAGTTCAGAAAGATGTAGTTCAGCAAGTTTCCTTCCATGGAACACTTAGCAGCAGTATTTGAGAGAAAAGTCCTTGAGGTTGATGTGCTGTAGTTGGAGTTCTGCTGAACTGAATTTGCACATTAAGTACTGTACCTTGCTCTTGCCTGCTAAAGCTTCCCTTGTTTAAGATTACATGTGTGTGTAAATAAAGGAAAATGGGATACAGCCTCAGGATTTATGCCGTGTCATCTGTGAACAGGCCTTTTGGGCTGCTGGAGAGCCAAGAATTTCTGGGTTGGGGATGTGCAAGCCATATCGTCCCTTCTCAGTGGTATGCTCCTGCAACAGTGATTGGGAAGGCAGCCCCATATCAGTAGGAAATTCACCAAGCCAAACTTCCCCCAGACGGATTTTTCTAGTTTAAGCTTACTTTGGGACCAGGGCTGATGTAAAGCAGATTTAACATATGTAAGATATAAGCCCATAGGTTCTTCAATAATCTTAGGTCTCTCTGCATGAGCAGTCTGTTCCAAATAATGAAATATGGTTATTAATAATGAGGGGACAGATTTGTGCTGCTTGTTCCTGTTGATGAAATACTGCTCAAGTGCACAATTCTCACAAAGGTAAGGATGTGTAATTGACTTTAGATTGGTGACTAACGCTAACGATTAAACACTCCTCTTGAGCAGATGTCCTGAATACAATCGCTTCGGGCTTTAGTGACAGTTTCCAGGCAATTGTCACCAGGTTTGTGGACATATAAATGAGATCAGAACTTGTCCATTTACGTTTCTATACTCTGCTTGGGTGTCTATAGCCGAGAAGGCTGACATCTATTAATGGAAAAGCCTTTGACAATGACACATCTCTTTTCACAAGAATCTGAATAGCAGTGACAGATCAGGAACCCCATTTTGATGCTCAGTGTATATTTTTCTTTCTCCTCAGTTCAGCCATACTCGTTTCATTAAGTTGGGTCAGCTAGGTCAGGCAGCCTTATAATTATCTCCCAGGACCAAAGCTCTGGCTGAACTTTTAGTTCAGAACATTGTGTCTTTGCTGGGACCTGGTGGGGTTATCCCCTATTTCACTTCAAAATTATGAGGACCAGTTATTCTGTGCTTGTGTATACTTTGTATACCTGCCAAGTCCTCTCCTTCCATTCCTTTAGGTAGTCTCAGAAGTGACTGATTGTAAATGCTGATCTGACTCTGTAAGCTTTCAGCAGCACACCTGAGGTTCCCATTTTCTTTCATGGTGAACAGTTTTTCTTTCTTTCTTTGACTTTTTTGAGGAACTGATTCCAAAGATTTTATTCACAGTAGTTAACAGGTGTGAATTGGTGTTTGCTAGCATAAGTGTCCTGCTGGGTAGCCCTTTGTTCCCTTCCTGCTGCTTCCCTGCTCTATTATGGCCAAACTTACTTTAATAGGAGTTTTTTTAACGGTTTGTACAGCGTGTATTTTTAAAGCATATTATGGAACAAAAGTGAATACCTGTCAGAACAATGTGTTCCTATGAACCTCTAACAATTGGGCAGATCCCTTGATTTCAAAGGACACACTCCAGAACAAGGGACTTGTACCACCTGAGCAGGAGTGCTAGAATCTGGCCCTCAACAGATGCAGTTTTGTTTCCACCAGCATGTGCCAATTAAAATTATTCTGCTGTAATAAAATATCAGGAGACAGAAAAGGAACCACCGTGAACTGAGGCAATACTGAAGAGTTAAACGTCTTTTCAGCTGACACAGATTCCCTGCTCCATTGGTGATCAATGTTAATAATGACATCCACTTTCCAAGGTAGTGCTGGGCTACTGAGGGCTGATTCTGATGCCAGTGGCTGGTGTGAGTTGTTGAGGGATATTCAAAGACCATGTTGGATGGGTGGAAGGAAGATCTGAGGCCATCAGAGATGTGGAGCAGAAATAATAGGAGGAGTGGTAAGACTGACACCATTTCCAGAATGTCTGAATTAAGAAGGAAGGGAGGAGAGGCTGAGCTGGGTGTGAAATAATCTGTCAGCTAGGTACCAAGTGATTGTAGACTGTTTCAGCTACTAGTGCCCTGGAAAAGAACAACTGAAAATTTTAGTTCTGCAATTCTTAACAAGAGTGGTTTTAGACAGCAAACAAGTAAAAAAAAAATCTTATGGTATTTTCCTTTGAATAGGAATATATAAACTGCTGACTTAAGTCTCCAACTCCTCACACGTTTCATGTCTTTGTAACGTGACTCAACCTCATACGCATTTATCCTAAATTCCATAATTTCAGTTGACAATGAATACTGGGCTCATACTTACAGAAATTTCTTATTTTAAACCACTAGAAATAAGAATGTCTGTACATTTTGGCGCTTTTTTTTTCCCTCCTACTTCTCTTTACTATAGCTAGTGTTGCTTGTTTTAATAAGAACTGCAATGCTTGTATTTGCTGAGTCTTTCAGTAATGCAACTCAATTTCCATGCTAGTAACTGTGACAGTTTCCAGCTGATTTCTGTGTTATAGAATGTACAAGATTTTACTACTTTAATTGTGACATTTGCCCCTCACAGCTCAATTTCTTTCTCTGTTTTACTGCTTGAGAGTTTTAATTCTAGGTTTCTATTTTTTCACACGTCTGTTTAAAAACTGATTGGGATGGGAGAAATCCAACATCAAAGAGTAAAAGAAAACAAACAAACAAACAAATAAACAAACAACAAACAGAGGTTGTAAGAGCAAGATAAAAATGCATATAGAAAAAAAGAGGAAACTGCTGTCTCACCAAGTGCCAGGGTGCAGCACTTCTATAATCTTCAACCATGTTTTCTTCTTTTCTCCCAAGATTCCACCTCTGTTAAGAGCTCTCAGGTTTCTTGTTTTCCCTATAGACTTTGTAAAAAACCTTGCAAAATAACTGCTGCTGGAAGAAGCAGGAATGAGACTTTGATAAAGAAAATAAAAGTTTATTCTTTGAAGCAGAGAGCTCTTCAAAACTGAAGCTCTTTGTGAACTTGCAGAGTTTCAGTCCCAGTAGCTGGGAATCAAATCTGGAAGACACGTTTTGTAAAGTAGGGATTGGAAATGAAACACCAGTTTAGCCAATGGCTGGTGACATGAAAGGCCTGGCTAAAGGCTATTGCTATAGCTATAGCAGAAATGACTTCAAAAAGAAAACAGTCTTCTGTTGAAAGGGAAACATTTTGCAACAAAATCTTTCTGTTTTTTTATAGGAAGGCTTGTTTTTTTCTCTGAAGTCCAATATGGATGCTGAAGGAGAAGGAATGTGGTCCTGTATCCTCTCCCCACATGTAGGCTCAAGCATCTGGAATCGTTTTGTCTGGCATCAGACATTTTGATACAAAGCATTTTCTCAAAAATAGTCATATCATTGTTTTCAAATACTTAGAAGAAAAATCAACATTTTGAAAGTTGATGCAAAGTAACTTCTGTTTTGCAGATAGCTCTATTCATGTGTTTTTTACCTGTCAGAAGCAGAACTGGAGTTCAGCAATTACTTGTGTTACATTCACATCTTCCTTTTTCTGTTAAATCGTGCACACACATTTTCAATTTATTAGCACTGGATAAGTGGCCAGCTATGTCTAGAAGCCTTGTAATGTGTAAATTACCCTACCAGTTCTAAGAAGGGATATGTATCCATGAAAGTGAATTACTCACAGATCACAAAAGAAACCACCTTTTTAAAATTATTTCAGATGGTCTAATTATCTCCAAAATGTAGGACTGGTTTTGTACTGTTGACATTTGTTAATATCCACCAAAAATGCTCTTGGCATTTTTGCATGCACAGCAGGAAATTCAGTATGGAACTGGAACTTGTTGTTAATAAAAATTGAAAAGCGCAGCTTAAGGTCTTTGCTGAACTATAAATTGTTTAGGCCTCTCAAGCCTACATACAGTCTTAGGGTGAGAACAAATAGAAAAGACATATGAAAAAGCAATTACAGAAAAATTTGGGTTCAGGGTATCGATATTAATTAGAGGTGAATAATGCCAATTTGAAAACTTGACACTCCAGAAATGGCAAAGCAGAGCAATCACTGACATGTCTGTAATTCATATTACCTGTCCAAGCAATTTTCTTTCTCCTTCTGTAAGTGCACAGTATTGTTCATTTCAATGAGATATTACAGACAGACACTAGACATTCAATTCCCCTTTCTTCAGACAACTGGGATTTAAATATCCATTCAGTTCAGTAAATGGTATGTCTATCATGAACTCCTTTTTAACTCTGTGTCTACGGTTGCATACGCATGGTTGATATACAATTAAGGAGCATTTTGCATCCTTCTGAGGAGCAGAAATGTGTACACTTGTGTTTTTAATTTGTGATACAGGCACTGGATGACTTGCACTGAATATATAAAAAAATTATAGTGCTACAAGAGGAAGAAAAAAAATTTTTGCAGAAGGGTAGATCAAAGATGATAAGGTTGGTGACATACTGAAAATTAGTGTCTACTTCTGTGTTATAGTAAGACTGTGTAGGCTTCTCTATCAATAAAAATATGTTCCCTTCTTATCCACTGATCTATTTCATTTTTTTTGAATTAACTTTAGTACCAATAATAGATGTGTGCTGGGAGTGGTTTGTAAAGAAGAAAGATCTGTCTGGGAGGTTGTGACCTGAGTGTGGTATTGGGTAGGTGCATTAAGCCTGGTTTATAATCTGTTCATCTTCAAAATCGACACAAGGGGTGCAGTAGAGTCTGATGAAAGTTCTGAAAGGAGTTCCTGGAGCTCAATGTTGAAAGTATAAATGGAGCATTTAAGTAACATCAGGTCACAGCAGGAAAGAAAAGTTAAACTCTGGCATCAGCATTTAGCACTAAGAACAGGAGACTCCTCTCTTCCAGGTTCACTCATACAGGATGTGACTATAAGAAGCTTTTTGAACTGAAGAGTTAATAAAAGATATTTTGGAACAAAATAAAAGTAAAATTAAATTGGAAAATTGCTGAAGTTCAACTTTGATATCAGGTAAGTTAGTTAAGTGCGAATACATTTTCTGTGAGAACAAACACAATTTTGTAGGAGCTCAATGAACAATGTGAGATGAGATTGTGTGATCAAGATATCATACCTGGGTTCTCAAAAAGCCTTATAAAGGACCCCTAGCCCAAAAATATCTTTAAGAAACTAAGTTCTTAAAAAATACGAGAAAAGTGCTTGGTTTAATAAATGGTTAAAAATAGGAGAAAATGGGCAGGAATAAAATTACTATTTTCATAACAAAGGGAGGTTGATGATGGAAGGAAGCACAAAGGATTTGTGCAGTCTGTATATTCATAAGTAACTTTTATAATGGGGGGGGTGATTCAGAAGGTGCCACTGTTTTTGTATGCAAATTATACAAATCATACAAAATTATTTAAGCTGTCTATGAAGGTTTGGAATGGGATTTCCTAGCTAAGTGGGGGCAAAATGGTATAAGATATTCAGGGTGTGTTCCAGTTGCTTGAAAACAGACGCCTAGAGTCATCTGAGATGATACTTGAAATATCCACGTGATGGTAGCAGAAGTCAGGCACACAGCGTGTCCTTGGCTGTGACATTAGATGCCTGTGTTCAGGAAACTGAATCCCATCCTTAGTGCCTGTTAATATATCACAATACTTATGGAGAAAAATTACCTTAAGCCTATGCAAAAATGGCTTGCAAAACATTCAGGTAAGAAGTCTGGGAATCAATGTGTGTGATTCTCTGAAAACACCAGTAATGGTCAAAACTGATAATCATAGAATCATAGAATAGTAAGGGTTGGAAAGGACCTCAAGATCATCGAGTTCCAACCCCCCCGCCATGGGCAGGGACACCTCCCACTAAACCATGCCATCCAAGGCTATGTCCAACCCCACCTTGAACGCCGCCAGGGATGAAGCATTCACAACTTCCCTGGGCAACCCATTCCAGGGCCCCACCACCCTCACAGTAAAGAATTTCTTCCTCAGATCCAATCTAAACCTCCCCTGTTTAAGTTTAAACCCATTACCCCTTGTCCTCTCACCACAGTCCCTAATGAAGAGTCCATCCCCAGCATCCCTATAGGCCCCCTTCAGGTATTGGAAGGCTGCTATGAGGTCTCCACGCAGCCTTCTCTTCTGCAGGCTGAACAGCCCCAACTTTCTCAGCCTATCTTCATACGAGAGGTGCTCCAGTCCCCTGATCATCTTCGTGGCCCTCCTCTGCACTTGTTCTAACACTTCCATGTCCTTTTTATGTTGAGGACACCAGAACTGCACACAATACTCCAAGTGAGGTCTCACGAGAGCAGAGTAAAGGGGCAGGAGCACCTCCCTCGACCTGCTGGTCACACTCCTTTTGATGCAGCCCAGAATACGGTTGGCCTTCTGGGCTGCAAGCGCACACTGCCGGCTCATATTCATTTTCTCATCAACCCACACCCCCAAGTCCTTCTCTGCAGGGCTGCTCTCAATCTCCTCCCCGCCCAATCTGTAGCTGTGCCTGGCATTGCTCTGATCCAGGTGTAGGACCTTGCACTTGGCATGGTTAAACTTCATCAGGTTGGCATCAGCCCACCTCACAAGCGTGTCAAGGTCCCTCTGGATGGCATTCCTTCCCTCCAATGTATCAACTGAACCACACAGCTTGGTGTCATCGGCAAACTTGCTGAGGGCGCACTCAATCCCACTGTCCATGTCACCCACAAAGATGTTGAACAAGACCGATCCCAACACCGATCCCTGGGGGACACCACTCGTTACTGGTCTCCAGCTGGACACTGAGCCACTGAGCACTACTCTTTGCGTGCGGCCATCCAGCCGGTTCTTTATCCATCGAGTGTTCCACCTATCAAATTGATGTCTCTCCAACTTAGAGAGAAGGATGTCATGGGAGACAGTGTCAAAGGCTTTACACAAGTCCAGGTAGATGACATCAACTGCTCTGCCCCTGTCCATCAATTCCGTAGCCCCTTCATAGAAGGTCACCAGATTGGTCAGGCAGGATTTCCCCTTAGTGAAGCCATGCTGGGTGTCACCAAGCACCTTGTTGGTTTTCATGTGCCTTAGCATGCCTTCCAGGATAATCCACTCCAAGATTTTGCCAGGCACAGAGGTGAGACTGACTGGTCTGTAATTCCCTGGGTCATCCATTTTTCCCTTCTTAAAAATGGGGGTTATATTTCCCTTTTTCCAGTTGTCGGGAACTTCACCTGACTGCCATGATTTTTCAAATATGATGGACAGTGGCTTAGCAACTTCATTTGCCAGCTCCTTCAGGACCCGTGGATGGATTTCATCCGGTCCCATTGACTTGTATACATTCAGGTTCCTAAGGTGGTCCCGAACCAGATCCTCCCCCACAGTGGGCCCATGGTCCCCACCCTCACCGTCCCCGCGGCTGCCTTCCAAGACTTGGGTGGTGTGCTCAGAGCATTTGCCTGTAAAGACTGAGGCAAAGAAGTCATTAAGAACCTCAGCCTTCTCCAAATCCAGGGTAGCCAGTTCTCCCGATTGATTGTTAAGAATTATTAGAAAAAAAAAAAACAAAACAAAGCAAAAAATAAATGTGTTCCTGCATAAACCTGCGATAAAATCACATCATGAATACTGGTTTCAGTATTGATCTTCGCACCTCCAAAAAGATAAAAGAGAACTGGGAAAGGATTACAAGTGAGGCGGGAAGAATGTAACTGCTTTCATATGAGCTTGAGTAGATTAAGACTATTCATCTTGCAAAAGCAATGTCAGAGGAGGGACAAGAGAGAAAACTATGAAAAAAACCATAAATTATATCAGAATGTGCACAGTGAATCATCATGCGCTATTTCTCATAATATGAGATGCAAAGCTCCCACACCAAAGGAGCTTTTTAGGTTTTAAATGGAGAAAATGCTGCCAGTTTTGGACTTTACTTCTGCAGAAAAAGTACAGGTGCACTGAAAAAGCAGTAAGGCCAGTCATGTAGTTTTTGTTCTTCAGTAGTTCTTAAATAAGATGACCTGGAGGCAACACCAAGCTTAGTAAATTTGTAAATCAATAATCCAGAGTGCAGGAGGAGAAACTGCAGAAAAAATCCCTTTATGAGTGTGTGTCTGCTTTTCTGTAGCCAGTCACCAATGATGGAGTCAAAAACGTAGTTATGGGAAATTTGGTCTAGTCAGCATGACTGATTCTGCACTTTTACTGTTGAGATCACTCCCTTTGACCTATAGTCCACTGGCTCCTCTGTAACTTAAGAACATGGAGTAAATACTCAGTGTCTCTTCTTCCATATATATACCATTGAAAGCCAAGAATAAATTTTTATAAATCAGAATATGCTGAGAGAAATAAATGAACACTTCAGGAGCTCCCTAAAAAAATTAATTGTCTCATATTTGGCTATATTAACTCTGAATTACAGAACATATGTCTTGCATCTTACGCTGACAGTTGTGGCTGCAGAAAAAGCCTGAAATCATCACTGAGATAGAGATACTCCTGGAAGAGAATAGATTTTGAGCAGTTGCAGAAATTTCACACAACCTTTCAGAGCAGCAGTTGAGTCAGGGAAATTCTGGGGGATGGTAGGTACACATCCTGAACTCAAACTTGCAGGAGTTAATTAAGAAAGTAGGGATAGCGCTGCTATGGGGAGAAATAGAAACACAGGAAAAACAATTTCAAAGATGAGAATCTTCATGGATTTTAATGAGCAGACCTACGAGTGGTTGTTTCTGTAACTTCTATTTCTGGTTGGTTACCCCAAACTCTCATGAAAAACACTGCCACACTGCTCTGAAGTTTTGTGCTTGCCCCTCTTCAGGTATTCCACAGCCTTTTCATGCTCACATAAAGCAGTTATTCCCAATTGTGGTATATTCCAGAATGCACCGGAAGAAGCATCTCTGCAATCTGGCTCACTGAGTGAGTTCTGCAGGGTTCATGTCAAATCAAATGCTACTAGGAAATCTATGAGAAGTCATCTTTCTCTGACGTGCTTGCTAGATGTTTTCTGCCATCTAGGATTGGTTTGAGCTTTTGCCTGTTCAGATAAATGTGTTGCTCTTTGCAAGGACAAGCAACAACAACTGACAGCCTTTAGCCACAGAGTATACATGAACAGTGTTCAGGTTAGAAATTATTGCAGTTCAAGGTAATGTAATGGTTACATCCAAAATCCTAACCCAAATCATACACAAAAAAATCAATAAACTAAGCTCCTAATATTTTATACGACTATTTCATAGGATAATCGAGATCAATTACTACTGTAATATCTGTTGGTGTCTTCACTAATAAATGTCAGTTAGCGTGCTTTAAATTTGCAAATAACTGTGCATTTGTGTATATGTATACACACACATATATACACATTTAATATAGATTGATATGGATATAAAGTAAATTTCCTGAGCAAGAGAAAGATGAGTCAAAGGCATAACCAATGATCTAGTGATTGTGCTTTCATCCCCACAGCAGTGAAGCTGAATCTCCCTCCATAGAGTTTTGGGTGCGCACTGGGACAGCTGCCACCATAACTTCTGCCAGTGATGCAGCAACATTGCCTGCTGACAAGGCCTTTGCCATGTTTGGCAATGGGGCTTTGCTGAGTTGCTGGTTTTCAATCTGTGAAAACCTAGGGGCAATGAAAGTACAATGTGGTAGCAACATACAGCAAGGTTACAGTGAACTATGGATTAGTTATAGCAGGTAAAACTGAACAGCTTGGTACCATAAAGAAGCAGAGAGACTGCACTGGGACAAGTGCTAAGGAGCACCAAGGATGCCCTAAAATAGGCAAGGCAGTCCCTTAAATATGTGATAAAGTCTATGCTTTATTTTATTTTTGTGAAAGACTTTTTTGCCCAGCCTTGCCAAGCAAATGAATTACACTAATGTGAAGGTCCAGTTATTTTTCATTCATGTTATTTCTTTACTAGGTAATTACTGGACCAATAAGGTGGTGTGCTTCAAAGCAGGAGGACTAACATGCCTTAACAGATAAATTAATTACGACATCAGACAGTGTACGGAATTAACAAAGTTGAGCAGAGTCAGACCTTGCAAACCAAATTAAACAGATGGCAAAAGCTTTCTCAGTTGCATAAGGGGAAAATAACCGAGAGAATTGCTGTGCACTGAGGATAGAATAGAAATTAAAGATAATCTAGGTGCGACCCAAAAACTAAATTAAGACTGTGAGACTGAAAAAGAAAAAAATCAGAAAGAGAAAATGGGATTAAGAGAAACCTAAAAACTTGTATTTTTTAAAAAAATCATGCAGATAAACTTGTTATCTCACCCCCTTTTAATGACAACTTGATTTTTGAGATAAAGCAAATGCAGTAGATTCAACCTTTCTGCTCTTCACTAAAGAGTTTTATACATTACTACATGGGGAATTCTTAGTTAAATTGGAAAAGATAAGGGCAAGTATCAGGACTATAAGTAAAGAAGTGACTGAACAGGCAACGAGAGTGAGTTATGTTAAAAGGATTTCTCTCTCTCCCTGGAGGAAATTTACTAGTGGAGTTCCTTTAGGATTGGTCTGGGGATTAATTTTATTTAATACTTTCCTTAATGACCTAGGCAGAAAAAGTAGGAGTGCACTAATTAATTTACTGATGATACAAAACTGGGAGATGTTGTGAATACAGAGGAGGATTGAAATATTATACAGGAAGAATTAAATGACCTTGAAGACTGGGATAATAGAAATTGAATGGAATTTAAAGTCCTGCACTTATGGACTAATGAAAAGTTTCTGCTATGAACTGTAGGCTCATCAGTGGAAGATGACATCTAGTTGTAACAGTCAATTACAGAATTACCATGAATTACTAGTGCACTCAGACCACAAAAAAGGAAAATGCAATTCAGAGATATATTGAGGAAAATATTTTTAATGAACCAAGGAGAGTAATCATGCCATTGACCAAGGTGCCTGTTAGACGTCACCTGAAATTCTGAATCCCTGGGTTTGGGGTGCAAACGTGGTTTGTTTTTTTTTCAAACAGGTGCAAAAAGTGACTACTATGGTGATCAGAGGAAAGGATAGCCTGTCTGAAAAGAAGTTACAGTCAGCAAAACAGAGGTTCAGAGGGGAAGCAATTACTCTCTATGAGCAAATGATGAGGTAAATACCAGAAAGAAAGAAAAGCTCTTGAATTCACATGATGATTTTGACATGAGAACAAATGGGCATAAAGTGGCTACGAATACACTTGGACAAAAAAACCAGAAAAGTTTTCTAGACACCAGAGCCGTAAGTACATGAGTGTGGAAGCACAGAGCCAGACAGACTTATTAAGAGGGCTTATGTGATGTGATTCATGTGCTGGCACATGCTTAAACTTGATGACTCATGGTCAGACCTATGCCTTATTTTTCAGGCAGCTACATAGTCCTTTGCTTGGCCTATTATATTTTCTGGCACATTCTTGGTTTTACTGCTGGATATATTTTATAACATAACTTTCTTGATAAAACACAAATATTACGTATCTTTAGTATATCTATTCTCTTTCCTGAGAGGCAAACAGCAACAACAGCCCCTATCTTGCAATGACCAGAACAATGTAATGAAACAGAAATAAAACTGCAGTTTCTTTACAACAAATTTGTTGTATTGCAGAAAACAAATCAGAATAAAATAGTTTAGAAAATTAACATTTTGAGTCGCATCCACTCAAGAGAAAGGTGTTCAGAATTACAAGCAACTTCACTGAAAGACAGTCTTTGATTTTTGCCTGTTTGTTTCCATTTTATATATTGGTACACATTTTTGGAAGTTCCTTGGGTACTTTCCAAATTTTAAGTTTTCTCAGTACATAGACCAAGCAATTTTCATGGTGACCCATTGCTATTATTATTAAGTTCTTACGTTCATGCAGTTACATCTCAGGCAAGAATTACATTTGCAATATTGATAGGGGTTTTTTTTCTGTGAGGACTACAGACTCTCATATTTTATAACAATAAGGTGGTTCATTTCTCACAATTTAAACATTCTCTTTTCTTAACCAGACACAATTGTTAGGTTATAATTACTCACTTTCATGCCATTGCTATCAACAAGAATAACTGGGGGTGGAGAGAGTAGAGAAGCCCTCAGTTCTTTCTCTGTTGAGCGACATGGCTTAATCATAATGAATGGAAATAGTCCCAAGGATATGTACTGTATTTGTATTGTAAAATCAAAACAGTCATATTATGTCTCTAATGTTGTCTCAAATAGATACTCTCATTATTGCATTCTGAGAAATCCTTTACCGTAGTATGTCTCAAATCGCATTCTAATCGTTATAAATTAGCTATGCAGAGGTTGAAAAGAAGCAGCAGCATACTCTGATACTGAGTAAATAAAGACAACCCTGTGTTTCCCAGGAGAGGGTCCTTTCTTTATGGTAAAAGAGTAAATTGGACAGATTTCTCACTATCTATCTGATTGAGAAGTTACAGCTATTAAAAGATTGAGATTATTTGCAATGATTACTGCATCTGACAAATATTGAACTACAACATTTATATATTCCTTTTTATCATGTATTGTTGTGCTGTGTTTCATCAACTTCTGAGACAACGATGCAAAATAATGCAATGTGACACCATGAAATACAATAAGATGTGACATGACACATTAGAAATTTAAAGAATGAAAAGCTTCAGTCAATTCAGGAAATAAGAACCCTGTCCAAATTTATTGTGACAAGTAAGAACAGTACAAACACTAAACACTGTTTTCAAATCAGAGGGCACTATTGTTTTTTGACCACCCAAATTGCTTGCAGATACTGCCATCATCTTTATTTTTAGTTTAATTTAATAGGCACAGACCTGGGAGCTTTTTCAGTGTGGGTGGTGTTTTCGTTGTTTTGGGGCTTTCCTCTCCCCTTCCCCAGCCTGGCATTAGTACTTAAATATCTAAATTGGCATCTGAATGACTTGCTGTGATTGTCGACAACTTTCCATTCCAAACAAACCCATTCCTTGACATTTCAAACAGATGTATTTCTAACATGCTTCCAAGGATTTTGTAAAAATCCAGTTCTGTGAACACAGGCTCAAAATGGGTGAACAAATGCATCTGTGCTAGCAGAAAAGAAGTGTTTTCAGTTCATATCTAGGGTATGCTAATTGAAAGTCTAGAAACAGGCTGCTTTCCTGTAGAGTACTAAAATGAGTTGTAATGTAAAACAACTCTCTTAAATCTGACTACTCCACACTTTTCTTCCTCACATTTTCACTGTCATCTATTTGTATCTGTCTGGTGATATTTAGGTTTACACTAATGGATTAAAGTCCACATTGATCTCAGTTGGAAAATATGAGTTGCTGTTGCTGATCACCCTATGCTATTGCCAAAGCCTTCTCCTTTGCTAGTAAAGTCAGATTCTATTGAAGTCTATCCCAAATAATCATCTGTATAAACACTGATATGTGATTCTAAACTTCAAGCACATTTTCGGACCAGCTGTACTAACCATTTTTTTGTAAGTTTTATTAAAGGGCAGCACTACCATGCCATGAAGTCAGACAATAAAGAGATTAAAACTAATTTTTTTAAGCTATTTTAAGGCCTGGATGGCTCATTTGATCGGACACTGGCCTTTCATCACAGGGAAAAGCAGCTCATATTTAGCCTTGACTGTTGTGTTCAGAAGTAATCTTTATGGGATGCTTATAAAATGTTTATAATGAAATGAGTATAGGGATTCCTGGTTTATTTGTCAGTGCAGTGAAGAACAGAGAGCTGTCAACTAGTGTATATGCAGGTGAAAAGGATTTTAAGAAGTGCAAAGCTCATACCAGCCCCTGGCTAAATGAAAAACAGGCAGGTGACTGCTAAAAAACACAACATCCCTAGCAAATACAAATTAAATAGTACAGAAAATTCTTCTAAATCGATAAGTACTACAAAAAGCTCTATGGAGATTTATTTTTGTGCACAAAAGGATAAAATCCAATGTTCATTGAGATGGATGAAGAAACAAATGAATTAAATATATGTTCTGTGCTTCTCCTGCCACTTAAAAAAAGAAAATTATTCTGGACCAGATCCTTAGGTGAATGACACATCTGATTAGCTACAATAGGTGGATTTGAGGTAAATCAGGTTGTAACACATAACTGCATAAATTTTTTTCAGACCTAAATCTGTCATTAATTGAGTTCAGTGTATTACATCAGCTGAGAAGATGGCTCCAAAATACTCACCTACATTTTAACATGAATTGGGATCCAAATGGGTACAGATGCACTGCAGAGAACCTCTCCCATTCCTGTGCTCTACTTGTTCTGCACCCTTCAAAGAAGAGGAGTGACCCCAGAAGTGGGTTAGTGATGTGAGAAGAACCATGGCTTTCATTTTTAGCCAGTGGCATTCAAAGCTGACTGCTTGTATTTATAAGATTACTATTGGCACTTTTCTTCTGTACAGGTAGGAAAATCATTTGGGAGGCTACAAGCTTCTCAACTCCTTGGGATGGTTTGTCTTCAAACTGTACCGTTCAAAAAAACAATTTACAACCTGCATGGCCTACTGCATATATTGTAATGTGTGAATTCGGCAGTGATTAAAACTGTTTCGTATTCTCTATTCTTGCAGATTCCAAGCGCATGTTCCTCCCTAATAGCCTGACAGTTGAATGAAAGTAATGGTTGGAGGGAAGGGGAGGCATACCTATTTATCCCTTGGCTTTTCTGTCAACAAGAGAGCAAATTGTAGTGGTGTCTTTTGTGATGTGGACATTGGCCACCTGAATCTGAATAAGCCCACCAACATGTTCTGTGTAAGTAAGTCACCAGACATCGCTCACATGGTTATGACTTTCGGGCACCAAGGACCTGATGCAGAGGTGAAAGGCTTTCTATAACTCACTGGTCCCCTGAGCTAACATGCTTCCAAGGATTTTGGAAAAACCAGTACCTCACCAGTTCACCCTTTGATCAATATAGTCAGAAAAGAATAAAAACACTGCAGACAATACTGACCATATGCACCAGATTCTGGAATAACTTTTTCCACTCTGTTTTCTGCAAACTCAATGCCATCAGCACAAGTATAAGTTGTATAGCCAATAGAAATGAACTACACCAGCTGTTTATAGAAAACATTGATTTTGTTATGATGATTATTATTAATAATAATAATATTAATCTTTTGTAATATGTACTTCCTCACTGCTGGCTTTTGGAAAAAGCTGCTTTGTAATTTGTAAGGATGGAATCATAGAATTAACTAGATTAGAGAAAACCTTTAAGATCATCAAGTCTAACCATTACCCCAGCACTGCCAAGACCACCAGTAAACCATATCACTGAAGGCCTCATCTGCATGTTTTTTGGACACTTCCAGGGACAGTGATCCCACCACTGCCCTGGGAAGCCTTTTCCACTACCTGATTACCGTCCCTGTGAAGAAATTTTTCCTAATATCCGAAGCAAACCTCCCCTGGTGCAGCTTGAGGCCATTACCTCTTGTCCTGTCGCTTGTTAGGATAATTAGATGACACAGAGCTGCGTGTTGCACAGGGTAGAAGGTCAGTTTCTTCATACTTGCCTATAGCGGAATTGGAACAAGAGCGGGAAAGGCCTACAAATTGTGTGGCATTTTAAAGCAAACAGGAAACTGTTTGCGAGTATTGTTTTCACATAGACTGGTATAAATATTGATCAACTGGTTTCCAACACCAGTTAAAATGCTGACAAAAAGCAGAATCTAAGCCACTAATTTAAGCAGTCCTTTTACAGATATTACTTTGGCATATCTCTGTGGTTTTAGTAACATCTTCAAGCCACACAGCGGATATGAAATAAGTCACTAGTACTTTAGGCAATGTTCATATTGCTAGTATTTAGAAACACGTTTTATGTTCGAATTCAAAGGATGGTATGATCTCATGAATTAGAGACTCCAAACATGAAATCAGATATTAGGAAACAAAACTTCTTCCATCTCAGCTTGAATAGCCAGGAGTTCTGGGAAAGCGATATGCAACCACTGCTACTTTTAGAATATCTCTATAATGTCTATAGCTTCAGGTCCCACAAAAACTAACAATCTCTTGACCTCATACGCTTTCATTGATGGAAGAAATGCTTATGTTACTGAAGCTATATTTTGCCATATCACGGAGTATTACAGCATGCAAGGTAAAGATATTCAGCAGGGGAAAAAAAGAATGAAAGAAATCTTAAATTCCAAATTGTGAAACTATCAACCCTACTGCTTATTGTTTTAAAACCCTTAAGGCTCAGTGTAGGGAACTGAAAGCCTGAACAAAAATATTTTAAAATCCACAGTGCTTAAATTTTCTGCAAAATGGCAAGGAGATTTTTAAATTATTAAGCTTTTTGCATTCTTATGTGAGTACTCTGCCTTAGTATAATAAAATAAAATACTAACTGATCTTTGCCATGGTGTCCAGATTGGAACCATATTCTGTGCAGAAGTGATGGGCATGTAAGCCCTTCGTATCAGGAGATCTGTCTGGCACTCATCAGGCAGTGTTACTTGATCACAGCTGGATAAAAATGCACACCCAGGGCAAATCTGTAAACACCAGCTTAATCTGCATGGGAAAAGTTACTGTCATCTCCTCTGACAGAAAAAGCCTCCAGGACACATTCCAATGGTACAGTCACTTCAGTTTGCTACAAGTGTTGTCAGATTTAGACACAAAACCATTATAGATGTCAAAAAGCTACAACTGAAA
Organism: Amazona ochrocephala; assembly: GCA_039720435.1. NCBI lineage: Eukaryota > Metazoa > Chordata > Aves > Psittaciformes > Psittacidae > Amazona > Amazona ochrocephala. The sequence continues at coordinate 34,075,175 of CM077884.1, read as the reverse complement.
AAATAAATGCATTGCTTTTTAGGTATTTTATTTTAGAAAAATGAGGAAAGTCAGTAGTTTCATCACTATGACCAAAAGAGTGTGTATGTTAGGGCGGGGGGTGGAGTGGGGGGGGGACGCTATATCACAGAGCTAGCAAACAAGCTATGTTTTAAACTGAAATTTACTGTTCTCTAAGAAACCGTCTTTTTTACATCAGGACATCTTAAAGAGATTTTTCTTTAGGGGAGTGATTTTAATTTAGATAATATTTTGCAGGAGTCATCTTTGTGCATAAATTGAAAAGAACTCTGTCTTTAGGATATGCCAAAACCTGCTTTTGGCTTCTTATGCTCTATCAATGGTCATATTTGCAATTGCAAGACCAGAGCCCATTAATCTTGTAATCAACCCTTGAAAATGTCCTGAATCACTTCATCAGAATAGCTACAAACTAATGGGGAAAAAAGGGAGATTTAATCAATTCTAGACAGTTTAACTAAAATAATGTTGTTAGAAATTCATAGCTTGCTTGTCTTTTCAAACAGATATTCCTATTTCTTTCAGAGATATTATGCACGTATGAAGAAAGAGCAGAGCTTGGGACTTGATTCAGCTATCCAGGACTGGCAATAGGAAACTTTCATTTAAATTTAATGTGAGCTGGACTAGAGCTCAGAGTTCCCAGTGTGAACATCCTGATGCTACAAATTCCTTCTCTGACCTCGTATCTTCCCTTCTCCCCTCCCATGCCCACACTCATGCATAACAGAGCTGCAGAATGACTGGTTTCTGCAATGTGTTAAATAGGAGGAAAGGGAACATTCAGAAGGAAACTAGGTATTTGGAGCTTTCCTCAACCCAAGATTAATGTCAAGAGATTTTTCTTAGCATTAGTGTCAGTGCTAGCTAGGAAATATGATCCCATTAAAGGGCCCCTCATAAATAATTCATGAAGCCCAATTTAGTGTTAGTACTAAGGGTGAGAGATAAACAGGTGATAGAGTTTGTAGGGAAACCATTGCGCTTGGCATGGTATTTTTGTGTTATTAATATTATTTTTTAAAAAATCTATGTATATATTAGAGGAAGAAGATACAATATGGCTTTTAAAACTTGGGTTACTGTGCAACTTTGAGTTTAGGATATATGTGATCTGCATTTCCAGATCATTAGTGATGATCTATTCCCCGTAAGTGCATTAAAGTAGAAAGCACCATTGACAAACTTATAATTTAGGGGATGTGTTTGGCAACTGGATTCCTCACTTTTTTGCTGTTCTCTTCTAAAAGTCCATTGTGAGTATGGAAGAATAGTTACTGAATGTGGCAATTAAGGTTTTTTTTCTCCCCAAATTAAAAGTTACATTTTTGCAATAATTGCAGTAGTTGAATAATTTATGTCCTTTTAAATGGACTAGCACTTAGCACTGATGTTTACTGAAAACCTTTTTGTGTTTAGTGTAAAAAGGTGAAAACAAAAGTGGTGTAGGAGAGGTATTAGGAGGCCTGTGAAGATGAGATTATTGTTGTGCCTGTGAAAATCATCAGACTTCATCGTTCAATTGACTTCTTTAAATTATAGCCCAAGTAGGTGTATTCCAGTCAAACAGAAGTTACTAGAGATGGTGTTGGAGCTGGCTGAGGCATCTCAGCAGGTTACACAGAAAGCTTCTAGTAAGGCTGTAGTAGCTGTAGTAAGGAGCTTTTAATTTAAGCAGTAAGTCCTATATGCTGATTATCATGCATTTAGAAAGCAAAAAGAATAGCTAAAGGTGACTGGATGTTGCGTGTTTTCCATGCTGCCCCTTGTAAGGCCAGGGACAATTAAAACCTTCGTGCTCCATTTTGTGCCACTGGTCCACAAGCCTTTTTCTGACCAAGCTAAGCATGTGGAAATGGCTACCAGCCACTCAGTGGTCTGGTTTCATACTGTATATTTTGCATTTCTCACTTTAAGTTAGAAACACCAATAGAAAGATGAATTCAAAATCCCTGGCAACTCAGAATGGATAAAATGAGCAACAGCTTACTCTACACATGCTTGCTGGGCCTGGAAATGTGATTGTTTCCATTTTATCATACTGGTTTTTGCGTTTAGCCATAGGATAGGATTCTGATTTGCACCAGTATAATTCCATTGCTACTTCCAAGTTTCAAGGAAGGCAAGTGAGATCAGCATCCATCCTCCTGGATGTTTTTCTGGTAAATATTTGCTGAAGATTGAATTCTACCAAAATGCCACTAGGATTTTGCTTTAAATAAAAATTATGTCATTGGACTTGTGGCCTCTATTGCCAAGATCTGTGAGCTGTCAATCCCAGATGCTCATTCCCATGCAGTGCTACAGTTTGCACGGTTGAGCTGGTTTAATCCAAAACTAGGATGTCTCTACCAGTGAGTGATTGGCCTAGAGGCATGAAGTGACGGGACAGTGCTTCAAAATTAATTTACTTAAGTGATGTTGCTGGTCTTTCTAGAGTGGTCACCTCTGTGGGACATTGGTTTTGTAAGCTAAATGCACATTTCTCAGTGTATAATAATCACTATACCCTAAGTCCCATAGGGTGACATAAATCTACTTTAAAAAAATTCTGTAGTGACATGTCCATGCGCATGATAGTTCAAGATCCTATAGTAAAAACACAATCAACTCTCTGAGTTCTGGTTGTTGAAAACAACATAAATATATCAAGTCTGTAGTAAAGTTGTATTTTTGTAACTGTGCTTCATGAATCATTGCGAATGTTGGGCAAATAAAAATATTCTCTGCTTTGAAATTTATGGTTTACCATCAAAATAGATAAAAAATGAAAGTGAAATGCAATCTTGTGATCCAGATGTTGAGGTGGATAATGATGCAGCACACAGAGGATAGATTTAAACCATCGCACTGAAAGCATGTTAACTTAATTTTAGTATTCTCTGCCCCAATCCAACAGTCTCAGCATCCCAGCTGTAGAATATATGATGTCATGCTAGTGACAAGAGATGGTTTCTTTCTTCCTGTGCTTTTCACATCACCTGGGGGATTTAACTCACTGCCCAGCAGGAATAGGGGTAGGGATAAAGAATTTCTTTCTCTTCATCAGGCTTAAAATTTCATCCTGCTGCAAGGATCAGGTCAAATATCACTGTAGACCCAAACTTGATTTTACCTGGTGATGTGCACCAAACACATTGCAAAGCTAAAATCGTGATGACACACCATTATCCTCCTGCACCATGGTCCTGCAAGTCACCATAGTGCTATACCTTCACCCTAAGGAAAGAGGGAGGAACAAGCATCATCAATAAGCTAGTTGCTTCCTTCCTTCATGCTGATGAGTACACGGTCCCACAAGGTCTTGCAAGGATGGAATAGGCAAGATCCAGTTTTCACGGCAAGGATGGTCTGTATATCTTCCTCCCCCTGAGACATTACAGACTGCTAGGAATATATTTTCTTGCTTCTCTGATGAAGCACCATTCCTGAGGAAAAGGAAGGAGGGCATTCTGATAGGCTAGCATTTGGGCATGCCTTTCTTTTCTATAAGATGATTGTGTAGCCTGATGTGTAAGTATAGATATTTGCTTCATTGAATAGTTGATAGCTGCATGCACTATATGTTGTATGTGTTTTTTCAGTTACCAAAAATATGCAGTTTTGCAAGTTTGGGAGTATCTGTGTTTCTGTTGCTTTTTTTGAGGTGCTATGTAAACATTATTCTTCTGTAAAAATGCTTCTACCTTGGATTATGCTTGACACCAATTTACATTGTAATAGTACTGACACTGCCATTTAATTTGCCTAGTTGCTTATGGTCTAAGTGTAGGTAATTTACAAACCTTTAACAATGTTCAGCTTTCCTAAATGGTAGGAAGAACAGCAATTACACTTAAAATGCACTGGTGCACCATGTGTCAGCAAAAAAGGACCTACAAAAGACATAATTACAATGTAATTGCCCACAAGTTCATGAAGTAAACATACATTATTAGAAGGCACTCATCTATTCAATTTAAGTGACATTACAGATAACATATTGCATAAATAGGAAGCCATTTTGTGACTAGTTAGTATAATAATAGGAGTTGAAATTAAAATGTGGTATATGTATTCCTAAGAGCACTTCAAGCTTAACATCTGCTCTATAGTGGCTTGCATTATGCTCGACTTCCAGTTTTAAGCATATGAATATTCTCTTAAGACATACAACAATCAATAATGACACTATTAGGTGCCTCCTTGAAAAAAAAAGTTTCAAACAAATGTTTAGGCCACCTGAGGCCATTTCAATCCAAGAAAAATCTCAGAAGCAGGAAATAGAGACAGGAGGGAATATTTTCAGGATTGGTTTTGATGAGCAAAATTGTCCAAAAGTATGCAAAGTTCAAGCTCTATTTCATTTCTAGTCATTTGGACATCACTGCAACAAAAGCAGAATTACTGCAGTCCACACCCCATTCCAGATTTACAGCCAAAGGTAACCACCAAAGATGTTGTAGCAGCATCATCTTGCCTCTGCTTGGCGAGACCTGGGTACATATGGGGGTCAGTGGTTATCCAACACCACACGAAGCAGAAGATCTAGGGTGTCTGCAGACTTCCATCTTGGAGGCCAAAACCACATCCTGAATTGCACATTTTAGAGAATTTGGCCCTGTATCTTTTTAATAAGTAATAGTTGAAAATGTATGTGGATTAGATTTGATCACTGGAAGTTAATGGCCCCTCTGGATCACATTCCCTCTGAGCTATCCCCTTGTGTCTGACAATTTGTAGCAGGATAGGCTTTGCAGGGATTTAGGGCAAATAACCAGCTTAATCACACAAAATCTCTGAAACACCAGTTCCTCATGTGATGGCACCATATCAGTCAGTGTATTATTAGTAGATTTTGTTGGTTTTGCTGCTTGCTAAGGAAGCACCATGTATCCCATCTTCCTTGTCCCTCAATGAAGCAGCTCAGCTCTTGATGCAGCACCCTGAAAGGTGTCAGGCTCCGTCTCAGCCCAAATTGTGTTAGGGGCCTGTATTGCTATTAAAACCAAATTTTGTCCCCTTAGATTATGCTTGTGTTGTTAAGGACCTAACTAGTGTAAAAAAAAAGTTTTATTAAAAAAAAAAAAAAAAAAAACAAAAAAAACTAACACATCCAAAACCCATTATTCTTAAGCTCTTGTTGTGTTCTCTTCTATCCCAGTGAAAAGCATAGAAGTTCAGTTTGAAAGTCAGGCAAGTGTCTTAAGCCTGCTGGAGCCAGCAATTTATTGTTTTACTTTTCTTGTGTGATTTTATAAGCAGTCTATCACAGTGTAGGTCCAGGGTAGATTGTTTACTTTTCGTTTGTTCGTGAGAGCATTTCTTGCCAGTGTTTACAAACAACTTGATATCATAGATTTTCACTTGGGATTCCGCCCTATTGAACACAGCTCACATTTTATTTTTTTTTTTTATTAACCTCTTTCACTAGGTAAATATAACAGTGGATTACAAATTTGTTAAGTATTTCCTTTTGGAAAACATTGTCTGATACTTGATATTGTACCAGGACTCAACCTAAATTGGTTTAATTCCTTGTACCTGCTGTGTAGTTAGATAAGATCAACTAGACAGACCTTTCCTATTGGTTAAAGGTCAAAAATAGCCTAAAGACATGTTGTTTACAGCACATCATATTGAGAAATATACTTTTCATAGAAGGCATGACCATATTTTCATTAGCAGTGATAAAAAACCTTAAATAGCTCTGTGGCTATAATTACAGAGTATTATTTTTAATCACAAGCCTATTTTTAAGAAAATGTAGAAGAATAAAATTCACTAGAGAATAATTTCATTATTATTTTACTATAATTGTTCATAGATTATATAAAATGCTGTTGTATTTCCCAGTATTTGAGTAAATTTGAGAAACTGTTGACACTTCAGAGTAGAAGTCATATTCTGATGGCATTTATATAAATGTAAATAATGTCACTGATGTCTGGGCCTATGCAACTCTATAGTGGAGTCCCTCATAGCTAAAATATCTGATATTGGTTTTTCTCATTTTAATTATTGTTAGGTGACAACACAAAAGCTAATCAGTTCATTTAAACTTTTCTAAATATTTCACCCTTGCAGAAAGAATGAAATTATTAACGACTTTTTAATACTTCATAAAATAATTTTATAAATCTTTTGTAATCTTGGTTTTGCAGAACTGAATGGTAAACAGGCTAAGTGCGTTTTCACAAAGAGTGTGAGTTTTTTAAAAGCTCAAGTGAAAAAAGCCGCACACAAACAAGATTAAGAAATCAAAGGCTAGGTTGTTGGGTTTTTTTTGGATAACAGCTTGAATTTTTCACTGACCTATAATAGATGGGATTCAGTGATTACCAAAATATTAATATCTTCATATTTTCAGACATTGATATTATTTCTTACTTTTTTAAGTTATCAAAATTATTTGCCAATTAATATAAACTTATCAAATGCACAGCAAGTACTTTAGCATTAGATTTTGTATTTAGTATGTATCATTTCCTAGGAAGACTTATTGCTATGATATTTCCTGTGAAAGAGAGACACTAGAGGTTTTACACCTTTCTTTTATATTGGATCTCAAAATCTCAGAATTTTACATGAAAATGGTTTATATGGACCTCCCAAAAGAGAGTTTTCTTGAAGAGTTCAAGCTGGAAAATGGCTTATTAAGCTAAAGTGATTCATGTTGACTATTTCAAAACAAGCCAGTAATATTTTTTTATTTCAGAAGGCAAGTTCATTGGTAGGTGATTACTTCATTAAGCTGGCCTTTCATTCTGATGGCAGAAACAGAAAAGGCTCAAGACACAGATGTAACCATTATTTCTTTTTAAATTGGGGGTTTCATAAACCTATATTTTAAAATAGCATACTTCTATTAACTAGAATTTTTATAAATTATGGAGGACCTGTATTTAGAAGCCTGTGTTCCTTCTACAGTTGGGGAAGACACAGGCATCTCAAGAGGAAGGGTTTCTCAAATATTAAATAGTTGTAGGATTTCTTTACAGGGAAAAGGGCTGCCAAAATGGACCATGTCAGTGCATTACTAGTAGAGTGAGAGTTATGTGTATAAGATACAAAAAAGTACAAAGTTTTGCAGTGAGGTATTGGTTATATAGCAGATAGCATGCCAATGAGGAATTTGATAGATAATAACCTATAAAGTTCAAATGCAACACCTGAAGTAAAAATGAGCAGTGATTTTCAAAAAATAGCAACATTGTTCTGCGGTGTTGACATCCTCCCAACAGTCATACCTGTTCGCAAAAGTCATGTCTGAGAATAGGGAATAACATTTCCAGTTTTATACAGCTTGGCATTTTTGAAAGACTAGACAGGGGAAGATCTAATAATTCTGTAATTTACATTAGACAATTAAAGCACTGAAGAGGAAGAAAAAAATCAGCAAAATGGCTATAAAGAGTGACTTTCAGAATTTGGGATGGCACATTTTCCTCTCATGAGAAATTCTCTGATTTTTTATAAAAGATATGTGCTCCAGTCTAGAAAAGCCTGATTTTATTACAGAGGAGAGCTCTCAACTCCAGTGACCTCCAACTAACTACTCGACAAAACACCTTTACATGTTGACTTTTGAGGTGCATTGGCAAATCATGATTAGCTAATTTTTTGATGCATTTGTTGGTATTGGAAGGTACCAGTGTCCCGAGATGTGAAACCAAAATCAACGGCAATGTCAGATAGAATATGATTTTTTAATATTTTGGATCATACCTTAAATTCACTAGTGTGCTTGATTATTCTTGGTTTACGTTTCTAAATGATTGCTTAACAAAAAATTTGGGGCATATTTTAAACAGTGCTTAGATGGAATGAGTGAATCTTAAACATTCATCAGGTGGAGAGTATGTCTCTAACATGGACTGCAGACTCCATGTTTGTATTTTATATGACAAGAAGTTTTAACTTGGTAATTAAGTAAATATTGTAATAAGTATGGCTCTGACATCCACTTGAAGCTTATAACTCCCCAGGGAACAGATGCTTAATTTGTGGCTGTGATAATAACAACCTAATGAACCTCCCATCTTACTGGATAGCTTAATAAACTTCAAAGAAAACAAAACAAGAATCTATGAGTAAAAGTACATCCTTAGCTTTTCATTAAACAAAATGAGCATGAGTCAAAGCCCAGCATGGCTTCCAAAGTTAAAGCTACCAACTACAAAGCAAATGTATGCAGAGAAATGTACCACAAAAGACATAGCTTTTAAACCTCCAGTTGAGTTTCCATAAATGTTGCTTACAAAAGCTACCATTCTCTATGTTAACAAAAAGTTGTGGATATGTTCTTCACTAAATCCTCTTTTGCCATATAATCCACCTTGTGCACTTTATCTCAAGTGTGTTTTATCTGATCTAATCCTGGGCTCATTCATTTTCAGCTAGAAGCAACAGGATTATTTCACACTTAAACTAGACCAAATCATTCTGTGGGTCCATAAGAGGACACCTGGGTAATGAGAAATTATCTATAGAACAAAAGATTAAGCAGGTGCTAGGAAAAAAATAATTCTTTCAGATACAGAAATTTTGAAGGAAAAGATAAAACATTTTTATTCAGAAAAATGTTCATAGTAGGCATTGTATTTCAAAAGGAATAAGCTTACACTATATCTAGTACCATTATCACTTGTCACAAGCTTTCCTTGGGAAAAAAAAAAAAGTCTGCTTCAGTCACCTTAAAGGAACATTGATTTCCATGGAATACATCTGGATTTTAATAGGTGTAAAGTGGACAGTATGCAGGATGTATCAGAGCATTAGTTTTAACCAGTTCAAAGATACCAGTCATACCCAGTCATATCTTTCTTCCTCATTCTACCAGCCCTTGGTTTAGCACACTTTTAGTTAGAGAAAGGAGGAAAAGGGAGGCTTCATGGCTAGGTAAACTAGCTTCAATTTTCTTTTTCCTTTACAGTAGTGAGCAAGACAAGTGAGAAATAAAATCAAAGAAGTCCTCTGCTCCCCTCCAAGTTGTGAGACATGGATTAATATGAACCAAGTTCAGCCTCCTTTGCTTGACTCAGCAGAAACATCAAATAAAAAATTTATATGTGCATGCATATCTGCATCTATTTCATTCATAAATATAGCCATATCTTTATATCTATATGTCTATATGTGTAGGTCTCCTTTGGCTTTTAGATACCACAGTATCACCTTGAATATTGTCTTCTGCCCGTTTCCAGTGTATACCAAACTCCTAGTGTGAAGGTGTGAAAGCAGAGCAGCAATTTACTATTTTAGATCAGTGGACCAGTGCCTCAGGAAACTTGAACTGGTATAGTATGTCATTATTTCCCAATAATTCCTTTCTTCCCTTATCTCATCCGCCCCCTCAGAGACCAGTGTACGACAGCAGAGAATTTTTCCCTTGAGTGCGGTGGGACCATGGACTGATGACTTTCTGAGTGGTGATCCTTTGAGTTTTCTTCTCTTCAAAGAAATACAACAGAAGTACAGTATGTAAATATTTTCACAGTATTCAAATGAATACATAACTGAATTCTTCTACTAGAGGTTGAAACCAGATACAGATTAGAAAGAAAAAAAAAAAAAAAACACAAAAGAGGGTGGACATGATTTAAATCCTGAGGCCTCAGAATACAGACTAATTTATATAAACTGAGAATGGTTGTTTACCTTTTGTTTTCTTTTATGTGGGACAGCTCATTTATGCATTTATATCATTTCATCTAGCAATTTAATGCAGCATATTCTCCCCCGATGTTTCTGTTAAGATCCTGTGGATGAAAGGCAAATACAAACACATGTAATTGAAAAATCAGAATAGTGATAACAAGGAAGAATGACAGCGTGAAAATAATACTCATTTTCCCCAGTAAGCATTTGGCAGCATATAAACAGTTTCTTTGTTTTCAGTAAGGCAAGTTTTGCTCACCATTTTGGTCTCTCCAGCTCCTCCCAGCTGGTGGGACAATCCTAGCACACTGACCGTAAGAGTAGAGGGTGGGAGAATAATGTAAATAACAAAATATCCAAATCTTAATAATGTATGATTGATAGTCTTTTAGAAATGACTGAACATGGAACACCAATTTTCTGCCACATGTAGGAATTCTTCTGACCAAGAACACATGCAGAATGATCTAATGAATTATCCTTCTCAAAAGTGGGAGCAATAATTCAGTACCTGTAATTTAGGGTTATTTAACCCAGAACATGTTATCCAGGACAGGTACAGAAAAAAGACGATAATTTGGTTTTACTTGTTATCCAACAGTAATTAACAAAAATGCAAACAAAGTTAGACCTATTGATTAAGTAAGATGAAATTTAATTTCACATTCATTTCAAAGTTTATAACAGTAGGTGTTAGTGAAAAAAATGAAATATCAGTACACTTCAAAGATCTCAAAGCTTCTAAAAATATATTTTAAGGACAATTTTTGCTTTTTAACAATCTCACAGTAATACATATTTGTCAATATAAAGGGTGGTTATTAACCTTATATATATATGAGTATTTCCATTTTTTTATGATAAAAATGTTGCTTCAAACAGAGCTATGCTCTTGAATAATCGTTAAATTTGTACATTCAAGATATGTGACTGTAAGACTTGGGGTACAAAAATGACATGAAATTCAAGCAAAACAGTTAACTTTCTTGGCTTCTTTTATAAAGTTCCAAGAATACAGTAATTGAGAATGGACAATCAGAAAACACTTCTTGGAACAAATATCACCCTTTAATACTCAAGACTCAACAGAAATAAAAATCTATTTGCTAGAGGTCATAATTTGCCTATCATCAGTTGCTTTTCTCTTTAACTGAATAATGCAATAAAACAATAGCTATTTCTCTTGGAACAATGCAGCTGTTTTAAAGCTGATAGTCTTTTAGAGTCTGTCTGAAAAAAAATGAAACAGTGTTTCAGAGCCATCATGACAAAATATATTACATTGTTATTGTCAAACTTAATTTTTGATTAATTAAAAACAATTTGCTCTCTCTTCTGTATAACGCCCCTCCAGCTATGCAAGGACCGCTACTTACAGTTTGGATGTGAAGCTTAAGAAATAAAAAAATTACTTGCAGAGTGGCACAGGGATGAATAAGATAGTATTTGGCATATCTGTATATATATATATATAGATATTATATCTGATAAATATTATATCTGTATATATATACAGATATACAATTATATGCTATAAACCACCTATCTCTATGCAATGCTGTTTGCTCTTCTGACTAATAGATAGTAATCATCTGTGCATAGGTACATGCATGAGAAAGGGAGAACAGATGTCCATGATTATGTAAGTTATGGTAATTAACAGCACATAAATGAAACAAGTTTGTTTTTGTTGATGTGTCACTTCCACACTGCTCCTCTTGAGCATTGGGTTACATCCTGTACACTGTCGCCTTATTGTCTACTGTCATAAAAATTCCAGTTTTGTTTCTGAGCAGTCACAGAATGGGACTTGCCAGCTGTCATGGAAAATGTATTCAGTTTCGTTTCCACTTAATTTATCTAATCTTAATTCTATTATTATTTTATTACAATTATTTAAGTGCTTGGGGCAACAATCTAAAGTAAAAACAAATAAACAGTAGGAGTTCCAGATAATTTGTAAGTGATCTGAAAGGTCTAATGGAAACAACATCATTATTGCAGTTTTATTTTTTGAAAGGTTAATATTATAGAAGCTTTATCATTGCTGCTATAGTTAACGGTCTGTCAACACTGACATTTTAAATTCCTGCTTCACAAGATTAATGGCTAAACTATAAAAACTCACTCTGGACAGGGGAAAAAAAAGTTGTGAAATAGCGTGTAGATATTCAAAACCTTGTAACTACAGGCCTTGTATCACCTTCCTTTTCAGCACTATCATTTTGAGCTATCAGCTTGAAACACAGAAGAGCATCCAAGCCCATGTTTAACTCCGTTTCTGTTCTGCTCAACACTTTCATGCAAAGGCACCTGCTAGCTTCCCTGACTGCAATGAAATCTAAAAAGAGGCTGAAAGATCCAAAAGTCAAAGAGTTGCATCGAACTGGGATGAACTCGGGTTTGCCGTCCTAGGCTCAACTGCTCATCTATCTTCACCCTCTTTAGCAAAACCTGTGAGTAGCTGCATTCAAAGCAGTGCATAGCAATCATCTGTTTCACATTCAGAGCGTGGGTTTATTGGGCTTTATGCTAAATCATAACCATTACCTTTCCTTTAATCTCTGAATATAGTCATAGTTGCTCTCAAAAATGTGACAGTCACCCTGTCTGCTGAGTCTGTGTAACCAGAGTCCTTGTTACCACTCATTTTACTTCATCACCTTTGCTGCATTGCTTTGATCCTTTCCATAACATAGCCAGTTTAGGGTGCCTTTGAACAATGCATTATTTATTTTTTATTTTCCAGTCTTGTTGGGAAAAAGGTCTTTTTTTCTCTTTTACTTTCTCCTTTTACACAGGTTTTAGACAGCATGATATATGTTTCACTGTGTTTGTGTCATAACAATGCATAATAAAAATATATAAAATATCTAAAAGAGGTAATAGATCAACTCCTTTAAAATTAAGAAATTACTAACACACAATTTTAACCCTGTTCTACAAATTTCAGGTAAGAAGTATTAAGCCATCAAATTCAAATATTCTATTGGTCACATAATCACATATTTGTTTAAGTTCATCTGCTGTGTAAGAAGACATTTGATTTGATTGAGAAATTGTCATAAAGTATCCTGGGCCTCATCTAGCCATCACTGAAGCTGATGCAAGGTTTTCTAGCAGTAAAACGTAAAGGTGATCAATTCCTCGTTATCACCATGCACATAAAAATGAATGGCTGAATCTGGGGCAAGGAGAATTCAAAAGGAGGGCTTTGAATGGCATTTCAACTTCTAACTTCTGGGAATTTCAGCAGCATTCAGCAGTTCTGTAAAAGAAATTTGGATTTAACTGGAGATAAGCAGTGCAGATAGCAATACTTGTCTGAGATGATTCCTTTCTCCATCTGAGAGGAGCCATTACAATGCAGGAAAGAAGCAAAATTCCAGTGTGATGACTCCAAAAGTGGTCTATTTATAAACTGAAACTTGACTTTGTTTTCTTGTAGAAGCCAAATGTATTAGTTTGGTTTGAATACAGTGTATTGACAAAGGGTGACTTGTTCTTCCTTTTTATCTAAACCTGGTTGTGGAGGTAGAGAAAAAATAATCTGCCCTTAAAGCGAACAATGATCCGAATTCATCGTTTGCTTAAAATGGCTGACCTTCCTAGAAAGAGATCAGATGATCGTGCCTCCAGAAGAAGTTAAGGAATTTTGGCAAGTGACAAAGGACCTGTGTGAGCACTTGCAAAGCTCTTTGTTCATGCTCTGATTCAGAAGCTCTGCAGCACTGGTAGGCAGGTAGTGTGCCTGGGGAAGTCTACTCTGCAAAGCCTAGCCCACATCTTCTCCTTATTGAAGTTCTTCTGAGGGGAACCAATATTCTTTCTCTCCAAAGTGAGTAGGGAAAGGCACAATGAAACAGAATCCAAGCCTCTGTAGTGCACAGCCTACTTCAGCTCTTTGCCTGGGCATCTGAGAGCTATGCCAATGTCCACCCTGTCCATGGATCTGGAGTTCACATGTCCAACCCTGTTTCCTCACAATGGACTCTACATTTCCTTCACTGGGTGGCATGAGAAAGCTGTGATGCTGTGACACAGAAATCACCTTCTAACTTGCTATTAAGAACATTTAGCAAATTGACTGCTGCTAAAATAAGAGATATGGAAGTGCCATCTGCAGTTCAGTCACATGGGGCAAATCTCACAGGCCTTACTTACACAGCCAGAACACCCATGGAGCGTGCTCTGCGGGAGCTGACCTGCAGGATAATAGGGATGCATACTGAATAAATTGGAAGCAACACCTGGACTTTGTCTGGAAAATTACCATTTTTTTAGGCCAGTCTTCAAAGCCGAACATTTCTTTAGGACTCTGGAGCCATTGAGGAGGCAGACAAAAGGAAGAGAGTCACAGAGAGACATGTAAAAGCTGTAGATCCAGCAGAAAGGGCAGGAGAGTATGCAAGAAGTCTGGGAGAAAAGGAGTTAAAACCTCACTGTAAAATTCCACTTCTTCCTATGTGGATCAGTTTTTCTGAGGGTGAAAGGAAAATGAATTTCCCAGCGCATTTAAGTGATTTCATTACAAAATTACGTGCTTGCCTAAACTTTAGCCACATACTGTGTTATCCATCCTTGCAAGTAATCAGCTTTTGGTCTGTGCTTTACAACATGTACTTAGTTTAAACATAAAATACATTCATGCCTGTATGTGCAAAGAGACATATTCATCAAACTCTTTGCATTATTTCTCATTCTAGATGTAGGGAATGCATTTTTCTGGGTGAACATACATACCGTAAATGAATAATGCTTTATCTTTAGAAACATCCAACATACGTTTGCAACATATATCTAATTAAGAGAAAATTCCAGTCTTCTACATTAACACTCAAGTTTCTGAACAGATGCTCAGCTCATTACACTCAGGTGAAGTGAAACCAATGCACAGCTCAACTGGAGGCGTGTATGGAGGGTTACTTGTCAGTTGCATTCTCACAGATATCTCGCTCTAGCCTGAGACTGATCCAGCATAACACATGAGTAGGTTGAAGTCTGTAGAACTACTCAAATGCTTAAAATTTCACACTTTCTCAAAAGCTTGCTTTTCCAGATCAGGCTTTCGTGAATAATTTGGCCCACAGCTTCTTGGACTTTTTTGGGGGTGATCAGGTCATGAAAATGAGAATGCCACCTTTGTAGAGATTTAGCTGTCACAAACTGCAAGCTGATCATCAGCCTAATTGCATGTCATCCTTTCCTAAATCAGATTAGTCACAAATGATTAGCAACTGAGCCCTAAAATCCTGACATAGTTTGAAAATATATAAGTTTTTATGAAGGTTATCTTGGAGGTCCAATAAAAAAACCAAACATGCCAGCTTCTAATATGTCTCATGACACTGCCTAACACCTAAGAGAAAATATCAAGGGGAATTTCTGTGTAAAGTTACAGTCTTTTCAAGAATAAGTCAGCTAGCTGACCTACAGAGCTGAAATCTGCTGTCATTGCCAGCAGCCACCTTTAATAGTTTTACCTTGTTTTGTCTTTGCTAGATCACAGCTCTGCGTCAGCTATTAGTATTTTGAGAAAATTATGCAGTTTTGATTTGCATAGTCAGGGAAAAATCCGTATCTGCTGGTGGCACCAAGTCTACTGAGCCTGAGTTCTTCTGTGCAGCCAGGTACAAGCTGTAGAGATTACATCAGCCTCCAGGTCGGATCGTTAGTCTCAGAAAACCTCTACAAGTGTTTCATGGACAAGAAGGTGCTGCTGCCCCAGGAAAGCAAGCCTGTGCATTTGTTTTTACACAACTGTGTACAATATTCTTAATTTTAGTGCCAAGCAAGGAACCAGAGCCATAGTCGGTTGGCAACCCAGTGACATGCCACGTTAAGTCAGGGAGCTACTTCACTGCTTCCTATGCATTGTTGTGATCACAACTGCATGTCATACATTTGCAGAGATACTTCTTGAGACATGAAGTGTATAACATGTCTGAGTATGCAACAGGTTCAAATATATAATATGTCTTGGATGAACAAATAATTTCTGGTTTATATTTCTGATCATCTGTCTCTTCTACTGCCAGAATTTATTTTTCCCCATATTAGTCTCTCGGTCCATAATTAAAGTAGCAGATCTCTCTGTTTCTTTTCCGAGCACTTGTTTCCTGTTTGGAAATGTAGGGTATGTGATAGTGTATGTTTTTTTTCCTGAGGGGAAAATTCTTTACTTCTAGAACACAAATAAGGTTGTTTATATTTGCCTCAAGTGTCAGAACTTAACATACTTATGTTCTAGTTATCCAGCTGACATTTTGTATTTATTAGATTTTTAGTACAGTATGTGGCATTATAATCAATGCACTATTGACAAAAGCAGTTAGATCACGCACTATTTATTTAATTTACGCACTGACTTGTTCAGCAAACTTAATACATACACTGCGTTTTCCTTGCACATTCAGATATAATGTTCAGAAAGGGCACATGGATTGCACAACATATCATTCTAATGTCTGTTATGTCACAAGTCTTTCTGTAAACTGTTGATCATTAACCTGTTCTCCACTGCAAACCTAGCTTGCTACACGTGTTGGGCAATAACTTATGAAGTATGGCCATAGTTACACAGCATTTTTAATGTCTGCTAATGTCATAACATGAGAAGCATTTTATTGTAACCTGCAGGCACCATAAATACTAAAGCTCCAACATTTTTATAACCAGTTCTATCAAAGGCAATCTGATTGCCACTCTTTTGCATATAGGATTCTCCCATTAGTAAGCAGTCTTATATCACAGGCATAAAACACTGTTAAGCATTTTAACTCCACCAGACTAGCTGCAGCTGTGTCACATTTGTGTTTCCTTATTTTATGTGTGCCAGTTATCTAGATTAAAGTTGGAATAGCATAGCACTCCACTAGATGACAGGCTTGGCTTAAAGCCAGACCACTTAGTGATGCTTATCAAACAATTTTCAGCTACATACAGTAGCATAATTCAAAAACCTGAGAAGACTCTATAAATTATCAGGCATGGCATGAGAGATCATTTCTTTTTTGGGTGGCAGATTAAATCATTCCCCTCACAAATATGTGGAGTCTCCCTAGTTAGAGACGTCAGTGAAATCTGATTTAATTTTTTGCTACTCAGTTTTGAATGAATATGTGACCCTCATGGCTTTGAACATACACAGTTATTTACTCAGTTATTTAGGTCCCAAGATGGATAACGTGTCAAATCAGTGGCCCATGAACTTCAGAAAGTCCTGCTTTCAATAACTCATTTTTCTGTTCTTTGTTCTTATGCTTGCTTAGTCTTTGTTTGCTTGGTTGTGGTTTCTAAGCTATTAATAACTGATGCAACTCCAGCTGATGGGCTGCCATAAGGCAGCTATGCATTAACTTGCAACCCCATTAGATACAAGTTCACCTTGAATTTCTCATTGGTTAAGGTAGGAAAACCTGTGCTCATAGATCACACATATTTGCAGGAAGAACATGATCGCTGATTCTGACACATCCTTGAGAGATGGTGTCTTCTGAGAAGCAGAGAGGGAGTTGTTCCTGTACACTGCTGAGTGTTTAGACTGGTATCATGACTGGCCTTATGGCTAGGCTTTTATAGGACAGAAAAGCTGACTTCATTATTTGATGCCCATCATTACCTGGTCCAAGGAACTTCTTTAAAGCAAGATTACTTTTTGCATGAGAAAAACAATGAAGTAAATTATGTGGGAGGTAGACTGAAACTATTTTCTGAACTTACTGGTTTGTCTGTTGCTGCTGTGAAATAAATTCAGGAGCTGCGTCCCATACAGAGAAACAACAGCCTGACTGTATCACAACTATCTCTGTCACAGCTTGGGATATATTTAGTGACTCAAGTTGTGCTTACAGCTGATTTCTTGCACATTGAGGAATGACAGTTAACTTGTGCTAACTTCAGAGAGAGAGAGACAGGGCTCATTGCCTGGCCCTACTGAGGGAGAGGGAGAGAAATTGGGCTGCTCATTTGCTTCATTATTTGAAAGAGAAAGCTCTGAGTTAGCAACCCCATACCTCTTCACTCTCTCTCAGCAAAACACCTCTTCTGCAGTGTATAATAAACAAACTATAAGCAACAGAAAAAAACAGCTAGCATTTAGTAAAACTCTGTAAATGAATGGAGTTTTGAAATGCCACATAACTTGAGCAACTGTAGGAATAACATTACAGCTGAAACCTTCCTGTGGTAAAAGCAAAGAAGCAAAATGCATCCTGTTGCTCAGAAAGGTTAAAGAGCTAATGGTATGATCTTTGCAAAGTCTGATTCATTCATTAGTCCCCTAAAAAAAATTAAAAAAACAACCAAAACCAAACAAATCAACCCACATTGTCCTTTAGGCTTATGCTCTGTGCACTTATATTTTAATCTCTATTAAAAATGTCCTGCACATTTCTCTTAGCAGTATCTGTTAGTGTTTAAATATTGTTCTTTTTCTGGAGTCAGTGGAAATTTTTACACTGATATAAGTGACAGCAGAATCTGGCCCCTAATTTTTAGAGGATTGAAGCCATCCTTAGAACAGCATATGCTCTGCTCTCCACTTCCTTTGATGACTTCTAAAATTCTTTTGATGTGGACTCCAAAAAAGAGATTTTCATCTTTGGATATATGTGTTTTAAAAGATGAAAAACATCAAGTAGCAGGGTAAGAACATTTTGTGTTTCAGGTCACAATCCCATTTAAACCAAAACTTGCTAATAGCTATTAGATGAAAGAAGAAAATGTGGAAGAATAAAAATGCTGGGCAAATGAAATGAATAACAAGTAGACACTCATAGAAATACCAAGCTGTTTGGATCATGAGTGTAAGCACACATGTTGCACACTGACAGCATAAAAATGTCACTTATGCCCTTGTGTCTGTCTACGATTATGAGCAGGATATTCAAGCAGAGGTGTTGTGAGTACCATGCTTCTGTTTCTCTGCACTCTGCAGAATAAGTAGTTAAGAAAAATGGATAGGAGGGTAAATGCCATTTATAAGCACAAAAGCCCAGTGCTCTGGCATGATGATGGTGGAGGGAGGAGTAGAGGGATGTCAAGATTAGGTTCGCTTAGGATTCACTCTCTCAGCACTATGATGAGAATAAACTCTGATGAAGACTTCATTAAAAATAAATCCCAGGGCTAGAGAATTGTGGAAGATGCTTGGCAGTCCTGCAAGATGCTGAGCAGTCACAGATCTGATTGACTTCATGGAATATAGTTGATGGAACTGTCGATGGAATGCAATCACATTGTTGAACGTAATATGCTGGAAAGATGCTCCAGCGTTACAGTGATATGTGTAGTGTAAAAGCTGGGAAAGAATATGATAGATTAGAACAGAACAGAATAAAGTAGGACAGAACAGAGGAAAATTTCTTTTCAGAGTTTGGGGTTTTGACCACAGCTATGAACTGACTTGAATTTTCTTTTTATTTTTGTTTTCTATCTTAGTGGTTAATTATTAACAAATATCCTTCAAGAGCTGTGACATCTGTTAAATGTAATTACTTTCTCTTCCATGTGTAAATCATAATCTTTCTTAAAAAAAAAGGAGGCAGTTTTTTCTTAAATTAACTACTTTTATCTGCAATTGGCAAGTTAAGGTGTATGTAAGGTCCATGGCTGTACTAAAGGCTCAGTTGTACCTCCTAGGCACAATGTTAATTAAAGGGTGATGTGGATTTGTACCAATCTGTGGGGAACTCTGGAAGGGATTGTACCTTAGAGAGGCACAATGCCTCCAGTGCACCACAGTATGTAGGTAAAATGCACATACTGTGCACCACCCATATTGAAGCTGTTCAGCATCAATGTGGGCCCATCTTCTTCCCACATATCCTCATCCACTTTGCTTGGGTTCACACATAGGGGGCACTGGGAAGATGCAGTCCTGACACTTCTGACCTATTCCTGCATGCCAAGAGAGAGGTGGTGCTGACATGCTTATTGTTGCTGGTAACTCTTCAGAGGCTGGATATAACCTGGCCAAGGATATACAGAAATTGCGAAGTGTCATTTTCACCGGATATAGTTTCTCTCTTTACTCAGTGACAGGTATTTTTAAGTCTAATAGTGTGCATGATGTTTGACAGGTTCTTACATCTTACCTGAGCCCATCCTATATAGCTCATTTTCAATAATTCTATATCCAGTGTCTGATTTTATTCTCCTTGAAATTTTTCATCAGGGACCATTTTTTCCCAGACATAGCTCTCTTGACACCAATGAAATTTTAGATGCAATTTACCTCTGTGCAAATAAGATCAGCATCTCACCCATAGACCATACTGACAGTATCCAAAGGACTTATTCCAATCTCTATGTAAATAATGCCTGTGATTAATGCATATTTAAGGGTTTTTCAAGGCCATATTACTTACTGGATTAAATGTACATTTTGGTAATATATTATTGTTATTGTACATCCATTAGATCTAATTCAGCCCAGGGTGATTTTTTATGAGCAAGTAATAGACCACTGAAAATAGGATTTATTATAGAAATGCCAAGACACTTTTATTTATAGTATAACAGTACAAATTGCCAGTATAATAAATACTCTTCAGTTATCAAATCATCAGTCTTTTATGGTAACTTTGATAAATGATCCCATATGTAGTATATTACTAATGTAATGTATTGACTTTCAATTTAAATCGCTTATTGGATATGGAGCAAGTATAACTTATGTGATACAGTGCAAGTAGAACTCGTGACCTAAATTTTCATATCTGTATAGCCAAATGTGACTACGCATAGTGCTTTGGACTATCCCCATATGCAACATGAAAAAAGTATCACTCTTAGTCCACAATCCATAAGAGATCTGTAGATTGCATCCATGTAGAGGAAACCGTTACCAAGGAATATCTAAAAGGAAAACCTAAAATTCATGCCAAAAATTTTTGGTAAGTCATTCTCATTACATTTGCCAAAAAAGAAAGAAGGTCACTCGTTAAAAATTGGTGATGATAAAGGAAATAGAAAAAAAGTTTTTTGGTTTTTTTTTTTTTTACTTTATTTTTTTAAATTCAGCTGTTGAGGGTTCTTTCCTTAGCAGAGGTGTTGGTTCCATAAGAAGCTGTTCACTGTTACTATACAAGAAAGAACATTTAATTATGTATATTTGATCTACAAAAAATGCAGAACCAAGGTTCTTTGTAGAGTTTCTACATTTGTGTAAAGTAAAACAAAAGAAGCAGGCAGGATTAAGAACAAGTAAGCTTTGCAAGAAGTATTTATTTGAACAATGAGATTGGCAAGTCTAATAAGAAATATGCACTTAGTAACTTTTAATTGCTTAGATCTATAATAGCAGATAGATTCTTTTATCCTCAGTCCCATATTTCAGTACTAGAGATCCAAATAGCTGAAATTATTATTGGTCTCAGAATGAATATGTGTCCAGTACTATATAATTTTATAAATGTTATGCTCCAACATCACCAGTAATTAATTCAGAATTTTAACTGCTCTTTAAATACATCAAGGCTTGATTGGAAGTAAATGAAAATGTTCTATTTGTCTTTCTGGGCAGTTGGGTAGTATTTATTTTATTCAAGACACATTTAGCACATTCTTTCCAGCAGCTGGTGAAGTGTAGTCATTGTTGGTGCCAATGCACTATAGAGATTTTAAAGGAATCTAAACAGCTTAGACAGTCAATTGGGAGAAAGTTAGTAATCACAATGGGGTGTAGCGAGGATTTTTGTATGTCCTTCTTTAATTATGTCTTCTACTGACAAGATACACTCAGCATAAGAAACATTTTTCTATCATGGAGAAAATCTGTTTCCTGCTCTTGGCTTATTCTTCCTTCAGCACCCAATTTCACAAAGCAACTAGAGCTGCTAACTAGCTGATCAAGCTTAGGACAGCTGGCTATAGCCGCCAGACCACATTTTGGCATGGAAAAATTCATGCTGAATCTCAATCAACAGTCTTTTCCCTGTATGTCTGTCCACTTCCATCCAGTTAATGTGGTCTCTTTTCTTCAGAAATTCCTGCATTTGAAGACACAGCTTTATCCCAGGTGGAGATTCCAGTGCTTTTACACTCTCCACCTGAAAAACATTTAGATACTAAAATATACAGCCAAACAGATACTTCTGCAGTCATTTCTACTCACATTTGGCCAGCAGAGTGTGTCTGTAATTTTATTAATCTACACTGACACAATTCTAGACTGGGAATTAAGTGTTCACAGCAAAGCATTAGTAGTATTCATTAATAGGCAGTAAAAGTAAGTGTTTATGTCTGTCAATCTGTCCTTATTTTTTCTTAGTAGAAAGCATCCCTATTTATCCCAGCTACCATCTCACACGTTCATAAATAATCATCTAAAATGTAATACCCTTCATATTCCCTGTAGGAATGTTCTCTTTTCAGTTCGTCTAAAAGAACTCTACAACTACAGAATGCAGCAACTTAAAGTCCAGCTCAGCCTACCTTGTCCCATCAAAGCTTTTGTCCAAATGCAATCTTAGGTGGCTGACAGACCAGCAGTTGCTGTGAAAATTAATAATCAGGAGTTATCCAGAGCATCACTAAGAGTTTGAAACAACCCCAAAGTCCCATTCTCTATAGTCTACATAACAAAATTTGCTTCATTTACAGATGAAACTTTTGATCTAAGTAATTCATCACTGATTTACACCTGCAGTTACTTTCGAAGATGTAAATCATTTTTAAGAATCATATGCTAAATGGATAGTGGTGATGTAAAGGCCTCAAACAGCTACCCATGCTCAGTTCACACTTGATCTCAAGCCCACTGAAGTCACTGTGAATCTTTCCTTTGACGTCAACGGGCTTCAGATCAGGTCCAGAGCAATTTCTTAAAAACCTCAGACAAATCAAAACCATTTCCTTTGGAATGAGACTGTTCACACCCCTTGGTGAAGACTATTTCCTTTCCAAACACAGCTTTCATACCAGAGGCACGTCAGCTGAGTTTCTATTTTACCAAAAGCTGCATTTACTAGAGGAAAGAAAGCATATTTTTTACTTATATTTCATCTATTAGCAGCCAAACTGGTTTTGTTCAAACTTTTAAAAATATCCCCAGCTGGACAAGCCAGACTTAAAACCAAAAAATAAGAAACATTTTAGAAAGTTACAGGCATTAAAAAAAAAAAATATCCACTTTTTAAAATGGGAACTTCTGTAGGTTCTATAACAACCGCAATATTTTATGTGTTCAGGGGTTGTACCTGCACACTGCAGCAGGTAAACTGCAATAGTTCATTTTGTCTTATAAAATGTATAACACTGTAACAAATATTAACAAACGTTATTACTATATATGTAACCATAGTAGAACTAGTACAACATTAACTCATATAGAATATTGTGAATATATTTACTATATAAATTATATATTTATGATATAAATTGATTTAGAAATGCTTCCAAAATGCAAAATAAATTATAAGGTGTGTATCTGGGGAAAGTAGATCCACCTGTGATGCACCATTTCTGTATAACATTTTTCTGAAAGTGATGGGGAAATACTTGAATAATTTTGTCCATGGAACCCAGTACTTTTGATGACCAAGAGAAGAGTGAAGTGTTCCCTCTTTACTGAAAACTGTAAATGTGTGATCACTGCCTGGAAAGAACATGGGTGAAAAGACATGATCAGAGATACAACATTGATATGCAGAAGAGGCCAAGCAAAGTACACTGGTTTAAATCTATTCATCTCTGTAAGGAGATCTCCCATAAAGTTTTGCACAGGCACATCACTGATCAGTGGGCTTTGGAAATTACCTGGGAGACATTCTGCTCCTTTAGCTATTCCTCCAGCTGCAAAAAATGTCACTCTTGCTGCAGGGATGCCGCAGTATGCCATACACCATACAGCCTCCTGGAGCAGTGTCTGAGATTGAATTTGACCCATACACTGTGTGTACAGTTTTTCTCCTTCCACCTCTATACTTATTTTACCATTTCTATATTATTTCATCAATACAGTAACTGCCGGACTTATCCATTAGTTATATCATCCTTTCAAGGGATAAGGGTATATGGTCTGTTTGCTTCTTGACATGCAATAAATTTTTTCGGTGATGGAGAGACAATTAAATTGAGTTACCACAGGAAAAAAAAAAATAGATGATCTTTGTTTCCTTTTTCTGCTCACGCAAGGGCACGACAACCCCACCTCAGCAATGGCCATCTCCTGTTTAATGTATGATTGCAACATTGTTTTGGGAAACAGGAACCTTTAAATGTTGCTTCATGAAGAATCTCCTAGGGACACTTCTTGTCAAGTTCACCACTGTGTTTCTGTTGTATCCCTTGTGAGTACATCTATGTAAAACAGATGGATAAGGTGATCTTCATTTGCAGTCTCTCCCCATTGTTTCCTGAGTATTCTGAAAAGATGTATCTCATAGGGCCCCAGATCTGTGGTTGATTTTGATGCAGGAGAAAAAGCACACATTTTGCAGAGGAAGAATGTACATCTTGTGGGACAGCTTACAATCTGCAGTAGTCTTGAGCAGAAGCTTAGTGTGATAAAGCCAGAAGATGATTCACCAGAGCCTGTTTTTAGAGGAATAGTCCAAGCTATATGGTAGACAATCCTGGGGTGAGCTAAAGAAGAAGTGAGTACAGAAAGACGACCTAGGAAAACTTTCCCAGAATGAAAAGAGCAGCTAAGAAGCCTGACTGAAAACTGTTGGCAACTACTGCTTCTGGTCTAAATCACTTACTTCTCCTACAGTAACGAAAGTCTTATTCGGAGGAAAATTTATTGTCCAAAATGGGCTTGTTCTAGCACTTTAAAGGGAGTCATTAGAATGGACAGAAATGATTATGTTGCCATAATATGTGAAATTGCCCTCAAAATATGTACCATGCTTCTCACGAAAAATAAGCAGACTTGGAAGTATAAAATAAGCAGACTTGGAAGTATAAAATAAGCCTTGAAGGCAGTGCAGGGGGCACAAGTCTTTTTGGTGTGAGGGTCTTAGTGGTCTCAGCTGATCTGAATTTAAAGAGACAAATGATTACACCAGAGGCAGAAAAAATAATGTGGTGTTATTCCCTGAGGCACCGAAGTCTCATCAGACACATTTTTTTCTTTTTTTCCCTTAAATTAAGCAATGGGCAGGGGGGTGTAGGGGAGGGGGTGAAATGGGAGAAGGAGCTGAGGGGAAGTAAAAAAAAAAAAAAAAAATAAATAAATAAATAAATAAAAATAAAAAAAAAAAAAAAAAAAAAACACAAAAACCAGAACCACCGCAGTTCCTCTGAGTATGAATTTAACCAACTGGTTTCCTGGCTTTATTATGTGCTTTTAATCCCACAGAAAAATCACTTGCTTATCCAGCTAATTGAGCCCCTGCTTGCACCATGTCAGCTCAGGAATCCTAAAGAAAAGAGCCATAAAACCACACAAAATGAAAAGGATAAAGTAGGCAGTCATCCTGTGGGTTTAAGAATTTCCCTAGCAAATACCAGATTCCCAGTTCTAACTCATTTCTTAAACAGCACTGGTGAACATCAAAGAGTATTGCATGGAGCATGCTGAGTCCCAATTACACACCTCAAAAGTAAATGTTACCTCAATAGAATGTCTTCAGAAATTTTAAATGAAATAAAGGCCTAGATGCCCAAATGCTCTCTGAAAAATGCAGACCCTTTCTTTATTGATAACGATCGTTTCATTAAAATAAATAGCTGGTAATATACAAAACTACATCAGTCAGTGAAAAATTGTTTTAGAAATGATTTAGAGCACAGATGGATATTACTACTTTTTGCAAGATATTAGGAAAAGAAGTGTCAAATAATTAATTTCAGTGCATTCTTATTATTTTTTAACAAGCCTTCTTTAGAGACAGGAAATCTTTCATGAACACGGCTCGTTTCAAAGGAGAAATAGAGTTAGTACAAATAACTGGTGAACATGAAGTTGGAGGAGCATGAGTTGTTTTATTTGAATGAATAAGTCTTTAAAAGCTGTGTAAACTTTCTGTAGCTAAATACAGTTTCAAAGAGTGATGTCTCTCATATCATTCAGCAAAAAATCATAGCAACAACCGTCTTTCTTGCACACATTAATCCAGTGCAAGGAAGCAAATTTAGCAACATGGCCATAAAATTAATTCAAATAAGTAATAAATAAGGAAACAGGTAAAATGAGTAGCCTTCAATTTCAATTGTACATCCTCCCTAACCTCGATGCTGGTGCTCATATGCATATTTCAGGCATATATAGACACCTTCCTGCAAGTGTATCCAGTATTCGATGAACTGGCATGAAAATTTTGAAGTACCTTCTGTAGTCACCAACACACCTAATGTTACTTTGATGGAAAGGCTTTTACAGAATAATTGCTATACTATAGTAGATATGTCAATACAATACCTAGCATAACACATATGAAATACATAGAATGTGTGTGTGTGTTTATGTTTTATTAAGCCTTTGCATTAAGCTGCCCACAAAAAAGGGTTTGTGCCCTTTAGTCATAGAATCATAGAATAGAATCATAGAATAGTAAGGGTTGGAAAGGACCTCAAGATCATCGAGTTCCAACCCCCCCGCCATGGGCAGGGACACCTCCCACTAAACCATGCCATCCAAGGCTATGTTCAACCCCACCTTGAACGCCGCCAGGGATGAAGCATTCACAACTTCCCTGGGCAACCCATTCCAGGGCCCCACCACCCTCACAGTAAAGAATTTCTTCCTCAGATCCAATCTAAACCTCCCCTGTTTAAGTTTAAACCCATTACCCCTTGTCCTCTCACCACAGTCCCTAATGAAGAGTCCCTCCCCAGCATCCCTATAGGCCCCCTTCAGGTATTGGAAGGCTGCTATGAGGTCTCCACGCAGCCTTCTCTTCTCCAGGCTGAACAGCCCCAATTTTCTCATCCTATCTTCATACGAGAGGGGCTCCAGTCCCCTGATCATCTTCGTGGCCCTCCTCTGCACTTGTTCTAACACTTCCATGTCCTTTTTATGTTGAGGACACCAGAACTGCACACAATACTCCAAGTGAGGTCTCACGAGAGCAGAGTAAAGGGGCAGGAGCACCTCCCTCGACCTGCTGGTCACACTCCTTTTGATGCAGCCCAGAATACGGTTGGCCTTCTGGGCTGCAAGCGCACACTGCCAGCTCATGTTCATTTTTTCATCAACCCACGCCCCCAAGTCCTTCTCCGCAGGGCTGCTCTCAATCTCCTCCCCGCCCAACCTGTAGCTGTGCCTGGCATTGCTCAGACCCAGGTGGAGGACTTTGCATTTAGCATGGTTAAACTTCATCAGGTTGGCATCAGCCCACCTCACAAGCGTTGTCTAGGTCCCTCTGGATGGCATTCCTTCCCTCCAATGTATCAATAGAACCACACAGCTTGGTGTCATCGGCAAACTTGCTGAGGGCGCACTCAATCCCACTATCCATGTCACCCACAAAGATGTTGAACAAGACCGGTCCCAACACCGATCCCTGGGGGACACCACTCGTTACTGGTCTCCAGCTGGACACTGAGCCACTGAGCACTACTCTTTGCTTGCGGCCATCCAGCCAGTTCTTTATCCACCGAGTGGTCCACCTATCAAATTGATGTCTCTCCAACTTAGAGACAAGGATGTCATGGGAGACAGTGTCAAAGGCTTTACACAAGTCCAGGTAGATGACATCAACTGCTCTGCCCCTGTCCATCAGTTCCATAGCCCCTTCATAGAAGGTCACCAGATTGGTCAGGCAGGATTTCCCCTTAGTGAAGCCATGCTGGCTGTCACCAAGCACCTTGTTGGTTTTCATGTGCCTTAGCATGCCTTCCAGGATAATCTGCTCCAAGATTTTGCCAGGCACAGAGGTCCACAGGGTATTGATATTTACCTCATGTTTTACATAGTCCTCCCCATAAGATTTCACGTAGTTCTGGTTTGCTTCATAAGCAAATTAGAATGGGGCTTTGCTAAGGATGTTAACATAACCCAGGATTGATAAAGTGTGCTAAGGCTTTTATTATTGTTTGGCTGCTAGACTAGATGCATTGCAACTGAAGGTTTCTAGATGTAGGAGATGTGTCAATACTGAAACACATAGCAGATATTCATGCTAAGCATCTACATTGATACCATAAAGTCTAATATTACAAGGTCAAATAATTGAAAGAAGGCTTCATTTTTATCATGTAATAAAAATAATCATTATATATTCGTTTCTCCAACTTGGTCATTATTACAAAGTGTTTTTATCTTGCTATTCATTGCTAATTCCCTTCCTCTCACTGCTTTTCTCTTAGACTTTTCCTTATTTTGTTTTCCATGGCATTTCTTAATTTCTGTCTTTAAACCTATGACCATAATATCTTTCCTCCTTGTAATGGATTTCTCTAAATTTTTTTCCTTTCTTTTATTTTTTTTATTCAATAGTTCTGTCTACCATAATTCTGTAATTTTCTTTTGAAAAGAATAGTGGATCATACAAGTGAAGGAGGAGAATTTACACTAGATCTCATATTAAAAACAATGGCTGACCTTAAGTGTAAACAACTATGGTCTAAAAATCCTTCAACCACTCATTAAGACCTTTTTTTTTAAATAAGCACCTCTGAGTAATGCCCTTTAATGAGAATGAATGTATTATGCTGACATTCATTTCTGTTGTGAAAGATAGCAGAAAGTAATTTGGCTTTGCCCACATTGACAGCCTTTAACTGCCAGACCTGCGCTTAAGTGCTCCGTGCCAAGGAAAGGAGTCAGCTGAGAAAGCAGGGCAAATACTCAGCAATACCTGTGAGCCCCACTAAAGAAAATATTTAGATGCAAAAGAAAACATTTGAATAATTTTTTTCTTCTGCTTGATTAAGCAGTCATTATGCCTGCTGAGGGCTCTTGTATATCTCAGTCAGGGATGGTTGATCAAATATGGGCAGAAGCAGGTATGGATACAGGATTACTCAAAACTGTAAACTTTTACTTAGGTAGCAGCCGCAGCAGTACTGAAGCTAAAACACAGAAATCACACAGCAGGGAGGCAATGCACAGTAAAATACGAGGAGCTCTGAAGTGTATGTTTTTCTCTTCACCCCTCTTTTTTTTTCTTTCTTTTTTTTTTATGCTTTTGATAATTTCTCAAATAATTGAGAACTGCCTGTTAATGCTGAATCCAGGTAAATGGCAGCAGTTCCTACATGTCTTACAACACGTAGGATGATAAGGGTTGCTCCAGGTATAAACCTTTGCAGGTGGGGTCCTGGAATGGGGGGAGATAGGCACTACCATAGGGCTAATGATTTACTTTTTATTCCAGGAAATCTTGGACTGGGGACCACAACTCCTTAGTCATTCGTTGTGGCTCAATATCATATTCAGCATGATCCAAATCTCAAATGTGAGTGACTAATTATCTTTTCTTCATTTCATTGGAACCAAGCAAACTTGGAAGTTTTATTACTTTTAATTTTTCATTGCTTGTTTTACCAGGTGCACAATAAAGTCAAAATTTGTTCTTCATTGATACCTGAACACTGTTAGAACAAGTGCAGAGGAGGGCCACGAGGATGATCAGGGGACTGGAGCCCCTCTCGTATGAAGATAGGATGAGAAAATTGAGGCTGTTCAGCCTGCAGAAGAGAAGGCTGCGTGGAGACCTCATAGCAGCCTTCCAATACCTGAAGGGGGCCTATAGGGATGCTGGGGAGGGACTCTTCATTAGGGACTGTGGTGAGAGGACAAGGGGTAATGGGTTTAAACTTAAACAGGGGAGGTTCAGATTGGATCTGAGGAAGAAATTCTTTACTGTGAGGGTGGTGGGGCCCTGGAATGGGTTGCCCAGGGAAGTTGTGAATGCTTTATCCCTGGCGGCGTTCAGGGTGGGGTTGGACATAGCCTTGGATGGCATGGTTTAGTGGGAGGTGTCCCTGCCCATGGCGGGGGGGTTGGAACTCGATGATCTTGAGGTCCTTTCCAACCCTTACTATTCTATGATTCTATGATTAAGTACATTTCTTATTTTTGTCACTATTTCAATTTTTCTATAACACGGAATTTTCTGTTCTGTGATGCCACAATGTCTCTTGCTGTTTCACAGTAAATTACCAGTTTCAGGGCAGTTAGAATGTCAGGAAAACTTGCTTTCAGAGTTGCACTGAAAAGGGTTCTTCAGCTCATACTTAATAAGTTAGCCTTGTGCGCAGGTGATATCAGCATTTTTTGCTATTAGTAATTTTAAGAAATTTTCTTTTAATACAGTGGTACTAGACTAGTACAGACTACTTTTAGAATTTCAGATTACTTGGTTCAAACCATAGTATATAGAATTTTTCGCAAACTGCAGTGCACTCAGCCCACCAAAACAGCTGATTTAATCCAGCTTTATGGATCACTGCTGTTGAAAAAGGTGATTTTCAAAATGTGTCTTTAAAGTTCCCTTATTTCTAGTGACTGTTTTACCTTTCCTTGGACCAAAAATACCAAGACAAACTGATGAACTCCCTTGTAGTGAGAATTGACTCAGGGAACATCCACAATATTTCTGCCTTGTAAGCCTACAATTACCTCAAACTATCTGCATGCCTGGAGAGCTCTGGATTTACCTACATTAGTTCCTGTGAGCCTAAACAAAGGATCCACATCAGTACTACCATATTTCTGTGCAGGATTTCCCAGACAAAAATAAGTGTTCACATACCCTTAAAATATTTGAGGCATGCCGAGTAAATCCACTACTTTCATAACATGTCAGACATACTTCTGAATGTGCAAAATAACTGGACACCACATGCTCAGTAGCCATTATGCCTCCTGGAAAATACAGATATAGTGTGAGTATCATAACTGCTTGGCAGAGCAATCCAGTGCTTTCTGCAGTCATCAGACTTAAGACAGTATCGTTGTACAACAGAAACAAAACCCTGCTCTTCCCAGCACTGTGCTCAAATAAAGCACACTTACATAGGCTGCCATACACCCAAGAAATGCTTCCTCCAAACCACCATGCACTGCATTTCAAGACTGAAGAGCAAGAGGAAAACCCCTGGGCAGCTGGAAACCCCCTGGCAATGCAAGATCACATGTGCTCAGCCTTCTGGCAATTCCCATAGCAATGATGAAGCTGTGCTGGTCAGGGTAAGGTTAGGATTTGACCCAGCTACTTCTCTCGAGAGAAGACTTTGGTCTTTGGAATTGGGTGTTACCATAGATCAATAAACAGAACTGACAAAGGATAGAACATGCATTAGTGCAAGGATAATAACAAGCATATCAGGAAACTCAAGAACAAATTAAGCCAATAGAAACAACCAAATGAAAATATCTATGTCTATACACAATCAGTCTGGAGAAAGATAATATTTATAACAGATGTTCAGCTTCTTGTCCATTTTCTGCAATTCCAGATTTCAGGAGACAACACTGCTTTGGCAGTGTTACTGTACAGGTTTAATGCAGTGTATTTAGAAAGCATGTATATGCTTTAAAAATTTGGTATTCAAGTTGTGGCAGAGGAAAAATAAGAAAAGAGAAAGAAATAAAAATAAGAACTTAGGTAAGATGACGTTGCTGGAATTGGCTCTGTTTATTCATCTCTACATGCAAATGTTGTTGGTATGCTTCTTTAACCTGGATGCACTGACATGTTCAGACAATAAGGCACATTGAGCCCAGCAGTGGGAAACAGGGAAGCAGCTGAGCCAGGAAGGAGACAAATTCAGGGCAGATCTCAGAATGGCAGGGGAGAGCATGTAAGGAATAGGGACTTTCCATCCAAGGAAGGATATTTTGGGAGTCTTCTGGGAGACTTCTGTGTTATAATCCAAAAATGGGGTGTTAGGTATACAAGGTTTAATTGCTGTATTTCAGGCCAAAAAGATAATGTGCAACACCAATTTCAAAAAGACTATGACGTCCCTCATTCTTATTGGATAGCTCAGGTAAAAGTATACAAAGAACATAACGTATCTTCCTTGTATTAATATACAGTATAAAGAAATAGCTTTAAAGCTCAGGACACAAATGGAGCTTTAGATTAGCTGTCAACAATGTCATATCCATGTTAATAATGCCCTATTCATGCCTGGGGCTGACAGACTTTCTTATTTTTATTCACAAATTCCATTTAATAACAGCAATAAGTCACTCTAGACAGTGCATTTCTAAGGGATTTTTGCACTTCTCAGGTGGTTAAAGTCACTTGACCTTCAGCCTCATGCCTTAAAAACTCCCTAAGAGATGTGCTAAATTGCCCAGAAATACATTGCCTGTCATGTCTTGTTGTTTAATTAAGGGCCAACCTAGATGGCCTATAAGGACTGCCCTTAAGTAATAACTAATTGATCTTCTGCTCAAGAAAAATGAATAAATTCCACAGCAGCCACACTGTCACATGGCATTTACTCAAATATATATTCCTCCAATAGAGGATGAAAAGCACACAGCAAATGGGTGGATTGAGGGCAGAAACATATTCAGAGATGCTAAACCTCACTCCCAGAGTTTGTCAGGTCTTATTGGTTGTAGCCACCTCTCTCAGCCTTTCACTTGCATGGAGACAAAATATGTTGCTTGAAAATCAGTCTCTAAAGACTAAAAAATATCTAGAATTTTCCATCTGGATATTCCTACTTTGAAAGATATTAAATTTGCAAATGTCTAACCAAGGAATCTCAGCTGATTAGATTGTCACCTGATGAAAGCAAAATAATTATAGCCTACCATAACAGCCACAGGAAACACATTTCAAAGCTCTTTTCCAAAGAAAGAAGATAGGATTTAGGTTGGCAGAGAAAAGGTTCTTGCAGCTTTTGTTGCCCAAATTGTTTATCAGAGTAGATGAAACAAACTTCCTGGACTTGTTGCATTTTCTGTCTAAAGCTCCAAATGGTCCAAAAAAGGGCTGATATATTCTGGTTTTATAAGAAGATGAGAATGCTTTGGACTGTGTCAGAAAGCTTGGCTATGCATAGGAAGATGTTTTCAAGTAAGAGGAATATGAATATGATGTTCTTAAGAAAGATATGGGTGACAATATTTATTAACCTGTTATTACACTCATAAGAGTACATTCATATTTTTTCCTATCCAAGCAGTTTTTACAAGCTGACTTCTCACACCTACAGTAGTCATTTACACAACTCAAAATTACTCAAAATAAAAACGACCCACCTCTGAAACATTTCCCTTGAACACACTGGATGAAACTAGGACGCACTGGAACCAAAGATAACATTTCTGTTGACTATAACGAGACCAAGATTTTTGTACATGAAAAGTACAAAGCTATAAAAAATTTGGGAACCACTCTGATAAATTACAATATATGGGACAGGAGGATAACACAGTTTTCATGGCACCTTACACAAAAAGCTGCAATAATTCCATGATTCTACTGCTGCTTTATGCAGGGCTTCCCCTCCAACTCCTCCCCCCCCACTGGAACTGCATGGAAGAGCACCATTTACATTGATGGTGGAGAAACAGGATATCAGAACTCTGGAAAGACACCCTGATAACTGCAGTCGTACTAACACCCATGTCATCACATTAGGAACCATTAAAAATACTTGTCTCCTTTATTAAATGCTTAACTGCTTTGTTTTCCATGTTTTTTAGTATGCTAAAAGTTACAGAGTCAGTGTATGATAGGCTGAGAAAGTTGGGGGGGGCTGTTCAGCCTGGAGAAGAGAAGACTGCGTGGAGACCTCATGGCAGCCTTCCAATATCTCAAGGGGGCCTATACGGATGCTGGGGAGGGACCATTTGTTAGGGACGGTAGTGAGAGGACAAGGGGTAGTGGGTTAAAACTTAAGCAGGGGAAGTTTAGATTGGATATGAGGAAGAAATTCTTTACTGTGAGGGTGGAGAGGCACTGGAATGGGTTGCCCAGGGAAGTTGTGACTGCTTCATCCCTGGCGGCGTTCAAGGTGGGGTTGGACATAGCCTTGGATGGCATGGTTTAGTGGGAGGTGTCCCTGCCCATGGCAGGGGGGTTGGAACTCGATGATCTTAAGGTCCTTTCCAAACCTGACTATTCTATGATTCTGTGATTCTATGTAAAACTGTAAATACTATGGATAGCTGGGACCTGTGACATAGATACACCTTCTTGTCATTATACTCACATAACTTATTTCTATTATTTGATTTCAATATACTCTACAAATTGTTTTCAAATATCAAGAGATCAATAAATTAAATAAATGCACTAATAAACAATAATAAATACTAATAAGCCTGTTTGAAACAGAGACAAATAGCAAGCTAGGAAGAGCTGTGTGCCCCTACAGGAATAAAACCAAAGGATTGAAAAGCACAGTCAAATCTGACAACTGCCCTTTCAATCAGTTCTCTGGGTACTTTGTGTAAAAATTTCATCCTGTCCTGTTTCTGCAGTTGATGCAGTTCTGGAATAATATGTTTGATTAAGCTGGCTTCCAACAAGATGTGTAAACGTATGCCATGTAAGCTTTTTTAACTTCTATTTTTTTGGTGATATAACAATTTTACAGTCACTCAGGTGCAGCAACAAACTGGCATTTCTAGTGGGTTTTTCTTTACAGAACCTCAGAACTCAACTACAGATTTATCATGTTAACATCATCTTAATCACGCATTGTTTTGGTGTTGCAGGAAAGCATATTCCTTTTAAAACAAGGGAATAGTAGTACTGATAATTCCGATTCCTGGATGGGCCTAGTTTCTTGCAGCTGAAAAGGTCTTTGCTGTCATCATGTTCTGCAATGATTTTTGTGGTTTTTTATTACATTTTTCCCCCTACACATGTGGGTTTTATATCCTCTTCATGTTGGTATAGCATGAAATCTTACGTGGAATTTAGAGGATCTGAACTAAATGTAGCTAAAAGGAACTTTTGGATGAACTGCCTGGGATTTGTTCAGATCTGTTAAAGTAATGGGGGAAAGCACAAAAGGATAAAGAAAAGGCAGGCCTTAATCTTTGTTCCATGAGTGGTAAAGCAGCATCACATGGGTGAAAATTGGCCTGACCTTCACCCACATGATGCTGCTTCTGCCTCAGCCACTCTTTCTTTGCTCTGATTAAGTGAAGATAGCCTCTTTCTCTGCAAGGAAAAGTCAAAGAACAAAAAGAAAAAAAATCCTCTCTTAACTATAAAAGATTTATTTTTTTAATCACAGTTGGGCTCATACAAGCCAGTTTCTAATCTTATATTTTTTAAGCTAAAAAAGTGCCTTTTTAGAATTTCTTTGGTTCAGTTTCTTTAGCTCCCCCCTCCCTCGAACCTCGAGGCCTAGATCTTAACTTGCTTCCCTTGGATGTGCTTTGTTGCTTGTCTTCACTTTCACATGATAGCTGTTTGACTTAAACAGGCTGTTCACCAAAGGATTGCCCCTTGGGGAACGAAAAAACTGGAGGGAGGGAGAGGAAAAGCAGTTCTCAGCTGGCTTAAATGGCATGTGCAGTATGTCTACTGGCAGGGTATTGCCAATGCTCCAGGAAAGCTTCAGTGCTCAGCCTTTGCCACTGGATGCCATACACCAAAACATGGCTTTATGTATCAGGTTATCGATGTTCACATAAGCAACAAAACTTTACTGTGACACTGTTGTCAAATAGCTCCTGTGACTAATACTTTTAACAGCATGATATTTAAAATTTGACAAGGATGTAATAATTCATTCTCCAGATAGTCAGTATGCTTGGAGAGCCGTCAATGTCTTCCGAGGTTTCAAAGGGGATTCATTGAAATTAGTCTCTTTTATAATTCATACTATGTCACTAATATTTGGTTACATTATTGCAACATGATCAAAATGTATTTTTAATTGTACATTGATCTGCTAAAAATCATTTAAACTCATGGTTATGTAGGTATATGCATGTATCTGGCTGAGAAAAACTTGGCTGAGATCCAGTGAATTATTGGATAAGTCCACAGGCTAGCTTCAGTTTCCACTGGTCATTTTTTCCCTCTGGAGCTCAGAATATATGATGCTGTGAGACATAATGGAATGTCTCTCTAATGTGTAATGTCTGTTATTGTATTACGTATCCGAAGCAGGGAATAGAACCATAGAATAGTTAGGGTTGGAAAGGACC
This sequence comes from Amazona ochrocephala, assembly GCA_039720435.1. Classification (NCBI taxonomy): domain Eukaryota; kingdom Metazoa; phylum Chordata; class Aves; order Psittaciformes; family Psittacidae; genus Amazona; species Amazona ochrocephala. The sequence goes on along the minus strand of CM077884.1, from coordinate 34,039,483 downwards.
TCAAGATCATCGAGTTCCAACCCCCCCGCCATGGGCAGGGACACCTCCCACTAAACCATGCCATCCAAGGCTCTGTCCAACCCCACCTTGAATGCCGCCAGGGATGAAGTAGTCACAACTTCCCTGGGCAACCCATTCCAGGGCCTCACCACCCTTACAGTAAAGAATTTCTTCCTCACATCCAATCTAAACTTCCCCTGTTTAAGTTTGAACCCGTTACTGTAGAGAAAGACCTTCCCAGCTTACCTACAAAACACAGGCATTAGATAACTTTTAGCCAGAAACACTCTATATTACTTAGATATGTTATATTGCAAAATGGCAAATTAATAAGTTCACAGTAGTTTCTAAAATTGAAATCAGATGTATTGTTACTAGCATGCTTTGTATAAGTCCATTGTGACTGTCACTGATTAATTAATTTTGGAAAAAAACAAAACAAAACAAAGCAAAACAAACCACCATTTCACAATGTTTAGAATTTTTGCAGCAGCTATGATTTATAAGAATATGCTTAAAATAATACTGCTTCTAATTTTGATATGTGACTACACTGACACGAACAATATCTCTTCCTCTTTGGCAGTGGTTTCAGAAGCATCAGCATGAGTTGTTTTCTGGCCTGGAGAGACATTATCTAGGTACACATCCTTGCATGCACAGCTGAATCAATTCATTATTTTTTAGTGATATAACTGAGATTTGCAAGACGTGGCTTTTGAATGTGTAATAATACTGGTAACACCATCTAAGAATATGTTTCCATTTATTTTCCTAAGTAAATTCCACCATTGTGCCCACAGAGAGTACCACAGAAAATGTTGTGGTTGTAAATGTGTTCAGCAACAGTTAGAATCTGGACCCTGATTCAAAGCCCATTGAAGTCAATGAGAAGACTCCTATTGACTTCAGTGTGCTTTGGCTCTGGCACTTGATTCTTTATTTAGAACTTCTAACGATTACTCAGTGGAAGAGGCAATACTGTGAGCTTTGGGTGCTGCAGTCCTCTTACTAAAAATAAAATTAAATCGATAAAAGAATCTTTTTTAGGGGAAAAATATAATTTGTAAAACAAATTTAAATTACCCTGCTATTTAAGACATGTACACCAACACATACACATTTTTGAACATTTATACGGAATCATACATGCTTGCATAATACATACAAAACACACTCCCACACACCCTCCAGACTTATACAAATCATATTAAGAATTTAAGATATAAATCTCTAGGGATTGATACACTGGCAAAAACAGGAATGTCCAGTGGTATGAATGTTGCTGCATGCTATCTTCAATAATCCCACATAGGATTGGCAAATATGACAGATGGTCTTCTAAGAGTTATACTTTCTTCCGAATTGGCAGTAAGAGGTCTGATGACATCCCCAGGACTTGCCAGATGGCATCAGGATCCTGGTTTGAGACAGCCAAAGAGAACCCTTAGCCTCAGTGGTTAATTACTGAGAGTGGATTATGAAGGTTCCACTTATTTTCTCCGTAGTCATCTTACAGAATTGTTTTTAAGCTCAGAATTCAACAAATCAGCTGGTTTTAATTTTGTGGCTTGAATCATTATTCCATTAACAAGAGGACAGCATTCATGATGGCAAAAAATATTGACACAATAGTCTAAATTTAAAAAGATGGAACATACTGAAAACCACATTAAAAAAAACAAGAATGTGATTTTATTTAAACCACTAAAAATACTTTAAAATACATTTTTTGCTGAATTGTGTGGTTCTCTCAGTTTCTCAGTGCTGTGGCACTGCTTTCACATGCCTATGAAAGTTCACATTGGGAATAGACAGTACCATGCTCACCAATAAGGAGATAGTTTGGTAGATTCACTTGCTAATTAGTAGCTACTGACAGGACTTCCTCACCATCAGAAGATAATGAGAACTAGTACTTTTATTTATTTAATAATCTGAACCAGCCATCACACCTTACTGAAAATGCACATTTCTGCATATTAAATTGCTCTTCATACAGTATGTTTTGTATGACTTTTTCAGTTCATGGCAGCTGCCTCAAATAAGTTTGAAAGGCTCTATTATGGTCTACTGGGTCAAAAATGGCTTTTTTTTTTAAGTGCCAAAGTACTTAGTTACAGTGAATTGGTAATACAATATCCACACCATAATATGCATCTTGTGCATGACAAAAGGCAAATAATTTGTAATCCCCATTTAAAATATAAGTATGAATACCTACTGTATTCAGTAGATCTGAAATTTTCTACCAGTACATATTTAATAGAGACTCAATGTGTTCATGTAGAAGACCAAAATGATCTGTACTTTGTGTAACTTAGTGAACAAAAGTAAGATTTGTAGGTCTTTTTGAATTTTGCTTATTCCAATTTCATTATTAACATGTAATCACTATTGAAACATAGCTTAGAAAAATTACAAGTGAAAATCTACATGCAAATAACAGGACTGAAAGGAGGAGAATCTATATTAAGTCTATCCCACATGTAATCCCCCAGTGTGACTTCAGTTCAGATCAGAAAGACATCTCATCCCTCTTGGTCCCATTTCTGGCTCTGTCATTTGCATTAAGAGTCCCTTCTTCTTGGAGAAGACAAGAGGAAATTGAGGAATAAGGCAAGACTTTATGATGTCAGAAATTAGGTTATGATTATGTCATTGATGTATCCCTTGGCTGCACAAATTCAGCCCCTCTAACTTTTGATAAACTTTCTCATGTTGTCCTTCCTTATCTATGATATTCGTTATCTTTTTATAAGAGAAGAATAGCTCATTAAGCAGGAGGAAGCTTTGGCAGTGGGAGAAGAAACCTGTTCAATGTCGCCACCAGATGTGGGTAATGATAGTGACTGGTGTACTGTATGACCACTTTCCTCCCTGTCCTTCATACAGTCCTTATTTGTCAGAGATTTGTTTACTCTGCCCTCTGTTTCTCACATTTTTTTGCTTATAACATATATAAATATCACCCTTCCTTCTGCTATATTTGTGTAGCGATCCACATGAAGTATACATAATATGGGGGCTTGTATTCATTTGCAAAGCCTGAAGATATTGTTCATTATGTTTTATGTGCCATAACAGATAAAAATTACTCCCAGAAGGGTGTACGTTTAAATTGGCAAAGAAAAATGATTGACATCTACCATAAGTACTTTTGTCAAGTCTTTGGCATGTTATCAGTTTGTAAAACTATTCTAATAAGCAGTGTCCGTACTCACCAGATGTGCTATCAAGAATATGCCAGATACTTGTAAAATTCTACTGCAGTCTTAATGCCAAATGGTGAAATACAAACAAGTTATGCTACAAATTATCCTAGATAAATTTGATCAGATAAAGAATTGAGCCTAAAGGGTCAAAGAATGTAAATAATTCTAGGCGGGAGCCTATCCTCTTAGCTAGTTTCAGAAAATGTGGATTGTTATCTATATGCTTACACACCAACCTGCCTTGTATAAATTTGCAGCTTTAATACTGGTGCAGGCAGAAGTAGAAAATGCTTAACTAAAATAAGGCTTTGTATCTGAGAAATAAAATTAAAGAAAAAACAGTAGTGAATATTCTTGTTTATCTTTTTATTCCCAAATGCCTATTCCTAGCTCATAAACATTATTGTTTATAAAAGGTACAAGAACAAGAACTAAAACATTTGTCACAAACACATTTAGAGAGAATTTAATTCTTTCAGGCTCTTAAGACACCAAGAGCTTGGCAGAGGTGTTTAGCTGTGCCTTTTGCTTCCAGTTCTGAAAGAAATATCTACAGAGCTTGTTAAATACCCCAGCACATGGTAGGGCTGCACTTAGTCTTGGTTCACATCTGCTCTGACTACCTGATGTCAGCAAAGCAAGTAGAGGATACTGATGAATATCTTGGTACAGGTTTCTACTCTGACTTTTTCAGGTATTCAAAGTAGGGGGTCTTTTTCCTCAGCCACTTATCATGGCATTCAGGCATGCATTTATGAACTTCTAAAGCTCTAACTAATAAACACCAAGTAAATTATTTTAATTAACTAGCTATTATCTTTTTGTTGTTGAAGTTAAATTCCTTTTTGGATTATGTTGCTGTTGGGACAGATAAGTTAGTAACTGAACATCAGACTTCTGTTTGTCTTTGTTCCAGGAAAGCAAATAACATATCTGTGAATTTGGGTAAGAGCTGTAACAATAATTTTGGGATGCTTTTACTTCATTTCCTTGAGAATCTACCATAAAACTCTAAAAAATTTAACTTGATTACTACCACTTTCTTATCAACCTCCCACTAACCAATCAAACCCAGGTTCTAGATACCTTCTTAAATGGTCTTGAAAATTGGCCCAAGAAAATGTACGTTTGTTTAGTGATATATATTTGCAATAATTGCTACCACAATGTGCCTCACAAAGTAAAACTAAAGAATATCATAGGCTTTGTTGTGGAGACTGTTTTCCATTCCACCTGCCATAATACTCATTACAGAGGGTCCCTATTCCCTCTCTGGTCTTAGGGAAGTTCCCTGCTGCTGTGGAATTAGAGTACGAAGTCCACTACTATAGATGTCTAAAAGCATTATTTGTGCATTGTACTAAAGTATGCACTGCCCATGATTTCAGGGGTGCCCAGATATGCCTAGGTATGTGAAACAGTTATTATTTGGTGGTGTCTCCACATTTGTTCCTGCCATGGGAGGGAGATCCTCCTTTGTGGCCTGGGAGGCTCAGTGACAGCTTGTCTTCCGCCACCTTCACTTCTTCCTACTAGCTCTTTCTCAGAGTTACTGTGCGTTCATACAGAGTAATATTTTCAGAGTGTAAATTAATCAAAAACCCAGAGTTCATTAGTATATTTGTCAAAATTACAAACACAGAAGTTGGTATATATGCATGCTAATCATTTCTACTTATGCATGAAGTTAATTTACAGAAGAAGATTTACATTATTATAATGGCATTCTCTACAAATCAGATTCAATTATTTTGGTTGGGGTTTATGCCTTTTTATGTTTTACTTGTTTTGAGATATGTATTCATTTGTTTTATCAATAATATGAAAAATTAATGGAGCTCTTATTAAGGTTAAAATCACCTCAGAGAAGTCATCATTTGTCAGCATATGTTTTATTACTATGATTACAACAAAGTTGTGTTGTTATCACTGGCAAAATAATTACTTCATTTTTGTTGGCATGTTTCATGTTGCCTTCCTATTCTTGCCACTGGTGAGGACCATTTGGAAGATGTACTTCAGAGCAACACAGAAGCACCTGTAGAGAAGCACATAGGTAGAAATGGTACCTGCATTTCCTCTATGCCTGGCAAATCTGGGACACCCCAGACTTTTCATCAGTCCCTGAACGCGCAGGTGCTCACACATTATGCTAGCTCTTGAGCTCCCCACAACAGCCCTGCAAGGCATATATATCCCCCTGCACACTGCAGCTTGCCTTCCTCTGGCATGGGACACCATCAACCCTGACTGTCCTTGGCCCATTGTCTTCCTGAGCTTAGTTGGAGTCCATTCACTGGCCTAAACCAGTGGGATAAATCTTACAATTTTTCCTTTAAGAGGTCTAATCCTCCAGATTTCATAAAAATGATTTTCCTGTAGATTTCAACAGAAGTTCTAGCTGAAGATCAATGTCAGGATAATACCCGTTTGAAATACAAGTGAACAACAACATCAGATCAGATGGGAAGAAAGACGAGATGAAGGGAAAATGATGGGGCAAAAATATACCAGCAGCTTCAATCTTTACATTTCAGAGTGTTTGTTAAACAGTGTCTCTCTTTGGTTAATGCAATTTAGTGATAATTCTTTGGAAAGGCAAAAGGATTTTTTTTACAGCTGTGTCAACAATATCTACTCTCTTTAAAAAAAAAAAAAAAAAGGTAGCAGCTGACTTGACATGTCAAGCATCACATATTTGGCCATGAAAACAAAGTATAAGCCGTGCTGGCCAATAGCACAGACTTGGAACAATGCCACTAAGAAGTTGGTCTGTAAACCAATGCTACCTTCTTTCTTGGATTCTAGGAGGGCTTGCTGAGATTTAACAGCAATGCAGAACAACCACATTCCTGGTAGATATTTCTTTTCTTGTTACATGAGACCCATGCATGAAGTGAAAAAGAGCAAATGAACATCAGGTTTACATCACCACTGATATGTGAATGATTGATCACCCATTAAATCACATACAGAGCTGGTAACAGCACACGGGGTAGCGTTAAAGTAAAATGTTTGATATGCTTTACTCTAATTAAACATAGAAATAAAATGATGCAGTCTATATTGTAAATGTTATTGCAGATTACAGACCTAGAGGAGAGGTGTTATGCCACCTTTATAGCCTCCAGTTCCTGGAGACTGTGACTTAGAGCTGCCTCAGGGCTGCCCTAAATTACACCAGTTGGTAATGAGTCCCAAAGGGCTGCTGTGCATCCAGTGGTTGCTGGAGTGTAAAGTACTTTGGCTATGCTAGCAGCCCATCATTTCACAATGGAAGCTGATAGCAGCTGGCATAGCGCTTGGAAGAAATCCCCAAGTAGTGGTTTAAGACATTTTTCTAACACTTTTTGTCATGAGAGTGATACAAAATAAAGGCCAGATTTCACAAACACACAAGGGTCTTTTCTTTTTTATTTAAGCACTGTAGTCATAGGTTGACAAACCTGGAGATGAGGGTTTCTATACAATTGCAGATCAGGTTTCAACCTAATGCTGCTTCAACTTGGCAATATTCCAGATCTCCGTCCTGGCCCAGGTTCTCTGCTCAGTAACACTTCCTGTGTAGTGTAGCACCAATTTTTGTCAAAGGTATACTCCTGATTTACATCCGCATTAGCAAATGTAGAACTGGAGCTTTTCAGTTCAGTCCCATATTCCACCCTTCGCTAGAGCTGCCAAAGATACCAGTTGAGTTTGCATGTATAGATCTTTTGAGTACATGTATATGTTGCTCATTCAAAAGCTCAGCCAATTTAGGCAGAGTGACATATGCACTGGGTTTTCTCTGTACAATGTGTGGGATGGGCCAACCATTCTTACACAAATGTCTCCAAAAGTCAGCTATGAAATTATTGATTCATACTGTCAATTTGAGGAATTTGAATTTGACGCATCTTAAGGGTGCTCTTCAGTGAACATCTTGGAGACAACAGCTGGCTGCAGGCAGCAGAAAGTCATGACTCAGACTAGACAGACGCAGTTCAAAACTCAACTGATGACAGTGTTTCCAAATCTCTGAGGCAACAAGCCACTGTTTATGATCTTACTGAATGTTCTATGAAACATAAAGAATAATAATTGACAGAGATATACACAGTGCAGAAAAGTACAAACCCTTTGGGCATCTACAGAAATGGTTGGTGTAGGTCTTAGATAAATTTATTAGAGAGGTAATTATCAGTTCTGTACTATAGGTATCTTCTTTAAAGAAAAGTCCATGAGCCCAAATAACATCAAGGAGAAAGAAGATTTCATGGAAAAGAAATTGACATAAGTGAATTAGAAAACAATAGAATAAATCATAATAAAATATTCAGAAAGGGGGATCATCTGGCCCATCATTTTGCCTGAAGGCGATACTGACTTCAGCTAAGTAAATGCTGATAGCCTTCTGTCACTCATTTTTTAATTCTAAAATTATTTTTAATAGTAGTAGCACCTGTTACTATCCTGTAAGCAGCCCACTCCAGTGCTTATCTACTAATACTGAATGTGGGAATGACACTGTCAGGCTAAACTATTTTGAGCCGAATAGTGAACACAGCCTTAATATGCTTCCTTCTTTCACTAGAGTTGTTCTGGAGCTCAGAAAAAAGCCTAACTAAAATTAAATGGCTTGTACCCTACCTACCAAAGGATCCAGGCCAAAATTTTTGTTCACAGAGTAACCATGGCATAAGGTTTGCCTCCTCGGAAGGCAAAGATTTTGCTCCACATTTCCACTGAAACAGGAATGCAGTACCTGAGAACAGGAAACTTCTTTACTATAATATAAAGCAAACAGATTTTTTGTCTCCTGTGTACTTTTAAAATTTGTTCTTGAAGGCATAAAGGCAGGGATGGATAAATATGTGATTAAAGACAGCTAAAGCAGGAACAATAATGACCAAATGCCATTATTTTTGCTATAGCTCTTGAAGGAAGCTAAGATAGAGGTGTAGAAAATCGGTTACAGTGATGCACTTCACTTAGCGTGAGAGTTCATGCAGTGCAAAGAGCTTAATATGTGCAGCTGAGCTGGGCCTAATGGGCATCAGTTGTTATCTGTGATAATGGAGTATGTTAGAGGCAGCCTGGCTACCATAGCCATCTATGATGGCTAGTGGGATTTTTGACACACTAGTGACCTTTTCTTACTCATTTTTATGAATTTTCATCCAATCAAAGCTATCACCTGACTGGTCCAGCCAATGCTGTATTGTGCAGTCTGAGCCCACTGGTGAGAGTTTAGAGAAGCAGAGCGAGGAGAGGGAGAAGAGGGTGAGTCTGCAAACATAAAGCTGGAGCTGGGGAGTGAGGCTTGCTGGGGAGTAACCAGAAACAGGCTAGCAGACACCTTTGTATGCTGCCTTACAGTACCCAGAATAAAAAACCTTTCCTAGTGTGCCTCTCGGTTCTACCTGTCCTACACCCGTATCACAAATACTGCAACACCCCTGCACTCAAAGCTGCCTGGGAATAACACCACCAGTATAGAATCATAGAAGCATAGAATAGTTAGGGCTGGAAAGGACCTTAAGATCATCCAGTTCCAACCCCCATGCCATGGGCAGGGACACCTCACACTGAACCGTGCCACCCAAGGCTATGTCCAACCCCACCTTGAACACCGCCAGGGATGGAGCGTTCTCAACTTCCCTGGGCACCCCATTTAAATGCCTCACCACCATCACAGTAAAGAATTTCTTCCTCATATCCAATCTAAACTTCCCCTGTTAAAGTTTTAACCCATTACCCCTTGTCCTATCACTACCGTCCCTAACAAGTGGTCCCTCCCCGGCATCCCTATAGGTCCCCTTCAGATACTGGAAGGCTGCTATGAGGTCTCCAAGCAGCCTTCTCTTCTCCAGGCTGAACAGCCCCAATTTTCTCATCCTATCTTCATACAGCAGGTGCTCCAGTCCCCTGATCGTCCTCGTGGCCCTCCTCTGCAATTGTTCCAACAGTTCCATGTCCTGTTTATGTTGAGGACACCAGAACTGCACACAATACTCCAAGTGAGGTCTCACAAGAGCAGAGTAGAGGGGCAGGATCACCTTCCTTGACCTGCTGGTCATGCTCCTTTTGATGCAGCCCAGGATATGGCTGGCTTTCTGGGCTGCAAGCGCACACTGCCGGCTCATGTTCATTTTTTCATCGACCAACACCCCCAAGTCCTTCTCCGCAGGGCTGCTCTCAATCTCCTCCCCGCCCAACCTGTAGCTGTGCCTGGCATTGCTCCGATCCAGGTGTAGAACCTTGCACATGGCATGGTTCAACTTCATCAGGTTGGCATCAGCCCACCTCACAAGTGTGTCAAGGTCCCTTTGGATGGCATTCCTTCCCTCCAATGTATCAACTGAACCACACAGCTTGGTGTCATCGGCAAACTTGCTGAGGACACACTCAATCCAACTGTTTATGTCATGGACAAAGATGTTGAACAAGACCGGTCCCAACACCAATCCCTGAGGGACACCACTCGTTACTGGTCCCCAGATGGACATTGAGCTATTGACCACAACTCTTTGCATGTGGCCATCCAGCCAGTTCTTTGTCCACAGAGTGGTCCACCTAACAAATTGATTTCTCTACAGCTTAGAGACAAGGCTGTCAACCGCATCCTGGGCTGCAACAAAAGGAGCGTGAACAGCAGGTCAAGGGAGGTGATCCTGCGTTTCTACTCTGCTCCCGTGAGACCTCCCTTGGAGTATTGTGTGCAGTTCTGGTGTCCTCAACATAAAAAGGACATGGAACTGTTAGAACAAGTGCAGAGGAGGACCACGAGGACTATCAGGGGACGGGAGCACCTCCTGTATGAAGATAGGCTGAGAAAATTGGGGCTGTTCAGCCTGAAGAAGAGAAGGCTGCGTGGAGACCTCATAGGTTCCAGGGGTTGGAACTAGATGATCTTAAGGTCCTTTCCAACCCTAACTATTCTATGATTCTATGATTCTATGTCATGTGAGACAGTGTCAAATGCTTTGCACAAGTCCATGTAGATGACATCAACTGCTCTACCCCTGTCCATCAGTTCCGTAGCCCCTTCATAGAAGGCCACCAGATTGGTCAGGCAGGATTTCCCCTTAGTGAAGCCATGCTGGCTGTCACCAACCACCTTGTTGCTTTTCATGTGCCTCAGCATGCCTTTCGGGAGAATCTGCTCCAAGATTGTGCCAGGCACAGAGGTGAGACTGACTGGTCTGTAGTTCCCTGGGTCATCTATTTTCCCCTTCTTGAAAATGGAGGTTATATTTCCCTTTTTCCAGTTGTCTGGAACTTCACCTGACTGCCATGATTTTCAAATATGATGGACAGTGGCTTAGTAACTTCATTTGCCAGCTCCTTCAGGACTTGCAGATGGATTTCATCAGGTCCCATGGACTTGTGTACGTTCAGGTTTTGAAGATGGTCTCAAACCAGATCCTCTCCTACAGTGGGCCCAGGGTCTTCATTCCCATTGTCCCTGCGTCTGCCATCCACAACTTGGGTGGTATGGTCAGAGCATTTGCCAGAGAAGGCCAAGGCAAAGAAGTCATTAGGAACCTCAGCCTTCTCCAAATCCAGGGCAGCCAGTTCTCCAGATAGCTTCTGGAGAGGGCCCACGGTGTCCCTAACCTGTCTTTTATTGGCAATGTACCTATAAAATCCCTTCCTGTTATCCTTAACATCCCTAGCCAAGTTTAATTCTAACTGGGCCTTAGCTTTCCTAACCTGGTCTTAGCTTCCCGGACAACATCCCTGTATTCTTCCCAGGCCGCCTGACCTTGCTTCCGCCTTTTATAAGCCTCTTTTTTCCTTCGAATTTTGCTCAGCAGCTCCTTATCCATCCAAGGAGGTCTCCAGGCCCTCCTGCTGAACTTCCTTCTAGTTGGGATGCATCGCTCCTGAGCTTGCAGCAGGTGAGCCTTGAATATCAACCAACAGTCTTGGGCCCCCCTGCCCTCTAGGGCTGTATCCCAAGAAATCTTACTGAGCTGGTTCCTGAAGAGGCCAAAGTCTGCTCTCTTGAAGTCCAGGGCAGTGAGCTTGCTGCATGCTCTTCTCACTGTCCTGAGGATCTCGAACTCGACCACCTCATGATCGCTGCAATCAAGGCTGCCCTGGAGCGTCACATTCCCAACCAGCCCTTCCCTGTTGGTGAGGACGAGGTCAAGCATGGCACCTCTCCTTGTTGGCTCCTCTATTACTTGCAGAAGGAAGTCGTCTTCCACACAATCAAGGAACTTCCTGGATTGCTTGTGCTGGGCCATACCATCCATCCAACAGATATCAGGGTGGTTGAAGTTCCCCATGAGAACAAGGGCCTGCAAGCATGAGTCTGTTCCTATCCGTCTATAGAGCACTTCATCCACGGAGTCCTCTTGATCAGGTGGTCTGTAACAGATCCCCACAATAATATCACCCATCGCTGTTCTCCCTTTAACCCTGACCCACAAACTCTCTGTCAACTGCTCACCTGTCCCAGACAGAGTTCCATACTCTCTAGCCTATCCCTAATATAAATAGCAACTCCCCCCCCCCCCCCACCTACCGGGCCTGTCTTTCCTAAGGAGCCTGTAACCTTCCATTCCAACACACCAGTCATAGGAGCCATCCCACCATGTTTCTGTGATGCCTATGATATCATACCCCCATAGATGTGCACACATCTCTAATTCCTCTTGTTTGTTCCCCATACTACGGGCATTTGTGTAGAGGCATTTGAGCTGAGATCCAGTTGAAGTCGGGTCATTGGCTGGAGTAGCTGGAATATCCCTACATTGCTCCGAACCTTTACTATAGGTGCTACCAACTGACTGGGTGTGTTGGGATGGAATGATGCCCCCCTCCCCCAACACATCTAGTTTAAAGCATCCTTGACCAGTCTGGCAAGCCTCCTACCAAATCCACTCTTCCCCTTCTTTGTCAGAGCAGCTCCACCAGCCCCCAGTAGACCTGGCCTACTATATTGAGTCCCATGTTCAAGGTACCCAAACCCCTGACTATAGCACCACCCTTCTAACCATTTATTAACCTACCCAATCCTCCTAGCCTTTTCAAGGTCCTGCCCTGTATCCTGGCGAATTGACAAAAAGACAATCTGAGCTCCAGAGCCCCTAACCACCTCTCCCAGAGCCCTGTAGTCCTTCTTTATAGTCTCCGGGCTACTGCTATCTATATCAGTAGCACCCACATGTATTACCAGGAGTGGGTAATAGTCAGTGGGACCGACTAGAGCAGGCAGCTTCTCGGCCACATCCCTGATCCGAGTCCCTGGTAGGCAACACACCTCCCTTGAGGCTGGGTCAGGCCGGCAGATGGGTGCCTCTGTGCCTTTCAGATTAGAGTCCCCTACTACTATGGTTCGCCGCTTTTTCCTGGCAGCACCAGTAGTGACCTTCTTTACCAGTGCACTAGCTGGTTGCGCCTGGTGGGAGCGCTGTTGCTCATCAGCCCCCTGCAGGACAGCAAAGCGGTTCTGGGTGGGGACAACAGATGTAGGACGAAGCCCCTTGCTTTTAATTACCCTCTTCCTCCTTTTTTTGTTGTTTTTTTTCTGTTACCTTTTCCCAGCTTCCTGGGTTAGCAGCCTCCTTTCCTGGGTTAGTAGCCTCCTTTCCTGCATGGGCAACAGTAGACACTCGAGGCCCCGGAACAGTTTGGTCCCGGAGCAAGCAGTGCTGCTCCCCCTCAGCTTCCCTGACACCTTTCAGCCTGGTAGCAGCTTCCTGCAGTTCAGCCACCTGCTGCAGGAGGACCTCCACCAGGGAGCGCAGAGTGCAGCCCTGCCCATTGCTCACCCTTCCCTTAGGATACCCCGAGCTCTGCACTGCAGCCTCCCTTCCCGTCGGCTCCGTCTGGGTGCCTACGCTGGCCACCACCGGCACAGCCAGAGCAGAGCTCCCAGACCGAGCCTTGCCCGTACGGCGAGTGCTCACCATCCCGCTCGCCTGCCCCCGCGAACTGCCGCGCAAACTGCCTCGAACCCGCCCTGTTCGCCGCGCTCCCTCGGGCAGGCTTTTAACCAGTCAGGTCTGCCGCCGGTCCTCCTGGCGCCGCCCCCTCTGAGCCAGCCTCTCGCCTCCGCGGAGCTGCAGGCTCCTGGGCAGGCCTTGTCGAGGACTTGAAGCCCCCTCGGGGCAAGTTGCTGCTCCGAGGTGAAGCTCGTAGACGCCGAGCCTCCCCCCCGATCAGGCCCTGCAGGCCTCCCCTCGCGAGACAGTCACCTTATATACCTGATCTAAATTAATCCAGTTTCATGAGAATCTCATTTATTAATTGTATGCCTTATGAAGCTCCTGGCAGATAAGGAAGTTGTATCTAAGTACAGAAGTTTACATAGGAAAAACTTTTTACTTGTTATTTCTGTTCCTTGACTATTTTAGTGGTCGCGTGCTGCGTATGTTTACACAAAAAGTCAGACTCTCCAAGAGATAACGTGAATTTATCAGAAATGTTGCTGACTTCATTTTTATTGTACAGCAAATTACTGCTCTGCAAGGTTTAAGTATGGATAGGTGGATGGGGTAAAAGTCACAAATACCAAGTGGCTTTACCTCCATAGAGTTGCAACAGAGGTGCAGTAGCCTGAGAGCTCTGATTTTCAAAATCCGGGCAAGTTACAAAGGCTTTGATCAAACATGAAAAGAAGTAGAATTTTCTTTTCTTCCAGCCTATTTAGAACAAATGCATTGTTTACTACCACCCACCCCCCCCCCCATTTATTTTTTTTTTGATGGTGGTTTTCTTATCAAAGAAGATCAGCTTCAATCTCAGTTAAGACAACATTTGACATTCTAAATGCATGAGTGCCTTTGAGCAATACCAGACTATTTTTCAGTGAAATTCAGCTCCATTTTATAGATTAAAGTGGATTCTAAAGGTGTAAGTTCTACCAATAAAAACTCAAAATTACTTCAATTTCAATGACATGCAACAAAATGGAATCTCTACAATAGGCTGAATCCTGGCATAGGTTAGCAGGAGAGCTGGAACAAGATCCAGAAGGCAAATCTGAAATCTTAGGGGTTAGAGAGAACCCTTTTCCAAAAGCACAAATATGCAGAATTCAATTGGATATGTTGTTTCTTCCAGGAGATAAGATCTGTTTTTGGAAACACTCATTTTGGGTGTTGGGTAGGTGTCCACAACACAACACTAGAGTGGATTGTGGGAAAAACTGTTTGCCAGTCTGAGTGAAGGAAAGATGCTGTTTATTTTCCCAGGAGTCCTGCAAAAGGCTACTTGGAATATACAGTGATTTTTGACAAATTGTCAAAATCTTTGAGGTGGCTCTGATGCTGTCAGAGCATTTTTCTCTCACCTCACACAAAGCTTTTCAACTCCTCCTATTTTAACAATCCTAACAATAAAAAATCATCAGATATTCTTTTGCTATTTTAAATGGCTTTTGTTCCACTGAATTTAATCATTAAGGAACCAGAAGGGACACATTTCATTGAAAAATGTTCATTTGACCCTCTGTAAACAGCAACTTGAAACATTTTAACAGGCTCTTCAAACTGGGCAGAAATGAAACAGATCTGGTTTGAAGCATGCTTTCATATTGTATTGTTTATGTTGATAGCTTAAGTTCTTTACTGTGCATTGTTATTTATGACAATTGAATGTAGAACATTTTTGATTCAACAAAGTGCTTTCATTCCAGAGCTTGGGAATAAAGCAATCAATGCAGAAGTGACTTGACTGATTAGAAGGTGGATTCCAGCAGGCCTATTACTGTTGAAGTAGAAGGGAGGGAGAAGGAAAGGATGGAGCAGGTAACTAAGGGATACAAATTAAAGAGGGTGAGAAATCTGGGAAAGAACCCTGCTGTTGGTATGGACTATATGAGAAATTTTCAGGAGTCACTGAAGCCATGGGAAGAAATTGCAGGAATCTGTCCGAACAAAAAACCAAGAATTTTATATAGATGCTTTATTATTATTATTATTATTATTATTATTATTATTATCATTTCTTTGCTGGGGAACTTGCAAGAAAACATCAATGCTTCAATCCTCTGGTCCACTAAGCCAATAAAAAATACAAAAATATATGCATGTTTTTAAAATATATTCATTATGTTGCCTCTATTATTTCAGTCAAAAACAAACAAAATTATGCTTGTTATAAATTTAAAATGAGCCAAAGGCCAAAGTAACCAGGTTAATTTCTGCAATAGTGCATTATAGTGAAAAATTAATGCCAGAAATAACACAGGTTTGCACAGTAGCAGCAGGACAGTCCCATGGCTGAGAAAGTTCTTAAAAAGGCTTATCAGAACACTGTTTTAGCCAGACACTACCTATATATTAACAATATGTATATATAAATTTTATCATATATAATTATCCAAAATACATCAAGCCAGGTATTAAATATATTATTATTAAATTAATTAATCAAATCCTTAAGGCAGGTCTTCTGGTAAACGCAAAAAAGAACAGTAAACTGCTTAAGAGCAAAGTTGATTATTTTTAAAAACAAGCTAATAGTATCTGTGTGATTAGAAGTGAGTGCAGGAGAAGCATTCAAGTTCTAAAGAAATCTGTTTTCTAAATATTTCAGGGAAGTTTTAAGGGACAAAAACAGGTTTAGAACTCCAATAAGCATTACATGTTTCCAAAGCAACTCAGAAAGGCATTTATGATTATGATTCTGACTTTACTGTTTAATTTATTCTGTTCCATGTTTCTATTTGCTGCATAAGCTGCTGATTTTGAAGCCAGACCAGCTAGCTTTATTTGATTTCAGAGCTATTTCCCATGTATCATCCACTAGGACTGAGGTCCTAAGAGCAAGCAGAAGCTTGACTAGCCCTAGTGCTGGTTCCCCAGCTATATGCTATTTTCTTGAAAACTCTTATTAGACTTTCTGATTTCAACCATGTTCAGCAGTTCAGTACCAGCAGTGTTCCAGTCTAAGGACTATAATACAATTAAATATTTTTTCCTGTTGTAATGCTGTTTTATGTAGTAGCATCTTCAACTTGTAGTTTGACAGAGTTTTTTAGTCAGGGTGAATTAAGCACTGTATGCCTCCTCTGTCTGTTTCCCCTCCCCCACAATTCATCTCTCAGCTATTTAGTTCCTCTCAGGCTGTTTTCCTTTCATTTGCCTTATTAGTAGGTAGGTCAGTAGCTGATGCCACCTACTGTGGGCATCTAAAGGCTTTTCTTTTGTTTCCTTTTTTCCTAAAGCTTGAGAAGTTGCCACTTTCTTTAGTAGTTATTCACAAAAGACATTAAAAAATAATTTCAATCTCTTCTCATTAGGAAAAACATATACTGCACCTTCTTTTACAGGTATGTATACACCTTTCTTTATAAGCATGTATAATCCCAGTGTTACATCCAAATATCTTCAACTGACAAAGGTAACTAAAAATCCAAATGTGTTATAGATATAAGACATATTAATTAACATCTTTCCATTTTCAGAGTTCTTTTAATCTATAATAGTCTGGTGATTTTTTTTTTTTTTCTTCCTCAGAAGCCTCTGGAAGCTGGGGAAGGTCATTCCTTGGCTGTGTTGTTAGAGGGACAAATTGGCATCCATATATCAGATCTGCATTGCCTCCCTGGAGCATTTTTCCAAGAACCTGAACAAATGCCAAAGATGATATTGTATTTCTGGGTCATGCTTAGTTGTAGAGGAGTGTGAGGCAGTATGTACATCTGCATGTGTACACATCTCAGTAGGAGAAAATAAAATGTTGTGAGAAAATGCTGTTAGGATGGAGGAAAAAAAAAAAAAAAACACAACTTAGCATTAAATCTGTTCTCAAATGCTGAAATGATGGAATGATCAGGCAGGTCCTGCATGTGTCTTTTTACTTTACAGTCTAAGGTGACTAAGACTTTTCTGATACTCTACTATTCTTTAACGCTCTGCTGCCATTATATACTTCCCTTTCAGTTGGTCATTGACTTTGAGAATGGTCCCACTAATGCTCCTCTTTTACGTTACGTCCTTTTCCCTACCAGCTACTATCTTACAACATCCTCTCAGTTTAAATTTGAAACAATCTTGCTCAGCTTTCTTCTACTCTTAGGCATACTATGCAAATACTCTCTGTACAGTTTCTCTGTTACTCTGCTTACATTTTGAGTTATTACCCCATATCTATCCTGTTCTATGCAATATTTTTTAGTCATATTCTTCATTTCTTTGCTTCTACTGTAGCCCTTTTTTAGTCTATTCTTATGCTTAGTTTCTGGTAACAGCCATTGCTCCAGTGCCTGTGTTGATATAGACATATCTATGGAGTATAATGAATAAACTGTTGCAGATTTGACTATTTTTAGATGTGTATCACAAATTTGTCTTCTCTGCGATTTAGAAGGAGTTTATTGGCTCCAAAGAATTAGTTCTACTAAATCTATAAATGACATATTGATCTCTGGAGATCATAGGCAAGTTTCAGAGCTGTAGAAGTTCTGACTGGGCTGGACCATCCCTGTTGGCAGATCCTCTGGTGTTGACCAACCAAGTGGCCTTTGGCAAATGTGTATCCCAGTGTTTGAAAGTCCCACCACCCATGGCTCTCAGTGTAGTTTTTAATAGCCCATTGTACCGTTCGATTTTCCCAGAGTCTGGTGCATGGTAGGGGATGTGATATATCCAGTCAATGCCATGTTCTTTGGCCCAAGTATCTATCAGGCTGTTCCAGAAATGAGTCCCATTGTCTGACTCAGTTCTCTCTGGGTGCCGTGTCACAACAAAATCTGTTTCTCAAGGCCCAGGATTGTGTTCCGGGCAGTGGCATGGGGCACAGCATATGTTTCCAGCCATCCGGTGGTTGCTTCCACCATGGTAAGCACATGGCGCTTGCCTTGGATGTTTGGTGGGAGTGTGATATAATCAATCAGCCTGGCCTCCCCATGTTTGTACTTCAGCCATCGTCCTCCATACCAAAGAGGCTTTAACCATTTAGCTTGCTTAATTGCAGCACGTTTCACAGTCGTGAATAACCTGGGCAATAGTGTCCATTGTTAAGTCCACCCCTCAATCACAAGCCCATGTGTATGTTGCATCTCTGCCCTGATGGCCTGAAGTGTCATGGGCCCACCGGGCCAAAAATAATTCACCCTTATTTTGCCAATCTAAGTCCATCTGAGTCACTTCAATTTTAGCAGCTTTATCCACTTGTTGGTTGCTCTGGTGTTCCTCAGTGGCCCGACTCTTGGGATCCTCCTGTCTCTCCAGAAATATAAATGGGTTCCACCCCTTGACAGCTTGATGGCATCAGGGTACACTGTGCACCGGTATCTATTAGAGCCTTTTACTTCTGTGTGACTGATGTGCCAGGCCATTTGATCCACAGAGTCCAGTAAATCCAATTGTCCCCTACCTCCACCTGGCTGGAGGCAGAGCCCCTCTAATAGTCATCACATTGGTCACTCACATCTTGTTGACAGGAATTATTCCTTATCACAGGAGCTGAAGTAAAATCAGCTCTTCCACTCTATCTTGGAATCTGCTCACCAGAGTCCGAAGTCGCAGCCTTCATGGGGTGATCAGCCTTGATCTTTGTTCTCTTCTTCAATTCATGCACCTGTTCCTCCAAAACTGAAGTAGGCTTTCCATCCCACTTCGTCATATCTTCTCCATGATCCCGCAGGTAAATCCATAGGGTGGTCCATGGTGTATACCTTCTATATCCTCTCTCTTGAACAGTAGGATGCCTTTTGTTAGTAGCTGAAACATGCGTTGGTACATGTGAGGAGCTGGATAGATCGTCTCTCAATTGTTTGAGGTCCTGGGACAGTTTTTCCACAGCTGAGACGATGGAAGGGGTGACATTGTCTTCAAACTCTCAAAGTTTATGAATCATTTCATCTACCGTTGGTGGTATTATGTCATTCCAGGTTACTGTTGCCAATGAATGGGCGTATGATGAGGGTGCATTCCATGTAAATTTCTGCCACATGGGTCATGTACATTCGACTTCATCTGGATCTATGGGTATATCCCCATTATTCGGCTTGTTATTATAGATCATCTCTACAATGACTGATTCACTCAGAGGCTGGATGCCCTTTCTAGAGTAGTCCACTTGGCCAAACGACTCATAACATCGTCCTTGTATGGAAACCTTTCTTTCATAGCTGCCAAGAGCAGCCTCCAAAGGCTGAGGGACCGTTTCTCTCTTGCAGTTGCTTTGTCAATTCCCCCTTCCCTAGCAAGTGATTCCAGCTGTTTGGCTTCACTACCTTTTAGTTCATGACCATCAGCCCCATTGTCCCAATATCGGAGCAACCAGGTGATGATGTCCCCCCCTGGCTGACGGGTAAAGTCTTTTCACATATTCTGCAGCTCGGTTGAGGTCCGAGATTGGGAAGTCACCTCTTCTTCTTCTTCTTCTTCTTCTTTGTCATGTGACAGAGAGGGCTTACAATCAAACTGTAATTAGGGATGTGCATCCTCCAGAACCCCACAACACCCAAAAAAGCTTGTGTTTCTTTCTTATTAGTTGGTGGCAACATTGCTGTTATCTTATTGATCACATCTGTGGGGATCTGGAGACGTCCATCTTGCCATTTTATTCCCAAAAATTGAATCTTCTGTGCAGGGCCCTGGGGGTGGTGTAGCTGCTGTGCTTGGAGCTGGGGTAGCTGCGCTGCCCGTTACAGTTGAAATTGAGTAGCTGCTGTACTTGTCCCTGGGGGTCTGTCACTGATGCAAAATCTGGGGTAGGAGGCCTCCAGATGAAAATTTAGTGAGAATAGCTCCATGAACCAAATTTGCTGGTGCTGGAACCACAAGTCACTCCACAAATAATTCATTAGGTTGAATTTGTAGAATGACTGTGGCCACTTCAAGACTGTATAACCATGTTCCCTCCTCATTTTGCTGGTTTTCTTACATTACAAGTTCTGGAAAACATCTGCATTATTCAGTGTAGACATCCAGTGGTGTGTAGCTTTTGGAAGGCTTCCACAGTCATAACCACCTGCCCTGTATGTCAAACATACCTAGTCAAGAATCTACTCTGCTGCACAACCAAATCACCTGCAGGAAGCAGCTGTTTATCCACCAAAACCAGGTCTACAGCACAAAATAGTGCTCAGACAAAAGGAAGAAGTATGCATAATCAAAGCTATACTAGTAGGTAAAAACTACATAATCTGTACAGAAATTGGAAAAGAGTAATGAATACCCCTGTAATACAACACAAATCAATTCCTGTAATAGCTTGTTTATGAGGCAACATCCACCCTGCTGCATTCTCTCCTCCCCTTCCTAAGTTTAGCTGGTTTTGAAATACATGGCTGCAAAACCACCACAGTTAATAGTAATGGTGTAAATAAAATTGCCTCAGCCTGCAGAGGGTTTTGGCTAATATATGTCCACAAATGTGCAAGATACACTTGATTATGTGTATCTAAGTATAAACATATGCATAAACATATATGCAATTAACTCAGCTGCAATGTAGCAATATTGGACCTCCTGTCTGTGCTTTATTTCTCTACAAACATCAGAGGATATAGGATCTTATTCTCATTTTATGCCTCTTGTATTAAGCATAGTGAACTTTTTCTTCCTTTACAACCTCTCCTTATAGTTTATACAATGTTCTTGTCTTTTTGACCATTTCAGGAAGCTCCTTATTTTCAGGCAGTGACTGGTCTTCCAATTGGTCACAATCATAACAATTCAGATTTCCCTGTTGCTTTCTGATATATCACTTTCATGTTTCAGTTTGAAATTAAATCAAGAAAGAAAACTCTCCAGTGAATTAACTTTGACATGTAGATGTTCTCCATAATGCTTTCACTTTGGGGACTGTATTTGCAGAACTTTTTGCCTCATACTCCATACCAATTTTGTTAAATTTAAAATTTTCTACAATTATTATGTTCCATTTACTAATGAATGGAATAATCATGCTTTCAAAAGCATTTATGCAATAATATTACATCTTCAGCTGATTCTGTATTATCTACAAGGCACTTCTGTATCTTCTGGCTTCCAGCAAAGTTCTTCAGCATCTAAATCGTTGATGATGGTTGGAACAGAGGATCCAGAATCCTCATTTAGAGAGCTTTACTCAAAAATTCTGAGCACCATCCTGCACTTTATAATTTTCTATGTGGTATTCATGTCAACAAGAGGCCAGTGGTGCTTGTTGTGAAGATTGAGAGGGGATTGAA
Source organism: Amazona ochrocephala (assembly GCA_039720435.1). NCBI lineage: Eukaryota > Metazoa > Chordata > Aves > Psittaciformes > Psittacidae > Amazona > Amazona ochrocephala. The sequence goes on along the minus strand of CM077884.1, from coordinate 34,018,144 downwards.
CTGCAATGCAAAGAATAGGAAAGTCGTGCATGTAATTCACCATGAAAAGTTGACTCAGTGAAAAAGAAATTTAACTGGCAATATACAGTTCTGTTCTGGCTTATTAGCAGAAACACTGAAGACTACTATCCTGTTTCTACCAGTGCAGCAATAATTCGGACATTAGGTGTTTACATTTCTTGGGTTTGGAATCTTGACAGCTGCTAGTGCCAGATCCTGCCTTCTTGCATTGCTTTTGACACTGGAAAAAATAACAACCACAGCATGTTCAATTTTACTGTCTTACAAACATAAGGGGAAAAATCACTTGAAATTACTTCTGGATTTTCATTAATAAGCTTAATAATCTCTTAAGAAGTCTTTGGCAAAGCAACCAATAAGAACAAAGGAATTACAACCTTTAGATTTTAATGAGAATTGGTTGGTTGTGGTATTTCTTGTTCTGCCACAAACCATTGTCAAAAGAATGTGTATTAAGATTTCTGTGCCTAGAATCACAAAATCAAAGTATTGTATTTGCATTACTCATGTAGAGTTTTGAATTGGACTAGTAAGATGAACTGTTTTAAATGTGCACATTTGATTTTGTTGGCCATTTTCTCCTTTGTTTATATACAGCACAGATTTTTAGGAATTAATTCAGTGGACAGCTGCCTAAATTAAAGAACAGTGAAAAGATCAAAGTGGTGCATATTGCTACTGTGGTAGTTATTAGCATTTGTGATACCTTATTCTCATGACAGCACAGAAAGTGGCATAACATCAATCTTGTTTTGTTACAAAAAAATAATAAAAAGGGGAATTGGTACAAGTACAGCTGTTTTCATTATAATCTCAAGAAAATAATGTCAGAGTCCTCTTCAGGGGCTGTAATGAAAGGACCTTTGAAGAGCTAGTGTATTCTTCTGTTAGTCACAAAGGTACTGTATGCAGTAATTCCTTTTCTTAAGAAATGGCTGTTCCGTTAGACCAACAGGAACTGATCACGAGGGTCCCACTATTGCTGAGATGGGGTCATGTAGAGTGGAAATATGAGCTCTATAACCCTTGACCCATTTCCCTCTTTATTTCGATTCCTTTAACAATGCATGGTTGGCAGACAAAAACAATGGAAAGTTCCAATCTCTTTTGTTTGGCTTGGGAAAAACTCAAGCCAGCTCAGTTTTGTTTTTACCTAAAAGTATGTCTGGGTTTCAATTAAAAGGAGCTACTTTAAGTTTGCTAGTCTGGAACTTTGAAAAAAGCCATTGTTGCCCATCCATGATCTAAGCAACAATGAGACACAGATTCTCACAGTGTGTCACAGCAAAACTACATCTCATTTCTAACAGTAGAGGCTAAAAAAGAATGGGCTGCTAGCAAGCTGGAGTTAAAAAACCTGCATACCCATTCATGTCCACTTATTAAACTACTGCTTTTAAAACAGGACATAGTATTTTAGAAATTCTTTGTCAAGGAATTGCTGGCAAAAGGAAGAACCACAAATAGCACAGCTACAATCACTGGTGCAACTTGTAAGCTGTACCAGATGATGCCTTCACCCACCATCCCTTACAGAAATGTTTCATGTTTTTTTGCAGTGGAAAGTTTAATTACCTGAAGAGTCAAAAAGATTAAGGATTCCTAAAAAATTATGAATCTTATAAATTAGAAATCTTATAAATTAAGATAAATGACACCTCTTTCTGGTCTGCTCAGAATCTTCTGCACACATGCATTCATTTTACAGGTCTGGCTCATGTAGAGACAAATATATTTGACTTTATATTTTCTTAAACTTAAGATTTGGTAGAATTTCTATTTTTTAACATCATTATACAACAATTCAGTGTCTTCTTGATCACATACCTAGGTGCATGAAACAGGAACTTCTCTTACAAACAAGTCCACAGTGTCAGATGATAAAGAATTGGTCCCTGATAGCTCATCGTGAGTCTCTGCATTTGAAAGAACCTTGCATGGCACAGCAAAATTCAGCTGTCAGTAGTTTCCAGAATAAAATTTAGAGTAAAAACACACATTGTTAATCATCTGCAGAGAACTGTATTAGCTGGAACAAATTTATCCATCACAGATTTGTCCAGCACAGAGTTTATGATTGAATAAAGGGAAGACACAGTTGAAATCCTTATCCTAAAGAAACATTAATAATTTTTATAATGTCAGCAGTTTATCTTAGTTCCAGTTTGGTGTTTCTAGTTTACACTTTTGGGTCAGCCCCCAAGAATATGACCTATGAAAGTCTATCCCTTCCTAAATACAGGTCTCCCTACCAGAGAGAACACCAGAAGACCCTTCCTGTGAAAAGCTGAAGTGTTATGTTTGTGGATATAGAATCAAATGAACTACCAAGCACTAGAGAAAAGTCAGTTGTGGTATGTGCAATCGCAGCTTTTGAAGGTCCACAACTGAAAAATTCTGAAAAATTGGTTATTCTTTAATTATATATTTTCAACAAATATATTTGCCAGGTACTCAGCCTTCCCTTGCCATGCATAGCTATGGAAAAACTTTCCCCTCCAAATTTTAGATTATAACTGACTTTTTTATTATAATTATTATTATTATTTGCTTCCAGGAAAGCTTACTTTTGCCTTGTACCATCCTTTTACCCTAAAACTAAGAATTCTTATACAACTTGATGAACTTTTGTAGTTCAAAACCATCTCTTAACATTTTGTTTGCAATATCTCAGTGTGTGTCCTTGGTTCCACTGACAGAACGTAATTTGTAAGATGCAGTTCTGAGGAAGAAGACACTAGACAGAAAGTGTCAGAGTGTATTACGACTGCCTCTTGTACAATTTTGTTACTGGAGTACTAGTAATTTAATGTACATACTATTAAAATAAATATTTACAATAAGGATTCCTAAACTTCGGATTGCTAACAGTTGTGTCAGACTCAAGACCAGCCTGACATGGTAAGGACATGATGCCTAGACTTAAACTAGATGAAAAGCCTTCCTGGGTTCCTTCTGGATAAAAGAAGGCATATAACTTTTTGGTCATTGTCAACCACTTGACAAGCTGCAGGAAAGAAAGAAACGTTTCACTTAAAACTAGAGCTAAATGAAAAAGAAGGTGGTACAGTCCACCTCCTCTGTGTTTGCCAAGTGAAAGATTTGTTGCCTTTTGCACACAAAATTGATGTACAGAAGTAAGCGATATATCTAGTAGGGAATTTCCACAAGCAGACTGATGGTTCTTATACATATGGGTGCCATCTAAGAAAAAAACTCCTTTGTAATGTATAGTTGTAAAGATTATCATATTGTTACACCCAGTAGTTTGATCATTCATATCCTGTTTCTTGAAACTGAGTTATCTTTTTTCTTATTATTTTTTTTAAGTTAAGAATTTAAGACGAATATGGACAAAATTTTGCTTCCAGATCTGTGCCTGGCCTCCATTGATTTTGTTATGAAAAATGTGGGTAATCCTCTCAAGGTGGAATTTATCCTGGTGTATGGTTTTGATTCACCCTGTATTCCTCTATGTTCAAAATCTTAAAGATTTTTTGGATATAATACATGAAAGGGAAGACAATATGTGAAAAAGGACAGAGAACAATTATTCTCTGTTTCAAGGGTGAATTGCCTTAAGTGAGCAGAAATCAGTCACAGGAGGCTGCTTGCTTCACTTATTTTTCTAACTGCTTTAGGCAAATAAAGATTAAGCCATTCTTTTATCAGGCAGGCCCTCTCCCCAGTATACAGACATAATCAATCTAAATTGAAAGCAACTAAGAGATGCATAGAGGGTTTGGGGAGTCAGGTTTTAGCTGTATAGTGACATAGAAGTGTAGGGTTCATTTTGGCTTAGATTTTACTCCAGCACTTTCAACAGAAATTGAGGTCAAAGATAAACACCTGAAATGAGTGTTTCAAGGCTCTATAACAATTTGCTGGACAGTCGATCATAGAATCATAGACAGGCTGGAAAGAACATTAAGGTCATCTAGTTCCAACCCCCATGCCATGGGCAGGGACACCTCACACTGAACCGTGCCACCCAAGGCTATGTCCAACCTGGCCTTGAACACCGCCAGCGATGGAGCGTTCTCAACTTCCCCGGGCAACCCATTCCAGTGCCTCACCACCCTTACAGTAAAAAACTTCTTCCTCATATCCAATCTAAACTTCCCCTGTTTAAGTTTGAACCCATTACCCCTTGTCCTATCACTACAGTCCCTAACAAATGGTCCCTCCCCAGCATCCCTATAGGTCCCCTTCAGATACTGGAAGGCTGCTATGAGGTCTCCACGCAGCCTTCTCTTCTCCAGGCTGAACAGCCCCAATTTTCTCAGCCTATCTTCATACGGGAGGTGCTCCAGTCCCCTGATCATCCTCATGGACTTCCTCTGGACTTGCTCCAACAGTTCCATGTCCTGTTTATGTTGAGGACACCAGAACTATACACAATACTCCAAGTGAGGTCCCACAAGAGCAGAGTATAGAGGCAGGATCACCTCCCTTGACTAGCTGGTCACACTCCCTTTGATGCAGCCCAGGATACGGCCGGCTTTCTGGGCTGCGAACGCACACTGCTGGCTCATAGAATCATAGAATCATAGAATAGTTAGGGTTGGAAAGGACCTTAAGATCACCTAGTTCCAACCCCCATGCCCTGGGCAGGGACACCTTCCACTAAACCATGCCATCCAAGGCTATGTCCAACCCAGACTTTAACACCGCCAGCGATGGAGCATTCACAACTTCCCCGGGCAACCATTCCAGTTCCTCACCACCCTCACAGTAAAGAATTTCTTCCTCATATCCAATCTGAACTTCTCCTGTTTAAGTTTAAACCCATTACCTCTTGTCCTCTCACCACAGTCCCTAACAAATAATCCCTCCCCAGCATCCCTGTACCCCCCCATCAGATATTGGAAGGCTGCTATGAGGTCTCCACACAGTCTTCTCTTCTCCAGGCTGAACAGCCCCAATTTTCTCATCCTATCTTCATACGGGAGGTGCTCCCATCCCCTGATCGTCCTCGTGGCCCTCCTTTGGACTTGTTCTAACAGTTCCATGTCCTTTTTATGTTGAGGACACCAGAACTGCACACAGCACTCTAAGGGAGGTCTCACAAGAGCAGAGTAGAGGGGCAGGATCACCTTCCTTGACCTGCTGATCACGCTCCTTTTGATGCAGCCCAGGATATGGTTGGCTTTCTGGGCTGCAAGCGCACACTGCTGGTTCATGTTCATTTTCTCATCAACCAACACCCCCAAGTCCTTCTCCACAGGGCTGCTCTCAATCTCTTCTCTGCCCAACCTGTAGCTGTGACTGGGATTGCTCTGACCCAGCTGTAGGACCTTGCACTTGGCTTGGTTGAACTTTACAAGGTTGGCATCAGCCCACCTCACAAGTGTGTCAAGGTCCCTCTGGATGGCATTCCTTCCCTCCAACATATCAACCGAACCACACAGCTTGGTGTCATCAGCAAACTTGCTGAGGGTGCACTCAATCCCACTGTCCATGTCACCGACAAAGATGTTGAACAAGACAGGTCCCAACACCAAACCTTGAGGGACACCACTCATTTCTGTTCTCCAGCTGGACATTGAGCCATTAACCACAACTCTGTGTGCGGCCATCCAGCCAGTTCTTTATCCACCGAGTGGTCCACCTATCAAATTGATGTCTCTCCAATTTAGAGACAAGGATGTCATTCGGAGGAGGGTCAAACGCTTTGCACAAGTGCAGGTAGATGAAGTCAACTGCTCTACCCCTCTCCATCAGTTCTTCAGTCCCATCATAGAAGGTTACCAAATTGATCAGGCAGGATTTCCCGTTAGTGAAGCCATGCTGGCTGTCACCAAGCGCCTTGTTGTTTTTCATGTGCCTTAGCATGCCTTCCAGAAGAGCCAGATAAAGGAACGTTACATGTCATCTGTATAAATTTTGTATAGAGAAATTCATTGTTGTAAAATATGGGTAGCTAAAGTACACGATAAACTAATTATCTCAATATAAGATCAAATCAGGATGGATAAAAATAATTTACTCTACATTGAACCACTGCAACCCTTAATCAAATTTAATTCTGTTTCCCTCTTTTGGAAATCTTAACCAAGTTACGGTTCAGAGAGAAGGCAAAAAGTTCAGGTACCCTGTGTTGTCCGAAAAGATTCAAAAGGTTAAATCTTATTTTTATACACATCTATACAAGTTCATGATTTTTATAATAAGAAGCATGTTTTGTCAAACACACACTCAAATTTTGTTCTGCAAAACCAAAACTTAAGTTATGCGCTATTTCCAAGCTCAACTCAAAATCACATTCATCCCAGTTTGCTCATAATAGAAATGACAAAAATAAAACCTTTTTCTGAACTCAGGAAAAAGTATGATTTTGCTCGACCTCTGCTGATCAGAATAAAAGAGAACAATGACTCAAACCTCCCATAATATAAGTTTTTAAACAGAAAACGTGGCTTTTCTCTCCCTCTCCTGGTACTTTTTGTGATTGGGAAAGTTTTGTTGAATCCTAGTTGTGTGTATTTCTGAAACTGGGGCATACAATCAAGAATGCTCCTTGGTGAGAGATTTTATTTACACTTTAAAAGCTTTACAAGTTCTGCCAGAACAGTTCATATTTACAGGAAGGAGAGATAGCAACAGGGATGGTGCAGAGCACAGCAGCCACTTGCGCTAGATAGACCATCAAGTAGCAACATATGTAAGTGCTCATGAACTTTACTCTTGTGTAAAGTCACACCTCAATTTTGTTACAATTTCAGTGATGGTATGGGTTGCCCAGGGAGGTTGTGGATGCTTCATCCCTGGTGGCGTTCAAGGTGGGGTTGGACATAGCCTTGGATGGCATGGTTTAGTGGGAGGTGTCCCTGCCCATGGCAAGGGGGTTGGAACTCGATGATCTTGAGGTCCTTTCCAACCTTAATTATTCTATGATTCTATGATGTAATGTTCAGCTTCCAAAATGCGGGATAGCATAGACTTTGCAGCATTGATTTCTGAGGTGAATAGAGGTTTTAATAACAGCTGGGTAAAATGGAGGGACTAATGCAGCACCCAGGAGCAGCACTCAGTGGTTCCTGGGTTCCATTTTCTGTTCTGCTGCTAAAAGGGAGGCTTCCACCACAACTTTTTCTTGGAGCCTGGAAGAGCTCCTTGGAGCTGCAATGTGCTTCCAGGGAAAACACAGACAGGGCTGGAGAGGCTCCAAGGAAATTTACCTATATACAAAATGCACCTAGGAGTTAGAGCTGTCTCACTCGGTGAAGAATTTCCTCCTGAATGTGGGAATGGATTGCAGAAGCTGTGTCAGCTGCCAAAGTTGCACTAACAGATAGATAGCCCTGCCACAGCAGCTGCCTCGTCTGGAGGAAATGTACACACCACCCCAGATCCATAGTTCCTTCTGCCACATCTTTCTTTTATATTCCCAGCTAAACATATTTTTTTTCAAGAGAACAAAACATTTTGCAATAATAATTGAGGTCAATCTAAAATATGCAGTGTACAATAGCCTTTTAAATAAACCACATCATCTCAAACACTGACAGATTCACACCTTTTCACTTTTAGCTAGATGATCCCATTTTTCATGATTCAGCTTTGATGCTTAACTTACTTTCTACATATTATTAAACTTTTCAAATATTTTTTTGCTCCAGTTTTACATTGATATCAATGTTAAAATCATAACTGGAACATCGCCTTTAACTCTACTGCATGTACATTTAGCTTTATTGTGTGCTGGAAGCTTGCTTCTAATGTTGAGCCAAGATGAAGTCAAATAACCCTGCCTTTTCTGCAGTGATTGGAGACTACAATGTATACTTTCTTGTGGAAAGTATTTAAGCAGTGGAAGTGGTGAATTTAAGTGGAATGTGGAAAGCTGTGAATTTAAGCATCCCATAACAAAACCAACCAAATACAAAGAAATCAAAAGCAATCAAATAAAAAGAAATTAGTGAACTGAAACACTGCTAAGGGTAAGCTAATTTTTCATAGAATTAGACTGGCGTTCACAGCCCATGTTTGTTAGCATGCTGGTGTCTTTTGAAATCAGTTACTGTATTTCATTCACATAGCAGATGAAGATGGTAAATTAGTTCAGTTGCAGATGAGAACTCAGAGCCTACTGGAAGCTGATTTGTTTATCAGCATCCAGGAACTTACAGCAGGAAGCACACCTGTCTCAGCCATCCTCTGTCATGAGCAAAGGAATATCAGCATGCGTACACGTCAGTTTGCTAGCCTGCAAAATGCCCTTTCCTTCCAAGTGGCTCCCACTTTGCTTACCTCAATCTTCATAGAATCATAGAATCATAGAATAGTAAGGGTTGGACAGGACCTCAAGATCATCGAGTTCCAACCCCCTTGCCATGGGCAGGGACACCTCCCACTAAACCATGCCATCCAAGGCTATGTCCAACCCCACCTTGAACGCCACCAGGGATGAAGCATTCACAGCTTCCCTGGGCAACCCATTCCAGGGCCCCACCACCCTCACAGTAAAGAATTTCTTCCTCAGATCCAATCTAAACCTCCCCTGTTTAAGTTTAAACCCATTACCCCTTGTCCTCTCACCACAGTCCCTAATGAAGAGTCCCTCCCCAGCATCCCTATAGGCCCCCTTCAGGTATTGGAAGGCTGCTCTGAGGTCTCCACGCAGCCTTCTCTTCTCCAGGCTGAACAGCCCCAATTTTCTCATCCTATCTTCATACAAGAGGTGCTCCAGTCCCCTGATCATCTTCGTGGCCCTCCTCTGCACTTGTTCTAACACTTCCATGTCCTTTTTATGTTGAGGACACCAGAACTGCATGCAATACTCCAAGTGAGGTCTCACGAGAGCAGAGTAAAGGGGCAGGAGCACCTCCCTCGACCTGCAGGTCACACTACTTTTGATGCAGCCCAGAATACGGTTGGCCTTCTGGGCTGCAAGCGCACACTGCCTTCTACAATTACTTCAAATTTTAAACATTTACAGACAAATTGGCAATACACAAATCTGTGACATTCAAAAGACAATCGTCACTGACAGGAAGAGATCACTTCTCATCTGTTTCAAAATTTGGGGAGAAAACAACCAGAATAAAAGAGGCTCCCACCCTAGGATGAAGGCATATGACAGGTTTATCTTTTTACCTAATTTTCAACCATAATGTCCCCTAAGAGGCACTGGAATGGGTTGCCCAGGGAAGCTGTGAATCTTGAACATCGCTGGCAGTGCTCAAGGCTGGGTTGGACAGAGCCTTGGATGGCATGGTTTAGTGGGAGGTGTCCCTGCCCACAGCAGGAGGCTTGAAGCTAGATGATCTTAAGGTCCTTTCCAACCCTAACTATTCTATGATTCTATGATTCTAATTGTGGAAGAAGGAGATCCCCTTTTCAAATTATAGTCTCAAACCTCAATTAAGCTCCCCTAGCACTGTAGAAGGGATGCAGGAATGTGCTACTTACTGATGACTCTCTTGATGAGCTACAGGAAAAGTGTTTCTGTGGGAGAAAATGGAAAAATAAAGGGCAATTAGAAATGAGAATACTTACACCTTGATTCCACTTTTAGGACATGAAAAGGTAACTGTAGAAACACCAAGTGCTAGTAATCTTTGACACCCTCATTATTAGGAGGTTTTTAAATTTTGTTCACATGGCTCATATTCAACCTGACAAGTCATGTAGCAATTAAAAATTGGAATGCTGCAATAACAGTGTTGGAATTAGGATCAGTGACTGGTTTAACTCTCCCTGACAAGGAAAGCCTGGCAAATGACTCAGTTTCAGGCAGTAGGGAATCTTCAGCCTCACTGCGCACTACCAATGCATCCTGACATGCCTCATCAAGACAGCCAATGTGGGCCTAGCAGATGACCTCAGAAAATTTCCTCTCCTTGCCTTTCTTGCTCCTATGCAGTTTGTCTCCAAAATGTAGACTAAGTGTTAGGATTCATCTAAGGGGGTAAATGCGTTTTTTGAGAACTTGCACAAAGCATGGAGGTAAGGAATTGGGTTTCTGGATGCACTCTTTCCTCCTCACCCTTCTGGGAAAACAGAATTTTTGCAACAACTCAAACCCAAAGATGGAAGGTTTCAGAGACCAGGTTCTTCCTTTATGAAATGTTATGAGAGCTGTTAGGTGAAATTACTGTGGAGCAATTGCATGATCACAGAGGACTGAAATTTCCATTACAATATGTGGGTTCTGCCATGGTGCTACAGCATTCAGACAGCCTTAGTGATAAATTCTGATAATGATTTTGGCTCCCCTGGTATTTCTCTTTCTCTTTCTCTGTAATAACATGCTGCCCTTTCTGCTGTACAGTTGCAGGACAGATGTCTTTGACTGATGTATTTGAAACATGGGTGGCATAATATCTGCATTATAATAATAAGTGATTTTTGGTATCCTGGGAGAGCATCTCTCTTGGCACTTAATATATAAAAAACAAGTGACGTTTTGAAATAAACAAGGTCTACAGGTGGTAGCATTAGCACTCAATCTGCCATCTTGTGTGCAAGTCAGAGCCTCAGCCACCAGAGAATACAAAATAGAAAATATTTTGAGGTAAGCAGACTAAAAGTTTGAGTTCATTATAAATAAACTTAAACTTATTCTCCCTTTCTCCACAGTTGTTGTAGTCTCTGGGTGCACACAGCAACTGACATTTCCCTAGGCAAAAGGGCAGGGATGTAAGCAGAGTTTGAAGAGCCGCAATGGAGGTATTTCATCCCCCAAGTGATATAGGGCTGGATTCCTTGACAGTTCTCCTGCGGGCAGTCTGCAGCATCAATTTTAGCAGGTGGGCAGTCTATTGACTTCCTCTGTTTCGTTCGTGTCATGTAAAGTCTGCGACGGTTGGGTCTAGCTTTCACGTTTGCATTTCTGTAACCTTTCTGTGCCCTTTGAGGGATGGAGTCTTCCCCTCCCATTCCAGCAACTAAGAACAGTGGTAAGATATGGCCAAATATAGCACGAGCAATACTGATGGCTCTACTGGTTAAAAAACCTGAAAGCAAAAAAATGGCAGATTTACTGGATAAAAAAATACAGAAGTCTTTGGGGTTTTTTTAGTTCTGTTTTCCCAGTTAGCAAAATTTACTTACAGACAAGAAAGTGGAGTATTTCAGCGTCCATACTCAGTCAAACTAATGTGCCATTCCAGTATATACTTTAAAATGCAATTGCAGATGCAATCTGTCTCTGATAAAATATTATTGTGTACTGGCAGAAGAGATACTAATCAGCTCTTGATTAATATTCATAGTATACATACACATATTTGGGATATTAAAAGGTATTTTCAGACAATCAGAGAGCATACAGCACAAAAGACATTCCTAGATAAATTGAACAAGCAGTGGTCAAGGCAATCTCTTGAATTCAGTTAGCAAAAGGCTAGCCACTTCATTTTTTCATTCACCCCAGAGGATTAGAAAAAACCTGAGCTGATAAAATCTTGTGATCCCACCCACTTTGGGTGCATGTTTTCTAATTAAAATGGAAATTTGATCAATTATCAAAATGCACTGGCTGATAGAGATGTGCCATTCATTTTCTGTTCAATCCTACATGTGCCTTGGAAGCAAGAGGAGTGTTTTCAGGTTCTGCAATAATTTAGACATTAAAAATGCCATGATTATTAGTACTAGTCACTTCTAAGACAATCATCATTAGTATTTTAGATAAGCCAAACCAAGCCACTGTCCTGTCTGCCACCAAGATCATGCAAAATTAGCTTATACATTAATGTATACAGGGAATTATATACAGCGAGATAGGGATATATGACATCACTATAGTTATCTGCAAGTATCCTGGCATTTGCAAAAGTTAATAATTTTATTGAACTATTTGCAGAATCAATGCAGACTCTGTGAAGTCTCAATGGCCATTAAAGTAAACGGAGGATTTTTCACAGCACTTGCATCAGGAAACAGAAATCTACACTCAACACATAGCTCCTATTCAAATCAGTGGGACTCACAAGGAGCTACTCACCACCAGCAGGGTGTTGAGGATACTCTGCCCAATTCTTGGTAGTCTTTGGACACCTAAAAAAGTCCCATTACAAACATTGAAGCTGGAATGCTGAGTAAGGAGCACTGAGCAAAGAAAACATTTTCACCATTAATGTAATTGTTTGTGGCAGTCTGCTAAATAAGTTGATGTGAACTTTTTTATAATCCTGCTTTTCACAGCCATGAGCTTGCAGAGTAGGCTTTCAGAATAGGGGAGCACTGCAAGCATAACTGCTGGAGACAGATAGAAATGGGCAAGCCAAAGTCCACAAAATAGCTAATGCTGAGGCAAATTGAGGGGAAAAGGTCAAACCAGAGACAGAAATAAATGCTGAATACTTATAGAGACAGTTTTGGCCAAAGCATTAAATTATAACTGGAAACCACAATGGCCAAATGATTAAAATGAGAGAATAAGAGCAGGTGAAATGGTCAGTTATGGTGTTGTGTCATCCTAATCCCTTTCAGACTAGTCATATACCCAGTTAAAAATCTGAGCTCATACACATCAACAGCCCAAATGGCAAAGGTCAGTCTTAATGCAACAAGAAAGCAGACTAGGAAAAGCCACTGTTGATTTGCCTTCAGTGACAATAATCAGCTGGTTCCCACCAGTCAGGGCTCAACAGCTCAGCCTACCAAAAAAGTGGATGAGCAAAACAACCATCACATTGAAAGCTGAAGACAGACATGGCCTGAAATGGAGCAGATGGATGCTCAGAAAGCTACACAAATACAGCTATCTTCCTATTGCGTATTGTCTGGGAATGCCCTTCAAGTGGAAATATGGTAGGAGATACAAAGAGAAACACTAGAAGACTGCATTGAAAATTTCCTCTCTTTTTCCTTACTTATATTTACTTAATTATAGATGTAGCTAGCAAAAAGTCCTGTTACAAGGAATAGTTAAGTTCAAACCCCAGTCAAGACCATACCTTAGTGGGAAATAGTTCTGCCTAAGGCAGTGAGACTAAGATTATCTGTCTTGCTGTTTTACAGTAGGGAGGCTTTAGTAGATGACATTTTTCCATATTTTAGTCAGCACACTGCTCTCTTTTGCTTCTATATTGAAGTTCCAATTAAATAACTCGCTGGAAGTCTTGAAAGTCTACTCTTTTGCCTTAGATCTCAAAGTTAGTAAATTGATTGTCCACCTAGGCAGGGTGGACATTTTTTTATTGCTGTAGCTCTAAGTATTCCTAAGAGTCATAAAGATCATTTGAACACATTGTTCACAGCCATACTGGTTATACTAATAATGTGTTTGCTCCTCAGACAAAGCATAGATGCTCAGTACTGGGATAATATACCTGCCTAAGACTACCCTGCTGCAGAGGTTCTTTCACAGTGCAAGGTGAAGAGCTACAAGTAAATGTGACTGACTGACCAGACCAGAGACCCATTTCATTATTTGTATCAAAGACCATGCTGAGATCGTTATAATACTGCTTCCCATTGTAAATGCGCAATTATTTAGGATTGTTTCTAGTGTTTCTCCCCTCACCATGGGTGAGCAAGAGCTAACATAATCTTGTTTGCAAATTACAGTGAGTTTATTCTTATTTCATACCCAGTTTTTTTCCAGAGTTTAACTTATTCAGATCTCTGTGTGAACAGAGAAGGAAAGAGAGGAACAAGAATCATCTCTCTGCCCTTTTTTTTATTTTTTTTGTTAAGAACATACCTTTGCCATCAATGAATTTCAGTGGCAAAAAAAAAAGATTAACTTGATTCGCATCCAGGTTGAGTTGTTGAATTGTGATGGGTGAAATTCTGACTGTCATGATATCAAAATAAAATTACAAAATAGCATTTTGTATTTTTATCAAAATTGGAAGAAAGAATTATATTGTTCTTAACTTGGGACTTATGCTTTTTAAAATTCAAGTATCAGTTTGAATCTCCAGAATTAGTGGGAACATGTCCGAAAGAAATCTTGAATTAGATTACACTGTTTATTTTTTGGATAATTCAAGATTATTTTTCTATCTGACATTGACCAATAAAGAAATAGTTAAATATAATTTTGGAAGGTGTTTTAGTGGTAACAGTAATCTCTTTATATATCAGTGGGTCAATAGTTCAGTAAAAGAAGGAACTATAACTTGAATAGACACTAATTAAAAGAATCAATTCTTATCCTACTACATACGTCCAGTCATATTAACACATTTCTAGATTTCTTACTCAGTGGACTAGTCAAGATTAAAGGATTTGCTAATATGGATGAACTGAGTATGCTTCCAAACTGACTGAGCAGATTTGTGAACAAATTAGTTCATTTAAAATTGACAGTGAAAGATTGATTTTGCACAGAATGAGTTACCTAAGGTATTCATCATTTCCTCTGCTTCCATGCACAAGACAGAGATCTGCTTCTTTTTCTTTCTGATTGTAATAGGACTGCTTACTGAGCACCTTTATTTTACAGCCGTGATTGCAGCCTGTCATTCTTTTAATTTAGACATATTTTAGCCTCCACAGACCTTCAGAAATAACTTCCTTAAAAGCCTCAGTCTAATGACTCATTACATGAGTTGCTCAATTCAACCACAGTACTTTAAATTATAATGCAAGAGGAAAAATTGCTAATTACACAGAAAAAGATCCAATTACTCCTGAGACCATTTGATTCATTATTCAGATTGTTTTGGGGGATGGGGGAGGGAGGAAGGGTGTCTCTAAACATGGGTTGTGTATCAATGTATTGTGAATGGCACTTAGATGTCAGATTTGCCATCCGTTATCATCATTCAGATGTATCCATCATGTCTGCATTTTCCCCTACCAATCAAAATAGAGTTTCCCAGACTGTGATATACATGCCAATGCGCAGTTCTTAGCTTTTAGCCATTAAATGATGTTAGAATAAATCTGTAACCAATCCTTTTTTAATACCACTACACGGTAAACAAGTCATTTGCTCAGTTTCCAGGGGGACATGTGACCACAAATGCAAAGGGGAGTGACCCACAAGTCATGAATCCCCAAAAAGAAGAGTTTCTCTACTCATGAAACATGTGTTGTGTTTCATTTTCTGCTAGTCCTGAGCCAGGGAATATCTAGATAGTTTGTATGTGACTTGCCCTTGCCCAGGTCCCATAGTTTAGCGTGATGCTTACAGTTGGATAGGAGCTGAAATCTGAGGAAATTACAAACCTGCCAGTGTTGTCTTCTCCAAAAACAGAATTTCTGAGATTTATCTTGTTTCAGCTACCACCATAAAACCCTTTGGACTTTTCAGAGGCAGATCACATCCAGCCTAAACTTGGCGCTTTTTTATGGGGTGTTCAGGATTCCCTTAGCATGGCCACAATCTCCTCAAACCCTGCTCATGTTTAAGGGCAGAATGAAATCTGAAACCAGTTAAATATTCTGTTTCCAGTCTGACAGTTCTAGTTATTAGATAATAAAAACTTTATATGTATGTGCCCTTTTCATTTACTTTGCCCATATATTTAATGAGATCAAATTTTGGCCCAAAGTACATTTAATGTCATTATCCAAGTGTTTTTGTGTCAAAATTAACAAGATGAATTAAGGTGATTGTAAAGTGGAGAACTTGATAAAATCCTACTATTTTATCCTCTTGCAAACTATTGTTTGGAGCTATACCAATGGGAGGTGGAACAATTTTAAGATCTCTCAAAGATAACAGTTCTTTCAAAAACTTACTGTCTGGTCTATCACATCTCCATTTTTCTATAGGCTTTACTAAATGATTCAGCACTGCAATTGTTCCCTGAAACGTGCTCTTCCATAACAATTATTCTTTTGCTGCATATTCAGTTAAGTCATCATTATACCCATCTCACCTATGATGTGTGAGCCAAGCATGAGCAGGATGTCATTTTGTATTCCACATTTTCGTTTTATTCCTCACTGTAATCAGTTCATTTTTTCCCTTCCATTCATGCTTATTTCCTACTTAATTTCCTTCTCTTTTACCTAAATGTCTCAATATTATTTGTTATTTCTGATTATATTACAGCTCACCTTCCATTTTCTTAAATTTTGTGTAACTTCTGACAAGCATGTTATGTTACTAATGATGAATTATGCAGGAGCAATAAAATGCAAAATATGTAAATGACACACGATTGTTATCTCGCTATTAAAGTGAAGCAGTAACGGAATATGTAATGTTTATTAACAGGTTGTTCGAGTTTTCAGTGTGGCAGAGGGTAAGAGTAAAAAAATCACTGGCCTTTGCTTTGCAGTTGCATGTGAGAGCAAGACATAATGAGGACATTTTCCCCACCTTCAGTGATTTGTCTTTCACAGTTCAGTTCTGCCATTTCACAAGCTTGCTGGCTCTAGAGTTATGTGCCCTGGCAAATTGTTGTCTGTCACCTGCTAATGTATTTCCTCACTTACCTGACTGACAAATTCCCTGCCTTGATCATTGATTTGTATGGATACACATGAATGTCTGATGAATTCAGTCAGAGACCTTCAACACTTTTGGGTAGTTTATCCTGTAGCGGTTTAGTCCATTTTGAGAAGTAATCCATATCTGTTACCAAATATTTGTACGTGTCTTGGTCAGCAGTGAGAAAACAAATATCGCCATTAATTTGTGCTATCTGAATAGAATCATAGAATGTTTTAGGTTGGAAAGGACCTTAAAGGTCATTGCGTTCCAACCCCTGCCAGGGGCAGAAGCACCTTCCACTAGACCAGGTTGCTCAAAGCCTCATGCTGTTGTTCTATTATCTTTTTGTTTTCAGAGAGGCAGAATACTTTCTATACACCTTTGCAGACAACCTCAATATTTCTTTAATCTAGTTCCTACCTTGATGACCCTGCCATGGTGCTCTACAGGATCACATTGCCTACATGCTACTTGCTATCAGCAAAATCTGAGAGCTAACATGCAAGTTTTGCAGAAAGGTCTCCCATTTAGTGCGTTTAGCAGCACCAATGACAGTCTATAGTAGCCCATGGTCATACAAATTTAAGCAGGTGGTGAGCAGAGTGGGCCCATCCTCATGTCCACTCCTTCAGGAAAAGCCATGTGTTTTGATCAGCCCAACAGCTTGTATGCTGCACCTGAATGGAGAGCAGTTCGTGAGCACAGATAACTTCTGTGACAGTCTGATATGGAGTCAGCTCCCCTATCACCTTGCTGATAGCTGGGATGGTCTGAGCAGAGCTCACATTCCTTAGGTTTCAACTCCAAAATGAAGGTCTGTGCTCAAGGGCAGAGCCACAGGATGGGAGAAGATGGGAGAAAGGAGAGAATCACTCAGCAATCCCTCAAGTTTCTCATGTGCTATGCTTATTTTCAAAATATACCTACTTTCTAAGTTAAGGAAGAGACCTCAAAGCCATTTTTTCATTTGCAGATCATGGTGAACATCAATCTGAGAACAAAGCGTGTCAATCTGTGGGTCTAGCAGCAGCTCAAAACAATTTAAATACTCATCAATGCCACCCCTAAAGTATCGAATATTCCCCTTTCTAACTCATTTTATTGCTCAGGAAGCCTCACTTCATGCACAGCATTGCAAGAACCTGATGACTTCTGCTAAAGTAGTCACTTCTGCTAAAGTAGTCACTTCTGCTAAAGTAGTCACTTCTGCTAAAGTTGTCACTTCTGCTAAAGTCTGCTAAAGTAGTAATCTTTTTGGCATGCCATTTACTCTGAATCATTCTGCCCAGGGAGTGACACCTGGATTCCCTTGGGATCATCAAAGCCCTTGGTTTTTTGGGTGAGCCCAGACTAGCATTGCTCTAGCCTGGGTTGGCTCTGAAGTGACAACTTTAGCAGGCCGTTAGTCCAAAACTGGGCAGCTTTCATCCAGCCATAGCAACCCATATGGTGGCAAGCTTGAGAAAAAATGCTGCACCAGTAATACAGCACTGTACATTAGCAAGGATTTGCCTGTCTACAATTATGTCAATCAAAACTAAAACCAATGCCCCTTCAAAAGGGCCACCATTATTCTGCCTTCCAGCCTGAATCATTTTCTTTTCTTCCCTTTTTTTCCCAGTCAGCAGCCTGAAGAACAACTGCTCTCCTCAGGAGCAGGTCCTACAGCTTTCACATTAAAAAAATTCTCACCTCCATCAAAGAGATGGAGCAGGTCATTACCTAATGCTACTGATGACAAATTTGCTTGATCTGGAAGGCTGAAGAATAGGCTGGTAGAATAAAAAATCAAGTCGGATTTTCTGATCTGATCAGACAGGAGGAAGAAACCCAGGAACCTTAGCTTGTTTGTTTGTTTTATGTTTAGAGTGTTATTTTTTATTCTCATTAAGCTGAAGGACTAATAGTGAGAATATTAATTGAAGCCAAGTGTAGTGTGGGAGCAGATGCTTTCCAGGCTTTTCCATACAGTTTTGCCAATCCTTCACAGAGCAGCTCTGGGTTACTACAGTTCTCACAGGTTTTGTGGCTCTTTTCAGCAGCCAGAGCTAGTCAGAAAGAATTGAATGATAGCTTTGTGATTTAAAGGAATAGTCAGAAATACTGAGAGCAAGATTATTGGGCATATTTTTTTTGGTAACACAGGCAAGAATAGAAATTATTTATTATGAGTTTTTGGCTGGGCTATAAAATGCACAGCATGAAATATGAAATAAGGATAATTTCAGGTTTCAATGATTTTTCAGAACTCCTGAATATTCTCAGCCCTAAAATGGGACAGTCTTTAAGGAGTAAGGATTTCAAATGGCATAGATTTTATAAGGCAAAATCTATATTTTCACTTATGCTTGAACACAAACTGGTAGCCAGTGCATTGTAAGACCATGCTTTCCTCTTTGCACAAGGCAAATGCATGTTGAATTAGCACACCCTGAAATAATTCACTGTACCTGCACTAATTGCATTCCTATACTGTGGGGGGACACAGTACAGGAATGCAATCCCATAAATTAGGCCAAACAATTTCAAAGGGATATTAAGGTATTTGAACGCATCCAGAGAAGGCACCAATGCTGGTGAAGTTTCTGGAAGATATGCCCTATAAGGAATGGCTAAGGAATGACAATTCCTATAAGGAATTGTCAGCTTTGGAGAAAAAGAACCTGGGGGTCAATCTCATTGCTCCCTACAGATTGCTGAGAAGGGGAATTAGAGAGGAAGGTGCTCATCTCTTCTCCCAGGGATCCAGTGCCAGGACACATGGGAATGGTTTAAAGCTGTGCCAGGGGACGTTTAAACAGAATATTAGGAAGCTTTCCTCTCCTTAGATGCAGAGCCTGAGTAGCTTCCTTGTGGTACATGAGCAGCGGGCAAAAATCTAACCAAAATAGACAAGAGACGCCGTGACAAGGGGCTGTGCTCAGTGCTACAGAGGAAAAGAAGCAACCCCTGGGTCCACCCTGGGGGCCTATCCTGGGGTAAAGAAAGCTTCCTCCCACTGGATGCGTGGCATGAGGCCCACCTTCATGAAGATGAGCACAAGCAACTGCGACCTAGCGAAAATGGCCCAAAGGAGACCTAGCAAGGGGCCATGCTCAGTGTTGCAGAGGAAGGTAAAAAAACCCCAGTGACTATTGCCAGTCTTCCCTGGGGGGAAAAAAGCTTTACTTTCCCTGGCTGCAGGGCACAAGAAGCCATCTTCTTGGTATGTCAGCAGCAGGCACTAACCTAGCCAAAATGAACCAGAGCCTGACAAGGGGCCATGCTCAATGCTGCAGAGGAAGGCAAAAACCACTAAGGACCAGTGCCTGTCTTCCTCTGGTGAAAATGCCTTCCTGACACCAGAGGCAGGTCATGCCTCACAGAAGATGCTAGTACTATCCCTCTCCTTCCCTCCCTCAACCTGGAGCCATCTCAGGGGCTTCCAAGAGTGGTGAAATGCCCCCAGCCTGATCCACCTTGGAGGCAAGAATCCTTCTTGTCCCAGGCAGGATGCCAGTGGACTCCAGAGCACTGGGATTCCTGGCAACATCTGTGCAACCTGTTTCTTACAACTGCTGTCCCTAGCTCCACAGAGGATGAGGATCGCAAGCTCAAGTTCCCTTGGTATTGGCACTGCAATCCAGCTGAAAATACTTGTCAGTCTCGAGTGCTCCAGGTGTTGGTGGTTCTGCTCATCTGCAGAAGCATCATCCAGCCTCCAGTCTTCCTCTCTCTGCCCTCTCCAAGCAATTCCACAAATTCCTCTCAGATGTCTTCAGGTTGCCCCTAGGCCATCTCTGTCCCAGTGGCAAAGCCAGGCAGGCTGTCAGTGGGACACATGAGGATTTCCTCTTTATCTTGAGCTGAGACACTGTGGCTGCTGCTTGCTGTATGATGGCACTGTGACATGGGGTGATGGGGCCACCCTGCAGTGCCACCCACCGCAGTCCTTCCTGTCACCCCTCCATCCATCATCCTTTGGATGAAGTGGGTTTTTTAATTTATCTTTCTTGAACCTGAGGAACAAGAAATGTACATAGCGGTACAGGTGAATTCTCCGCAGGTCTTTGCATGCTTGTCTTTCCTGAAGAAATATCTTGTCTGACACACAAGAAAGCATTTCCTTGTATCACATTTGTGGCTTATAGTAACCCTGTGTTCTAGTCATGCCTCCAGGAACATTTGCCTACTCTGATGTTTCCAAACTGTAGCAGAAACTCAGGGCACTCCACTTGATGTTGTTTCCCTATTTCTAAAGTGCAGTTCTTCATGCATGATTTTTTGATGTAGGGCTTCTGTCAGTGCTTCAGCTGATATGTAGTATGAGGCTGCAGAAATATACAATGAGATATAGCTTTTTCTGGTTCATGGATGCCATGAAATCTAGGATATAATGTTAGTAACGAATGTGTCTCTTGGAGAAGGCAGGAAGCATACATATATTAAACAGTGGTTTTCTGCAATCTAAATTCAAAATACCTGACTATGAACTTCACTGTTTCATACATTTGATGACATCAAAGCATGAGGTGTGGAGCCTGAGAAATGTATTAATGAGGCTTTCATCCATCAGTAGCCTTCTGGAGTCCAGCTCCACACAGTCATGACCAGCAGGTCTAGCCCTTAAGTCTTATGGAGCCTCAGGGATTTCACGTTCGCCATTAAACAGTGATGCATTAGAGGTATGACCACAGGGTGGGGAGGGAGGGTGGAGAAAGCTAAATATTCTCTGGAATAAAGGAAAGCGATGAGAGCTGCTGAAATCTATAAGCCCAGGGAGAGGAACTTGTGCTTAGCAAGCACCAAGAAAATGCTGCTGCCTTTGTCTAGCTAGAAAATTAATCTATGCACTAAAAATACACATCCTGGGCTCACCATTTTACCTCTACAACAGTGATGGAATTTTTAAACTATACAGATGCCTTTTGTTAAGCTTGTCTTATGCCTGAATAGATACAAAAGCTTAATATGAAGTCTGAAAATGTATAGGAGTAGCACACAAAACTTCTGCGTAATCCAGCATTCCTGAGAAAGCTGCTACTGTATTTCAAAGAACATTTGCTAAAACCTCACTTTGAGCTACAACTTCCAACCCAGCAGAAATCTGCCTTACTTACCAGCCACTTACAACATGTTCCCTAACAATAAATAGGCAGATATCTGCTGTGCTGCAAAAATTAAATACTTCTAGGAAATTAATCTCTTATTTTCAAAACATATAAATGCCTTTTATAGTCAAAATGAGCAAGAACATTTCAGGTATTTATATTGTCCTGCTTTCTGTCATCTGGAAAAAAATACTAAACCACAAAGCCATATAGCCAGTTATGTAGTACTATAAGGTAGTGAGTCACCTTGAAGTGAAAAACATTTTCAACCTGTGACAGTTTGTATGGCAAACAAATAAACCCTATTTCATATGTTTTGATGTTAGCTTTATATAGAGAGATACAGGTAGCTACAGACAGTTTTTACATAGTCTTTTTGTGCTACCCAGAAGTTGAGAGTATTAGATGATCGATCCTTTTCATCTTAATATTAAGAAAAATACTGTCCCTTTTAAAAATAAAAATTTGTAATACTATTTTTTCATATATTGTACTTGACTGATAAAGGGCAAGTTTTGCCAGCTGAGGCTTTAATTTTCACTTTTAAATTTAAGTTATATTGAAGCATAAAAAAAAAAACAGCTATAAATCTGTTGGATATTGTTGCTCATGGGCTATAAGTTGCAAAGGATGCCAAAATCATGTAAACTATACAACAGGGTTAAAACCTCCAGTGTGGATTTTCATAAATCTTAGAGTCAAATTATTGAACTATAAATATGCAATACACAGATATTGCATTCATTTTTTTCTTCAGTGAGGTTTTCTCCATGTCATGCAATCTTATCTAAAAATTAGGCCCAGTCTTGATCCTTTAAAATTCCATTAGCTCTTATACATTAGCATTTTCATACTTTCTATTTATCACTATGCTTAGAATAGTTGCAGTGTGATAGAAAGAATTGTTTTTGAAGACAGAAGTAAGCCTGTTATCCACATGAATAAGGAAGATAATACGGTGAATCTCTCTGAAATGCACAGCCTTAGTGTACAATCAGTGTATTTCTTTCATGTTTATTCCTTTGTCATATATTCATTTGAGAGGGTTCCACAACATGCTCAGTACATGCCATGAATTGGTTTGCCACAAGTTTATCCTTTCAGCACATTTTATTTCGCTGGTAAGGCAATCATCACATTTTGGCAGATTTTTATTCGTTTAATAGCTTCATTCTCTTATCAGATATTCATTTAATTGGATTTCAGACTGGTTTCTCATAGGATTTGGATAAATGGAAGCAGAGGTTACAATCTAGTGTGCTCCTTAGCAGAAATTCATGGAAGTTACTTTAATTGCTATTTAATACACAATTACTGCCATTCAATTTATCTGCTTGAGTGTTGTTTTTGACAACACGGCCAGTTTAGAGTATTAGTGTCCCTGTTACTGGAGTATGCAGACAGTAGGCTATAAAGGTGCTGGATTACTACCTCAGCAAAGTTAAGCAAAACAGGCTAACTGAATCTTAATAAACTTATTTAATCATCTGTTGGTCCTTGAGTCTTCCAAGTGAAAGGTGCTTAGCCCTTGGAGTTAAGGAGTGTCTCTCTTTGCAGGGTCAATTACATACTTTAACTCCTGTTTTGCCAGGAAAAAAATACACCAGATTCCTCCTTCAGTGGCACTCATGCAACTCTACCATCTTCTGTTGATACTTAGAATGTGGAGTGGCCTTTTTACGTTCTCCCTTTGCATGTCCCTCCCACTGCAGCATATTTGTTCAGGGACTTTAAAATCTGAATTTATTTTGTTTGGGTTATTTGCTGCTGCTTTTTATTTGGGTTTTTTTTTTTTTTTAATGAAGCTTTTATGAAATTTCATATTGTACATTTTGCTGCCTGTTGCAATTCTGCGTGCATTTATTATTAAAGTTCAATAACTTACTAATAAAAAAGACAAGAGTTAATCTACAGGGAATATTGTGTTTGGGGTATTCAACTTATTGGCTATCCTTAGGTATAGCACATGCTCAAATACACATGCATTCTTGTACATACAAATGAAGACACAATACCCAGTAGACTATATCTGAATATAATTTCTAAAACAGTCATTTTAGAAATAATTTTCTAAATTACCTTTAATCTATCTCTAAGCTTCCCCTGAAGTTTTGTAAGTCAAGAGTTAACCAATAAAGTTAGGTGATTTTCTAAAATTAAAATCCTGTGGAAAAAAAAGAATTCTTTTTCTACTTTGGTGTTACACAAATGTAACTAAGGACAGAATTTAACCTCATGTGTCAAAGAAGGATTAGGCCTTCAGTGGCTTTGGTTTTGATTAAAATCGTCATTGTTTAGCTGTACAGTATATTACTGAAGAAAAAAACATGAAAGAAAATAATATATTTTGAACATTAGGAAATTGAGGCAAATAAAAAGGTTAAAGAAAACTATTTCATAAAATGGCATGTAAGCATGTGGAATACGTTACCAAAGACAAGAGAGGTAACTTAGAACATATGTTTATGAATCAGTATGTTCAAAAGAGAGCAAGATGAGTTTCTAGACAAAGAAAGAATAGAGTGTGAGGAATGCAGGAAATTAGAGATGAGGAGAAAAAAAAGCAGAAAGGTCAATTTTATGAGGTTTAGTAGCTTTTAAGAGAGCAAGGCTGTGAGCAGGTGGAGTTCCCACCCTGGTTTAAATGGCAAATGCACAGCCGGTTTGTACTTCAAACTCATATTCTTTACCGGAAGGGTGAGGGGGCTGGGGAGGATAGTCATCAGAAATAGTTGAAAATGTAAGAGCAAAATATAAAGTCCAGGTCAAGATCTTTACTGTTTCTTGAGTTTTGCTGTCAGCATTTCTATCCCAGAACATTTTTTCTTCTGCTGAATGGGGTGCTTCTGCCCTTACTGTTCAGTAAAATTAAGAAGTCACAACCAAAAAGCAGAACTGACTCAACGGCTTCATAGGTAATAAACACCTGGTAACTGAAGACCTTGACTTCCTACTATGCCCTTTCTGCAAGAAAGCCAAAAATAAACCAGCTACTTTAGGTGTTCTTTTTTCTGTACAGTACCTTCAGGCCCCCTGTCCCAGAGATCTGCTTTGTACATCCTGTTGAATTCCTATTTGGCATTTGAGGGCACATCATGCCTTGGGATCATCTCAGCACTAGAATCATAGAATCACAGGATCAAGTAGATTGAAAAAGACCTTTAAGATCAAGCCAAACCATTACCTCAGGACTGCCAAGACCACCACTAAACCATATCACTGTGGGTATCATCTACATGGGTTTTGAACACTTCCACGGGTGATGATTCCACCACTTCCCTGTGAAGCCTGTTCCAATGCCTGATTACCATCTCTGTGAAGAAACTTTTCCTAATATCCAAACTAAACCTCTCCTGGTGCAGCTTGAGGTCGTTTCCTCTTGTCCTAACGCTTGTTACTTGGAAGAAGAGACCAACACCCACCTCACTACAACCTCCTTTCAGGTAGTTGTAGAGAGCAATAAGATCCCCCCTGAGCCTTCTGTTCTCCAGACTAAACAACTCCAGTTCCCTCAGCCGTTCATGAACCCTGGATTCAATGCTGAGTGGGCCTGATCCCTCCATTTTCCCACACGTGCTTTATGATCTCACTCAGGATCATCTGCTCCATGACCTTTCCCAGCACTGAGGTCATGCTGACAGGCCTGTAATTTCCAGGGTCTTCCTTCCTGCTCTTACTTTCAGAGGAGAGACAGAAATTTATGTCAGAAGAAAGTCATAAATCCAAACCTGAGGAAACGGCAGTCCAGATTACCCAAAAGATGCTTCTGAAAAGCCTCCATTCACCCAGATCACCTGCTTAAGTTTTACCACTCAGAAGAACTCATATCTAGATAAGCCTCCCCAGGAACACCTCATGCAGCCCTGGTAGACTCGTCTGCTTCCCAGAAATTTCAGATTCTCAGTCTATCCACGAGGATTTGTTTTTCTGAGTGAACACGATGTTAGCAAGCATTATAGGGAGGAAGAGAAAATGAGTGTTCCCCTGCTTTTAGGATGCATATTTTCATCCTTTTACCCCCTTTGAAAGTTCTATATGCTTTGATATTTTTCCACAATAAAGCCTTTGTTTTTCTTTCTGATTGATTGTCAAGTCAAAATGCAATAAATGGTTATGGTTCTATTGCTGGAAACTTCCCATCCATATATTTCTCTGCTGGCAGACATCCTAGATCAGTTTTGACCAGTTCTTTAACATTTCTTGAAAAAAGAATGTTACACCTTTTTATTCACTTTAAATCTTGGGGAAAAAAAAAAAAAAAAAAAAAAAAAAAAAGGTATTTTCCCATGGCATTTGTTCAAAATACAGGTTTCAAATTTTCTCATTGGAAAGAAAGGGCAAGAAAAGTCTTCAGAAAGCAAATTCACTGTGGGTAGGTATATAATCAGGCAAATATCTGGGTGAGTGAAGTTTACAATTGTCATGGTTTAAAACTAGCTGGTAACTCAGAACCACGCAGCTGCTCTCTCACTCCCCACCTTCCTTCCTCCCACCCACCCCCACTCCCGGAGGGATGGGGAACAGAATCGAAAGAATGTAACTCCCACGGGTTGAGACAAGAACAGTCCAGTAACTAAGGTGTAACACAAACCCACTGCTGCTACCACCAATAATAATAATGATAAGTGAAATAACAAGGAAAGATAATACAGCCGCTCACCACCCGCCGACCAATACCCAGCCCAACCCAGCAGTGATCTAACCCTTCCGGGTAACTGCCCCCAGTTTATATAGTGGGCATGACATGCTGTAGTATGGAATACCTCTTTGGTTAATTTGGGTCAGGTGTCCTGTCTCTGCTTCCTCCCGGCTTCCCCTCCTCCCTGGCAGAGCATGAGACTCAGGAAGTCCTTGGTCAGAGTAAACATTACTGGGCAGCAACTAAAAACATCGGTGTTATCAGCGCTGTTCCTAGGCCGAAAGTCAAAAACACAGCCCTGCACCAGCTACTAAGAAGGAAAAAAATGACTGCTACTGCTGAACCCAGGACAACAGTATGTGTTCACTATCCCTTATTTAGATGGCAATGCAATATGGCATGTGAACATGTACATGGACTGACAGAAACCATGCAGGGCATGCAGAGCATCACCAGGAAATTCTGCACTGTTGAGGAGTGGCATTGTTGAAAAGCATTACCCTGTCTGCTCCTACACCAGGCATAACCTCTCTCAACATCAAATCTAATCACAGCAGAGGGGTTTCTCTGCAGATGGGAGAGGTCATACTCCATCCTTCCACCACTCCAGTTGCTGTTTGCTCCCCTTCATTTGCCTGGGCAGTATTAAGTCCCCTAATAATGTCCTTGTACCTGCTGGCATCATTCAGGGGGAAACCTACCTGATAACCTTATCTACAGTGTTTGCTGCCCTCCATTCATTGGAAATCATACCTGACATAGTAGCATTCCCTTTACCCCTCCATTTTGTTGCAGTAGATGGAATGCTGTAGGAGTGGATGCTTTTGTTCAGCAGTGGTTTCCTGTGCTGTTAAGTGGCAGCAGATGGTCGCCCCGCAGTGAGATGAGCCCTGGCCATGGTCCTACTGGCAGGGGCAAGAGCACTCAGCTGTCCCTTGCATCTGAACTGGTTTTATCAGGAAAAGCTGGAGAACAAGATAAAGAATCAGATTTCACTAAAGCAGCTCCCCCATCCCCCCGCAGCATCTGTCAAGGCCTGCTGGTTAAAGCACTACTACACTAGGAGGGCTCCAGATACCCAGGGAGAGGGTGTGCTGGGCTGTGAGATGCTTACTCCCGCACAGAACAATATGGGGTTTGCCTTATGTTGCATTGCAATGGATGCACAGTTTCCATGAAAGGATTTTATTTTTTTTATGACCACCTGTCCTTTTCAGGTCTCTGCTGTCCATGAAGTGAGATTTCAGAGCTGTGAATGTATGTTTTTTAATTTTTGTCTTTCTACAATTCAGACTTTTCTTTTGCTTACTCTCATACTGGATTTATTCTGTACTAAAAGTTCTCTTACATTTTAACAATGGTTGCATTCAAGTTTGCTCTGTGCTCCTCTTCTGAGCACAGATTTTTATTCCCTGGCTTGTGTCCGTACTTATATAGCACTTAATGTTAAAAGTTTTCGTATCCTTTTTCCACATTTGGTTTCTGACAGCCTTACACTGGGCACTGTGTAACATGACAAATTTCTTCCACTGGTAGTCATTTTCCTGATAACATTAGATCTAGAGCTTGCCATCTGACTCTGTGAGCTCAGCTGTTCCTGCTACACAATGTACTTTAGCAGTACATTGTGCAACAAACAATTTCCATGGCATATCCCAAGATATGCTGCTGGCTCTCTCTTTGGCTTATAAGGTAAAGCCCAAGCAGGTTCCCTTACCACAAATCTCACAAAACTGATCACTATTATGTCATTATTGCAAAGTGATCAGTCAGAATGACAGATGGCTAATTGGCAAGTACGAGTGGTGCCTCCAACTGTTCGCTGGAAAAGTCTTGTTAGTAACCCCCCATTCAACACCAGAAAGCTTGGATCACTGAGGTGGGAGTGACTGCAAGTTTAGATGGAGCATATAATAAATTCAATTACAGTATTTCACGTTTTTCTTTGCTATGGCTTCATCATTAATATTTCAAGCTAAACAATGTCATTTAAAGATGAGCAGTCAATGAAGTTGCCGGGCATCAGATCGCTGCTTGCATCAAGTAAGGCTACACACTGCCCATCTATGCCACAAACAACTTCCCTCCCCTAAAACTCCAGTATGTGCAGTGGGAACACAGGCAAGGCAGCACACCCCTGCTGCAAACTGAAACCTGAGATTTTTGATGACAGTGTTTAACACAGCTCTTTGAATTTCATTTCCTGAGAAGGTTTAAGCAAGTGAAGCTGATTTATTTGTGCAAAACATATGCAAAAATGAAGCAAGCCCAGAAGATGCAATTATTTCTCAGAATTTGAGCAAACTTTGGTGGAAAAATGTTTGCAATTCTTCCCATGATGCTTGACAATTTCTGCCTGGGAAACCAGTATCTGCTTCTGAACATGGACAAGCAAAAGTTCGGGACAAATTAATGATGGGAAGAGGCTTTTTCCACCTCTCAAATTGAACTTTTTTTTTTTTTTTGCGGGTTCAAAAAGACGAGGAAAAGGTTTTCTGCTTGTTTATTTGGATGTTATGCTAATTTTATGAGAAAGTTATTTGCACACCCCTGTTTTCTGAAATTTCAGAAATAAATTTGGAATAAAGATAAACAAAAATAATGGTTTTTTTAGAATCATAGAATAGTTAGAGTTGGAAAGGACCTTAAAATCATCTAGTTCCAACCCCCCTCCCATGGGCAGGGACACCTCACACTAAACCATGCCACCCAAGGTTCTGTCCAACCCAGCCTTGAACACCACCAGGAATGAAGCACTCACAACTTCCTTGGGCAACCCATTCCAGTGCCTCACCACCCTCACAGTAAAGAACTTCTTCCTTATATCTAAACTAAACTTCCCCTGTTTAAGTTTGAACCCATTACCCTTTGTCCTATCTCCTATCACTACAGTCCCTAATGAAGAGGCCCTCCTCAGCATCCTTATAGGCCCCCTTCAGATACTGGAAGGCTGCTATGAGGTCTCCACTCAGACTTCTCTTCTTCAGGCTGAACAGCCCCAACTTTCTCATCCAGTCTTCATACGGGAGGTGCTCCAGTCCCCTGATCATCCTCACGGCCCTCCTCTGGACTTGCTTCAACAGTTCCATGTCCTTTTTATGTTAAGGACACCAGAACTGCACACAATACTCCAAGTAACACCGACAAGAGTAGAGTACAGGGATCACCTCCTTCTGACTGCTGGTCATTCTTCTTTTGATGCAGCCCAGTTTACAGCTGGCCTTCTGGGCTGTGAGCACACACTGCCAGCTCATGTTAAATTTCTCATCAACCAGCACCCCCAAGTCCTTCTCCACAGGGCTGCTCTGAATCTCTTCTCTGCCCAACCTGTAGCTGTGACTGGGATTGCCCTGAACCAGGTATAGGATCTTGTACTTGGCTTTGTTGAACTTTATGAGGCTGGCATTGGCCCACCTCTCAAGCATGTCGAAGTCCCCCTGGATGGCATTCCTCCCCTCCAGCATATCAACCGAAGCACACAGCTTGGTGTGATCAGCAAACTTGCTGAGGGTGCACTCAATCCCACTGTTCATGTCACCGACAAAGATGTTGAACAAGACAGGTCCCAACACCGTTTCCCTGAGGGACACCACTCGTTACTGGTCTCCAACTGGACATTGAGCCATTGACCACAATTCTTTGTATGCAGCCATCCAGCCAATTCTTTATCCACCAAGTGGTCCATCCATCAAATTGTTGTGTCTCCAACTTAGAGACAAGGATGTCATTCGGAGGAGGGTCAAACACTTTGCGAAAATCCAGGTAGATGATGTCAACTGCTTTGCCCCTATTCATCAGTTCAGTAGCCCCATCACAGAACGCCACCAAATTGATCAGGCAGGATTTCCCCTTAGTGAAGTCATGTTGGCTGTCACCAACCACCTTGGTTGTTTTTATGTATCTTAGCACACTTTCCAGGAGAATCTGCTCCAGGATTTTGCCAGGCACAGAAGTGAGACTGACTGGCCTGTAACTCCCTGAGGCTTCCATTTTCCCCTTCTTGAAAATGGAGGTTATATTCCTCTTTTTTCAGTCGTCGCAAACTTCACCTGATTGCCATAATTTTTCAAATATGTTGGACATTGGCTTAGCAACTTCATTTGCCAGCTCCTTCAGGACCTGCAGATGCATGGATTTCATCAGGTCCCATGGAGTTGTGAACATGCAGGTTCTTAAGATGATCTGGAACCTGATCCTCTCCTACAGTGGGCCTAAGGTCTTCATTCTCACAGTTTCCGCATCTGCCTTCCAAGACTTGGGTGGTGTGGTCAAAGCATTTGCCAGTGAAGACTGAGGCAAAGAAGTCATTAAGAACCTCAGCCTTCTTCAAATCCAGGGTAGCCAATTCTCCTGTTTGCTTCCAGAGAAGACACACATTATCCCTAGTCTGTTTTTTGCTTGCTACATACCTAAAGAATCCCTTCCTTTTATCTTTGACATCCCTTGCCACACCCAACTCTAACTGGGCCTTAGCTTTTGTGACATCTTCCCTAGCTTCCTGGACAACATCCCAGACAACGTTCTTCTCAGGCTGCCTGTCCTCACTTCCACCTCTTATAAGCTTCTTTTTCCCCCTCTAAGTTTCCTCAACAGCTTCTTATTCATGCATGGAGGTCTCCTGGCCCTCCTGTCACATTTCCATCTAGCCAGGACTCAACACTCCTGAGCTTGGAGCAGATGATCATTGAACATTAATCAGCAGTGTTTGGCCCCCTGCCTTCTAGGGCTTTATCCCATTGGACTATACTAAGCAGGTTCCTGAAGAGACCAAAGTCTACTCTCTTAAAGTCCAGGGCAGTGAGCTTACTTCATGTCCTTCTCACTGTCCTGGGGATCTCGAACTGAACCATCTCATGATCGGTACAGCCAAGGCTGCCCTGGAGTGCCACGTTTCCAACCAGCTCCTCCCTGTTGGTGAGCATGAGGTCAAGCGTGGCACCTCTCCTTGTCATCTTCTCTATTACTTGCAAGGGGAAATTGTCTTCTGCACAATCAAGGAACATCCTGAATTGCTTGTGCTGGGCTATACTGTCCCTCCAACAGATAGCAGGATCACTGAAGTCCCCCATAAGGACAAGGGCCTCTGATCATGAGCCTGCTCCTATCTGTCTGTAGAGTTTACTAAGAGCAGAAGTTGGCCCATTCTCTTCATAAGCCTTT
The DNA here is from genome assembly GCA_039720435.1 of Amazona ochrocephala. Taxonomy (NCBI): domain Eukaryota; kingdom Metazoa; phylum Chordata; class Aves; order Psittaciformes; family Psittacidae; genus Amazona; species Amazona ochrocephala. Next base: position 33,986,886 of record CM077884.1, on the reverse strand, counting down.
TCTTTTTATCCACACCAGTGTTGCTTTTTTATTGATTTCCAATAACATATATAGAAAAACAGTTTAAATCTGTAAAGTTTAAGCATTACAAATAAGTACACTGTTCATCATCTGACAGAGGTTTCTCTAACCACAGATGATCAATATCTGCTACCTTCTCACTGCTGCAGATACTTGTATTTTATATAAAAACTGATGTTATTTTATAGAGATTAGAATAAATACATACAATAATAAATATAATCAATATAATGAATGAAACATCTATATAGGTGATTTGCCCTTGAAAACTGAGAAAATTTATTTTGCATGTACTCACAGCAAAACACAAAATTATTTTTGCAATCAAACACGAAGAATGAGGAGTCATACAGGAACTGGTTGAGATCAAGGCTCTATATTTGTAAATCCATTTTAGCTAATGAGCAGCCTCTGAATCCACAGCATTCACAGTGTTTGATTCTATTACTTTATTATTATTATTTGGGAAAAAAAATCACCAAAAATTTATTTCCTTTTTTAACTCAGCAGAAAATATTTCTAAGGCCAGTCTTTGTCAAAATGAAATAAAAGGCACAGATGCATCACAAAAACATGAAGGTGGTGGCGGTATCTGATCTTTATATAAAATTTTCACTGAAAGACAAGTTCAAAGTCGCTGAGACGGAGACAAACTTGGGATATTGCAGTCAGGTAACACAGTCAAAACCCCAGTGAACAAAAAAACAGTCCTCTTCTCATTCTTGTCATCCAGTGTCTTACTTCAGCTTCCATTCAATTGTGATTTAAGAAGCTGCTTTTCATGAAGTCATGATTAGACTGAATCACATCATTTTGATATAAGCCTACCTTTCAGAGGCATCCGGTACTTGCAGTGTCAACTGCCTGGAAAGGTCAGCTCCAAACACCAGCTTCAAGGTCACACCAGGCTTAGTGGCTGAGGTGGCTTGAATTTGGTGAGACTCAAGAGCAACTTGAATTTTAATTTAAGCTCAGGGTCTTCTATGCTGGACAGCCATTCTCAGCTCTGAAATTTAAACATGTATTATAAAAATGCATCATTAGGTTAAGGCTAGCTAGCAAGGTAGAAAAGTGAATCTTAGAATCAGAAAGATGGAAATAGTATTCCTTATCCTGTAAATAGTTTTAGATGTCACATTTTAGCAGTTCACAGCATTTTCTCAGAGATTGAAGATTTTCTTGAGGGAAAAAGTAAAGCAAGAGAGAACTTTTTTCCTGAAAGTCAAAATTACCCATAGAGAGAGAAGATTCAAAGGAGGATTCAGTAAGAATTGTGTTATCCTGGGCCCCAAAAAAGAGAGGAGTACAGTCTACCATAAAAAGGGGAAAGCAGGAAAATCACTGTCAGACATTCTTCCAGAAGGCTCTTCAAAGATTTTATGGACAGAGGGATAGATAGATCTTTATATATATTTCTCCAGCCAGATTCAGATTTGTGCTTGTTACAGTATATAGATGTGCCTTAACTCAGAATAACTGTTTGGGATTATTTACTTTAAACAAAGACACCAGTGAACCCTCGACAGCAAATTAGTCATTTTAGATCTATCCACTTGCTCATCAGCCGTGTGAATATCATAATATGTGGCTTGGGAAAACCAATACTTCTCTACCTCATGGTAAATATATTGTGGTAATTACAGCTCAGTTTCTAACCAGCCATAAGCTTTCTTAGATTAATTGGTTCAGTGGAGTAAAGATTGTTGACTGAGGCCTTTAACAAGAGTGTGGAGACACTCAAACGCTTTGAGCAGTATGTAACTTGCTCATCACTCAGGGTACTGTAACAGCAGAAAGCTTCCTGCTGCTGCTCTTTGCAGATAGCTCCTCCACATCCATGTGGGAGAATGTTCTCATTGGCAAAGGAAAACCCAACCATCCCGTCCATTTATGTTAATTAGTTGATCTGCAATTTTTCTCGGCACAGTCTTCTATTCCCGTCAGTGTGCTTCTGGGAAGGTTGTCCTGTCCCATGACACAGTGAAAGCTGTAAATAATGTTAACATTGGACATGACTGTGGCTTACATGATTGTGGTCTAGATGAGGTACTGATAAACTCTCGATGAAATGCCCTATTGTAGTGTCAAATTGTTGTGGTATGCCCACATTATTTCTGTTCTAGGACATCTGTATTAAAACCTGCAGTGAGTGTCTGACAACCTTCAGTTTTCCTTTAGAATGCTGCTGAATTAATTTCAAGTACAGTCATTGTTGTATGGTAGGAAAGCACATCTCTTTAATCAATATAAAGATTGGACTGTTTTACTCAGCAGTCTATCTTTTGCATTTGGGCAGAAAAATGTGGACATGCTCCTTCTAAACAATACCTACGCATGCCATGCTGGGGTGCTGACAGATGGACATTCTGTATTTACCAACTCCCCCCTGTGGTTTCTTTGCTGTTGAATGTGACATTCTTCAGATGTCTGTTTTACGAATGTCAAAGACCACATGGCTATTTTGCAAAGAGTGGAATTGTTAAAACAAAATCTTGGCCTCAGTCCCTATTTTGGTTTTTATTTCCTAAGTTCTGTACTGAGACCAGAGCAGGTCTTTCCAAAAATGAACATTCCCTGTCAATGTGACACCTTTTAATTCCAATAATGAATAAACCTGGTAGTTTGCTCTGTTCTATACTTAAATGTTTTCACCTGATCTAGTTTCTAAGCAGCACTGCCACAACAGGAGCAGTATAGGATTTTACTTGATTTATCAAACTAATGAGTTAGTTTTATTATAAGTGATTAAATGTGTTTTACTTTTAAAAGCACAGGAACGGAAAAGAAATGCATTGTTACAATCTGAAAATAACTAGAAAGATAAGTTCATTAACTTGCCTACACTTGTGCATCATAAAAACCTTGTTAAAAATTACTCCCTAGCCTGCTGTATTAGCTTCTTTATGAGGTAATTTCTCCATACAGTAATAAGATTTTTCTTTTACTCTCCAGTGCATATTAAACCCACTAATCTTCTTTTATAAACTATAGTTTCAGCCACTTTCTCAATTTACTCACTTTAAAGATATTCTCCTATTAATATTAAAGGTAGCAAATGCAGATACAAACTTTGCAAAACAGCCTTTCAGATTTATGGCACAATCTTATAACTGTATTGCAATAGCACAAAAGGGACAAAGCAGTAACTGTCAAGTATGTCTCATGACAAACCAAACAATGTTTGTCCCCATAGAATTATTTTCCCATCACATTTATTACGCGAATGAACTATGGGTGTATTTTCCCCTTTCTGAGCATAAACACAAAGTCTGAACATTCAGTTCACTGAAGTGTACACAATTTGCATGGATTCAGGGGATTAAGGACCTGTTTCACCAGGGTGTTACTGTAGTTTTACACCAGTATCCACACCACCAATTTCAAATGAACACAGTCAGAGTAATGCCAGAGAGGAACAAGTTCTAGGTCACGAATTCTGTTTCCATTGAGGCAGTGGCAAAATTTCCCTTGAGCCACAGTGAAGTAGTACAATTGGTTGAGCATGGGCTTGAAGATGGAAAGTACAAATGAGCTATAAATTAACCCTTGCTTTATTTCAGCTATGAAGTAAAATTTGTCTCAAAATTACAATAAACAATCTCTGCACAGAGTACTGGAATTTGTTGGCTTGCTTATTACAATTTGAATAATGGCCATCTATTGTCATGGTTTAAGAGAGCCTTGGATTAAAAGCTGACAATCCTTGACCTTAAGTACTTAAGAATAATATGTAAATTCACTAGTTTATTTTGCAAAGTGCAAGAGTCAGTCTATCAAATACTTCTTTTTCTTCTTTTTAATGTCATCTAATCTGCTTTGTTTTTCTAACAGGAAGCTCCTGAGACATCAGTATCATTTCTAGGTAAGACAAGGGGTTAGGTAGTGTACACGGTATGCTGGCCAGGTAGCTGCACGTCTGATATTGTAGGAATAACCTGCAAGAATAGGTGTAATTCTAGTATTTAAAAGACACCTTACAATTCAACCGTATGCTTAGCAAAAGATGCGACTAAGCCAATGTTCTCTCTGACAAGGCTGAGAAACATTTTTCCTTCATTAAGGCTGGATCACTCACAGTGCTTCTGAGCACCATGGAACTCCACAACCCAGTGCCCCTCCGGAACATTTTGCATGCTTCTACAGAAAGTATCCACCTCAGGATTCGTGGGGATTATTTACCATCCAATGAGTTAGTGTAAGTGGCATCAAACTGGGAGGGAAACCTGTAGACCTCTGTTTTTCTCTGCAAATTAGTGCTGTCAGCATTACATGCACTTACAGACAGATATGAAGGTTCTTCCTGACTTCTGTGGAGGAGCTGGTTGAAAACCAAAGGATATTCAGGAGTTTTGTGCACCCGTTACCAGGAAGAAGATGCAGGTATTGTTGGTCTAACACAAATACACAAATTTGGTTCGCCATAATTTCTGAGATGAGAAGGCAGAGATTTTGGCTAACCAGACTTATGTTTCTTCATAGTGTCACACTATTCCTGTAAATCTGAAGTCAAGGCATCACAGAAATGCAGACTTCTAATATGCATCAAATGTATGCTTTTAATTCATTTAAATCAACGTACCACCAATGTCAGTGCAATCACTGCTATGACTCAGAGATGATTGAAGAGTTAAGATATAATAGGACGAGAGTAAGATAAAGCTTCATGTTAGTATAATGTTTGTATAGCATCTCTAGTATTTTGGAAGGGAAGAATGGCTCTGTGAAGTTATGCCCTTTCCCAAAAACACTTCCATGGGTAATCTTACATATTGAAAAAGTCACTGTACTAATCTACAATATATTTTTTTTTAAGTTCTCCTCTGGCAAAATTCACACAAATTACACCATCACAACAGAACTGCTCTGAAAACAGAAGTCTATCTACTATTTTAGAGAAATTATTATGTCTGTGGATCACTATTTGAGAAATCTTTATTACAATGTTTTATTCCTATCCCTTAGATTTTAAACATGCATCCTAGCAATTTGTTCATGCATTCAGTGTTGACTTCTGATAGAAAAACACACATGTGATCAGACTGGCGCAATTTGATACTGTACAGCTGAAAAATTGAAAAAAAGTGACTTGTTGAAAACCATTGTTTAAAGATGCTCCCAGGAAAGGGGGGCAGGGAAAGAACTAGCACAGGCTTATGAAATGAAAATTCAAGTGTTTGCAAAAAAATAGAGCATATGTATTCATTATTTGACATTTTCTGGAAAAATATTGCCTACATTTAATTTTCAGTATTGTGTCATTTTTGATTACACACAACCAGATACTGGCACATTCCTTGTTTGCAGGAATTGCACTTTAAGGGAGGGTGTAATTTTCAAAAAGCTTATGAACTTTTATCAGAACACTTGTCACCTCCATGCGCTAGTAAAAATGCACAAATTCCAAAGCACCTTTAGTTTTATAAGCTATTGGATATCCTCTGATTATTCATATGTTTTGATATTGATGAAACTTCTTTGTGCAGAACTGGAAAATGCAAGGGAAAAAAAATGTTTGATATGTCATTTTTTTCTAACACTTCTCAGAATATCATTTTGCAATACTTCTTGAGTGACAAAGGTAGCATTATCCTTTAGCAATGTCTGTGCTTGCAAGTCTGGAAGGGAGAAACAGACACAATCAAAATCTTCTGATTCAAGACACTAAATATATCTATTTTTTGAAATATGTGAAGACACAGTAAAATGAACTTAATGTATTTGAGCCTCTGAAATTAAACATATTTACAAAGAATCCTCTTGGCTGATCTGTACATTTAGTCATGAAATATGCCATTTTATGAACCTTGAAAAAGGAGTAACAGTGGCAGGGACACAAGCACAAAGTGATATGCACAAGAAATATCTCATTTTCATGTGCTTGGTCAAGGGTGGCAATAACATTTCTTAAGGAAAATTTGCCACAATACCAATTTTCAAGTGCTCAATTCTGAACCTTAGTTCTTTCTTACTTTAGAAAAAAGAAAATACCATGGAATTAGTAGAAAATCTAAAACTTGGTGCAGTTTCTCACAGGTGTAGCATTTAAAAATAGGAAAGACTCATGCTGCTCCAGAGAGCTTTCACTTGTATCTTTTCCATTCTACACAAAGTGCTGAAGCAGGTCCGATGTAAGTAACATACGGCTAATTTGCTATGTTTATGTCACATTGATGTGATACTGACAGTATTCACGCAATGGAGCCATTATCCATTAAGATATGTGCCTTCCTGGTGTCTGGGTATGTGCAAGGGTCAGAGGAGAACCTGGGTTTTGCAGACAGTTTGAGAAATTCAGCATCATAGGAAAATGGATAGGTATAATGGCCAGAATTATCTCTACCCACTCAGAGGTTCAGAGCATGATTTTCAGACATTAAGCTTAATTTACACACAAAGATAATGTAATGTGCAAATGCTTGGGTTTATTTATATGCATGGGAGAATCTTTAATGTTTACTGATATGGGCAAGATTGAAAGAGCTTTTCTTTGGCCTCTTCCACTAAAAGGGCCACTACAGTTAGGGCTGTACTCCTACCAGTGGCATGGACCCAAACCAACAGTCAGGTACAAGACAAAACCCTGAAGTTCAGGCACAGAGATGAATATCCTACATAGGAGGAACAGAAATACTGCAACTGAATGATAACCCTTGTCAAGAAGAGATACATTTCATAGCAAACTTTAAATCGCTCTTCTTCCCACTAACTCTTCATTTCCATAATCAGAGTTGTCCTTCTCAGCTCAGACACAGAGTACTCACAAAGTAATCTACCAGATTAACACCATGTCTCAGTGACCTGTAAGAAGGTAGCTGAGTTACATTAACGGGTGATGAGTCTTCTTGACCTAAATCAAAGACGTTACACACTTTCATACATTTTATGTCCTATATGGACATCTTTTTAAAGGACCATCAGTTCCCAACAGAATATTTGTACCAAACCTTTTAAGGTTCATTCACATTTATTTTCTTTTATATTTTTTTCACCCTTGAAGGTCATTTCACAAAAGAGATCAAAAGGAAGCTTTTCCATTCCTCCTCTGCAGGTGGCCAGCAGCAGATTAACTACTAACAGAGACTTCAATATATAAATCTGGATGACTTGTTTTACACAGCAATGCAATGTTACTGTCATATGTTGTGCTTGCATACACTAAATTGTATTAAAAACTCTCTGCCCTAATTTGCTTCCCAAAATGACTCCTTGCAATTCTTTCCTCAAAATAGTTGCTTGGAAGAAATCTTCTGGTTTAATGTTTACAAAAAGGTACCTTGAAGCTGAATAAATAACTCATTTTACTTAAGTAATCTGTGTTAATAAGGTCCCCTAAGAACAAAATGTGCATTCACAGTTGGCTGCCTTTGTCCCAGACAGGAGTTAGTGCCTGTAATCTCATTTCTCCAGTACTCTTCCAAAGTCAAAATTGAGCCTGAAGTTATAATAAGATATATTCAAATGTGCATTCCATGAGTTCTTGAAGCAAGATGGTTCAAAACAAATACGTTCTTATTCAACTGACAAACAAAAATTTAACTCTCAAACAAAAAATGCTCCATTCACAGTTAGTGGAGAATTCAGAAGTTTCTTTAATATATCTTTTGATTCTGTTATTTGCTATTAAAAAAAGTATTTTAATGAGCCATTCTTTCTAATTGGGCCACAATTAAATAACATTAGCTGTTCCTGCCATTGACTACTGTGCCCTTCAGCAGTTAAAACTGTGAATCTTCTTATGATTATATTGCCCTATTTCTTTTAAGGTAGAAAATGGGGAAATAGTGAGGGCTCTTCTTGTAAAAAAAAAAAAAGGACATCTAAGAACGATTCTGTGAAGAAATCAGCTGCTCATATAGCCATTTGGCTTCAAAGCTGTAAAAATAGGATGTTCACTTCCTGACCCAAGTATGTAGGGCAGAGAATAGAAATGGGAGACTTTTTCACACTAAAAAGAAGAGCTAAGAAACAGATTGGCAGTCTCAGAAGGCGAAGTGATTTTCAAAACTTGGAGATAACTTTCCAAGTTGTTATGTACCTAAAGTGAGTCTATCAAATGATCTGCTCCTGCCCTAGACATTTTAAACTGATCTTTCCCATCACACGACTCTGGTACTGGGACTGTGCCTTCAATACATCCATCAGAACACACGTTGTCTCTAGACACCTGAGTATGGAGGTAGTCTGCACTGAAGACAATTTCTCACTTTTAACAACTGCTGTTTCAATTAAAAGTGTGCGCTCCCACCCCATTGCAGGATCTACCAGTGACTCACTTAACATAGTGCAGATTTGATGCTGTCTTTTTATTAAAAAAAAAAAAAAAAAAACAAACCACCAAAAACCTTGTCCTATCATGTAGTAAAAATGTTTCCTAGCAATACAAGCCATTCTAGATCTTTCCTTGTAGATCCAGCATGTAACACTGCAAATTGGCCTACGGACACAACCACTTCTATTCATTCAAGATGGGCTTCAGTGTCATAGTGTAGCCACACATGACTTCAGCTTGCACAAAAGGTAAAGAAAAGATTCTCTGAACAATTATTATATGAAATGTGGTATTAAGTGAACTATTCCAGGCTGGACTCACTTTTGAAGAGCAAGGGGGAAAAAAAAGGTGAAGTACCCAGTTATTCTTACCACCACAGCTCAAAGCAACTAATGTCCCTTTGAGTTAGGAAGAGTTGATGTTGCTTTCCAGTTGGGCAGGAAAGCCCAGCTTCTACCTGAGCTTTAGAGGCAGAGTTTGGACAAATAGTGTAGTGAATGAGAAACAACACAGCTGGAGAAAAATGGTAAGCCTGGTTTTCTTTGTAAGTGGTATTTTGGCTTGCCACTTTGTAAGTGGTGTCTTTGTAAGAAACTTTGTAAGAAACCAAGCTGCCTGTCACATGAGGCCAAACTGTATCATGACTTAAGTGGGAGAGAGATTTTTGACATGATGCATGACTCCCACCTGCAGCCCCGTTACTCGCTACAGAGGTGGCACATATCCACTGCTTTCTATTTTTTGTAGGTTCTGAATTTCTCACGTCTCATGTAGTGCTTGATCTGTTGAAATTAAACAGAAGATTCCTGCTCTGTTACGTTTTCTCTAGGATTCTAGCCCAAAGCATGCTTCACTAGCAGAACTGCAGGTGTACCTCTAATCCCACTGCAGAGGTAACAGTCTGAGAAAGTGCCGAGGTGGTTTTGACTTTCAGAGAAAGTAGGTCACTAGGAAAAATGGCAATGTTTGATAGAAGTTGCATAGTATATTGTCTGTGTTGTAAGATTCTTTGTAACCTACAGAAGTCACAGACAAACTGGCATACTTTCTATAATATAATATAACTCAGGCTAATCTAAAGCATTCATGAAGACAATGCTTTCAGTAGCATGAATGCTTCCTCATGAAAATACTGCAGCCAGACAGCAATGCCCTCAGAAACAATGCTGGCTATGGTGGACAACCATAGTCAAACATAGTTAAACATAGACAATCATGGTTAAACTAGGTGCTAAAGAAGTCTCTATCAATGAGGGTTCTGAGAAGCCTTGACATTTTATCATATGTGCCTCATGAAGGATGACACCAATTAAATACATTTACTTCTGCACCTGAGGCATTCATCATCTGGCATTGAATTCCAGAACCACAGAATTTTGATAGGAAAATACTTGACCTTATCAAAGTGGCAATAGGACTGAAATTTCAGCATTTTCTAGACTTACATGTATTAAACGACATTACTAAGTTATCTGGTGCTTCTGCTGTAAATAATGTTTGGATTAAGCTAATGTTAATAGCTGCTAAAAATACCTCACTAAGAGAGTGGGAAAGTGAGACAAATCCCTCTACTGCAGAATGGACAATATTCTTATCCAATTCAGCGGCAGAGAAGGAGGTACTCTCATACTGGAAAGAACTATTTTTAGGAAGCATGGAGCCATTTGGGAAAAGATAAAGCACAGGTATAAGTGTAAGAGGTTTAAGCTTATTTAAAGGAAATTTAAGATGACAAACATTAAATTAATGGGTTTTCTTATTTTGCTACTTGAAGACTAATGCAAATACATGAAAAATCATATATAAAATAGATGTATTCCTGTAAGAATGCACACATGCATTCTTGTAATCATGCACATATGCTAGCATACACAGAATGTTACTCTAACAGAAATGGTACAGTTTTATCTTGACTGGGAATACCATGGAATAAAGCTGCATTACAGCCATCCATCCGACAGATATGATCCTGAGATATAGTCCTCCAGTATACATATACAGTCCATCCTCCCTCTCAGGGAGGGAAGGTCTGGGGTGTCCAGAAAATTACTAGATAATCAGTGTTTACCCAGGTACACAGACCTCTATTTAAAAATTAATTTCAAAAAGCACTAACTGTCTTACCTTAAAAAAATGTCTGATTGAAACAGTTGTCTCAGCAAAAGCTTGAATCAATCTATAGGTAATATATGTCAAACAAGAAGTGCTATAGAAGGACTAGATTTAAGAGCTGGGTCTTATAATCTTTGCATTTAGTTGCACAAAGAACAATAAAGTAATTATATTAGCACTATATTTATATCTGTGCCACAGTATTGCTAACTTTGAACATTAAAAAAATCAGTCAGTCCCAATAGATATGAAGGTTTTTGAAAAAGAGAATTTTTAAATCAAAAATAAAATTTGGCCCTTTTTAGTCTACCTTCTTAAATTGGGTCTTTGGGATATGCACTTTAAAGGCTTTCTCCTCAGCCAAGTAGCAGCGAAATTGAATTTTTATTTTCCTTTATGATAACTAAAATTTTTAAATCATCACATAGCTCCAGGACTTGGGATATGAAGGAAAATACCAAACACTTATAAATGTGCAATAAAGTCAACATGAATAATGTTTTTCAAAGTCTGGATCAAATCCAGAAAATATAATGATAAATTTGTTTAAGTTACATGTCACTTTACAAAGAGTCTCCAATACAGAAAATGACCCCAATCTTGTTGCCAATTGTTATTTGTTCCATAGCCTTTTGTAATTAGTAGAGTTCCTTCAATTAGTTGCTGGAATTGGTTTTCGTACATCCTCTAAATTGCTGTAATCAAGCCTCAAACTAGGAGCCTGAAAAATAGAGGGTAGCCGAGTGACAATAGAGTGGTTGCTGGTAGATAGCTGTACATCCAGCAATGAACCTCACAAATGTAAATACACCTTTTGCATCTCAGACACTCATATATGTTGTGTTTTATTTCTCCACTCTCTCACATTGCCAAAAGGCAGTATTAGGCCTCCAGTATGACAGATAATATGGATTAGGATAAGCCTTCTTTTCCAGGTAGTAATTCCCAAAAGACATATTCAATTCCTTTAAGCAGCAGTAGTAGACATAAGCATTACTAATGACTGTTTCCTTAGCCCATTTCCAGGGTTCCTAATGAAGTGCCACACTTGGTGCTCAAACATGTAGTTAGGGAACTTGGTTCCTTTTCATTCAAAGCTCCGTTTGATAATAATTGAACTGTTAACTAATTAGTATAAACTCTGTCTGCATAGAAAAGAATAATCAAAATGATCAAAACTTCAAACAAAAATTTCTGAATACAAATACAAGCATAGGCAAAAATATCTTCTCTTTTTTTCTTTTTTCTTTTTTTTTTTTATTTAATGGAAAATAGCAAGTTTTTAACCTATGGAACGAGCCATTTCACAGGTCCTTTCCATCACATCAATCATCAGTTCAAATTGGACATACTAAAGCTTTTTGTGAAGAGTCTGGCAATATAGTGTGTTGTACTTGTTAGACCATTATAAGTGTCACATCAGTTGGTATTAATATTCTCTCAAAGCCATGTTTCTTCTGTCCTAAGTTCTCATGAAGTCAATAGGTTCATGAATGACAGCCAGATAACATTTTTCTGACAGTTTGCATCAAACAGTTCACAATAACCTTCCCCACTATTTGGTCAGGTTGTTTTTCCATCCAGCCATTGGCAAGCATCAGCACAGCCAGGCTGTCAAGAGCTCAGCTACCATTTAGGGCTACATGAGGTTTAAAAAAAAGCTCTGGAATCATTAGGTCTAATAAAAAATAACAGCAACTGAGTGTCACCAAGATCTTAGCAGTGTCAGACATTACACAAACAGAAATGTATGCAAAGGCACAAATAAGGCTGAGGTTTGGTGTCAAAAAAATATGCTCAGAGTCACTCCTGCTTGGATGATTAAGCTTTTGTAAATGACAGGAGTATCATGAAAAATAAACAGGGTTAACTTCCACCATAAAAAAAAAAAAAAAAAAAAAAGGCAGTAAGAAACTGAAATTCGTAATTGTTCACCTTTTTATTTGTCCGGTACATAGCAAACCTGGGAAGAGCCTTGAACCTTGGCAAACTAAATTCAGCATGGAAATTGTACTGAAACAAGGTTTTATTATTTGTCTTTGTTCCTCTCTCTTTGTTCCTACACCAGATCAAGAGACACTGAGTAAGCAGAGCGCCCAAAACAAGAAAGAAAAAATATAAAATATTCCAGAAATAAATGGATTGTAGATCTTCAGCTGTTTTAAATTGACTTAGCTGCACAGATTCAATTGTTCAGTATTAAACATAATAATGGTTCCACAGACTTCTTAGCAGGTGAGACTCTGCCGGCATTGTTCAAAAGGGACACTTTCCAAATTTAATTTTTGATTTAGAGCACTCAGACAGCTCCTGTTCTCCATCCAGGCAGCTTGCTGGGATGACGAACGAAAACTGCCTGCATGAAGCTAACTGCCCCCAGTCGCACAAAGCCATCTAAGTTCTCAATCGGTCTGACTCCATTGAAGTTGACAGAGTTAGAGTGATTTAGCAGCAGCTAATGATACATGTTCACACATCATAGGCCACAAAAATGTTCATACTGTATCTACATCGATAAACCGGACTACTTGATAATACTGACTGCCTACAAACAGTAATCACTCAGGCACTACCGTAAGGAGGTTCGTCCTTAGAGATTTGCAACAGATTTTCTCTTTGGTGTTGAAATGTCATGAGCCCAAATGGAGAAAAAGAACAGTAGGAGTAAAGTGTGTTGGACATGCCAATAAATTAATGATAAATTATTAAAGCATGATTGGAAATATTGCCATTTTTCACAGCTGTCAGTTTAAGTATAAAGGCATCAGCACATTAAACTAGTTACTGCTTTTTCATAATTGAGACTTTAGCTTCTAGCTGTGCCCTGCAGCTTTTCATTAATCACTGGGACTGAAGTTCAAGCACAATGACAGCTTAGAAGGCATTAAATGGGCAAAGTATTTTCCAGGTAGAGCTAGTAAAGGCCTTTTAGTCCTATAATCCTCAGCTAATTGTTTTTCAAAGTCTCTAAATAAAAGCTGCTCATGGCGTCTCCTAGTGACAGACTTACAGCAGACTAGTTCTTTTTATCTTCACACTCTCTCACCAAAGTCTATTGAGTGCCTATATGTTATCTGTATATAACAGGTGCAAATGGATTGCGATATGTAAAACTGTAACTGATACTCGACCCAGGACACATCGATTAGATTGCCTGGGAAACAGCACTTCCTGAATACTTGCTCTAAACATAAAAGTAGATGTCAAGATGGTGTGGAAGACTTCTGTGCACAGCTAATTTCACTTTATACACAGGAGAAGGAAACATGCAAATTTGAAAGTTCAGTGGTATTTGCATACTCAGTGCCCTGGAATAAACAGACATTTCCTCTGTCATAACAGAGGTTGTAGGTTCCCCTTTTGGCTCCTAGTATTCTCCTTTTCTCAAAGACTTGTATATCAGGACTTAATAGATGTGCCAAAACATTCTTTCCTTTGTATAACAAATTATCAGCTGCATTGAGATTCATTAATTATGTCATCTAATTGGATTGAGGCAGGTGCAAAATACCTCAGATGAAGTGGTCACTGGCAAGAAGGCCTAAGCACAAGTTTTTCTATTAGAAATCAGCATGTCTCCAGACTCCTGGAATTACTTTGTACTTATTGATTAATGGCCATAATTTATTACAGTGCAGAAGATCTTGCATTGAGTTAAATGTGTGATTAATCAATTTTCCATCAAATTATGAACAGCAGAACAGTTGCAAGAAAGAAAATACCAAGTGAATTTTTCCCATGGCATAGGAATAGAAGGTATGAGGACTTCTGCTTGAGGAGAGCTAATAACCGTCTAGAGCTTGTTTAATATTTCCTGCCACACTGATGAATGCCATCCACATAAATAGGCCACAGGTAGCAGTGATTGAAAGACCACCAAATAGATTTTATAGCTGCCTCTTTTATATAATGAAATATTTTTTAAGCCCATCTCAAAACAATTTATTAATGCAAAATGCATTTCTGCCTTCAGCCTGAAATATATCATTGTTAAGCCAACAATATTGTATTAAACCAATAACTGATATTGCAGAATAAAAAATCCCTAGGCATTGTAGAGATGAATTTGAGATTTTTGTGTACAGAAGCTCATTTTTATTTCCATCAGAAACACAGACATGTGACTAATTGATGTCACTTCTAATCAGCTAGTAATGCACATTACAAGTATAGCATGAGAACATTTGGGGCCCAATTGGAGGGGGAAAAATATCCCATGGGATTTCTATGTCTTTTATTGAATAAAGTGACAAGCTTCCTTTCCCTGGTGAAGCAGTGTATGTTGTAGAGTTTTTTATTACCCTACATCTTCCACAAGCCATTTTGCTCAGCTATGCATTGAAAAGATGTACCTCTCTCACTGTAGGAGAATGATATAAAATACAAGATGACAGCACTTGCTGGGAAAAAAAAAAATCAATTCTTGAAAAAAAAAAAAGGAAAAACAATATGGAGCATTTGTAAAATGAAAGTACAAAAGATTTCTCTATGATGGTCCAAATTCTTATTTTCAAATCTCAGTGCCAAATTATTTGCAGCGATTTCAGTTACAGGAGAAGCCTGGCAGCAGTGCAGTTCATTTTCGTTTCTAAGGTAGGCAGGAGTAGTTTCTGCTATCTTTGCTGTCTTCCCGTAGTAGCTCCCTTGTTTCCAGGGTGTAGAACAGAATCATGCTGTGGAGAGATGGGTGCTTGTGACACGTTACTGTTACTGTTTCATAAACACAAATTTCCCTTGCACTGCACCTAACTTCCCAAGTAGGACAGTGACCTTTCTTCTGTGCTTGCTGCCTATGTTGGCACTGCTTCTGAGGTAAGGACTTATTTCTGGTTTTAAAATCATGACCTCCAAAACGTCCTACCAAATCCTGTAGATGGTGCAAGGAGACCATTCAAAGTTATGCTCATTTTTTGGATGGACAAGTGTTTGGAAAGCAAGTGGAAAACACCTTGCTATTGTGTTCTTTTAAAATGTCTCCAATAAAAGCTTCCTGTAACAGCCAAGAGTGACTGTTTTAATGGCTGTTCTAGGTTCTACTGCAAATTAATTGAAAGTATTCATGCTTGGCAAGCAGATGGTTGTATCTCAACACCCCACCAAAATCAATATTCTTTGCCTCTCTTTGTATCATCATAGAAAGAAAACTTCAGTGAATATAAGCTAGATTTGTTGCCAGAAGGAGAGGTTAGAAAAATATCATAAAATATGCCTTCGGTTTAATAAATAAATTCAAATGTGGTATTTAATCAACAAATCATTAACTGTTGCATTAAGAATGTCAGATCTCACTTCATCTGCATGCTGGAGCATCGCCTGTGGACATGAGAGATCTTGTTTAGAGCTTCTGCTCACGCTCCAGTAAACTGACCCTTGGGGAAGTTTCCCATTCATGTTCACTTTACTCATAGGAAGTGTGGAATGCTTTCACCTATACTGTGGCTTTGTGTGACATCCTTGAAATGGGTGTTTGTATTCCCTGTGCGGTTAGTGTACTGAACTTATCTCCCCTCTCCAAGAAGGGGTGTCATGGGGAAGGGGAAGGATGCAGAAGAGTAATACATACTCTGTGATGCATCATGTGTGTGCTTATCAAGAAAGCTTTGAACGTATTACAAAAAGTGAAGAGTGGATGTTATTGCTACCCTGGGAAAGTTCGAAATTGCATTGCTGTCTAAATGAGTGAAAAATTGCTGAAGCATATAGAGGGGCAGTATGTAAGGAGCACAACTGTTTTTCTGTGCAATGACATTTGCACTCACAAAACATACAAACATTTCTCTTCTAGGTGGCCACACACTCAGGCCAAGAAGCAAAAACTGAATTGTAGTATTTCTTTTAAATATTCTAAACAGTCCCTCAGTCTTCCAACCCCCATTAATTCAGATTGATCCCTGGAGCCAGGTTTCTCACATGCATCCAGGAAGGCAAGAGAAATTGTACTCATGTGCGGCCATTTGCTAGGACTTGAGGACTACAGCTGTGCTCCATGGCTTATCTGGGACCCCAGACTGGGGATCTAGCTGAAGAATTGGCAGCTCCCTGCTAGCCTTTCTTATTCTTTTCTCCCAAGCAAGAGGACAGTGATTAGCTTTTTCTCCCCTCTGCAGTGGGCGGGGTGCAGCCTAGCCGTGTTCCTAAGCCCACAGGAACAGGCATAACCCAAGTGGAGTATTGCTACACGCCTGCACCATCTTGACCAGTGCTGTCTCCTATTATCTGTATTTAATACTCTTGCACACTCCAGTATGTCTATTTTTCTAATTCTTTTCTAAACTTATTAATTTTGTTACTAATTGGAAGTCTGCTCCAAGTGAGTGAAGTCCTACTAGTGAACTCACTGTGAGAAGTCTTCTCCAGATAATAGCTATCTACATGGAACTGTTGGAACAAGTCCAAAGGAGGGCCACGAGGATGATCAGGGGACTGGAGCACCTCTCGTATGAAGATAGGCTGAGAAAATTGGGGCTGTTCAGCCTGGAGAAGAGAAGGCTGCGTGGAGACCTCATAGCAGCCTTCCAATATCTGAAGGGGGCCTATAGGGATGCTGGGGAGGGACTCTTCATTAGGGGCCATAGTGATAGGACAAGGGGTAATGAGTTCAAACTTAAACAGGGGAAGTTTAGATTGGATATGAGGAAGAAATTCTTTACTGTAAGGGTGGTGAGGCACTGGAATGGGTTGCCCAGGGAAGTTGTGAATGCTTCATCCCTGGCGGCGTTCAAGGAGGGATTAGACATAGCCTTGGGTGTCATGATTTAGTGGGAGGTGCCCCTTCCCATGGGAGGGGGATTGGAACCAGATGATCTTAAGGTCCTTTCCAACCCTAACTGTTCTATGATTCTATGATTGAAGCTTCTAAAATTCGAAGATATGGGTAGCCTAAAGAGCAATGCTGCAACATGCACTTAAAAGAAAAAAAAAAAAAAAAAGAAAAAAGAAGTTCGGTTTCCTTTCTAATAAAACCAAAGGTGCCATATTAGTACCAGCAATAATTTAGGATCCATTATTAAGGACACTGAACTGAAAGTTCATTCTGGCAGCTTTTGAGATTAGTCTGAAGCATGTTCTGAACGTGTAAGAATTTGCCTTTAATCACTCAAGAAACAAATAGATGTTTCTTTTGGAGATATCAACTCTGAACTTATTTGTTTTGCTGCTTTCTTTCTAATGCTTTTATTGTTCTGAAAATCTTTGTTTAAAGGTCATTTAGATACTATGGCTACAAATGTGAGAAGGTGCTGAGGGCAGGGCTGGTGCTCAGATGTGCCTCATGGTTTTCACTGGCCACTTTCAAAGAGTTGTGGGAAATACTTCAGCCTGGGGAAGGCAAGAGATCCATGGGGTCATGGAAAAAACCATGGGTAGAGAGGAACCATAGGGAATAATGCAGGGAAGAAAATTACAAGTATAAATTGGGAACGGCTTTATGAAAGGACAGGCAGCAAAATCTGGTTTGGGAATGGAACACGAAAGAGTATGGAGCAGGTTTGTGTTTGGATTACTGAAGCAATTTCAGTAGGTGTCTGAGAGGCAGATTACTTCAACCACATGAGCCTATGTTCCTTTTTGGAGCAACAGAGTTGTAGAAATTGACACAATGGATACATGGCCAGATGGGGGAAGCAAACCCTTTTGCATCAGGAAACAAACAAATACAAAAAAACACCTCCACCAAAATATCTTGAAATGAAAACTTCAAATAAATATTCAAAGTCATAAAAAAAGCAATCTGTGTGTGGTATCTCAGCAGAGTTATATCAACACATCTATAGAACTTGACTCACATAAGCAGAGATCCTCCTAAATGAAGTCAGTAAGTCACCTGGAGTACATGAAACTAATGTGTGGATATCATCATCCATGTTAAAACCAGAATTAATTTAGCCTCTTAAAAGCTTTCTGCTTCAAAGAGTAAAATGCATTTTACATATAAATTCTTTTAGATACACAGGTTTTCTGACCTTAAATGAAAGTTAAAGCTCTTTGAAGAAACCTATTCTTAAATAAAGACATGCATGCTTCTTGCAGTTGTCTCATGAGCTGGGTGGCAATATATTGCAACTAGTTTCTAAAGAATAACTCCTCTGGTAATTAATTCTGGAGCATGTCATTGTATAGTATTTACATAGTTTTGTCATTCTAAATGTCCTTTCACATTTCAGATCAAATAATTTAGATTAGCAACATAGCAACTACATATCAACAAAAATGAGGTATAGGGATAAGAGAAATGTTTGACCTGTTGCTATTTCTAAGCTAACCTAGATTTGTCACAGCTGAAGCTGATTCTTCCAATATTTGCACTCCATTTGTATCGTTTGCCATAGAGTGTAAAGTCCTCTCCTTTCCTGGACCAAATAAGCAGAAGATGCATCTGGGAACTCTGCAGAAACAGTTCCTGTGTTAGGTTACAGCTCTGTCCCCAAAATACTGAGCAGGAGGATGTGCTACCCTTGGGTTGGCTGATGGTCACCTTTGGACAGAATGGAAGTCACCTCCTTCTTCTTTAGCACTTCCTACACAGTTGTGCCATCAATATCAGGTTCAGATGGCTTTTAACTGCTCCGAGACCATTTGGGGATCTTATTTATTTTTTGCTTAATCCTCAAGAACTTAAGCCTGTGCTTTTGGTATGCCACATACCTCACTACAGCCAGGCCCCTAAAGAGAGTGAATTCACCCACTCAGGAAGCTGCAGTCCTTGAGCCATCAGCCTCTCGGAGCGAGTCCAGCAATGATGAAAGGTGGTTCTGCAAACCTCGTCCTGACCCCCCGGGATCACAGCCAGTGGAGACTGTCTAGGGGCAGGGCTGCAGCAGCCTCTGCCTGGGCCTCTGCCCTCCTGCTCTCCTGCTGCATCTTGCAGCTTTGGCACATGCTTGCCTGGCTCCCAGCCCCTGGCACCAGGCAATGGGCAGGTGGTTCATGCTGCTGTGACCTTGCTCCAAGCAGACTTCCTATCACCAGGGGTCGGCAACCCAAGGAGCAAAGCGGGTCCTTGAAATGTAACCTCTGACTTTCGGGGGAGTATCGCACCAATCACCAAGGTTTAAAACAGTCTGTCTTTGGGCGTCACATTCACCCTCAGACACACACAAAATGCACATGCCAGTTTTAGAGCTCACAGCTCTAAAAACCCCTCTGACTACTCAGCCAATTAAACCAGCATTTCTAAGACAACTGGCAAAAAACTAGCAAAGCATCCTAAAAAAACGGA
The DNA here is from genome assembly GCA_039720435.1 of Amazona ochrocephala. Taxonomy (NCBI): domain Eukaryota; kingdom Metazoa; phylum Chordata; class Aves; order Psittaciformes; family Psittacidae; genus Amazona; species Amazona ochrocephala. Next base: position 33,967,267 of record CM077884.1, on the reverse strand, counting down.
GGAAACAAATTTATCTGCTCAAAGGAGTGTGTTTACCAGAGAGCATGAAAGAATGAGATAGGCCAAAAAATGGTGCATATAATGGCAGCAAACGACAAGCATGTGAATATGCAAGTCCATCATTTCATAGAATCATAGAATAGTTAGGTCTGGAAAAGACCTCAAGATCATCTAGTTCCAACCCCCCTGCCATGGGCAGGGACACCTCACACTAAACCATGTCACCCAAGGCTCTGTCCAACCTGGCCTTGAACACCGCCAGTGATGGAGCATTCACAACTTCCCCGGGCAACCCATTCCAGTGCCTCACCACCCTCACAGTAAAGAATTTCTTCCTTATATCCAATCTAAACTTCCCCTGTTAAAGTTTGAACCCATTACCCCTTGTCCTCTCACTATAGTCCCTAACGAATAGTCTCTCCCCAGCATCCTTAGTTCCCCCTTCAGATATTGGAAGGCTGCTATGAGGTCTCCACGCAGCTTTCTCTTCTCCAGGCTGAACAGCCCCAATTTTCTCAGCCTATCTTCATACGGGATGTGCTCCAGTCCCCTGATCATCCTCGTGGCCCTCCTCTGCACTTGTTCCAACAGTTCCATATCCTTTTTATGTTGAGGACATCAGAACTGCACACAATACTCCAAGTGAGGTCTCAGGAGAGCAGAGTAGAGGGGCAGGATCACCTCCCTCGACCTGCTGGTCACGCTCCTTTTGATGCAGCCCAGGACATGGTTGGCTTTCTGGGCTGCGAAGGAAAATTCTAAGCCTCATTAGTTGATGTTTTTTGTATTACTCACTATAGTTACAGAAGACAACACAAGACAGCTAACAAGACAGAGTATATCCTGAGGTGCCAGTACACTGTGTTGTAAGGGGCTGTCAGACCAATATTAGACCAGTTATGTGTGCTGTCCCCAGCTTCAGCGGACTCTACCAGGCAGTATGTCCTAGATCAATTGCTTGGGCAGCATCCAACACCCTGTGGAGTTGAGAGGAGCCTTGTCATTGACTTTGGTCAGCCCTCGCTCTCTGGTGCTCAGGGAGAAAACAGCTATTTGTAGTGGCTTCCTCAGCCTTATGCCATCCTGGGTGGCATGGGGTTTGCCCTAGGGCAGACCTCCAGGGTATAGGGGAAGAAAACAGTGAATGAAAACAAAGAGGATGCCCTGAAACACTTCTTTCTGCACCCAAAGATGAGGTGAAAAGGTGCAGTTCTAATACAGAGGATATCTTGTTATAAAATTATTTTTCACTTTCCCTTTGGCCAACAGTAGCATTAAGGAAAGTTGATGTTTTTTCCCTGCCATCATCCATGAGGTGTTCATTATCGCAAGCAGTAGGAACTCAGTCTCCAAAAATACGTTTGGATTTTAAGAAGAATAACATACAGACTTTTAAAGTTTGGACATCCATTTTGAAACAAAAATATGAGTGGGTTTAACTGTAGTCCGTATGTGAAGTTTATGTGTCTCATACATTTTTTTCATATGGTTTATATCAGTCAAGCATGGTTAATATTCTAGTAAGACAATTTCTTGTTATTTTTATTCAAAATATCCTCCCGAAGGGAAGTTAAATGCTCCTTAGTCCCAAATCTAAAATTGAATTTTAGGAAAAGGTCCTTTAAAAATGCCCTATTGTGTTAAGCCACACACGCTAAATGTTATTGCTGGCATGACGCGTCGCCACAAGTACTAGAATTAATTTTTCTTTTACAGAAATTAGTGATTAAATAAACATAATATAAATTCTTACAACCAACTTTCCCCTGCAGTGGTAACATTTGGACAGGGCTGAGAAGACTGAGAAAAATTGTTATAATAGAAGAATTTTGTTTTCAATTGCACCCAAGCTTAGCATGGACCAGATCACCCACCCTCCTTCTGGAAAAAACTAAGAACTTGAAGTGTGGGGAGCTTCTGTTGCAAGGAATCCATTACGACATCATGCTAGATAGGAAATGGGAGAACAGCTTCCTTATGGCAAAGGAAAGCAGGCTAGCCCAAGGGACCCTAAGCAAGCCACAAAAATCCTGTGATGACATCAGACCCCAAACTTGGTGCTCCAAGGCTAGTCTGGAGACAGTGAAATGAGGCTGAGCCACTATCCTATGCACAAAAGGGGTACCTGTACTTAAAGAGACCTTTCTGCACATGTACCAAGGGACACTCATCCACCATAAGCCAAGAACAATCAGAGAAGTCAGAATAACCTTGGGATGAAAGTGCACTGCTAAAGTGCTAACACAGCCTCGCGGTTCTCTACCTTGCATTTTTTAAGATTGCCATTGAGCCATTTTATGTCCCTCAAACTCTTAAATGCCTGCAAACCATATTTTATCCCTTCCTTATCAAATACTCTGTGGTTACACTTCAGGACAGATCTAAGAAAAGATATTAATCATCTGTCAAATAAAATTGTCAGTCTGCTCCATCCTTATTCTTTTTTAATAAAGATCAATTGAAACGGAGTAAAAAATGTCAGCAAAGTCAAATCTTTTAAAAAGAAAGCAAAATGAAAGAACTATAAGTTGTGGTCCACCACTCTTTAAAGTAACTTTAAGCTGTGGTTTTGGATTTGGACATATCTAAGTCAATAGGGGCGGTAGCTATTATTTATTGCTTAAATGTGAATCTTTGTTTTCCTAGTAGTATGCCTTATGGAAGAAAAAGAGACATCTGTGCTAAAGTAACCAATCTTTATGGGTGGGGAAGAAGCCATCTGCATTAAAGTAACCAGTCTGTGTTTCACTACTTCTGAGTCAAAAAAGCAACAGTTACATGAAAAAAAAAAAAAAAAAAATGGTGTCCTCTTTAAATTAAAGCACTGTATTTGAAAATGAGTATTCTAGTCTTCCACTACTACATTGGATTTATTCACTAATATGTCTATCAAAATCACACTGTAATGCAAACTAATGTGTGGACAAGCTAAATTCCTTTTATTTAAAGCTTTATCACACTAACATTGAATAAGTTTTGGACACATAAAAATCAGCAAGAATGGCTACTGTAGTTAGCCTGTTGAAACCACCCAAACTGACTTCCAACTTAAAGTCAACAATATTTGTACATTGAAATTTATCAAGTGTTTTTTAAAAAGGTTTGTTGGAGCATTTGATTTTCAGTTGTTGTCCTCATTGCAAGAATCTTCCTCCCATCTTTTGTGTGTGTAATTTTCTTTGTCTTATTGGGTTACCCACTTGACTTCCACTCAGACAAAAATTTCCTAATACCATTGCCAATGTTCCATTTACTTCTGCCATTAGCAATGTGGCTTTGACTGTCTTCTTAGATGTATCAGCAAGACTGCAACTCAGCCCTTTCACAGTATCTTTCCAGCAAGGTACTCACAGTGGCTTACACCCAAGCTGGGGTACACTTCGAAACAGAAAAGTTCTTGAGACACTTAACTATATTTTCCAGCTCAGATTGACTGTCCTTGTACTATCAACAGCCACAGGTATCACTTCTGTTTGCCTCCAAATGGCATTTTCTCCTGTCTTGAAGAACTTTGAATCATCTCAGCCTGCCTTTCTTGCTAATTAAGCATATGTCCTGTGATGTTGTTACAATACCAGTTGGTACCCAATACTTCCTACTTCTGTGACCTCATTTCTCTCTTCTGTTTCGTTATTTTACAAGGTAGGCTGCAGAGCGGGCAATGAACTATTCATCCATGAAAACAAGTGCCTACAACTTACCCCAGAGCTGATTTGTAGAGAAAATTATCATTTCAGAAAAACAGAGTAACAGCAAATACATACTCCAAAGAGGTCTAAGCAAGGGTGATGTGTTGCCTTCTCTGTGCTGTGAGGAAGGAAGGGTTTAAGAGCAGTGTAAATTAACGTGGATAACTTGGTTATCTGAAATGCTCTGAGAACCTATTATTCCTCAGGTCCAAAGATACTCTTTGTGATAGAGATGTAGGATGTAACTAGCTGACATATGACACTGAGTTAGTAAGCAATCTTTCTGCCTTTTTATGGACTACACCATACCTTGAATTCTTCTTTCTCCTGAAACTGTAGCATACATATTCTCATACAAGCAGATGCTTTGATGAAATTCTGCTTGACCGCCACAACTTGAGTCTCTTCTTTGAGAATATGAAGCCCAAATTTAGATCTGCTATTTTGGGCACAAAATTCTTCAAGAGGCCAACAGCCTTTCCATCACACCTCTTGAGGCACAAATGTACCACGGAAATTTATTTATTAAAATGGCTTGGATCCAGAACCATGCACAAAATAAATATTCATATCATCATTATTGCTTGGGTTTGACTGCTGTTCTCAGGAGACCGTAACAACCTAACTATGACTAACCTGGCACAGGCCTTTCATTGGCAGAACTGTATGTTTTTTCTGTTTTATACCATCAGTGATGTATAATCAATTGCTGCTGCCTGATTTGTACTGCCTATGGCACTAGGGAAAATTAAAATTAGCATAAATTATAACATCTAACCTTTCAGTACTAATATGAAATGATATATAGGCAAATGGCAGGGTAAAAGAATCATTTTCACAATGTACCTTTCAAAAATGCATGCAAGTGAAATGAAAGAAGAGCTTATGACAATGTTAATTAACATTACCGCATCTTAATGGACTCATTTCTCTGTAATGTTTTAAAAATGAAAAATAAGATTATTAATCAGGTGAAATCCAACTGAGAAAAGTGCTATCTGGATATCTTCTTCCAAGTGGAGATTTTGCCATGAAACCACTGTGTGTGTGGTGTTGCCCTCCCTTGTGTTACATATCAGGAGGCAGCTTCAAAGGACTAAAGAAATAATGTCCTTTTCTGATGCTCTTTGGTCCTCATATTTAAAGCAAATGTTGGGACAGAGTTGGCCTTCATTAAAAATAAATGTGGTTCACTGATGCTTCCTGAGGTATGTTGAAAAGTTGTGCTAAAGTAATTGCACTTTGTTTTCAGGAAAACACCTAGCTTTTGAATCGACACTGTTACAGTTCATATCATTCATGCTATAGTTCTCTTTTCTTTTTAATTTTAACTTTAAGCATTTAAATTATACTTTCTTGCACTTACGGTTATTCCTAAACCAAGAAGGGGAAGAACAATACAGTCTAATCCCCTTAGTTTTTAACAAGTGAAAATGTGATTGAAAGGTGAATATAAATAAATATAAAATGTATTCAGATTTCCACATAGTTTTATTCTTTTCATGAATGTATACGGCAGTTGAAATACACAGCAAGCAATCTAATCCCATTTACTTCTGGAACATACAAAAGATGGCCATAAACCTAGAGAGACAGACAGATATATGGATACACAGACAGGATAACATTTTCAAGGTTTCTGGTGAGAGAATCCTTGCAACAGATGTATTTTTTAATTTAGGATTTTCAGTACAAGCTTAGATCATTCATAATTATACCCTAAGACAGGGAGGGGATATAAATAAACTTTAATGGAAAGGAAACAGTCTGTAGAATAAGCATTTTCTTTGAATCATAACAACCCTTTGAATTTAAAAAAGAGGCTGTCCTTGAGGGATTGGGTGAAAAGCATTTAAAACACAGCAATCCTTCCTACTTTCTTCTTTGTCTGAGCAGATGACTGACGGTCAACAAAGACTGAATTTGAAAAATACTTATTTGTCAGACTGATTTCAACCCTAGAACTTATAACAAATCACCAGAGCAGAAATAACAACAGCAAAGGGAGGCAGGAAAGCAGACTGGTCTCCAAGATGTGGTGCTCCTAATGAAGAGCTGAAAAATTATACGGAAACTGAAAAAAGGAGCAGTAGAAGAATAGCTCAAAGAAAGCAATCATGGGACCTTACTGCTCCAGAGTCTAGTCATATACAGGCACTGGAACTTCCTTTAAGCTCTAAGGATAACAGCTTCAAGCTTCAACAGAGGGAAAAGTGGTGCCTGGATTCAGGCCTTCTTGCTTGGGGCTCTGATAATCCAGAGGCAAAAGTCGATAGTGAATTCCAGAACAGCAACTGTGATGTTTCCATCTGGGGACCAGAAAACATCTGAATGAATGAGAGAAATGATGTAACAATCAATAACTTTTTCCAAGGCATCACAAGAAGCCTTTGAACAATATCACAAGAAGGAAAAAATATTAAAAAAAAAGAGAGAGAAAAGCTGTTCTAATGGAGGGGAACATGAACCCACAAACAACACCAAATTGACTTACAGTATAGAGCTATTTTCACAGGATTAAAAAGAAGAAGAGTCTGGGAACTGAGAGTTTCAGTCCAGAAAAATGTAATTTAAACTGTTCTTTGCAAGCTTGACTGTGGAAAAATCCCACTGATTGTGGAGAGGAAGTGTTGCTTCATTTAACAGAAATCAGTAGATCTCCCAAAGTTGAGATTTACTGTTTACTAGACCAAAAGTTTTTCTAGTATGCAGGCAACGGCACTTTGATCAAAGGAGAAAGGTGAGATGAAAGATTGCCTGTGTGAGGGAGGGGGAAAGGGTCAAGAAAGAAAATGTAACCAATAAATTTGAGTGCCTGGCTCTTTTTGACTGTAGTTCTTACTGGGACAGCAGTGTCCAGACTACAGCGCCAACATTTTGTATACTACCCTTCCAAATATAGTGCATGGGAAGTAGGGGACAGTGAGCTCAGAGACATTTTCTTGTCATCTCAGACCATTCTCATAAAGAAGGTGTAAGCTGAAAATGCAGACAAAGGAAGAAAGCCCCAAAACCTGTTTCAGACCAAAGAAGGCTCAACACTGCAGCAGCCTATGCATGATAGGAACAGAAATCAGCTTGGGTATTACAGGTTGAACAGAGTTCTTTTATAACTTACAGATGGCTGAAATCATTTGTAGGATTTAAGAATTTTCTGGTCTTGGTTAGTGTCCAAAAGTCAGGAAACAATAAGAAAAAACAGGTTTTAGATGTACTCCTGGCTTTAACAGTTTCCAGGGAGTATGTTTATATGTTGTCTAGAGATAAACTTCAGCACAAAGGAGTGATGCAGATGCAAAGTGTCTGTCTCCCTGCTCAGGTGGGATAGTAAATGAAAGTGTTGCAGTGGAGTAAATGAGACCTGTGTAATTTTTAATTAGTGTCAGTGCCTCAGTTCTTTGTGAGAACACCATAAAATAGCTGCCAATCCTACTGATAGATAAGCTTTCTTACAAAATAATGATTAAAATAGCCACAGTACTGTAGAAGGCTTAAAAAAAAAAAAAAAAAAGAAAGAAGTAATTTGGTCAATTTCAAAACTCCTCAAACTTTCAATGGTAACATTACTAATACTAAATTCTCTTGGGCTTTTCAATGTGATTGGGTTTGGTTTTTTTTTGATAGGTTCTTTTATACATGTTGTGGTCCTTGTCGTAATAAGAAATGTATTCCATACTTCACCTTTTAGTCATATTACTCTAACATACCCTGCTTTATTTATAAAAAGGACAAACACAATGTCTAGTCCATATTATTAAAAAAAAGTCAAAAGCAAGCAAAATTTGGGTTCTGACAGAGTTTCCAGATAGTCTAAGGAGAATGGCTTCCTCATTTAATTCATCTGGAGCTCAAGAAACTGTTTTTGCTTCACTGGAAAATTGCACATCTCCAGGACACTGTGGATTTGCTGAAGCCTTGAGTCTCCAACATACTGACCAGCACCTGTCTTTTCCAGGGGAGAGATAATTACATTACAGTTTATAATGACCTCTATATTATTTTGCAGAAGTATACAAAATAGGAGGGTGAACTACTGTTTGGAGAAATGAGAAAGTCAGTTCACAGCAGCTGGGTGCTGGCAGAAGTCTTGGGCTTGATGCACAAGCCCCCAGTGAGCAGGGGTCAGCAGGGTGAGGGCAAGCAGGGAGGGCAACTTCTGGACAGAATAACAGGAGCTCCTGCCTCAAGACCAGAAATGTTCTGCCTAGTAAGCATACTGGGAAATACTTCCTTGAAACACAGTTAAAAGTAATAGTCCTCATATTTCATGTCAGTGGTTAATTTCAAAGATAAGCCACAGCTCTGTGTGTATTTTTATGAGGGTAGGAAGCAGGGAATGAAATATTTCAGAGCACTAGAAGATTAATATTACTGCAGGATTCAAAAGTTCTATTGTTGAATTTAAACACTGTTGTAACGAAACTTGGTCTGTCTGTGCTATGGAATACACAGACCCTAATTATTTCATGACATTTCTCACACAAACACCACCCCAGAATAGTTTATCACGTTAAATAATTTAAAAAGCCATGGACACATGAAACATCATCAAGTACATGAACTTTAAATAGAGATCTTTGTGAATCACTCGAACTCTACAACCTTCCAACCTGCCCCTGCTATAAAAGCACAAGTTAACAATGTTATGGCTTTTTATTTTTAAATGCAAGGCCATTAAGAAATGTTAATTTTTACCATATGGGATTTTGTGATCTTTCCAGAATGGATAGTCTTGGATGTACAAATTATGTCTCACAAGTGAAGATATAGTTCACATGTTTAAGGCTCCTGAGATGTTTAAACAATAGCATTCTGAGTAAATTTGGTTTTAGAGTCTATGAGCCACTGCCCCTGAAAAGCTGTAAGTTTGTAGCAGGAATGTTGCTGTCTTCATGTGGAAACTCATCAATGCCTATTGACAACTCTGTGTTTAATTGCAATTTAAATCATGGTGTATTTCATTAGATCTCAAAATGGATTACAATGCTCCATTAATTTTGTAGTTATGTATGGGAAAGATATAGTAGTGACTCTGTGGGTCATATATAGGCCTCAGTTTTGTGAAGGGAGCTCCCATTGACATCAGTGTGAGTTCTGCACATGGACTGAAGGCATGACACGGCCCATTATTCTCAATTTTCCATAGTACAATCTCAGAGAGAACACATCACAATAGAAATTGGTTATCTAGGATGCACCAATAAATGTATTCCAGGTTTATTTCTACTTGAGATTGAAAAAATTCAGACACTTTCTGTATCCACATAGTCACACTTTCTCTATCCACATAGTCACACTTTTCCTAAATTATATTGTCTCCTTCTTTATTACTTTCAACTATAACATATAAAACCATCCTCACAAAAGAGAATTCGATGATGGAAAAATGTCATTTATATTGAAAGAAGAAGAAATCAACAAAAGATGTTAGCTAAATACAGTTGGGAGCTCTGTCACTGGTTTCAGATAGAGACAGATTATTTCACAGTTTTCTGTTACTCTATTTCACAACAGCAAGAAAATATATTTAAAAATCTGAGGTACATGTTGAGCAAAGGTAGACTTGCAAGTAGTCGAATTTGGAGGGTGTATACATCCATGGCACCGGATGAAATCCATCCGTGGGTCCTGAAGGAGCTGGCAAATGAAGTTGCTAAGCCACTGTCCATCATATTTGAAAAATCATGGCAGTCAGGTGAAGTTCCTGACAACTGGAAAAAGGGAAATATAACCCCCATTTTCAAGAAGGGGAAAATGGATGAGCCGGGGAATCACAGCCCAGTCAGTCTCACCTCTGTGCCTGGCAAGATCTTGGAGCGGATTCTCCTGGAAGGCATGCTAAGGCACATGAAAACCAACAAGGTGCTTGGTGACAGCCAGCATGGCTTCACTAAGGGGAAATCCTGCCTGACCAACCTGGTGACCTTCTATGAAGGGGCTACGGAACTGATGGACAGGGGCAGAGCAGTTGATGTCATCTACCTGGACTTGTGTAAAGCCTTTGACACTGTCTCACATGACATCCTTGTCTCTAAGTTGGAGAGACATCAATTTGATAGGTGGACCACTCGGTGGATAAAGAACTGGCTGAATGGCTACACGCAAAGAGTAGTGCTCAGTGGCTCAATGTCCAGCTGGAGACCAGTAACAAGTGGTGTCCCCCAGGGATCGGTGTTGGGACCGGTCTTGTTCAACATCTTTGTCCGTGACATGAACAGTTGGATTGAGTGCGCCCTCAGCAAGTTTGCCGATGACACCAAGCTGTGTGGTTCGGTTAATACATTGGAGGGAAGGAATGCCATCCAGAGGGACCTTGACACGCTTGTGAGGTGGGCTGATGCCAACCTGATGAAGTTTAACCATGCTAAGTGCAAAGTCCTCCACCTGGGTCGTAGCAATGCCAGGCACAGCTACAGATTGGGCGGGGAGGAGATTGAGAGCAGCCCTGCGGAGAAGGACTTGGGGGTGTGGGTTGATGAAAAAATGAACATGAGCCGGCAGTGTGCATTTGCAGCCCAGAAAGCCAACCGTATCCTGGGCTGCATCAAGAGGAGCGTGACCAGCATGTCGAGGGAGGTGCTCCTGCCCCTTTACTCTGCTCTCCTGAGACCTCACTTGGAGTATTGTGTGCAGTTCTGGTGTCCTCAACATAAAAAGGACATGGAACTGTTAAAACAAGTGCAGAGGAGGGCCACAAGGATGATCAGGGGACTGGAGCACCTCTCGTATGAAGATAGGCTGAGAAAATTGGGGCTGTTCAGCCTGGAGAAGAGAAGGCTGCATGGAGACCTCATAGCAGCCTTCCAATATCTGAAGGGGGCCTATAGGGATGTTGGTGAGGGACTCTTCATTAGGGGCCATAGTGAGAGGACAAGCGGTAATGGGTTCAAACTTAAACAGGGGAAGTTTAGATTGGATATGAAGAAGAAATTCTTTATTGTGAGGGTGGTGAGGCCCTGGAATGGGCTGCCCAGGGAAGCTGTGGATGCTTCATCCCTGGCGGTGTTCAAGGTGGGGTTGGACATAGCCTTGGATGGCATGGTTTAGTGGGAGGTGTCCCTGCCCATGGCAGGGGGGTTGGAACTAGATGATCTTAAGGTCCTTTCCAACCCTAACTATTCTATGATTCTATGATTCTATTAACAAGAGGTAGCGCACAAGGGCATGGCGAGAAGCAGGGTATAATTAGCAATGACTGTGTTAGCAAACAAAAATATAGACTGAGTATCAAGAGGAAAAATTGTAATACTGAGACCTCTTAAACTGTAAAAGTAAGTAAAAACAGTGATGATTCTGTACTCTGTACTAGACAGGTGAAGCATTATAATGCAACATTAGAAACAACTGGTAATTGGTTAATGACCTCTGACTGCAGTTTTCATGTCATGCATCAGAAATGAGCTCCAAGAACTCAGGGCTCATCTAGACCTTGAAGACACAGCCATTGTTGGAGGCATGGAAGTGATCCTCCCCAAACTGCACTCCACGTAAGTGAAAAGGTGGCAATCATGCTCAGGACTACGCTCTTCTTTAACCCCACTGCCTACCTGTGGAGTGGCAAACCAGATTTTGATTTAAAGCGAATTATACGCCATCTTAGCACTAAGACTTCAGGCTTACTGAATACTTTTAGGTCACATTCAATAGGAAGCACAGGTGGGTTCTGTTCAAGGCAGTTCAGCAGCATAAATTGGGCTTATTCCAAGAAAATGGAGCAGTTCAAAAACAGAGGAGAGCAATGAAGGAAGACATGGACCAGGAGGCTTCCCTGTACCTGCTGATGTTAAGGCAGTAAAGAAGACAGAGGCAGCAACTCCCTTATCCCTTCCTCAGAGCTGGCTTTCCATGTCATCAGCATTGTGTGCCCCAGTAGCATGGCCCTTCTTTTGCTCTCTACAGCAGTGACCCACACAGCTGCTTCTCAAGACCAGTACCAAGCTCGCCTTTTCTGTGGAAGTCCAAAGACTCATGGCATGCACACAGCAGCACCAAGGTACAAACACTGATCTAGTGTTTTAGTGTACTTGAGAAAACCAAAAGCAGGCAGGAACTCTAGTTAATGCTCCAGCTGTGTTTTGCTACATCAGAGGAAAGTATGGCACATTTTTAATCAAAAATAGATTCTGATTAAGACTAGGACAGAGTAATGTTAAGAACGTAGACACACAGAACCGAAGGAACAATAGAAGTGCCTTAGGAAGCAACCAGGAAAGTCAGTAAAATTCCTCATATTTTCAGTCAGCACATTCATCAATATCAAAGACATCCTTGATCCCCCTGCTCCCTCCAGAACATTTGCACTAAGCGATTCCGGTGGACAGATATTCATCAGAAAGGCAATGGTCCAACTCTGATCTGAATTGGGATCTGAGAAAAGGAATGTGGATCTCTGAGGACTTCAGAGTCTTCTTGGATGGCACCAGTGCCCCACCACTGTGAACCTACTTCCATCTGATTGTAGCAAATCATTACACTGATATTCATCACTCTGACAGCCAATAAAGCTTGGCTATAAAGATGAACTGGTCCTGACACTCCAAAAGCTTCCAAAACACCCAATGCTCTTTTTCACCCAAGTTTGAAGATGGGCTCATCAGAGATTGGGAAAGATCCTGCTTGTGTAAAATGTACATAGTTTAAGAACTAGACAGGGAAAAAAACAATGGACCATAACAGTGCTAGGCTATATCCTACGTATCCAACTGGTGATTTTTCAGTTCTATAAGGATAACTCATTGTATATTACATTGAACATGTTAGTCACCTTGGTCTGAATTAAAGAAATTATGTCTCAGCAAGTTGTTGTAAATGTTTCTATGAAAACTCATGATGGACCTGGTGCTCCTATGCTGCAATATCATGCCCACATCTTCAATACTATAAAGACTCAAAAAAAAAAAAAAAAAAAAAACACTACTATTAGAAATAAACAACCAACATGGAAAACACAGATAGCTTTGAATTGCATTCTGACTCATGTAAGATTTTTTCCTCAGTAACTAATTCCATTACCACCATTAACACCAGCTGGAAAATGCAGGGTTTGGACACAGCCAAGAAGAACCCATCAAAGGTTGAAAGCCACTGCACCTATTTAAATCCACATCATCTTGTGCGATCAATTTTTACAGAGCACATGCTGTGCATTGTGTAAGCACCATAAGGTACAAAGTGATGAGTAAGACAGGAAGTGCAGAGAAACCTGATACTGGAATAAAAGGAGCACTATCAATTTGCATGCCTGTGTAGTGACAGTGAGGATAATGCTGAATCTAAATGCTTAGTATAGGTCCTTATTAAGGTGTAGACTTGGGCATATGACAACCAGCTACTCTCCACTGAAATTCTCCTCCTCACTACTCTCCTCAGCCCTTTCTATCGTGTGCTGCAAAAGAGGCATGGAAAAGTTTTGACAGGTGCTTCTTCTTATTGTCAAGAAGCCCTCTCATCCTCACCTTCATCCCAATCCCACTGTCCCTTCTCCTTCTTTATCCCCGTGCTTGGGAAACATGTTCCCTTCTCGGCACACTTGTGACTGGCAGAGATGGCTGGGAGAAGCATGCTGTTGAGCTGTAGAATGAGCAGATAAGTGGAGCCTCTGAAGACCTCAGTTCTCTTCCTGCTCTGCTCAGTGACTAATTTCCATAGAACTGGTGGATGTCAGAAAGAATGTCATACCTTTTGTCAGTGCTTGGATAGCACAATAACTATCTTCCAGGTGCTGCATAAATTGCTAAGGTAAGGCACTGTTGTCAAGTGTCTTTAACGTGCAGCTTCTGCCCTTACTTTAGGTTAATACCTTTTCACAGGGCAGGATAGGCCGAGGACCACCAAAGTCTGCCTGCCACCTAATTAAGGCAGAGATGAGCTTTATAGGAAGTCCATGCACACTAACTAGTAGGAAGGGCATCTGGAAAGTGCGCTATATCTAGGATGGATCCAGTGATTCATGCAATCCCAGGCTTTCTCCTGCCTTGGCAAAGGGACCAATCCAGAAAACTCTGGGGAAGAAGCGTCCTTATTTTAGGACATTACACACATTCGGAGCAGGAATCAGAGAAGTACAGAAGCGTCAGTGTCAGGGAGGGGGAAGAGAACTATTAGTAAAATATCCACATTTATGTAAGTATTGGCACTACAAATGCAGTAGTGGTGGTTGCTGAGATTCTGCATTCTGTCAGGCAGCATAGTCATGGAGAAATTAAATCTGTTTCTTTGCAGTCCATATAAACATACATGAGTACAAATTATGTCATGGATGCAGTCAGAAGAGCAAAACCCTTTAGGCGGTGTATAGCTGTTGACTAAGTTTGGGAGGCAAAACTTGTATTTTGTCATATATCTTTTAATTACATGGAAATATTTACAGAGTTTCTTTTCCTTGAAGAAAGTTTCTGCTGACTTTTTCTTTAATGACTGCTTTCAAAAGACAGTAAATAAACTAGCCACTATTGATCATGAAGCAATAGAATAGTTAGTACTTTTGATCCATGCAATTAATATAAAAAGATAATGCGTTAAATGCATGAAGTATGTGCACCATGAGTGAGCATTGTCATCAGCAGTCTTGCTTTTCAATAAAGGAAAAATTGTTTGGGGAAGTTGGTCAAACAGCTTTTGCTATTACATCCACACACTGCTGATTTTTTATATTTTTTATAAAGATTAGTAATAATATTCTATTAGGGTGATGAAACCAGAATTAATTTAAATAACTTTGTGCCTGATTCATGAAAAAAGAAAAATGCCTCCACAGCCAGGGGCCATTATTTCTGCAATTTTTCTATGGAAAAAGTCATAATCTGCATTCAACTTCCAGTTCAGAAAGAAAAGTTTTCAATTTATACAGATGAGGTTTTATCTTTGCCAGAAGAATGACATAACTACTAAAAGGAAAAAAAAAAAAATCCACTGTCTAGTTCAGAAATACACCGATCACATATCAAACAGATTTTCCTTCTAAAAATTGTTTAACCACTCCCTCTGCAACTGCAGTCGGAGAAGAAGAGTAAAATGCGTACACAAAAGAAAAATTATACATAGCCCATATTAACAGTCCCTTTGCTTTTTAGACATCACCGTAATTTCCATTCTTGACTAAATACAGATACCAAAAATTTTTCAAAGCATGAATCTAAATAACGACAAGAGTGAATGAATGAATGAATGAGTGAATGAATGGTGAATGAATGAATGAAAAACACAGAGATGTGCTGTGCTCCTATAATCTTCAAAAAGTATGTTCTGTTCAGCAGCTCACATTACCATGCTCACTCACAACATAATTCCAAGCAAACTATACCAGTATTGTAAATAATGTTTTCATTTTGCTCTCTTGCTTGCAGTTTTTTTTTCATCATGAAAAAGATCTGTGTACCCTAGAGAGATATACCAGCCAGCTGAGAGACAAATTATTTGGCTAGCATAACTTTATGAAAGAGCATTGGTTAAAGGAGTTGCATGAGAGAGATTCTGCTTGAACAAAATAAGCTGATTGTTGCCTGCTGGTTAGAATATTTCTGTAAAGGCAAATCATATTTCTAATCCGGCAAAATATTTATAAAATTATTTTTACATTTTCCTGTATGATTTTTATGAAAGTGTATGCTTGTTCAGTAAAGAACTACCTCAAACCACCTCCCACAAGTATACTACCCACACTTTTGCCAAAAGTAGTTTGCTTTCTAAAGTTACAAGGAATATTTAAAATTAATGGAAGAAAAGCAACAGGAAAAAAGAAAGATCTCTTCCCAGTTTGTTTATAGTGTGCTTTTGATAATGCTTTCTGTGTGGCCAGTGTTAGCGTTTCCTTTATAACTTCCCTTCATTTGTGCATGCATCTTTCGCAGCCACAGGGAAGGAAAGAGCATTTTTGAAGATAGTTATGTGTAACTGAAAAACCACAAAACCTGGCCGAAAGATGCAGTGGAGGGTGACGCACTGAATTGTAACCTCCCTTTTAAATGAGTAAATTGCAAGTTTTTAGGGATGGCTTAAGCTTTTAGTGAATTAAATAAAAAATTGCAAACCATTCTTTTCCACCCCTTTTTGGAAAAGTTCTTTCTTTCCACTCCAAAAATAAAATTTCCATGGGGAGAATTCTTCTCTCAGATAGCTCAGAGAAATTGTTTCAGGTGTAAATTGTTGTCTGAAAACAGAACTTACTCTCTGCTTTAATATTCCATAGCTCAACAAAGTAACTCAGCGATCCCAGATGACAGGGAGAATATAACTAGAAAAAATCCTTACATGCCATTTTTTAATGGATTTTAATAATTTTTAATTGCTTTTTTGAAGGAAATACATTTCTTTCTTTATGAACACCATTGGTGCAAGATAGACAAGTGAAAAAGGAAAAGATTCTTATTTGAGTATGGATTGCAGAATCAGGTCCATTGATCTTGGCTTACTTTCTTCTTTGCTTGCACTGTAGCAAAAAAATATTCAAGATTCCTGGGGCCCTTTTTCAGGTACATATACTACAGTTTCCTAAGACTTGAAATCCTTTTATTTTAAAGAATTTCATCCTAATTACCAAAAAAGTATATCCAGGCCCAAGGCATTTTTTTTTTTACTTTTTCGTTTGCAATTTTAACATTAGCTTTTGTTCCTAAATACTTTCTTTAAGATCTCAGGCTGGTTTACAGTTTATTATTCCCTTGTTATACATTTTCTGTCTTTAGGTTTCCATTTAATATTTGTTTTTGCATTTCTCAATAATTTTAGAATATAACCTCAAAAATAAAATAATACCTTTTCTATTATGAAAACCCCCTGCTTTGATACAAATAGAGTGATTTAAGCACCCTTCTGGGGTTTTGTAGTTGTTAGTGCTCCTGGTCTCAAATTTTAGTATCATTCTTTAAAATGAAGGAAAAAATCAACTTGCAATTTAGACAGTTACCAAATTACCAAAACTAGTGCAGCAACTCTTAATGAGCGAAACTATCAACAATTTTCTGACTGCAGTTCCTGTTCAAATACCTTGGACACCTTGTTAGCACAGAATGAGGTGTTCAATCAAGAGACCGGGAATTGGAAGTACCAGGGCACAGTTTTGAGTGGTGATTACAAGGGCATGAGTACGAGTGCCAAAGTAACAGTCTTCTACGCTGCAGGAAGCTTAGAAACCTTCAAGTCTACATTTGTAAATCAGCCTGGATGATTACAGCAGTCACAAGCAAAGAATGTATGAAACAATTATTTGCACCGTTCTTTCACTCTTTTAATTTGCTCTTAAAATGAACACAGTGATACCAAGGGCCATTAGTGCTTTGTCTTTGAGAATTTCATGAGACTTCATATCTTTCCAAACAGCATCTTAAACTGCTTAAAAGTAGAAATATAACAAAGAACTATTGTTTTCTTATTGTTAAACTCCTTTTATGAAAATAATCCCAGATTACTTTAATGTTCAGATATGTCTTCTTTGAATTTCTTTTAAAAGTATTTGATGATATGCATAAGTGACATGATTTTAGACTTTCTACTTCCCCTTAATTGCTGTGACATAAACAGTGTGTCTTAAATGAATAAATTTTAAAAGTATATTTTGTCACATTAATATCATGTTGTAAATATTGATCTATTTCCATTCTATTAAAGCAACAGAACACCATTCTTTGATATTAATTTTTCTACTTTAATTTTATTAAATTAGTCCTTTATAATAGTTTCCATACAACTCACTCATTATTTTCCTTCAGTTCAGAAACTACAATCCATGTAGAAATAACCCTGAAATACCAATTCTAAAACTCATATTTCAGGCACAAAACTTGTTATTAGGAGCTATTTTCATATCAAAGATAAGGAATCATTGACTGAGGAGGTGATGAGAAATAGCAGAGAAGAATTAAATTATCCTTGCCAAAGAACTGGAAAAATAGAATCTATAAAAAAAATATATATATCCTGCTACCTTTCTATACTTCATGGGTATATATTACATACATATATAACTCTAATATTTTATTGCTTCTGATTTGAAGAAAAAATCATCAGTGGAAAATATCTGAAATTGCTATATTTAATTTAAAATAAATAGAATGTTTATGCAGTGATTTTTTTTGGACAGCTTATCTTCTGCCTTTTATAGGAATAAGTGAAGAATATCATGAGCATAATTAGCATCTCAGCTGTACTAATTGCTTGTATAAATAGCAAATAAGGATTAATTTTTGTCCTTTTTGATCATCAAGAAATATTATGCAACAACCTTTCACACAGGACCGTTTTCTTCCATCTGTGATTGTAGGAACATGGAATACATTTCAAGTTAATCCATTTTTATAATAATTACTTGCTTGCAAAATTCTATTTTAGGCCTTGCAGAAATAGTTAGTTCTCCAATTCAAAATGCATCGTTATGTCTAACAAACCCTGAAAAACTGTCATGCATCAGTCCCTGGCTTAGCTACTGGTTTCTGAAAACTCCTCAGAATATGTCTTTAAGCACTAAAAGAAACAGATAGTTCTGATTCTGTATCTAATACTTGAAGAGTGAAAATCATTAAAGTAATACAGCCAACCTGTACTAAAACAAAACTCCAGACTGTGATATGCTTCACTGTTAATGAGTCACTGTGGATCTAAATTATGTTGAAGGGAAAACAAAAGTGCTACATCTTTACTGCTATTTTATGCTTATTTGTTCTAGATAACTTAAAAATATATATTACTGTAATTTTTGTACCTAAGGGTGCTGAAGCTATGATGTAATATTGAAAAGCTACGTATCTCCTAAAAATATATCCAAATATTTTCACCCCTCCCCCTCTCCATCAGTTATACCTACTAGCATCTGAAAACAACAGGAATTGAAATTAAACGGCTCCCTTTTGCAAGTAGTCTGGTCTTAATAACCGGAGGGTTTTCAGATGCAGAGGGCGCTGTTGTTCATGTATTTTGCAAGCATTTCCTGATCAGGGATAAAAACATTGATCTAATAGCTTAATGTTTATAATTTTAAGCTTTCCATGAAATGCCAGTGTAATTGCCAACATATAGATGTTACCTTCCACAGTATGTGATGAGTTTCCTGAAATAAATCCTTTTCATGAAAGACTAGAAGGAAGATGTCAGCTATCGTCACCCGAGTGAAATGTTTTTCAGTTTCCACTTCACAGTCCATTTACCAAGACTTTATAACCCAGCCACAAAGTTCCTTCCATCACACATTTTCATATCGGGATATTTTAGCTTTTTTTATTTTAAAAGCACACCAGATGTATTCAAGTGTAACCTGCAATAAAAAGTGTGAAAACAATTTGAAACATATCAGTGCAGTGTTATTCTTCAACATTTCTTTCTAGAATATATTTTGCAGTTTGTAACCAATTGTTTCAGGTGCTTTTTTCCATAACAAAGTAATAACTAATTATAACCACAAAAACAGAAGGAGGAACATACCATTTACATCTTAAAATTATCTTTTGCACAATAACTTTTCCTCAGAGTTTGCATATACATGTATTAGCAGTATACACACATAAATAGCAGCTTTAAAGACGCTGTTAGTTCTTTGAAGTAAACTGTTTTCTAAACCTCTATATAATGTGCTATATCTTCTCCTGCAGTCACGTTTTTAATAACTTTCTTTCCCCCTCCTCAGCCCCCCACTGTTGAAAAAAGAACCACCATGCCTCACCCACAGAAACGCAGGAAACTTACAGTTACAGCTGAAATTTTGTGTTTAACTTGCATAATTGTACCTAAGGTCTTTAGCTGGGTGGGAAAGAATGGGCATCCTGCAGTCCTTGTCTGAAGTCAATAGGAGTTTGGCCTCAGCAAGAATTCCAGGATTGGGCCTGAGATATCCTAGATAAACTCCTGTGCTGAGTTTCCTCTGCTACCTAAGCCTGACAGGGTGTTTATTAAAGCCAAAGCAACAGACTTTGTCTAGATCTGACATGTGACTTTAAATCAGACTAAAAAGCTGTTCCAGCAACTTTATCAAGTTTAATGCTTATTTACCCATAAAAATCAACCTTACCTAAAAAGTGTTTACCTGAAAGACACCAATTGAATAAAATTATTTGATGCACTTTTCTTCTCTAGTAAATTTAATTGATTATTGTATTGCACCACAGTCAAATTCATCTACATTTTAAAGTGTCTGCAAAGCATCCATGCGTCAAATTTGATCCTTAAAATGAAGCTACTAGGTTCAACTATAGATACTGTGAGAAATAAATTTCTCATATGTCATTCCTGGTGTGGGGCTCTCCAACTTTTGGGAAATAGCTTAAAAAAAACTAAGTGTTTCAAAGCGATGAGATTATGCAGCTGACCAAAATTATTGCAGATGTGAGGACCGCATTTCATATTAACCAAATTTTTGCTCAGTTAAAGCAGCACATGCACTCTAATAAAAATGGCCATTGTTAGTTTTTCTGCTCAAATCAATGCTCATTCAAACGTTTTCCACCTGATAAAGGCTTTAACATAACTGACACAAAGTTGCATTTTATGATTGGCAAGTTCTTTGCACCCCAGCTACACCCCAGCCTGAAGGAGTGAGGCTCTGGGATGCATTTTGGCCCTGTCTTTATGTCAAATCACTGCCATCAAAACAATGGCTCATATTACATGAAAATCTTGTGCAAATGAGCCATAATGGGAGTGAATGACAATCTTGTAAGACTGTGCAGCAGGATTCTCCTTTGATGTGAAATATTGTTAATCTTTCTCAAACATAACACTAAGCATACTTGGCAAATCCTGGATGAGAAAGTCCCTATAGTGCAGCTCCATGAACAGCCAGCCAGAAGCCCAGGACACCCCACCACAAAAAGAGGCACGACCAGAAGTGAAGTTTATATCAACACTGAGACACAAGTTCTGCAGTTGCTAGGAATTTATTTACAATTAAAAGACCTCTTCACCCATTTCCTTTTCCTGAAAACAAGCTAAACAGTATGTTTATTTATTCTTAATAATGGATATTTGCTGCTGGATCACAGCTTCATTTAATTAAGAAGCTGCAGTATTTAAGATATTAAAATCCATGTTTTGAAAAAGGTTTGCTTTTTCAAAACACAGGCCTTATTTATTCATGGCTTAAGAATCAGCCTCATTCTAAATTATAGTTTTAATATGGTGTTGCAGGGAGAAAAAACATTCTAGCAATGGAAGGCAAGATTTTTCATTGGTAACAGAAGCATGATGAAGGAGTTTATACTTTCCTAATGATGCTTAAAGCAAAGATCTGGAACCGTATGTCTCAGGTGAGGTCATATATCAACTTCAGGATAGTAAAAACCTCTCCTTAGACTATATCACAGCCAGCTCACACCTTTTTGTTGCGCGGCCAAATATGCAAGGCGCATGTAGACGAATGCAAACAGAGTAAATCATGTTGATTCAGTGCTAGTAGGAAATGTGTCTCTTCAGTTGTGTGCTGCTTTTGAAGTACTGCCTAAAAATCAGTCTTGGGCTTCAAAGCGAGGGGATTATAGCCTTTATCCAGCAATTAATATGGCTGAAACTCAGAATGTCAGCACCTGACGACTATACAGGCTGGACAGTAGCCTGGTAGGGGTCCACTCCCCCTCAAGAACTGGAATTTACGATAAAAATTAGTACATAAATAGACTGAAATATTTGGGAAAGGGGAATAAATTTTAACTTCTAACGACCTGTCTATATTTTGACATGTAGGGGAGAAGGGGAGTTGTGGTGTCCCTTGACCTTTAACCTGCCTTATCCACCTAGATCATTTTAATCTCCCACCAACTGTTAGGCAGAAAAGAGTGCTATTAAAAAGAAAGCTATTCCTTTCGCCTTCTTACATAGATCAGATGACAACCTCTCCAAGTCCCACCTCTCTGTCAGAGTTCAAGGGTTCAAAAATGGTCAGAATATCAAGCAACAAAAAGCCAGCAGGACTGCTGCAAAGAGAGTTTAAGGACTTTATATAATGCAAAATGGTTAAAAAAAAAAAAAAAAAAAAAAACAAACCCAACAATTGCATTCTTTTGAAGCTTTACTCCCTAGTTGTTTTTTTTTAATAGATACTTTGATTTCAGAAGATCATAAGGCTTCTAATTTGAGAGAGAGGTAAATTCTTACTTTACCATGATTTGCACCCAAACTCATAGTTACCTAACAATCTTTTTCATATTAATTCTTTATATGGAATTCCTAAGGTTTATGTCACATACACATGCCTTTGTCAATACTGTACTGTAAATAAAATGAACATTTAACACTAGTTTTAACCAATGCACCAGGGGAAATAAAGTAAAATAAGATAAAATGAAATTAAATAAAATAAAGTGGAGCATCACAATGCAACATGTAGCACCCTCTTCCACAGATAGCACCCAAGCTTTCTTCTATTTCTCCTTTTTAACTGTAGACAGTTGCTATAACATGTTTCTTCCCAGAATTTCCACTTGCTTTGAAGAAAATACTCGCTGAGTACCCACGTTTAATGTACTTATGGAAAAGCAACTCTATATCACAGCAAGCTAAACAATATGATTCTTTAATAAAGAATGCCTGATATTAAATGCAGAGTTCTTATTTCAAAATAGTAAAAAATCAGTTTGAGGGAAGGAATATAATTGCTCAACATAATATAAATGGAATGGGTGCAAGCTGAATGTAATTTTGAACAGAAACACACTTTCTAAATATATACATATATAATGTGTTTGTATGCCTGTGTACAGAGACATGATACACAATAGAATTTAGAAAACTGCATTAGATTTTGGCTTTTGCATTAGGCCCTTCCTGTGTATCCTAAAATGCTTCACAATTGTTTCCATTGTACTTAACTAAATACAGTAACAGTGGTGCAGTAACACAATGGCTGGTGCTCTGCCTTGGACAGACGTGCCTGTCGTCCTGTGACAAGGAGTTTTGGCTGGGAAGGAGGCTTAGCCAGCCTCTTTTCACAAAAGTGCCATGGCGATATTGCTTAGACAGGCAGCAGGGGCAGGCAAAAGGGATTTTGGATTAACATCTCATATCATGAAGGACAGCACCTCAAACAGTTCAGCGCCTCCCTGGCATTGTACTGTCGTGTCAGCATTAAGAATCAGCCCAAGTCCTGGTGGGAGACTTAAACTTGTGACCTTCTAGCCAAGAGGTAAGAGCACTGCTGGCTGAGGCATACTGTCATTACTGATATGTGCTTGTTTGGGCTGACATCAGTGTTGACTACAGTTTGACCTGAGAGTAGAAAATTGATGTCCCCACAGATTTTAAAAGTAACCCATATCTTGCAGAAAAGCTTTGGTTTTTTCCCCTGTTGGAAGTTACCTCTTCTGCCAGAGAACTGCAGTTTCCAGCAGATGCCTAATCTGTAAATACTGGCTTCATAAACACCTTAAAGGAATTCGAGTACCTTTCAGATCTGTCTGGACACACAGTTTAGCTTATAACATTCCAGGGAGAATTAATTTTTATACTAAAGTATTTGGGAGAGAAGACTGGTATAGTATTTGCAGTAATTAAGATTAAACATATATTTACTTTTTGCAATGCATTAAAAAACATTCAAGGCAATTCGCACCTATATAAGGCAGGGCATTTCCCAATGACACTCTAATATGATAAATAAAATACAAAAAATGGTAAGAAAGATGTTCAACTGCTATCGTGTACCATATACAGCAAAAGAAATCTCATTGGGGAATATTTTTATTACATTACAACATACATAAATTTGATATGGGAGAAATTATCTGTCTTGATTCTGTTTCTGCTGAAGTTACCATTACTAAATTAGACAGTTGATGGTCGCAGACTTGGACCCAATCACTGAAGATTCATTCCAATTTGACAGTGATGCTAACCATATTTAGCAGATGTTAAAATCTAAGCATCTGAGGACCATCTAGATTTGCAAAGTGACGGTGTAAAAAGATGTTGTCTATCTTAGGGGAGAGGAGCACTGTATTTGTGGGTGAACTTTGGAATAAATCTTTAACTGATAGTCCATACTATAGTTTAGATTTCTAGGTTTGAGGGGGAGAGGGTGTGTTTATCAGAACCGGTGCTTATCCCAGGCTCCTAACACCACACCAAATTTAATTTAGAAACACAGATCATAGCAGAAAATGAAACTTTGCCAGATACTAACACTAGCAGTGCCAGCTAATCCTTAGACATAAAGGAATACCTCTCTCTCAGCAGATATCTCAGGGCAATCATACACTCCTAAAAACATGCTGAAAAGATGAACCAGTGATTTGACAATGGGTAATATCCAGCAACCTTTTTTAAACAGATTTTAGCCCCCAAATCTTGCAGTCAGCTGGTTTCACGAGTTTCTGATTGCTTCAAATTCAGAAGAGTGAAACAATGAATTAGGCTGATCATCTACAGCTCTTATTCGGGACCAAACAGTGGCAGAATATACTCTAAAAGGGGAACATGCATACAAGTCTTGGTCTCATTTCTACACCCTAGATACGAGACACTGAAATGCAACATCTTTTTTCTATCCCCCCCTTTTTTTTAATGTTTTTGCTTGTTTATTAAAATGTTCACTTCTGTGACCCCATCTTTTACCCAGGGAGCTGAGTAGATTTAAAGATGACACATAGCTGTATAAATCTTATGTTTACTATGCCTTCTGTAAAGAAGTGCCTGGCTGACCAAAAATAACTTTTATAAGGAAAGAAAAAGTAGTGAAAAGGCAGTGTGAGGGAGACCAGGAGGGTTATGTATTCTGTACAATGTGGTAAATTTACAGGCTGTGATTTGGGAGCTGAGCCGCTTCCTCAGGAAGCCAGCTCAGCCCTGGAGTACAGTACTGCAACCAGGGATTCTCCCTGCTGGATTCCTCTCTCTGTGTTCTTACCCACATGTAATTCCAGTTGCTCAAATTAAGTTATCCCTAATAAAACAGATTCAGACCATAATCACACTGAAGACTTTTTGTTGAGTTTTTTTTCCAATAAAACCTCAGCAAGACTTGAAAAATGATAGCAGCAATTACATGAATGGATAGAAGTCTTCAGAGGTTTGGTCCCATTTTTTTAATGAATTCATTTTGGGTAGATGCAAATTTTGTATACGAAACTTAAAAGTTTAGACAATGAACTTTTCCTGATCTGCCATCCCCATTTTATTGATATGGTTTAATTCCTGTAAATGGTTTCTTCTTTTCTGGAACTCATACACCAATTTGATCATCATGACCAAATCATCCATTATTCTGTGGGTTACTGTTTAAGGGCCTTTGCTCTTAGAACCTGTTCCCTTTAAGTTTGACATAAATAGCAAGAGGTGACAACTTTTATATATTTGCAAAATAAAAGCTCCAAAAATGGAGACCAAGTGAAAGTAAATGTCCCAGATATATTATATATACATCAGCATTCCTAGCTCAAGGCAACTGGAAATTTTAGGAGCTGTTTCCTCACCATCTCTTACCAGTGGTTTGGGTTTTTTTCTGGGGATTTTCCTACCACATCTCAAAATTGCAGGTTTTTAACTCTGGCACTATTTGGCGATAGGGAATATCTACATCCTTCTGGGAGCTGCATCTTGACACCAGGAATCACACCATGACCCATCAGCAAGAGCTAACTGCTTGCATGGGCTCCTTCGTGAGCTAAGTTGGACACTTTGACTAGGGAGGATCCCTGAAATCTAGCCATCCTTCTTGCACTGCTGAAAGATACGAACCTGTAAGGCAGCAGCCTGCAGCAGCAAAGTCTCCCCCATACTCTGTGCCAGCCCTATTCTGATTTCATCCTCTACAACAGACTAGCACCATCTCTGCCTTCCCTTCAGCCTTCCCTGCCTTCCCCACAACTGACCTCACCATCCCAAACCTTCCTGTCAAACTCACACATCTGCCCTAATCCATCTAGGGCACCTTGTCTTCACTTATTTAGTAGCTCACTTCCACCTGGTACTGTCTCTAGCTGTACACCTTTATCTTCCACACTGCTTCTGCCATTACCACTACCTCTATGCTGGAGATCTTTCATGTTGAAGCCAATTGCTATGGTTACAGGCAATCTGCTGTATGTTTCATCTCCAGGAGCTGTAAATGAGGGAGCTTTAACAGCATTTGAGTAAGCACTGCCTCTTCCTTACATGCAGCACACATCCCCATTCAAATTGATCTATCCACTAGTTGCTGCTCACATCATATATATTACACTAATTCTACCTATAGGTACAGAGTGACAATGAGTTCGCGTCTTGTGAGGAACAACAGCTACAGCATTTTACAACCTTTTTTATTTTAATGGCATGAGCCTACCAGTTCAGTCACCCACCTTTCTGTTTTGTGTATTCAGGCTCAGATTCTGACTGTGGGATTAGGTATGAGCGAGTGAAAAGATTTGATCTTATTTGAATCTACATATAGTGGCACAAAATATCAGTGAAATAGAATATAAGCAATCCGAATCTTGAAAATAATAATAATTATTTAAAAAAAATAAAACTTACACAGTGTGTTCGTGCTTGTACCTTAAAAAAATATGATTGCTTCTCCTGAAGTAGTATCATGGAGATCAAGTTCATAGCAGTTGAGAATCAACTAAAATATAATCTTAAATCTCAGTTATTCCTTTTTTTTGGGGGGGATGTTATATGGATAGGAGAGTGGGGGTACTCCAGCTCTGAATCTGAATCTATTTGTGATAGTTCTAAAAGTTAGACAAAACTTGAAATGCTAGTATTTTAATGTCTTAACTCAAGTTAGTAAATCACACTTGCCAGAGAAACTGTTTTTATAAACACATATGAGAAACATGTTTAGAACAACTGATAGTGTTATATTTCTACAATTTTGAGTGAAAATCTGACAAAAGCAGCTTGCAAGGTTTCATTTCACAAGGAATCCTGCCACAGATTCTGTCCATGATTCTACATAAAAACAAATATCCAGATCTTTTGTAAGCCTCAGTGGAATCAGGATCCTGATATCCACACTTCCAGCTCAACCCAGGTGTCCATAGAGTGATTTGTCCATCCCTCAGATGCAATATTTAGTTGCTCCTACCAGGCTAGAGGGACACAAATTGCCTCCAGCCTAAAATGCCGTGAGTAGCAAGCCACCACAAGTGCATGGCCCTGATTAAGGCGCAGCTACAGCCAGGCAAGCAAGTGTGGTGTCAGTGCAAGCTCGCATCTCTTGGTGCTGGTGGAGTTTTTACGTCACTGCTGACACATTGACTCTCACTGATTAACCTAGGCAAGTTCCACGGCCTATTTTACGTATGAGATGCACTGAATAGTGTCTTCTGGCTTCATAACCTATGACTCCACAAAACCCGCACTTTAGGGAGCTACAGTTTGTATCTCTGTATCTGAAAGCAGTACAACATAAAGCCTGCCCTCTGTATTGCAACAATGCATGTGAATTAAGGGACTGCTCATGAAAAGCACAGTCTCTGCTGGCATTGACTCCCTTCCATTTCCCACCATGTCATGCAAAGCTCCTCACCAGCACACTCCACCTGGAGGGAGTTACCTCCTCTAGAGCAAGGCTTCAAACATGCTCTCAGGCACAATTCACTCCCTCTTCTGCTGTCACCCCATCCGCTAGTGCTATGCACTCAACCAGTACTGCAATCTAGTCTGGTGTGAAACTGGAACAGTCAACTAGAAAACAATTCTTATTTGTAATCACAGCACCATATTTAGATATGGTACAATGCAAAAATAAAATGAAGTTGAATAAATCTAGGCCTGAATTTGGCTTTCTGTCTGTGACATCTTACGAAAGGATGGTGACAGCTGAATGAAATCAACATATCTCTTAGGCAAATGACTTTTCCTTCCAAGAATAAATCTTAATGAAATAAGATCACATACAATCATTTAAGGCCCCCAAAAACAACATGGTCCACAAATACAATAATTGTTTGATTGTATATTTAATAAACTCTCTCCCAGCGGATAAGGTGCCGTTTTAAATCCCTCCCACCATAGAGTTTATTACTCATAATATGCCCCCAGCTTTTCTGAAGAATCTTTCTTAAGTAGCACATCCAGGAAGCTATTACACACACCCAGAATTATTTTAACTGGCAGTATAAAGCTGATCTTTGAAGCAGATGAACCTTGCCAACAGAAAAACACCTGTAATGCGTGACAGCACATCCATACAGGACATGTGCATGGAGCATCTTCTGGGTGCTGCACCTGTCAGCTCAGGACCTCACACTGCCATCCTGGGTGTTCCAGAAGAAGAGCCTTGAGCAGCCACTGTTCAGGACCTACACACAAGATTTGGGCTGTGGTCTCTGCCTAAGAATCCAGTGTGTTGCTTTGTTTCGTCATGGGCTACAAAGGGTTATGTTGGGTATAACTGCAATGCAAGTCTCAGAGTATCTGACATATAAATGCCCTGATAGACATAAATATATGCTATGCCCTATAGACAAGACATAAATGTCTACATTTGTTCCTCAGTGTAGAAAGGTGTGAGAAGTTTTTCAGTATGAATTTACCAATGTGGTTCGGAAATACTCAGCTAAAAATCTTAGGCTCCATTTTTTAGCATCAATTGATTCCTGCATTTAAATTTATGGAGCATTTTGCACTGTTTCTTGCTGTGGTCATCATCAGGTCTGGCTGCTCGATCATGAGGAAGCAAGTCACGAATGGCAGAAAACCCTGTGGCTGTCTTATCTGCAGAATGGCAAACACAGGCTAAGTTCTGTGGAAGTCTGCTAGGATGTCAAAAGAAAAATTACAAAGGGGTCTCTTCTTTCAGTAAAGTAATATATTTCTGACTTTGCAAAAGTGTTTTACTTAGCTACAATTGCATCATATCTGAAATTATTTTATGACCTGGGGCATGTGTAGCAGGCCCATCTGTTCTCTCATATTGGCTCTGAGATGATTGCCACCATTTCATTCAGCGCTTGAAAATGCCAAGAATGAAACAACTTCCATATTTGTTAATGAGATTTACCAGGAAAAGAAAGCCACCAACAAAAGAGAGAAAAAAAAATCTCAGTTTGGGTCTTTCCAAGACAACATTTTCACTTTTCAAATATAATGACACAAACTCATTACAATTGTCACTAGAAAAACAACTGAAATCCAGCAAACAATGGAATGAAAAGTGGCTGAAGGTTAGGACATATTTGGTAAACTACAGATAGCTTTTACACTTGTGATTTTTAAGAACAAACCTTTAATTTTGAAATTCAGAGTTTCTCCACCATTACAAGTCCCTTCAGGGCAATGATCTATCAAGTTCTGACTGTTTCAAACTGTTTGTGCTAGTTTCAGCATCTATCACTCCTTAGACTTGCTGCACATTTAGCCACAGAGCCAAGAGACAATAATTTTCAATTAAGAAACCTGGAGAAGACTTGGGGACTTGATTTATGGTGCATGACTAATTATTGAATAGCTAGCCTAATGAAAATTAAGCTGCTGGTTACTACAAAGATTTAACTTCATTTTCTTTAAAAGATGCTGATACGACCCAGAATATAATTTATTGAAGTTTTATTATATATTTTAAAACAGGCAAAACAGCAGAAATTATCTAATTAATTTTTTTTTTTTTCATTTTACACTGTAATGGAGATAGCTCATGCAAACTTAGGTCTGAATTAAAAGCTTCTTATTGCCTGAAGTTAAAGTGTTTCCTGTTGGATTGTGCTGAAAGAAATATGAATATGAAGGACGACATGACAGAAATTGCTTTTAAGGGTCAGTGCATTTACAAGCAAAACATTCAGTTCTCCACCAAGTTGACGCACAAAAATGAGGTTCAACAGTATTTTATACATAACATTCTGATAAGAAATTGTATTTAAGAATAAATTTTGGCAATGTTTGGGAAATAATTAGGATAGTGCTCTAAGATGCTTGTTTATTTTCAACTTTTTGTGGGTTTAATTCACAGCTTAAAGAAATCAGTGGAATTTCTACTCCCAGGTATTTGCTGCCTACTTATAATGGTCTGTTGCAGTGCTATAAGGGTCTGGCTCTTTGGCTTTGGGGAACATGCACTCATACAAGCAATCCCATTAGAAACCTTAATAGGGGAAGGTGGGGTTTACATTCAGGCAGTAAGAGTGAAGGTAGAGGCCTCTTAATTACTATTTATGCATTGAATTGTTGCCTAGAAATTCATAATACTATATATTTAGGGTCTCCGATCATGCAAACACTACATTATTAAGCAGGAAGAATGAGCAACTCTATAGATAGCCAATGTAAACAGCTCTGTATAAGTCAACAGTCACTACTATTTTCACCCCGCACATTCACAGCAACTTTTACAGTTCTCCACAGATCTATATTGACAAAGGAAAATAAAACACTAAATTCTTCAAGTCACACTGTTCTGCAGAAGTTAAAAACTCAACAATATTTCTCCAAGAAACAAATAAACCAATTCCAATGGAAGAAGCCAATCTTAGTTTGATGTCTGTCACTGTAAACAATTCTTCTGTGAGTCCTGCACACAGCACTCATAGGCATTGTTTTGAGCACTTAGGCAAAACAACGAGGAAGGAAATATCAAGGTGAAATGAAGAAAGCCCTAGATTAAAGCAGATGGTAACAAGACTTCTCAGGATTGTCACCAAAGATACTAGTCACTGAAAGGGAGAAAAAAGGGAAGAAAGAAAGGATAACTTGATTTATTCAGGAAATTGCTTATTTCTTCAGAAGGCCTTTATGGGGACCATCACTTTATGTTAAGAGGACAGCTGGTAACCAGAAAGGTTGTGGGAAATAAATTCATTTCCTATCTAACTCTTTAAAGATCTGGGTCCTGTTCAAGTAGATGTACAAATATGGTCTGTGAGTGCAACTGATGTTTTTTCTTCAGCTTCCTATTGCAAAAACAAACTAAACCAAGACTGCACATTTTTAATATTTTCCATAATCAGGCAGCTCTAAATCCTCAAAAGCTCCAGTTAGGGGAGGAAAACTCTATCTACCCAAATTTTCTTGATGGTTTCAAGACCTTACATGCTTACATGCATGCTTACAGACATATCACTTTTTAGTTAGGATGGAGGACTTTCTGGCAAAAGGTGTGGTACAAAATGTGTGTGTGCAAAGGGACAGAGACAATCCCAGATACTAAAGTTAAGTAATAATCACTTGCACTGGCCCATGAGGGAAAAATACCTCCTTTTCTCTCCCAAGGTGTTCTCCAGTGCCTCTGAATTACTTGGAC
The DNA here is from genome assembly GCA_039720435.1 of Amazona ochrocephala. Lineage (NCBI taxonomy): Eukaryota > Metazoa > Chordata > Aves > Psittaciformes > Psittacidae > Amazona > Amazona ochrocephala. The sequence goes on along the minus strand of CM077884.1, from coordinate 33,936,442 downwards.
TGGCGCTGGGAGAGCATGTTGTCTTTGCTCTCCTAAACCCTTTGTGTCTTACTGCTGTGTGCTGTTAAACAGCTGCCACAATTCATCCCTGGCCTGGCCATACTTCAATAGTGGGTGAAGTGATTCATGTATGTATGGACTGTAAAGTCTGTAAAGCACTTCAGGATTCTTTGACATAAAAGCTGCTACATCACTGTAATTTATTGGTAGAGTGGGTTAAGTCTTAGCGACAATACCCTTGGAGGTAATGCAGCTCAGACTATTAGTCTGAAATGGTCTTGAAAACTTTACACACAAAACTGTAAAAGCGTTCCTCAGCTTACAGTCTGGGGCCACTGTCTGTCCACAAAAAGAATGAAGAATTCCTTGTCAGGGTTGTTTCTTTAGATTGTATGTCATTTAGAAGCTGGAAATAAACATACATACGGAGCCCTTCTTATGTTGTATTGCTGTGCAATAGAAGTGGTTGTTGCACTCATTATGAGAATATTATCTGATTGAAAATGTGGGGCTGGGAAAATCTCTGTAGTCACACATAGTTCAAAATCTGAACAAAATTACTGAGCACCTCTGTTCAAAACTTCCTTTTGTCTCCAGATTTATCACTGTAGCCAATTTTTCAAATCAGGCTATATAATAAATGCCTACTCCAAGTGAACCCACTTCCTGTCAGGAAGAAAAAGTATGGAAAACAGTGACCAAGAAAAAAAGACTGAACTCTTGTTTCAGGTCCAGGATGTGGCATTCATATTTCCTTGTTACCTTTGTGGAGGTTTGCATAATTTCAACAGTTTGATCAATGGTAGATAAAATAAAGCACTGTATCCAGGAAGCAAATCCTTACGTATATACAGCACAGGTTTTCAGTATCTGTAAGATGTTGAAAATTTATTGCAGGAAGAGAAGGAAGATGATCTGCACAGCAAAGGATATGTGGTCCTTCCTTATAGAGGCCTCTCAGCAAAAACTTAGACTTATTTTTTCTTTCCTTTATAAATTTTGCAGCTCTGGCCCCTCTCTATATTCCTTGGGGCTAATGTTTAATGTCTTCTTATTTCAATAACAGATTAATATGCCAAGTAACAGGTTAACAGATGCTAAGACAAAAGGGAGAATTGCAATCATTTAGCTCGCCTGTATGCCTCAAGCCACTGCTGTGGTCCATAGCATTGAATGTCACAGGGAGGTCATCATCTGGGCCTCAGGTCTCTCATTGTCACTGTCTTCCAAGGCAGAGTTTGCCATCCTGGAAATCTTTGGTCGTAGATACAAGACCCAGCATCCAGTCATGTTAAAATCTATGCTGTTGAATTGTCATTTGAGGCAGAACAGATCAACAACTGATGCATATACATAGTCCCAGGGTCATTACTTCTCTGCTCATAGACTGAGTTTGAATCAAGAGCAGGTTCACTGCTTCACCAAGTTTACACAGTGGTATGGGTTTCTGTGTCAAATCAGCAGGGTGGTAAGTGAAATGCAGCACAATATCGTCAGTAGACTTTTAAACTCCTCAAAAACAAGATATGAAATTCAACTCTTTTGTGGTTTTTTATCCCATTGCCCTTTTCCTATTGGCACTGAGTTCTGGTACAGGAATCTAATCCAAACTCTGTACGTTTTGGAGCTACTACACCCTAAGAAGCATAGATGCTGGAGGAGTACAAGATGTCTGATGTTATCTGGGACATGCCCTATGTGTTTTTTCTTTGATGCAGTGGGACAAAACCTCTGGTCCTCCCTGGGTGCTGAAAGAGCAGTGTCTTCCCATTTCTCGACCACTAGAGCAATGCTTAGTAATAATTAGCATATGATGAGAGGTGATTCCCTGCAGAAACAGAAACAACGGAAGAGAAACTACAAGCAAAACAAAGCTTACTTGAGATCTTAATAAATTAGCTGCCAGTGGAAGGTGATGGAGCATATGGTCAGCCAGAGCATCCTAAACCCAGGCAGTCCTACACGAAGCAGCAAAAAATCAATGAGGCAGCTTTCAGAAGAGGGCCAGCTCAGGCTTCCAGGGCTGGAAAGCTCAGCACTGTCCAGCACTGCAGCAGGCAGGCAGTGCAGAGCCCACCAAAATGAAAACACACAGCCTAGAGACTGCTAAAAAAAATAACCAGTAAGCCAACTACATAACAGCAGCTGTTCAGGTAAAACAAACTCTTAACTTAAGCACCCACAAGATTCACCTCAAAAAAACCAAGAAGGAGAGCATGTTATTTGTCTTTTAATCTCTGCTGGACCAAGAGGCCAAACAAGTTAAGAATCTAGGGCTTGGTATGGTCATATAGGGTGGAACAGCTGAAAGAAAACAAGTTCAGCAGTATCAGATCATTTCCCAAAGGGCCTTTCATACCATACTGCTGGCAAGAGCTGCCTTTCTTCTTGGCAGGCAGAGCTGAGCCAAGGACAGAGTGGGTCTGAAGGTTGCCCACATTTTCCTGGATAATATTTTGTCAGCCCAGAGGACACTGTGGGGATAATGAGGTGGAATTTGCATTTACTGTTACCCAGCCCCAGTTAAGGCAGGACTTCAGCATCCAGGCAGTTGCTTTAAATATCCCTTTTACAAGCACGAAAACAGATTTTTTTTTTTTTTAACAGGACATGGCTGCATGAAGGATTAAATATATTTTGAAGTGAGTCTTACTATCTTACATAGAAAATTCAGTGGATGTCATCTTTACCCCTTGCCAGCACAGAGATCATGTTCAAAGAAACTTCACGAGAGCTGTGAAGGCAGATGCTCTTTGTTTAATGCCACTTACTATGTTTTAGATCAAAATCCACCAGAAAATTAATGTCTCCAGCTAAATAAAACAGGTCATGGACCAAACAAAAAATTTGAAGTATGGTTGTAAAAATAAAATGTTTTCACTTCAATTGGTTTTACTTTCTAAAATGCTTAAATTTCAAAAAGAATGTGGTTACTCTCATTTTTTTCTTGACACTAGGTTATTATTATATAGGTTTAGACCTGAAGGTATCACTAATTCCAGGTATATTTAAACTTGCCAGGTACTGATTCAAGATATAAACAGCATGTTTTCCCACTCTTTATACTTCTGTACAAAGTATGATTTAGATAGAAAGTCTGTAATAAGCCAACCTAGGACCAAGTCCAAATGTGACACCTAATATGGACACTGGTGGACTTTCAGCAGATTCTGCCAGAGGAGGTGTCATCAGGGTGTTCCTATCGGGGAGCATGCACCAAAGGAAATCAATAATTTCAGGAGCTTTTCTCCCTGCTTGTTGCTGTTTTCTGTTAGGGATGTAGTAGGTCTCAGATAAAAGTGTTAGTAAGCCTACATAACCTTTACAGGAAATGTAAAGTCATCCTGGTCTGATGATTTGGACCACATAAGGCAAAAGGGATTTATCTGTTTAATGGTCATATATACCTACATCCTTGTATATACGGCTTTTATTCCATATTTCATTCAATGAATGAGTTAATTCTGGAAAGCCTATGTTTTCTTTGCAGTAAAAAAAAAACAAAAACAAAAAAAGCAACAACAACAAAAAAAACAACACAACAAAAAAAAAAAACAAACTTGCTTAAAACAAAACAGTGCAAACAAGTAGAAAAATATCATAATAGTGTAACTATAGAGAGCTGAATCATCAATAGTCTTCTATTTGACTGTGATTTTTCAAAGTGCTAAGTTTCTCTATTAAAAAGACATGGAGATCTAGTTTTACAGCATATTTGAAACACAGAAAAATGTTACATGCTGGGCAATGAAATTGAATTTTTTTTATTCTTGAAAGAGACCTAACCATTTCATTCAGATCTGCCATATTTTTAAGCAAAAAAACAATAGGAATCTACAAAAATATTTTGGTAAAATTCGTGAATATCTGCAGGGGGTCTGGAACTAAAAGTGATATTTCCTCCAACCTTCATATGAATAACTCATCTGCTAGCCCTATTCTTATTTAGCTCAAATGAAATAATAAGAAGGAGACGTAGAAAACAGTTTCCCTGGTCATACGGTACTTCATGCTTGTTACAGGTCCATTAATACAAGCCAGGCAATTTTTATGTTAAAGATTGAAGTAAAAGGGCAGCTATGTGTGCTTGTGGCTAAATATTTACAAAAGGCATCTTTGTTTTGGAAAAGTTACTGTGTCATTACAAGTAGCTGCATCCTGAAGAGCAGCTTCAGCAAAGTAGGTGAGCCATAGGAAGGCAAAGGCAAGAATAAACAAACCAAAGCAGTACAGTGATTTTAACCCTGGGGCAGCCCCCGGGAATACAGCCAGGTATCATTAGAGTATAACTGGTAAGGTAACGGTCCCACACCCACAAAGATCAACAAACAACATGCCTTACCTACTACAGCTGGGTATTTTTTTAATGAAAAAAATGAAGGACAGTGCTACTTTCTTACACGGCAGATATTAAAGAGTCTGTGGAGAAGCTCCACTGCTGATTTCAACAGAAATGTGGCAGTACAGCACAGACCTTAGGTCACTTTTTGCAACTGTGCATTTCAGGTCTTGAGAAGATGGAAATTGTGGGGTTTAGTGTTGCATCTTGATTATTCAAAATAAAAGCTGGCTTTACCAACATTTCAGTTTAAAACTTATGTCACCCTGCCAAAACCAAAAAATATTTCCAGCTACACTTGCAAAAGCAACCTTGAATATTTTATCTATTCAGTATTTTTAGTATTAGTTTTCTCTTTTCACCCAATTCCCATGTATTAGTCTTCTCTCTTATTCTGACTACTTCATACAATTCAGCTGAGACATTTTGTAAAGAACTTCCTGATTAGCATAACTTACAATGGAAAGAATCAAGCTATATAGCTATTAAGAAGAAAAATTTGGGTAATGTGATATTATGAAGATATCACTACACCTGGGGTAGGCTGTGAAATAGAAAGCCAAAGGTTAAGTGTCCTTCGGTATGGTTGCAGTAATGATATTATGCTTTTGCCAATGTATTTTAGATTGGTTTATTGAATGAAAAAATTGAGAGTGGTTAACCCTCACCACCTCTGCTGCACCCACAATGTAGCGCTAATTAAACAATGTAGTGCAAATTAAATAAATAAATAAATATTTTCTTTAGTTTCCCAAGCTTCCAGTCTCTAGAAAAACTAATACTAACATGCCATGATATGTAAAGACCGCACCATGCTGTGATAGGTTTTTGTCACATCCCACCTTAGACTCTAAACTACCTTTGAGAGCAGCCTTGCTAATTCATTTTCAAGAGGTCAGCTGGGGCCAGACCAGGATTTGGCTTTTGCTTCTGAAAATTGTATTTGAACATAATGCAGTACAAATAATGAAAACTTTTAATGTTTACTATTTGCCAGAATATCCCCAGATCAACAAAAATCTTGCTGCTTTTTGATTAGTGGCCTATTAATGTGCACTGTAGCTATATCATCTTGCTTTCCCTTGGTGACATTATAAGCCTATTAAATGACTAAGGATATACATAAATGTTGGGGGTGGAGGAGGAAGGCATTAAAACATAAAGTGGAATCAACTTCTTTTCTTTTTTGCTTTTTGCTGCTGTTTTTAATGACAGTGCGTTTTTAGTTCTCACTGCACTTCATGTCCCACATCCTCCAGCAACCTCTATGGACAGCCAGAAAAAAAAGCCATTGCAACAAGCCTCTTGAAGACTCATCTGTTGGTCTGGATACACTTTCTGGCCAGAGGACCACTTTCTATCAGTAACGGTGGTAGATGGGAAAGGAGGTCTGCTCTGTGCCTTAGAGTGTCTGAAACTTCTTCCCTTTCCATGTAGCACCACACAGATCAATTGGATATGTAGATATTGGATTCTGACCTGCACTTGCATTCCCTTGTGCCATGCATTCTCATTCGTGTGCTCTCATGCTTATTGTGCATCTTCCAAACTCAGCAGCAAGGCCTACATAAATCCTTCTTCCTGGCTATCTTGGGCAGACTGTGCATACAGCAGGACAGCTGCCGAGAGTGGCAGTACTCTAAGCTCATGGTCTGCCATAATCTTGTCTCAGCCTTGCTGAAATACCCAGTCCACTGCACTCAGACACGGCCCACCACCCTCTCTAGTGCAATAAAAATTAGAACCAACGGATAATTCAAACCAGAAACAACGTCAGGAGGTTTCTATTCTACCTCCCAGTCCAAAGCAGGGTCTGCTACAAGGCTGCTCAGAGTTTTCCCCAGTCACATTTGGAAACCTCCAGGGACCATACCCATAAAGAAGGCTTCCTCCACCCTTTCAGTGGTTGGTCTGCAATGCACTACCACCATAACGACACCCCAACAACCTCTCTTCTCATCCTGACCCTCAAACCCTCACCCAGCCCATCCCATAGAGGATATCAATTCATCTGAAATATTACTTCACATTAAGGCAAACCCCTGCCCTAATGTGAAGCTCCTCTTGCCTGACTCTCCTGAAGAACTTGTGTCCATCCAGCAAGCACTCCATGCATGCAACTCCTCCATCTTGCCTCAGCTATTCCAAGAATGTTGGAGGTTCTGTGACTGCACACACAGGTCTGGTTCCTCCAGAACTCGAGCTTCAGCAATACACTCTCCATCCTCCAAATTTCTACTTCAAAGCACTCCAGTTTACTACTCATGATTTTCTATAGGGTTTCAGTATATATTCCTTATATATGTCAGTTTTACTTATTAAGGAATTGGTATTTCTTGCTTAAAGATGGACAGTGCAGCAGAGGAGGTATCAGTCAGACTCTTCTTCCTGGTATCTCTCCAGGAAAGTGACTTTTGTGCGACTAGCAAAGTTCAAAGCTCCTGTTCCAAGAAAGAAGCTTGGCAGGGTGGTGCTTGCAAAAAAGCCATGCACTTCTTTACCATTTTGGCCAGTATCTGAGCAGTAGTTTTCTCTGTGTCTCTGGGAGGGATGCAAACTAAGTATGCAAATGGAAACCAGAATAGGAACACTGCTAATTTATGAAATCTGCGTTATTATAAACAATGCACATTTACTATAGAAAATCTGGTTTGTGTTAGGAAAGCAGAGTAATTCAAACAAGTTCACAGATTTGACATATAATTTGAACTCCTGTAGGGTTTATCAAATATAATTTTCACAAGGTATTTAGCTGAAGTCACATTTTCTTGTTTTTACTCTCTTATTGGATGATTAAATTATGATACATAGTAAATTAACCCTTAATCACTAAAAGCTGTGTTCAGACACTATGCTACTCTGGCAAATTCTAGCCAGGAGGGAAGAGCTTTATTCTCATTAGCTGAGACCTTCAGGTGGAAAGCTGCCTCTTCCATGAAAATAGTGGAAAAGGCAGCTTTCCTCTAATGTCATTTATTTTAGGCAACAAGGGTTTGCCCTCTTATAGCCTTGGGAACACCTAAATACAGCATTGTGCTATGAATCTGCTTGGAAGAGGAACCTCAAACTCCTTACTTGGAAATCCTGGCTTCCACCAGTCATATACTGGTAAAGGCAGGTATTTTTCAGGCTCTCCCTTCCATAATGTGGAAAGTATTTATTAGATTTTTTATTTATTTAATCCAGCCCAGAGCTGGTTTAATGGTATCATATTCTACTAATTACACAGTCTTAACATTTGATGTTCCTGGCTGTGAAATCTACCCAGCCTCAACATCTCCATTTGATGGACTTGATGCTTTGGTTGCTGATGCTCAGACCCATCTGTTGGAATGGCATTCTGCCCACTCATCAACTGGTTGGACCTTTTCATTTCAATATAGATGTCTATCATTCATGAGTTTGTGACGGTTCTCCAGCTAATATTAGACTCAACAGCTATGTATTGCTTTATGGAAAGCAAACGGTGCATATATTGAAAAAAAAAAATGAGATCTGGTCTCTTTAAGAATGAAGATAATACAGTGGAGGGAGATGTGCATTTATAGTATTCATTGCAAACATTTTATCAGCTATATTCATCCCTTTTTATTTCTGTTTTGAAAAAAGAAATTCATGCACAGGCAATTTTTTCTCCAGCCTGTTCTTCACTGAGTCAGCAATAAATATATAAACAACTGCAAGGCTTTCAAAGTTCAACCTCTAGATATCTGTATATTTTTCATCATGATATTTTTTAAGTTCGCATACTGCTGTTTGCATAGACAGATATCAAGAAATGAAATTGTAAAGTGAATAAATAATGAATGTCTAATAACGAGTAATTGGTTATAAGGCATGATCTTCAGGCAAATATGTGAGAATTTGGGCCCTCAGTTAAAGAATATGTGTTCCTGAACGTTACCTTCTGTAAAAGCCCTCCTGAATAAGTATTCAGAGACAAAAAGAGGAATTAATGTAGTCAAACTATGCAGCCACTTGAGACTTTAATTCAAGTTTATTAAATTCATTAAAAATAATTTATGTCATCTGTGGATCTCCTCTGTATTTGCAGAATTCATTTTACCTTATTTAACACTAGTCCTCATTTTTGTAAATGGAGGATAAAATTTTCTATCAGCATCACGTTATGTTAAGTGCTAGCCAAATATAAATCTTAAAACAAAATAGTGATAGCAAATAAACTAATAAAAGTAACCAGCCAGAAGATATTATTACTAAGATTATTTTAGATGCTTTCATACTATTTTCAGTGATGACATCATTCAAAAGCCTTTAAATAGCTATTTCTCTCCTTTTTTGTTACCTGTCAAAATAGCAGCACCAGGAAAGAAATTTCAGACAAACAGTGTCTGCATCATATCACAAATTCAGCAAAATCATTTAAAGCTCTTTTTAAGATAGGCAGTCCCTTTTTTTTTTTGAGGAAATAGCAATGTGTAGGTAAGGAAAGACTATATATAAAATCATAAAATGCAGTAGGAAAAAGACTTCTTAATAGTGATCCAGTTCCTTCCAAGTTTGTCAACAGCAGTGTGTTGTCATTTTGCTTGCTTAGATTTTCGATCCTGGTGTTATTTTTGATGTTCATGGAGAAATCCAGCTTAACGTCCCCCATGTCACCAGATAGACCTGCCTAGTAACCAAGCCTCTAGTCTTATCCTCTTCTCTCTTCCTTTTTTTTCCCACATAAAACACATGTAACATATTTTAACCATTCAGCATTTAATTGGGAAGTTTTTTATTAAATGCCCCATATACCACACGCTAAGGTGATGGGGTAAACACCAGCCATAGGCACCCACTGCTGGGGTAGCGCAATGCCACAATGCCAGGTGCACCCAGCTCGCCAGCAAGATAGCGTTGGTGTCCGTCCACACATGGCAAAGTCACACAGCACCCAATCAATGTGCTGTGGGGTACTTGTGATTGCAGCTTGTCACATACTGTCAGCTGCTATCTCATGCGTGCATGTGTCATGAGCAATGAACACGCTCGTTTTGCTCTTTCTCCCCCAGTGCAGACACATGGAGGATGCAGGCTATTGTTCGCTGTTCCTCTCTAGGATCTATGTCATCATGCTCTGAAACTATTTCATGAATGGTTATAGAGTGATTTTAAGGCTGTGGAAGTGGGAAATTCTTTGGCCAAGGGCACATTTTGTGTACTACAGCCAGAGAATTATCACTCTCCAAGTCAGAAAGTCGGTCTTGAGCTGCCATAGAATTCCAGAAATGCTGGTTTTGGGAAACAGTTTGAGCAGTAACAGTGACAACACCATCTTCTCTGGAAAGTCCCCTCTGCACTGAGGTATTACTGAAGAAGGAACACTAATTCCTTACTTACACTTAATCAGACTTGTTGACATTTAGATGGAGAAAAAATAAAAGGCCACACTGAGTACATTAGTGGTGTAGAAAAGAAAGATATAGATTACATGGACCCTCTGTAGAAGCAAATCTTGCATGAAATTCCTGTCATTTGATTAATATCTCAAATCAAAAGTCTTACCACATTGCAATCTGGGATTCAAGCCAGCTTAGAAACTAAAACATATATTTTCAGTATAACTGTGTTCATAATGACAGGACCACATGGTCACAGCTTCAAATTAAATAAAATCTTTCTATTACTGTCCTATTTCTAGGACACCAGGCAGTACCTTTAAAAATTAAACAAAGCACATCAGCTTGTGGAAAGAAAAATACTCTGAGAGAGCTGATGATGGAGATGCATACAGTGCTGTAAGCTGGAATACAGTGAGGTCCCTTTGGGATTTTCCACCTGGTGGGGCAGGAGTGACTTACATTAATTTTTCACTTTTGTAAACTTTGAATAACCTTTGCTTCACCATTTTCTTAATGGATATGTGCTAGACTGTCCTACTGGCAAAATCAAGTCTCATCAACTTAACACACACCTGTACAACATGGTGCTAATTAACACCCCACCTGTAAGTGCTCACCTGGCTACTTGTTGCTAGGCATGCAGTTACTTCAGAGCTCCTTTGCTGTTGCCCAAAACAAAATCTGACCTCACAAACACTCCTATTTTAGAAAATATTTCTTTACATATCAAGCCTCACGCACTTTGGCACAGATAGTAATGATGATCTTATTTAAGCATTACCCTAGGAAAAGAGAAGTAGAGCAGTTGCAAATCTCTGCCCCTCTCTCTCTGTAGACCTGCTCCAGCAACAGACACCTCTCCAGTAGCATCATTTCTGGACAGCCCAGGATCCCCTGTCATGTGCTGAAGTTTGTGCTAGGAGCTGTTCAAACACAAAGAGATGGTCCTTCCTGCAAAGCACTTATCCTGTTCATAATCACAGCACACTTAAAATTTCTTTCATGCTTCTATAGTGGTGTTTTATTCTACCAGGAATGCCTCCATACCTCTTGTATGGAGGACAGTAAGGTACATTTGAAATGCCAAAATCTTACTCAGTTTAAACTATTGTGCAAATATAGGCCTGTGTAGGGAAAAAAACTTTGCTTTAAAATAAACATTGCAAAATGAGAAAAACCTGGACATTATAGGGGTTTGGGAGTTTTTTGCTTATTTAACATTATATAAAGTATGAAAATTAATGTGACATGTGGATAACTTGTTCTCTCCAGAATGTGCTTTACAAGTCATAGATTCTATATGATATTGCTGTTGCTATAGTAACTCTTTTTTACAGCAGAGCAAACAGTCATACAAAACCTTTTGACTTTCAGTAAGAAAATCTGCATTTCCAAAATGTTTTCAAGTAAAGTTTATGACCTAAAAATAATAGATTCATTTTCTTTCCCTTCCCCATCTCTCTCAGCTAGACATAAGCAATTAAAAAAATACTTCCTTGATCAAAGACTTATTCTGTGATCTAAAAAAGTGATTTCATCTGGCAGCTACATTCAGTAACTTAGAGTAAAATCAAATGAGGCTTCCGATGTTAACTACTGTGGTAGATTTTTCTTTCTTTTTCTTTTTCGGAGGGGGGATGGGTTGTTTAAACACGATTAATTACTCAAATGCAGTGTGAACCATTCACTTAATACGTGGTGTGTAAGCTCAGCCCTTTTTATCTTCCCTGTTTCGAACACCCAAACGGCCAGTTTTACTCCACTGAACTAATGCAAGACAAAAAAAAAAAAAAATCAATGGCACACACACTTTGGATAAATACCTCTACACTGTACATTTGCCAAGAGAGCGTCTAAGATCAGCTCTGTAAATGTCATGATCCTTAATGCTATTGTGGTATAACTGAAGAGCATTCCTTGAGCCCATTTGGCTAGGCTGACTAGCGCACTTTGTTTTCCCAGGAGAAGAAAGCAGAGTAGTAAACCATTTTTGCAGAATGTCATTCTCCCACAACAGTTTATGAAAGAAACATCTGTGACAAGAATCTTTAATGCTCTTCTCAAAGCCAAGCTGACAGTAAAAGAGCATTGCTAAAAGTGGCAAATCAATCCCATTCCACTCCTTCTAGAGCAGGACACCTAATTTGCTATGTATCACATGTATTTTCTTCACATGTGCTGAGAGGCTGTGACATTGATGTGGTGGCTGTCGTCCAAGCTTCTGTTGAATAAACACTTTGGCCATATAGCAGGCAAGCTGGCATGTTTAGCAATGTCGCTGTCCGGTATGAGTTTACTTCACCTCGGGGAAAGGTTTGTTTAAATTACAAATTGCAGTGTGGGGATATAAACAGTATCTCTGACGGCTGATTTGAAAACCCTAAATCATGACATTGAGTGCACTCTGTACTTTTAGGGGGACTTTTTAAACTTGGCTTGCTTAGTATAGTGTGAGGGGGTTTGTACTACCTGGAAACAAAAGACAGATGAGACAGAAGAAAATAACAGCAAATACAGTTCAGCAGCAAAATACTATTTCACTACTGGGTTTATGCTGATTATGGTGTAAAAATAAGATGATTTAGCTGAAGCCAGCTTCACAAAGTGTAACTGGATCAGAGAGAACAGTTTTCATATTTAGTTGGTTAAAACATCTGAAAGCTTTTACTGGCATTGGACAATGAATCAAAGCTCTGGTGAATGGTGTGCTGAGGAAACTGAGAACTCGGCGGTGAATCAGAAGGATTTTTCTTAAGTTACTGTTATTTTTTAAAAATGTAACACAACTGAAAGTTGCTTTTATTATCCCCAAATTAAAGTAAACCCTTAAATAAACTTCTGATGCCTGCAGCATTTAAATTGATCTATTTTGAAGCTTTTTGCAAAAGAAAATAAGGTAGAAAGAGGACCACAACATTTGGCATGGTTCATATACACTATAGCATTCCTTTCATGTAAGGATGTTAAATGCAATGTCTCTCTTGTCTCCCTTCCCAGCATGAGCACATGGGCCAAGCCATGTAGTTTTTCTGCACTATCAGATCTCCCACTGAATCCCATAGGAGTTTTGACTGAGGATGGAGTACACAGTGAAATGAGATGGATCTAGATAGCGAATTGATAGCTCCAAGGGCCTTTCCTGTCAGAGAGTTAGATATCCACAGCTCTGAAAGCTGAGCGAGATTAAAGGCTGAAACGACATGTGCTGCAGTGAAAACAAACGTACATCAATGGTAGATAGCTTGTACCTCATTCATTGCAAGGAGAACAACAGTAAATGTGCTGAGACAGAAACTTAGAATCCAAATTTTGCACTTAAAATATGGGAGCTGTATGAAGGGTAGCTGTAAGAATTTCTTATTAACAGGGGGTTTCTGAATTCAGGTTATGGCATTGGGCTGTCACTTGTTAAAGAGCTGAGAGAGGTCTGAGTTCCAGGGAAAATCTGTTTATTCCATTAGTTGCCATGGATAACACTTGTTTTTATACATCCTTAGAACCAAAGAAGCAGAATGCATAAATAGAGGGATTGGAATTCAGAATACTTTCCAAATATATGTAACTGGCATCTCCATACTTTCTCCACAATCTCCAATTAGTGGCACTTGGTTGAATAACCAAGCTCATCTCAGTCCTCCTGAATCCTTCCATGGCTTGTAAATCAGCTCATTGACTTGTGGGTAAAGAAGGCTTGGAGCTAACAATATTTAGGATGATAATCCACAGCTCCCAGTTAACACTACAGAGGGAAGGAGGACAAACTCATCCTGAGGTTGCGTGAATGGAAAGGAAGAGTTATTTTCAGATCAAAAGTTGGACCTGAAAGTTTCAATCCTGATGAGAACAAGCCATCTGTTCCCATCACGGGCATTTCCTCCCCATTTCTCTTTCCACCTGCCTTATGGAGGGGCAAAGAATTTTATGTCTTCAGAAGGGAGGAGATTCAGAGTTCAGGTTTGGTTTTTTTGCAGAAGAAAGTCCACACAGTGAGAAATGTCCTCTGCAACTTTTAAGCTCATTTGAGCTTGAGAATCTGCTCATTTGACTTCAATGGGACAGCTCTTCAGTAGGACATGCTTGCCTGGGCTGATACTCAAGTGAGAAAACCACTGTCTACAATCACCTGTCAGCTGCCAGTCCTTTCTGTGAACCTTCAGCTCTTTGAGGGAAGGACCTTATTTTTGCATCTGTACAGCTTTGAGCACATTCTGTCCTAGCTAAAGCATGGAGCTTACACTACCCAAAACAAGCAAAATTTTGGAAACATTGCAATAGCTGCAGTAATAAACAGGCAAGCTAACAAATCCCTGCCAGGTTAACCCTGAGCCCTGAATTTGCCCAGAGTACAACCTAAGCAGGTAGTTTGCACACTGCTGGGATTTTTAAAGGGAGCAAATACGATGCAATAAATAACAAACTGTTGGCTTTTTTTTAGCTTGCTCTTTGCTTCCTGTTGTGTGTCCCCTCTTCCATATAGTAGATATCCAAAACATCAAAACACAATTTTGTTTTATTTTTCAAAGTTCATTTACTTACACTTGAAGGTTTTTGTTGCTAAAAACAAAGCACATGTGTCTAACAGTTTGACCCTTCCTCCATCCTTCCTTAGGGCTGCAATTAAACTTTCATTTAAGTAGTCATTTGGTGTGTGGGATACTACACTAAAACAGTTTGAATTGTTGGTTTTTGCAAGGTCTTCAGCTGCTGTATCTGCAGCGTCCAGTAACACTTCTGATCACACTGGAAAGACAGTGCTAACATTGGCTATCCTTGGGAGAACTGGTTATTTAGATAGAAGAAATGGAAATAGATAAAGCATTCTTTTTAGGGAAAGGCACCGACTGCAAAGGACAACTGCAATGTGTACTCTGTGCCTATCCATTTCTTGCCCATCATTTTGTTTCTGCCATGTGAATACATCAAAATATTGGCTTCCTGTGAATAAGGCACTTATTCATGACTTAGGACCTTGTAAATTCCATATGTGATTGTGTTAAACTCCCATGCTCATACTAGATTTTTATGAGTGCAGGCACGCTCTCCCTGCCCCTCCTCCTACACACGCACAGAAATGGAAAATTTAGCTTCCTGACTGGATTTGCACAACAGTCTGAAAAAAAATGCCTGACTGATAGGAAAAGAGGAAGGGGTCAGAAAGTCCCTTGTTCCCACCTATACCACCTCTTGCCCCCTTTTCTTTGTCATTCTTTTCCACATTTGGGAAAGAAAAAAAAAAAAAAAAAAAAGTCATATTTTTTCCTGAGTGATTTTGGAGTTGTTCTCCCTCCCTTCCCTAGCCCTCCTTCACCCATCCCCAGTTTCATTGTTTTTATTCCTCTTCTCATTCATTTCCTTGAAAGCATTCACACCAGAGGAGTTTCATCCACTAGTCTGTGGTTGCCAATCAGATTCCTTTGGAGAAAATACTAAAGCCATGCTTCAACACCAAAGCGGCACTTGAGTCACAACTAGGAGGGCTGTATCATCAGCCAGTCTTCCAGTGCACAGCTAATGTATTCCTTTCAGAAAGTTTTGCATCACATGTGCAGTGGAGACAGTCAACCCAGAGGTCCAAACTCTATTTAATTGAATATAAATCCTGTGAACCACATGAAATGGAGTTGTGAGGAGCCTAGGCACGTATTTGTCCAGTTTACAAGATCTGTTTCTATTGCACTGAATTGCAGGCTAATGTAGCGTATATAGTATATGTAATGTCTGCCAAGTCTGCAGCCTCCCTTTCAGCTGGATCACTAAAAATCTCTGTTCTTTATAAGGCTATTTTCGCCAAGTACATAGAAGGTTTGGGACTTCTGTCTTTACAGTTTGAAACTTCTGTCTCCACAGGTTCACAATTTCTGGATGGACAAAAGACCAATATTTCCATACAAGCTGCATTTCCTCAGAAATCTAGCTAAAACTTGTAGCACTTATTGAGATATAAATCCATGCCTGCACAGTGATAACAATAACAGTTCTCCATAATTATGTCAAAATGTTTTTGCATCAAGAAGTTACAGTTGTCAGCTCATATGTTTCCAGCAAATGTGTTTCCTGAATCTAAACCGAAACTCTGAATTCGGAATTTCCCCAATTTTTGGGGGCAGGGGTAGTCATTTGAATCTTGCATGTGCATATCATGAAGGGCTTAATCAAAGCTCAAACAATTCCCACCTCACCAAGTCTAGAAAGGTATTTAAATCCAGTACCAGATTCGGATCTGAATGTCGTGCCTGGGGCCTCATTTCTGTTATCAATTAGCAGTTACTCTTGCAATGTATCAAAAGGCGATAGCATATAGGCTGTTGTTTAGAGATGTACATAATGTGCTTTAAATTTCATTGGGAAACTAAACAAAACCCCTAGCCTTAGGGCTGCATGTTCAAATACTACAATCCCATAGTGCATTACACCAGTCAACACTTCTTTTCAAATACCACCCGCATAACAATTAACCTCACTTCAACCTTGAGGTCTCTGATTAGTGATGGCCTATTGTTTAAGTTCCATTAACATAGCCCCTGTGTTGCCCTATTCTCACTCAAATGGACTAATCAAATCAGTCACCAAGGACTTAAGCTCAGAGTCCAACTTCTTTAGTAAGCAGTGATTTTCAATTTAAGTAGAATGGCGGATGTCATCAACACAGTCACAATTAGTGTAGCTCTGACATGGAAAACATTCTTAATGATCCCCAATTTGTGAAATATCGAGGGCTTCAGCAACTTGCAATATGAGAATTTCTACGTATACCAGAAGAATTACAATATCAATAGCGTAGTCAATGCATTATTTTGTACCAGACTTGTCCCTGAAAAGATAGAACCTCAATTGGATTCCATTTAATTTCAAGAAGCAAATGATATTTTGAACCAGTAGATATAAAAACATGTTAAAGCATTTTCAAAATGTTATTTTTCACTACTCACATCACATTTATTATGTAAAAAGAAAAGCGTTGTCACAAAGTTGTTATTCTTAACATTCTTCCTATTTGGATTGCACAGCCTATGTTTCCATTCGCATTAGTTGATACTTGATGTCTCAATCATTTGTAATTAAAAATGGTCTAGTGTTATTTCTTTGGATTATTTTTAACATTGTCTTCTATTTCTGTCAAGGTAATGGAGGATTTGAGCACAAACTCCTGAGAAGATACAGTAGAAGAGCCATGGAAAATATGAGTTGAACTTAATCAGTGGAATCCAGGGCCAAATCTTCAAAGGGGCAATATGCATGTAATGAGAGTTCCTGCCCATTTACCAGCATAGATACCCACTGCGCACAGGCAAGATATTCTTATATTTTTGTGCACATGCAGTTATTGCATGAGCAGTATGTACCTTTTCCAATCAATCAGTTCTTACTTTCCTTTGAATACACAGCAAAAAGTCAAAGTGGGAAGCCACTAGCCATTGAGCAGGACATTGAGGACACCGAGGATTTTCAAAATGGAGCTTTTGTTGCAGATAAGAATTTGCTGTGATTGTAACTGGTAATTCCTGCTTAATGGAAAAGAACCTTTTGGGTTTTTTCTTTTTCTCTTGTCATCTTGTTTTCTTGCCAAACTGCATCTGCTTTCTCGATCAAACACTTTTTCAGACTGTGGCAGAATCATGCCCTCTCATCTCCACAGAATATGATGAAGTTTCTAGATAATGTTCACACGTAGCTCTTCTTTTATGATCAGCTAGAACATTGTGCACAGAATAAACATTGCCAGATGCATTAAATGCTTTATTTCTCTGCTTCAGAGAATGAAGTTTGGCAGAAATATTCCCTAATTTAAATCCAGCTTTTGTCTGCCTCATTGCTTTGCACACCATGTAGTGAAAGAACTGGGAACTGGCTTCACACTGCTCCCACACCACCAGTCCATCTGACTGACAATAGATCCAATCTGCATTACATGGGAGCCCATGCGAGTGGTCCATTCTGCTCCTCCATCTTCACCGACAGCTGGAACTGGACTTGGAGTAAATGCCAAGGGAATTTGCATGATAGTCCATTTGCAGCCCATATGCTATAAATTCACCATGGCTGCAAAATGGCAAGCCATAGGCCTCGTCTGCACAGAAGTCACAAGAATTTAAATTAAAACCAAATTAGTCTAAACCAGAATGAACTTCTGTGTGAACACTTGTAATAATTTAAAATCATATCACTTCAGTTTATCCACCACAGGCGGTGTTTCCCAGCAGACAGTTTACCAAATGCCAGAGAAAGCGGAGACATTACCACACATTAAAGTCACCTTGAACTCCACCTTTAGCCCCTTTGCTGACAGTGGGTCTGCTGAATCAGCTGGGGCTATTTATTCATGCCTGCCATTTAGAATCAGGGCAAATCCTCCTGCAGTCAGTCCTCCTCTTGCTTGCATCACCCACTGTCAGTCTTTGACTGCTGTTTGGAGGACTCCAGAAGTGGCATCACTCATCACCCTCCTTCGTGTCAGGTTTGACCCTTCCAGCCCCTCACTGAAGGCACTGGGGCAGTAGCTTCTGGAGTGGCAAAAGCTGTTACAAACATTCTCCAGCCATTGTTTTGGTGATGTTACCCCTGGGTACAGACCCCCTGCCTGCACTGCCTCCTGTTGCTCTGTTGTTTAAGAGGAAACTTGTCATTTAAAAGCTGATTATTAGTTTTCTTTTCCCC
The DNA here is from genome assembly GCA_039720435.1 of Amazona ochrocephala. NCBI lineage: Eukaryota > Metazoa > Chordata > Aves > Psittaciformes > Psittacidae > Amazona > Amazona ochrocephala. The sequence continues at coordinate 33,918,100 of CM077884.1, read as the reverse complement.
CCAAGTCCCCCTTTAACTGGATCATCACCAGTTTTAGAAGAGTTGCTCCTTTCTAAAGAAAACGAAACAGAACAACCTCTTTCCAGTCCCTGTCAGAGCTCTCTTCACCAACATGGATTTTCTCCCCAGCAAAATGAAAGGACAGGGAGAAAAAGACAGCTTCTTTCCTCCCCCCACAATGAAACAACAAAGAGCACAAACAAAATTAAAATCGGGCATTTAAGCTGATTTTCAGCACTTAACTTTTGACATGTTTTTGCAAATTTCCTTCAAGTCCCCTCTGAAGATTCAGCCAATGAAACCCACTGTATCAAGTGGTGTTTCTAAACCTTTTTGCATAACTTCTTTGAAACAGCCCAGGGTTGTTTTGGAGTCGCAAAGGCACTGTTTTGTAAATGTGAAATTTGGAGGCTAAGACAGAACGAAGTACCTGCCCCTTTGGGAGATATCAAGGATGAAATGAATAATTTTTCAACTTTATGTAACTCTGAAAATATTTTGGATCTGATACATTCAAATTCACTCTGCAAAAAGATCTCCAGGTGGGTGATTTATTAGAAGTTAAGCCGTTGCCCAAAAGTTCTGGTCTATTTTATGCCCATGTAGCATCGGTTCAGCTTCATTGTCTTGCTTTGAGAAGTAATTGTTTTTCTCCTCAGAAATATATTTTTCTTCCAGTAAGTCTGCATCATATTCATCATCTGGAACATACTGAGAGTGCTGCACTATGCTCAGCTTGCAGCTGCTCCCAATCATAACCAGTGTGCTCAGAGCAGACCTGCAAAATAGTCAGCAGGCAATGGTGGGACTGCCTGGCCCAGCACCGCTCCTGCTTTCCATGGCCGTACCCATGCTCCAGAGACTTCACTGCTCTCCACTTCATTTCCAGGTGTAACTCAAAATGGCATTTTTGAGCCACAAAGCCATTCATGGTTTAAGAGCTTGTATATCTTCGAGACTGCTTCTCTGTTTCAACATCATGTTTCACCTGGCAGCCAAGGTTGGCTGCAGTTACATGAGATGAATAGCAATGTTGACTCTGTAAAGCACATGAGTTTGCAGAAAGATAGGCCATTCTCAATGGATATGCAGCAAAGGAGCAATAGATAGTAAGTCTCTCATTTCGCAGTGGAGAAAAGAAAGAAGGGCTTGTTTTCATTTTACAAAGAAAAAATAATATTCTCTATTTTTTGTTAAAATGTCAAGAAATTGAACCAGTCCCCTGCAAATGTTCTGCAGTAGAATTGCTAAGAATTGTATATACAATTTGTGCTCATATTTGTATTGTGGGTTACATCAGCAGTTACACCCTTAGGTACTTGAATGGTCTTATCTAAATTTGGAAAATCTAGAAGAAAAAAAATCACAAATACATGAAAATCATGAGATGCTACCATGATAGGAAATCATGTAAATAGAACATTGACTGCTGGAACCACAAAAAGTAGAATCTCATTTAATGAGGGAATCAGTTTAATACAACAAAAAGAAAGTATGTAGTATGTGCTGTAGGCAGGTAGCTGCACATTTCCTCACTACGAACTGCTCCTTATGTCCACAAGAAACCTTCTTTTCGGGTCTATGCAAATGTCATCAGATGGCAGCATGCTGTCATGGCTTTGCAATCATCCAGCTTCTCTGCTACCTTCAACCAACTACCCCTTTGCTTTTCAAAGGCACCCAGGCCTCTCCACATTCCCTCTCCTCTCTTCCCACTTTCCCACACACACATCTTGAAGTCTCCCATGTTTCTTTGCTGATATAGCAGCCAGCCAAGGATCCCATTTAAACTATGAGAAAACTATTTTCTCCAATTTAACCAAATTAACCATGTTGAACTTAAAATAACAGGCTGAGATATAAAACACATAATATTGTCTATAGTTGTGATTTTAATGTAAGTCTAGAAATATTCTGTGGTTTCCCTATAGATGGAAGATCTTCATCATTCCCTTTTAACATAAAAGGAAATATTTAACAATTATGCCTGTAATTAAAAGGTTGAGTAGAGGACTTAAGAGCATTTCACAAGCAGAAAGTAAATGGAAAATTAGTAGCTTTCTCTTATTTCATTTGTTTGTTTGTTTGCTTTTAACAAAAACCCTTTAAAATAAAATTTTATGCTTGATATGATTGCAACAAGCTGTCATATAACTTCTGTAGGGGCCAAACTGCCCCTAGCCCTGTATAAGCTATGGTCCAACTTCCTGTGTTGCATAATAAGCTGTGCCCACTGCAATAGTTTCAGCTGCATGAAGCCAGCTTGGTAAAGATAACTGAATTGAAAAAAAGCCCCATTTTAACTCATTTAGACGAGACTTGAGTGGAAAGGGATAGCAAACCCTCAGAACTACATAGAGCAAGAGGATAGGAAACCATCTGCTCCACCACTGCCAGCTTTTCTGAGCCTAGGGACCTGAGAGATGCCCCAGGCTCCTCAGCAGCAGTTGCTAAGGAAACATTTTAGGGAACCTTTTTCATAAATTCATAGTAATCTCCATTTCTCAAATGTCAAGGCTAATGACTCACCCTTTGATTGCAAATGGGATTTACTACCACAGAATTGCTGGCAGCCTTCAAAGCGAAATTGTATTTGTCAGCATTTGAAGACTTTTAGTACGTTGGTTACCACTGCTCCCCTTGAGTGAGCAGAAAATGTAGCTACATGAATATCTGGCAGAATTCCCTCAGAAATATTTCAACCATTTCCTAAGTTTCCACATAGGAAAGAAGATGGGGATTGGTATCTGCAGGGCTCCTGCTGTAGGGAATCCTCACAGCAGAGCCTGGGCTTTCAGGGGTTTCTGACCCAAGGTGCCACCAGGCGCCAGGAGTGGGGAGTTGGGATCAGCCTAAAGCTATCTCTGGAGAGGAACAGCGGAGATATACACTCTGCCTTTCCTCCTGGAGGTTGTATCTGCTTGAAGGCAGCTGGATATGCCCATGGATTTTGTGCAAGTCACACATGAATCTGTGTCCTCAGTTTTCCTCTGATTAATTACTATGCAAGTCTAATAATGCAGTTTTACACCTCACATTTGGGATACCACCTGAAACCAGACCAAGAACCTGATACTACATTGCTTTGTGCCTTCACAATCCTTTTTCTGCCAAGTGCCAAGTTTGCAAATAGACCCTGAGACTTTCTTCTTCAAAGTGTTTGACAAGGTGACAACAAACCCGGACTTCAAGGATGATATCTATTGCTTTGAAGGCAATACATATTTAGAACAAGATTTTCTTTCAAAATGGCAGACCTCACTGCAGGTGGATCTATTTCCAAGTTACAAGCTTACCGGCCAGAATACAATTTAAAGAGTGGATACTTTATCAACTAGTGCATTAAAAATACATAAAAGGTCCTCAAAGAAATACAAACCTAACAGCAAGATTTCTGTACTTTTTTTTGTGAACACTTCATATTTATATAGATTCATATTATATATCCATTTGAACATTGGTTCACACCACATTTAATAAACTTCTATTTAATACAAAAGCTACAAATATAATGTACTTTAAATAGATTTATGCTATAAATCACTGTGACTCATGGAAATCCTTTCTCCCTGGAATTGCCATTCACAGCTATGTGGAGGATACCACTGATGAGACCAAAAATTTTGCTGTCCACTGCATTACATTGTTAGGCGATGCATTCCAAGAGACAAAAGCAGTATATACCCATTTTGGAATATGTACTTAAAACATGTAGAAATGCCTGCAGAGGAACACATATATGTTATTTTGAAGTGTTTCCTGGTCAGGTTGAACGCTATTGTCAAAAACAGGCAGATGGAGAAAACACTCATCCAACTCCTGCTTGCTCTGTCTAGGGAAAATGTATCCCTCAACTATATTTTGTACCAGTATGCCTAGAGACAGGCAATTTTGCTTTCCTGTTGTGTCTGGCTACAGGATTGCACAGTGTAGATTTGCTCATTTTTCAGCTGGTGTATTCAGCCAAATTGCCAGAATATACATGTCCTGTCCCAGGCCCAGGTGCTGGGAAAAGAATTGCCTAGAACACAAAAAGAGGAATCACTGCCCCTGAGATGCTAACACTGGTATTTCTAATGCCATTTTCATTTCTCTGCTGACTGGCTTCTAATTCTATAATTTTTCATAGAATTTTGCTTTCACTGATACTGCAAAATGAAGTACTGCAAATGCAGAGGTGGTTTTAAGCAGTTCCCCCCTTTCTTAGTTTCCAGCTGGCCCTATCTAAAACAATAGTCAAAAAATACACTTAGTTCAGAAAATAAGTCTCCAAAACTTGACTGAAAACATGTGGCCCCAAAATGTAAACGAAAAATGAACATCTGTATTATCGTAGTGTTTACCAAATGCTGAAATCCAAGCCCAGTCTATGCAGTATTTCCTATTTCCGTAATCAAAACATTTGTTTAGTTATAACACAATTCAGCAAAACCTTGATAGCATATTATTTTAGGGGAAGAAAAAAAAAAAAAAACAACAAAAAAAAACCACCTCCTAATCCGAGTAGGAGGATCTGACTTCTTTTAGTTCTTATTTCCTGTGAAGTAAACTGCCATGTGTACTGTACCATGTACCACACGGTACCACAGTAGCTCTGAAATACTCAGGCTGACCCTTAATTTGTAAATACCAAGCTCGTACCTGCACACTTAGAAACAGTCACATAGTTGCATGGGGCTACAGGGCAAGTGATTGTGATTTAACCTTTAAAAATAAGTAGGGGTTTGGTTCTATTAGAAAATGAAGATATTGTCTCTGGGAGGTTATGACCAATTTTATTCCCATAAGGTAGATGTGAAATCCACAGGACTTTGAAGCATTCTGTAATTCGAAGTTTTATTGCTTCCTGAAAGGCAACAACCATTAGGAAATAATCTAGGTAAATTAACATCTTGTTGTCTTGCTTCTTAGAGCACAGGACCTGATCTACCAGCACAGTAGATGTTCCTAATGCTCTCTGTTCAGCTGAAGCAGGGAATTTCCTCTAATTTTGGCAAATGATATGCTGAGAGAAATGTTACTTAATTCACTACATAGCCATAAATCTGCTCTGTAAATCTTGCACTTTTTTGGAAGCTTACTGCTAAAAGTTTTGCTTCAGAAGCATATTTAAGGGGTTTAAATTTAATAAGGTTAAAAATCATCTGAGCTTTTTGAGACCACAAAGAAATAATGTATCTGTAGTGTCCCTTGCGATAGATTAGAGGCAGGACTTGGTTGCGGTAATGAATATAAATGGGATTCTTTATTAAAGCCACTGGACACAGGCAGGACTGCAGCTCTGCTCTCCAGCTCCCAGACTAAGTGCACACAACCTATGCTTTCTAATAGCACTGCTCAGGCCTGTTCTAAATCCTGGCCTAGATTCACCAGCTTTGGAAGGGATTACCAACCTCCGTGAAATCTATCTGGTTAAATTGTCCAGCAGCAGGAACAACTTCCAGAGCATTGCCTGCCAAGGCTTGCACAATCCCTACATTTGCATGCATGTGAATTAAACAATTAAAAGACTGGAGATCCTGCAACTGGGAATAGAAATATCCTCCACGCAAAAATCTTTCTTTTTGTCGCAAGTTTGAGGATAAAAAGAGATCGGGGACTTGGAAGCCTAGCTATATAATTTTTTAATATCATTTTAATTATAAAACTAACTTGAACAATAAATGTAAATATACAAAAGAGAGAGACACCTCTCCATATGCGTTAACCAGCATTATAGTGTTCCTCCAGGTGCTTTTGTTTCTTCATGAAGGCTGCTCAGGGGAGTTAATGAACATTTATGGTCTTTGCACTGAGTCCAGAACAGGCACAAGGCATAGACAAAGTAGGTAATGTCTGATCATCTCCTCTACTTAGGACAGGAGAGAAAGGAACCGGGCTCCTGACCCTGAAAAGCCCATGCTTATGGATGCAAGCCTTTGCTCTTCCTCTTGCTGCCAGGCCAAGGCGAGTTAAGGACTTGCAGCCCACTGCCTGGCAGGCAGAAGGAACAGAAATGCCTCTGTCAACCTTCACAGTCTGGCTGCTTTCATCCCCTCAGCCCAAGGTGCACAGAGGTACATGCAGGGGCTGCAGCATAGAGCAGGGACAGCCCCACAATAGAAGGGAGATAGTGGAGGAGGATGGAGGATGTTGGTCCAGTTGGGAAAGGGATAGGCTGAGGGTAAATGGCCCAGGCTTGGGGGGAGAAACTCTCCCTCCCTCATCACCCCCTCCTCAAAATTCATTTGCTCCTCCTGACCTTCCTGTTCCCTCTTTGCAGCCCCCAATCTGCCATAAAGACACCTCCTGCCTTCACTGTCTGCCTACCAACAAGCCCGCCCTGGCCCAAAGCACCCAGCCTCTAAGAGATTGCCCTTACTCCTGCTTTGGTTTCACAGATGCAGCCTTACACTCCTCACACCTTCAGGGGCTTGGCCACTCTTGAGATGTTAAACTTGAAGATGTGTTCCTGATGCTGTTATCAGGCCTTACCATTAAGGGTACTTTTAGCCAAGGAGCAGCAAACATGGTGCCTTTTCCTCATTTTCCAAGGAGTGAGGGAGGATGCTCCTGGCTCTCACTTGCAAACTGAGACCAGCCGCTTAGGTCCTGGCCTGAGGAGTATCTGCCAGAAACGCCACAGAAAATAGACTGCTAAAGTCAAACACATTCAGCTCAGCTTTGGAAACTTCTCCCAGAAGAGTTGTGGCAGATTTTTAGACTGTGGCACAATTTCTCTCAAAGGGATTATGTCCTCCCTTTTGCCTGCACACATACAAACAGCCACACACCTTCCTGGAACAGACCTCCAGAGCCCTTCTGAGCAAGGGACTTACCTGAATGAGCAGGAGAGTGCACTGCAGGTGTGGAATCTCAGGATATTAAGAGGTGAAAGGGTGATACTGCTTTCTGATTTGAAGAGCTAACTTGAGGAAAGCCTGTGATCACATCAGTGGTCCACATGTACCAAGTGAGTGTTGCACATGTTAGTATATTAAACATATGCGGTTCTTATTTCCTATGTTGAAGAGCACAGTTTGTAAGCATCAGGGTGAGTCATTGTTTCAAATGCATGTTAAATGCATATTAACAATGCTTCTAAATTCCCATGGTCTGATGACTACAAATACCTGCAACATCCAACTTTGATATTGAAGTTTCTCCCACCTTTGAAACGTCTGCCTTGCAACAATGGTGCAGGACCTGGGTTCATTTTAAAGGCTCATGGGGATGGAAAGGGCAACAGGAACAATAACAGCACCCTTTTAGGAAAATACAGGAAATCTTTTCAGCCAGATGTACTGCAGCACTGGGGCCACCATGAAAGTCTTACAGTTAAAGAAACCTCACAACAGCTTCTCGCAAAAGCCAAAGGGAATCATCACGTCTTCTAACACTTCGTCTCGCATTAGAAATAATTCTTGCTCAAGGAAGAAAAAAGAACCAATAAAATGTTCAAACTTCATTCCTTTTTTAGCTTTTTGTTGCCTTATGTTATCAATAAAAATTTACAACCTTATTTACAGTGTAAAGTTTTAGCACGGACTATGCTTGTGTATAATTTAAATTTTTTAAATCCTTGGGGCATCAGAAATTTAACAAAACCCTTAAAGAATATAAATAGAGTTTTGTCTGGGGTCAGATTTTTGAATAACTCTCTAAATTGGACCTTCATATTTTTGTGTGAGAGGAAGTAGAATCTCCTGGACACCTTATGACAGGGGAATTGGATATGAATATGTGGGATTTGCATGTTGCAAACACTGCTCATGACAGGGTGCAGGTGCAGAACGAAGGGCCAGCTTCAGCCTGCAGCCACTTTGAAGCAGACTTCCTGATTTGCAGGCTCTTTGAATGCACCTTTAAATGCCAATTCAATGGGCGAGGGGGTTGTAGGAATGCTTGGGGAGGGTTAATGTCACAAATAATGATATAATCACATTCTTACTTATCTGACAGAGAGACAAAGACTATAGTCTTTGAAGCAGTAAGTGGGGTGTAAGACATTTAGAAGCCTTCTCTTGAACAGTATTGACTATTGGTACGGTTATGCTATAAAAATAAAACGAACCAAAACAAACAAACAAACAAAAAATACACAAGCAGCCAAAATCTGAGGCTCCTGAAGTAGAGAATACACATTAAAATGTTGGCCAGAGGCTTCTGATTTGTATATTCTCATCTCCCCCTTCCTCCCTCTCTCTCTTTCCTCTCTAATACTAGTGCTGTATTGAGTTGGAAATGCGTAAATGTTACATGTAAGATGCAGCCTTACTGTTGCATCTTTATTCAACATCAACTTCCAGATGGGAACTATTTTTCATGGTTCATAAAGCCAAATCCAGCTGCTACATTTGGACCTACATAAGGAATCCAGATTTTATTGCCTTAGCAGTGCATATAAAACAATTGCTGTTGTTACTTGGGTACTAGTGCACCTCACATTTCTCAATACATTTTAGATATTTAAATTTTTAAAACTGTATTTTCTAGTCACTCATTTAGCTGTGCACTGTAACGAGATCCTGCTTTTACAACATTTTCCAGATATCTAATATAACCAAAAGAAAAATTTTCTTGGACAAATGGTATTCAATATAACAGCCATATATCCAGTTACTTACTAAGAGTGTTCAGACAATTTCCTATGTAAACCACAATAATATTAAATACTTCTGGAATCTCAGCTTTATTAAGACACAGGAAGTGCAAACTCAAGAGCCTTTCCCCTCCCCCTCAGCTAATCTGACTCTTTGATAGTCATGTGTTAGGAATAACCATGGAGTTTCTCCTAATGCAAAATATTCCCACAGCTAACAGAAAATTAACCCTTGTGAAACCTCAAAAGAGAGAGTGGAGACCATGTGTTCTCAGAGAGGGAAAAAAAATAACCATTAGGAGGAAGGTGATACCAGCCCCAGGTCTACACAAAACTGCCAGCTATTACATGCAGGCATAATTCATTTGCATTTTAGATGGCATTGTCAAAGCAAGCACAGCACATCCGTTGCAGAGAAGAATTATCCAGCCTGGCAAAATTAGCCATCTTTGTGCGTCTCACTCGTCATAGAGCGGAACGCTCTGCCGTTGCCCAGTCATCTTGCGTGCTGGGGATTTTTCTCTTCAACTCCCGACTAGCAGATGTCAGGCTGCTTGCTAGAAAGCAAACAAATCCCCACAAAAAGCACCGAGGTGGGACAGAGAGAGTTAATGCACGAGTATGACAGGGAAGCAAGTTTGCTGTGAATTGGGAAGCACAAACTATAGTAATCCCCACCCTGCTGAGTGGCTTCCCCAGAGGTCTGATACTGTGCCAAAGCCTCTTACGCATACTGAGACAAAGCTTATTTCAAGCCGAATTCAGCTCCTGAAGCCACCATACTGCTTCCTGACAGCCTCCAATTGCACTGCCTCTGTATTTGTGTTTCCTGCTGTTTATATTTACTTGTTCCCAGAGCCACAACAGCTACAAACACAAATAGTCCCTATTTGCAGGGCTCTGTATCAACACAGGTAAAATGCTTTGCTTCGCTTTTAGTTTTATAAAGATTGTGCAAATAGGCTTTTAATACCTCAGAGAGATTAATTTGGTAATTATAAACCAGTTTAGGAACACATGTTAAACAATTGGTCATATAATCAGCACCCTTGTTTCAGAGTATTAGTGTGGCTGAGGCAAAAGGTTTTAAACTATAGGGGCTACACAAACACTCCTTGGATTATATTGCTATTATTTTCACATTCCACTGAGACACAAGCTTGAAATATTACTTTTTTGTTTGTCAAGTCCCTGTGGATACTCTCCGATCTGTGCTCCTGTCTCTTTGGCATCTGTACAGTTATTGTGATAGTGTCTGATTTGGGTAATGGAGATCTTGTTTGATATACTTAAAGGATCAGCTTAAGAAAGCCTAAAAGCCATCAATTCTCTTAATTAACTGCAGAGAAATGATTAGTGCTACAAATATGGAATTGATGGGGGAAAAATTATAGTGCATAGGATTTAACATGAGTTGTTCAACCAATATTTAAGACATTAAATATAATAAATCTGGCCCTGAGTAAAGTGTTCATAACTACTCAAGTGATTTACGAACCTCAGAAAATTCCCACCAACAGACACCAGGGCTGTTAGGTTTCTAACTGGAGCTGGGCAGTGCTTTTTAGGTAGAAAAAGTTGCTTTTACAAAATAAAGAAAGTCCTCAAGGAATAGGTGCATTTCAGCAGCACTGTGCTTTCTAAACCAAACACAGCAGAAAAGTTTCAAAGCATTTTATTCTGGACTTATCTGAAAACAAGATTTTCATTTCAAAACAGTTCCATTTTAAATTCATTTTGTTTCACATACATTGATGTTGTCTTAAATAATGCAGGAGTTTCATTTATCAGGATTTTTTTAAAAATACAAATTATTTTGATGCAGGCCGGAAGATGGGCCTCCAAGCCTTTCATTTCAGAAGCACTCATGCCAAATGTTCCCCCCTGCTGAAGAAACAGCGAAAGAAAAGCAAAGAAAAATATCAGAGAGACAGCAATTAAGCTTGTTGCCACCCCACACACACACACTTCTCCTTTCTTGAAAACTGAACTCCACATAGGTGTGTGTGGTCAAGAGCACACACACCCCTTCCAAATCTCAGACATGCTGCTGCTATTGCCTTTGCACCTCCTTATATGTCTGTCCGCTTTTTATTTCTTGACTGTCAATCAAAATGCAGTATGGGCATAAGTGAGGAGCAGCTAACCTGTGCACCTAGCTTTCGTGATTTCCGTTTGTCACCCAAAACCACGTCTGAAGAGCTTCGTGGTATGGCAGCCTTCCCTGATGAACTGCAGTCACGCTGGCATTGCGCAAAAATACTTAGTTTGCATATTTCATGATGGCTGGCACTGTCCAGAAGGGCTGTGAGAGACAAGGAGGAAGGCAGGTGGAGAGCACAGCCCCAGATTAAGTGGTAGAAGCTGCTGGAGTTGTCCCCCAATACTTCTATGTCTGTCACAACACAACTGAATTAAAAACTGAGGCAACAAATCCCATAACGCAGTAATGCCACTGACTTTTGTAGAAGTCTAGAAACCAGTACTTTTAGAGCTCAAGTATGTAGCATCCGAAAAAGCAGGGTTTTTTTTTTTACTTTTTATGATAGTTAGCCTCACAATTCTTTCCCTCCCTCCTTTCCCCAATCCCTGAGAATGAGTGTTATGGAAATAATACCTCCTGAGACCATTTCCAAAGAACTCTGTGCCTTAGTCCACAGGAAATGCAATGCCAGATCCGCCCACACCCAATGAGCAAGACATCCTGGAGCACAGCTTTTAGAGGAGATGCTGGAGAGACAGAAATGTCACTACATTCATGTATAGAGCGTGGATCCACACACGGAGGGCTAACCTCTATTTCCCAGGGAAGCTGCCTGAACTCTACCCAGCCTCAGCTTCGCATCTGCTTTTCCCTCAGGATTACTCACCACCCAACATGAGGTAGGAAGATCTGTCTGTGGTCAGCCTCCCTCTCGACAGCTACACGTAGTTTGGTGGCTCTCAGGGCCTGTCCATGACTTGCTCACCCACTTCTGCAGACTCAGCACAGGCAGGACAGCCACCAGGAAATACCACTGCTTGGCTGCCTCTGGGATGGAGGCTGAGCCTCTGACTCTGCTTGGGGCTGCTACCTGTGTACAGCACACAAGAGGTAGAAGGGACCAAAGTTGGGACCAATAGCTTCAGACAATGGCATCCTCTCACCAGCTGGCATGAAGCAAAAGTAACAAAATCTGAGAAATGTTCCCATCTCAGCCTGTAATGTGAGAGATCTTCCTAGAGCTTGGGGAAGGCATGCTTGCTGGCTGGTGGCATGAGCCACAGATGGATTTGAAGAAGAGAGGACCTGAAAGTGGGAAGTAGCTGAGCACACAAGGAAAACTACAGACCGTCAGCTCACCTGAGCTCCTAGATGGGGCGCACGATTATTATGAATGGATGTTATGTTAGAGTGTACCATGAGCTAGACATTGCTGTGTCATAAAACACTCAAAATCCATCTAAACTTCACACTTAAATAGTATGAATACAAGCTTTCAAGAGAGAAAGACTATCTTTGGAAAACTACAGAGCTAAGGCTCTCAGTGCTCACAGGCATCTCAGCAGCCAAAACACTCTGAGCAGAAAGCCATCCATTCGGGACTGCTCCCTACCAGTGCGTCCCTATCTCTGTGACCCCCGCACTGTGGGAGAAGGAACATCTAGAGGGGATGAGCAGCCGCAGCAGGGTGCCACAGGCGCAGCAGTATGATGCGTTTCAGTGGCCCCTGAAATCGAGGTGCTCAAGATTTGATTTTTCCATTGGATCCTCAGGCTTGTTGTAATTTCAGGGATGAGACCAATTTAATTTTTATAGAGATGTGTAATCCGCCATTTCAACGCACTAATTGAAATAGGCTGACATGCAGCTATATGCCCTACGAGTCTTCCAAAGCACATATCTTGGCACTTTTCACTAGAGGCTAAATGACATGACCAGAAACTGTACCAGATCCTCTGTTTTTACAGGGCTCTGCTTCTATATTATTATTTTGATTGCCGGCTTTACCAACAAACATCCAAGTGGCAGAATCTTCTTGGAGAACATAAAACAAAGCTGAAAAAAATGAAGTAAGTCAAAAATCAACTGTACCTATGTTATTTTTTACAGATGTTTATTTAACTGATTTTTAAAATCCTTCAGCAGTGGATATGCACACATTTTCCCAACACAATCTGATCTGTTCTTTAATTATGACTTTTATAATGGCCAAACTAAATTTTTCTTGGAGTAATTTAAGTCTGTATTTTCTTACCAATTCAGAGAAAAAGTGTTTAACAACTAGTTAGTTTCCTCTCTGCAACAACTTTTTACATGTTTGAAGACAGTTCTGATCCCTCTTGTACACTGCACAGAGCCCCCATCCTTCCAATTTCCCTGTCAGCTGTTCTGACCACTTGTTTCAGGATTCTCTCCTTTACACCACATCATTTTTGGAAGGTAAGCCCAAAACTTGTCAGTGCTGAGCAAGCTAGAAGGACACATACACCTGCCTTCCAGATAAAGCTCATATAAAAACATCATCATAGAATCATAGAATCATAGAATAGTTAGGGTTGGAAAGGACGTCAAGATCATCTAGTTCCAACCCCCCTGCCATGGGCAGGGACACCTCCCACTAAACCATGCCATCCAAGGCTATGTCCAACCCCACCTTGAACGCCGCCAGGGATGAAGCATTCACAACCTCCCTGGGCAACCCATTCCAGTGCCTCACCACCCTCACAGTAAAGAATTTCTTCCTCATATCCAATCTAAACTTCCCCTGTTTAAGTTTAAACCCATTACCCCTTGTCCTCTCACCACAATCCCTAATGAAGAGTCCCTCCCCAGCATCCCTATAGGCCCCCTTCAGGTATTGGAAGGCTGCTCTGAGGTCTCCACGCAGCCTTCTCTTCTCCAGGCTGAACAGCCCCAATTTTCTCAGCCTATCTTCATACGGGAGGTGCTCCTTTTGTTGAAGGTTTAAGTACAGGTTGAACCCATCATAACTTCTCTATTTTCTTCAGAATCAAACATTTTGTTCTTCATTCTGCATTCCTACACCCAACATGTCCTCTATATATATAGCAAGTACCTTTTACTTTCTCCTTCCAAAGAATAACTTTTCCAGTAATTCCTCCACTAAACAGAGGGACCAAACTGCAGCACAGGATATTGCTTGATTTCCATTTGAACTGTGTTTCATTGGTAATTGATTTCCAAGTATGGTTTCCAACTGGAAAAATACCTATCCCATGGCAAGTTTCATCAAGACTGTGCTTCTTTAGCTTTGCTTATGAGTTTATCAAGAGAGTTATCCAGAGCGAGATAGGTTAAACAGAATTTGAGGTATACACCATTTTTACTATCAGACATTTAATGTAATGATAAAGCACATTTGAATAATTACTCAGTTTCAGAAGTCTTACTTAAAGCTAAATTATTTGACCACTGGACCAGTACAGATGCTAAGAATATCAAAGTGACTCCAAGTGACATATAAGTACAGTCTTCACAGATCTTATAGAGCCTATTGCAGACACAAAAAAAAAAAATGCAGTGAAGTGGGAAAGAGTTGTCATCCATCTAAAAGATGGAGGGATAGAAAAATAGAGCTCAAACAGCAGAACTTACAACTTGCTTTGTTCCATTCCAGCTTTTCTCTTATTATTAATCTTGTAAACTCAAACTTTAATCATCAGGATGTGAACATTGTCATGGATATTGTGACATGAATCTTCATGTAGATTCCAACACCACATTCCTCCTGTTTCCATTCCACCTTTCAGGAAAACCAAGCAGACTAAAATATGACCCAAATAATAATCTTCAAGATATTTTTACAGAGACTTTGAGTGGAGCTTCACAATACTACTAAAAGCATGGATAGATTCATAATTTTTGCTTAACATTGAGATATATCTTTTTTAAAAGGAACCTACCTGTCCATGTGTGTGGTTAACAATAACTACATTAGGAAAATTGTAAATCATGCTTCTCAGAAAGCCAACATTTGACAAACCATTGAGCCTATGTTTATAAAGTCACAGATATATTAACTAAAATGCATACATTGGGAAATAAATAAGAATTCAGTAATTAATGTGAATTGTAAAATTTTGTTTTATTCAATGAGAGAAATTACCATCAAAAATAGTGATTCACATTTAAAATACTAGCAATCTAACAGGCCTTTAAAATATCTATTTTGGTTGCCAGTTAAATTATCTTTTCAGCTGATGGAGTCATTCATTCCACAAATTAAAAAAGAAGAGTTTACATAAGGAAAGCACAGGAGCATACTAGCTGAATTTCTTGGGTTGAGCCCCAGCCAACAAATTTTAGTTCATTGCTCAAGATGCCAACTTCACAAATTTCAGATATGGCATCCCAGTTTTACCTATTGTCTTTCTGAGGAGCTGGTCACAGAACCATAGAATCATAGACTAGTCAGGGCTGGAAAGGGCCTTAAGATCATCTAGTTCCAACCCCCCTGCCATGGGCAGGGACACCTCATGCTACACCATGACACAAAAGGCTCTGTCCAACCTGGCCTTGAACACCACCAGCGATGGAGCATTCACAACTTCCCTGGGCAACCCATTCCAGTGCCTCACCACCCTTACAGTAAGGAATTTCTTCCTCATATCCAATCTGAACTGCCCCTGTTTAAGTTTGAACCCATTACCCTTTGTCCTATCACTACAGTCCCTAATGAAGAGTCCCTACCCAGCATACCTATAGCCCCCCTTCCGATACTGAAAGGCTGCTATGAGGTCTTCATGCAGCCGTCCCTTCTCCAGGCTGAACAGCCCCGACTTTCTCATCCTGCATTCATACGGGAAGTGCTCCAGTCCCCTGATCATCCTCGTGGCCCTCCTCTGCAATTGTTCCAACAGTTTCATGTCCTTTTTGTGTTGAGGACACCAGAACTGCACACAATGCTCCAAGTGAGGTCTCAGGAGAGCAGAGTAAAGGGGCAGGATCACCTCCCTCGACATGCTGGTCATGCTTCTCTTGATGCAGCCCACAATACGGTTGGCTTTCGGAGCTGCAAGCGCACACTGCTGACTCATGCTCATTTTTTCATCAACCAACACCCCCAAGTCCTTCTCCACAGGGCTGCTCTCAATCTCTTCTCTGCCCAACCTGTAGCTGTGCCTGGGATTGCTCCAATCCAGGTGTAGGACCTTGCACTTGGCATGCTTAAACTTCATCAGGTTGGCATCAGCCTACCTCACAAGCGTGTCAAGGTCCCTCTGGATGGCATTCCTTCCCTCCAACGTATCAACTGAACCACACAGCTTGGTGTCATTGGCAAACTTGCTGAGGGCGCACTCAGTCCCACTATCCATGTCACAGACAAGGGTGTTGAACAAGACCGGCCCCAACACTGATCCCTGAGGGACACCACTCGTTACTGGTCTCCAGCTGGACATTGAGCCGTTGACCACAACTCTTTGCATGCGGCCATCCAGCCAGTTCTTTATCCACCGAGTGGTCCACCTATCAAATTGATGTCTCTCGAACTTAGAGACAAGGATGTCATGTGAGACAGTGTCAAAGGCTTTACACAAGTCCAGGTAGATGACATCAACTGCTCTGCCCCTGTCCATCAGTTCCGTAGCCCCTTCATAAAAGGTCACCAGATTGGTCAGGCAGGATTTCCCCTTAGTGAAGCCATGCTGGCTGTCACCAAGCACCTTGTTGGTTTTCATGTGCCTCAGCATGCCTTCCAGGAGAATCCGCTCCAAGATTTTGCCAGGCACAAAGGTGAGACTGACTGGTCTGTAGTTCCCCGACTCATCCATTTTTCCCTTCTTGAAAATGGGGGTTATACTTCCCTTTTTCCAGTCATCGGGAGCTTCACCTGACTGCCATGATTTTTCAAATATGATGGACAGTGCCTTAGCAACTTCATTTGCCAGCTCCTTCAGGACCCACGGATGGATTTCATCCGGTCCCATGGACTCCCGTATGAAGATAGGCTGAGAAAATTGGGGCTGTTCAGCCTAGAGAAGAGAAGGCTGCATGGAGACCTCAGAGCAGCCTTCCAATACCTGAAGGGGGCCTATAGGGATGCTGGGGAGGGACTCTTCATTAGGGATTGTAGTGATAGGACAAGAGGTAACGGGTTCAAACTTAAACAGGGGAAGTTTAGATTGGATATGAGGAAGAAATTCTTTACTGTAAGGGTGGTGAGGCACTGGAATGGGTTGCCCAGGGAAGTTGTGAATGCTTCATCCCTGGCGGCGTTCAAGGTGGGGGTGGACATAGCCTTGGATGGCATAGTTTAGTGTGAGGTGTCCCTGCCCATGGCAGGGGGGTTGGAACTAGATGATCTTGAGGTCCTTTCCAACCCTAACTATTCTATGATTCTATGATTCTATGACTTGTGGACGTTCAGGTTCCTAAGACGGTCTCAAACCAGATCCTCTCCTACAATGGGACTAGGGTCTTCATTCTCATAGTCCCTGCGTCTGCCTTCCAAGACTTGGGTGTTGTGGTCAGAGCATTTGCTGGTGAAGACTGAGGCAGAGAAGTCATTAAGAGCCTCAGCCTTCTCCAAATCCAGGGTAGCCAGTTCTCTCAAGAGCTTCCGGAGGGGACCTACATTGTTACTAGTCTGTCTTTTACTCGCTGCTTACCTATAGAATCCCTTCGTGTTACCTTTAACATCCCCAGCCAAGTTGAATTCTAACAGAGTCTTAGCTTTCCTAACCTAGTCCCTAGCTTCCCGGACAACACCCCTGTATTCTTTCCAGGCCATGAACTTCAGATCCATGTGTTAATTTGATTTCTGTAATATCAGGCTACACAGTACTCCCATTCAGGCTGAAAGCCATGCAAAGAGAATTGCTTTTAGGTCACAGACAGAAAAAAAAGACAAGAATTCTCCTCAGCTCCTTCTTCAGGACATCAGCTATATCCTTCCAGCTCCTGGTTCATTCTCTTGGTGTTTTAAGACAAGAAAATAGTATTTCTTTTCAGAAAGAATCAATATCACACTTGTTCCTGTTTTGCAGCCTTTTATCATGAAACTTTTTTATCTTCTGTTTAAATCCACCCTTCCATTAAGACCTCATTTACCTTGTCTGCTTAGAGGCACCACCATAACTTGTCTCAAGTTCCTCCATATTTTCAGGATGGCATACTTTTTTTCAAAAATCAATCTGATGGTAAGTGCAAGATATTATTGGTTATATCTTGTCAATTTGATATGTGTTAGTACCTGAAAAAGGGTCTCTATGAATTCACAGAAAATGAGAGCAAGTAAAACACCATCTGCATAATAGCTCCATGAATGGAAATAAAGGCCTTATTTTACCATAATGGTCCTTTAACCCTGCTTTCATCCATGATTTTAATTTCATTTGAGTTCTTCAATATATCTCGCATTCCTACACGTCTCTCACACTGTCAAGAAAGCTGCCTTTGCAAAGAGAAGTGTATGCCTGAAACGTTCTTTACCCCCACTGGGGATCCACCAAAGTACATTCATTACCTTAAATTAAAAGGAAACACTCAAAAATAATGTATTCAGGGATGTGTCTGCAGCAATTCAGGGTGGCAGATCGATTTTAACTCGAGTGTGCAATATTTCTATATGTGAAAGATGTTATGGTCCAGTGGAGCAAGCAGCCTGCTGAAAGCATGAGGCACATTATGTGTCAGCTATGCACAGAGCTCACGTTTGTGTCAATAGGAGCCACTTGAATGCAGGGGTGTAACTTGAACCAGGACTCGCCAGCTCTCTCCTTTGCTCTCATTGCAGAAGGCACAGCATGCACACCAGAGCATGCAGGAAGAGGAGAGAGGGAAAGGAGAGAAGAGATATTCAGACCATCTAAAACAGGAGGAATTACTACTTATCTACTCCCATAGCTACTGTGTGACCTACTGAAATAAACACTGCTTGCTTCCCTGAAAAAGTGCAGAGCCAGACGAATGTGAAATGCCCACAGAATAAAAGCTACAAGCTGAAGTGCAAGGCATGATACGGTCAAAACCAGAGTGAGTGACACGAAAAATATGTTTTAATTACATCAGTTTGTAGTTTCAGAGTTAGCACTTCATCTCTCTGAGCATTTCAGCTAAGAGGGACTGCAGTGAGTCATAAAGTGAGGATCAAACACCTGGCTGTATGGGACGGTGTGTGCCATTGCAAAGGATGCCCAGAATGAAAACAGGTTTCTCTGCTTCAATAAAAGTCCAGTTGTCACGCCGTCTGTTGCATTAACAGCATAAACAAATGTCTACAATAGCCCTCCCTCTTCTGCTTTGAAAGAAATAAGGAAAGATCTTTATGAAGCTTCTAGGAAGAGAGACAAGGAGGGCAGAGCAGCTTCCCTCTGGCTTCTCTGACTGATGTCACCATTCCTGTGGCCAAAACATGTTTGTTGCTAAGCAACTATGTATATATTACACTCTTCTGCTTCCATTTGGGATTTAACATATGCATTTTCACTTTCATCTCTGATGCATAGTTACATTTGTTTGCAGTGGGTGCCAGAGTGAATGGAAGCTGTCCAGTATGGGATATGCATAAGAACTGAAAGGCGCACACGGTGATTTACCAATGTGCATCATTGTTTCGCAGCATAGTTCAATGGGAAACCTACTGAGTGCCATTCAGCAGCGGTTGGGCCAATTTTTTCATTCAGGATTGATGCTGGTTGCTATATGGCGGCTATTGGTTCAAGAAGTGCAGCAGTTCTCAGATGTCACGAAGTAACATAGTGTGGGGATCGTCTGACTGGTAATTATTGCAGATGGATTCTTTCTACGATGATAAAAGAGGTCCATTCTTTCATCTGGAGTTTTGCGTTTTATGCATAAATCCACTTTTTCCTACACCTCTCCCACTTACTTGGCAGGCAATAAAAAAAAAAAGAAATCACCTTTTCCTTTTGAATTGCATGCAGATGACCCAAATCAGTGGCACACATCACTTACATTTTCTATGAATCAAATCTAAAAAGAAATTAAAAAAGGGTAAGGAGAGAAAGAGAGCAGGATGTGAGAGTTCATTTATATTATAAACACTCTGCAACAGAAAATAAAAAAAATCAGTTTTAAAAACCACATGTCAATTACCTTGTAATGAAATTATAAGAGAATGCTATTAGTCATGTCTGTACATCTATTCACATTGTGAGTTCAACAATTAAATTAGAAGATCTGACATGGAGTTTACTAAACAAAAATTCAAGCTATAACAAAAAAAAAGAACAGGATATTGCTAGCTTCCTTTTGGTTTTAGTATTGTCTCTATTACTAAGCATTAAAGAATAAAAAACTGGAGGAATTCTAGCAGTCTAGATTATTTGGGTTTTGTTATGCTTTTCAGTTTAACTTAATTTCCCACTTGAAGCTTCTCTCTAAATGCAGGCCTAGGATTATCATCACATAAGGAAAAAAATAATAAATATTAAGCTATTAAGCTCAGTTTCAGTTTGCTGCTTTTTCTTATTCTCTCTTCCTTGGAAGCAGGGACAGGAGAGGGAGCACAGAAAGGAGGCAAGGCAATCCTTACACGTATAACAACCATAGTTGTTATACAACTTTGAGGAAGAGTGAAAGTCTTTTCTTTCCCCTGAAGCTCAAGAAAAATGCACTTATGAAAAGGTACACTGTATGCAAGCAACTTGTTTATGCATTCTCATATGCAATGATTCAGGGTTATTGCAGCTGGAAGAAAAACTTCGCTCTGGATGTGTACTGGCACGAGGAGTTAGGGTACAGGAGCTCTCCGCTGCGGCCTCCTTTTCCGCAGAAGACGGATAACGATTAAGTCAGTCAATGTTATTTTATGTGCTGGCCCCTTTAGGCCTATGAATTTTCTGCATCCTGGGTCTGTGCAATAGTCTGACCAGAGCACTGATGGCAACTCCGCACCAGGGTGGAGTGCCTGTTACACTGCTGGAGTGGAGAAAACAGGCTGTACTGTAAGCAAGGATCAGGCCTATCAGTTAAAAAACAAAATTTGCTTTACAACACTGGCAATTTAAAAACAACCAACAGCCCTACACCTTTAAACTGTCCCCAGTTAGGAACCAGCTGCTGTTTGAAAGCTGCCTTGATGCAGAAGTGTATGCATTTAGCGCTTTACCACTAGTCTCAGTGCCACAAACACAGCTTTTCGGGTAATAGAATTTGTGACACAAATAGTTCACCTTGAGCTAAGACTTGCACAATTTAAACTCCTATTGAGAGCCACAGAAATGTCTGTGCTTGCCCCTGCTACTACAGACACACACTCTCTAAAATTTGAAATTCACTGCACAGCTGAAGGACTGACAGCAGCTTCAACATTTAACTTTTGATCTCTGGATACTTTCCCATCCTTCAAAAAAGCACTGCTTTCCTAATTCACATTCCTGTTGCATTTGTCTCTACCCAATATTAAAAGAGAATGTGGCTTAGAGTATGGTTTATGATAATACATATGTACATCTATTTTTCTGCTACAGTCTCCAAGAGAATGATTAGAAGTCCATCTTTATTTTTGATCTCACTAAATATTTTCCTTAAAATTTAATAAGCAAGAAGCAGCTTCAATCCATCTTGATATTTTTTTAACTGAGCAGCATCTTAGATGGTCATTTAAGTTGGTATCCACAGTGGCATGATGAGGTCACAAGAGCAGTATCTTTGGTCAGCAGCTGAAGCAGAGCTACACTGGAATTATTCTAGAGACACACCAAAAACTACCATCCATGCTTAGTGAACATATCCCTCTCTTCTCCAAAATAGCTTGTCACATACTAATAACACATAACAGTAATATTTAGAGCACTGCTAGAGAGTACTATTTCTTCCATTTCAGAAGTCATCCTGAAATGTCCAGCTGAATAAATTATTTTCATTGTTTTCCCCCAGAGTTGACATTTGGAAAATATTACTAAAAGCTGAAGCTAACACAGATGCGCACATTCCAGGGATTCATGTAAAGTCCTGCCACTGCAAGTCCAACTGAGGCGATGAACCTTTGTGGACCTTCCAGGAAGCTTGTGAATTTTGTTACCAAGCTCCAACAGCTCTAAAATACATAAGGAAATGAGATCCCATGGTATTTATACAAATTCCCATGTCAGACGTAAATGACTACCTTTGTCTGCTATTCAACAAAGAAACAAACTTGCACAAATCTTTCCAAATGTAGAAGTGGCTATACCATTACAGTGCTAAATCTGGCAAAAGGTACATGAAGTATATGTATTGAGACCAGGCTGGGGGTTTTGGGAGGGTGGAAGATGTTGCTGTTATGCTGCATTTTTTTTAAATCTGTTCTATCTGCTGCTACCTTCTTTTTAATATATATCTAGATATATATATGCCTCTAAGATATAGTCGCATAAAATCAATAATCACATACTACTCTAATACTAGTAACTCAGCAGATATGTAGAAGGGAATGGGGTTTGTCGTTTCTTGTGCTTAACTTCAAAAACAAAAAATCCAACAATTCATCCTGTCTTTAGGAAAATATTCATGAGGCAAAACTGGCAATAGAAAAATAATTATTTGAAAAACATTATATGAAGTGAGTTGTTGCTTCCCTACTGGATGCCAGTTTAAATTGAGCTAATTTGTTTTACCAGTAGCTTAAGAAAACCCCAGCACAGCAGCATGACAATTATATCCAGGTGCAAGGACTTAATTCAACAAATTCTAGGTGGATCCTTCCAATCGGCTCAGTGGGCCCCATCCTCAGCTGTGTCTAAGAACAGATGCCCTTGAAAAAAAACTGTGTAATCATGATCCATTCAGTCCTTGAATAGTGAAGTTGAAATGTGTCCAGGAAAAAAAAAAAAAGGATAATGTAAATGATATTTCTATGTCCAGAGTACCAATTGAACCATGGTTGAGAAACAAAAACATTTCAGGTAAGATGTAAATCTGAATAAACAGCTACTTTCTTATGCTATTGTTATATTACACACATAAAGCAATAGCTCCTCTGCAAAATGTAAGTGATTGGTTCACCAGTTCTCCAGGTTTTAGAAGTGACATCTGAAAAATCAAAACCATAAATCTAGCTTTCTAAATTTGGGGAATATTTTAGTATAATGATCAAACTGCAGAGCTTGCTGGTTTAATTGGTCTATGTCTTGACATAATAAAATTTAAAATGTTTTTAAAGACAAGAATGTAGGGAAGAATTCAAGACAAACAAGCATTACATAGACATAGATTATAATACCCCAAAAAATTAGATTTGTAGAGTGGGCTGATCTTTTAAAAGCAACAATTGCATAAGTATAATAATTTTCAAGCTTCTTTTTTTCACAATCTGCAGTAACATGCTAATGGTCTGGTTCTGACTCAAGAAAAACTTACATATCATTTATTACAATGGGTTAAGACTACGAAATAATTTCTATCTAAAACAAGTGGCACGTTTATTTGACAATTTCTGAAATACTCCGACATGTACATGTTTTATTGATTTGTGCACAATGTAGAGTTAGAATCATTAGATTAACAGGGACAAGAATTAAAGTTCATAAATGCATTTGTATCTACACACATTAAATATGAGAATACATGCCTAAATACATAAAGACTAGTTTTCATGGCTTCTTTCAAGAACTAAGTTTTATTTTACTACATAGTGGTGTTGTCTTCATAATTCATATATTGCAATTTTTAATAATATTGCAAAATATCTTTTCCCTTTTACGATTTTACATTCAGAAGTTCACTAAATACATCCAAAAAATAAAGCATTTTGTGTTATCATGAATTTCAACTTCAACTAACATTAATTAGAGGTGTACCAGGTGACTCTGATTAAACTAGTGGATAGTGCTTATTCAGATTTAATGTGAGCAGTCTGGACATTTTGAAAAACAGCCAAGCTGGGCTCAAATAAAAACCTGCCAAAAATCCAAACTCTGAATTCAGCCAGGCATGTAAGACTGGTTCCCATAAACATTAAAAAAAAATTAAAATCAGTCTTGGAAGTCTTGGTTCCCTTCAAACAAGAGAACATCCTCCCCATACCCCCAAGAAATATTTCTGCTTTATACATTCTGCCCTTTCGTAGCCACCTCATAGCACGCAGAACAAAACAGGGAAGATAAACCAAAGAGGTTTTTGCTTTTCTTGAAAATATCAGCTCCAGCATCGCTGGATACTTGTTTGGTGAAGGTGGAGTAAAATAGGAAGAGGGCAGCTTCCAGTTGAAACACATTTTCCAACACTGGCATCCAGAAATCAAGAGACATGCTTTTCACTATCTTTTGATTTAAAACACACTTTACAGAGACATATCTTATTCATCTGAACCCTTGAACATCTGATGTAAGGTGAGATTAAGGAATCAAATATAGAGGGCTGGGGCTGAGTTTTCTGCTGGTGTAAGATGACATAACCACTTCACATAACAGACTTGTGGTTGCTTATATCCACATTTGGATTTTATAGATTGCACCCCGCCATCACCACCCCCCATATTGTTCACTTGCAGTGCATGTTTTCTATTTACACTGATGTTAACTTGGAAGGAAAAAATCAGAATTGAGCCCACTGTGAGATAGTGTGTCTTAACAAGAGCTCAAGTAGAGCTAAATCCATCAACTTGAGTAAATTAGAGCAACATGAAGGTCTCAGGTCAAAATTCAATTAGTAGTCATCTCTTCTTTTACACATACCTCCAAAATTCATGGTTTCAACAATGGAAACACTGAAGATTTAAAGAAAGGACTACTTTTACCCTGCTACTCTCTGTGCAGTGCAAAGTACCAAACTCCTCCAAGTGAGTTGATTTTCAAAAGCTATATTTCCTTAAACTGAGATGTCTAGAGATGGGTAAGGATAGTACAAATGTTAACCCAAACTACCCTGTGCGTGTTAAGGTTTGTTAAAGTGAAAATGTGCTTTGTAAGGCCAAAGGGTCAAATATTTAAGATGTTAAAGATGCCTATCTCCTATTAAAGGAGCAATTTAATGGGTTTCAACAAGACCCTCCCTGAATTACACTGTTAAAAAAAAAAAATGTTATCAACAAATTTTGTTTTTTTAAAAATTACTACTGGATTTTATTTTCCATTTTTAAAAATAAGTTGTTTCCCAAATAAAATGTGAGGGGGTTGCTTTATTAAATGAATTAAAAAAAAATACCTTTCCATGTATGTTTTATGCTCATCTAGAATAGCAGAACATATTACTTTATTGGAAACTCACCCCCATTAAACTTTTGGTTCCATATGCAAATATCTGTACAAAGTTATGCAGATGTGGGCACAGGTTTTATTCCATCTGTGAAATTTTGTTTCACAAAATGAAATTGCCCAAAAAGTAGTTCGTGGTAGAGTTTCTCAAAATTCATGCTTACATGAAATTAAATATAAATTCTAATACTGGTTTAAGAATTCATCTGTAAAATGAAAACATTTAACAAACTAATATTTCTATAAAGTAAGTTTCATCAAAAATAAACGTAGCTTAAGTAGGGCTAGGATTTTTATTCAGCGTACCAAACTGTCAAAATGTTTTGGAAACAAAAAAAAAAAAAAAAAAAAATAATCGAAAACTACTAACACTAGCATTTGATTAGAAAAAAACTTTGTTTTTCTGATCAACAGCTGAAAGAATTTCGGCATTGTTTCACAATACACTCTCAGTGCAGTTTATTTTTGCTGTCAACACTTTCTGATATCTATTTTAGACTATATTTCACAATGGATGATTACATCCTTAATCATTACTGGTCATTGGTCATTAATTTATTTCAGAGTACATACCTCTGTGGGCAGTAATTACTGCACAGCCTTCAAAAAGATATCATTAACAAAATGAGAAGATAGAAAATAATTACTGTAAATGTTCTACTAGCTTCTCTCTGGACAGAGTATGCCTGGAGACTAAGATTACATTAAATTTTTTCCTAGAAATTGTCACATAGCATAAAAGAATTAGAAAGAAAAAGAAAGAATGTTAGAAGGTCAGGAAGAAGGACTTACCCTGGCACTTCTAAATTTCCTTTTAAAAATGTTGCAATAATTTTCATGAATGAAAATGGGTTTAATTTTGTATTTGTAAGTTTGATCCTATTTGTTTATGCAAAATCCGCAGCCACTGAATCCACCCATGTATAATTTTATTTCTAACAACTGATAGCAGGCTGAATCATTGACTATTATAGGGCTTAGTAGCATGTTTTCTATAGGTAGAGGTCTTTGTATGCTCTGTAAATAGACGGCTTTCACCAGTGAAAAACCTGTTTGCCCAAACTCAGTGAAAACAGTTTCCAGACCCAGCTTTCCAGCAAGCACTAAGACCTGATGCAAAGCACCCTTCGAATCCGCCATGTGAATCTTTACTGTCATATAGCTTGTAGTTTCATGCAGGCCGTTTTCAGAAGGTTCAGAGCAGGTTTTTGTTGCTGGTGTTTTGTTTTAAAAAAAGGCTCATTACACTTCTTGACTCATTTTTTCTTAAATGAAAGACCTTTTAGACAATTATTACATAGAGACATGGAATGCATTTTTCTTGCTTTCCCCCCAAGATACCATGGGGGCAGGTTATGCTTCAGTTTCTCCTGGAACACTGTCAAAAACAGAATGCTAGGGAAACCCTTTGATTTAAATCTGAACCTTTCCAACATAAAACATGTATCCATAAACCATAACCTAAACAGATTTTTTTCTGCAACAGCAATGCCTCCAGTGTCCTATGCATGGCCTCAACTCATAGCTTGTCACACAGACTTACGTATTCATGACTAGGAGGCAAAAATTAAAAACCACCTATTGAGTGTGTGGATATGTATGGTGAGAGTGCTGAGAGAAAACAACATTGCCAGAGATTCACTCAAATCTGATCATCACCCTGACCATAAAACTTTCCATTCTTCCCCAGGAAGATTTCTGATTGTCTGGGAAAGCAGAAAGAGGGATGATGTTTTACACATGGTCAGGAGCGTATCAACAGAGACAGGAAGGTAGAGGGTGACTGCATCTACAAGAACACCCAACCAAATGTTACAGCCATTCTAGATTTACATCACTGGGACTATACAGAAACTGGATGCATGAATGCCTGTGAAGAAGAAAACAAACAGAAAGCCTCATGGTTGCTTACGTGGTTGTGCAGGATTCATCTGAACCAACATTTGCCAATGTGGTTTTTGAAATACTTACCCAGCTCAGCGTGGGACACCAGAGTGAATAAGTTAAACTGAGAAAATATTTCCCATACAGCAAAAGTAAACACTCCATGAACATGCAACCAGAAAATGGCACAGCACAGTGTTTTGCAGGCCATTGTGACTCCCTTAACGCCCTTAAATACATAAATTGGCTATTTAACTAACCAAGATACATCAAAAACCTCACACTGAAGAGTATCCAACTACCCTTAAAAATTGAGCAGATTAAGCACCATCCACTGGCGTCTTTTCTGACAGCTCCACACTTGAGTGGCTCATATTGACTAAACATCACAGGCTAGACAAATTCTTATCTTTTGAAATAACTCCAACTCAGTGTTTTAGCTGACATAGCATTCAAAACTTTAATATGATTTACAGTTAAATTAAACATAAAAACATCATCATTAAAATAACTGTGATAAGGTTAAGACCTAATGCCACATATACTTTCTAAAGGCAGCTAAAGGTATGAACACTGCTCTGTCGTGCCCCGTCAGTCCAGAAACATAACCATCTACACTGTGCTTACGCAGCATGTACGAGTTGCAGGCTTTCAATATTTTATAAAATATTCCCTTTACACAACTTGACTCCCTTTTTACCACTTTCACAATTATTCATGCACCTTGTCTGTTGATGTTTTATTTTAAATTGTAAAGCCCTAGTAATTTCTGTGCCATTTCTAGAAGTTCCATTACAAGAAAGATCAGAATCAGCATCACTTGTTTTGATTTTGAAAGTATTGTATATCCAATAAAATCAGCCTATTTAGTGAGTGCTAACACAATACTGTTTGCAAAAAAAAAAAAAAAGGTTTTGTACTTAAAGGGAAAAAAAAAGTATTTCCAACAAACATTTCTTCGTCCAAAGTTTTATCAAAATGTGAATGGAGGACATTATATTCCTCTAGATTCATGCCTCACCAGCCACCTGGTATATGATCAAGGCATCTGGTAGTGCAAACTAGATAATTCAAATACAGTTTTAGTAGTCTGAAATCCTTTTAAAAATAGTTAGGTGGCCTTACAGATACTTAAATCTTCCCTCAGAGAGAAAAGTACTCAAAAAAAAGTCTTGAGTACACACTGTCCCAGATCATTCTTTCACTAATATCTCAACAATACCTTGGTCTATGTCCTATGCACTTGGTGAAAGTATGTCTTTTCTCCAGTTATACTTTGTCAAAAATTCCAGTTCTTTGTATATCATTATTAAGGAGGAATGACCAGATTTAATAAATTGCTTCTTTCTTCCTTATAGCTCAAATCTCTGCCTATTTTTAATAGGTAAAGTGAAACATCCAGGAATGCTTATGGATGTTATTCGCTGAAAAAAGTTGTCATAATAATAAAATATTAACTTCTTGCAAGCATTTTTCATCAAAGCATTTTGCAGGTGGTTTCATCTTTTCCATTTCCTCTAACAGAAGAGCCAAGATGCGGATATGATAAAGATGACATGCTTATAGGTCTACATCAGCATACACTAGCTGAGCATTTCAGATACCCTTTAACTTTTCTAACTAAAAACATAAGTGGGAATCATCAAATGAGATGAGTGCTAAGACAACCTCCACACATACAAGATTTGAACCAAGCATCACAAAGGAAATTAAGTCAGGGAAAACTTTCCTGGAAAAAGCAAATGCAGAAAGAGAGAGAGCATCTTCCATGGGACTCTCTTGACGATCAATAAAGATGAGGACCACTTCTAATCTACCCTCAGGCATGAAGACGACAGATGACAACTTGCTATCACTCCTTCAAAAACTGTCAGATGTTTTCTGCCCTCTTCAGTAGCGCCCAGCTCACAGGACAGACTTTCTAAAATTGTTTTTTCTTACCAGGTGATATTTCGCAGGTCTCTTCAGATTTCCACAGCTGAACCAAAGCATCAAACCTTTCAGCAGCAATATCATCACAGTGACGCTTAAGAACCCCTCACAATGAGGCACTATTTCAGTGTGCTGCATTTTTATACTCATTTCTGTCCTTTAGAAGACTTGGAAAATATCTGAAAAATTATTCTGAATCTGCTTCCTTCCTGGTGAAACCAAGAGGTATTACATTACCCTTTCCCACTTCTTAGTATACAAATTCCTCTTCAAGTTCCTTCAATGGTTTCCCCTTCACCTTTCGTGTCGTATTCTAGTATTTCATCTTTACTTCATGGCACCACACCACCAGTCTTTCCTGTGTGTCAGCCCTCCTTTCCTCATAGTAGACCTCTTACTGGCTGTGCTCTAATCACACTGCTCTTCCTAATGCTTCTTCACAACCTTCTCATGATTTTTCTTAAATACTGCCACTTTTACACAGAAACCTATTCAAGCTCTTGATTACCACCTACTCTTTTCCACTGAATTATTTCTATAACAAAATATCTCTTCAAAGCCTAGAGAGAAAAAAAAATAAAATTAAATGCATACTGTAGAGAGATACTTTGGGGTTTTTTCTGTTTGTAAAAACCAGGCTTGATATACAGCTTTAAACAATTGCAAAAATCACTGAACTTACAGATATGCTTAAAATGAAAGCTAAAGAATGAATATCAAGATAATACTTCAGAAAAGACTAACTAATAATTAAGGATGCTGCAGATTAAGCTAAATTAATGTATGCTGGGAAAAACCAAGCTTGCTCCGTGTATAAAATGTCATTGGTTCTGAGCTAGTCATTATCACTGAGACATGAAGTCTCGGGGTTATAAAAGTGCCATGAAAATATCACACAAGTACTTGCTAACAGTTAAAAAGTTCATTTAATTTTTAGAAGTAATGAAGAAAGAAACAAAAAGAAAAAAGACATTTAATCTTTCACTGTACAAACCCATGCTTCTCCTACGCATTGTAAACTATGTTTAATTATAAGCCCTGCACATGATAAAATGTCTTAGAACTGGAAAATCTGCAGAGAAGCAATGGAGATGATGGCTTGTATAAAACAAATTACTCAGTTAGCTAAAACTTTTCATCCAGGAAAAGAGATAGCTTAGAGGAAAAAATGATGGAGGTCCACAAAATTATTGAGTGACCATGAGATAGAGAGATGGATTGCTCATTGCCTCTTTCAATACTGGAAATAGTAGTCAAAGGAAGCTAGTTGATTCCAGTTCAAAACAAGCAAGCAGTTCTCCATTCATGTGTCGCAGAATTATGTATATCCTCACCAAAAGATGTGGCAGAAGCAAAACTTCACTGGGTTCAGGGGCAGGATTTGGAAAACAGATCTGGAGAGTAAATAGACAAGCCACAGTGGTCTTAAAGTCCCTGAGCCAAAATATTTAGAAGCCAGAAGAATACTCAGTGGACAGATTTTATACATTTGCCTGTGCATACTGTATAATCTTCCCCTGATGCCCAATTTTGGCCACTGCTACAAAAGAATAATGCTAGACAAGCCTTCCACCTGAACTACTGCAGTTGCTTTTATGAAGTTATTTCTGAACATTATAACAAAAAGACTCAGGACATATTCCATGTTTCTGAGCAGTGCCATGTCTTGAAAAAGCATTATCACAAAGGGAAAGGGGATGAGGGTAATGCTTCATTGGGCTATGCTATAATCCAAGGGCAACAAAGATTTTAATAGCGGGAAGCAAACTCAGAATATAAATCATTTTAGAGATAATCTCACATGTACAAAACTACTTATCTAAACCATTCCTGTATGTTAGATCCAATTTAGGATTTACACAGTTCAAGGCTGACTGGTGCTCTGTCAATTTTCTAATGGATTATGCCTGGTATCATTCAGTAACACACTGAATCTAGGTGAACAATCCCTTAGCTCTGAGGGGAAGATGAAGGGCTCTGAGAGAGGCTTTGAGATTCTGTTACCCTGGATCCTCAAACATGACAGTGTAATATTCAATGCAATAAGGTGCTGTCAGTGCCCTCTCTGAAAATCTCATCCAATGACAAAACAGGTGGCCATCAACAGCCATGCCACTTCTTAATGTTCTGTTCACCACTTAAATGAACGAGGACCATCTTCTTTCTTGTCTCATACATCAGCAGGGCACCCTATCAGGGATTAATAAAGAAAAATCCAGCAATAAATTAAAGTCAGAATCTGGAACAGATTCTATGGGATGATGAGACTTTGGCTAGCGTACAGCACTCACAACATTTGGAACATCTCCTGTGTCAATGATTAACACTTTACTGAGTATTCTGAATACATAGGGCATTTCATACTCAATAACTGACCTTAATGAGGGCAAAAGGTAAGTTAGCTTTTCAAAACCTAGGGGAAAATGGGCTGAAAAGCTTCCAACGATGACAATAACTTGAGTCAACACATTATCTCTGGAGAAGCAGGGCTTCCTAAAAAAAACCCTTGTGAAAAATTTCAGGATACCAATAATAGCTAACCTTCATATTCCTTCTTGACCAACTACCAATACTTAGAAAAGTTCTGGAGTGTTCATGTTGCTGTGGGATAATGAACATATCTAGGCCTTCACTCCAATAACTTGTAGCAGCATGCTTGTAAAGCTAGAGGTGCTATTTGGAAGCTGTTCAAATGACGAAGTCTTGTAGAGCATAGGTGGGGTTTATGGCTCTTTCCTAGGCTTGCAAAAAGCATCCCAGAGACCCTTGTTACTTACATGAGGAGTGTATAACTGCTAGAATCAGGTGCTAGACAAGAATGGCATTGTTTTAACTATGATCAATCCTTCCTCAAACACAACACACTATTTAGATGCACACTGCTGAATGAAGCCTGTGATATCTCCTCTCTGTATTCATATTTCAACTGTAACAGAGTTACTGGCAGAAGAGGAATAAATAATGATAAACAATAGCTGACAAATGCAGACCATTTCTAAAGTACAGCAGAAAGAGAATATGTCTGTAATGTTCAATAATGTAATGTTCAAAACAAGGTGCTGTTTGGTTTTAGTACCTTACCTTACTGTAGAACTTCTTATCCCAAACAAAGAAAACCTTGAAGTAAATGGAAGCAATCCACTGAAGAGAAGGGAGGAAAAAAAATATGTTGAGGCTCAAATCAATGCAACCTAAACTAGTTGTTAGAGAAGGTACTATAACACATTGCTGTCCCTGTAGAAAAAGTTGTAGATTACTAACAACACTCTGATTCAGAGATAGGTAAAGTAAAAGGAAACCCACCCTGAGAGTAAGCCAGGCACTGGTAAGCCCTGCTTACCAGTGTAATGAAAAGCATTCAAGTATCCAGAAAAAGTAAGCAATCCTTCTACTGCATTTAACTTAATAGCAAGCCAAGAGACACATGGCAGATCTGAAAACCGAGACTCCTTAAGACCTCGTCCTCTTGTACATACAGATATGGAGACCTCCTCTGGCATCACACACTTACTCCCAACGCCTATCCAAATCCACCCACCCATCTTCATATGCTGCACTTGGCTGAGGCTATCCACTGATCGCCCTTCAATCTAAGCTTTCCTGCTGCCCTGACTTCAGATTCAGACAAAAGTATCACAAAGGCTCCATTAAGTTAGAAAAATAAAGGAAATAAAAAATGGAAAAAACACTCTTTTTCCTCACAGAAATGCTAAAAATAATAATTATAACACAAAAGCTTTCCTTATTTGACATGCAGAGAGGAAACAAGAATGTTAAGTATTTACTCAGCTACTCATTCCTGCTTACATCTTCTCACAGTCACAATACGCACCCTAAATTACCTCCTCCTCACCGAATCACAACAGGATTTAGTCACCCTGTGGTACCCCACCCACCCCCCATTTATAGACTGGTGAGTGAATCAATTAAATCCCCACAGCTGGCTACCCCGAAAATCCCTGCACTCAGTTCAGGCAGCTGTGGCCCTTCCTCTAGCAAAAGGGAGATGATTAACTCCTTCCCAATCATTCCTGGACATTGGTTTTATAACCCATTTCATATGCCACCATCACAAATCAAGCACTCAAAGCTCTTAAAGCCTGAATAAAATCAAAGCTGGAAAATATCCAAACAGCTATGTTACCTCTGATTTTTTTATTTATTTTTTTTTACTGCAGAGACCTAGTCTATTAATTTCCATTAAGAAACTAAATTTGATAAATAGATAACATTATAAAAAGAAAATGTAATTAGCATGTAGCCTTGGTAGATGTAAACTTACTGGTACCCAGGAGTAATAGCAGTTTATGTGAAAACTAGAATGTTAACATAATTATGAAAATGAATGTATAATTTATGCACAGAAGATGGAAAATATGCAATGTGTGTAGAGCATACAATTATATTGCATTTTCTCGTTTCTATTGGTAGATGATAAATCTTTAGAATATGTTGAAACCATGCATAAGTCTGTATGATTTTTAGATGGCCATGATTTCTGATAAAGTTTTTTTTTCTTTTGTTTTTAATTAAACTCTATTTTACAGCAGCAGCCCTTCCCTACTTTATTATGCCAAAGAAGCATATGGAAATATAAACTCTGAGATGTTACTGATTTATTTTGATGTTGGAGCATTTTGCTCTTGTGTAAACATTTCTTGTGACATGAATATGGATAGTTTCAAATCTTAGAAGAGTTCATTACTAAAGGTAGCATATGTTTTTGACTCCTGAACCATGAGGGAAATGAGAACACCCAGCTTGCCAAACAGTAAATTGTAAACAGTTGGTACACCCCTAAGCAAAAGACTGAAATAATTACTGTATCTGTGGTGTAGAGTAGCCAGCTCATTTTTATGTCTCTTTTTTGTTTGGTTGTTTTGTTTTTTTTTCATTTTGCTGATTAAATGTTTTTCTGCAAGGTTTGTAGATGTAGTCTAAATATATATTTTGGGCCTGCAGCATCACGATTCTAAGTGTGCAGATGTCACTGCGGATTCATGGATTTCCAGATACCCTACGATCATGTATAAAAGCTTGTGTTGAAAGAAGCAGTCTGCTGTTTCACTTCCAGACCTACTCATATAATACGTATTTTTTTTAACCTGGGCTCCATCTTGCAAGGTACCAGGCTTCTCTAGCCCATCGAGTTCTGAATACTTTCACTGCTTTGAATATCATGAGAAACTGAAGCCAGTAACTATTCTGGCACAGAACATGGCAAGAGCTGAAAGACATGAGTGGTTATTTTGTGCATCATCTGTAAATTCTTACTGTGATTTTCCAAGGAGTCTGGCATTCTTGTGTCCTTGTCTTTCATAGAGCTTCCTATGCAAATGGTTCAGCTCATGATGGAAGTGCTCCCTGCTGTTGTGGCATCAAGGTCCAAGACTGTTCTCTGCTGTGTCTTGGAACACCTCCGCACACACAGATACTGCCTTGGAAAGTGTCCTGAGGTGGCAAAAAGCAGGAAGCAAGGATCCACATGTAGTTTTTCAGAGACACATTAGACATTATGTTTAACTGTGTTCTGCCTTTCTCCTCCTTAGTGACAGTTTTCATTGCTCCTGCTGAAAATTAGGCACCCAGCCTTGTCCCTCAGAGCAAGGGAGACCAAGGAAGGATCTGGCTGAGGAGCTGCACGCACCAGTCTGGAGTGCAGAGGCTAACAGATGGGGTTTGAATATATTCACTCTGTCCTGGTGCCTGCTTGTACTCTTGGCTATAAATGCTTATCTGTGGTGGGGTTAGCATGCTTGATTTTCCTTCTCTCCTACAAGTCCCAAAAAAAAGTGAAAGGCATTTCACAGAGTATCTGGCAATTTACTGGTTTGAACACTTAGTTGGGATCAGGCTGATTCCCTAACCAACAAATGAACCAGGTAACCTCCGTTTGCCTGCCTCCATGTTCCCTAAATCTGTGTCTTACACATACTCTGAATAAAGCTACATTCTTGAACCCCAGGGCTTCCAGGCCACCAACCATAGACTAGTTTTTTCCATTTTTTTTTCCATGCATAATCTAAGAATGTGGATGGAGCCAAAATTGTGGACATGGATGAAGAGCAGATACAGCTTTAAGAGTAGGAGACAAAACTACCCAGTCACCCAGATGCAACCTCATCACAGGATTGCTTATGAGTTGCAACAAGCACTCAGATAAATCTGTCCTGGACGTCAGTATTTAAAGACCTTAGGTGCTTATCTATCTTTGGGAATCTGGGTCAAGTGATTTGCCTAGGTCCCATGCAGCATGTTGGGCTGACAGCATAGCTAGGATTAGGAATCTTGGGCCCTAAGTCACAGATTATTGCTCTCTTCAGTGCATGCCATTACCTTTTTAGCACATAAACAAACCTATCACATTCACAGCAAATACTGGCTACAGACAGAACTTGAATTCAGGGGGCCACTACACTGTACACAGTCTCATAAGCA
This sequence comes from Amazona ochrocephala, assembly GCA_039720435.1. NCBI lineage: Eukaryota > Metazoa > Chordata > Aves > Psittaciformes > Psittacidae > Amazona > Amazona ochrocephala. Next base: position 33,883,122 of record CM077884.1, on the reverse strand, counting down.
TGTATGGATACATACAGTTAAAAAGAACAAAATCTCTGAAAGCAAGACATTTCTTTATGCATGCCTGGGGAAGAACAGAGAAAGAACAGCATGGTACAGATGTGATTGACATTGTTTAACGTATTAATGGACTGTCTTGTCAGACACTACAGTAAAGTGCATATCAGAAGAGGGACAAAGGCCACGCAGCCTTGCCTGGCCTCCACCTCCCCTTCAGCACCACTGTTTCACTCAGTCCTCAAGAACCCACAAACCCAAGCAGCTTCAAGTCACAGCCACCCACTGAGTATTCCTCCTGGCATGCAGATGGGTGGATTTACCCAACTTTGTGTTACACTGCAAATATTGAGAGAAGTACTTTCCAGGAGCAAGCAAAGATTTATACACCTTCAGCACAGGCATAATCAAATAGCTTTTTCTTAAAATTAGGCTTGATGATTCAACACCTGGGCCTGGTTTCACATTAAGTACTTTTGAAGAAAGGCAAATAGGCTCCGACATTCAGATTTGTAGCAATATACTAAATCTGGCATGTATCACAAACCTTTCACACAACTCTAGAGAGAATTCCTTTTGTCCCTGCAAGAGTTATATATTTGGCAAATTCATCTCTTGTGTAACGTTATTGTCTTCGAGTGTAGTAACATGAAGTATGAACTAATCCTGTTACCAAATGATTTTTTACAAACAAATAATTGAGGTTTACTGAATGAGAAATAAACAGACTCTGCTATTTAAAAGCCAAAGCAAGACAAAAACTGCTTCCCATATTAACTCCTTTAAATCTCTGCAAAAGAAAAAATGTCAAAGGTCAGGAAATATAACACAACCCTGAACTGCAACGTTGCATGCTCTTTCAGTAAAAGGAGGAACTCAAGTGCTAGTGAAGGACAAGGAATTGATCAAGCAGCAACAAGTTCATTATTCTGACATATAAAGAGTAGAACACAGCTCCTTTGTTCCACATTTGTTCCATGCAGTTATCAACTAGAATTTACTTAGGCTTTCATTCAAGTGTCATTGTGCAGCCTTATTCAAAGAGTATGGATGAAGCAGTAGCACCCATTTCTCTCTCTCTCATCCCCACATTTAATGGATTCCATTAAATATGATCCATCTTGAGTTTTTAGGTAAAATAAAATGTAAAGCAAAAGAGGAAAGATATATTTGAAGAGAAATAAGATGAGTGTAAAAGGCCACAAAGTGTAGAGTAGCAAGTTAGGAAAGTCCTCAAAAAAGATCCAACATGCTTGTGAATTATATTACCTGAGTACAGCAGATTTTATGGTACTAGGTAACATTTGGGTGACAGGCTAAAATGTATGCTGAATAGGTACAGCACAAGTATAGCTTAAGGAGTGATCCTAAGACTTCTCTTCCCTGAATGCTTGGTGATATTTATTTCTTTGGTCACAGAGCCTTTACTATTCTGCTTTAGCTCTTCTGCTCTAGCTGCTCTTCTTGAAAGTTGCAGGATCACCTCAGTACATTTTAAAATCTCACAGCAGAAAGCCATTTCATTTTGTTCATTTTATTGCTAAATATGTGGTATAGATTACACTGCTACTTAGTAAACCACAGAGATGGATCACACATCAGTATTCCCAAGGCAGCTGGCAGGGTCCTGCGCAAGCACTGTCAGGTGGGGCAGGACTGCTCTCTAAGCTCTCCAGCAAGAGAGGGGCAGAAAATCACCTCAAGGGAGAACTGCAGAAGAACAAATCATTGCTTCCCATTTTTGTCTCATCATTTGCTTCTTCTGACAGGAGGAAGAAAACTTCTGCCTGTCTCAGATACACCCATCCCCAGTTTCACCCTTTTGGGTTCCGCTGATGCTGACCAATCTGTGGGGAACTTTCCTTACAAAACTTGTCTATGGAAGATTTTCTTTCTCTTTGGATATGAATTGTGGTTAAAAATAATAAAAGCTGGCTTAAAGCAAGGCTACATTTGGCTCAGTATTTCTGGTATGCTTTTCATCCAGTTACAACAAAAGTTATCTATCCAGCTCCCTTGTTTCTGTCTTGAAGGAAATTTTCATCTTCATTAAAATTCATTGTTCCCTGCTCTCCCTCCAGGGCTTCTTCTTGTTAATTCCATCTTTGCTATCACTATATAGACTATAAATATCCCAGCTTTGCTTGCCTTTACCTCTGCCCTCTGTTGACAGGGTCAGAGCCATTTCCTAGTACTTGCATTTTGTTGCAAAATGATCAGCTTTAAAGAGCACTTGAGTATTTTTATCTCACCAGGGAAGATCAACAGGTCTGTGGCCATATCCTACTTTTATTGACCTCTATTCACAGTCCCTTCAAGCCTTTTCTCTCAGAAGTCTCTTGCGTTCAGACCCTCATGCTTCAAAACCTAACCTTCTGTTTTCCATTTTTACAGCTAATAAAATCCAGAGAGACAAAAAGCACCCAGACAGCTGTACCCAGGTTTTCCAAATCCTTGGTTGACTGACTAGAAAGTAAGCCACTCTCCTTTCCTCTCTGATCTCCTACACTTATTCTACTTTCTTTTTGTCTTGCTGCCTCACCTCCCCCTCCCAGAAACATTTTTGTTCTTAAATCTCATCTGAAAAATTTTCCAGTTCCCTTTCTCTTTTTGGTTGTTACACAACTTATTTCCTTTCCCTTCCCTTTTCCCTTCTTCTTTGGCCCCTAAACTCAATCTAGGTTTCAAAAATAATTCTGCTGCTATTTCTTCTTTATTTCTGATTTTCCTATGTTCATGGTACTCTATCCTCAGAGATTGTTTTTCATTTTTGTCTCCTTGAGAGTCACTGCGGCAATCTGTGTAAAACATTCCTTCTTTTTCTTTATGTCTCTCTGCAAAGCGCTTTGCACTACTTTTTATGGAGCATGCTTTTATATAAATAAATTAGATTCTGATTTTATGGGAAATGAAAAGACTGTAGTAAGCAAGCTCAGAGGACACTGGAAGCATTGCAAGTAGTGATATTTATTCTTTAGCCATCTTTATTTAAAAACAAAAACAAAAGAGAAAAAAAACACAGAGATAACACACTTGAAAATTTTAGTACACAAAATATAACTTGTGTGTCCTCATAATAATTAGTGTAAATTCAGTTTCGTACTATGTAGCCCATTTTGGGACATTGCTCAAAGCAAGTTCTAAAATAAAGAAAGTCAGACAGAAAGGGAGAAGGAGAGGCAGAGAGAAAGATTTATCTGTAGTTAAAATCAATGTCTGCACTTTCAGAAAATGTAGTGACTTTCCTCATATTCACACTCATTTTAACTTCCATGTCTTGGCTCATTATGTCCTGTCTTTAATATATAAACTTTAAGGTATAGATTCTCTTTTGCTTCAGTGTCACCAACAGGGAAAAAAAACAGTACTTGAATCTGTAACAGCTGCATATGCTTCCCACTAAACCAAATGCACTGTAGATGTGTGAGCCTTCACTTTTAAATATTTTCAGCTGCTTATGTGATGTATACATGTGGCAAGTCAGTAAAGCGTTAGCTTGCAGTGCTTCCAGCCAGTCATATATCTTTTTTTCTCCATGCATTGTTTCTATCTTACACATATCAATATAATCTTTACTACCTATTTCCACTTTTTATAATGCACCTAATATAAATCTACCTGAATGTTTGCATGATATAGAAAAAAATATATCTTAATGTGAAGATTTAGACATTCAAATTGAGAAATCCATTTTATGAAATTTCATCAGTCTCTAGTGTAAAAAGTTATATAGGCTCTATTTGGTTTTGGAAGAAATTGGGGATTTTAGTTTCTTACCATGAATTCTAATATTTCAGAAATAAAATGGTCCTGTCAGCTCTCTCACACAAAAAGTACTCCCATGAGAGCTCTCTGGACCCTAAAAGATACTCACCCTGCCTGCAACACCTCAAACAAACGAGGGTGATGGACTGCTGTTGATCACCATTTGGACAAACCTTGCCTCGTGTTTCTCTCTGCAGCACATGTCAGGTCTGCTACTGAGCAGCAGCACTTGGAGCACCAGCACCATGCCTGCTTTGCACCCTTTCTAATCATTGCATGCCAATGTAACCCCCAAAGTAAATAGAGCTTGTTCTGGGCAGAGACTGGAAACTTTCACCAGAGAAACACAAATGTAATTTCTGTCACTCTCTTTGCAACCCACCCTTTTGAGCTCTACAATGCCTAACAGCAGCACTGTGGGTTCACCTGATAGCTAAAGGATATGAAGCAGGAAAAATGAGGGCAGAAATTCTCTTCTTGTCAACCCAACATAGCAGTTGATTAAGGCAAACAAATCCCTGGCCCACAAGACTTCAATAGTTCCTGCAGAACTGAACCCCCCATGTGTTTCCTGATGTTCTTGCTTGGTCTAATAGAACAATGATACTTCTTTCTACAAACCTGGTCTCAACAATTTATGGCACTTCAACACAGAAAAAGCTTCATTCACCATCACCCCCCACATGCTAAGATACCTCAGAAATTATCACAGTGGTTTGGTGCAGGCAGTGAGTGACTGGGGACTTTCACTTGGGGCCAGTCTGCTCACACAGAGCTGATGACATGGATGTATCAGCCTGCCCTATTGCTTCATGCCTATTAGCACTCACAGAACTAATTGTGTTTCCTGACACAGTTCAGCTATTATCAAGTTCTGCTCTTCATATGCAGACCGCAGCAAATTTGAACCAACTCCAGCAAAACATAAAAAGAGATACTTTAGATTCCCATATGTGATAAGATACTATTTGACCTGTGTGGCCCACAGCTCATACGCCTTAATCATGAAAATCCCTTGTGAAGTCAGTGTGTGAAGCTGTGGGTAGACTTGCTAGGATTTTGCCCCTGTTACTTTTCCACTAGCCAATCAGACACCGTCTTCAAATAATTGAAGTACAGCGTGTCCTATAGAAAGCCACTTGTATTATTTCATATGTGACTATAGCCAGAAAACAATACATCTCCCTGTGAGAAGACCCTGCATTGGCCAGAGCTTTGAGCTCACTTTTTCTAGACCTATTGCTTATACTGAGCTCTCCAAAAAAGATAGGTTTTTAAATACAAAAGCAAGATTTTATTACAATATAAATTAGAAAACTTTTCAAACAGAAAAACATGCAAATAAAACAAACACTATTATCAATGCCTCCAATATTAAGACTATTACGTCCAAATTTAGGCTTCTAAATAAAATTGCTTGATTATTCACAGGCAGTTCCCAACTGAAAGCTCTGACTTCAGCAGGGAATTATGAGTGTTGGGTATATATCCATGCATGATTAGGAAACGTAATATCAGTTTAGGACTAAATTTTAATCCTAGACATTTGAAAATTTCAGTCAACATGTGTGAATGTGCTAGCTGTACATGTAAGGTTTTGCTCCAGTGAATCCAGATACACATCTTCAGCAATTCTGCAAAAATGTAAATTCAGCCTGCTCTCCCCAGTGGCTTACCACATTTCTCTTGTTAATAGCTAACAGTTTTAAAGAGTTATCCATATGTTTTTTGTCAGTCTTCAGCTTTCTAGGATTACCTGTGTACCACATCTTGAATGACAGAAATATCATGATCTCATAATTTATACATTGAGTCACACTATATATTGTGCCCATGTGAAGCACCTTAAAAACTGATATTATGTATTAAATCAAAGCGGATCTGTCTTATGCCTTTCTCCAGATGTAGAGGTCTGAAGGGAGATGGCAGTATTAGTACAGCTCTGTGGCAAAACAACAAAGATGCTTGGGCAGAGAGTCACATTTGTACCCCTCAGGTACAGCTCATTTCCAGGTTACTCTGCTTGCCTCCAAGCACATCTGTGCTGCAACCATGCAGAATGGACTTTCCATGGCTTTTTCTTAAGTACTGGTGGTTCTTATCACTTAAATTTACAGATTCAATAAAACAAAAAAAGCAGCACAGATAGTGTTGAGATAATATTTACCTTTTTCCCTGATAATTCAGTCAACCTTTTCTTGTTGACTTCAAAGAGAAAAAGATGTAGTCATAAACATAAAATTAATATGCATTTCAGGACTCATGTAAGCACACTGCTTCATATTTTAGTCACAAGGGTGGTCTCATTTTACCCATTTTTCTCATTTTTCTCATTTTACCCATTTACTCTTAACTAATTTCTCCGTTTGTTTCCAAAAGGTCCTTAGTTCTGTGACATACATTGATAGAAAATGTGCAATGTCAAAGAACGACATTGCCCAGCAGTGAAGAGGTGATATAGATACTACTACCATTTATACTGTAAGAAAAAAGCCTGTACAGAGGTATCTAAATTCATATAATGATCCAGATGTATGTCATATTCTGTCAACATTCATGGTAAACTTAGGCCAATGTTTTCAAAAGTTCTGACCTCTTGAAATGTATTCACTCTTAGCTCCAGTGCTAGGAGTTTTGCATGTATGACATGGACTGCACGCAGCAGGCTTACACTGTCATATTTGTTGCCAGCTTTCTGTGAGAAGAGACCTAATTCACACAGCATCATCTTTGCCCCACAACTGGCTGACTAAAATCTTTTTGAAGAAGTGGAGATTAGTGAGTAATTATATCAGAATTGTCATATGTATTTTTAAACACCACCAATATAATTTTTGAAACATCTGGATTTCATGTTAGTCTTACAGATAATTGCAGAACCTGTCAATATCAAAACAGGATGCTTAAAATAACTCCCAAATATATTTGGCCAGTCCAGCATTATTTGAAATTGAATTCTGCTTTGCTTTGAAAATATTTACATCTGATATCACTAGAAATAATAATTAGCCGTCTAAGCTGCGGTCAGGATCGAGGTTTCATTGTGCGAAGTGCTGAATATTGAGAAGAGACAGTCTCTGCTCCAAGCAGGCTGCTAGTTTGAGACCAAAAAAAACCAGAATCCAGATGGGGAAATGTGATATAACATACAAGCACAGTGGTTAAGGTGATGATAGCTTCACATCTTAGCCAAGAGCCTGCAAACTGCACAGAACTGGTTGATATCCACACCCATACAGTAACCCATTGATTCCAGTGGGGCTCTGACAGGCAGCTAGAGCTTCCTTGAAAGCACTGATGCCGAAACAGGGGTGTATTAATTCCTCCTCTAGGGCTTTTTCCCCTTTCTATTTCATTAATTCTATTTGGGGGTTTCTTACTTTTTACTACTTTCATTTTTATCCCTTACCTATAATTTCAATCAGCCTATGCTGCTTCTGTTTTCATATACAAAACTGTCTGATGTAAACTCTGCTTTTTTAATTTAAAAAAATGTATATTTATCATTTTAATTTTCAAACCTTTTTCAGTCTTTGAATTAATCCCTTCTCAGCTAGTTATACCTTTTGCAGTCTTCTTTTTACTGTTTAATTCCATCCCTTCCTACTCCTTAAGTCTCCAGGTTACTTTAAACTTTCAATTCTTGTTCTCCCCCTCTCCAAATTTTCAGAGAATCAAATTACTTCTTCTACAGTCAGCACAATGTCCTGATTATCATTACATTGTCTAATTTAATCTTTACTAACCCATTCAGCAGTATGAATTGTGGAATAAAGTACTATATGAAAAATAGTGTGAAAATAAACTATCTAGTAATGATTAGAACTCCTGCTGATTGCCTGGCTTTATGTGAAATGATGGCAATCACATGTTCAAGGCATGCCAACTGAAGTGTGGCTACCATACTTAGCAGTTCTGTTTCTTATGTGTCACTATTATGAAATACAGCAAAGAACCTTTCTATGGCTGTACGATCTTACATGATGCTTAATGAGAAAGCTGTGTCAGAACTTACAGTGAAGATGGATCTTTCTATATAAGACTAGGTAAGCTAGGAAAAGTTAGAGGATAAGGTTTTGTGGTGGAAAAAAAAAATAAACCCAACCTGCTTGCTTGTATAAGGAAGTTTGTTGTTGAACAAAGACCAGATAACTACAGTGTTCCAGGGTTGTTGTATATCCCTAGACAAGAAGGGTCAGACTTTTTTTGGTTGATGAATTAACAGAATGCAAATTGAATAAATTAAATCATTGTGTGTTTGAAAGGTGAATACATCTGTGTCAGTTTGACCACAGATACCTCAAAGACAATAGTGGGTTTTTTGGATGTCTGTGGCATCATCTTAGGCCCTCTGCATACATCTTGCTGCAACCCTTCTTACGTCATCCAAGGAGCAACGAGTAGTGCAGACTGGAGGATGATTCATGGCAGCTGTCTCCTGTGTTCCATGTCCTTCCTTCTCCACAGGGAAAGAGCTGACTGAAGTGCAGGATTTGGGTTGAGGGCTTTTTTTTCCCTTCGTTTTAAAATTACAAATATGCAGTGTTCCGTTTTTATGGCAACAAAGACTACATATGAGATGCATCTTGTTCTTGGAAGGGGAGATAAGCTTTGAGATGCTTCTTACTTCCAGTAGAAGCACTCAGGAAAGCTGTTTAGCTGCTATATCTCTGTCAGACATGAGTTGTAATTTTGGTGGTATTATAAGGGCCAAAAAATGTCCTTTTGTCAGCATAGTTTACCACTTAGGAAACTAGCAAAAACTATGCTGACAAAAGCACATTTTTGCTGGTATACATTGAATCTACCTGAGGAAGGTCTGCTGATACAGCTACTTCAACAAACATTGTACAGGTAGGCAAAGCCTCAAGCTGACTCTCAAGAAATTTCTGCCTTCTGCAGTGATGAGTTTCTTCTGCTAGTAGATACTTCTATTTCTCCTCAGGAATCATTGCGGATACAACTTTCATCCCAAAGAATAAAATGAGCAGAGCTGAACTCTGCATTTGGATTGATGACAAAAAAGTCTAATGAGTGAGTGGATTTCAAAGTTTCTGTAGTATAGTCAGGAATCAAGAAGCAGAAAAAAAAGGCTTATATGACATAGGTGATTGCAAGGTGTTTCCATATTGACACTAAAGTACCATATACCTGGGTCGGGTGTTGCTCCTGTACAAGCCATAGTATATTCATTTATATATATTTAAGCCTCAGAAGCTGCCATTTTTGCACATTGTGAAGCCCAATGAAATTCTCCAGGAGCCACTTTCCCAGCAGTTGACCATGCAGTGAATCGCAGGATCACAGCCCAAAAATACAAGGAGGAATATGTGTTTTACAGCATGGTTTATAGCTGTTACTAGGTAATTCAGTGATAAAAGTTTGTAAAACAAGTGTAACTGTCATGGTAGGAAAATAAGGGGAAATTGTTGTAAGATATACATTGTATTGAAAAATTATTCAAACCTCCTACAATGTGAGTTTATCTTATTGGTATAAAATACATTTTTTACCATTGGCTTACACCCTTCTTTATAATCAATTTTGTAGCTTCTGTATTAGAGGACTACATCTTGCTTATGAGTTGGGAAAAACACAGTATCTATCTGATCACCTCTAACTTACGACTTTCTGAGCCAATGCTCTCACTGCTAGCATAATTCTTGGTTCCACACAAAGATCTTGAGGAGCAGAACAGGCTTTAGTCATGCAACTCTCATTAAAAACAGCTGGGAGAGTAAATCCTCGTGTGACTGAAATGCAGGGAAATGAGTTTGCTAGTAATATGCCTCTCAGTCTATGTGACTAATCAGTCTCATATGCGATAGCATGATGCAGGTAACTATGAGGGACACACTTTCATTTTACTATGGTTCATTAAGCTGTAAATCAATCACCTTTTTGGAAACTGGCACTATCACATTGGCATATGACTATGCTACCTCAGATGCCCCCAAGGAGACACATTACAGCCCTATTTTGCACAGTGCACAAGGAGGTTATTACTTCTCCTGAAGTTCATAGAGGGCCTTAACCATCCTAAGGCTCTTCCTACACTCAAAGAATCAACAAGAAAAAGTGATATGACGATTATTGGAAATTACTATTCAAGGGAGAATTTCCTAACACTTTCCAAAGTTTGACAAGTACATGTGCCTTTGCAAAATGAAGTGGAGGTTTACACTGCAGTTACATAAATTCTCCAGAAAATAGTGCAAATAGTCAAGTTTCAAAGTTATTTAGGTGTTTCAATTTAGTAAGGGAGCTAGAAATCTAGGTATGCTTAAAAACCTTTCCTGAATTCTAGCACATCACCGTATGTGAGTTCATTCATTTATTTGAACTGTGCACACAGCCCACATTTCTACCAGGTAAGGATTTGGGATTGACTGCAACAGGGATTACATGTTCAAATGTTCTGTAAGCGTAAATCTTCATGTCAAAATTTTTTTGCTGAGATTGTTGTACAATTTTGTTTCTGAAATGTAATAATCCTACCATTGAACATTCATATAATTTTCTGTATCCTCTGCTGGCCCTTTTTCCAAGGGTGTACATTTATAACCCAAAGTTATAACCAATTAGTACAATTTAATTTTCAATACTACGCAAATGGATACTCTTGCTGTATCTTAAGTAAAGTAGGTTAAAACAGAACAAACCTGTGAGCTTTGACTGAACAGAAGGTTCATACAACCTGCGATATTTTCCAAATGTCAAAAAAAAATATTGGTTGGCTAGTTAGTGTCGTATTATGTAGTTATTAATTTCAATGGGATTATGGCACAATAAAATCCCCTCGGTAATTCTAAATACATTTGCACAAAATGACCCCAGCAGCTGAAAGAATGAATCATATTTTGTTCCTACAAACTCTACTCCAAAATTAATTTCTCTGCATAATTTATTGTACTCATTAAAATTCTGAATTTAAATGTATAGCTATAAATATGTAAATATAGGTTTCCGTTTGTAATTTCCAGTGTTTTATTATAAAACAACATATAGTCAAATATATAAAGCTATGACTGATACAGTTTGGTTAGTTCCATCAAGATCAATAGTTAATGCTGATTAACACCAGCTGAGGATCTGGCCCAGTAAATAGCTAACTACATAATAAACAAAATAAGCCGCTCTGTTATTAACTACAAAAAGAGCTAATGAACACTTAAAACAAATACTGGGGTTTGCAGAGGGTGTTCCAAAGCACGTAGGCAGTTGTGGGCAATTTGGGAACAGATTAATGTGTCAAGTTGTGGAATTCCCACATTTCTCTGTTCTCAGCTGTAAACCCTTTGCATATTTTGGGAGTGAAGGAGGAGTCTACATTTTTTGCAGATGATGGCAATGTGCCAAATCCTCCTATTACAAATATTTCTACTTACTGCCAAATTCTCCCATTGGGAATACTCCTTGTATTCCCATAACTACTGGTTTTGCTCAGTCTATCACTCAATAAAACTAGCCACTAGTCCAGCTGGAATAATCTGGTCAGAGATAGAGGGAACCAGAAACTCAGATACATCTAGTTGAAGAAACTGGGCTGTTAATAAATCCAGCATGCTGAGATTTAATACATGATTTTTACGTTAAAAGAAAATAGGAAGTACTGCCTCACAAGTGCAAATATGTTTTACTGAGGATCATGTAATGACATGACTTGAAATGATAACAGTATTTAAAAGTATGATGTGAGAGAAATGGTCTAGTGATAATGGCTGTAAATTTCTTTGAGACCTGTATTTTCCACTCATTCATCTATCACTGACTTCAGTGGGGCCAAAAGTTCAACGTTCATGTCCTGACGATTTAGGAAAATTTGAAAGTATCTTAGCTTTAAAATTTTTTATTTTCCACACATAAGCAGTGCTTGAGATCAAATGTGTTTTCCCTGGTGAATCTGAAAAGAAAAGAATTCATGTATTTGCTAGCTTCTACTTTCTACATGCAATTTTTCTATTTTCTTATCATTCTGTAACAATGAAAGATGCCACATTAGTGCATAGAGCCTTAATTTTAACCTGTCAGATGCATTCATTCCTTTCACTACAAAAAATTGCATTTCACATTTTCTTTCCTTAGACCCCAAATTTGCAAATACTTAAGCATGTGCTTAATATTAAGTCTCATTTGGTACAGAATGGGAAAGCAATGAACTGCACTTAAGAGACATCAGTGCTCTACAGAAATATTTTATGGCTGTTTTTCTAGAATATATTTAATTATTTTAATACCAAATTGAACTATTTCATCTCATCTCAAACATACCAGAGAAATCTTGAAGCTACTCTTTAGGCTTCTTTTGGTCTGGTGAATATCTTCTGGTTTGGGGAATTTCTTCGAACAGCCCAATGATTTAATTGCAGCTCTTTTTCCCCTAGCCTAGCAACTAAGCCAGAGCCATCCCACATTAAAGGCAATGAGAATAGACTAGACTGATTTACAATAAAAATATTTATATTTAATATTACTGTTTCTATAATAGGTCACTAAAGAAATAATAAAAATTGTAGGCTGTTGTTACTGCCTTAAAAAAAGGATTTTTATTTAAGCAAATCATGTTTGTATCTGAAGCCTACTGGATTATTTTCTAACATATGGTAAGTATTGGTTATGTGGTGTGCTGGCTTGCATTTCATTGTTGGAAAAGCATAGAAAACTGATTTTAGTAAGCCTTTGCTCTTAGCAGCAGGGTATAATCATTTTTAAAAGAAATTATGGAATCAAGCATTAGCATACTGTGTAAATTTAGGATTTATGGAAGGACGTCATATATCACACACATATATTGCTTTGGGATGCTTAGAAAATCTTCAGTACCACATGTCACTGCTTTGTAGTTGTTTAAAATGGTAACTAAGCACATGCAAAAAGATAGCAATGCTAGGATAGTCTTCTAAAAAAATTACATTGTTAAGTATTTAATAAACATACTGAAACATTAATACATTATCCATTTTAAAGCCACTGAACATTAGAGAATATGCTTCTGTGATGTATCAGTTATCATTATCCCCAAGGGTACTGGTGAAGCCCCAGGTATTTAGCACCTTGCAGCCTTGCCCTTTTTACAGGATTTGGTGCAGGTGCCTGGAGATGGGAGGATGAGTGTGGGTGGAAGTGGGGGATTCTCACACTCACAGAAGAGAAAAATCAACTCTTCATGGTGCATGTTGTCACAATCCCTCACCTTAGGCAAATTCTTTTCTTCGTGTGAGGGGAATGAGAGCTGTGTTGGCAGGTGACACTGGCTGGCTGGCCACCCCTATGCATCTCCAACAGGCACAGGATGAACATGAAAGGCTTCTACCCAGCAAAACACTGGGAGATGTGCCCCAATCTGACACCAGCAAGTGTCTGCCAGATCTTCTGAAACAACAACCTGCATGTTGTCACTCTAACCAGGAAGCTGAAATTGTAATTGTGAGGTGGGAGAAAACTACACATTGGATACTTGCTGGCTCACACTTACTATTGATGACAGGCTTGAAATTACCCTTCACTTCAGCTTTCAGCAGCTTAATTAATCTACTAATGTCAAAAGGAAAATAATCTGTTCCAAGCATTCATTCTAAAGGCTCAGTGCTTTGAAACTTCATTTCAAAGTCAATCTCTCCACTATCAAAATGAATGTAAAACTCAGAGGTGAAAAGAATCCTGTCCTGTGACCCTCCATCATTGTCTCTTTTGTTCCACCAGACCTCTATAATGTGTCATCTCCCATTTGATCACTACCATTTATTTTGGACTGTGCTGTATCTTATTTATCCATGAAGTGAGAGCCAAACCACAGAACCCCAAAATTAAGGGGATTTAAGGGCATTGGCTGTGTACAGGCTTGAACTGCTAAATTAGGGCTATATGGGGGATTGCAGTGAAGCCACTGCAGTGGCAAGTTCTGGCAGCAGACTATGAAGAAGCCAGAAAGTCAGGGTATCCCCCTTCTTTCATGGCCCATGCTGTATGAATGGAACCTGGCTGCCTGTCTTAGACATCAAGCAGTTGACTGGCCAAAGTTCTCCAAACTGTGGCGTTAACGCAGCTCTTTGGTTGTCAAGTGCCAGGTAGAAGATGGCACTGTGTAAATAATGAACACTAAAAATGCCTGGAGAGAAACACAGGGGATGGGAGGAGACAGAAGGGGATTTGGACTGCTCCATTTGGAGACCAACAAAACAATAACGGGAGGAGTATTATTGACGCAAAGGATGATTAACAGTCATTTAGGAGAGACCATGTTGTATCCATGTAAAAGTGCTCAAAGGTGATTGCTTAAGAATAAGACATCTTGACATTCCCTAGGAGCCAGTCCTAGTCCTGCCCTCAGCTAGGTTGTCCTGGGTTCAGCAGTGGCAGTCATTTTTCTCCTTCTTAGTAGCTGGTGCAGTGCTGTGTTTTTGGCTTTCAGCCTGGGAACAGCGCTGATGACACCAATGTTTTCAGTTGCAGCTCAATAATGTTTAGTCTGACCAAGGACTTTCTGAGTCTCATGCTCTGCCAGGGAGGAGAGGAAGCTGGGAGGAAGCAGAGACAGGTGACACCTGACCCAAACTGACCAAAGAGGTATTCCATAGCACAGCACATCATGCCCACTATATAAACTGGGGGCAGTTACCCAGAAGGGTTAGATCACTGCTCAGTCAGGCCGGGTATCGGTTGATGGGTGGTGAGTGGTTGTATTCTCTTTCCTTGTTATTTCACTTATCAGTACTATTATTGGTGGTAGCAGCAGTGATTTGTGTTACACCTCAGTTACTGGACTGTTCTTATCTCAACCCATGGGATTTGCATTCTTTCGATTCTCCTCCCCATCCCTTTGGGAGATGGGGGGGAGGAAGGTGGAGGAGTGAGATAGCGGCTGCATGGTTTTGAGTTATGGCTGGGCTTAAACCACGACATAGGTGTTTGCTTGATGATAGAAAAGTAAAGCAGGAATCAAAATTCTTATATGTTGGATCTCTTTAAACTAAAAACTGCTAGCTGCTCATGGAAGGAACAGGCACAGCCAGAAGTGGTATCAATTAGTTTAAATTATAACATGCAATGCCAGAGTCAGTAATCACACCAGCAAGTTGTCCGAGCTGCTTCAAAAGAGCAGGGGTGCACACTGAAGCACAGGAGTCTCACCCCATGCAACTAGCTCAGTGCATTGACAGTGACTATAACCCATATTTGCAGATAATTATTGAGCAACCCTGACATAGCCTGTGACCTACAAAAAAGAAATGTTAACCTAGAGAAATCCCAGCTCTTGCTATTGCACCAAGGGCCAGCATCTAACAGTGCCCCATCCATCTTCCTTGGGCAGCCGACCTCTCCAGATACAGTGCTTCAATGGACCATGAGATATGTTGGTTCTACTCAAGAAAGGGGCCCCTGCGTGAAGCTACAGGAAAGCCACCTATGGAGTGAGATGTGAGCCTCCAAGGTCTGCTGTGCCTGGTAAGAGATTTCCCTTCTTATAGTTTCCTTGATCTGATCCCTAGTTCCTCACTGGAATTTTTGCAAAGCCCAGGGACCTGGAGGTGAGTAGACTGCCTCTGCCCAGGTGTCCAGGAGGGCAGTGCCAGAAAATGGTTCTCCAATCCACTAAATGATTTTGAAAATAAAATTATATTTAATTAATGTTTAGCACTGGCTGTCTTCAGTGTTTACATTGGTTTGTTTCCATGAATTGAGAGTTATGGGTTACTTATTACTGCTGATATATTACGCCCTGCTTTGAACTCACCTTATGTTTGGGGGGGTTTGTCAGTTACCCTGATTTCATATATGATTCCTGATTTTTATCTACACATTCTTTTCACTGCATCCTCTCAAGACAGGAGTTTGTCCTTGTTGCTGCATGGATTGTAAGGGCTGGACTGTAGAATAACTGCCCAAGGAATAAGGGATTTATTTACAAGCAGCTTGACAATGTAAGTTTGCCCAAACACACAAGCCATCCAAATTTTGTGTAAAACAGACTTCTTGCATTGAAGGAGAGTAAAGAGAAGCTGCAGCTCATGACTGGGTTTATATTTGCGTTTTCCATCAAGGAGTTATTTAATCCTCCCTGCAGGGAGCATTTGAAATATGGGTCTCAGCCACAAAATGTAAATTTCATTTCGCTCTCCCCAAAAGTTTGGGGCTGTTCAGAACTCCCAAGTTCTGATTCTCCTCCGTGCCAAACAGTCCATGGAACAAGAGCTACCTTTCTTCACATTTCAGCTGTCTTTTTAATATACACTCCTCTTTCACTGTTAATTATGTCTCAGCCTCTTGCTCACATGTGACAGTGTCAGTTGAAGCATATGCAACAAATTAATAATTCGAAATTACTTAGCTCTGCCACAAAAGATAATCTTAACGAACAACTGCGAATTAAATATCGTAATACAATATTCACATATATGTTACCCGATAATGTACACTGTGATTTAAATCCTACTACTGTCAAATGCTTTGAATCATTAAACACATGATACCCAGTGGACAGTTTGTTCATTATAGAAATGTTTTGACATTTTGTACCAAAACAGTTTTTAGCACGGTTAGCTAACTCGCTTAGCAATTGTTTTCTAGTGTGCTGCATAAACTAAAAACACTTTATCATTTATGGTCAATTATTTCTAACTCAGGATTACAGAAGTATATAAAAATTCACATATTTAACAGTGGAAGTTATTTAGAAAGTAACAACCTTTACGACTCATTAAGAACTAAAGGCTATTGCGTTTCGACATTGTGGAATGCTGGGATATTAAGAATGCAAGCTTCTACCAAAAAGCTTCTTTTTTTTTTTTTTTCCTTTACATTAGAATTAAGCTTAAAAAATTATTTTTTACTTCCAAGATTTGTCTGAGATACCACCAAGGTTGCTGGTATTCCAGTGCTATGAGTGAGTCGTACAGCTGGATTAGATCAATTAGTCCCCAAACCGAACATTAAGCAAGCTTTTACGAATATCAGTTCATGCAGTTGCATTCTGCTACAAGAGTAATATTTTAAGGGTGAACAGCAACACATTTTCAATTTCCTTGTAGTTGCTAAGTATAGAGTCAGAATCTAGAGTGTAACACATTTAGTAGTATAATCAGTTCATCTTGCTTATTTTCCTGAAGCTCTAGTAACAGTTTATTTTTAATTTTTTATATCCCTACCTCTTAATGGTTATTCAACTGCTGTTATATCATCTACATCTTCTAAAACACAAGAAGAGGAGGGGTGTGTAAAAACAAAGCAGTTTTATCACAGATAGCTACAAACTCTGCTATCAAATATTTTATTTTATCCTTATTTATTAAAGCATGCTAATGGTTCAGACGTGCACTGAACCATATGTGTAGAATTTACAACAACCTCCCAACAAAGCTATTTTTGTTTACAACAACCTCCCAGCAAAGCTATTTTTGTTTAATCATACATACTCCTGGGGCCAGCTGTGGTCTGAATGCCAAACTTCACTCCTGTTCACTTTCAAATGGGGACAACCATACTGGGTTGTGCCTTGCTGCCTTTGGAGACAAATGAGAGCTACCACAGATGTATGCAGAAGCAGAACTGGCTTCATTGGGAAACACCAGGAGGAAGCTGGGACTCCTGCATGGCAGGAGCTGACATATGGCACCAACAAGGAGGGACAGGAATATGAGAGGTAGACTCTGATTTCAACCTTACTCACCTAAGGTCCAGCAGTCTTTTGCCAAACAGTCTTCAACCTCCTTTTGTACAGAGTGATACTTCTCTACATGTAGACTGCAAGACTAAGGATTGTATTAAACGTTGGTTTGCATTTAAAAAAAGTCATTGCTGATGATGTTTTCCAGGACTTCATTTTCCCATAGGTATTAACGAACGTCATGTCTCACATTTCAGTGACTTTTATTCAAGCTTACTACAGCTGAGTTGCAAAATGTTGTCTTTGTCCTTAAGACCATGACAGAGAACTTTATCTGCATTCAGATGCCTACTGGTTTGTGGTATTTCAATAATAAAACAGCAGGATTGAAGGCTCATGATGAGAAATCTGACTAATTACCTGTTAGATGATAGATGGTTGTAACTTGGCAGTGCCAGTCACTGAAAACAAAACACTTCTAGATATCAATCAGCTTCCTGACAAATTCAATTTCCATCACATTCAGTGGACAATAAATGTGAATTTTACCTCAGGAGCTGTATAGCTTTCACTTTTAACTTTCCAACATGCATAATGATATTTTAATAAAGTGGATATTTTTTAAAGTAAATTGGTATTTAAATACCTGACATATTCATATTTCAGGCTTAAAGCTGGTGGAAATAATTAATGTTGTAAATCTGTCTTGTGTTCGACTGTAGACAGCAAAGGTGCATTTAATAGCAGTTTTTCTGTTTTCTCCATATATTTTTATTTAACCAATTATTTACAACACTTGTAATTGAGATATTCACCCTCTTTTTCTATCATTTTATTCACCAATATGTCAATGAGTTGGGTGCAAAATCTATATATGACTCAAAAAACAAAATGTCTAATTATCATCATGACATACCAACACGTAGGCAAAGTAAAAACAAAGGATCGGAGCATGGAAGTTGAATATGGGCTTGAAGAAACACCTCTTTCTTTTCGCATAGGGACCCATTGCATTGTCAACACCTGGAAGTTGTGGATAAGCTAGTCCTATTCGAATTAATGAGCCACTTACTCTGTGGAATAAGTGGACTTAAATCAAGACAGGTCAGTTTACAGTGTGTTTGATATCCATGTCAACTGTGTGAGATAAGAATTAGGCTCTAGAGGTCATCAATCCCTTTGTTACATTGGACACAATAAACTGAAAGCTAAAAGGAAACATAAGCATTTCTCCCACATTGTAATGTGCATTATTGTAACACTGCAACTAATCACCTTGATGAGCAATCTTCTGCGTTGTGCATCATACATACACAGAGCAGACATAGCAGGGCTTCTCTCAAACATATGAAATCTTCACATGTTGTGGGATACAAATTCAGACCAAATCATTTATCTCTGCTTTATGATGTGCTTTATGATGCAGGTGGCACCAACACAACAAAAAGGGAAGGGCAACATAATTATGTTTATACTTGGTTTAGACCACTGTGACTCTCCTATTTCACCTAATCAAAAACTGGAAAAAAAGTATAATCAACCCTTAATACAATTGTCCTTCTCAGAGGAGGGGACATGAAAAGAGCAATTTCTATGTGCTCTGTCAGCTGCTGGTGGCAAAGCGCAGCTCTGAGGAGCCACCATAGGTGTCTGCCCGGCCCTTGGTGCAGGAGCTGCAGGGAGCTTTGTCCTTGGGAAAAGGGGTAATTATTAAGCAGGTAACATCTGGGACCTGCTTCCCTCAAACAGCATTGGCGAAAGATAACTGTATTAGTGCAAATGACAGTCAAAGTTTACAGAGCTGGCCGCTTGTCTGTGTGCTCAATTTGACTGATTGGCAGGTGCTGGGAGAAGCCTTGTCTGTTCATTTCTCCAAACCAGAAACAGCTTCCATTTTTACCCAGAGCTCCCTTCACAACCCCCCTCTCAGCAGGGGGTCTCCAGGTGGCTGCTGGACCAGGGATGGGCAGAAAACACCTGAGCAACCCTGAGGACCAGCCTGCCCCAGGGGTGAAGCAGGGACCCAGTGGAAGGGCATGGAGAGTGCTGGCTGCCTGGGCTATTGGAAGCTCCGTGCCAGTGATGAGTGGTGTGAGAAAAATACATGGGATGAAGGGCTGAGAATTTTTCATTGGAATCAGAGTTTAATCAGGGAACACACTATGGTGCAGCCATTTCTCCTAAACATGAGTTTCTTTTTTTTCCAGCTCCTGCCTCAGCATCTCACCATAAGCACACCAGGAACAGCTGCCTGAGCACGGGCTGCAGTGTGCAGGTTTTACAGGGCACTGCATGTCACACACATGTGGATTAGATTTGGCTGCCTGGTGTTATGTTGGATTTAAATGGCTTTACACTGGAAGCTGGGGACAGTTTGCCCTCCAAACCACATCGCTCTGCAGCCTGGCATTATGCAAGTAACTGTTAGTTTCCAATTTGCAATAATACATGTTGTTGTTTCTGGATTTCCAGGAATCAGTTCTACTTTGCATTAAGAAGAGCCCTTACTAGTACCGTCAGTTTGTCTCTCATTTTGTACCGTCGGGCTATCACTGTAAAAGGTTCCAATATTAGTGTATCAGTGAAAAATTATTTTCTTAAATACAGGTTATTAAAGATTATGTCGCCGATCTGCATGCATGCACATACATATACATATATATAAAAAATATATATGCAGGTAATCAGGTATAGTTTATATTGCTACATCCTTTGGAAACAATGGTGGTTGTATCAGCAAATTCTTCTCTTTCCAATACCAGTAATAAATTACTAGGCTCACATTTATATACTGCTTTTTTATTATGTAAGTGTTGAAGACTTCATAATGTTTTTTTCTTAATCAAACCACTGTACAGGGGAGGCCTACTTAAGCTCTCCTTAAAGCAGCCTAACATCAGATTTCAAAAGGACAAATGCTGCTTTTAAAGGCTAACATACTATTTATGAATTCAAATGGCAGAGGTATGACTTAGCCTGCTTTATTACAGATGTTATAAAGGATGTTTCATTTAAGAATGTTATTCTGTCATTGCTTTCCAGGTAGAGTTTCTACTGGCTTCATTGAAAGGCCCGAATGTAAAACAGCTGCAGAACCCTGAACTGGGTCCTGGCAAGTGAAATAGCTCTTTTTTTTTTTTTTTTTTAATCATTTGACATGGCAACATGGCAGCTATTTAATTACACTTATACAAGAACAATAAACAAAAGCCATATGACCTTATGTTTCAATAAAATAAAATCCACTTATTCTTTTTAACTAAAATGTCATTTCCCATTTATTTTCCTGCAGTGTGGTTGCCAGTGTCCAATTTTTAGGCTCAGTGCGCAACAGTGATAAGGTCAAAATCTGAGACACAGTGATGTGATTAGCCCTGTCCTAGGCTACCTCATAAAAATGTCTGCCACACAGCACATGCTCTGTCATGCAGGAAAAATTGTTTACCAAAGGGTTCAACCGAACAGAGTTGCATGAACATGCAGAGTGCTACCCTGACTTCTTAGTCTCCTCTCCACTGATTTGTACAAAGGGATGCAGTGGGAGGAAGGGGGGAAAAATGAATAAATAGAAAACAAAACTAGACAATCTGAAAAATCAAAAATTTAGGTGGGTGGTCTGGCAGCTCAAATAATTGTTTCAGATGACCTCATAAAGCTGAGGTGTGATTCATCAATCCCATAATACTTGTGATATGCGATATTTTCTCTTCTTCAGAGTAGGCACCAACCCAAACAAAACCTGACCTGATGAGGTTTGGTTCAGAGAGGTCTCATCTCTCCATGAAAATAGGTGGAATTACAAGCATCAGTACCAAGCACTAATATGGTACCATAGGCAGAGACTTTATTTATCATGCAGAGAGTGAAAACAAAGTTTTCTAATAGATTTGTTAGTAAAAGGGAACAGAAGAATCTAGTACAGACAAACTGCATGTTCCCCTGATCTCAGCTGCCAGGACTTCCTGCCCTCAGGCTTAGATATATTTATCTGGTTATAATTCAGTAAAGTTGTGTGATTTCAAGCCATTCCAAACAAACAAAACAACTAGGATATAATTCAAGGGTGTCCTGACAATGCAATATTTCACATTTCAGTTTAAAATAAAAGACGGTAATGCTAATTAAATGCTCTCACAAAGATGAGTTGTCCTTCTCAGAATTTGTTTTTATTAATTTTGTTTTTTAAACAGTTTAAGGACTGTAAAAATTAAAATGATGACAGTTTTATCTGGATGAAATTACTGTAACATGTACATCACTGGAAGAGAGAGAAAAGCATATGGAATATATATATATTCAGAGCTTGATTGTGCTGTTTCTTTGTATTCAAAGGCCTCTTCGACTTCACTGAAAATTTTACATATGTGACAGTTGCAGAAATGAGTCTTCAAATTGTAGAGAAATCAAATTTCCATGTTAAAGAGACCCCGTTTCTAATTTCACTTGGAAAATTCAGGTTTTCATATGTCCCCCATATCTGGTTATTTTTCTTTTTCCAACCTTTCTAAACACTGGTGCTTTTTTGTAAGTGAGGGACACTGGGGAAAGGGGTGGGGGTAAGAGAAAGAGAAGCAAAAATACTTTGTGTTTACCAGGGGAAAAATATGCTACTGGAACAAGTGTCTGGTGTCAAGTGTACTGTCAGAACTAAAGAGAAACATGGCTAATACCATTTGCGCCCCAGTGCTCAAATAAAATATTAATGGCAGCATTTCCTGAGAAATTAAATTACTAGAGAAAAAAAAAAAATCTTAAAAACATGCATTCCACTGCCTTTTTGAAAGCCTTCACACAAATTATGATCAAATTAATATCCCTTTGTCTTCAGCACACATACTTTATGACCTTGAGAGGTGTTCTCATGTAAATGTCTGAGTTTTTCTTATTTAGAAATACTCATATTTTGCATGCATGCACTGGCCAAGGAAAACAGCGCTGCCATTAGCTAGGTTTGCATGGGTGGAAGTCAACTGTTTGCTTGAAGGAGTCATGAGATGATCTGGACCCTATTTAGCCTCCACTTAAACCCCGAAAAGAGTTCAACTTCAGTCATTCTTAACATAAATGCATTGATGCCAAAGAGTTAAGCCTGACCAGACCAGGTTGTCCCCAGCTGCATAAATGGAGAGCTAGACTCAGCACATTAGAAGCATTCTGTCTTTATTGCAACGCTTCAACATTTCTTTATGGTTTATAGCATAATATTAACAATTATATAAACAGTGACTCGCTGGAAGTTAGATAACTGCAGTTCTCACTAACCTGAAAACAAAAAAATCAAGATCTGTTCTAACATGAACCCTCAATATATGACAAATTCTAGCTATTATACCTCTAAGAATATTATTATCTAAAACATAATTCACTAGCTTGAGTTTCTAATACACATTATATTATCAACAAAAGTAAAAAAAAAAAAGTTAAATTATTATTATTTCAAAAAGACAGTGATGATATAAAGGAGGGAAACAATGACTCATGCCTATCAATTTTCTATTGCTTAAATTCAATTCCAGCTGGAAAAAAAAAATAATTAAAAAATTCAATCACCTTCCAATAAATTGAAATTGTTAGCATGTTTTATGCACATTAAAATCTTGTTTCAAGCAGGTTAATAATATCCCACCAGCCCCATAAGTAGTGAAGGACACAGCCTTCATTTGCCCTGACTGTGTGACATAGGAACAGGATTGCTCCTGCTGAGACTGCAAGGGGGCTAAGACTTTCCTTTCTCTAGTAAGATCATCAAGAAACAAAGATATTTGGGGCATAAGCCTGCAATCAGTTGAATACTGTCAAACGAGGAAAATCTGTGTACTTCATATGATGTCTAGCATCTTGTCAAACACTGTTGTGCTGACTTAAGGTCAGACCAAGCATCTGTCTCCTACTCCAGTTTTTGCAAGAAGTCTGCCCTTAACACTGTTACAATTAAAATGATATAAATAAATATCTTCCACAATCATAAATATTTTTTCAGCAAGATTTTTCACTGTTGTCCCCCATTTTCAGATATAATCCACTCAGCTAAATTTTAAGGAGAGTTTTGCAGAACTGATACAAACATGGTTAAACCTAAGATCCCACAGCAGCATAATAAATATTCATCAGTACTGCATTTGCCTTTATGCACTTCCCAAGCTCCAAAATAGCTAAATGACACAAATTTGTTACAGTGGTAACGGCAACACAATTATGGTTAGTGGCCTGTCGCTGCTACCATCCAAACTTCAGCTTACAATAACACAAAACTCTTGACAGGCCATTCATGGATCAAACTTAAAATCTAAGGAAAAAAAGAGAAATGATTTGAACAGCTGAAAGTTTATGGAACTGCCACATGCCAAACTAGCACATAGAGAAGAAAAGTAAATGTCCCAGTGAGAAAAAATTAAAAAAAAGAGCATGAGCATTGCACAAGGGTTTTATACATACACACAATATTTACCTTGACACTTTGAAAAAACAGTACATTTCTGTCGTGGTTTAAGCCCAGCTGGTAACCCAGAACCACAGAGCCACTCGCTCACTCCTCCCCCTTCCTCCCCCCGCTCCATGAGGGATGGGGAGGAGAATCGAAAGAATGCAAATCCCACGGGTTGAGATAAGAACAGTCTAGCAACTAAGGTATAACACAAACCACTGCTGCTACCACCAATAATAATAATGATAAGGGAAATAACAAGGAAAGAGAATACAACCACTCACCACCCGCTGACCTTTACCCGGCCTGACTGAGCAGTGATCTAACCCTTCTGGGTAACTGCCCCCAGTTTATATATAGTGGACATGAAGCGCTGTTTTATGGAACAACTCTTTGCTTAGTTTGGGTCAGGTGTCACCTGTCTCTGCTTCCTCCCAGCTTCCTCTCCTCCCTGGCAGAGCATGAGACTCAGAAAGTCCTTGGTCAGACTAAACATTACTGAGCTGCAACTGAAAACATTGGTGTTATCAGTGTTGTTCCCAGGCTGAAAGCCAAAAACACAGCACTGCACCAGCTACCAAGAAGGAGAAAAATTACTGCTACTACTGAACCCAGGACAATTTCTTAAAGAAATTAAGACCCTGAGGGGGTGTTCTCAACCATGTCAGAGGTCCAGGCTGATCTCAGGAAAGAAAGAAGCTCATCCCACACCGTGAAACAAATTATTTCTGCCCAGCTGGGCAAGAGGCAATAACTGGTGCTGGAAGTGGACACCTTGGAGGGAAACCCTCCAAGGGAAACTTGGAGGGATACATTAGGCAGCAAATACTGCTATTCTTGCAGGCAACAACCGCCTAGTAGAAAAGTTTTCATTCCCTGAGTCACTACTAGACATTACACCAGAAGTATGATGTGTAAAATATAGTTTGGTGTCATTTGTGCTCTGGGCTTGTTTTATGGACCAGAAAAGAAGGAAGGAGGGGAGGGAAGGAGCAGGAGAGAAAGATTTCCTCCAGTGAGTGGCTACAAGTCAGGTTCCTGCTCTAATCTCCCAGGTATGAGTTTCTCTCTCTTCATCTGCTCTTTGGAATCCAGCACAGGTGAGAAGCCAGCCCAGCTGCATTGACCTTCCCAAGGTGACAACCACTCCTCCCCAGCATCTCCACCAGGATGGATCAGGCTGGCCTCAAGGACGCTAGGAGCTTTTTAGGTATTATTTCTGAAATGAGGTCCCTCACTCAAGAAAGCAGCACCCACCCATCTTCTCACAAAGGATTGAATATCAGATTGCTACAATGGGTGCTTTGGTTACTAAAACATAATTTAAAAAGAAAAAAAAAATAAACCAAAAAAACAAAACCACATTCCATCGCCCCATGCGCCATCGCCTAATGAATTATTAACACAAATACTTAAAGCTAATGTATGGCTGTAAAAATAAATGGATAAAGTGTATTTCATTATGCAGTATCCTTGATTTTTATGGTGTTTGTTTGATCACTCACTAACTTGCAAAATGTAACAATCTGCAGTATGCATCCCAGTCATTAGTGAAATCATGTGTACTTCAGTCAACAGGCTGACGAACTGACATGTTGCACCAGCAGCAACCAACACCCTATATAGAACAGCAAAATTAATTAAAGGGCCTGATTCTTTTTGCTTTTATAAAAGCCAGTTTACAACATGTAAGCAATGAAGAGTAACCACAGAATTTCTGCAGAAATTCTTATGGTGATATAAATGAGCATTAAAGTAAATAATAATCTGACCCAAGACACTTCTGTCTTTCAGTTAGGGCTTTTTTCACGTATTTTATCTTTTAGTATCTCTGATCGAATTTGGTGATAATATCTAGGTGACACCTAGAAGACAAATACAACTCTGTATGGTCAACAGCTTAAGTTCCAACACCCAGTTTTGAGAAACATATGTTCTCAAATATGGGTGTTATCATTGGCATGGTATAAATAAATATTAAATCCTCATCAGTTAAAATAAGGAGTACTCTAAGGTTTCACTTTCATCAGATAACAATAACACCTCTGGAAAAACATTAAGTCTGAATGCTAGCATATTTATTATTTGACAAAAACTGTCTTACAAAATATTTTGCTTTAATTCCCAGATGATTTACATGATAGATTATAACAGCTGCTATAACAATTCCACAGTTATTTTTTCCTGAAAACTCTTTGAATCCTCTAACACTACAAGTGTTTTTCCAGGTCTTATTTTTTAAATTAGCATGCCTTGAAAAAATGCCAACATGTATTTTCCTAGAACCATGCTAGTTATTGATCTCAGCTCAACAACAGTGGAAGAATTCATAGGTCACTTCAAAGTCACCTGTTGAACTAAAGTTCAGGGAAGAAATATTTCTCCTTCACTAGCCTAGAACCTCTGCAGACCAAAGAGCGGTACAAATGCTTTGCAGGGCATGTATGGCTGCAGCGCACAGCCAGAGCAGAGCCTCCTGGCAGAGAGCACTGTATTCCAGCATTTTAATCCAAGCCTTGAAATAACTGGTTCTATCCCAAGTTTCTTCTTAGGCAAAACTCCTCCTGAAGCAGTGGTGGGCCTTTTGTTTTATTCTAGCCACGTGCAAATTTATTTTGGGATGAGCAAATAATTAATCTATTAAAAGGTTCCATGGGACATTCCGAAAGTTGCCGTGAAAAATTATTGTCAGTGCACAGATGAGATGCTGCTTTATAGAATTAGCTCATAAAATAGTATCTTGTGTAATTGCATTCATGTTGTCACTGTCTCTTTGTAAATCTCCAGAGATTTACAGCACCACACACTGGAGTAAGACTACCTAATGTCTATAATGTTTCATTATTTTCATCTACTTTGAACAAAACCTATAGACTTATAGAAAATGCAATGCGATGTGTCAGAAATAGCAGTGTCCACTTGCAGGATTTATAGCAGTACACAAATGCAGGCAGACATAATATCGCAGTAATTGCAAGCTACCAAACAGCTGCATGGCATTTACTCAAAATACTTTGTGCATTTAACACACTTATTGAGCGGAACTTGAAATAGGCTCATTGTTTATTTGGGCATGTCAGAGGGGAAATTTTGTTTCTTTACTAGGCCTACAGAGTATAAACAGGACTGGGTTGTAAAGCCCTTTCATCGTACTTCCACAGGTAAAAATAATATTTTAACTAATGACAGCTTTGGCTGGGGAAAAGTTAAAAGGCTTCAGAACTTTTCCTATAGTTCAACTCAAAGTCCTGCTTGAAAGAAGACAGCCAGATCATTCTTGCATAGCTTTCATATCAGAAGTGAGTTCTTTACAGCTTTTTGGAAACCTTTAGGATTTCATCTTAACATTTCCTAATTTATGTCCAGAAAAACTAGGAGCATGCAGGTTTCTGTTTGTTACTGTCAGCCAGCAGGCAAACACTGCAAACATTGCAAGAGCAAAGCAATTTCCTTGTAATTGGTAAGGTCTTAAAATATATGTCCAAGCTTCATAAAGAACATAGCACTGATGTCAATGGGAATTTTGCCAGATTAAGAAAGCAAGAATTTGCCACTTTCTCTGCAAGTACTGACAATACTGCACAATTTTATGTTGTTAGGATTTTTTAATTAAATGTACTATTCTTCAGTACACAATAGAACTTAAAAGGAAAGAGTATCTAAATATGAAGCTAAATTTGTAAAGGAGTCTCTCAGTCCTTTCCAAACGAGGGGAGAAATTTAAAAATTCCAGTGATACTGAGATTTTCTAGATAAGCAAGTCCGTATATTTTTAAGGGGTGAAGGGTTTTCTTAATAGCTGTGCTTTTGCTACAGTCACTATCACGAGAAGGAGAAATATGATATTAAGCAGGATCTGATCCTAAACTCACAGCTCCAGTGGGAACAGACTAAAACCCACTTATAGCATATCCCAACAGAAACAATCCATTTGCTGTAGCAGTGTTTACGGCATCTGAATTCTCCTAGCAGAAAACAGCATTTTCACAGTCAAGTTATAATATTAGCAAGGAATTAATTACTAAGTTATATTTGTAGAACAGTGATGTGGTGGAGGAGAAGGAGGGGGTGCTTCATTGCTGTTACTCCTTGGCAAAGAAGAATATAGATTTGCTAATCTGGGCAATTTTCAACTTTCAGTCATGTGGCTGAGAAAAAAACGATTTACTGGAAAAGACCTGACCAAATTTTTAGATAGTTGCTGCATTCGTGCGAAACTACACTTTTATCTAAAAGAACAATAGTTCAAGAAATATCCCAAAAGCAATAATTGCTCAGATAAGGTGAACCTTGCATATCATTTCCATCAGCTCTGCAATACCAGTCCAGCCTTCCTGCCTGTGCTTACATCCAGACACAGAGCTTTTTATGCCAGACATGAATCAATAAATTTTACTCCAGCTCAAGAATGTTACCTGTAAATACTTTGCTGTATACCAAAGCAAAACTGGAAAGAGATTAAAAGTGCTGTAGCTGTACAGTCATTTATACTGTGCCTAAAGCCTGTTCCAACTCAACAGGAGTCTCCCACTGATTTCAGTGTGGTTTCGTTCAGACCCTTCTTTCAGCCTTCATGTGCTTCGCCAGTTTACTGTAGTTACACTTCCTGGTAGCCTTTGTCCATGGCTCCTTTCAGGAACATTCAACAATTTGCTATATGATTAAAAATGTTTGTGGAAGCAGGAACCAAATTGCATATTGATCAAATATACAGACTAAGCAGGTCCCACAAATATTACAGTGGAAAACTAATCCAGAGCTGGTTTTTTTTAGTTCAGTTTTTAAAAAAATATCCCAAGTATTTTAAAAAAACTGCTTATATTAGGGTTATTCACACTGGTGAAAGCAGTGCTGCAAGACGTAATGGTAAATTAAAATAAATAACTTAATCTAAATGGATAAAAAATATGACTGACACTAACATCGCCATAAGCAAATAACCTGCTTCACTCACCTGCATGAAAGAATGATTTTGATTTAAACATAGATATTTGCATTAGCTATGTAACTACCTGTACTGTAACCCCACTTCCTAAACCAAACATGCCAGTAATCAAAAGTCTAATGGTTCAACAGCTTTCAATAAAGAATAAAGTCAAGATAAGGAAAACCCAAACCTGACCACTTAAACATGTATTTTTACAAATTGGTAAAATGTCCTGAATGCTGTGATGCTGGCATTGCATTTACAAATTCTTGATTTATCGATTATATGGCACTTACAATGTTGCTTGCTGTGCATTGCAGAGCTAGTGGAAATACATTACTATTCAGCATTCACATTATCTAGCAGATTAATATTTTCAGGATATTTCCTAGATGATAGTTCTTTCAGATGTCAAACAGAAAATACACTTGCTCTGTTATGAATTTTTTTTTAATGTACAGTACATTAAAACCTAAAATCCCACTGCAACCACCCTCTGTTACAATGCTTCATCCTGACTTGAGCATAAATTCGCACCATTAAAGAAAGTCAAAGAAAGGTGAAATTTTGAGTACAAAACAATACCTGTTTGTGGGGGAGTAAGGGGACAGGAGGGGGAAGAATGTTATTCTTTCAGCAGTATTACACCTAGTTCACATATATTTCTACCACGTGAGCTGTTTGAGCTTGCTTGGCCTGCAACCTGCAATGGTATCCTGTTGGGTGACTCTCCATTTTTTATAATTTTTTTTGCTATGAATTTTTAGTAAAATCCACTTGAAATAAAATGAAGAGATATACAGTAACATCTACATAGGGGTTTTATCAACTTCTGAGGTAACCATTTTACATTCTGACTGTAAAATACGCTCAGAAAATGGGCCTGAGAAAGAATTCCGAACCTTACCGCATTTGATTTATATTTTTTGACTAGAAGTGTAGTGTCTGGCACATCATTCATTTCCTCCCAGGAGGTGCAGATTTGAGGACATGTTCAACCCTGGTCTAAGTCTAGAAAGTTTCAGTATAAAAGAGAACTATTCCCAAAGTCTCTGCCCTCTAGGTCTGTCTTTTGGATAACGAAGTTTCTGAAGGCATTGCTCAACACAGAACAACTAAGGAGGAAAGAAAAAAAAAAGGGGGGGAAGGGGGTGACAGAAAAGCATATGGTTTTGCATTTCTTTTGAGTTTATTCAGAATTATATCCATCTGGATGAAACAGCTAGCTCCCCAGCAAATTAATGGTCTGATGATTCAGGGAAATGTGGAGCTAGGTTCTTAGTTGTAAAATGCGTGTAAATGCAGAAAGGAGTGCATAGAGGTGAATCTAGCTTGGTAGGATAGACTTTCTCATAGATTACATATTAATTTGGAAAAAATAACGTCCTAATAAAATACCAGTGTTACAGCAGCTTTATTAAAACACACCTTCAAATAAAGGATCAAATTCTCCCGGGCTCAGCTGCAGACCACTGAGGAACCTGAGCAGAAACATCATTTATTAGGAGAGGCGACTCATTAGACTGGGGGAGATTGCTGTCGTCAGGGAACTCTGTCCTGCTTCAGCTGGAAGTTTTTCCTAAGGAGCTCAGGATCGGGCTCTTCCCCCTGCCGCAGGAAGAGAATGGCTCTCACCTTTTCCTTAGAGGGGGGGGAAACATTAGCCTGAGCTTGGAAAGCTCTCCGTTGCCTCTAAAACAGCAGTCCCTTAGCAAGCCTGCGTGAGCAGAACAGCAGTATCCGCAGATGCTCAACAAATGATCCACTAAAACACAAAACGTGGTTTCCTTCTCTTTTTTGTTCCTTCCTTTCTTTTTTTTCTTTTTTTTTTCTTTTTTTTTTTTTTTTTTTTTTGGTGGAGGTGCGGTTGGGGTTTTTTTGTTGGTTTTGGTTGTTTGGGGGTTTTATTGACAACAACTTCTGGAGATTAAGCACTCTCCAAAGTTTGCCCGTGCCTTGTCATGTGAGTAACGTCCTGCACAACTTAACGAGATAAACTCTGACAAGCTAATAAGGCAGGGCGGGGGGCCGCGCTTGCCGGCGCCCTGGCACCGAGTCCCCGGGCCGGCCGCCCGCTCCGCTCCCTCGCCGCGGCCGGCGGAGCCCAGCCGCGCCGTAGGTCGATAACCGCTCCAGCGCGGAGGCTGAGGATGGCCCCAGGCTCCGGCTCCCCGAGGCCGGGCAGAGCCCGCGGGCGGAGCGGTGCGGCGGCAGCGCAGGGCCGGAGCCACCGGGGCCCGACCCCGCCGGTCGTGCGCACCCGCGGCCTCTGCGCGGTTGCGGAGCAGGGACTTGCGGGTGGGGAATGATTAGCATGCGGTTATCAGGCTTGTTTCTCAGCGGCGCGCAGGGGCGGCTTTAGGCAAAGAAGACGTGCCCTGAACTTGGCGGTGCCCGGAGACTCTCCGAGCCCCTCGGCCAGGACCGTCCTCCCGCCGCCGCCCTGAGGGCCCTCAAGCCGCGGGGTAGCCCCTGCCCCGGCCCCTTTCGGTGGGAGCCGGGCGCTGAGTATCGCTTTACCCGGAGAACTAGAGCGTCTAATTTATCCAGTTCTCATTTGAGAACGGTCTTCTGCTAAATTATGTCAGCCAAAGGTCAGCCGGACTCAGCGGTTCTCTTCATTTTCTTAATTTTTAAAACAAACAAACAAAAAAAGAAAAAAAAAAAGAGGGGGAGGGTGATGGGGGAGGGCGGGAGACAGAAACCAGCAAGTTATTCAAATTCAAACTCATCTGAATAATCGTGAATTTGATCCAGTCAGAGCTGCAGACTGTACATTAAAAATAAATGTCCAGGAGGCATTTACTGTAGTTGATATAAAAAAAAAAAAAAAGAGATTTTGAAAATGTAACGTCTGTCCGACCCCTCCCCCCAAATATGGAGTGAGTTCTCAGGTAGAGCATACACCTTTCAGAGTGCTATCAGTGCGCCTGCAACATTTAGGTTGAAGGCATGAACCTCCCCAACCATAATTGTATGTTCACAAAGCACATATGGCAGCTGCGTTCTTTGTATAGTTTGTTATGGTCCGGTGTGTATTGTAAATATCAAGATCAGACCCAAAACACAGGGTCGCTTTCACCATTAAAAAAAAAAAAAAAAAAAAAAAAAAAAAAAGTTGCTTTGCAAACTTAAAAAGAATTACATTAGTGCCATGCTACTGTCTGAGACAGCAATAATTATTTGGTTTGTTTGCTCCCATTCAGAGTTAATACACTACAATAGTTTTACTCTGTGCTGCTTGACGTGAAACCACTGGGGTTGGGCAGTTCTGTTCCAAACAAATAAAACTTCTACACCCATCCCTGGAACAGCGAGCCGAGAACTGAGCGAGTTTTGCAATGGAGAAAAGTATCACTTACCACGGCAGGGATCTAGATCTCGGCAAGTGCTGCCAGTAGGTCTGAGAAGTGAAAAAAAACTGGAAGGAAAGCGCAAAAGCCAGAAAGTTGGAAAGGGGGATTTGTGTGTGTGTGCGTGTGTGTGTAAAAGCCAGAGCGAAATGCGAGCACAGCGCTCCCTGCTCTCCCTGGTCGCCACCAAAACAAAGATCCAGGAGTTAAGGGAGCAAAGCTGTGCCAGATCTACACACATAGCTCCTCAGGGCCAGACCTCAGCTCCCCACTCACTCCAGCTAGCGACAAGGGTTAATGCTCCAGAGGGACAGGCTAGCCGGCCCCTGCCACCATTGGCTAGAAAAGAAACCAGGTTTAAGGTAAATGTACAGTAGCTTTCCAAGTTACAAAGGGCTAATTTTAAATTGAATGTAATAATAATAACAATAACAATAATAATAGGAGTAATAATAGAGCCTATCCTGGTCCAGCTGGCTACAAAGTGTAGGGTCTTCCCCCTCCTCTGCTGCCGCTGGAAACGCTCCGCTGTTGTGTCCCGGCGCAGAACCCGCGCCCTGTGCCTGCCTCAGCGCTGCTGGGGGGGCCCAGGCAGCTCTGGAAGCGCAACGGAAAGATGAACCCGGGGGAAAAGAAAGGAGCTGGGTGGGAGGGAAGGAGGAAGCGGCGCAGCCATGAGCACTAAAAGCAAAGGCTCAGCCTCGCACTTGGAGATCAACAGTTTTCTTGGGAGTTACGTAGGGGAGCGGGTTCCCCGGTGAAGGTGGGGGCATGTGGCTCAGCTGTGTGACCCGGTGCCCCCGGCCCCTTGAACTCCCCTTGCGCCCCCTGCAAATGCCGGGGGGGTTCCTCTTCGGCTAAGGGGGTAAATAAAAAAAAAAAAAAAAAAGCCTGGTTGGAAGGAAAAAATATACATCCATACACATCTATGTAAAGGTTGGAGTAAGCGGTGCTCGCAGCGCGAGTCCGAAACGAGCTTCCACTGGGGGAACTGAGGTCGGGATCTGCACTTTCTGAAATGAACAGGCGACATGATGGACATAGGCTTTATTATCTCCTCTTGTAGTCTGCCGGGGCAAGCAGGGAACCTCAACCAGGAGGGGAGGGGGCCGCGGGCTCTCACGGTGCTCTTCGGAGGGGCTTTCACAGCCCAGCCCTGTGCACACACCGATGGGCGCGCGCCTGCCTGCAGCGCCGGGCAAGGAGAGGGGAGGTGATGGAGAGGGGTGGGCTGTGGCGGAGGGGGAGAAGAAGAGGCTGTGAAGAGGGAACTGTCGCTGGGAGATTTCTAGCCAGCTCTGTTCCACCCGGAAGGGCCTTTCTGGGAACTTCAGAGGGGCCGGGCCGGGCTGCGTGGCCGCGGCAGTGGCCGCGGCAGTGCCCGCGCCAGGGCAACGCGCCCAGGTGTGCCCGGTAGCCTTGGGGGGCCTCCTGCTTCCGTCTTACCCGCTCCCCACCGGGCTCTGAAGGGAAAGAAAGACCCACCTCTTTAGGAAGATTGAGAAGCACATTTCTGATAGCATGGGATGTAATTTTGCCACCGTACAAAAGGCTTTAAAATCACTTTGTGCCGCTGAACAATGAGCGTTGGGAATTACTACTATCTGTTAAAAAAAAAAAAAATCCCTGCAGCCTACAAACGGAATGAATGCCAAGACCCTGAGTTCATACCTCGGATCTATCATGCGATGTCGATATATCAGCAATAAAATATGATGGGCCATGCAGTATAATGAGGTTTTACTAAGAGGATCGAGACAGAAAGGAATCCATTACGAGAATCTTTCTCCCTTCCCCCGAGACTGTACTTTTCTGGCAGATGCCCGTGTCACGTTTTCCTACATAAACCCACCCAAAACCACCCAGCTGGCGGACCCTGGGGCCGAGAATCGCTCTGCGGAGCGGGCGGTGATTTGCTGGAGCACCACTTAAAGGAAGGTTGCGTTTTCCCGGGAAGGCAGGGACGGGGACAGCGCCTTCCCGGGCTCACCGGTGGGAGCAGGGCGGGGGGCGCAGAGGGAGTAGCCCCGAACGGGACGGGCAGCCCTGGAGGAGCTGCGGGCGAGGAGTGTGCGGGCAGCACGCGCGGCGCTGCCCTGCGCGGGCGCGGAGGTGGACACGGTTACCTTCCGCGGTGCGAGTCATAAATATTCAACAGCACGTGGAGCCGGGCTGCGGGAGCGCATGCGCTGCTGGGGCTGCCGCCGGGGCGCGCGCACACACGCACACACACACGCGCGCGCACACACATCTACACGCACACGCACGCACACGGCCCTCGCGCACCGCCACGATTTCCAGGAGCTGTACCCCGGCCGAGCAGCCCCGCATCTACCGCTGCCCCCCGCCCCTGACACCAAA
This sequence comes from Amazona ochrocephala, assembly GCA_039720435.1. Taxonomy (NCBI): domain Eukaryota; kingdom Metazoa; phylum Chordata; class Aves; order Psittaciformes; family Psittacidae; genus Amazona; species Amazona ochrocephala. The sequence continues at coordinate 33,848,692 of CM077884.1, read as the reverse complement.
CACAGAACACATGTCCCGGCAGGCAGGGCCGGGGACTGCTGGAGGGGACGGCCCTTCCATTCATTCTTTTAATTTCCCCCCTCCCCCCCCCCAGTCCTTTTGGCCGTGTTCTTCACCGGATTTGGGGAAGTGAGAAAGATCCGAAAGTATCTTAAAATCCGTGCCAACAGGCAACTCTCAGGTTCTGGCTAAGCAAAGTTTTGCTCCTGTCTCGCGAAGGGGCATGCGTGGACGTGGGCTGGAGTATGTCCCTCCGACCGTGTGCTCTGCCTCGCTCCAGCCACCCCCCAGGCAGCGCATTCCGGGTTTGGGTCCCGAGATGTAAACACATGCACAATCACAGAGGCACACACGGAGCACTTTTTTTAATAGCAGTGTCATAGAGAGGTAGTATGATCGTATATAGCTAAAAAGGTAATTAATTTGATTTATTATACTTGAAAAATCCTGTCTGCAGTACGGGCGTCATCTGGAAACTTCATGCTATTTTATACTATCGTTCTAAAGCCGAAATAAATGTTACGAATTGATGACAGCTTCCAGCTGCATGATAAAAATAGCCCTTTCTCTTCACAGGATAGTGTTTCTTGTTATCGAAGATGAACCAAATCTGAACCATAGACTTTAGCAGCGAAAAAATAATTTGATGCAAAATAAAAAACATTGGCCATTTTTAATAAACAATGCACCCTAAAACGCAGCCTCTTTGCAGTTGAACGGAAGCCACCTTGGTACGTTCAGCAAGTTGAACAAATCTCCCCTGTGCCTAGTTCAAAATAGGAATCTCAGTTATTAATCTTCCCTGGCCAATTTGGAAGATACACCCGTCTTGTTACAAACACGATCCACTGTACATAGACATTTGCATTAAATAATAGAGGTTACACGAACGTTCAAAAATATACCTCCATATAAGCACATGAACATGTGTCTTTCTAGAAACACTGCTCTTTCTTTACACATAAATACAGATCAAGAGATGTATGTGTATTTAGATAGGTATATATTTGTAATAAAGCCAGTAATGAGAATGCTGATTCCGGTAAGCGTGTGTGCATCTGCAGCAGTGACTGTGTGACCTGCGGATTAAACCCACGAAACAGACCGTGCCCGTCCCCACCGTGGAATTCCCCTCTCCTGCGCTGGCAGCCCGCGGCCAGGCGCGGAGAACGGGTGCGGCGGAGCCGCTCCGCGGGACCAGGTGCGCGGCCGCGCCGGGCCCCGGGCAGGCCTGCCCATGCTCCCCGGTCTCTACCCAGCAGCAAACCCCCGCTCGGGGTAAGATCCCTACATTTTGGGGGAAAACATGCTGGTTCTCACGGAAACACCGCGCTGCGCGGCGGGGATTGATCCCTTATTTCGAGGTGCAGAGCGCGCACGTGTGCGCGAGGCGGCGGGCACTTCCCACCCGCGGGCACGGTCAGGGTCACCCGTGTGCTGGCACACGGATAGGCTGCGAGTGTAAACGGGGTACGCGGGTGTGCACATGCATTTGTGCATCTTACACCGGTGATACATAACGTGCCCAGGGAAGGGTACAGCCTCCTTCCCGCGAATACAGCTCACAAATTCTTTCCCTCAGAGGTCTAGCGGTAAAATGCACACCGGCTTTCTCAGCATCAGGTCACTTGAAACACTCTGCCTCGGGTCAACAGCCTTTTCCAGAGGGGATCTCCTCCCGCGCCCTGCCTGCTGGACGGGGGCTTTTATAGCGGGGCTCCAGCTCTGAGAAGGAGCTCCTGCCGATACGGGAGAGCCCCGGGGCTCCCTGCATTCCCGCGGCACCGGCCTGCGCCTACCTGGCATCGACTCCCTTCGAAAGGTGGCCCGAAAAGAGCAAGTGCTCTGGGCATGGGGAAAACTTACAAAGTCGTAGCCGTTTGTTTACCAGTGGGGTCAGAAAATCAGTAAATAAAAGCCGCGATGCTAAGCTCATCAGTCCAGGGACTGCTGCTTCCTTACGGCTAACACAAGGGCTATAAAAGTGGAGGCCAGCATGGAGTGTGTGTCCTCATTTCAAACAGTGTCTGCTTTAGGGAAGCTAACTTTGTCTTATGAATGCCGGACTCGCCTTTTAAAAAATTCAAGCTATCATTCAAGAGCCATTAATGCTACCTGAAAGGCGAGTCTTTCGAGAGGGAACTGGAAGCGCCCGATTATTGTTTTTCAGTTAACTTTCTGCGCCCAAACAGCACAAGCCGGGCCAGGGGTTTCTGCGTGAGCCTCGCGGGCACATCACCCAGGAGGTGACAGCACACACAGCTCCCTGCACTCCCTCCCGCCCCGAACGGCCTCCTGCACGCTTCCCGAGCACCGCCGTGCTGCTGTGGGTATCTCAAAATGCTCCCCTCGGCGGACGGCTGCCCCAGCGTTTTAGCTGCCACGGAAGAGGCAGCGAGGACCGGCACGGGGATGCCGGCACGGCCTGCCCTGAGGTCGGCAGGCAGCCCCCGGCTGTTTCGAAACCGAATAACCCACACAGCAGAAGTACCCCTACAGCGTCCAAAGAGCCAGACGTTATAAAGAAACCCAGGGCCCCCGTCGAGGCTGGAAAGCCGGGGTTCGCGTTTCTCCTCGCAAGCCCTCGAGAGTAAATCCTCAAAGGGCCCTTGCTGGGGCCAAGTTAGCTTTAGGGGCTGAAAGAGTGCAGGAACAGGCGCCTCACCACCTCTGCCTGCAAACCCACCCCTCTCTCGGCTGGGGGTCTCAATGCAACGCTTCCCCCTCCAGAGCTAAGCGAACACCACATCCACGTCGTGGACTGGAATTCCGCCTTAGCAATTCCAGACTCAGTGCTCGTCTCTAATTCAGAACGTACACGGGACGGAGAACAACGGGGATTGCACTGTGTCCCCCGGCCCAGATAAAGAATCAGCAGCAGCAACACCACCGCTAAAATCATTCTTTCTGCTTCAGGATGCTCAAACAAATCTCAGACCAAAAGTTTAACAGAATACTCATTAAACAAGGGCTCCAGCACGCACAAGTCGCAACAGATCTGAGTTAAGCGACCGCTAGGGACTTTGCACAAATTCAAAGAAACTTGCACTACGCATCTTTAAAATATATCACCCCCACCACGTTTCTCCGGGTTTATTTTACAGGGAGATGGGTCAGACTATCTCCACGATTGGAAATTTTTTTTTCCCTAGCCACTCTCAAGATATTTTCTCAAAACCGCTGTCTGGCCAGCTCGGCGGGACAGTTAACCTGAACGATTCGCAGACATGTTTTCGGCGCATGAAACATATTTTCCCCCCGGCTCTTTCTCCCGGTCGGTGCGTTACATTTCCTCAAGTACCACCGCTTTCTGCCTGGGTCCCACCGGGCTCCAACTTTTCCTATCTCGCCAAACCCTGCAAGGTGGCGCTCTTTTCATTGAAAACTGGTATTAGCTTTATAACAACATTTGGTAGAAACTAAAGTTAAAGTGAAGCCTTCCCACGGGTGCTGCGGGGAGCAGACGGTGATGCCGAGCGAGCAGGAGTTGGGCTTCAACTGATCAAGGCAAACTTTTTTTTTTTTGAGGGGGAGGGGTGAAAGGGGTGCTTTGGGGCAGTGGAAGAACTGTGAGGGAGGTCCCCAAATGTTAAGAACAAAGGAAAATACTGCGGGGTTTTGCTGTGGGAGAGGCTGCTGGGCTCGGGGCGGGGGCTAGAGCCGGAGCTGCTGAGCACTCGCACGGGTACAAGCAGAGAACGGCTTCCCCAGCACCCCCTCCCCCCGAGCAGTTAATATGGCTATTGACTCGCTATACACATAATATTTCTTTAAAGAAGCTGTTAAATTGTCATCCTGGTCTACTGGAAGGTCAGTTTGTGCAATTCACTCTATGACATATCACAAGCCATCGCAGCTTTAGCCAACCTCATGATTTGTGTTGTCTGTTGATATGTTGTCTGCTTAATGGGGCGATCATGCAAGCTACAACCAGGAACAAAGACCAACAGTTCCAACAACCGTAGCTAAGTTAGTGGAAGCAGTGCAGCTTGCAAATCTATCAAACTAAACTGCAAGGAAGACAATCTGATTTAGAGAAAAGGCGTTCTGCTACAGTCATTAAGCACAAGTAATTTAGATTTTTTATATTGTCTTCTCATTTACAAATTTACTGTATCAACGCCAGCCAATGGAACGAATTTCTTAAGTAAATGAGAAATAAATAAAAGAGATAGAAAGATAATCAAATTACATAAAATAATTCTTATTCCCTAGATTTATTTTTTTAGAAAGCTATTAACACTGGCAAAATTATAGTAATAATAATAACATAACATAAGAAGTAATTGATTTAAATTAACATCACGTTTTAAGGAATATCAGCCAAAAAAAAAAAAAAAAAAAAAAAAAAAAAAACAGGAAAGGAAAAAAATAGACCCATCAACAACAACAGCCGTCATGAAACAATGCTGTACTTCCTGGAGTAAAAGGCCCAAGAAAAGTCATGAAACCACTGCCTGAGAATTAGTTATGGTCATAAATGCCTTAAATTAAAATAGCAACCGAAATCTCCTCTGTTTTAAATCTCCTAATATATGTTATCCGAATTAATTTGATTTAGGAACCCAGTCTATGCAGATTCATGGGCAGTGTTGGAGTAGAATGCAGCACTTCTCGTGTAACAATTCCCCACATTAATATTTATGTAGCACATGCAATCTATTTCTGTTATTTTTATGGTTGTTATTCTATGTCTGCAAAGGTCATTTAAATTATACTGCGGCCGAAAATTTGTTTCATAAATTTTGATATAAATACTAATTACACACTATAGTAATGCCAGCAGGGATCCTTTCATTTATCACATTTATATCACCTTCGCTGCTTTAGTGATGACATAATGGAAAGCAGTGAAAAACTGGGACAGTTTTATTCTAATATCCTAAAGCTAGTTGGAGTTGCAGCAGGTTGACTTTAGTGAATAAGAATTCCTACCACAATTCATGGGATTTAAGAATCTTTAATAAGGTACGAAATGTTACCAAACAGTTCTGTAAACTAAATTTTACATACCAATTCTTCTAACCATAAATATTGAATATCTTGTAACATGTATAACCGGACCTTTACATGCGGATAAATATGGAAATTAGGATTTATATACATTATGTTCTTGTATTTGCCAAAAGCAACAGACAGATATAGTTTATATCTTTTTTTTTTTTTTTTTTTAATATCACTTTACATAAACAAAGGTAACAGTTTGACACGCAGATCCAGGCTTTCACTATACGAATTTCTTGACAGGACGTGTAACAACATTTTACTGCACTACTTAAACTGGACTTTGGGACGAAATGTTGCACTTTATACAAAAAAGCACATTAATACCAATAATATTCTGTTAGATCGACGTTTAGACTGTAATAATACAAAGTAATTCACATTTTGGTACACATTTACTAGAACATTCTTGCCATTCAGTACAAATAGTTGAATTTCTACCTCTTCCCTCTGCCCCCCCCACCTCCACCCCCCCGCCGCAGTTCCCGCCCGCCCGCCCCTCCCCCCACATATATGCAAAGACCACAAATCCACATATCCCCTTATTCAACTTGCGATATAACTATTTACAAAATCAAACAGTACATTTTTTGTTGTTGTTTTGTTCCTGAAGCTAATAATTCTGTATTTACAAGAGGGGATGGTGGGAAGGCCGCTGCCCGAGCAGACATGCAGTTGGAGATCTCTAATCAGTGGTTTCCAGTAAAGCCCTACACAGTTGGCATTTGCCCTGGTAACCTTGTCTTCTTACTCATTCTACTAACCCCTTCGCCTATCAAGCCTTGGCACAGAGCAGAGCAGAACAGTCACACAAAAAAAAAAAAAAAAAAAAAAAAAAAAAGAGGGAGAAAAAGAAAAAAGAGATGAAGATAAATAAAAAAGGGGGAAGAAAGGAAGAATTAAAAAAGAGAAATAAAAAATGAGTCTTCATTTTACTCAGTCCTGGGTCTATAGGCAGCATTTTATTTTTTTTTGTTGGATTATTTAAATTCTGATTTCAAAGTCTTCATTATTTTTGGAGTCTTTAAATAGGGTATTTGTTTGCTCGCTTGGGGCTTTTTTGTTTTGTTTCGGTTTGTGTTTTTTTGTTGTTTTGTTTTAGCGTTTTAGACGTACCATTCGTTAAAATTTGATGTAAGCGTGCTGTGGCTGGACGTGTGGTGGACTGCGGAGGAGGAAGGGGATAAGGAGCTGGCGGTCTGGTTTTCTGTGGATGGAGACACGATGGTTGGAGGGGTGGAGGACTCGTAGCCTGAGCTGGCGGCGGGAGAAGGCTGGGACCCCTGTGAGGACGATTCATGGACCTGCAAGAGAAAACCCGGGCAGAAATAGAGAGCGGCGGAAGACCGAGGCCCTGTTGGTGGTTGCTGGGATGCGCCAGACAACGGGACCCAGCGTCGAGCCCCAGGCTCGGGCACCCCCCGGGGCTCTCCGCCGGTCCCGGTCCCGGGGCCGCCCCCCCGACCCCAGCCCCGGCCCCTGCCAGGAGCAGCGTCCACCGGCTGCCTCCTCTCACAGCCCCCCTACCCTCCCTGGATAAAATGTACCGACAAAAGGCCCTGCCCGAGGGGCCAGGGCTGAGCGCGGCCGGACGGGGGGCGGCGAGGTCCGGCAGGCCCTAGGAAAACGCCGGGGCTGGGCCCGGTCTCGGACCGAACCGCAGCAGTGCGAAGCCCCGCAACCGCCGGCCCCGGGGCGCTCTCCCCCCGCAGGCACCAGCCTGGGGTCTCCTGCCGGCCCTCCCTGCAGCCCTTTCCCTAGGCCAGGCCCGAGGCAGCGTCCGAGCCCTGCACAGCAGGCGCCCTCCATTTACCTTCATGTGCTTTCTGAGGGAGCTGGGGTGCGTGTAGGACTTGTCACACATTTTGCAGAGATAGGGCTTGTCGGAAGTGTGGACATGCATGTGCTTTTTGCGGTCGCTGCTGTTTGCAAAGCGCCTGTCACAGCCCTCGAATTCACACTTAAATGGTTTTTCACCTATTGCAGAGGAAGGGGGAGATAAAAAGGATCTGATTAAGAAGGGCCGGACGGATTGCTCATTGTCCCCCTCGCACGGCCGGACGGAAGCCCGGGGCTCCATTTCAAACACTTGCAACTTTCTAACTTCAACGAAGCTCAAAACCTCGGCTCTCTTCTCTGTCCTTTCCGCACCTCCGACCCCTGCTCAGCTCCCATTTCAGAGGAGTGGTGGGTATATTAATTACCTTTTTGGTTTTTGTTTTTTTTTTTTTTTTCTTCAGGGGGAAGAATTTTATTTGCAGCCCCAGACCTGGGCACCTCTCCCTCTTCTCAATGCTCCAAGAGAGACAGCAGGCGTGGTGGTATTTACACACGATCCTCAGTATCTAGTATCCGGTTTTATAGCTCATTCTCGTGATATTTTACGCTCCCACACAGCCCAGCCCCCTCCCCCGTATTTTTTTTCAATATTGAAAATTATCCGGCCGGGGAACACAATACGAGAGCAGACCTACAAACCCCCTGCAAAAACGCCCAGGAATGCGGCGCTGGCTGCCGGCACTCGGGAGCGGTAGCAGGGGGAGAGACTCTCCCGGCCAGGGACTGCTGCATTTGCACCTCCCTCTATGGGGAAAAGTTCTCAGGGAGCCCGGCGCCTGTCCCTACACGCAACAATAACACACTAAAGCGCAGAGCTCGGTTTATTTAAAATCGCTCTTAGGAATTAAATATTTACCAAGCTCTGAATTGCAGAGAGGAGACAGATGAGCTGCCTGCAATATTTAGCACAATTTCTCATCGTGTCACGGTCAAAACTGCCGAACAACAATTAATTAAAACCCATAAATTTAAAGAGGACAGGTTGCTACGATTCTCCCTCCCCCCCACACACACACACACACTCCCCCCCAAACGATCCCAGCAGCAAACTGTGCCTTTCTTCCCCTCTGCCTCCTCGGCGAGGATAATTTTCTTTTTGTTGCTGCTGCTGGCGTGGCTATGACCGAGCTCGTTTTGCAGCGGAGCTCCGAGCCTGCCTCTCCCGGGAAAATCGGTGTCCCTGGACCGTACACCATCCCCCCGCCCTACCCGAGCCTTAGCCAAGCAGCGCCCCGGGACCCCCCCCTCTCCCCCTGCCCTGTCCCGGCGCTCGGCGCTTCCACTCACAGAGAGAAAAGCTACAGAGAAGGTTACCGTACCTGTATGAGTTCTTTTGTGTATTTTGAGATTCTCTGATCTGGCAAACACTTTGCCACAGCCTGGGAAAGGGCAGGGAAAAGGCTTTTCACCTGTGTGGACTCTGATGTGATTTACAAGTTTATATTTGGCCTTGAAAGGTTTCCCTTCTCTTGGACACTCTTCCCAGAAACATATGTGATTGGACTGCTCGGGTCCTCCAACGTGCTCCACCGTGACATGAGTTACCAGCTCGTGCATCGTGCTGAAAGTTTTGTTGCAGGACTTTTTGGGGTTTGACAATTGCTCTGGCTCAATCCACTTACAGATGAGTTCCTGTTTGATGGGCTGCCGCATGTAACGAAAGAAGGCCCCTGCCCCGTGGTGGGCTGCCATGTTCATGTTCATGTGGCCATAGCCGTGCAGCTGGGTCGAGGCATAGTGCTCGGAGCGGGGGCTGGTGACCTGGCCGTACTGATCGGGTCTGCCGTACATGTCTCCGGAGAAGCCCAGGCGCATCTGCCCGTTCACCACGTTAGGAGAAGCGTGGCTGGTGGCTTGCTCGTGCAGCCCCGGGAAAAGTATATGTCCCGCGGCATCGGTGTGTCCGTGGGGTCCGGCGAAGCTGCCGGCGGCGGAGGCGAAGAGGCTGTGCTGGGCGCTGGCGGCAGCCGCCTCCCCGAAGCCACGGTTGCGGAACAGAAAGTCCCGGGTGGAGTTGAAAGCGGCGCTGGAGTAGGAGCCAACGTGGGTCGGGTGGTGGTGGTGCCCCAGGGCCGCCGCCGCGTAGCCGGGCGCCTGTGAGGTGAAGGCGGTCTGGCCGGCCGAGGCCAGCTCGTGGGTGCTGGGGTTGATTTTGAAGGCGCCCATGCCGTCGGCAAAGGGGTTGATCCCCAGACCCACTTCTCTGTCCGTGACATCGGCTGTGGAGTGGTGGCGAGAGGATCCGAAGGTAGTGACTCCTATGGCGGGATACTGCGGTCCAGCATCCAGAAGCATCTTCCCAGCGTCGATGCAGCAACCAAAAAAAAAGCACGCTCGCACACACACAACGCGGAGAGAAGCAGCAGCAGCAGCAGCAGCAGCGGCGAAAACACCCTCTTTGGAAAGTCAGCGACGATCACCACCAAAGCAACCACATCAAAAACACCCCCTTCGGCATCAGCGCAGGGGGAAGAAAAAAAAGGGGGGAGAAGAAAAAAAAAAAAAAAGAGGCTGGTGCTGAAGGGGGGAAGAGATCTTCGCCGTTGCAAATAGTAATAATAAAAATGTGCCCCAAAAATATTCACTGTCTCTCTGCTTTGACTTTTCAGGGAGGTTTAAGTGGGGAGGGGGGGTTGGGTGGGCTCAAAAATAAACTGGCTGCAAATAACAATAACGGAGAGAGATCAACACGGGCAGCAAAAAATAAAAAAAAATAAAAACAAAACAAAAAAGAAACTTCCTTCACTGATTTTTTTGGCTATAGGAATGTTGCAAAGTGGCCGAGAGATTGTTTCTCTCTCCTCTTCGAGCTTCCCCTCACTCTCCCGATTTTTTTTTTCGGGGGGCCTTTTTTTTTTTTTTTTTTTTCGCTTTGCAAAAAAAGGCGCAAATCATGCACAATATTGTCTTTTGCGGTTTATCTTCCTGGGGAGAAACTTTCACCTCCTCAGCCGGGCGGTGAACGCGAGACTGATAGCGGCAATCATTCCTGCAGATAAATGAATTGAAAAGACGACACCGTCCCCCCCCTTGATGAATGGGAACCGGGGGCGGAGCGACGTGCGGGCGGACGTGGGCCCTCATTGGTCGCCGACGGCTCCCCCTTTCCCGCGTAACTCCCCCCGGCCCCGCCAACGACGGGCGCGCGCGGCCGCCCCCCGCCGCTGATTGGCCCGTCCGCCTCATCAATCGCAGGTATTGTGAGCGCCCTGACATCCCGCCTGGCGAACGGGGCTGCGGAGCTCCAACTTTTTTTTAATATATAAAGCCCTTTTTTTTTTTTTCTCCACGAAAATATTTTCCAGCGCATCTTTTTGTGTGTATGTGTGCTAAGGAAAAAAAAAAAAAAAAAAAAAAACAACAAACAACCACAAAAAAAATCTTTGATTCTTATTAAGGTCATTTTCTCCCCCGGTCTCCCTCTCTCTGTCCCCTCTCTCTCCTGCACCCTGATAATGATGGTAATAATGATTTCTTGGTGATCCAGAATTTTTAAGATCACTAAGCAACTTTTTAGCTTTTGGAAAGAGGAGCCCTGTAGGGACTCGCTTCTTTTGAAGTTGTTTTCCGCTTGTTTAAAACCGAAGCTCTCCGAGAGTAGGTGCTGGGTGCATTTGATTTTATTTTTAAACACCAGGCGTGATTTCTCTGGGTACTGACTCTATCCCTCCATCAGATTTCTGAAATAGATCTTGTTTTCTGCACCCATCAAAAGGCAGGTGGGTGAGAACTCTTAACTTTCTACTTTTGTTGTTGCTGTTTCGCCTCTTTTTGTTATTTTCTTTCTCTTTTCTCTCTCACTCTCCCTTTCTCTCTCTCTCTTTTTACGGAGTCTCTTTCATTCAGGTAAAACTGTAAATTTCCCAAACCTACATTGTTTCTCCTACTGCTGCATGAAACTCTCGGATACTTCTTCTCTCTCTTTCTCTCTCTCTGTCTTTTGAAAAATTTATTTAAAATCCTCGATAGGAGCAATGTAAATTTTCTGACATTCAAACCTTTTCTAGTTCACAAATCAGTCACCCTTGTCACAGTTATTGAAATTCCTCAACTTGCCACACCAGGACGGTGGAAAAAGCAGGCGGTGTCTTTGTTGCTGACCAGGCTTTTGATCGCCAGAGAAAATTTACTTACCTTCAGATGAGTGAGCAGAAAAAGAAATAACACTCCCTTTGATTTAGTTAGAAAAATGCAGACATTTGGATTCAGTGCAAACATACAACACTTGGTTGTTTTCTAGATGCAACCCTCGATTAACCTGTCTTTCCCCAGCTCAAAGTCTATTGAAAAACTGCGGATAGTTCTTTTTTGTTCTCGCTACAAAGACCCATTGACTATATATTAAAATGATTGTTGAAAGGTATGAGTATGGTGTTTAAAAGCAGAAATCCTTTGTGGCTTAATCAATTAAGCTAAGCAACATTTGTACAATATTTTAAACGATGCTTCGGCACAAAAAAAGAAAAAAAAAAAGGAAAAGGAAAGAAAGGATCTCGTGAAACTTCAAAATACAGACGTCTTTGTATGCGTACGTGCATATACACGTCTGTAACCATGTGTGTGTGTACATGTATGAAACGGGTAAATTATTTATTTACTTAGTCGCCTGCATATTCATTAGCTCTAATTATTTTTTAGTAACGAAAACACCAAAGGCTCGCTAAGAGTCGGACTCCATTTATTTAGCCTTTGTTCAGCCCTTCAGTTGCCTCCTTCGCAGCTCCGTCCGAGCCCCTACATTCCTAGTGCCAAACAAAGAAACTTTAAACTCATCCTCCCTAGTGAAAGGCGCCGGTAAGGATCCGCAGCGCAGGTACTGGGGATGAAACCAGCAGCGCTGCGGGGCGAGCCCTGCTCGGGTGAGACCTGCTTCATTTTGAGAGGGATAAAAATGTCCATTTCGCTCAGAGAACGACCAAACAAACAACAACAAATAAACGTCGATGCGCCTTGAAGGAACGTCTCGCTGCAGTTATCTGCAAATGCAGTTTGCCTGCGCTCGATGTATGGACATCGTTTTCAAAGCAGATGTATTATGTAATTTCCCTTGGCTCTTGGGAGGCTTTACAGGTTGGGGGGGGGTCTATTTGGGATTGGGATTTTTTTTTTTTTAGAATAATGTAGGTCTGCATCTACACATTTGTATTTATTCTGTCTAATCCATTCGAAGGAATTGCAGTAGCTTATAGCAACAGGTATACCCGCCCTATTAGCGCGCCTGGCTGTGGACATGGTCCTCAGGCGGGTGTTACATGGCTTTCTGCATTTGCTGCTAAAATTAAGCGAAGGACAGAATTGTGGGCGTTATCGTGAAGTTCATCAGGGCGATGGTATTAGGAGATCTAAAAAGTTAGGTAGTCCAGGGCTGGGCTGCCTCCCAGTGCAAGGGAACCTGGTGATTATTCCAGATCGGTGCAAAATATACGAGAAGGCAGACGAGAAGGTATTTTTAGGAAGCGTATCTAAATATACAGTGTAAGAGTGAATGTAAAAAAAAAAAAAAATGTTGTGGGTTGTAGAAGTTATCAAGTGGGATTTGCGGCGCGCTCTCTGCAGGAAACGAAAGCTGCTCCAGTTCAAAGCCACATGCACCAACGTGACATATAAGCCATTAAAATATCATCCTGACGGCTCATTTCTGCTTCATCATACATTCCCTAACTGCTTCCAGAAAGCAAGAAAAGAAGAAATGAAGGATGACCGCCTCGATGGAAGAGCCAAAGAGGTGGTGGGTTCTTGGGGGGGGAGGTGTTATTGTTTTCTTCTTTCATTCTTTATTTCCTCCCCCCGCCTCCCTTTATTTTTGCTAGTTCAGAAAAGAGAGGAAGCCTTCAACAGGTCGCAGGGGTAAGTGCCTGGGAGCAGGGGTTGCCTGGGCAGCCAGGGCAGCTGGCTAGCCCCCACCACCTACCCAAGGTCTGGACCAGGGCTCCCTGCCCTCGGGGGGGCCCGGCGGGAGGAGATTTGGCCGCCCTGGGAGAAAAGGGCTGGCACCCAGTGGAGCGGGAGGGCAGTGCCTCCGCCGCCCCTCGCCCACGTGGGACCGGTTCCCGGCGGTACCAAGGCGGGTGGCGCCCGGTTGAGGGAGAAGCGCCCGGGCGCCGTCGAGGGGGGTTCTGACGCCCGCCACCGGGCTCCGCGCAAGCCCCCCCCCTCCAAGTCTGAGGGGGATCCCGTCTTGTTGGTTCGCGTAGCGCGGGATGGTGGGGGTCCACGGAGGGGGGCGGTGGTGCTCCCAGCTCCGAGAGCGGCTGGGCTCGGCGGGGCTGGGCAGGCGGCCGGTCGGGCTGGGTCCTGCGGCAGCCCAGGCGGGGCCGAGGGCCCCGGGCGGCGAGCAGAGGGCGAGGAGCGTTGACAATGGTGTGCCCCATGGGGAGGTGTCCCGGGAGACGAGCTCCCGCCCAGCGCCTCGCCCAGCGCCGCACCCAGTACCATAGGGGGGGCGCAGGGGGAGCCGACGCTCCGGCTGCGCTCTCCTTCACCCTTTATAGGCGGGTGCAGGAAGGACGGAGCCCAGGAGGCGGCCGGCCCCCTCCATCCCCCACCCACACCCCCCCCCTCGGGAAGGTCCGGGGAAGCTGCCAAAGGAGATGGGTGCCTTCGCCAACTTCGCGCAGAGCCCGAGGAGGGGCTGAGATCCCAGTCCCGGCCCGGAGGGGCTGCCCTGCGCCCGGCGCCGTCTGGGAAGGGGAAAGGGTCCCAAATCCTTGCCGAGGGTGATGTCCTCGACGGTGACCTCTGACCCGAGCTCGGCTTAGTGCGCCAGCCCCGGGCACCGGCAGAGAGTCCTTCCGACCGGAAGGGGACCTGGGACAGAGATACCCCGGACCTCTCCCTGTCTCGGTCCTCTGTCGCTCGCGATCCCTTAGCCCTGGGGGACCCGGCATGGATGGGAGACCTTTGTCCGGGCTGGTCTCGGGGCTTGCTCCACCGGGGCCGAGAAACTTTACTTCTGCACCGAGACCTTTCCAGCGAGAGTTCCTTCCGCCCTATGCGGCCGCGAGATGAGCATGTGCCGGCGGGGCACACGCCCTTCCTGATACCTCAGCCTGGCTCACGCATCCAGGGGCAACGCCACCGAACCCTCCCGGGGCCGCCGGGGTCCCGTGGAGTCGGTGGCTGCTTCAGCCCCACTCCACCGGCGCAGCCCTGGCTGGATGTAGAAGCAAGCATCTGCGGAAGAGGAGCCAGGTCCTGCCTGCGCAGGCTGCAGCCCGTCGCACCCCTAGCCCCAGAGAGAAACCGTGGGGGACGAGACTGGTACCCTGCACTGGAGGCCCGCGGTTCGGCCCAACCTGGGCAATGGAGCATCCTCACCCTCCTGTTCCACCAGTGGCACTGAGCAGATGAGAAAGGCGTGCAAGAGTTTTAGCCAATATTTACTCTGAAATCCACAACTGTTTTGCCTTCTTTTTTGTCATCTGGTAACCATTTGAAATATTTAATGCAGCGATTTTTTTTTTGTATTTTTTTTTATTGTCGTCCAGTTTCAACAAGTTTTGGCTAACACTTGGGAACTGAGCACTCCTACAGCTTTCTATCCTAACCAATAAAACACAATTCCTGCAAACCTCTTGCAAGCAGGGCAGTGTTTGCTGCTCTGACCTTATAGAAGTGTGAGGATGAATGGAAGTTGACGAGAAAACACAATTTCCAAGGGGTTCCTCTAGTTCTTTTTATTTCGGCAGTAATTTTCAACACCATGGTGAAAATACTGAGGAGGGCAAATAATTTGTAATAGAGTATGACTGTGGTACGCTGGTGAAGTTTCATAATTATTAGCATCAAGTATTTGTATTAGTATAGATATTTATTTAACAGCACTGGATTCCCTACAATGACAGTAGCAAGAGCAATAATAGTAATCTCCCTCTAAGTAACTGATTCCAGATTCTGATTTTTCCAGATTAGACTAAATAAAATAAAATTAAAAAAAAAAATATCTGTGAAAATTCAGACTCCGACCCTGCATTAAACTCCAGCTCTTCTCTCAGGGTTTTTGCTGCCGCTCAAAGCAAGCTGTGCAAAGTTCTGTTTGCAGCAGCGGCAGTGCTCTGCCATGCAAAGTGCAAAGAGCAAGCTGAAAATTATAGGCAGAGAGAAGTGCCAGGGTGGTACCATACTAATCCTTGCTGAGACAACAACTTGCGTTGGAGGCTCGCAGAGAGTCCGAAATTTAATTTCAGGAGGGAAGGATCTGTAAACAATATAGTCGAGTTAGTAAAAACCTGCCTTACAATAGCCTGCCAGAAGGTGAATGTCAGATCAAAGGAGAACTGAAAAGATGTCCTTTCATATTTTTTTCCTAAATCAGCCATGGAAACTTCGTGACTCCATAAAACATGTGTTGCTTTGCTGGGGAAACGGCCTCCAGTTTCCCCTCAGAGAAAGCTTCTTTTCCCCCCACCCTCGCTGCTTATCTCCTGCACTCTGTTTTTTGGGGTTTGTTTTTGTTTTTTTTTTGTTTTTTTTTTTTTTTTTTGTTTGTTTGTTTTTTGTTTTTTTGATTGGTTGGTTGGTTTTTGATTGTTTGTTTTTTTGTTTTTGAATCCATAATATCCGAGCCATATAGTGCTTTACTCATATCACACACAAATGGTTTTGCTTATAACTTTCCACCTCTCTTCCCAAACAGGAACAAAGTCAGGAAATGGGGCACAAGAATCCCCTTGTAATGAGGAAAAGAAAACGACTTTACAGAAATATCCTGGAAAAGTCAAGTAAGTTAAAATATGTCTTTTTTTAAAGTTCAAAGGAAACTTTTTTTTTTCAGCTCAGTGTTTAACATACTTGCATACACACAAATCAGCAACACAACTCCCCACCAGCATCTGCCTAATCCTGCTCAATGCCTATTCATTTGGAGGTTCTAGAATTAATATTTGACGACTCTCTCATTGAAACAACAACCCCTGACCCCATGTGATTGCACTGTCACATTATTCTATGACATATTCATCTTGAATTCATTTACGGACGATTTGATTGGAATGAGGTTTGTCATGTATTGGATCCTATTAAAGAAGAAGACTTTGATCTTGTTGATGGGGTTTACATGATATGTATCATCTTTAGCAGGGATACCAGGCTTCCACAATGTGGTGCCTAAGTAGTTAGTGACTGACAGCTTATCTGACAGGAATACCTTAATCTTGAGGTACTGAATGAAATACTCTATTTAAAATAAGCATATTATTTGCCTGTCCTAGGGTAGCTCTAGGTCACAAAAAGCGAGAGGCAAACCCAATCACAAGCCATTGATCGTCTGGTAGCTGAGTTCCCATTATCCGGGAACCCTGAAATGTAAGTGGGAATGGGGCAAGGGAGCAGAAACAAAGGCAGAGTGTGCTCCTGAGCCACTCGGTGCCATCTCTAAAGAGGTGGTGGAGGTCACTGGAAGGTTTCCTGAATACCTTGTTGCTAACCAGCAGTGCTGAGGCAGGTAGTGACTCAGGCTCAGGTCCTGTGCTCCACTGTGTCACTCACTGCCTCCCTCACCCCTCCTGCCCAATAGCAGTTTCGGGGGATAAGGAATGGCACAGGATGACTTATCAGCATTCTCTGTTTCTATTCCTCACTTTTTCCCCCTTTCTCACAGTAAATATTAGGATTTTCAGATTAAGCCATTGTCTTCCTCTCATCCAGGAGTTGAAACCTAAAGGTAACTCCTGGAACATGCTGTCTGGAGGGTTCAGGCCTCCTGTCCCACCCCTCGGGCACCTCTGGAAAGTTTCTAGCTGGCTCACTGGGAAGGGAAGTTTCCACAGAGGCAGGAGCAGAAGGGCACAAGAGTGGGCAAAGGTCAGATTCTGCTCGCTCTGATGCTTCCCTGGACAAGGGCTATTTCTTGCACTGAGCACAACTCTCAGTGAGCAGGATTTGCTCCCAAGTCAAAGAGCACAGCACTTAGTTTTCCGGGGTTTTTCATCATACCTTCATAGCAAGCTCTGCCTTCTGTAAAGGTAGAAATATGGATAAGAGCCTTGCTGCATAGATTCCTACAAAAAAACAAGGCAAAGTATGGTGGATCTGTAAAACTGTCAGGCAGCCGGGGCTGCCAGCACTCCCAAAGGCCGTGCAGCCCTGTTTTCAGTCCGTAGGCCTCGGCAGCCCGGCGCGGAGCAGGGATGCAGGTAGTGGCTGGAGCTTTGGGGCTGCCCAGCTCGGCCCCGCGCCCAAGGAGTGGGCAGGCGAAGTTCTGGGTTCCGCATGGTGGCGCAGCAGGCAGGGAGGCAGCTCAGCCGCCGTCCTGGGTCACAGCCCCTCCGTGCGGGGCTCCCGCCTTCTCCCGACTCTGCCACGGCCAACTCGCCTCCTCCCTGAGGGAGCTGGGTTGGACGGGGGCAAAGAGGAGGAAAAGTGCTTGTGTCCCATCTTTGCAACATGTCATCCCTGCAGAGCAGCCCTTCAGCACGGGCAGGCTTTGGGGCTGTGGGCGGCTGTCGGGGTCACACAAACACAGCCACTGGAAAATTTGGGCTCAGGATCAAACTGCCCGCCTGTTTGTGTTGATTTGGCACTCAGAGCACCGTGGTCCCTTTAAACTTCACTTTGCTCAAGATAAGATATCTACCCTCTAAATCTTACAAAAATACTGTCCTTTGGACCTCCCCAGCGTCCGAAATTCAGCTTCAGTTGATGATGTTTCTGTTCTGCTGTATGAGAAAACTTGGTTTCTCCCTGGAAAGGCTTAGGGTTCATTCAGCCCATGAATCCCAAGGGCAGCCTAGAAGGGGTTGCCCTCACCATAGTCAGGTGGGTTGGAAGGGTAGTAATAGTAGTTGCAATAATAATAATACCCAACAAAAAATCCCCAGCCCCTGTTCCTGCACAAGCTGATGTTGACTTAAGACTTTGGCTAGAGACCGACTTATCTGGTCAAACATGGCTCAGGCAGCTGCCAAGAAGTGGGAGACCTCGGTCACCCCTCGAGTGGCAGCCGTACAAGCTCCAGCAGCCAAAGGGCTGCACGATTATGCATTTAAGTTTTCCAGACACCCTGGGAGATGCGCAGAGCTAGGCCGGATCTGGCCCCACTCCCCTCCTCTTCCCCATTTCTCCGCCTCCTACAGTCATGTGGCGGCCCCTGCCCGCACCCCACCCCCCACCCCACCCCGCCTGCCGGCAACGAGGGCTCACACCAACTTCACCTAACAGTGAGGGACACCGAGGGTCAGGCTCGTCTGCATTGCCTGGGGAAAGGAGCGAGAGAGAGCCCTGAGAGGCGAGCTGATAGCCATGAGTGTCTGAAGAGAAATCATCACAATGCTTAAAATGAGCTTAGGGCAATCCGGTTATGACATTTTTTTTTTAATTGATAAACTGTTCCAGATGTTTTCTCCCTTGACTGAGAAATGTCAGAACTGATGGATAGCAAGTATGTAGAGATGCAGTGTTTTAAGGAGGTATGAGCAAAGCAGCATTATTTGGAGTTCACACTCACATTTGTAAGTAGCAGATTTGTATTTCCTAACGTTTGTCTCTTCTGTGCACTCCTGTTGAGATGGTCATGAATAGGACTGTCAAATCCATTTCGTAGAGCAAGTAGACTTGAGGGTTGAGATATTGTGAGGATGGTGTGTGGTTTAAAATGCCTGTGTAAACATGTTATGTAAGGATGGAGAGCTAATTGCATCATTTGTCACTTTTCATCATCTCCACTCAGAAGGATGTACACAAGGATGTATCTATAGCTAGCTGCCTAAGCATCAGCCGTGTGTTACAGGGGAAATATGGTGAAAGCCAAGCAGCCAAATTACGTGACTGCAGCTAGCCCAGAGCATGCAAAGCTGCGACAGAAACTTCTCCTCTGTAGTTATGGATGTCTTACACTTCAGTCTTATAGTTTCCGATCACTGGTTGGTAGCTTCTGTTATGAGAATGGCTGGGTTGACATTGCCGGGCAGTTTCTTGGTTTACTACTGAACATAAAGCTTATCAATTTCCGATATTGTTAGATTTTCATGGAGATGCAAAATTCCACGCTGGGAGCTTTACCTGGAGTGCATGTGGTAAAGTGACCACTGACAAATTAACAGCTGAGAATTTGACACGATGAACAGAGAATTGTTGCTTTATTTTGTAAGACTGTGCGTTTACTGGTGGAGTCATTCTCATGTCAGGATCCAAGTACCGTAGATCTGTGGTGTTCTGTGGTGGGCAGATCTTTACAGCTGTGTTTTTCTTTCTTGAAGCAGAAGAATCTTTTCCTATGTTTTATTTACATTCTTTAAATTCACAATTCCCTTCTGAAAGACTTGTGCAGATGCTTCCTTCTGTGCTGAAGCCCTAAGCTTTTGTAAACCTATGAGGCCTCAGTGTACAAAGCTGAAAACCCAACCTACACTTACACCATTAGCAAAGTAAACCCTGCAGCCCATGCTGTTTTCTTCAGGTGAGAAGCATCAGAAGTGAGTCTGTTATGAATGTTTTGCAGTGCTTCTCCTTCAAGCCCAGGATGGAGATTTTACATGGAACTACTCTGTAAGTGTGTGCAAGAGAGAGGGAAAGGGAGAGAGACCCCTTCTTCTGGGTTAAGCACTCAGATTCAGCCTGAGCACCACAATTTCTTGCATCACTCCTGTGGCCAGCAAGCAGATAACTGCTAAAACTTGTCAAAGAGTAGGAGAGGGGATGGGAAGTCTTCCAGGAACCCTTTGTCAGGGCTCAGGCACCGCTATGGAGGCCCAAGCACCAGGCCAAACTCTGACGCGTCGCAAGTGAGCTGGTGGAGCGGCTCCAGCGCTGCTTTTGCGGGGAAAGATCGGCTCCCAGCCCTGTCAACAAGTGACAGGGACCCGCCGCCAGGCCTGGGCCCGCGTCACGGAGGCGCGGGGCCGCTTCGCCTCCCACTGCTCCGGCCGGGCGGCGAGTACCGGTAGAGATGCGGGGGCTCTGGCGGGGGAGAACCCCTCGCGCTGCCCCCCGAATCGGGGCAGGGCAGCGGGAACGGACAAAGGCCGGGGTGGGCGGCCGTGGCTCTGCCCCCCTAGTCACCCCTGCCCTCTTTGCCTTTGTCCAGTCCGACGGCGGAAGCTCGGCAATGGGCCGGCGGCAGGGAACAGCGCGGCAAGACCCCGGTTAGGGCCTCCCGCCGCCGGGCCCCGGACCGGCCCCAGGGGCTGTGCGGGGCGGGGATGGGGGAGAACGTACAGCAAGGGAAGGGGACGCCCGGCGGCAGCGCATGCGCAGTCCCTGCCCCGCGCAGAACCTCCCCCCCGGCCCCACCGAGCGATAACCCTTTCAGTCAGCGGCAGGACCTGTAATCGGTGACGTCACCCTTGCGCCAGCCAATGGGAACTCTCGGCGATTGTTTGGCCGACGGGGCTGGCGCCGCGACCCGGAGGCGGTGCGCGGCCGCCGGCCTCCCGTCCCGTCCCGTTTTGTCCCGTCCCGCGGCCGCGCCGCGAGGGGCTCCCCCCCGGCCCCGCGGGAGGACGGGCCACGCGGCGGGACCTCCCCGGCACGCCGCCGCCAAAAGCGAGTCCCCGCCGTCCCCACCGAGCCCACCCGCTGGCAGCGCCGCCTGTGCGCCCCGCCGCCGGAGCTGCGGGACTGCGAAACTTTTCTAAGGGAGAAAGAAAAAAACCCAAAACAGTCGTTTTCCCCCCTTCTCCGTGTTTCTCTCCTCCCGCTGTCAGGTGACTTTTTAGCGTTAGAAACTAATGAGCGTGGATGCTCGGGGGATCCCAGTGATGGACCCTACTGCTCTCTCCAGGCGGAACACGGCGCTGAGATTAGTAGACTTGGCGGGGTCTCCTCGCCAGCACCACCACCACCACCCCCCTCAGAGCATGACAGGCTTCCAGGGCTTCGCCGGGCACCCCCACGCCACGGCGCTCACGCAGCCGGGGGAGCACGCCGCCGAGTCCCGCCTCGGGCCGCACCCGCTCCGGCCAGAACACATGGGGCACCGCCACCATCATCCTCCTCATCCTCCTCCTCAGCATCACCCCGCGGCCCTTAAGCTCAGCCCTGCCCCTCATCCCCACCACCAGCTCCATCACCACCACCACCATCATCATCATCATCATCATATGGCAGGCCAAGCCGAGGTGGTCTCTAGTCAAACAGCAGCGTTTGGCCCGGCGCAGTCACCAGCAACCCCTTACCCCGTCTCTCACCCAGCCCAGGCTTTGGCAGCAGGTAGGGACTTCTTTATCCACAGGGACCTGCCGGCCCCACTCATGCCAGGGCTGACTGAGCAGCACCCCGCTGCAAGTTCTCACCACGGACTGTTTGTCTCAACAACAGGTAGCTACCCCGGACACCATGGTCACCACCATCACCACCACTCAGAAGCTGGGAATCCCTCTCTATTCACTGGACTCCACGAGCAGCCTCCCCATGCAGCTCCAGGTGGCCATCTAAACGGACAGATAAGACTGGGGTTACCTGGAGAAATGTATGCCAGGTCTGAACATTTCACTCAAGTACCAGCATCCAGGACAGAGCCTTTTGCTGCTTCTTCACTTCATAGCTACGGTGGCATGAACCTGAACGTGAACCTGGCTACACACCACGGCCCGGGTGCCTTCTTTCGTTACATGAGGCAGCCCATCAAACAGGAACTCATCTGTAAGTGGATTGAGTTGGATCAGACTCCCAAAAAATTATGCTCAAAAACTTTCAGCACGATGCACGAGCTGGTGACTCATGTCACGGTGGAGCACGTTGGAGGACCCGAGCAGTCCAATCACATATGTTTCTGGGAAGAGTGTCCAAGAGAAGGGAAACCTTTCAAGGCCAAATATAAACTTGTAAATCACATCAGAGTCCACACAGGTGAAAAGCCTTTTCCCTGCCCTTTCCCAGGCTGTGGCAAAGTGTTTGCCAGATCAGAGAATCTCAAAATACACAAAAGAACTCATACAGGTCAGTATGTAAAGCTCTCTTTACTCTCTCTCTGTTATTCAGCATTCTGTTTAGCTTTATTTTGTTTGGTTTGGTTTGGATTTTTTTTTTGTTTTGTTTGTTTTGTTTTCAATGTATCCTTTGCGTTGTTGTTGAATGCACGCCAAGTGCTTCTGGAAAACAAATTCTCAGATTTGTTCGATTCTTTGACGTTTAGAGAAGGGAAAGAAAAGTGAGGGTAAAGAGAGAGTGAGAACAAATCTCAGAATTCTCGTCCATGCTTTTTTCTGGTTGTGCGGAGAGGCTGCTGTATGTTTATGCGGGTGGATCTGTGTAAATATCGAGTGATATAGCTACTATTTCTGCTCATTCACACAGGCGAGGATTTTTTTTTTTTTTTTGGCAATTTAAAGTATTTGGGAAGAAAAAATGAAATCTTTGTGCAAGCTCACAAATTAAAACTGAACAATAGAAGTTACAACTTGTCTAGTCATTTTTGACTGGTGTCGCTGAGATGCTGCTGCTTGAACATTGTGAGAATAACACAGCTGCGACCTTTTCGTTCAACAGTTTTGTTTTGGGCAGAGGGAGTTTCAAATGTTTGATCTGAATAACACTGACATTTTTAATGAGCATTGCCTTGCAACGACTCTATGCATTTGCAAATATGGGGAGCTGCAAGTTCTGATTCTCGGGAGGGAAAAGGGAAAAAAAAAGGGGAGAAGAAAACACGGTATTGTTTCGGCCTGTACATTTTGAAATGTCACTTGCAGATCTTTTAAGCGAAACTGGGACATGTGTCAGAAACATCTGTTAGTTCTAGTTAACAGAAAATAACGTAACTCGATGGACGATCTTGCAAAACTACGTTTGAACTCTTCCGGCCAGGAAAGCATTTATAATTAATGAAATTGCACGTAGAAAGTTTTCACACTTCCAGGAGCAGCTTGTGAAGTTGTATTAATTAGTTTAGCAGCCGGTGTTTGTAGTCTGTAGCGCTGGCTCCTTTTTTATTATTATTCTTTTTCCGCCTTCTTGTTTTTGTTGTGGGTTTTTTTTGTTTGTTTGGTGTTTTGTTTGTTTGTTTGTTTTTGTTTTCCTCTGAAGAAGAAGATAAGAAATAAGCCCTTTTTGGAAAATATGATCTGTTCCAGTGTAGGGTTTTCCACCTCCAGCCCTCTTCTCTACAGCCTTATGCACTGTGAGGGAAACTACATAATCCTATTGTAAGATCTGCTTACAGCCAAACGATTTTTTTCGCCTTCCAGTTCATAAAACTCCCCTTCCCCCATGCTCGGTGCAGGGCTTGACCTTCCAGGAGCTGCATTTTTATGATATAACTCGACGTGATATAAGACGCAGAACGTATAAAAAAATTGTATCACTATCTTCTAAACATAGCACGGAGATTTTACAGCGACCGTCACTCGTCACCTAATTATTTTTCCATCACTCTATGAATAGCTCATATGTGTGCGGGGGGGCGAGAGAGGGGGCGATTGCAAAGTTGTGTTCTCGGCCCCCTTTTTCCAGGAGAAAGGGATATCCCCGGGTCACGTAAGTTGCATCCGAGCCAGCTCCTTGTCGTATCAGCACAGGTACAGCCATTAACCGGGAAAGCTCATCCCTTAATGACAGTGTTTTTCTTAAGTAAACGAACTTTTACTGCTCTTTAACGGCCTCACTGTTTGAAGTCTCTGAAGCAGAAAATGGTTAAATTCTTGGGAAAACTGACCTACATTGGAGAGGCAGGTTCAGGGCAGACCCGAGATCGGAGGTTTGCGTTTATTAAACATCATTCCGCGCGTCTGTACTTTTCGATTTAACTTTCCCGGTGATTAATTGCTGTATTGTGAAAACTCCTGCAGGGCCTTTATGGTTCCAACGCTTCTATTAAACACCCAGAAGTTGTCAAAAACGCAATGTTTCTGAAATCCTAATAGAACTCGCTACGAATTATTCATGAAGACAGTTCTAGATTCAACAGGAAAATTATTGCCTCCTCAAATATTAATGACTTCTGATTCTCCGAGGCTGGGGAGCAGGCAGAGGGATTTCTGGCGATGTGCGAATTTTCCAGGTTGGAGGCTAAGGCCTTTAAGGCGGCAGGAGTTCAACGAGCAGGACAGACAGGGAGCACTTCGCCGCCTTCCCAGCGGGCCAGGAACAATAGGGCGAGGCGGGGGACGGAGTCCCTAGCCCTCCCGGGCGGCCCCCGCGCCTCACCCGCAGCCGGGGGACCGCCACCACAGCTTTACCCCCCCACACACACACATCTTCCCCACCCCCCATCCTCTCCCTCCCGAGAAGTTGGTAAATACCTTAATCCACTCCGGGAGACGGGGGATTATGCCACAGTTTCCAAGCTGAATTTCACTGAACACTTTTGCCCAGCTACAAGTGTGGGGGGAAAATGGCGGTTGAGGTCCTGCGCTTCTCCATCGCCCCGAGAACTTCCTGCGTGGCAGTACCTCCGTGCCCGGGCTGCGGCAGTCGGGACCTGTAAAATGTCCTCTCCCTGCCGGGCAGGGATTTCTACGTAAGAAAACCTGCTCTCGCGAAAGGAATACTTGCAAATGGCTCGGATGACTCCTCTTTATTAAGCGTTCAGAGAAGGCAACCCGGGCAGCTGAGAAAATGCTGCCCTCTTCCCTCTTGAAACCTGATTGTACGGAGGGACCTTTCTGTGGCTCTTTCAGGGGGTTAAGCGAAGTAGAACATTTTTCAGCTCTCGGGAAAGAGGAGCGCGCCACAGCCCGCTTTTACCTGAATGTAGCTCACTTTGCGCAAGCAGAGCGCTTATGAGGATGGCTTTCCCTTGGGTCTCCTAACTTACTGCTTGCTTGTACTACACTAATATCCTTGATTTGTTGTCTCAACTTACATGTTGAAGGTCAAATTGTTTCCTTACTTGAAACTGTAATTAGATTATACGAGTGCTTGTGTCTATGCATATGCACCCCTGTATGTCGACTGTATTTGGTTACAGGATGTGCATCGTTTTCTGAGAAGACCTTATATTTAACCTCTTTCCCCCTTCCTTTTAATGCCAGGTATTTACCCATCCTCTGTGCAAATGTTAGTGGTGCAGAATGTGAGAGCTCCTCATTGATTCTTACAGCTAGGAAAGGACATACATTAAACGCGGAGCCATGAGCTTTTTCCCACCCACCTTGCATAAAGTTCATTCATGTGAAATATTTGGAATGCCTCCCTTAACATGCCTCTACTCTCAGCCGAGCATGAGGTGGGCTGAAGCCCCCGAAATTTAATAGTGACGAACCGGGGGGGGGGGGGACGACCACAACAAATTAGAATAATACAAAACCTGAAAGCTTTTACAAATATTGGAAGTCCTTTCGACCACATACGCCATGATGGTTAACACAGTGGCTTTGTTTGCACTTCATGTTTAAGGTTCGGCCGTATATTTTTGTGATGTCCTCTGTGCCCTGATACTTTTTTGACTTTTGGCTGATGGGGGGGTTATTTTCATACTCGGTTGGCGCAGGACTTTGGTATTCCTTGGCGAGCAGGGTCTGACAGCCTGCTATTATCAGTTACAATTAAGTAGTAAACATTTCATCCTGAAGCTCTCTGTAGCGGGTTTCCTTGAAAACCTTCTCTATCTCGTGTATCATGCCCTGTCCACACGATCCGAGGTTGAATTTTCACACGATTCCATCAACACTATTGTATTTCTATTATGCTTAACGTCACTTACCATATTACCAGACAAATTAATACCGATTGCATTTCCTTCCATGAATGAGTAGGTACAAATGAAAAGGGAATCCTACACTCATGACAGTGCCGTGCACCGGCCTACTCATCCTCCTGATTAATCTCTGTCGTTTTGTCCCCCATAACCAATGTCTTTTTTAAATGTTTTTTGCCTTAGCACATGGTATCAGCAAGCCGGGGAACTGGGAAAGGAGGGGGGATGCGGATCTTCCACGGGACTCTAATCAGTGCAAAAATTGAGTGAATGAGATATTATCTAACCAGGTTATGAATAATATTCCCACGTGGACTTGGTGGAGTATGAGAAATAAATTTAACGTAAAAACCTTCCCAGGAATACATCACTGTCCGCTCTTCCTGCAGGACAGAGGAGTCTGCGGGGACAATACATGTTGTGTGCTCAGAAAGAGCACTTGGCCTCTAAGTTTTCCTTATCTCTGGGCTTTGTTTCCTGCAGAAACCCCCACTTTGAAGGGGGGTGCGAAAAGGGGAGGAGAAGCTGCCCTGGCCTGACGCTCCCGGTGTGGAGCCGGGTGGTTTCAGAGCGGCGGCGCCAGGGGATCTCGGCGGGGCGGACGGGGAAGGGCAGGGATGGCGTCTCGGCGGCAGGCAGAGGCCGGAGTGGAGCCGCTCTGGGGAGAGAAGCCATGCCAGGGCCCGAGAGAGGGGCCTAGGCAGGCTGCGAGCTCGGGGTGTGTGTGTGTGTGTGTGTGTGTGTGTGTGTGTGTGTGTGTGTGACAAGCTGTGCCTCCCCTTGCCCTACGGCCGCCGTCGCTAACGGCTGTGCTCGCCCATTGCCTCCTGCAGGGGAGAAGCCGTTCAAATGTGAATTCGAGGGCTGTGACAGACGCTTCGCCAACAGCAGCGACAGGAAGAAGCACTCTCACGTCCACACCAGCGACAAGCCCTACAACTGCAAAGTGAGAGGCTGCGACAAGTCCTACACTCACCCCAGCTCCCTGAGAAAACACATGAAAGTGCACTGCAAATCCCCTCCTCCCAGCTCCGGCTACGAGTCCTCCACGCCCTCCTTGGTGTCCCCCTCCTCGGACTCCGGCCGGGAGCCCCCCGCCTCCTGTTCCCACGCCGAGCCCTCCGCGCCCGCGCCGCCCGCCGCCAACCTGAGCGAATGGTATGTGTGTCAGGGCGCGGGGCTCCGCGGCCCCCCCGCGCCCCCCGTCTTCCTCCCGCCGTCGCGCTCCCCCGGCCAGCCCCGGCCCCGCTGCTAGGGCGCGCCGCCCGCTGACGGGGAGCGCTGCTCCGAGGCACAGGGAGGCCGAGCAGGAGAGGCCGAGAGGCGTCTGGCAGAGGGAGAGGCGGCGCGCTGCGGAGACCGCGGGTGGGCCGGCGGCGGGCCCCGGCCGGCGCTCCCGGCGCCCCGCACATGGGAGGGCTGCTCCCGCCTCGGACGGGGTGCTGCCGCCTCCTCCCTCCGTGCCACACACACCCCCCCGTCCCACTGTCTTGCTCCAGTCTGTTCACGAGTCCACTGATTTGCATTTTCTTCCCTTTTCCCTTTCCCTTTCCCTTTCCCTTTCCCTTTCCCTTTCCCTTTCCCTTTTCTTTTTCTTTCTCTTTCCCTTTGCCTTTCCCTTTTCCTTTTCATTTCCTCTTTCCTTTCCATTTCCATTTCTCTTTTCACTTCCCTTTTACTTTCCCTTTTATTTTCCTCTTTCTTTTACCTTTTTCTTTCTCTTTTCGTTTTGCCTTCCCATCCTTTCTCCTTCTCATCCCCCCCTCCTTCTCCCCTCCTTCCTCTCCTTTCTTCTCTCCTTCCCCTCCTTTCCCTTCCCCAAAGGACCAAAGAGGCTCCATACAGATTTTGGCTGTACAGATTTTTCTCCTGTCAACAGTGCCGTGTGCTGCAGTGCTGTGCTCGCCCACGATTTTCTGTGAGACCGTGGTTTTTAAAGAAAAAAAGATATATATAAACTATTATTTGTTACCGAATTGTATAAAATGGATCCATTAAATTCTTTGATTCATTAACCCGTTCGATGGACGTTTCTGT
Organism: Amazona ochrocephala; assembly: GCA_039720435.1. Classification (NCBI taxonomy): domain Eukaryota; kingdom Metazoa; phylum Chordata; class Aves; order Psittaciformes; family Psittacidae; genus Amazona; species Amazona ochrocephala. The sequence goes on along the minus strand of CM077884.1, from coordinate 33,821,241 downwards.
AAAGAATCTCCTTGCTTTCCTCTCTTGCTGTATATAAATACATATACATATTTCCCCCCCCCCCCCCAAGTAGTTGCTAATAAAGAAAGGCCCGGGGGGGTGCGATGGTTGACTGTCCATTTTAGCTCCCACTGGTAATGGCTTCTAATATCCAAACATGCCTGTCCCCACCCAGAGCGCGGCTCCTGTCGAACAGTGGGCGCTGGGGCTCCCGGGGGGCTTAGGGGGGTAGAGCCTGTTCTGTGACGTCACGGCCGGGGCCGGGCAGCCCCCCGGCGGCGCGGGGACCCGGAGCGGCTGCTGCACGGCGTCTGCCCTGAGAATAGCCCCGACGATAAATGCTTGTACCGGTCTGGCAACGTGGCTTTAGCAACTTCGTCCTGCCCCGGAGCTTCAAACTAGACCCGTCACAAACCCAGAGGGTTCACTCCCCTGGTTCAGAGAAAGAAGGAAGGGGAAAAAAATCCCTAGCAAACCAAAACAAAAACCCAACCCAACAAAAACCAACCTCCTCCACTGGGGTAGCTTGAAACTGCCGAATGGTGCCGTTTTAATTACTTTAATGATGTTTAAGAATACCAGATAGTATAGGCAAATAAATAGCATGTGCTGCTGGAAGGGGTTTCCGTGGCTTGCTGAGCGCAGACAGAAGGCGGCTGTGACCACATCTCCTCTGGTCTGATACATCACCTCTGCTCCCAGGTGACTGGGGCTAGTGCGTGTGTACAATGTACATACATGCATACGCACACGAGTATGTATGTATCTATAAATATAAAAGCTAGGAGGAAATAAATAGCTGATCAGTGGCTAAAAACACTCCTACCCAGCGCTTCCTCCCCTGATGCAGCTTTATTTTCTTTCCATGGCACCATGTTGGGGTTCCCTTCTGCGCTCGCACAAACTCGGCAACTTTTGTATCTGAACACCTCTACAAGAATGTGTCGCTGCTGCGAATGCACGTAGGGAACTACCTAGGCGAGAGAAATGTCTGAGAGAGGAACCTAAACTAGGGGAGGATTGTGCCCCTCTGCAGCCCCTGAAACTTCTGTGGTGGAAATCGAGGGGTACAGAATGCAGCTGAGGGCAGGAAAGATGCTTCCATCGTGTCCTGAGATCTGTTTATTTCTCTATTTCTCTATTTACAGAAGTACTAGGAAATGCAGGCTAATCACCTTTAATTTTTCATTTGCTTGTTACAGATGTCTACCCCGTTGCTCTCAAGGTAATCTAGAGAGACGCAGCTGAAAGCCTGAATCTTATGCCTTAGACATCAAAGCAAGCTCGCACAAAGAAGTATTTCTTCACAACGGTGAATCTTCATGGTAAGTTAGGATTTCTATGGCAATAGGCAAGTCATACTTAAATAGTGAAAGGCGAAGTCTGGAGCCCGTCTGTCTTTTCATTAAGGACATAATATTTACGTCTAACAGGCCCTTTTTCTTGTGCATACAAGTATATATTTTTGTTTGACTCGAACTAAATCATTTTCATTTAATTTCCGGTAAACAAAACCCACGCGAACAGGGCACTTGTTCCAGACCGTAATAAAAATGGATAAGACTGTCAGGAAGAAAAGGCCCGCTTGAACCGTCGCCTCAGCTCACTTTTGTTTCTGCTTTCTGCCGGGATCAGAGAATGCGTTTGGGATTTGAGGGCGAGTTTCTAAAGGCAAGGAAATGGTTTTTAAGGGGGAAAAGAAAAGGAGAAAGGTCCAATCAAGCTCGGGTTGTTCAAAGGGCCTGATTTTGGGGTTGAAAGTGTGAGTTTTATGGTGCATCAGCATGCCACGTTAGGATCGCTATGGTAATGAGGAGAGCAATAGCAAGCGGCCTTCAAAGGAGGCACACTCCATTTGAGACAGTCTATTAAGATACATTTGCACTGACCTTTGGTTTCATGCTAGCTTAATACACTCAATCTGCTCCCCGCTAGAGATATACTTCCTCCACCTAATGCACTCCGGCGGAGCCGAGCTTTGCTGAGCTTCGCTTGCCCCTCTAAGCTGGCTCCCCTCCGGCGCGGCAGCCCCTCGCAACTTTGCCCCAGAGCAAGGAAGGGGCTGCCAGCCCAGCTCGAGGTGAGCTCCCGTTCCCTCTCTCCGGCATTTCTGGCCGACTTTCCGCAACAAAACCCTGCCACAAATCTCAAGAAGTGCCTCCTTCTCCAATTCCACCCTAAATCAGGGGAAGATAGTATGGGGGCTGAAGGACCCCTACTCGGGCTGCCTCTGCCCCAGGAAGTAAGTGAGCTGCTGAAAACGCCCCAAGACCTGGGAAAGAGGGCCTCGGTCCTAGGGGAGCTACCCGTGGCCCCCTTATGTTCCCGTCCCATCCCTCCGACCCAGCCCGGCCAGGCCGGAGCTGCGCGGTGGCGGGCGGAGGCTCCGCGGTGAGGGGGAACTTGACAACCGCAAGGCCGGGGCCACGGGCGCTGGGCCATGGGCCCGGGAAAGTTAGAAGTCCATGTTCCAGTAATTGTCTTGTTGTTTATTTTATCCAAGTACCCTAGTGAATAGGGGAAAAATAAACACGATGAAAAAAAATTCAAACAGTTGAGTCGTCTTTAGTGCCAGCCCTTGTGGTTGAATAAAAAGGATGGTCCAATTTCTATTGAGCTGAGAAATCTTTGAAGTGGGAGTTATTATCTGAGAAATTCCTGCTCGTCGTCCTAACAACGCTGATGAAACGTAAAAGGTTCTTTGTCAGCGATTTGTTCTCCTCTCTGTCAAACTCACCCTGCCCGTTAGCTTTAAACCGTTTCTAAAGTGATAAAATCAAACTTTTAAAGATAACTTTAGGGGTCCAGAGGGTGCAGAAAATACCAAACTATCGAATCCTGTGTATAGACATACATTTGGGTATATGTGGCTGTGGTTGTGTGAAACTCTGTCTCTGTACAGATGTCCATAGATGTCTGTATGACCTTACCGTTCGAAAGTTGAAATGATGTCCATTTTTTTACATTTTATCCTCTGAACTTTTCCATCTAATAAATTATTCCTACACATATGCTGCACAGAATGCGATTCTTGGGAGAAGGCAGAAATGTTTGGTTTCATTAACACCAGTATGTGACCAGCAAACGTTTTCTTTCCAGTAGGGTGAAAGCAAGAGAGTAGACACAAGAGTACAGGCTTTGATCATTTTAACAGTCCGAATACCTATTAAGCATGTATATACTGCAATGCATCGAAGTTGTTAACGTATTCAAAGAGATGGCTTCCATATGCTCACATGTTTTATTGTCCGTAAATGTAAAAATAGTCAAGCTGCATCCCTTTTGTATCTTCATTTTATAAAGATCATGGTGTGTTCTGAAATTATTCCCTGATCAAGGTTTATTTAGTGGTTTCTCTTTGGAGATCATGCAATGCTCTGTTCGTAACATGGATTCCTTGAAGTTGTAACTCATCAGTGTAGTTCTGTTTTAGTTGCTACAGAATGTTCTGAGCCCAATCCTGCCATTGTAAGCCACCCCATTAACATAATGGGACTTTGCCTGAGTAAAGACAGAGTCAAAGTGCAGTAGAGTGGGTATTATTATTGTTGTTATTATTATTATTAATAATAATTCTGGATCTTGTCATATTTATGGAAAATCTACAATATTCCTTGTGAACCGTACGGAGGAGAAGCCTCTGAAATTGCAGCTCTCAAAAAGACCCCACAGAACATCTGCAACGTTGATAATGCTGTATCTCTTTCCAGTCTTCTTATATTCCATATTTTCCTTAATCACATGCTTGGTGATGAAGGGATGCTCTGTTGTGTGTTTGAACATGCTATTTATTTTTAATATTTGGATTTTTTTTACAATAAATATTTATAAACATTTCAATTCTATGGTTATTTTTACAAATGTGCACTTTTAAATATGTGTTTGTATTGATGATACCGAGCCATTCCTAAAACACTATGTGATCAACCTTGTCTTTCTGTTGGCTTTTATATTATGTGAAAAAATATTTCCCCAAACAAGTGTACTATTAATGTGTTGTACAATCAAGTACTAACGTGTGTTTTTCGTTGGTCTTTAACCTCTTTCAATGTTAATCGTTTTAGGTTGGCATTTATATTAAAAGAACAAAAAGAAACAAACCAGATCTTTGGCTTCATTTCTGAGATTACATTTTTCAGATCGAAGATTTTAAATACCGACCAAGATGCAGAGTGAGAAAATCGAGCCCCGTGGCACCCGAGAAGGACCCTGTCATGCTGTTGCTCCTTCCCCCTGCCCCGTCCCCCTCCCCGCCTCTGCAGAGGCACCTTGACTGCTGCACCCCCAGTCTGGGGCTCCAAGATCACTAATACTCTGGATATTGGAGGTTTCCTGATGGAGCAGCACCGAAGGCCTCTGATCCCCCCTCCCCCGAGGGGTTATTGTTTCGGCAGGGTGGATGAGGGATGAAACTGTTCGTTTGAAGAATCTTCCCCCCAAAATGAGTCCCTGTCACGGTGACACTTTTTATAAGATTCCTAAGATGTAGAACATTCTATTTATTTTTAAGGGAGAAAAATAATTAGTCAGCTAAAGTAATGTGAATGTAAGCCTTCTTTGCCTAGCATACTCACCTTACCGATTTTAATACATTGCAGGGTTTCGCAGCTCCCGAACATGCTCACAGTTTTCTTCGCATGTGTTTTTAGACCTCAGCTTTGCAATTTAGAGGGACGCAGCAGCCTTGGGCACATCGCAGCACTAGCCCCGGAGGGCGCCATGCGCATGCGTGCTGCCTTGACTCCTTTTGAAAAAAAGAAAACTTTAAAGAAGTTGCCTAACACAGGAAGATGACAAAAAAATTGGCTTTGGCTTGTAGGGATACTGTCAATAAAGAATACATTTTACTGCAGAAAGAGAGAGAGAAAAAGAAATAAAATAATTAAAGAATGAAAAGAATTCAAAAAACAGAACAGAAAGAAAATATTTCTGCTGGTCTGTAAAAAAAAAAAAAAAAAAAAAAAAGGCCCATAAAGCAAAGGAGGGCTAACAGTACATGCTAATTAAAGAATACAATTCTATGGTCTATAATGATTGAGCGACGACATGTACTTATTACACTTGATTGTCAACAAGGGAAGGAATGTCCCCTCAGACAACATGGTGAGAGACGTGTGGGCATTATTAGTGGTCCTTTTATAGACATTGCCTTTTCTTTCTCAATGCTGACAAACCATTTTGGAAGGAACCATCCCCTGTTGCTTCCTATCATCGATCCCCATGCAAGCCCCTGCATTGTGCAAGTGCATTAATTAAAGACCATTCATTTAACAAAAGAACATTGTATGTTTAGGAAAGGAAGATTAGAAATATGAATCAGTAACCCAGACCCCTTTCCGAAGCCTTATAGGGAGAAGTGGAAAGGAAAGAGGTGCGGCGTGAGGTTAGACACACTGTACCTCCCCAGCCTGAGCAGGGATCTGCTCCCGTGTAGGCTCCTGGGGATAAGAACCCTAAAATAGATTGCAATTGGGGAGGGAAATGAAAAATAGGGCTGTTTTCAGGTGTCCCTGTGCCATCGGATTGCTTGGCCCTCCCCTGCACACCCGCAGCCTGCCCGCTCCCAGGGCCGGCCCGGCCCGGCATGGCCCGGCCCGCACCGTCCCGCTCAGGGGCCCGACCCTCTAAAACAGGGAGCCCCTGCTTCTGGGGCTGGTGTGCGTGTGCGCACACATCCCCACTCACATTTGTTACTTCAACAGGGTTTTTCTAGTTGCACGTAGAGGTACAGACACACAGACGTGCTCCCATCCCTCCCTGTCCCTTCCCTGCCTTTTTCCAGTCCGAAGGAAAAACCGGCTGTTACCCCAAAAGCCGGCCTGTAGACGATCGTGACATATCGTGAGAAGGTAGAAGGATTGCACAGGGAAGAGGAGGTTACGTGGGAGCGAGGGGAAGGAGAGATGTCGGATTCCCGGTATCGCCCACATGACTTGCTAAGCTTCTCTAAAACCTCTGGGCCATATGTTAGTTTATTTACACCCTTTGTCTTTCCGTGTGTAGCCTGGTGAAAGAATATTCCTGGGGTATAAATAAAAGTAAGTTAAAGTAAACAGACAAGGTGAGCGCCTGCTTAAGGGATATGTAACATTTCTGAGATCCCAAAAAAGCACATCGTTCCCATGGTCATAATGGAGCCAGAATAGCAATTAAAGCTTTTAGTTAAAAGCTCCAGATTTTCAACACGTTGACTCCGTTTTCTCGTAGATGGTTTAGAGATTTTTCAGGATTACACTAGGAGAGGAAAAAAGGGGGGAACTACAAAAGTCACAGCAAAAACCAACTCTTTAACATAAATAAATAAATAAATAAATAAATAAATAAATAAAAGGCCACAACAGATTAAGGTGTTCCTAATGATGACAACAGATCAGAGAAACCTCCGCAGCTTTCCCATGAGGCTGAATTTGTTCTCAACTTCTGCACTGGAAGCTGCCCTGCTCCGATGCGAGGACGGCGCTAGTTCGCCTGGCTTGGGCGACGAGAGCCAGCGGCTTCGGGCACCAGCTCCCGCGCTTGGAAATCCGTGCATCAGCTCATCAGCTTCGTTTTCTTCTTCTTCTACAGCAGCAGTCAATCCCATGGCAAAGCTGGAACACACCGGGCTACGAGGAAATATTTTTCCTAAAATAAACAGGACGCCCTAACAAATCAGCTGATTTGTTTGTTGTTTTTTTTGTTCGTTTGTTTCTTTTTTTTTTAAATTATTCTTTGCCTCTTAGACAATGTTACCCAGAGGAACGGCTCATTACCACTGCAAAACCTGTCTCCGAGTCACTGTGCTGGTGTGTTCGGAGTGGGGAAGCCCCCCAGGGTGCCGGGATGAGCACCCGGTCAGCTGGAGCTGGGGTGAGCGGTGCGGAGGTGTGCTCCCCACCCAGGTCGAGGACCCTCGTGGATCCTGCCCTCTCCCTGCCTCGTTCCTTCCCCGAGGATACCTGCTCCTGCCCACCTTGAAAGCCAGACAAAAGCGCGGATCTCCCCCTCCTTCCGCCCCCATTCTCAACTCCCCTCTCCCCCGCCAAGCTATTTTGGGAAGACACACACACAAAAATTTTTTCTCCAACTTTTGACTGGTCACTGCTGTCTTAAATTATCTTCTGCCCTGGGGGGCTATGGTGAAGCAATGGGAGCTCCTTGCTCCACCGCCTGCTCCTGCTGGCGGCTGGGAAACTGGGAAACAGGGTGCACCTGGACTTGGTCAGAACTGGGCTGCCCTCACGCAGCCCTCTTCCACCGCCCCCCGGGGCCAGGGGGCTGGGCTGGGAGTCCCCGAGCAAGTGGGGGGGAGTGTTGTGTTAAAGGGAGGCTTTAAGGAGAGAGGTTTTTTTCTCGCTACCTGAGGACAGATTAATCCTTGCGTGTACTTGGTAAAGATGAAGATATTGCTGAGAGGAAGGGGGGAAAATTGGTAGGAAAAGAAAGAAGGAGTCACTGAATTGTTATTGTCTACAAAACAGGCCACCTTTAAAAACCTGTTGTAGAAATACAGACTCCTTTAAGTGTGAAATATCATTTCATTGTAAATAGTAAAAAAAGAGTCGGTAATCCAACTTCCGGAAACTGTTCTGAATTTTTTCAGCAGACTCTTTTAAAAGGGGATTAGCAGGGCTTTAGGGGCAAAATCCTTCTGTTTTATTCAATCTCTGATTTTATGTTATAATTACTAGATGTAAAGACTGGCGAATTAGTATGCAGGCGTCGTTCAGACATTATGCAGGTGCTATTCTAATCATTCAGCTTTTTAATTAAGGAACGAGGTAAGAAAACAGAATCATAAAAACACTTTTGTGAGAGCTGAGAAAATCGTGAGCGACTGCATGAATAAAGCCTTTATACCTTATCCTGACAGGTCAGACACCAATTGCCTGACTTACGACCTTTTCTTGCTGAAACAATGGTTAACAGCTTTCTCACCTTGTTCCCATTATAGCCTTTATTCTCGCAGAGAATTTATGGAAATGGCCCTAAAATGCTTACACTAAAGAGGGATGCAATAAGGTATTGCAATTTTAATTGGTGCGTGTCCCATACAAAGATACTTTCATTCGGGTCATTCGGGAATGTAGGGTCTCAGCCCGGCACGAGGATTTGAGTAGGTCGAAGCGGCTTGAAGCAGAAAATTCTCCTCCAGGAGAGAAGGAGACACAAACAAATAAAAAGCCACCCAAAGTTCCCGGAATGCCCGGGCAGCCGCCGAGGCTGGGACGGCGCCGGGTCGCCCTTTGTTCTGCGCATCAGAAGGCATCGTACTCCTTGATTCCGTGATGCAAACTTAAAGGCTTTGTGGGGTTTTGTTATTATTATTTAATTTCTTTCCCTTGCCTTCCTTCCCTCCCCTGCTCTCCACACTCCCCACGCCTGGCACTACCGCATCACGTGTATTAACATATGAATGAAACAACCACAGCCAATGCACTTAAGGTAATACCTATGCTCCGTTCTCGCCTGATTATCTTTTTATAGAAAGTTACATTAACTAATGACATTTACATAAATATGAATAATTAGTAAGGTAAGTAATTCTGCTCCGACGGGGGAAGGCGGAGTTGAGAAGTGTCTGAAACCTGCGCCCAATTTTCGGCTCTGCAGATCTGGGTGCTGCTGCGCCCTGGCACCGGCCAGGAACCGTGGGGTCCTCTGCGCGGAGGAGGGAAACTGGCACATTTATATTGTTCTCGCTCTCTTTCTTTTTTTTTTTTTTTTCCCCTAATGTGAAACTTTTCTCTTGTGCCCCTCTTTTATCTCCCCTCCAGACCTCCAGTTCTGAGCAGAGTTCAGTGGCTGTAAATGATAGGTTCCCAAAAGCATCAATCCGCGCTCCTCTAGTACTTGGCAGAGAACAATGCAAGTATTAGGATATCAGCAGCACTCGAAATGATCACGCGTTAAATTATTTTGCTTTCACGGATGAGGGGGCTTTTTTCCAATGTAAATCAAGCGCTTTAGTTATTAAGTCTGAACACTAATCTCCAACAACCTTTACATAATGTGGCAGAATGTGCCACACCACTTCGCACCTGCACTCTGAATAGAGCCGCCTTTTCAATGTAAGACACGCTTGTTGCCCCTGGGCTCCAAAGGAGTTGTGTGAATAAGTCAAGCTTTTTGAATACCCCTACTCGCTTTCTCTTCCTCCTTTGATCACAGAAAATGTCTTCTAATTTGTCCTTTTTCATTGTAACAACGTTTTCAAGTCTCTTTTTATTTTCTAAACCACATATTTATAAAGAACATAAATCGCCCCAGAAAACAAAAGTTCTCTCCTCGCCAACTGGCCGAGTAGCCTATGACCACTTTGTTATTCACAAGGAGAAGGGGAAAACAAAGTTCTCTCAAAGACTGTTGCTTCTCGAGATTGTCCTAAACAAGCGTTTAACTTTGGGACTGGACCCGGGGGGAGAAATATGTTTGTTCCCTTCAAAAATAACGGCAGATCCATTTGACTTGGGGATCCGCTCGCTGCTCTGTCCAGGCTGGTGTGCAGCTGAGCTTCAACCTCTTGGGTACAGGCAATAAATGGCGTGGCAGAGGGCAGGAGGAACTGGTACCTCTCCGTCCCCACTGGAGTGGCTGGAGTCTCCGCCTGCTTCTTGAGCCCACCAGACGGCTCAGGGCGAAGCCAGCTGTAGCGAGCGCGATTGCGCACATTAATTCTTAGATGAGATGCCTACTGTAACGACCTTCGAGGATAATGAACTCTAATTTATAAATCCGCGCAAGACGTCAAAGTTAATAGGCAGCGGAACGGCTGCAAAAGACCCGGCCGGGCTCCTTTCCCGCCCCCCACCCTCGACCATCCGCCGGGACCCGGGGGGCGGCTGCCCCGCAGTGACTGCGCGGCGTCCGGCCCGGCTGCTACGACTACCCTGCCCGCCGCAGCCCCGCATCAGCTGCTGCAGGGGCAGAGGCGGGAGCCCAGCAGGGATTCCACCTCCTGCTTCCGCCTCGGCCCCGTCTCAGGCATCTCCGAGGTGTTTTGCCCTAGTGTCTGCTAAGGAGCAGTAGGTTAATGGCATTTTAGTTGAGTTGGTCCCTCTGCAGGCTAAACCCAGCCTAGGAGTTGCTCACTCCCCCTTCTCACAGACGGCTTTCCAGGCGAGTCTTTAACATCCCTATTCATTAGCAAGTTAATCAAGGCTGTAATCCCAACGAAGAGGTGCCCGTGCATTCCTGCTGCAGCTCGAAGCGCCTCTCGAGCGTGCACCTCTATGCAGCGCGGAGCAGCTCCCGCTCCCCCCTTCCAACCGGCTGCTTCTGTAGAGAGGATCTTTCCTTACATTACCGTAGGCTCCGGGTAAGAAAACCAACAAACCCTCCTAATACAGTTTAAAACACTTTGATGTCTTGCCAGGAAACACACTTCCTTCAAGAGACAAGTCAACATTTGTTTTTCACATTAAATGGCGTTTAGTTGCCACTGAAAAAATGATGCTGAAGGACCATTTTTTAATTCGATGTATAACAACCGCGGGGGTCTAAGAGAAAATAACGGCGAAAGCTATAGACACAAATAACTAAATTACCAAAACGTTAGTATATCTCCCAGGTTCATTAATATGTAACAGACTCCCCAGTTAATCTCCAAAAGCCAGTGTTCCCCCTCTAAAATAGCACTCTGGGACGAATTGTACAGGAGATCAATCACTGCTAATGCAGTAAGGTTTACTGCAAGGGGGGAAAAAGCTATTTACACCTTCAAATAGAAGCTTTTGAGATTTAAGAGTAAGGGTCATACATCACCAAGAATAAATGATTATGAATTGGTAAACGTGCCCTCCAGCCATTAGCTATGCAACCCGATTTATCATTTCTGGGTATTTTTCTTTTTAAAATCATCTGGCTGTTTGAAAAGAAAGGCATGACAGAGAAAAGACACCGCGGGAAAGTTTGTTTTTGCATATACTATAAGTCATCAAAACATGGCTGTTCAGAAATAAACGGGGTCACTTAAGAACTGCCTAAAGAGAGACAATAAAGCCCTTCCATTGTACACTTTTATGACTTAGGGATCAGCGGGCTTCTCCCAGCCCAGCCTCTGGCCGCTCTTGCCTTTCTTCCTTCTTTCTTTGCAAGTTACAGCCCTGCTAGTGTTGTAAGAAACATTTTGCACCCTAAAAAATGAGTTGCCAGTGTCTTTACGTCGCCTGACATATATTAAACTTAATTTACGGGGGCCATTTTGCGCATTTCAATAATTGCCAGTTGTTAGCCATGATGCTCACAAACGGCCGTGTAAGGAGTGGATGGGCAGGACCTAGCCTGACAGCAGACGTGGGATGGTAGGACAGGACATCCTTGTTTCCAATATAACAAAAAAAGAGATGAGGGGAGCTTACAGTCCAGGTCGGTGGAAGCCAGCTCAGCCCCTCTGGCGATATTTGGAGAGCTTTTTTTGCTTGTGTGCGCGACATTGGCGCTTTTTTTATTATTATTTTTTATTATTGAAATTGCTTAGCAATGCCAAGTAAACATTTTTCCACTTAGTCTGTGCTCAGGGCGGTGGAAATGTTGCTCATCATATTAAATAATCTATAATAAAACACATACTTCAGAGCTGGGAAAGAATGGCAGTGTGGCGTCGGAAGGCGGGGAGGGGAAAGACATGGGACGATTGGCTGGTCCCTCTCCTGGGGTTCGGTGAGGCGACTCCCAGCACCGGGCAGTGCTGCCTCCATGCCCGGCCTTGGTCTGGCGCCTGGACCTGCTGTCGAGGAGAAAGCTGGGACAACAGAAGGGCAGGGTGGGGCATGAAAAACGGGGTTCGAGGGATGGAATTACCTCACATCCCGTCGAAATCTCTTTCATCCCATAAATAACTGAGAGCCAGGCCAAAGGCGAGGTGCTGGAGGTGGACGGGGGAGACGAGCAAGGGCACCACTCTGGAGCACCTCTCTGGACAGGGCCTTCAGGAAGGTTGAAGCCAGAGCAAACCCTTCAGGCCTCTGGGGGTGGCGTGTTAGGGACCTCCACTCAGAAGGCCCTCCGGGGAAAATATAAAGTTCCCTAAACTGTTTACATCTCGCTGCCGCGTTATGCCGGGTTTCAACTGTGACAAGTGCGTGTTTTCTTAGGGTAAGAGATTTAATATGTCTGGTGAAAGGGTCTGTGGCAGTGAGGCTCACAGCAGGTAACCAGCTCTGCTAGGGGGCTTTTTAGTCCTACTTCTAACACTCCTAACATATTTGCAAGATTTGGGAATAAAGCGACTCGCTTGTAGACTCGAGGAAGAGCTGAGAATTCTGGTTTGTTTTACAAGCTCTTTACAGGCACATTTGGCCAAAGGGCACTGTTTTATGTAAAGACAAAGACACAGAGCCCGTTCTGGGGAATGCGGGTCTTTTACACAACTCTGCTTTCCCGGCTTATTCCCTGACTTATTGTCTAATGGGTGGCTTTAGGGAGGAAAAACAAACAAACAAACAAACCAACCAAAACGAGCCAGGCATTTGCACGCGATGGGTTTACTGACCCTCTGGGTGCAAATACCTTGCTGGTGGCATCTGAAGACATTTCTCAGACGATGCTTTATCCTCTCCGTTTCTGGGCGTGTGCCCGCTCTCCACGGGAAGCAGCAAAGCGCTCCTGCGCCAGCCGCGGGGGGCCGCGGAGCGGCGAGCGGAGGGAGCGCAGGACCCCAAGCCGTGGACCTGCCCCGTGCCCCTCTTCCACCAAAACAGTGGCAACATCGCCATGGGTTTTGCTGGGGCAGGAGGCAGTGTGAGACCGGGGACACTGTCTGAACCTTCCCTGGTTCCTCCAGGTGTGCGAAGAGAGCTGGCAGGAGGGCCGGAAGCTGTCCGGCCTGCCCGCGTCTCGGCCCCTGCCCCGCGCAGCGATTTCCGCACGCATACGCTCAAAGCAGCGCCTCCTGCTTCCCCTCTCCCCGAGAAGAGGATTAATAATAAACTCGTAATTCCCCTTTGTCACAGGACAGCGAAGGGAGGCAGACGCTGCTCCTTGCCTCCTCGCTCTCCTCACTGGAAGGTCCACTTCTTGGTCCAACAAAGAAGACTGGGGTTCAAGACGTTTTCCTCAGAAATCCTCTTATCTTTAAGATACCTATTTCACAAGGCAGAGGAAGGAAAAAAAATAATATTCTGAGATGATCTAGTTCTTTGAAATAGATGAGATTGTTTCCTTGAATATCTAATCTTGCAATTCCAGTTTGAAGTATACCCATTTCCTCTTTATTACATCATTCTGCATTTTATTTCTATGATTTTATGTTTCACTGCGGTTCCTGTGAAAGTCTGTCTTTTCAGCGTTATAGAAAATCTCTGAAGATCCATAAGATTATTTATCTGATTTTGTGTGTCTCCGAGTGCCGTATACATTATATAATTGCTTTAAAATGTTTTCATAAATTACATTCAGAAATGTGTCATAGTAAATTACCTTTGTAATAAAATGTAAAAAATGCAAATGGCTGTTGTCTTTATTACGTTTTAAACCATTGGTTTATCTGCACTATTTCACTTGTCAGTTGCACAATATGTTGTATAAAGGGAAAGCACAGTTTGATAACAGATAGATGGAACCTCGTGTGTAATCTAGCAGGCACGTACAGTTTGGGTCATTTCCTTATCTCCCGCAGAAAAGACATTATCCCTCTCATATTTACATACTTTTCAATATTTGTCAAACAATCATAAATTATAAATTAATGAAATGTTCGACAGTCTTCAGAGATCAGACTAATGAAGACATTTACCTTTTTGGTGATTTGGATTCTCATCTTTGTAAGTTTAATGACATTTAGACTCTCACGGTTTATTAGGCTTTATTAGATTTGTCCTTCACTCCTGCTGTCATTCAGATGTCTCTGCATAAACATCACCTGCTTCAGGTACAGGAACAAATCGTCTTCTTCCAGGAAGGCTCCCGAGCAGCAGCGCCACCGCGCCTGGGCGCGGAGCGGGGAGCAGGGGGCCGCGCAGGCCGCGCGGAGCTGGCCTCACCTGCTGCCAGAAGGCTGTTCGCCGCCTGGCCGGGGCTACCAACCAGCTCGCCTGCCCTTCCCCAAGCTTGTGAGTTATTAAATGCCCTCCCAAGCCAAGAAACCCATGTGCGTCTGATTACGCCGAGCCCAAGCCCGGGCAGACAGGCGCAGCCACCCACCAGGCGGCCTCCCGAGGCCCTGCTGGTCGGGCTCCTGAGGGAAGCGGCAGCTTTTGCTACAGTGTTTTTTATTTATTTTATTATTTTTTTTTTGTTTACTTTTTGGCCGAGCGTGCCTGGCGCTCCGGAGCGCTGGGCCGTGAGGGCAGGCAGCCTGTCCCCACCCGGCACCATGCGGGAACTTCGTTTTGATGGATGGTACCTGCCTCCCCAACACGATTAGGATGCATAAATTAGGTTGCCCCCAGAAAGGTCAGCACTCGCCCCCCTCCACCTTTGCCGGAAGAGGCGCATGCTAAATCCCGACGACCGAAGCCTGGCGCCATCTTTCCGGGAACAAAGACCCGGGGCTCCCTCAGCCTCGCCGCCGCCCTATAATCGAGTTTCCTAATTGCATTACTCCGCTTGCAAATGTCAGGAGCATGTGTTGGGGCACGGTGCCCCCCCCCCCTTCTCCGCACGTCGCTCTCCCATGGGACCGCGCGGCGGCCCGCCTGCGTGCCTCGACGCCCTGCATACCTGGCCCGCCCTGTCCCGCTTCTCTCCTCTCTGCTTCGCGGGACCAGGGGACAGGGAGCGGGCAGGCGGGGATGGGAGCTTCCTCAGAACCTTTGCAGTTCATAAAATATAGATCAGGTCTAAACCTCGAGCTACGAACCTCGAACATTGTTTGCAGAGGCTTTCAAATATTTCCAAACAACGCTTTTTTAAAACACAACAGAGAGTTATTAAGGCGCTTGTTGGTAAAGTGAGCATGTGTTCTGCAATCATCAAAAATTGATATGTACCGCCAGTAAAGTAATTATGCACCATCCTGAGGATACGAGAACAGTACATTGTTAATTCACTTGCACACCCGTTGACTTGCAGGATCAGGCTGCAAATAGCTTAATTAAGTCATACACGTGGAATATAACCATATTGTTACATTGCATTATGCACACTATATCTCAGTTTATTGGGACAATTAATGCTAGTGATAGACCTCGGGCAAAAAAATATCAACCGCAAAGCGCTGAAGTTGCGTTCTGGTGACATTTGCGGTAAGGGGTGTAAACACTGAGACAAGACACAACCTTCCGAGAGCTGCGAGGACTTCTGAGGATGCCTCCTGCCTCCAAGCCCGTGCTTAGCAGACACTTTAGCCGGAGGGAAAAGATCTCCGCAATTCTCCGGTCCTTAGATGCGCCTGAATTGCGAAAGCACTTCGAGAGCCAAAACCGCTCACTCCTCTTTACTCCGCGGAAATTTGGGCGGGATGGGAGCACAGAGATCGGTCCTCAGAGGGTATAAAGTCCAGAGCAAGAGGGTTCAGAGCAAGGGCGGGTTTCACCGCAGGGTTTAGGAAGGGCGTCATACCAAGGCGGGGATGGAAACACCAGCATTTCACGAACAGTCTGGTGCTGGGAGAACACGCCAGTCTGTCTGAAAGTTTGCACTCTTGAATGTGACCACATGTCAATATGAGCAGCGAGGCTGCACCTCGGGGAGCGACTCCGGAGTGGCTCCGGGCCCGCCGTGCCCCGAGCGGGGAATAGCCGTCCCGGTGCTCCCGGGTCCTGGCGGAAACGTGGCACAACGAACGAAGCCGGTGGTCAGGGTCAGGGCGTGCAGCTCGGCCCCAGCGTCCAGCCTCCAGCCCGGGGTAAACCTGTCCCCTCACTGCGGTGTGTCCCCACAAGGGGTCGTCCCCCGAAGGTGAAGCTGACTCCAGTAGCGCTCACGGCACCCCCTCTCCCCGGGGGATCTTCAAGCGCTCTGCACAGGCTGCGAGAGCCGGGAATGAGACGGCACTGGAAGAGAGGGGAGATCTGCTCCATGCAGCGGGCAGCACCTAGGGAACAGCTCGGGGTGGGAGCTACCAGGCTTGTCCAGGTCATTTGTGTAAGCAGGGGCAGGTACTCTTTAGGGTGCATGAGAGTGGGACGCACTTCTTTATCACCTTATTTACCCCCTTTTCTGCAAAACCACTCACAGTCGATATTATGTTCTGGGGAACGAAGTATCCCAAAATCAAAACCAAAACCTCATTGCCTAGCTGATTTAACTTCCTTCTCCAAAGTTTCTAAAAGCCCTCTATGATGCGCTGTCATTCCCATCGGGATGAAGTTTCTTCATGTTTTCCCAGGCTGTGCTCTTTGGGAATGCAAAGGGCGATTTCCGACCTCGCGAGCTCTTTGATTTAACGGATTTCTTAAACGACTTGGGAAAAAGGCCCCCAGAAAGTAACCAGGATTCCCTCAGACGTCTCACCTGGCCACTTCGAGGTGACCAGTTGAGGGCAGCCCAAGGTACAGGCAGGATCTCGAGTTAGACCTGTGAGCTGGGCAGCAGTGGGGGCTGCGGCAGGGCAGCGGGTGTCAAGTGGGACACGCGTGTGCACTCCTCCGCCCCGTATACACATGAGCGGGGGGTGCTCCGGAGCCGGCTTTTCCTAAGTTTTCGCCTCCAACTCCTTTTCACTCTGATTTCTGCACTTTTCACAAACTGCTGCACCAGCGGGGGAAACGGCTGGAAACTGGTTTGCGCTCCCGCCCACTGGTGTAGCTGGTGCTGTAGTCACCCCGGCAGCGCCTGATGGGGAACCAGCCCCGGGCACGGAAGTCATGAGGCATTAGGAAGCTGCACAGTGAATCTGCTCTTTGGAGGTGACTGTGCCCCGTGCGCGGCTCGCACACTCGGACCAAGTTCCTTCTGCTCTGTATCCAACTTTCAGCAGAGTTGCGAGCTATTCTCCTTTCATTTCGTCTAATCGTTTACAATTTGAGCCCAATATTACATTTAGAATCCTCAGCATCCTCGGGAAACCGCCGCCTCGCAGAGTACCCCTCCTCTCCTCCGCTCCCAGGGGCTGTCCGCTGCATCCCACGCCCGTAGGCTGGACCCACGTGCAGGACCACCCTGCGGGCCTCACCTGCCGCCCTCACTCTTGGGCTTCGCGGCTCTTGCTCCGCGCAGGGGCTTGCAGCCCTCCAGCGGGGACCCGCCCACTGCTCCCCGCGCTACCGGAGGCAGAGGCTCGGGGTCTGCCCTCCCGGGGTGAGCGGCAGCCCGCGGCAGGGGGCTCCATGGCTGCCGGGGCACAGGTGGCTTCGGGTGTCGCGCGGGGGCAGCGGGCGGCGGACTGACCGCCCCGGCCCCTCCGTGGGCCACCGGGGGTAGGAGGGGACGGTTCGGGCCCGCCAAGTCTCAGTCCCGCGGCGCGGGGGGCAGCGACGGGGCCGGGGAAATCTACTGCAGCTGAGAAGAGATGGCTTTACCTGCGGGCGGGCGGCAGCTCCCCACCCGCGAGAACCCTTGTTTTGCAGGATGGGAATAACTATGAAACCAGGGGCAAAGAAGTGAGGGAACACCGGAAAGGGAGTACAGGGCGCTTCTGGCCCGCACCTTTGCAAATTAATCCCCCCTCCGCACAGCTAGTATCGGCATCTTCCCGGGACCAGCGGCATCCAATGGCCAGTCCTGTTAGCAGGGCAGGTGGACATGGCCTCAGGTCCAGGCTAAGGCGCCAGATCTCTGCTCCCGCTGACAGCCAGGGCAACTTTCTGGAAGCCAGTCGCAGCCTCCAAGTGCCACTGAAATCACTAAAATTTCAAAGGGCAGAAAGAGAATAGAGTTTACTAGTGGCTTTGGGGCGGTTTCTGGATGTTTCCTAAGAACGAACAAAACCCACATCGTATTCCACAGTGTCTCTAGTCTGGGGAATTTATTACTATTATTATTATGATTCATTGTTATTATTTAGATCTATTACTCAGGAGAAGGACAGAAGCTGATTCACAGCACAGTCTTCAGTTCCAATTCTTGCAGTCCTTTCGACTTGTCGTTTCTGGTTACTGCCGGGAAGTCCTACCTGGGGATGAGAGATAAGGTGCTGGTAAATTAAAAAGTAACACCTTGCCCGGGGGCTTTGAGATGCCGTCTTTAAAAACAAAACAAAACAACAAACAAACCCAAAAACAAGCAAACAAACAAACAAACAAAACCCCACCCAACAACCAAACCTGCCTTGTCCCAGTTCCAGAGACGGAAGGAAAATTGGTTCGTGACATATGAATTGCAAAATTTCTCTTTTGTTTATTTGTTTGCTGAGATGTCTTTGAGGGGGAGGGAAACAAAGCACGACAAACATAAAAAAAGCTAAAAGCCCAGAGGGCTGTAACTTCAGTGGATGAGTTTGAAGCGGGCAGATTCTGGCTACCTTTGGCCATCTGTCTGGTTTAAGCTTTTGCCCCCATGCTGTATGGTTTTAGCTTAAAATCTCTTCCGTTGCAGCGCCGCTTTTATTGAATTCATCAAAAGCAAACTTTCCCCGAGTGCTGTTTTTTTTTTTTTTTTTTTTTTTTTTTTTTTTAAGAAGGACTAAAATAATAAGTCGACCACTGTGACATTCTCTGGGCTTAGGCCATTTTTCATAACGCAGCTGATACGCTTTTGTGCAGCTAAGGCGACCAAACAGATGAATAACGAGAAAAGTCTCTCGAAAACTAAAGCTTCCAGCTTTTCCCATCTTTAAAAAGTTAAGTAAAATGAGAGGTGCATGTAAAAAATCCCCTCCCAAATCCAAAAAACAAACCCTATCACGCCAAAGATCAGGGCAATACTTTTATACCTCTGAATGGTAATGATGCCTTGTGAACAACTTACTGCACACATGCACA
Organism: Amazona ochrocephala; assembly: GCA_039720435.1. Taxonomy (NCBI): domain Eukaryota; kingdom Metazoa; phylum Chordata; class Aves; order Psittaciformes; family Psittacidae; genus Amazona; species Amazona ochrocephala. The sequence goes on along the minus strand of CM077884.1, from coordinate 33,802,459 downwards.
CACACACGCACACACACACACTCTCACACAAAACTTTAAAGCTTGTGAAACTGCCCAGGTGGTGTTTATAGGACTGTAGCCAGTGGGTTGTAAAGAAATCCGAGACATTTGAAGGAGATTAGACTATTTAGAAATATATGACAAAACATTTTCTTTCTTTTCTTTTTTTTTTTTTTTTTTTAAATTTATTTTATTCCTGTTTCACTGTATCCACAGTGTTTAACGCAGGGCTTGAAGGGCCAAGTTATCTGCAGCACTAAAGAAGAGTCCCACCAATTGTGATGCTTGGCAGGCGGGGGTAAGTTTATTAATTTTTTTCTCCCAAACGTGCTTTGTCATGAGTATATGCTTGTGTTCGAAGCTTGCTCTGCAAAGAGAGTAAGCCCTGGTGATTTTAATGTCATTTTAGCCATAAACTAGTTGTATGCTCAGCATCACGTCTCTAATGTTGTCGATGCTCTTCCTGGAATTTTGTCAAAAAAACCCCAACCAACAAAACCCCAACCAAAAAAACACCAACAAAGAAAAACCCCAACCAAACCCAACCAAGCCACCCGCTTCTCCCTGCAGCAGAAGCGGGCAGCAGTCAGACCCCACAGTGCGGGACTGGGAGGCGAGTGCCTCTAGAGCACAAGGCAACAAGTAAGAATTTCACTAGCTTTCGCCTGAGTTCAGAATAATCGGTTTTATTTGGCGGTTTGTCGGAGGGGTTTTTGGTTGATGTTTGGTTTGCAGTTTTTTAATTTTTTTCTTTTTTTGGTTACTTCCACAACTATTTATTTATTTATTTATTTGTTTATTTATTTATTTATTTCGCACGTGCACACCCCCCCCAACCTGAGTACTTTAAGACCACAACTGTGAACCTCCGATTCCTTATGAAAACTACTGTAGGTACAGCCTGGATGGAAGCACAGCCATTGGTTCAAACAAAATGAATATTGATTCAAAGTGCAAGCCCTCCAGGCTGAACTGAGAAGGAAGGAATGGGTTCCCTTTTTCTTTTTACTTTTTATTTGCTTTTCTTTCTTTTTTTTCTTTCTTTTTTTTTCTTTTCTTTTTCTTTTTTTTTTTTTTTTCTCTTAAAAGAGAGAGGGAGACTTCTAAGCTGCGTGTGTGACAACCACCACCCAGCCCTTTGATTCTTCTCTGTTTTTTTGGACGTCAGGAAGAATTTCTCTATAAGAAGTAATAAGGTTTGCTTGGAAAATTCTGGAGGCAGATCACCCTCAGAGATAAATTCCAGCCTTTCCTATTCAAAACATGGCATTAGTTTATTGCGACGACTTGGGGAGGAATGAGGATAATAAAGTAACTCGGTTCCTCCTGCCCCTCCTCCCCACACACTTTCAATGAGGAGTCAAACTGCAGTTTCCTGCCACTGGTCTCCGCTCGCCCCATTTTTCCGGAGCTGCTCAGCGCACGGAGCCGGACAGAGATGGGCAGCCCAGCGTAGTTTGTCCAGGGAACGGGGTGGGAGAGGAAGAAAATGCAGGAGAAGAAAAAAAAAAAAAAAAAAACAAAACAAGGAAAAGGGGCTGAGGGGGCAGAATAGCGCAAAAAGCACCAGCTTATTGGAAGGCGCTTGTTAGCAAAGGGAGGTGATGGTGCAGGAGCTGCACCCCGGGCACCCTCGGAGCCTCCAGCCCTTCCACCCGGGAGCTGTCTGGAACCGATCACAGCTAGTTCCCAGCTAACAATGCCCTTCGCAGAGTTTTGGTCTGTGGTGCTAGCAGAAAATGCAACTTTTGCCCCATTGGTTAGCTAGGTGAATTAGCACACACTGCAACTGAACAGTACTTGACCTTTGCCTTTATGTTTGCTCAAATGTTTGCCTAAAACACAATCACCCTTGACAAGAGAGCATGCTAACGTGTGACACTGCCTATTCACTAGATAGATGTTCCCTGCCACACACAACCCAGTTCAGCATTTTAAATAGCTTAGGTATTTGTAAAAGCCATATAAATTAATGTCTGATGATTGCTAGTTGCTGGTTAAAGAGCCGACCATTTAACATGTAGAGTAAAAGTCGGCTTAAAAAAGCCTAAACCAGACCAAACCCAACAACCGGTCGGACTATGATATAAGGTCAGAAAAGCTAACTTGTGGCCAGGGCGATCAACAGATTCTTACTCTGCCTCATTCGGAGCATGCCTTGTCGAGCTGTGCTGGCAGCTAAGCTGTGGGATCGGCTGTGGGGAGCTCAGGGGCTGTCTAGGGGCTGCGGGTGGCAGGGGTGTGCGCGGGTGTGATGAGACCACACACCTGAGAAGTTCATAGGTGACACAGGAGAAATGATGGAGGCAGGCAGGTTACACTGATATAAATCTGACCTATCCTTTGCCCCACGAGCCTCTCTTGGGCAAACATAGCAAAACGGGTTTTTATTTATTTTTTGGGAAATAAAGAAAAAGAGGAAAAAATAGAAAAAAAAGAAAAAGGAAAAGAAAAAGCGGTTGCCTTTTGTCGGGAGCGTTTGGCACACGAATTAGACTGCCGAAGTCTGGGGTCCGAAGCATCCCGCCTGAAGTCAGCACGGAAGAGACCTGTAGTCGTACTGGGACAGCCGCAGGCAGGCGGCTCTCGGTGGGGGCTGCTGAGCTCTGCGTTCCGCAGCTGCGGGACCGGACGGGACAGGCAGCGGGAGGAAAGGAGCACAGGATAGTTACCCTCCGTATTTATCAGGCAGAGCATCATTCATTAATAAAATGACACCTGATGTGTGGCTTTTGTTTGGAAGGCTACTTTATTATTTGGGAGAATGTGATGAAGCTGTTCTCTGGAGCAAAATATTTATACCAACTGCAGCTTATGATGGAAGCGGATACCTGCACATCTTGCTAGAACGTCCACTGGGTAAAATACTGCTCAGACCAACAGGAAAAGTACAAGTGATATTGCAAACAGTTGCTTTGCTTTGTTTTAGCTTTACTGTCTTCATCTGGAGATTTTTTTTTTTTTTTTTGATGACCATATTTTTACTGTATTTCAATTTTTGGAAACACAACCTCCCCTTCTTCCCTCCTTCTGTGTTTTATTTTCACAACATGATTTAGTCAGGGCCATTTTGAAAAAGTTGATTAATATATATACTCTCATCCTGCTTTAGATCTAACGTTAACTTGGCATTAAAACCCAATAGGTAGGCAGAAGCCAGCAATGTAACTTAAACAAAACGGTTGTTACAGGAGCGGGATTGCAAAGGACTGAGTGAAATATTCAGCTGTCACTCGTTGACAGTTACGGAGAGAATTTATTTCTATGAATAATTTCATTTTTTTAACCAACAATTATATTATCTCGTTTACAACGATGTAGTGAATGATGTTAAGAAAAATAGCAATCGGACTTCACAAATAAGATATTTGTAAATGAATGGAACCAAAATCTCGTGTATTTGGAGCCTGGCTGCTCCCAGATTAATGTATTTCCGATCACACAGATACGCGTGAAGTGGGTGACCAGCTCCGCACTCCCAGCGCTGCTGTCGGGAGCTGCAGCGGAGCAGCGGCTCCGCTCTCGCCGCTGATGCTAAAGCCAAATTCACTGCCAAGGTCAGAGCCCCGAGCAGCCCCTGTCCCCTGGCACTGCGCGGTATCCCTGGCGAGGGAGCGGGGCCCTGGCTTGGGCACTTCTCCTCTTAGATCCGCTCTGCTTTTTGACAGAGCCAAGCTTGACCTGGTGGAAACGATCTTCCCTATAGGCTGAAATGGTGCCTTGGCTTACTGGTTCTGCGTGGCTGGGGCTTGACGCGGACACATGTTTACTCCAGCTTAGAGGTCACTAGTGACCCAGGCTAACATAGTACGTACCCCTAGAGGCAAAACAACCGAAGTGAACTTTAAGGCCAGATGACGATAATCAAAGAGAAGTTGTGTGGAAAGCTCTGGGTCTCGTTTCAACCGGGGAGAGCGGGGACGAGCCCCGCGGGGCCGGGCACGGCGTAGCTTCACCCGCGCACAGCTCACACTCCTCGGCTGGTCGCCAAGGGGCTCCCTGGAAAACTTCACCTGAAAGAAACGGGAGTTGGGGAAGCCTGCGGGGAAAATGTGCATCGACGCCAGGAGAGTTTTAAGGAGTGTTTAAGGATGTTTTCCGTGTTTTTTCTGGGATTAGTGTCTATTGGAAGGGGAATCACAGGTTAAAGGAGAGACAGATGATGCTGCGCAAGGAGGGTCAATAATGCTTTCAAAACAAAAAAGGAAAAAAAGAAAGGGACAATCTCTATACCAGAAAAAAATATTTATATCCCTTTAGGTATAGAAAAGCAAGCGTGCCATTTTTACCCCAAAGCCAAGAAAAAAAAATATAAACCCAGCATGAAATAAGGGCTTGATATGTTCCCGAAATTATTATTTCCAGTTAATTTTGGCTGGGCGGTCTTTCATATTTGTTAGCTTTCTCTGTTGTAAAGGTAATTCTCTGGGCACCTTGAAATAAAGTGGAACCCTTTTGGGTCCCGAGCTCCCCGTGGTGCTTTTTTTTTTTTTTTAATTCCCAGCAGTGCCATTCCGATCAGAAATCCTGCCCGTTCTGTCCAGTAAAGCTCTCTTTCAGAGGCAGAGGGCACAGCTTAGCCTCACTGCCTCTTTCAGAAATACCCACAAGGCTTGCTTTGCCTTCATATAATTTTTAAAGGATGACTTTTACTGGCAGGAAGATCAAGGATGTGTCTCTCTTCTACATTTGCTATGCTGTGCAGGTATCCCTAATTAGAATAAGACACCCAGCACAATGAGCAACTATTGTATGGGAGTTTGAAGCACAACAGTTCCTCTTCTGGTTCAGAATCGCTGCCTACAGTTATTCTCCGATTTCCGATGCCTATTATGTATACAATCGAGCCTATAATTACCTGCTGATTTCTTTGTAGTAGTTAAAGAGAGTGTGTACTGTTCGGGCAATATTGTCCAGTCGTTATGTCTCCAGAAGCTGTCATGAAAGCTTGAATATACTCTGTACAATCTGCAAGTAATCAATGAAATTTACGATCTCGACCCCTCCTCCACGCACATTTCCTGTCCAAAGAAGAAAAATTGAGATATGAAGGTGTCTGGGTCTCCTTCACTGAACCTCTTACAAGGCGGCTTTGGAAGGAAAATTAATGCCAGGCTCTGTGGTTTCACACGGGAGCGAGAACTGGGTGGGAGGTGGGAGTTTCCCACGGGGTAGACAGCACCGTGGCTGCTCACAGCCCTGGGGAGCCGCCGCGGTCGGGGGGCACCGAGGGGGCCGCTGCTGCCCGGAAGGGCGGTGGAAGCTGCTCCCCGCTCCTCCTTGCTCCGCGCCTTTGCTGGTAGCGGAGTGAAAGGGCCGGTGCTGAGGGGCGGCAGCGGGAGGCTGGCCGAGCCGCACGGCATCCCTGCGCGCTTCGCACGCGGGCTGCGCGCGTCCGCCTGCTGCGGAGAGGGCGACCCGAGAGTTCCCTGTTTGGCCGGCCCCAGCCGTGTTCCCCAGGGCTACCGTTTGAGCTCAAGTAAGTGTGGAGGCGCCGCCTCCCTATGCGCCTGGCTCCTTTCTGGCCGTGCGCGGCTCTCCGCGCTAGCTTTGGCCCCCACGGTCGGGCCGCTGCTCCCCGACCAAGGCTTCCAGAACCACGTCCCTGCCCGCTCGATCCCGCCTGCACCTCCCGGGTCGTCGCTACCCGGAGGGGGGCCGGAGCTTCCCGCGGGAATGGGGGCACACCACCGAGGAGCTAGGTGCGCTTTCACTCTTCCCCCCACAAAGCTGTCCGGAGTGTATCTTTGTGTGTGTGAGGGACAGAGCGAGCTGCTCCAGGCGTCACCAACCCGCTGTGGCTTTTTTTCAAACGCTGTTATTAAAACAACATTTAGGTAGTGTGCATAATTGTACAGTTAAAAGGCATGGCTGATGCCTCTCAGCCCAGAAGGTCGGATCAGGGTAGCAGCCCCCTGCCCCAAAAGATGGGGGAGGAGGGAAGAGGGGGGGGTCAGGAATTTGACTAAGGCTTTCTTAAAAAAAAAAAAAAAGAGAGAGAAAGAAGAGAAAGGCACTTGCAGGCTGACACAATGGTGAATCTGCCCTGACCCAGCAATTAATCTTGGGAAGAGAATGTGACCAGATAGGGTAGGAAGCCAGTTCTCCGGGGAATCAGGTTGGAGAGGTAGGGAGAACAGGAGGAAGAGGAGGGAAAGCGGATTGGTCTTGGGCCCCAGGCCTGCTACATCTTCTCCCAGCGGTTATCTTTCACACAGGTGAAATACAACCCTTTCCCATCCTTTCCCCTTCTCTCCAAGGCCCAGACACTGACTGCAAGTGGATGCTGTGGTCCCCAATCCTCCAAATGCTGTGCAAACCCACTGCCCTAGCAATCACTTTTATGACTGGCTAACCTCTGCAGCCCTCTGAGCCCAGACCCTGAGAAATGGGGATACTCCCTATGGTAAAGGGTCAGATCCTGTGCACTGAGCTCAGGGCTCTGTGGGCTTTACATAGGACCAGGGTTCAGAAATCCAATGCAGGTCAAAGGCAATTGCTAGGAGGCACTTGTAAGAGTGAGGTGGAGACCTGACTCTCCCCTGCTGCACTCAAAACATCCCCGTTATCTAGAGTCAGACCTAAAACTGCCATGGCACACTCCTGGGACTTGCAATGCCCTAACACTTCCTTGTGCCCACTCACGGGTCTCCAGTACTGCGAAAAGGCTGAGTATCACCTCTGTTTTACATCTGTCTGACATAAAGGCAGCACTGAGGGCCCTGAGCCCTGTGAAGCCACCTCAGCCCCGTGAAGCCACCTCAGCCCCAGCTCACAGCCCCTCAGTAAAGGGTGCCTCTGCCTCAATTTGGAGCCCATGGCAAATGCTCTCCAGCAGCACAAACCCAGACAAGAGGGCAGATGCCCTTATCTAAATTAATTTATTTTAACTAGACATTTTGAAACTGGTGATAACTAAGAAAAGATGCCCAGAGACAGAACAAGCTCTCACCAAGGATGCCTGAGTTTCTTTAATAAACCTTCCTCTAATTTCTACTCTTTCCCCGAACTACTGTATTGTCTTGCCCAAAAATTGACTTCTTCAAAGTAGGAAACCAGTCTGTGATGGAGGGAACACGTTTCAGCCAGGGCACAAAAGCCAGTGTAACCAATACAGCACAGACCAGTAATTTCTGTTATTTCTTTGTTGGCATTTTAATGAAAAGGAAGTAGCTATAATGCATTCCTTTTGGAGAAATCAACACTTCCCACTGTTTGAAGCCAGGCAAGGAACTGAACTGAGCTCGAGTGATTAGAGTTAATTCCAGAAGTGTTACGTTCATAGAGTCACATGTGAATCCAAACAGCCACTTGTCCCTATGGAAAGAACCAGAACTAGACCCAGTTTTCCATCTAGGATTATTTATGGCCTCTCTTACACATGCATGACAATGCCTGCTGCCACTTACAAAGAAGTCAAATGCACACTTGCGTATTTGCATGGACACTCCAGTTTCTTTTCTTTGCTGGCATGTAAAGCCATGATTTCAGCATCTCATGGCCTCATGCTGTCCAAATTTGTCTGATTTCTGAGAAAAGGGTGTTAGTCTCATGAACATTCCTCTAACATTTATGCAAAATTATGACTTGGGAAACTGCATCATTTTTCATCGTGCATCAAAATATACTGTGATGGACATGCTGTTATTTGCACGCAACTCTGTTATTAATATCAGCATTAATTAGTAGGCTTGGGTGATCCTATCTTGGCCCTGAGCAAGGGCCAGTGCCACCCCAGCAGTGGCCTAGGCCTGGCAGGTGAGGAGGCCCCAGCCTGCAGGAGAACTCCCAGGGCCAAAACTGGGGTGTGGGGAACACCCAGGCTGGGCAGCACCAGTCTTCATCCCTGGCTACTTTGGGAAGGAGGAAGAGGGGAAAGGGAGGGGGGCCTTTGGCACACGCCATGCCCAGGGTCGGTAGGGCTGGAGAGAGCCCAACACATGAACAAACTACCCTTCTTTCCTGCCCCTGCAATCCTCAGGCACAAAAGTAGGTCCAAATTATAAAAGCCTGTTCTGTGCATCAACAACAACAACAAAAGCCCCCTATTCTCCCCTGACTTTGTTCTTTTGATTTTTTATAGATCAAAGGCAGGATAGAGAGAAAAAAAAAATTGGCAGGCGAAGATAGACATTGTTCTAGTGACAAGATGAGGGTCCCAAAAGGAGAATGCTTGCTCCATCGGAAGTGGCTGCGTGGCAAAGGGAGAAACCTCACTTTTCAAGCCCCTTTGCGAGGCATTGTCCTTGGGGCTGGCGCTGCTGCCATACAGTAAGGTCCCCATGGCAACGCAACCTGCTGCTGCTGCTGCTGCTGCCCCTCTTCCAGAGTTGAAGGCACTGAAAGGCAGCTGAAGTGACTGGGCTTAAAGAGCAACAGAATAAACAATATTTTGATTCATTGGGAGAAGAGAGAGAGTCTCCCGCCCCCCCACCCCCGCCCCCCGACCCATGAATGCTGGCATTGTCCATGCTTTTCTGAATCTGATTTACCATATCATAACCCCTAGGAAGAAGAAAACATCAATATCCCAAAGGAATGGAGATGTTTCTATGGAAAACCTAGGAATTTTAGTCCATAACAGATCTGGTGTAAAAATCAAAGAGATCAAAGGCAGCGCTCCCAGGAGTATAGATGCGTCTCTGAATTAAAGATGGACGATGCAGACTACAAAGTACTTTTTTTCCACCCTTCTTTATTCAGGCCTCTGTTTCCATTTCAAGGGAGGCGCTGTCCCAACATCATATCTGAGCCCAGACAGCCACTTCGAACAATGCTCGTGAAGGGGGAGAAACGCTAAAGAAAGCAAATCATAACAACCATCCGGGCTCGTAGGGTTGTTTCCATTACAAAACCGAGTGCAACAATTAATTACGAAATTGTTAAAAAATAAAAGTGGGGGGAGAAGGCTCAACTGAAGCGATTAATATGGACGGTGAAGCCTGCGGACAGTGGTGCCCAGTGATTCGGGGAGGGGAGCAGGTAGATTGGCTGTTCTTGCCACCTCCTGCACCCCAGCCCGGCGGTCCCAGGGCTCCCAACTCCTCCCTGCCGGCTGGGCTGCCCTGAAAGCAGGATTTCCGTGCGGGGCGGAGGAGCGGGGCAGCCCCGACCCCGCGGATCTACCTGCGGCGGGTGGGGAGGCTTTGACCGAGGAGGGTGTCCACAGGCCGTGCTCGCCCATTCAGCCCGGCGCTGCCGGTCCGGGCCGGTCAGGACCGATCAATGGGCAGCTCCGAGGGTGGTGCCAGGTCTTCGGGGGCTGGCAACAGCCCACCGAGCGCCATAAACTAGAGGAAAGCCACGTTCAGAACATGGCCGGGGTGGGCAGCTCGCCGGTCTACCGGTAGCAGCTCCATGACGCACGGCCCGCACCCTTTGCGCCAGCCGGGTCGAACCCGGGGACATGGCTGTTACCTCGGGGTTCGGGCTGCCCCCGCATCTCCCTGCCCGGCCGCCCTTTCCGAAGAGTGAAGCTCCCTCCGTGAAGACACCACTGGGCCTTTTCCCTCAGACCGGGAAGCGCGGGAGGAAAACCCCATTGTTTAGAGACCAAGAAGGTGAATATTACCGAAGTCAATTAAGTTGTTTGGAAACACATGTAGGGGAGAAAAAGCACTGGGACTAATGTTATGAAGAAAGCCAATTAAAATGGTTTGATAAGCATATGTATTAGCAACAAGTGTAGCACAGAGGTCAGAAACAACACTAAGTAAACAGAGTTGACAGAAGAGTGAATCTTTTGTGGAGGGTATGCAGCTGTCCGGCCTCCCTTTGTCCGGCCTGAGCCTGGGTGCACGCTCCCTGCTGCCCTCTCCCCAACTCAATGCACAAAAACAGATTGGGATGTTCTGCATGCATAGGCAACATTGCAGCTCCAGTCCTCCCTTTTCTGTTCCTTCTTTAGGAGACAGGGCTCTCCAGACATTTTTTCCTGACAGTAACAAAGCGGGGCTGTAAAACAGTTCAGAATAGGAGGGGAGAAAGAAGAGAAAGGAGTCCCCGAGGGGGAAAAAAGCGCCATGTCACGGGACAAAAGAATAGGAAGTTGAAAATAGAAATAAAACTGAAAGCAAGAATTATCTTGTTAAACAGAGGTGCTTTTTGTCCAGAGTTGTCTTTGTGAAAGTTTTTAAAGTATCACGACGTGGAACAAGTGTGTAAGTCCCCACACATACTTCAAAGATTCATGAGCTTCCGAGAGCCTTGATGGCTTATTTATGTGTCAGCAAATTCTGCAGCATAAATATGTTTAAAAAAAACAGATATAGGGTTAGTTGGAGCCCCGCGGACACAGTTTAAAACGTGCGAGAGGGCAGGGGGATTCCTCCCAAGCCAGGGAAAGGAAATGAAAAGATAAAGAAGCAACTAGCCGGTTTCTTTTCATTTCAAGTCTGGAGAATAAACACAGGTCGGGCTGTTCTCTACCGGCTCGGTCCCCCGTGCGCACATAAGGCACTGGGTGAGAATGCTTCAGGATAGGGCCGGGAACACCCCGTTCAGTGAAAAAAACAAAACTTTTTCTGACAGGGAAATGAGGTGCCAGGGCTGATCTGCCCCGGCCAGTCGGCAGGGCTGGAGACTCGGGTCTGTCTCCGGGGTATTTTTCTCCCTTGGGAAAGTTACTGCCGCGTGAAAAGACACCACCTTCCCCTGCCACCTTTTCCCAAGGAAAGGAAGCACATTTAGGGAGCGGTGCCGCACTTGCGAAGGCAAAGCGTCGGCACCATCACCTTGAACGCGCCTTTAGTTCGACACTTGCCTTTCTTGCTTTACTGTCACTGGAGAAAAGAAAAAAAAGAAGTTAATTATAGTTAAAGGAAGGGGGGGGGGGGTGGAGGGAGGAGGGGGACGGAATCGACACACAAAGTCAAGCAGGGAGCAACAACAGAGCCTCAAGTCGAGCAAACACTCCTCCTCCCTGACTCTGCTCATCCTATATGTTCACTGCTGCGCCTGTCTCGCCTTTCCCGAAAATCTTCTTGGAACACAATTTTTGTTAAACCGGATCTGACAGGGAAACCTCAGGAGAAACAATACAACCCAGCTCCCAGGGACAACACGTGTTGCCCAATGTTGCCCAAATTGCCCGCAATACTGCCAGGGTAACTATGCTGCAAGTGGCGCTTGCAGTCCCCTGAGAAAGTGATAGCTCTTGGGCGCTTTTGATCCTGGATTCTGGTTTAGTCAAGTTTCGGTTTGGAAAAGACAAACGCGAAAGCCTACGTTTTATGACTTCGGGGTTTGAATATGAATCTTCGGTCTGGGCACAAGAACACACCAACCCACTGCAGATCAGAGGGGGGAAATCATTATAGTCTGTCACCGGAGTTGTTGTTTTTTCTTTGAAGCAGGGTCCAAGCGCAAACTTTTCTGATGAATCGAAGTCGTTAAATTTTAGTGCAGATGAGTTATGGTTTAGCTTCCAAAACAGTACAAATATTTAATAAAACTCCTCGCATCTGTGGCCTTTCAGAATTGTCTTGTTTCACCAGCGAAAATTAAAATTGGGACATCTTACCCTGTTTTAAATGCCATCTTCCCAGTAAACTCAATTTATTAACATTATCAATTTTCTCTTTCAAGTTTGTCATTTTCATGATTTAAGGAGACTCTTTGTCTTAAAGCAAAGATTTCACAATCGGAAAGACCCGACTAGAGTCACAATCCTGCGTGGTTTCGGAAGCGTGGACAAACGGCTCCGGGGACACGTGTGCGTCGCGCTAAAAGCCCGTCGACGAGATACGAGGGGCCCGGGCCTTCGGCCTTGGCCGGGTGCGGTGGGGGTACGGTGAGGGTGCGGAACCTCAGTTCTGCCCAGGTGCGGGCTCCAGCGGGCTCTGCGCGGCCGGCGGGGTGTCAGGCGCGGCTGCCGTGGGGCGGCCGTAGGGTGAGCTCCCACCGCGCTCGGCCAGCCGCCAACTCGACTCGCACCTCCGAGCGCGGCTGGCCCCGGGAAAGGCACCTTCCCCGGAGCTGCGCCAGCTCCCCCCGGCCCGCCCGGGGAGCGGCTGGGAACACTGGGGTAGTTTGCACATTCGACATGAATTTCAGTGAAACCAGATGCCAGTGCCTAAATTAATACTAGTGTTTTGCAGATTCTATAACCATTAAAGCATCGGATTAATGAAGTTCTGCGGCTTTCTTTAAGTTGAACGCTATAGCTTTATTCTCATCGATGGGAGGCGGGTCAGCACACTCGGGCACAGTCATCAGATACTTTCCAGAAGTTTATCTGTACATCAGAACACGTTCTGAAACGATTCCAGGAACACTCTGCTTCTCATCCATGAAGCCTGCAAGCTTTGGAGAGTACGGTATAAATAGCGCGGATAAGACTGTAATTGCGTCAGAGCAGAACCCAGTCCTCCCAACCTGGCCATTTAAAGGAGTAATTTTTCTTTTTCGGTGGTTAGGGCTCTTTTAAACTTCCCTCCTCTCCCTCCCCCGTTTACTTTTTTTTTTTTTTTTTTTTTTTTTTGCTTTTGAGAGGCACTTTCTTTCCCATAACCCCGCCCCGTCACAGTTAGGTAAAATCAACAGGCAGGGGCTAAATTACAAGTGTTTTAATGGGAGAGGGATTGGCTGGGGACCTCTCTAGTTCACCCCTTTGCAAACAAAAAGTAAAGTTTCCTAGAGCACAGGAAACCCCTGATGACCTTACAATTCACCCCGCACATTAAAACGGTGGCTGCACGGCTGGCTGCCAGAGAAGAAAAAGCAATAGACTAGAGGAAATTGAAACAAGGACATTTCTGCTGAGATCGGAGTTGGTCTGGTACATCTTTTGGATCAGATCAAGACAACTGGGCTTGATTTTGCTTGGCTTTACAGGGAACACTGGGAAGAGAAAACCTCATCAAGGTGGGGCCCAGGGTTTCAAAACGAGCTGCTGACGAGCCCTTCCTTCCACACCCAAGGCGTGCCTTAAGCTAAGCAGAAAAGGCAGGTACAGCTGAACTCTGCTCCTGGCTTTTTTGCACCGCATGTCGATACCGGAGGAGAAGCAGGGCTCTGAAGGGCTGCGGGTCTTTCTGCACAGAGGAACGCACTCCCGCCCCTCCCTGAGGCCACGAGTGCGCCCTGTGTCCCGACCCCTCTTCCACCTCCTCCCGCGGAGCTTCAAAGGTTGTTCTGCGGTGATTTCCGCCGGCCCTGGCCGCTGCCTGCTCACCGTGAAATAGCAATCCCATCTGGCGCAGGGGATCTCACCGAGAGGTTTCCTTCCCAGAGAGGAGCTGCGCCCTGCACTCTGTCGTTACAAGGGGACAGCAAACCAGCGAAGTTTGTCAGAGCTCTTTAGGTGCTACACGAGGCGAGGGGCAGAGGCAGGGTATCCCTGGCTGCTGGGGATCGCAAGGAGGGGGGTGCCTTTTTAGCGGACTTTCAGAGAAACCACAGGAGAAGGGAGAAACCTGCTGCGTAAGACACTTCAGGGCTGGGTAGTTGCGTGCAGCAGTGCCTGAGCAGTGGGAATGAACTCGCAGCAATTTAGTTTTCATTTCTTCCGTGCTTAATCCCACGATTACCAGTACTCTGCATGGCTTCCCCTGAGTGTCCTCATTCAATTAATGACCCCCCCAAAAAAGATAACTGTAGCAGAGGCCTCCGAAAAGTTGAATGTACCCGGGGTGAGCGTTAGGCACAACGCTTCGCGCAGCGCTGCACGGCCGCCCTGCGCGCCTGCGGAAGGGCAGGCTCACCTCCGCACGCTGCGAGGCGCCCGCCTTGTCAGTGCCTCTCACCTGCACCCCGACGTTGTCTGCCGCGACACAAGTCGGGCCCTGCCAGCACCACACCCGTCTGCAGGTCCAAGGAGCGAGGCTGGAGGCTGGTCTGGTGAAGGGGGATTTCCCCGGCATCCTCGGAAGTGGGAAATTTTTTCGGCTTCGCATGGCCAGATCTAAGGCTGAGGCTCAGCCAAGCTCGTCGCGACCCTCTCAGGAATGTAAATGTTTCAGTCTTTCCTTTGAGAAAAAAATACCCTGCCCGGGATAAGTCTCTGCGCGGGAATTTGCTGACCACGTCCAGTCTCTCCTTGCTGAGGGACATGGGAGAGCTCTGATGGTAAAAGGATAAATGACTTTCATCGCCAAGGGTCAAATTTCTAGTACCAAGGTGGTGTTAACATTTTAATTACATAAAAAAATAACTCGATTAAAGGATACAGTTTATTGTAATAATGCGAGTGTATTTCAAAGAAATCAAATACCCAGAGTTACTCAATATTCAGACACTCGAGGCTACAAAGCTAGGTGAAAACAAAGCCTCTTTCAGCAGAGTAGCAGTAATGCGCGGCACCTGAAGTAAGTCACTGCTGGGGAGCTCTGTCAGACACTACTAATTAACCTACTTTTCAACTGAGTTGACGTTAAGTTTTAGTAAGCGAGGAGAGAGAAACGCTTTTCCTCGGATTTCATCTTCGGCCATGGCGGCTCTTCTCCGCGCCGTCCTCATGAGAGGCGCCCCCGGTTCCACCGCCTAGCGATCCTTCGCGCGGCCCCGTCGGGGCGGGTACGACCGCCCCCGGGGTTTTGACTGGGCAGCACAATTCAGGCAGGTTACACCGTATCTGACTTCACATTTACATTTTGTTTTTGCGCAGCACCTACCGCAGTGCCTTTTCACCCCAGGAAAGACCCTCTACCTCCTAAACGTGACAGGGCAGTGACCTGTTGGAGACAGTTCCCTTTAGCCCTCGGACTTTCAGTGAGGAAGCTGTTCTCCGCAGGGAAAAAGAGCCCGTTTTCTGCGAGGATGTAACATGATGCTGCTTGTTTTCCTGTAAGAAACTCATCAGAGCAGGGAGACAATGCTAAATTATCCTCTGCACACCCTGCATCGCCTCTCAGGGGTTCTTTAGTTCAACAATGCAAAAACTTCCTAAATAGCACCCCACCAACCCCCCTCAATTTCTCATACAGAAACAAAGGGAAGACTTAGTCTTTACCACATCTTTCCTGAAGCAACAGCAAAGCAAACTGCCACACCTTCTCTAAACTTACATAGCCCTTTAATTAAGTACAGACCTGTGCCAATTTATATCACCTGTGGGTCTGGCCCATAGCTATATGTATGAAAGAGCGCTGCTGCTTCCTTTTTAATGCTCCTGTTAAGGAAGGGGGGAGAGCTGGAAGGTTACTGGTGGGTAGCTCAGACCTAGGCTATAAATGAAGAAAAATTAGGGAATTGTACAAGAAGTCAGCAAGCTTGACTGTGGATATAGGGTGTGATTTGTGAGGGAAGACAGCACAAAAATATTTAGTGTGGAGAGCACAAAGCTTAGAAGAACCTTCTAATATAGAAGCTACTGGTAAAGAAAAGGATTAAATGCTTTCTTTGCGTTAGACAGCAGAATATGGAGCGGGCTTAAATTGCAGCAAAGGGGGTTTGGGGCAGAGGTAGGTGAAGGTTTCCAGCTGCAAGGAGATCTGGAACTGGCCTCGGGAGCTTTTGGTATCTCCATCCATAGCAAAGAAACCAGACAAGCCTCTGCTAGGGATGATGTGAGTGTGAAGATCCTGCCTTGAGGCAGAAGAATCGTTCTTCAACCTGTCTAGCTGTATCTCGTGTATTTCAGGTAAGAGAAATGTCGTGTTTTGCACTGAAGAAAAATAGGTTCAAAGAACGCAGCTCTGTAGCATCAGTAAGTTTGAGGGAAGAGGCTCAGAGTGCATACAATTCCCCTGACGTTGCTCAAAGCAAGTGGGACCAGCTTTGAGGATACTAAGACAGGCTTTGGCAGCAGAGGGAGCATTTTAAGTACTAGATTATGTACTTGCCATATGAAGTGGTAAAAGACAACCCAAGTGAAAGAGTGAACTTTGCAAAGTGGGGGAACTTGGTACTGCAACTCCAACTCTGAGTTGAAGTTGTGAGGTCCCCAATTAATATGTGCATCACTGAGGTTGTTTTGGACCATATGCTGAGGTGCAGGGACATTCCTAACTAAAGAAACCTTTTTGCTGTGGAGGTGATTGCTTTCCCAAAATGAGTAAGGATCTAACTTTTGAAATCAGCATTGGTGCTAACAGTTCTGAATGTCAGTGTATTTTAAATCAAAGTGTCCTTGTCTCTTAAATTTAATTCTTATACTCAACCAAATCACTAGGAACAAGATTCCGCACATGCCCAAAAGCTGAGATTTCATCTGTTTTTACACCTGTATATCTCTGAAATCAGACAAACAGCTTTCACTTAACTCTGGTTTCCTGGCGGAGGAAAAAAAAAGTCTTATCTTGGAGCTCAATTTCCAAATGTACTGGAGGAAGAGTGAGGGGGTGGTGGGAAATACGGAAGGAGCTACTTCTAATGGAAAGCAGAACACAACACTACAGTGATTTTCTCTGGAATTTAGTTGTCATCTAAGTGTTTCCCATGAGCAATAACATTTCAGATATATCCACTTGGTAGCACTGGTTACAGTTTTAGAGTTTAAAATGTTTTTTGCTCATATGAACCTGAAAACATTCTTTCTACTGGGAAACAAGCTGTTTGGTGAAGAACTCCCACTCTTTCCTCTGCTTTGATTTAAGCATTTTTTTTTTCATTTACTAACATACTTATGGAAATAATTTGCAAACATATTGTGTCTTTTAAAGTTTGAGATATTGTGCCATTTGTTCTTATGCAAACTCTTAAGTGAAGTCATTGTGGGGGTTCTGCTTAAAGAGTGGACATGAAGAAAGCTTTGTGTATTTCATGGGTTGGTGGGTAAGGATTTTGCTACAGCATTTCCCCTCCTGCTTGTTGCACTATTGTGTAGTAACTTTTTAGCTTTCATTAAAAAGAAATAAAAAGTTGAGTTTAGCAGCCTCAGTCACAGAGATTACTATGGAAAAATAACCCTCAACCCTAAACCAATGCATTATTTCCATTTTGGATTTGAGGGAAGCTGAAATAAGATGCAGGTATGAACTAACCCATGTATTTTAAGATTGCTAATTCAAAAGCAAAAATTAGATTGAGAGGAGTGCTGTATAAAATGAGTACAATATGCATGACTCATCAGCATGTTGTTTCTTTTCACATCTAATTATGCCAGAGCTTTAAGATCTGTCATTTAACCTTAAGCTGCCAGGAAGCACCCAGCTTTTGTAACAAAATGCAGTAACACTTAGGGATTTCAGTCCCTTTTGCTCCATGGAAGTATCCAGGACACTAGCTACATGGCAGTAAGAACATACTCTACCTGTGATAATTTCATTTTGAAAAGTTTGCCATGCGCGTGTTTTAAGAAGATAAACACAAGCAAATGAGCAGTGCAGCAATTACAATGCCAGACAGTCATTTGTATTGAGTAGGTCATTTAGAATGGAGTTCTGGCAAGTGTAAATGTCTGCTGTGCTGCTTACAGCTTCTCTGGGGCACAATAAGATTGGTGAAAATGTTTTCTACTTGGTGTTTCTTGAACAAACATTTTCTTTGGAGGAGTCAGGGATGTGTATCTTTTTCTTGTTTGTTCTTCCTGAGCACAAATGACAACATAATTATTGCATGCAAGGTAGTGGTGGTGTTGAGGGACTTTCAGCATATTTCTGATTTTGTCATAATTAATTTTTTTTCTTCATTTGGCTTTTTTTTTTAATTGCCTGTATGACTTGTATATAAACCCTACAATTTATGGAATTACTATTATTATGGAGTATGAATACTGATATTTTTGCTTTCACATATCAAGAACTTCTCTCTCGTGTTGATCTTATGAAAACTCATAGCTTTCTGTCTAAAAAATAGTCTTTGTGATTAGATTTTACCTGTACAGATGCCTATGGGAAAGGGCTCCTTTTTTTGTATGTGTATAAGTAGTCTTATGTGATAACAAAGAAGAAAATCTGGTGTGCTGTTACTTGTGCAAAAAATGGCAAATTAAAATGGGATACAGGATGGTATTTTGTGTAGCTGGGAATAGGGTAACTCAACCTCTCTGCTACCACCTATCATAAGTTATTTAGTAAGATTATGTGAACATGTTCACCACTAAAAAAAAATTAAATAATTGGGGAATCTGTACATATATAAAGGGGAAACCTCCTTTCTGTATTCAATCTACAAATTGTAGAGAAGTCTGATTAGAAAGACTGTGCAGAAAGATCTCTGTTCCAGTGCAAACCCTGAGGTGCAGCAAGCAGCTGGGGTGAAAGCCTTGGCTACATAGATGGGATGGCTGAAGGTGGCCTGCAAGTGAGCTCTCCAGGCCTCCTGTAATAGAAGCAGTAATCATGCCCAGTGCTTCTTTCATACTTTAAATCATGCGTTCATGGGAGCAACAGCATATGCGCAACCTCTGGGGCAAATACTCTGCTTGAGATTCCTTGGGGTTCTGGTCTCTGATTATTCGGAGAGGAAACATGGCTGATTCATGCCATGATGACACCAGTGGAGGGGAGATGGGAAAGGGGTTGTGCTTGCACCCTGCCCTAATACAGTCATGATGACGAGGATTATGGCACAGGCTGCAAGCTGGAGCTTGGGCATGCTCCTCATTTCCACAGACTGCAAGAGGCAGCTTGTCCTTTCCAAGCTTTTCTCCTGACTCCAAGGCTCATACCCAGTTTGGTAAAGAGCAGATAACCTCTTCTGAGAAATCACCATAAAATGGTATAAGTTCAGAAGTTAGTGATAAAGGAACAACAGCTTTGGAGAGCATTGCAGCAAAAAAACAAACCAAGCCCCCCCCCCCCAAGAAAACCAAATCCCAAAACAACCCAGCAGAATTCCTGGATCATCCACTTTTAGGCAGTTTATGAAAGAAAAAAAATAATGAGTTGTAGGAGTTCAGCAAAGAATTTCTTATTCTGATAATTGTCTCAGGTCCATATACCACAGATGTAGCTAAAAGTAACCATAGCAAATCCCAGTGCATAATTGCCGCACAACCTTGTGATGAGGTGCATGTGTATGGGTGCATAAGTTTTTTTGAGCTGCTGTTGGCTTTTTTGCCACATGAAGCTGAGCTTGTTGGAAAAAAGAAGTAGCTGGTACATCTGGTTCTATTAAAGTGCTGGTGATGGCTGGTGCAAACAGCCTTGTTGACACCTGCGCAGTTAATCTTGTCATGCAACGGCTGGTTCATTTTGCTTTCTGATCCACAGACTGCTCAAGTATTTACACTTGGTTACATATCTGCCATGGGGCAAGGAAAGAGAATAGCTGTGTGCTGCTATGTCAGAAACACAAGTTTGGTGATTGCTTCCTTGAAAAGCATTCCTTCAGCAGCTATGGCACTGGGTATGATGGCTCAATTTCAAAAAGGCAAAGTTGTGATTAATGTAATGCCTCAGCATGTAATGATTTGTGATGTTCTCCATAGCTCATACTGGCAGGTCTGTTCTTTACTGTTTGGGGTGGGGGACAAAGCAAAATGACTTTTCTAGGTAGCAAGGTCCTCCCAAAACAATTTTTCTGGGAACTCCCTTACTTCACGTACACCGGTTGTTCAAAGAATTTTTACTTGTCTTATTCTTGCCCTACACTCAATACTTTTAGGGAGGTGGAGTGGAGTGGGGGCTGCCCTTGTTCTTTAGGAAAAGGTCTTTATTTATTTACTTTTTCCCCTGTATGTTGTTACTTTTCTTAAACCTTAAAAGTAATCTCCTGTCACCATTGGTGTGCCTTAAGACTGTCTTGCTTTGTTATGGTGGAAGACTGGAATTGATCTAGTTATTTCTGCTTTGCCTTGTGCATGCAGTTTTGGAGTGTTAATGACTGTATCATTCCTCACATTAGATCTGATACAAGCTTCCCCTCCCCCTCCCTCGATGTCAGCTATTTTTAAAGCAATGAGATATGTTCCTGAACAAAGATTTCTGATATTCTAGGGGTGTTCTAGAGGCCTTTGTTTTCAGTTCACTGTCACTGATGAACAACAAGGACCTTGACAGGCTACAGATTTATGTATAGCAGAGAAGAAAAGAATAAAGTAAATTGAGCCTCTAGATATGATATGTCTGGCCTAATTCTGGCATGGTCCAGTGAGCTGTGCAGTGTTCTGCTTGATTTATCTCAGTGTAAACAGTTTCTGATCTCCTCTCCCATATCAGTCTGATTACCCCCTCCTTAGGTAAGGAAATCAGGAGAGTTTTTGATCCCTACAGTCAGAGCAGTGGCCTGGCCCCCACAACTTGTTTTATGTGAGAGACCCCCCTGCCAAATCTCCTGTGTTCAATTGGATGCTGCTGCTTCCAGGATATGCTGCTCATGTTCACCCTGCTGTGCTGGCACTTTTCTGCATGCCTTTAGTATGTCTGTGATGTTATGAATACCCCAAGATCTATGGATAGCCTTTATCACAGTTTGCTTGAATTCCTTCTTTATTTTTAATGGATCACACTGATCTGATAAACAAACATTTGTTTTCATCCAAATCATAGACCTGAGTGTCCTTTTGGCTTTTGTTTGTTTGTGTGTGTAAAGGGCAAAGTGTTTTGTAGAAATTCAGTAATGCAGGAAGAAAATACCTTTCAGATGCGTTTTCACTAAAGAAAAAAGTTTCTTGTTATTTTCCAACATTATGCATAGTTATGGTATTGAGATTTAATTACATACAGAGTAAATATAACGCAGACCCCAAACTGGTGAGATCAGCTTTCAATCACAGCAGGCCACAAGCTCTAGTAATTAACCATACCTCCACAAACCATCCCCACTAATAAATCCAGAGGAAAAAAGAACACAGCAGTGGAAAAAAGGAGAAATGAAAAGTACAAGATTTTATAGCAAAGGGCTAAACAGCACCCTGATGTATACACAATATATCCCTCGGAAAACATACAGTGGTAAAGCACTTATTTTCAAAACCGAAGTGTCTGACGCTGGGGATCCATAAGTGAGAGTTGAGGGTCTGTATTTAAGTTAGTGTTTATTTGAAATGAAGATGTATCAGAGATCTGAGTAGGAAGGTTGTGTGGTGTCTCGACTCCCTGTCCCTTCAACTATCAGCCCTGAGCCCCTCAGGGAATCACAGAAGATGCAGATGAGGATAGGCTGAGAAAATTGGGGCTGTTCAGCCTGGAGAAGAGAAGGCTGCGTGGAGACCTCATAGCAGCCTTCCAATACCTGAAAGGGGCCTATAGGGATGCTGGGGAGGGACTCTTCATGAGGGACTGTGGTGAGAGGACAAGGGGTAATGGGTTTAAACTTAAACAGGGGAAGTTTAGATTGGATATGAGGAAGAAATTCTTTACTGTGAGGGTGGTGAGGCACTGGAATGGGTTGCCCAGGGAGGTTGTGGATGCTTCATCCCTGGTGGCGTTCAAGGTGGGGTTGGACATAGCCTTGGATGGCATGGTTTAGTGGGAGGTGTCCCTGCCCATGGCAGGGGGGTTGGCACTCGATGATCTTGAGGTCCTTTCCAACCCTAACTATTCTATGATTCTATATCTAGCAGGTGGTGTGAGCGAACTGCTTATGCTGAGAAGGTGACTCAAGGCAAGGAGATCCGTACTGCCCTGATCTAATGTTGGAGCTGAGGGCGGTGCTGCAAAGCCTGAGTCAGGAGACTGAGAGTATATTTGGACTGTCTTCTCCCATGTGGGATAGTAGAGCTTTGCAAGAAACATGGCATTGTTTTTCAGTGGTTGTCAAAATTTTCCACTCTCCTTTAAAGGTGGCACATGCAGCTTTTGAAAGTCCCCAGATTGGAGTCTTAACAAAAGGGATATAAAGCAAGGAGTCATTCTTCAGTTAAAACAAAGAAAAAAACTAGAAAAATTCCAAGTGAAACAATGGCAATTGTAGAAAGATCACCTGTTTCATTCCAGTCAGGCCCCCAGAGACGTTAAACACACTTACTTCACAGACTTAATTGCCTCGGGATGAAGCAATCCTGTATACCTTTTTTAGAACCATTAATAACCTACTTCACCTGATTGCAGCAAGTATTTTATTAGAGGATTTGTCAAATGGTAAATGCAAGGACTTTATGCACAGATAAACAACAAAAATTGACCAAATTTAGCCTCCACTTACAGCTAAAGCTCATTTTTATTTTAATCTTCCATTTAATTTGAAACTTAATAGCTTTTCAAAAATTAAACCGACGTGATTTTCCTACAACACTTATTTTGATTAAATCAAATATGCTTATTTGTACAATGCTCAGCGCCTTATTATTGAGCATTGTTGAACATGTGCAATTTTATGTCCACTGTTTTTATTTCTGACATGATGCAGAAACAAGAAGAAATTCTAGAAAAGACAATGAGAAACTGGCCATCCACAATTTATATTTGTAGATAAATACATCTAAATTTGAGGACAAGTGTAGCGTGCTGCCCTCCTGAAGAAGTCAAGGGATGCGCAGAATAGAAATATCTGCCTGGTTACCAGGACCACAGAAAAGGGTCTGCAAATTTCTGGGTATCTTGGTGGAAAGACAAAATAATGCAGTGATGCTTCAAAGAGTGAAGCTGCCATCCCAGTGGGATTTGATATTTCTAGCAGGCGATGAAGGGGAGGTAGCTGCTGCATGGCATCCAGCCCTGGTTAGCTGCGCTAAGAGAGACGGAAGCAAATTGGTGGGAATTCAGAGGAGAGCAGCAAGCAAAAGCATGGACTTGGCAAATGTCACCTACAATGCAAGGTTTTAGTAATTTGTTTGCTTTCACATTAAATAAGAGAACTAGAGGCCTCATTAGTGTTTTCGGACAGTGAAGTTATAAGAAAAAGAAGGCAATTAATCATTTACTTCTTTGTATCTGTTATTCAAAATTGGCTGATATTTACAGGAAGGAAAGATTCAGTTGGATATTGAGGAATGATTTTTACATGCTGGGACGGTGAAACAGGGAACAGCTTGTCAGGGTGTGTGTAGGAATCTTCTCGATGGAAATTTGGAAAACCAAGTCAGACCTCTGCTGCTAGAAGGCTGTTTGGAGACACATCATCCAGATCCAGGGCTGGCCTGGTCTTTTACACTGCTCAGCTCTCTGTTCATGTGGCTCAGTCCTACTGCAAGGTCAGGCGAACATATAGGCAATGCAACAGAGAGACTTTACTGTAAAATAGGGGATGGTATCTGATCCTCAGTACGCAATATGTATCTCTGGCTGGGAGTTAAGACATTGACTGGGAATGATGTCTGTCTCCCCTACTCTGCAGAGTTGATGTATATTCTACTGAAGCTGCTTTTAACAGAAGTTTTAATTATAAATTTTTACTGCCATATTTTTCTCACTTTTCCTGAAATAAACCAAAGCATAGCTTTGGCACTGCCTTCCTTACCCCAAATATTTCAATCTAAAATACCACTGGGATGTCTCATAGTGTCTGTAATTTACTGTCTTGCATTGCCACCCTTTGCAGGGATAGTCCTTTACTAGTCAATGGAAGCCAGCTAGGCACATCCTGCAGGTGTCCTGCTCTGCTCTTTCTTGCAAATAGGATTGTTCTTTTATTTTTCTCCAGAAAGTGTTCTTAATGTTAAAGGACATTAGCTTCCCTAGGAGGTGTCTTCACTGCTGCTAGACCTGGGCTCTGTTTTAATTTTTTTTTTTTTAAACTTTTTAATAGTTTTTCATGTTATTTTCTGACTGGTGACACATCTTCAGCAAAAAGAATGGAGAATATCAGAGTTCAGAGGGGTTTGTAGGTAGACTGTTTGCATGTCCTCTGCTTATCTGACTTCCAACTCATTATCCCTTGGCAGGTGGGGTTTGAACCTGCTTTTTCTGGCTTTCAGTCTGAGTGCCTTCTAGCATGCTACCTCCTCAGAGCTCCAAATAGCCTTTTTCTCCAGCTGTGTGTTAAAATCATACTGCTGCAGTCACTGAACGTTGGGGAGAGATCCAGCCTGGTTAACCTGTGCTCTGCAAATGATAGCCCCCCTCACTGGAGAAGGAATAACTGGTTTCAGTATCTTCTTAACTTAAGACTGGGAGTGGCGTCCAACTGCTTGTTGTTAGATGAAAACACGAAGTTCTGTGCATGTCTATACAGAGACTTTCTAAATAATTTATTACTTTAAATGTACAGAAAAAATGTACAAGCTGGATCACTTGATTGCAGTTTTGCAGAGGTTTTCACAGCTCTGGAGATGTGGATGTTTACATTCTGTTTAGGGCTCATTTTAGGTGATTTATGTTCTGTTTAAATCTGGGCCCAAGGTATCAGCAACGAGCTGATTTTGCAGAAGTGTTCTCTGCAGTAAGATTCTGATCTGCTACTGTCTGGGGACTTAGTTTTCAACTAGAACATTAGCTGTGACAGAAAACTAGGTTCTTTCTTCCCCTAAGGAACTAGATTATAAAGCTGCAGGACTGAAGAAGACCTCAAGAGGTAAGCCAGTCAATCCTCTCTTCCCAGCTGTAGTTAAAACCATGTTTTTTGTGTTAGTGTTAAATTACGTACAGAAGACAGCTTGGGAATGAGGAAAGAGGTCTGGAGAATAAGTAGCATCAATTGACTTCCTAGCTTAGGATCCAGGAAGGGAGAGTAAGTGATTTGAGTGTGAAAGTTGTAGTTTAAAATTATACATTAATACCTGTTTCTGTCTATAAGTAAGTACCCTCTTAAGAGCCAAACATACTAGTAGTTGTAAGTGATATTTCTAAAAGCACCACTCCTACTACTTCACCCACCTAAATTTTGAAGGACATGTCTTATTTTGTTGTGGTTGTTGTCCAGCAGTGGTGATGACAGAAAGTCTCTGGATTACTGCTTTCTATTTCACATAGTGTTGATTCTTTTGGGTTTGCTAAATTCTGAGAACATTTTACGATAGTTTCAAGTTTAAATAATTTTAGTCATTGCCTGGTGAAAGCTTCTCATCTTGATTTGGTACTTCAACCCCATTTAGAACTCAGCTGGTAGAATACACTATTTCAAGTCAAGGATAAATATGGATCTGTACCTGTTCTAAGGGAGACATGCATGGGATCACGTTCTCTTCAGGTAGATAGAGAACAGATTTTAAAGGAGAAAGTGGATGTAGTGGTTTAAGCCCAGCCTGTAACTCAGAACCATGTAGTTGCTCGCTCACTCTCCCCTTTCTTCTCCCTTGCTCCTGGAGGGATGGGGAGGAGAATTAAAAGAATGTAACTCCCACTGGTTGAGATAAGAACAGTCCAGTAACTAAGGTATAACACAAACCACTGCTGCTACCACCAATAGTAATAATGATAAGGGAAATAACAAGCAGAGAGAATACAACCACTCACCACCAACAAGCAATACCCAGCCTGACCTGAGCAGTGATCTAGCCCTTCTGGGTAACTCCCCTCAGTTTATATACTGGTCATGATGTGCTGTGGTACGGAATACCTCTTTGGCCAGTTTGGGTCAGTTGTCCTCTTTCTACTTCCTCCTGGCTTCCTGTGCCCCTACACACTAGCAGAGGACGAGACTGAAAAAGTCCTTGATCGGAGTAAACATTACTTAGCAACAACTAAAAATATCAGTGTGTTATCAGCACTGTTCCCAGACTAAACTCAAAAAGACAGCACTGCTAAGAAGGAGAAAAATGTCTGCAACTGCTGAACCCAGGACAATGGATCAAGAGAAGAGAAGTCTTCATTTAAGACTTGCCCTTATGGAGATTAAGGAATTCCCCTCCTCCCCCCCCCAGTGATTTTGGTGTCAGTGTGTTGGTGGCTTTCATTGTATAGAGCTGGAAATACACTCAAAATGTACAGGGGAAAACTAAAAGTCACAGAAGAGAGTTGCAATTATTCAGGAAAATAATCAAGGCTACTGTTGCAGGAAAGCCAGTTTATGCTCAGTAAAATGACTTCCTTTGCTTCAAAGAAGTACTTGTGGTGTTCTTTCTCAATAGAAAAATATTTTTTTTTTCTAAAAAGAACTTTTTTCCATAAGTTCTGGATAATAGACTTTTGAAGTACTCCAGTTGCCCTAGGAATGCAACACATCTGATATACTCTGTTCTGTCAAACTGTCTGTGGAGTGGAAATTTTTCTTTATTCTAGCTGCTTTCACAATGGACAAGAAAAACAGTTAAGCTAATTTTTGTTTTCAGTCTAAGACACTGGCAAAGCTTACAACAAATTTTTTGTATGTGTTTTTAATAAGGGCTGGTAGACCTTCATGCTCTGAGTTTCCCATCTCCGTTGAGCAACTTATCGAAGCTTTAGTCATAATCATTGCATTCTGCAATCTTTATTTGGTGTACTTCAGGTTTACTGCCACCTCCTGTAAAGAAGACATAAATAGCCCCAACATTACAGTTTTCCTCTAAGGTCTTAATTTATAGTAATAATAAAAAGATAAAAAAATATGCATTCAAGTACATCCTTCAAAGAACAATAACAATACTTTGTAGATCTCCTTAATTAGTGTATCCAATTTCTCCTTCCTTCCAAGTAAATAAAAAGCACCCAGGAACTAGCACATACTTTCAGCTTTTGAAGGTACAGTTGAATGAACTCATATGACAAATATAGAGCTTGGGAACCTACTGTTCTTAAAGCTACTAGTCCATTCATTCTCCTACTGAGCTGATTCCTAAAGATGAGTGTGCTTTTGTGACAGTCATGACCCACATCTTCATTTTTGGTCTTGGTAAGGGTTTTATTTTGATAAAGTGTCTGACATATGTCATAAGTTGGAATATGTTAACTTTATGCTAACTTCTTATGTCACACAAATGATAACTTCTTTCTGTTTGAATACTAACTCCAAAAGCAAGTAGATCTATCTCTGCTTATAGATCGGTGAGATCTGCTTATAGGTGTTCAGTGAGAAACTTCAGATTCTTAATAGAATCATAGAAGAGTTAGGGTTGGAAAGGACCTTAAGATCATCTAGTTCCAACCCCCCTGCCATGGGCAGGAACACCTCACACTAAACAATGCCACCCAAAGCTATGTCCAACCCAGCCTTGAGCACCACCAGCGATGGAGCATTCACAACTTCCCTGGGTGTTGTGGTTTAAACTTCTATAACTCACGTAGTCGCTCTCTCACTCACTCCCCACTCTTTCTTCCCCCAGTCCCTGGGGGATGGGGAGGAGAATCAAAATAATGCAACTCCCACAGGTTGAGATAAGAACAGTTTAGTAACTAAGGTATAACACAAATCACTACTGCTACCACCAATAATAATAATGACAAGAGAAAATACAAGGGAAAAGAATACAATGGCTCACCACCAATCCCCAGCCTGAGCAAGCAGTGCACCCCCCACCACTCCGGGTCTCTGCCCTCTGTTTTTCCATCCTGGACATGACGTGCTGTGGTATGGAATAACCTCTTTGGTCAGTTTGGGTCAGGTGTCCTGTCTCTGCTTCCTCCCAGCTTCCCCTCCTCCCTGGCAGAGCATGAGACTCAGAGAGTTCTTGGCCAGACCAAAACGTTCTAAACAGTAACTGAAAACATTGGTGTTATCAGCGCTGTTCCCAGGCTGAAAGTCAAAAACACAGCGCTGCACCAGCTACCAAGAAGGAGAAAAATGACTGCTACTGCTGAACCCAGGACACTGGGCAACCCATTCCAGTGCCTCACCACCCTTACAGTAAAGAATTTCTTCCTCATATCCAATCTAAACTTCCCCTGTTTAAGTTTGAACCCATTACCCCTTGTCCTCTCACTACAGTCCCCCATGAAGAGTCCCTCCTCAGCATCCCTATAGGCCCCCTTCAGACATTCGAAGGCTGCTATGAGGTCTCCATGCAGCCTTCTCTTCTCCAGGCTGAACAGCCCCAACTTTCTCATCCTATCTTCATATGGGAGGTGCTCCAGTCCCCCGATCGTCCTCATGGCCCTCCTTTTGGACTTGTCCCAGCAGTTCCATGTCCTTTTTATGTTGAAGACACCAGAACTGCACACAATACTCCAAGGGAGGTCTCACGAGAGCAGAGTAGAGGGGCAGGATCACTTCCCTTGACCGGCTGGTCATGCTTCTTTTGATGCAGCCCACAATACGGTTGGCTTTCTGGGCTGCAAGCACACACTGCTAGCTCATGTTCATTTTTTCGCATCGACCAGCACCCCCAAGTCCTTCTCCACAGGGCTGCTCTGAATCTCTTCTCTGCCCAACCTGTAGCTGTGCCTGGGATTGCTCCAATCCAGGTGTAGGACCTTGCACTTGGCATGCTTAAACTTCATCAGGTTGGCATCAGCCCACCTCACAAGCATGTCAAGGTCCCTCTGGATGGCATTCCTGCCCTCCAACGTATCAACTGAATCACACAGCTTGGTGTCATTGGCAAACTTGCTGAGGACGCACTCAATCCCACTGTCCATGTCACCGACAAAGGTGTTGAACAAGACCGGTCCCAACACTGATCCCTGAGGGACACAGCTCGTTACTGGTCTCCAGCTGGACATGGAGCCATTGAGCACAACTCTTTGCATGCGGCCATCCAGCCAGTTCTTTATCCACCGAGCGGTCCACCTATCAAATTGATGTCTTTCCAACTTAGAGACAAGGATGTCATGTGAGACAATGTCAAAGGCTTTACACAAGCCTAGGTAAATGACATCAACTTCTCTACCCCTGTCCCTCAGTTCTGTAGCCCCATCATAGAAGGCCACCAAATTGGTCAGGGAGGATTTCCCCTTAGTGAAGCCATGCTGGCTGTCACCTGCCACCTTGTTGTTTTTCATGTGCCTCAGCATGCCTTCCAGGAGAATTTGCTCCAAGATTTTGCCAGGCACAGAGGTGAGACTGACTGGGCTGTAGCTCCCTGGCTCATCCATTTTCCCCTTCTTAAAAATGGGGGTTATATTTCCCTTTTTCCCATTGTCGGGAACTTCACCTGACTGCCATGATTTTTCAAATATGATGGACAGTGGCTTAGCAACTTCATTTGCCAGCTCCTTCAGGACCCGCGGATGGATTTCATCAGGTCCCATGGACTTGTCTACGTTCAGGTTCCTAAGGTGGTCTTGAACCAGATCTTTTCCTACAGTGGGCCCAGGGTCTTTATTCTCACTGTCCCTGCATCTGCCTTCCAAGACTTGGGTGGTGTGGTCAGAGCATTTGCCGGTGAAGACTGAGGCAAAGAAGTCATTAAGAACCTCAGCCTTCTCCAAATCCAGGGTAGCCAGTTCTCCCGATAGCTTCTGGAGAGGGCCCATGTTGTCGCTAGCCTGCCTTTTATTTGCCATGTATTTATAGAATCCCTTCCTGTTATCCTTAACATCCCTAGCCAAGTTTAATTCTAAGTGGGCCTTAGCTTTCCTAACCTGGTCCCTAGCTTCCCAGACAACATCCCTGTATTCCTCCCAGGCCGCCTGCCCTTGCTTCCACCTTTTATAAGCCTCTTTTTTCCTTTGAATTTTCCTCAGCAGCTCCTTATCCATCCAAGGAGGTCTCCTGGCCCTCCTGCTGCGCCTCCTTCTAGCAGGGATGTATTGCTCCTGAGCTTGCAGCAGGTGATCCTTGAATACCAACCAACAGTCTTGGGCCCCCCTGCCCTCTAGGGCTATATCCCATGGAATCTTACTGAGCAGGTTCCTGAAGAGGCCAAAGTCTGCTCTCTTGAAGTCCAGGGCAGTGAGCTTGCTGCATGCTCTTCTCACTGTCCTGAGGATCTCGAACTCGACCATCTCATGATCGCTGCAATCAAGGCTGCCCTGGAGCGTCACATTTCCAACCAGCCCTTCCCTCTGTATTTTTTCTTCCATGGAAAGGAGTGGGAAAAGACAATTATTATTTTAATTTTATAGACTTTAATATACTCCTTTCAGGTGGAAGTAAGTCATTCTTTTGAGACAAAGAACCTATTCTGAATACTTCCTCTCACTGGGCAGGAAAAGCACTTGCCTGTGAAGGGATTTGTTCAATTCTTCCAAAAAATTTTAAATCATCACTCTTGTTTGTGTGAAAATGTATGTTCAAGAATTGTGTTCATCAAGCTTTGGCGACTTCTGTAGACATTTCTGTTTCCTTTACAGTGCTCTTTGGCTTAATGAATGTGTAAAGGTTTTAGCAGGATTACTGTGGAAGCAGATGTCATTATAGTTTAAGTATACAGACAGCGTATAGAACTATTTTGTTTGATGCTGCACTGATGGTTTCTCAATTCACTTGTCTTGGCACTAACATATCAGAACAAGACTGAAATTATGTGCCTAGGTTAAGGCAGATGAGATGACATGCGAGATGAAACCTCAGGTGACCCAACCAGTGCTGCGTATTCCATTGTGTTGCATAAACTTTATGCTTGGTGGTAGCAAAGATTGCTACTGAATCTTGTAGTGACTTATATCACATCTCAACCAGGATTATAATAGAAATATAAAAGTAGAAATCGTAATAATTACAGGAAAAAAAAATTGAAGATACTAACATGGCTGGTTTTGCCTCGTGGCAGGGGGCACTTGTTAGGTCATAGATTTTTGTCATGAAAGGCTCCTACTGTAGTAGCTGAGACTTTTTTCATTTCTGTTTGGCAGAGGAAGGAGGCTGTTTTCTTTTTGCTTTTACAGTTATAGCAACTATTTGCCTATTTACATTTATGCTCTAAATAGTTTTGACATTATGGCATTTGATTAATTCAATGTGAACTTGTGGAACAACTTCAAGCCACTGAAAGATTAAGTCAGGCTGACTAATATCTAAACAAAATTGGTTGCTGTCAGTAGATGAGGAGAGACTCTGTGTTCATCAGACGCCTGTGTTGGAAATGATAATGTTCATGTGGTGTTTCTTGGCTCCTGAACCCAGAGTTACATCTGAAGAACTTTTCCTTTTGTTCCTCAGTGTTGACAGTAGTACTTGATGATTTTTGTATAATACACTGCTTAAAACAGGAATGTCAGCTTCTTTCAAGTTATTGACTGGCCGATACTGTGCTTCATGGTCTATTTCAGCTTATTTAATCAGCACAAAATTATCAATTGCATATTATCTGTATGTCTGGAATGGTCAATGAGTTTGACATTGGCATGCAGTGTCACCTTTACAGAAGAGAAAATGCATATAAGGTCATCAAGAATCAGCTATTTAAATTCTGAACATTTATTTACTATCTTTATTATTATACCATTATTATCATATCTAAGAATGGAAAGCCTTAAGTGATGTCAGTTGATAGTTCAAAATCACCCAAAGTAAATACTTATCCACATAGTACATATTTCAGTTGTGAAACTTCTTGCCTCTGGATGCTAAGATGTTATACGAGTTGAGCAACTGATTGGATAATTTTATAGAAGAAAACCCTATCGAGAGTTAGAAACACCAGTTTCAGTGTTCAGGAAGTCTCAAATGGCTGAAACTGACAATATTCCCATGCATCTCCCAGTGTGCTTGGCCTCCCTCCTCCAGGCACCCACCCTCAGCCATCGTTGGAATGGGATGCTCCAGTTAATAAAGCTTGGTTTTACCTACAGCAGCTATTTTTTTTTTTTTTTTTTTTAGCTATTATCCTAACTTGGAGCTAATCCAAACCCCGCTGGAGTCATTGACTCAACAAGCTGACTTCCATTGTAAGTTAGGTTGAACCCTGGAAGTTGCAATAGCAGAAGTGTCAAAACCTCAAGTTATTTCTACTACTGTATTAGCTGATTATGCTTGGTGCAAAGTTAGAGGATAGACTAGATAGAGCATGACTTTCAATTTCTTCTAAAATGTTATAGTTCTGAAGTGTATTTTCATACTGACATCTGGATATTTCAGTATCTGAAGCAAATAGGAACAAAATGGATACCACCTGGATTTCCAAACTACATATGTTGAAGATGTAAATACTCACAGTTTTGCCTTGCTTCCTATTTTCTTTGAGTTTTCTTTTTTTTTTCTTCCTGCTCCACTTATTTGCTCTTCGAAAGCTTCCTAATTGATTTATTTTTATTTTTTCAGTTTCTTTAGATAAACACAGTGCTGTTATTCTGCAGATGTGTAGGGAAATCCTGACCTCTGCTGAAGCCTAAGGGAGACTTTTCTTGATATGACTTCACTCCAGGACTTTACAGTGATAATCACTAGGTCTAGGAGTAGACTTTTTATAGTTATATGATGTAAGGACCAACCTAATCAAGTCTGAACTTCTATATAGGTCAGGGTGTATGTTTTACTCAGTTGTAAGTCTTGAGTATACCCCTTTTGTTCATCTGTGTAATGGAAAATATTGAAATATTGCTTTGGGTTTGGATGTGAAATTCAGCTGTATCACACAATATTTGGCTCACTAGACTTCAGTAGAGTTAGACGAGGAATGAATTTGGACTGTTGAAATAAATTCAGTTAATTGAAGTCAGTCAATAGGAGCTTTTAGTACGTATTTGAAAGAAAAATGTGGACCTTTTTAACTCTAATCAACTACAGAACATTATTAAGTTCCCATAAGAAATGGTTTAAGTGCAACATGATAATGAAAAATGGGAGTGAAAAAATTTTGCTCACTTTGAGTAGCTCTACAATCTAGAATCTGAAAAGAAACCACTTTACATAATGGAAGGAGATACTTACAAAGTAGTCAGACTGAAAAATACCTGGAATTATAGAGGGTAGCAAATTAGAAAAGAGCTTGTAAAGTGATACAGATGCCAAAGTAATTTCAGGCTGGAGAGATACCCTTTTTGTTTCTAAAAAAAGAGGTGCTAATGACTTATTATGTGAAATGGTGTCCGCAGTGCCACACTGAGTCCTGGGAGCCCTGACAGTAGAAAAATATCACCAATGAAAACTAAATAGAGCAAACCTGGGAAATACTTTGGAAGTTGGGGCAAAACTATGTAATGTATAGCCAAAAGCTGGTGTTTCCACTCTGCTTTAGGAACATGCACTTAAGAAGCTTCTTAGTGACTTAAAAGTCAAACAAATGTGACAAAACTATATGAATAACCTGGTGTTTGCCACCTTTTCTTGCCTCCAGGTGGGTTTTAACTAGGTAGGAGACTGAACTAGATCTTTAGGAGGACTACCTGGTTCTATCACTATATATTAGTATTGTCTTTGAGAAATCTGGTACAATTTTTTCTGTGTACATCAATATGCCATTTCTTCAGATTTTTCTCATTCTCATAATGATCTATGTCTCTTGCCTTATTGCTGAATGCATTGAAATAAGTCAGTTTTCTTCAAACTGCAGAAGTGGTTGCACTGGGCCAGGTCAAAGGTCCATGTAGCCCAGTGTCCTGTGCTTGATTATAGCCATCAACAGGTGTCAAGAGAAGAATACAAGAGCAGCTTATATGTGCAAGTGCAGTGATGTTTCTCAGAATTACATTCCAAGGTTGTTGTGGGATTTCCTCCTGTAGAGATGCCATGATTCTATATACTAGCCCGGTTGAGTTTCTTTTTAATGAATTTATCCAGATGCTTTTTAATCCATATAGATTTTTGGCAGTCCCAGTGAAAAGAGTTCCTTACTTTAACTATGCACAGTATATCAAGAATGACAAATTTTTCTTCTAAACTTGACATTTACAAGTTTAACCTGATGTCCCCTCAACTCTTCTAGAGAGCAAGCAATCATTCCTTGTATATCTGACCACATCATTCTTGATATTATGGAGATTTACTACGTCTCCATTAGTCATTTAAGTAATTTTCTTTTTCCAGTTCCAGGAGGCTTAGTTTATTTGACCTGCCCACTCCTGGAAGCTGTTACTGAGTTTTGTTCAGACTTGTCATCATTCTCCAAATTTTTTCCCATTCTGTTATAGCTATTTGACTAGTTACATTGGTTTAACTATAACTGCTGTCATTTTGATAATTTATGAATTTGGATTCTCATCTTGCAGTCAAAGGGACTGAGCATGTGTCAGCTGAACTGAGCTCAGTATGAATCCATTGCAAACATCTGATAACAAAACTGAAGGCCAGAACCATGTGCTCTCCTTCCTGATGGATGTGGGAAGTTTGGCATGAATGGTTTCCACTGGTCTTCTCAGAAGGTCTTTTCTTTTCAGTTATGATTGCTTATTTGCAAATGTCCAGCTTAACCTTAGTTATGAAGAATACAAGAACATTCTATGATGGGGCTACAGAACTGATGGACGGGTATAGCAGTTGATGGCATCTACCTGGACTTGTGCAAAGCGTTTGACACTGTCTCACATGACATCCTTGTCTCTACGTTGGAAAGACATCAATTTGATAGGTAGACATCAATTTGATAGGTGGACCTCTCGGTGGATAAAGAACTGGCTGGATGGCCGCATGCAAAGAGTTGTGCTCAATGGCTCCATGTCCAGCTGGAGACCAGTAACGAGCTGTGTCCCTCAGGGATCAGTGTTGGGACCGGTCTTGTTCAACACCTTTGTCGGTGACATGGACAGTGGGATTGAGTGCGTCCTCAGCAAGTTTGCCAATGACACCAAGCTGTGTGATTCAGTTGATACGTTGGAGGGCAGGAATGCCATCCAGAGGGACCTTGACATGCTTGTGAGGTGGGCTGATGCCAACCTGATGAAGTTTAAGCATGCCAAGTGCAAGGTCCTACACCTGGATTGGAGCAATCCCAGGCACAGCTACAGGTTGGGCAGAGAAGAGATTCAGAGCAGCCCTGTGGAGAAGGACTTGGGGGTGCTGGTCGATGCGAAAAAATGAACATGAGCTAGCAGTGTGTGCTTGCAGCCCAGAAAGCCAACCGTATTGTGGGCTGCATCAAAAGAAGCATGACCAGCAGATCAAGGGATGTGATCCTGCCCCTCTACTCTGCTCTCGTGAGACCTCCCTTGGAGTATTGTGTGCAGTTCTGGTGTCTTCAACATAAAAAGGACATGGAACTGTTGGGACAAGTCCAAAAGGAGGGCCATGAGGACGATCGGGGGACCGGAGCACCTCCCATATGAAGATAGGATGAGAAAGTTGGGGCTGTTCAGCCTGGAGAAGAGAAGGCTGCGTGGAGACCTCATAGCAGCCTTCGAATGTCTGAAGGGGGCCTATAGGGATGCTGAGGAGGGACTCTTCATGGGGGACTGTAGTGAGAGGACAAGGGGTAATGGGTTCAAACTTAAACAGGGGAAGTTTAGATTGGATCTG
Source organism: Amazona ochrocephala (assembly GCA_039720435.1). NCBI lineage: Eukaryota > Metazoa > Chordata > Aves > Psittaciformes > Psittacidae > Amazona > Amazona ochrocephala. The sequence continues at coordinate 33,767,569 of CM077884.1, read as the reverse complement.
AGGAAGAAATTCTTTACTGTAAGGGTGGTGAGGCACTGGAATGGGTTGCCCAGGGAAGTTGTGAATGCTCCATCGCTGGTGATGTTCAAGGCTGGGTTGGACACAGCCTTGGGTGGCATGATTTAGTGTGATGTGTCCCTGTCCCTGCCCCTGGCAGGGGCGTTGGAACTAGATGATCTTAAGGTCCTTTCCAACCCTAACTATTCTATGATTCTATGATTTCCATTCTTCTGAGTAACCAGACAAAACACATTACCCTGAACTTTGAATAAGAATTCTTGCTTAAATAATTTTTCTCCAAAGTTCACTGTTCTGAAAAGCAGTCTTTAAAAAAACCCCAAGAAATGCCCCCACCGGAGGACAACCCCAAAAAACCCTAAACCAAGCAACAAACAAAACCCAACAATAAAAGAAAAACAAAGAAAAAAAAACAACACCACAAAAAACAACTAAAAAATACTACCAAAGGAGAAGATTTTGATCTAATGCCCTGATGTTTTGTAAGAATGTATGATAAAAAATAGTCAGCTGGAAATGACCACCCAAAAGAGTGATTAACAGGAAAGGCAGGAATTTAAATAATGCTGGAGTACCGCTCTGCAGATGCTCACAATTTCATCACAGTGGCTTACAGCAAGGGAAGCTCAGCATGCTCATGAGCCTTTGCAGGACCTAGGCTACACGGAGAATGTGTTTTCTCTCTCCCTAGAGCTATACAAATGATACATCTTGGATAAAATTAATCCCCGATGTATAAGTTAAAAATAGACTAGAAACAATTCTTTTTGGATAGAAACATTTGCATGGGTAAGGCCTATTGAATATTAAAAATCTGTGATGTAACATAAACCAGAGCTGGACAGACATTCTCAGAGGGCTCTGTAAAAACTTACAGAAACCTGAGATAATGAACAGGCTAGGAATGTTTTTTAAAATAACTTTACCTGACTTCTTCAGGGTCCAGTAATTTTTTTGTTTTCAAAAAACCCCCTTCTCTGACTGTAATCTCAAGCCATTGGAAACAGGGTTTCTCTCTGATTTTTGGTGTGAAAAGGATTTTTTCCTAAAATATCCTATTTGCACACAAAGTCTATCTTGCATGAGTTCATTTCCTCTCTCTTTGGATTGCAGAAGGTGAATTCTCCTCCATGCTAATCACCCTGAGTAGTTAATGTCCAATTGGTGTGTTAAGTGTTTAGGTTTATGGCGTTATATAAATAAAGCGCTAAATACGAATGAAATAAAAACATCATTACTACAGTTTGCATTAGGTTTATAGCGTTGTGTTCTCAAGATGTGCAACTGGTTTGTGTGTAACAACTGAAGGTTATATACTTCAGATTATAAGAAGTTCAAGCATGTGGTACAGGAAGAAACATCAAAGGTTAGACTGTTATTATTAGGACACTTCAAAGAAAAGAATTTCTGAAGGCTTTAAGTTTTATGGCAGGTGCATGAGGAGGTGCCAGGTCATCTCAGGGTGGTCAGGAGTAGGCTACACTGAAACTAGATTGCATAGAACTCCTTTTATCTGTCAAAGACAGTTGGGATTCTGACTTAGAAAGAGTTTAAACAGCAATTTTGAATAGTGGACATCAAGCCTCTCTAATTTCAGCTGCTCTCAGCATGGAAGCTTGCAGTCATGGTCTCTACCAGTGGGCACATCTGGGTAACAGAAGACTGGTCCTCCTGGTCATGTCCCAGCCACACTGCCTCTTGTGCTGTCTGTGGCGGCTGCTGGGTCAGGCAGGCTGAATGCTTGACAAAACACTTTGGGTTTTGAAGCAGATATTTGCTTCGATAATTATGGCAGTGTGGGGGGATGACCTCTGCCTCCTGCTCAATGTCTATAATCCATTTGAAGACAAAAGCATCATTGTTTTTTTCTTATTTAGGAGAAGTGCAAAAGGAAATGAATTATATTTGTAGTTTAAACAAACTAGCACAATAAATCCAACACCTTCTGATTAGAGTGTGATCATATTCCCCTAATGGGATATTACATGAAGCTATATGGAGAATAATATTTTTACAATCAAATTAAGTGACAGTGATGGTTAACTTTAGCTGATTAGGGCAATATATGTCCAGGGCTCAGAAAGAAAACATTTATTTCTTTAGTTTGTACAGACTTCTCTTTCCTCGAGACTTGTATCTCAGCCCCACCTGCCCTCTGCTAGAACTCGTCAATTTAATACCGCTTAACAAGTATATTCTTCTTTGGAACATCATCAGCCAAAATGATGACTTTGTCATAGTAAAATGAGAAAACAAAATTAATTATATATAGCCAACAAAACATATTCCCACCAACAGCAAGAGGTTGGTTTTTTTTTTTTTTCTGCTAATGAATTAATACATTAAATAATAACACTTAAAAACCATTTTATATTGCTTTGATCATTCACTTACATGTCATTAAGTAGACTGAGCATTTTAGTGCAAAAGGGCTGTGTTTACAAATTAGTACAGAGGACGTGTTTCACACTGAAGATCAGCACATATATTGTGTTTTATTTCAGCCGCACATGACACAACCTTAATATTGGAGCCAGATGATTAAAAGAACATTACCTGAGCCTTGAGAGTCACTGAATGAGCTATGCTAAATTGGTTGTTTTCTATTTTGTGATTAATTGTGCTTCTAAACCATATTTTAGTGTGCTTTGTTTTTCTGTCCCCAGTCATCCCATATTATTAAAGAGAAATTCTGCATATCTCTCCTGGAGTCCAATTAAGGATTTGCATCATGACTAGATTTTTCACTTTAATTACTGTATATAAAGTAGGTTTTGACTTATTTCCATATTTATCAAACTATGCAGAAGCAGCAAAATTCATCAAATAAACAGATATCTGTGGCTGTAATTGCAGCCTGCACTGAACATGTAGGAAGAAAATATGAGGGTCCAAATTTCATTATGTAGAACATAATAAACATCTGAATAATTAAACTGTGTGTAAATCAAATGCTTGGCAGTAGTAAGAATAAAGAAGAGACACCTTAGTTTGATCAGAAAAAAAACCATGTTTCTAAATATATTAAAAAAAAAATCCTAAACATAATTCAATCAGCAGTGAGGAGAAAAACAAGACCCAAAGCCTTCAATTTGCTGCTTGTTATCAGATGAGGAAGGATGCCATGTATATTTAGAAACATTTTTTCATAAATAGTAAAATATGCTTAGCTCTTCCTTCTGCATGTGTATTCAAAACCTGTTACAAGCAAACTAGAGGATGCAAACTCTTGCATGGAAATGGAAAATTAAATTAAGACAAGCAGCCAGCTTTGATAAGCTGCCTGAAATTGAAGGTTTGAAAATTGCATAATTGCTAAAGAAGAAGCTTTGTCAAATTTAACTGTGAGGAGTTCATTCTTCACTTAAATATATTATCTTAGGTCTCAGTTAAAAGGAATGTGGGAATTTCTTCATGAAATAATTTCTAAGTTTTAATTAATTTTCTCTATTTGCCATGAAGTAGTACTATTAGTTCTCTTACATTTTGAAGTATGGTATTTTTAGTTCTTTAAAAATTTAAAGGAATTTATATTCCACATAGAACTTTGCAAATTTGTCCCAAGCTAAAAATAATATTTTGAGAACCAGACCTGAATTCAGTGTAAAATTTTACTGATGTTAAAGCAAAAAGTAGGAACATAAAGAATATCCATGCTGGTTTGCACTTACAATAAAAAACAACCTACAACCCAAGCCTGCTGTTCTCCCCTTCTTGTCAAATGGATGCAGTGTGTACCACACTCAAGCAAAATTACATCTACTTACTCAAGAACAAAACTGGATTTTTAATTAAGTTTTAAAAATATATTTTTAATTGCTACTTTGATTAAAATTTCAAGGTACATAAAGTCTTTGTAATTTGCTGAACATTTTTTTTGAAAAGCATTTTGTTTAGATTTTTAAAAATTTTTTTTAATGCTATGAAAAGCGTGTACGCTAATTGCATCTTTTGTAGATGCTACAGTTGTTTCTTGGAAACAAGAACTTGTTTTATTAATTTATGAGGTCTGCCTTACTCAGTATACAATAACAAGTGAGGAAAAGAGTGATAGCAACTCAGATAAGGGACAAACACAGAACTTAAAAACCTGTTTTAAATGAACACCAACAAAAAGGATTTAAGCCTGTGTGAACAAGAGAAAGAAAAGCTAATAAAAATAGCTGGAGGTAAAGAATGTGTAATGAAATTCATGCCAAATTTTGATCTACACTCATCAGCCAATCAATTTACACATGCTGTAAGATAAGCAGGAGATGTGCTGATTGGGCAAAGCTTATCTGTTCTTCAAGGTGAAAGAATGTGCCTCAGCGCATTTCCTAAACTGGGACCTATCTAACAGCCCTCCTATTCAGCAAAGTCAAAAGGACCTCGAGCGATGCTGAAAGTCTGGATAAAAGCAAATGTAGTGCTTGTTGTTGAATAAAGGAGGAATAATCATGCAACAAGCATCTATCAGCTCTAACATAACTTTTAATTGCTGCAAAACCTTTGACAAGATGTAACATTACAATGAGCAACATAGGTGTGGTTTAGCTTAACTTACTATATTAAGGACCATTATCCGCTATTAAAACTGTAGCGTTCCTATTCTGTGTGGCACCTGGCAAACAGCTAACATGTCAGAGTTTGGGGCAGATGAGGTTGACAAGGAACACAGGAAAGTCAGAATGACAAGAAAAACCCAAACCATGCCCTTGAAATAAGGTTAGTATACCTATCTGTCAGGGTGGTAACTTTCAGCAAGGAATATGAGTAGGGTGGACAAGAGTGTAAAAGGATAAAACTTGCTTCAGCGTGTTTTCCCATAGCATTGTAGGTGCTCTCCTAACCCTCCCTGGTTAGTCTTCTCTGGTAGGGTAGAAAACCACTGGTTGGTTGAAGGTACCAATACAGTTTCATATTCTGACTGGGAGAGTATCAACTAGGCAATGGGTTCTTTTACAAGAGAAAAGATGGAGGTGAGACTTCTTTTCCTTATTAGCTATGTCTCTTTGCTTAGCATTGAACAATACAGGTAGGAACCAAGGGAGAAGACTGCACCACTACTTGATATGCTTAACTTGATATGCAAATGGAGGAAAAGAGATAAAGAGGAAGGAATACAAAGATGTTAAAGTAGCAATAACCAGTAATCATAAACACAGTAAGTTAGTCTTTCTGGAAGCTGACAAACTCCATGGGTATAAAAATGTTAAGCCAACATAAATCTTCCACGCTAATCATCATAATAAAGTTGTGTCTTAACATTGCTAGGGATCAAGGACTGACATAAAGAAATTATCTTCCTAAATCTTAGTTTTTCTCTCTCAGTCATACTGTAAATATTAAAGTGCTGGTTTTGACCAATGACAAAGATTGCTGAAAAGAGAACTGTTATGGGGCAGAGGTGAGGAAAGTCAGCTGTTCTGTATCGGTCACAGTCACCACTGGTCAAAATATCTTTTGCTCACAATTTCTGAACTGAGATTTGTGATCTGAAGGAAATGTGGAAAGCATGATATTTGTGCCTGGGAATAAGAGAAGAGTGAAGGATCAGAGAGCAGAAAGTGCTCAGATAATACATCTGTGCTCAGCAAAGGAGGCATACAGGAGAAAGGACAACATCCTCTTGCTTGAAGAGAAACACATTACATAGAAATGCATTTAGGTTTACTGGCCGTCTTTCATCTGTTTTGAGTCTCTTCTCCCACTGCTATCCTTCCCAAGAGCTCACTTTTGCATGGAAAATATTGCATCAATGGCTGTGATACAGAGGAAATGGAGATCCACATCTCATATTTCTAAGACCTGGTTACAATTTGGTTGCAAAGCACAAAGTGGCCAACTGTGTAGCAGCAGAGTTTATTAGACTGTCCAGGTGTTTCCTGTACTTCCAGGGAAGGATCAAAGTTTGTAGTTACAAGGGTGTATAGATTATCAGAGTGTATGAAATATATCACAAATGTATTCATTGAAACTCTGTCAGAGCTACTGTTGGAACTGTACTATTAGCCTTAGAGATTTCAACATCCGTATGAGCATCAAACCAGATGAGGTAACATCTGTTTTCCTGGTAAGGCTGAGCTCCTTAGATTTTACCCAGCCACTTGACAAGCATTCAGGAAAAAGTATTTGATTTTCATTTGCATATAATCTAGTTGTTGGAAATACAAAGGGACTCTTTCTGTTTTGTTTGACCATTTTCAACCAAACTTCATCGTAAGAGATACTATTCCTTGCCTAATCTAAACAGTACCTTCACTGTCAGGTAGGAGTTATTATCACTGGGTTGTTTTGTTTTGGTGGTTTTTTGTTTTTTTTTTTTTTTTTCCTTCCCTTAAGTGAAGTATAAACTTTATCTTCCTGGCTTATTGCTAGCGAAGACAACCAAATTCTTCAGGTTGTACATAATACTGCAATCAATTTCATACTCATCTCAGTCCTTGAAAATAAACATGTTCAGTGGTTGAAGTTCATAATTTCTTGCTTGGGAAAGTTAGCTGACACTTTCTGACCTTCATATCTTTATTACCAGATGGTAATACTGACTGATATTGGGAATGCTTTTTCAAGCTCCAATGTGATTTATTTTCAATTGTTCTTCTAAGAAAGTTCCTGAAAATGCACCTGTTTTGCAGATTTAGGTGCTTAGGGCACCAACAATATTTCAAATGCCCTTTTCCCCCTTCAGTAAACACTTTCTATTTGTTTTTCTATTGTCAACGGTAATATGAAGATGCCATTTACATTTATATTTTTTCTTACTGTAATGATGCATTCTTTTTGTATTTTAGGATGTATTTAAATTGTTCAGTTACTTGACATGCTCATAAATAGAACTGTTAGCATTATTAATTACTATTTCTGGTCAGCTTATCCAAGGTGATTTATTTCCAGATATTCAAACATTCTACCTGTGCCTCATACTACATCTATTTATATTTAAGGACTCAGCCATACAAAATCTTGCTTCTGATGTTCATGATATTGTTGACCTTTTTTTCTCAGCAGTGGATTCTTTGGATTTTTAATCTGAAAATCATTTCAAAAGTCAGATAAATACTCATGGGTCAATAACTGACTTTTGCCTCTTTGTCATATAGTTCCTGTTCTAGTGACTCTGGACTTGATGGTTTTAAGACCCACTGAACAAAGTAACAAAGCACTCACAAATACAATGCCAGTATCAGTACTGACATAGGCTTAATAGGGTGCTTTTGGTGGTAAAAAGTGCATACATTCATAAAAAAATTTTTTGCACAAGAATGACAGCTATTTACTAATCTATCACTCTCAGTGGACTCTATTTTGATATTATTTAATATTCTGCTTGAGGTAATGAGATATGAAGCAAAATAAAGTGAACTGTACTGGAAAGCTTCTCTTGCTTTGCACAGGGCGATGCAAAGGATGCTTAAAGTTTTACACACAGAGCTGTTTTTGCCTAGTGTGGATCAATATGAATAGAATAAAATTGAATAGGCTCTTCCACAACTTTTAAGAGCTGCAGTGAAGCAGGAGGGAGCCCTCTGAATGCAGCAGTACTCTGTCAGTATCAGTGAAGGACTGCTTGGTCTCTCGAGGCAGATCTCTTCTCATCCATAGGACACAGTGCCACAGAAACAACAGTACAGAAAATTGTGGAGAAGCCCTCCAAGTGTTCAGTCCTATTTGACTCTAAATTTCACCTTGCTTAGTGGTTTTCCATGTGCTAAGTTCTGATTATGCTCCTCATGTTAGATATGTAAAATAGGACTGTGCACAGTTGCTTTAAATTTACATGGCTACTTGCTGAGGACTTCCTCAGATTTTTGCTTTAATGACCGTCCTATCAATGGTGCAAGCCAAAGCTTGACTCCCCTCTGTAACTTAATCATGTACGGTACAGCACACTAAAAAAAGTTTTTGGAAAGCTGGCGCTACACTCATTGTGTTAGCATTTTAGTGGAGAGAGACAAGGAGGCTTTTCCCAAACCAGAGAACCATAAGTAAGATAAATCTCTAAGTGGTCACCGTTGAAGACTATGGTCATGTCTCAGTGCTCCATATTTCAAGCTTAAATTAGTCTTTTCCAAATGTTTCATAGTGGTAGGCACACCTACACTTATCCACATCTCAAGTCCCCTTCTGAGCTTTAGTTGTACTAATACTATAGAAGAACTGAGGTTGCTGGAAATACATTTTCTTTAGGCTCAAATCTTTGATAATGGTATCTTTCATAATTCATCTGGCTCGTATATAAAATGCACTATTTTAATGATATTAATTCCTACAAAATGTAGTTAATAAAGTTTCCATGTGGCATGTGTTTTTTGCTGGAGCTTAAGGCAGACTTTTTAGAAGTGAAGTGAAGGGAATTGGGAAATTCTAAATGGAAACTCAGCCCTGCTTCTTCTCTGGAGAATGGGGATCACGTTGTGTTGACATTACTTATTTGAATATATGAAAGCCTCTTTGGGCATCTACAGGGTCTTATAAACATTACAGTAAAGTTCTCATTATCTCCATTTATACGCTGCTATGCTACAGGCAAATACTGTCACCACAAGTTGTTAGTTTCTTAATGGTATCCACTGTATGATACTAGCTAGTAAAAGGGCAATCCAGAAAAAGGAAAATGGATGAATACCATATGGTACTGACAAATACAGCATGCAGTATGAGTCCAAGCTATAAAGGGGCAGCATAATCCACTTAATTATTTTTGGGGCTAGGAGAGCTGGCATCCTTACTCTCTTTCTGTGACAAAATGCATACCTCCTGGTTATTTGTATTGCAAGAGGCTGATGTTTCTTCATGTCCTACTCAGTTTAGCAGGGTGGGAAAAGCATAGGTGTGTTTTGAAGTTTTCTGATTCCCGGGTCATCCCCTTAGCGTCAGGTGACACCAGTGTGGAGCCATACCAAGGTTAAGGTGGTGAAGGGATGATAGTATCCCTAATCTTCATTAGCTGTTTATACCAGGTGGAAAAAAAGATGCAAATTTTGGGCTGTGCGTGTGTGAAGGAAGGAGTGAGGGGTGTATGTGCCTCAGTAGTTTTACTCAAAACTGAGAGAGCTGAACTTTGTGGAAAAGTAGTCTAGCCTCTGATTTACAAATTCCAAAGAAGAGGAAACAGGAGATAAAGCGCATAAATTTTAATTTCAGTACAAAAGCAAATGGGCCAGGTCTGTGCAATGGCAGAAACTGGGTGACATTCTGAGGACTGTGTAGCGCTACAGCGCGGTGTCTGTGTTGGAGGCTGTTGTGCAGGCAGCCTGGGTGGTGGTGTGCAGGCAGCCTGGGTGGTGGTGGGCAGGCAGCCAAGGACTCCTCCACAGGGAGTTGCCAGAGCTCCTGACAGGGACTTTCATGACCGATAGGATAGACTATGTAGAAACCTACAAATGTATCCTTCAAATGATGCCTCTCCATCTTTGTGTTTCTGCACATATTGCCTCTATTGACAGATAGGTATTAGGAGAAATACTCCGTTTTGATAGAACATTTCAGAATTGTCCACTAGGTAGTACCTTCCATTTTGCTGGAAATAGCCAGTGTTAACTGCTTTCAGGAGTTGATTTCCAATGACGGTAGGATTTGGCAATTCCTATTGCTTTCCACAACTTCATGCAGACTTCATATTTGTGAACTCTTACTTCCTCTGTTTAATGATTGTACAGGACATGGAAAAAAAAATTCAAGGAATTGTTATACTATCAAAGAATATGTTTCCTTAAATGCCGCGAGCCTTCTTTGACATGAGTTCTTGAACACAATGCTCTGAACACGTAGGGTTTGTTCATTTTTGTTTGTTTTTTTTTTTTTTTTTTTTTTTTTACGCATTCTTATCGTGCTTGGATGTCGCTTATCCATGCCAGCTTGAATACACTCGCATAGCTACATAGCCAGTACTCACACACCTCCATTTTAACTTGCACCAAATACAGTGTTTTTAACACAAAGTTTTATCCCCAAGACAGAATAGCTTAGTTCTTGTAAATAATAGATTATCACTTAGGCATTAAGTGCCTTCTCTGATGTCCATCACTCCACTTAAACTTGGATGATGACGGTCTCAAAATTCTCCAGTGATTTGCATTGAAGTCCTCTCTCTACCTGCCTTTTCAGTTCATCCTGGAGAGCTCTGTTACAGATAATCATGAACTGCATATTTCAACGATTAAGTTAATCTGTTAAAGTTAATCTTGGATTCTGAGCTTTCCACTCCTGTTTGCCATGATAATCCTGCATGCTTTGCACTTCCAAGTAGACTACAGTGTAACTTGAAGTTTCAGTGCTGTAAAAGCAATGGTTTTATAACAACAACCTGCAGTGGTATAAACAAAATGAAATTTGTCACCCTTCTGTGAGTTAGAAATTGCTATAAATAGTGTTCAAAAGGTGTTATTTGGTAGTTTGCATTATGCAGCTGTCTATTTAAATCATTTAATTTTGGCATCTAATCTAACTCCCAGTCTCCATCAGAAACACGTAAGAAACCATATGCGAAAGCATCTGTGAAAATCTTTCTTTTATTTATGACAACATTAAAGAGAGGCTCTGATGTCAGTTACTTAACAATAATAGACATTCTTTTGCACCTATAGTGCTGGCTTACTTGGGCATATCCCTCTGTGGTATCTTATACCTACTGCTGTTTGCTTCATTATATACAGATGCACAGCAGTGAAGGCAGTAATAGTCTTTCTTAATTAAATAAAGCTAAATGTTAATTAGTCAGAAAAATTGATTTATTTTCAGTACATGGAACTTTTCATTGCGTGACTCTTCTTTTTAAAGAACAGGTTGGATATTCATTTAGTTCTTTACATTTTTTCCTTTATTTTTGCACTGTATTTGGACTCTTGTGGTGGGATCTAATCGTCATAGAAAAATTATAGGTCTACAGATGTTTTCAAGATGTTACTCTGTCAGTAGCAGATTATCCCCTGTAGCAAAATCTCATTAAAGTGCAATTTACAGAGCTCTGCTGATGTTGCCATCAACCAAAATTAAAGGCATTAATTTTTCAAAGTTCACAGAAGTCCTTACATAAATGATGTAGCAGTTTGCAAGAACAATTTACAGAAGTGTTATTTGCAGAATTAACCTACATTAACAGAACAAATGTAAGGGTAAAAGAAAGTATTGGGCAGTGAAATTGCAGCTGTTCATGGTTTGTGTTAGGTAGTGAGTGCAAAGAACTGTTGAAACATAACAGTTATTCTTGGTTGATGCAAAATTGGGTAGGTAAGCTGGAACCTGAACTTTGTCTGTGAGAAGTTAAGTTTATAATAGAGTGATTACCTGTTGGGGACGCCCAGGGAGACCTTAAACTCTACTTGGAAAAATCTGTACTTGATATCTCTTGAAATATTCCCATTTAGAGAATGAGTTTATATAGCTCATGTTGTGAGTGTGCCTCTTCAATAGAGTTCCAAATTCTTATCTAGGTATTTATTGTCACAGAAGGTCTATATTTTAACTGAGCCTAAAACTTCAATGTTGAATACACTGGAAAATTTCAGGCTACTACTGTTGTATGGACTGGTATGAGAATAAACCTCAGTTAAATCAGTGGCAGGAGATAAATGACTTATTTTCAATATTTAGATCCATATGCATACATAATGACCATATTTAGTAAGCAATGACCTACCTTTTGCAACCATCCCAAAACGCTGGCTAATGCAGTTGCAACTGTGAAGCCTCCACAGCCTCAGTTATCTTTTCTACTTTTGTATGTGCTATATTTCAATATCCAGAAATTAACATTCAGCCCATGAGTAATTCCATCCCTTCACCGCAGAGCAATAGAGCATGTGCTTAGTGTTAAAAGTCACCATCTCTCCAGAACTGGAAGCCAACAGAAACATTTTAACTTCAGTACTTAGAAGAGACACACTCCCCACTCGCACATTGTTCTGGGTATTCATAGAAGCTTTACTACCACCAGAACAGGCCAATATCATTAAATCAACTTGTTTGTTTGCTTCTTTTTTTTTTTTTTTTTTTTTTTTTTTTTAACTCAGATGTTTAGACACCAGCCGGTTAAGCTGGGACTGTATGAGGATGCTTTCAAGGGAAAGGCCAGTGACGGCCCTGGGCTGTATTTTACTGTTTTGGGGAAATATTTGTCTTGAATGTTACTTCAGTTAAAGATTTAACAAAAGTTTTGCCCCAAAGTCATCCCTTTATCTGTCACTTGATTCTGAAATGCTCTCATTTTATCTTCATAAAAGATTGGACTTTTCAAAGGCTGCTGTTTTGTCTTGAGCAGTCAGTTAATTCAGGCTTCATCTCGGGTACTGACCATGGCCTTGTCAGCCCACCCCGAAGGGCAGATGTGGAAACTTTGTATGCTCTATAAGCATTCTTTTGGTTGATCTGTCTTCTTCTCAGTCAGTTTCTAAGGTGCTTCACATTTCTGTTGGGATTTTAGGTCTTCAATAACCTATGTTTTCAGAAGAGATGATGGATGCTACTTGTTTTTCAATACTCAGCTACCAAATTTTGGAGCTTCAAATGTGACATGAACGCTCTTGAAAAATCTTCCTAACTACTCAGCTGCCAAAAGAGAAGGCCCATGTTGAGCTGGCACCACTGTGTTTGTGGCCCTGTCATGAACCAGATTTGGACTGGCTGAAAGAAATAGGGGTGGACCTGGCAGATGTGGGAGCAGCATAAACTCACTGAAGTGGCAAAATTGCCAAATATAAACTCACAACCCATCAGATTGCTTGTGAGTCATACTTAGCCTTGGCAATTAAACAACATGGATGTTGAAGTCGACTTTAGCTGCTAGAGACAGAAAAGTAAGGGCTGGATGGGTTCGAAACCTGAAAACGTGTAGACCACCACTGTGTCTGAATGCGCAGCAGAGAGTGCAGGGCTGACCCAGGATCCTTCACCACCTTCAGGTCCCCATGGGTCTATACACCTTGAGCAAAGAGAGAAGTGACAACTCAAGCTAGATATTATCTTAGAGCAACAGTGTGGAGAAGAAATCTAGTTCTTTTAGTACTCATGTTCTTGTACCTTTTAGGCCTGGGTTTGCATGGCAGAAAGTCATAGAATCATAGAATGGTTAGGGTTGGAAAAGATCTCAAGATTATCTAAGACTGGACATGTGGCTGGTTGGAATCTGTCAATATGCTAAGGAGTACAGAGCATGTCCTGAGAGGGCTTGCAGGTTGGGACCCTGAGTTTTATGGCTATAAACACTATAACAAAAGCTAATGCATTAAGCCCAGCATAGCTACAACAGTACATATAAAGCAGAAATTAAACTGAACTCATTTCTTGCCATTTTATATTTGTAGATGCTACTAAAGCAATTTATTATGGAAAATGATTGCTAGCACTATACCATGATACATGTGCTTAAATTACGTTAGAGATACAAATGGCTGCTTGTTGCTGTAGTATTCAGTGACTCTACAACTAGAAGGGACTTGCTTGGTAGTACAGACCATACATTTCACTCAGAATTTTGCCTTTAAGTTTTTGATTGAATCAGAATACATAATTTAAAAAAAAGCCAACAAAACAGAAAAGAGCATGTAGAATTAATTGCAGTTGTTAGTAACCTGTTCTGATGTTTGAACACAACAGTAATGGTATATTATAAGATCTGAAGTATCAGCGACTGCATCTGAGCGTAAAAAAAATTAAATAAAAAAGTTAAATAAAACCAGGCAAATATACAAGCAAATCTAAAGCCATGCTTTGTTTCATATTGTAGTTATAATTATATAATTAGTGAAGGAGAGCATGCAATTCCTGATTTAAAATTCTTGTATGTCTTTTCCCAAGAGCCGCTGTCTTCATTTCTATTTGTGTCCGTAAATATAGTGCCTTGTTTTCCAAACAGTAAATGCATCAAGTTTTTTTCATATTCCAGCTGCCTCTGAGTGATTAGTGTAAATCATAGTTGCTTTCAATAGGAATATTTTCACATAAGTTGTAAAATTATGCAATGGAAGAATAGTTTTCAAATGAAGAATATGGTGAAACCACATCTCTTTAGCAATGTATCTGTATTCTGCAATATGTTTCATTATGTGGTTTTTTTGCATAGGAATTGTATGATAAATATGGGCAGTTGTCCTTTTTCTTCCACATATATGATAATGTTTAGGTTTTAAAGAGTTAATACACAAGTCCATTTTAACAACTAGTAAACACGTGTTCCTTATTTGCAGGAAATAAAACAAGTTTTTTTCAATTCTGTAGGCTGTTCCCCACAAAACCTTACCTTTATGTTGCTTTTGCAAAAGTGTTGTTCAGCTGAAGTTCCTATATGCAAACCATTTTTATTCTTTAAAGACGGGCAACCTCTCGGCTCCCCCAGGCACTGCTTCACCAGCAGCCGGGCCCATACCTCCATGAGCTCCAACCTTGTGTGTGGCCAGACCGAGCTTGGCTCTGAACCCAGGAGTGAGGGTGTTCAAAGGAGGCTGTACAAGATGCTCCCACAGGCTGGGGGCTGCCAGCAGTGCACTCAGCGAGGCTGTTTTAAGTTACTGCCGTCTGCAGCAACACCCTTGGGACCGCCGCGATAGCTGGGGAGCGGAGGAATGCAATGACTGCAGACCATGCCAGCACCGCTCCCACGGCCTCCTCTGCTCCCTATGGTGCGGAGAGAGTGGCCGGGAGGGTGGCACTGCCCCCTTCCCGGCATCATTCCACTGTGGGAAACCTCGTTGGGGCTGGGCATCCGCTGGCCTGGCTGACCTAGGAGCACACGGGAGGAGAGGAGCGCTTGCTCCTTTTGGTTTCCCAATCAGCCATCTCCCTATAAAGCTGAAAGATGGCATTTAAAAGTAGTTGGAGATAAAGAAGCTAGGACTGTCAAACTGCGCAATACTCATTGTTATACTCCACTAGAAAATAAACAGGAATCAATATAAATGTGTTATATTAATATTTAATACATTTGGCTATGGAAAACTAGAATGTGCTTTAAAAAGATGGCACAGTAAGGGAAACTGTGAATGTTTTCAGAGAAAACAGTATTCCTTGCAGCTTTTGGTAAATGCTTAAACTTCACGTCTGTAAAACTTCTAAGAAAATGTGAGAACCATATGAATGCCTGTGCCTTATGGAAAGTCATGAAATCTAAAAGCATGAACCGCTGTTCACTATTAACAAGTAAAACCTCATTCTTTTTCTCTATAAGGTCCTGATTAATGGACAAAAACCTTCTTCCTTGTTTTTTCACATTCTTTTTGCAGTTCCTTAAATGTAAGACAGACAATAAATTATTTGCACAGACCCTACTACATACCAGTTCCTATTTGGAGCTTGACTGAGAGGCAGAAACAAATATGGGTATTGTGAAAACCACATTGGGTACAAAGACTGCACACGGATTGCCACTTATAGTCAACAGCTGGGAGTCATATGGGTCTTTATTAATCTGAATATTAGCGGTTGCCATTTTTTTTTTTAATGGTTTTCACAAAATGGTTGGAGAAAAAGCATGAAGGATTCCTTCCTGATAAGTATGCTCTTAAAACTCACTTTGTGCCAGTTTTCTTGCCCTTTTCTAAAATAGAGAGTTCATTCTATTTTCTTTTTAACAGCCTGATACTCTGGTAATTAGAAATAGAGAACTGAATTTAGAGCTGTACCAAAAATGGCAGTCCCGATGTGCAGTGTGTTAAGAAAGGAGACAATGGGATGAAGCAGGCAGGAGAGTGGAGACGAAATTTATTATTGGGCATTGCCTAACAAGATGAAAATTCCTTGGGATTTTCAAATAAGCACCACAGAAGAGCAGTAATATCAGTGTTCATCTGCACAAATCTCCCCACGCTTCAATTTTTAAATAATAACTGTGTCTTGTTATGGGAGAACATGGACAGCACTGGGAGGAAGGATGGGACTGTGGTTAAAGTGAGTATTGGATGCAGAAAACCTGATCTCTAATTCCATCTTTGCCAGTTTCAGCCAGTGGTAATTCACTCTCGGTGTGCCTCAGTTTCCCTGTTTCTGAAAAAATGTTGATCGTGTGGCTAGCCACAGGGACAGCTGAGATACACATCCCAGGAGATAAAGCCCTTATACATATTTTGAAGCAACGTGTAATCTAAGCGCATTGTCTTATTGCTAGTTGAAATCTTTGCTCGTGACTTTAACAAAATTCTCCGTGACCTCCCTGAGAAGAGCTGTAAAGGTCAAGGCTATTACATTTGGACCATTATTACACTCCAGGTTCAGGAAAAAGGAAATAAATCACTGATAATGAGAACAAGTTTCAAAGAGTTTTTTTTTATAAATGGCAAAGAAACTAAAAATGGAATATTTTCTTGTTAAAAGAACGCTTTCATACACTACTGAACTAATGATAATTTTGCTTTGTTTCTACTGTTTGCAGCTCTTACTGAAAAGAGGTGAATGCTGCAGAGCCCTCCAAATCCCCTTCTTTTTTTAATGCGGTTGCTTTTTGTGACTATAGGCTTAGATATGATCTGCAAGATTTTAATTCAAACAAAAGGTGATGAAAGCAAGAGGTGAAAGTGTTTTTTGGTTTCTATCATCTGGCTCTCTATGTCCTTTTTATGTTATTGTTTTAATAATTTAGCTGAATTGCTAGGAAAACAGAGTATTTAAATCAATCTAACAGCCTTGTGTGGACAGAAGCGTGTTAGCTATAAAGATATTTATTTCAGTATAGCTTTAACAAAAACGAGCAGCAGTGATAGAAATACAGTCTATACCAATAATATTCTGATTGTGATATGAAGTGGCACTGATTTTAATGGAGCCATTTTTCCAATAGATTTAATTACTTTGGTGTAGGAACTGTATGGAGGCAAGGCCTTGGGGGGGAGGATCTGACAAGAACAAAAAAGGTGCAGTAGAGTGTATCTTGACTGATTTGCTAAATTGATTCCAAAAGAATTGGGTAGAATTTTAGCAACTAAAGCATTTATCTTTTGAGAGAAATATAATTATTATTTTTTTTTTTTTAAAAAGTAGTGTGAAGTAACGTTTTGGATTAGTAGTGTTTCTGTGCTTCAAATTTCTGGTATGAAAATACATTTTTTTTCACCTAAAAATTTACAGGACTGCTTTTCCAAGTAGCTCATTAAGAAATATGTTACTATATTTGTTTAACAGTTTATGTTGGAAGAAAAAAATATTTCTAGCTTTTGGGAACTAGGGCCTTTACGAATAAATTGTTTGCATAAAATGTTAGTCTTTGGACTGACTCATTTGCTTGCTGAAGTTTGAGAATTTGTGTTATATGTGTGAAATATAGTGCATCTTTCTCCTTTTATGCTCCTGTTCCCTGATTATATTCTGTTTATCATATCAGAAGAGTCTGTAACTTCGTAAATGAGGAATAAGAAACACACTGCATTTCTTATTATAGATAAAATCCTGCCCAAGCCATAATATGGCAAAAGCTTGGAATATACCATGTACACTCTAGTTCTACAAATTTTCTTTTCAAATGACAAGATTTGGTATGATTGACCCACACTTTCTGCTGCTTAATATTTTTAATTGTATTGCTAATGAAGTGATTGCATAATGCCAAACCACATTTTAATGCAAACACACCAAAGGATAGAATTAAGGTTGAATGTCTGTAGTTAGCTATGCCTATCCTCATTTTTATATGCTTAACTCTGCAGCTTTAATATTGCATTAACTTGGTTTTTAAAGAGAACGTTTTGCCCTAAGTATAAGAAAAATGTTGATCTTTAATGTTGTCAGCCAGGGCAGATGCAAATCCTTCTACTTTTTATTGAAGAATTAACCATCTCCCTCTGGAGCACAAATGCGTGCAGTACTGGTATAATTTTATTTTTAAAGCTATGGCCTATAGTAAGCTGATTGAATGGTTAATATGTTATATTCAAATCTGACTGCTTATGCACTTTGTTCTTTAACGTCTTTGAAAATATATCATGTTCCAAGATGAATACAAGTTATGCATAAAAAGCTGTTTGTTACGTAGCTCGGAAAATGTGGATTCAATTACTATTAGATTTAAGGAAACCAGGAGCCTTTTTGATTAAAAAAAAAAATAAAATTATTTGGTTTGTAGTAATAATATCAAGTTACAGTGCAACAAATTCCTTTCCATTAGAAAGCTGAACTAAAACAATAACTCTTGAAGGGATAGTGAGTGTTTCAATTAATATTATGTCAATTTGTTTTACCATCTGCATGTATTTACTAACCCAGGACATCTCAGAAGGTCTGCCCTAAAAATCCCCATGTTTACTCGGTTGAAAACAAATCTGAAGATCCCATCTCATTCTCATGCTATCAGCATATGTTAAAGTATGTTCCATGTTTTGATGGATCATACAGGTTCTATTTATGGAAACAGCATTTGCGTGAGAGATAATAGGCTAAGAATAACCATTACCTCACCTAATTGCTATCTCCTTAAGGCTTCTAAATATGTATTTGGGGTTGGAGAGCAGGCAGCACAGGCAGTATAAGGAGTTCACCAACTGGTACTGTCTGTGTTAGTTACTAGTAATCCAATCACTTGGGATCAGACGCTCCTGAGACAGCTTCTCTTGCAGACCGAGAAATGGATTTAGAATAGATAGATATAAGGGTATCTGGTAGGCATATAATAGATATATAATAGTTATATTTATAACAGATAATAAGTAATAATAATAAAATAATAGGTACATAAATAAAGCATGCCAGGAAAGTGCTGTGCGACAGAGAACAGGCCAACAAGTAAAGTGTTTTAAAAAGGTACATTTTAACCATACCCAAGCAAGACATTTATTTTTCTTTTTCCTCGTTGAGCACTGTTTCTTTTGTGCAATGTGTGTCACTGCTTGCCTGATTTTTAGTTTTCGTATTTTTCTTCAGAAAATTAAAGATTTGAAGGGAAGCAAGAATTTTCCCTTGAATTTTTAATAGTTGAGCACACTAAATTCTTGGATAGCTTTATGTAACTAATATGTATGGCATCTGACTCTTCCTCTAGAGGGCAAGAAAGCAGACCTCACGTGTCATTTAATAAATAACCAGAGGACTGAGACAGAAATAGGAAGATTTTTGCTTTCCAGAGACCTGTGCTGTCAATGACACTGACTGTGTGATAAGAAAGATGTGGAGGGATGCAATACTTAGGCTTGATCAAAATATGCCTGCTTCATCTGTGCTTCAAACTTCTGTGCTTTGCTACAGGGAGTCTTTTACATGAAAGAGAAGTAAAGACCAAACTGTGTAGCAGGCCAAGAATGGGCATAGGAAGGCTATTAAACCACACTGATTTCCTTTAGGGAATCATTTCTCCCCCTTGAAGGAAAGGTTGGATGTTAACAACTTCCATTACTGTTTCATAGGGATCTGGAAGGTGATTTCCAACCATCTTAGATAGGGGCAGAGAAATGGAATGTAATTTTATACAAGTGTGGCAGTATAGATGTGTGCCACTGCATGGCACAAATAGGATCTAAATGCTCACTGATACACAAATATTTCCTAATCTGTCTAAGGAAGACACACACACAGAAACTGAGACTTCTACTGTGACGGAAGTAGCATCCAAAAAGATAGGAATGAAGTGATCTAGATCTTGTTCATCAGCTCTAGATCACTTCACCATAACTTTTAATTTAAATTTACTGCAAATTATTATGAATATTTTTGAACTACATGAGTGCATTAACTAGAAATGATAGCTGGAGGAAGAATTTAATTTCTAACATACCCACACAATTTTCCTACTGTGGTTTCTGCCAGTAATACACTTCCACAGTTGTATTTGGGCTTGCTTTAACCATTATTGGTGAAGGGTTCACTGACTCCAACCAAAGTTACACGAGATGCAGGATAATATTGGTATACTGCTTTGAGTTTATAAAATGCATGAATGTGAATCTCTCTGGTGTTTTGGTAATCCTCCAGTCTGTGCATGTCGTTCTGTCTTAACATAAATTACATGTGCTTGTATACTTGTAAAAATCTGCAGGACTTAGTAGATGTATATATGAGATGCTTCTTTGAATAGCATAACTGTAGGCAGCAAGGCAATTTCAGGCATTCAGCTGGTCTTGTATTACTGAGCCAAACCCCCCATCTTTCTGGTGAAATCCTTGAGTGAAGTGCAGATTGTACTCAATTCAATGGAGTTTTGCTAGTGACTTAAATCAGGTATACTTCTCTAGGAAAAAGATTTCAGGTCTATTTTTTGAAAATATGTTATCATGAATGTATCTCCCCAGAAAGCAAATAATTTAAAGGTCTCCTAAAAGAGAGGATAAACAAGGCCAAATCCTCACTCAGTGCAGTCACCCTTAGCAAGGTGCAATAGAAGAAAAGTTCCATAAAAGACTGTAGAAAGGACACTTTTCAAAGATTACTCTGCACAGGAGGTGCTTGTAGCCCTCCAGTATACTAAGACTGGGAGATAAATAAAAGCACTGTACCAGTATGATTGAACAGCTGAAGATTAGGAGATAATGGCATTATGTTTGTCTGAACATTTTAATTTGGTGAGCGATGACACAAATGATATGCTTCTGTGTAATTTTGCATGAAGCAGGTCCACTGCCTCATCCATTCTTGGAATGGAGGGCATTCAGTGGAGTGCCGCTGAGGGGTTTCTCACTGTGCTGCCCAGGGCATGTGCATGCTGTACTCCATTCAAACCCTCCTCCTTGGATACTGTTCATTGTTTAATGGCTTTATAAAGAGAATAGTTGAGCAGTTTTAATGACATATACTGCCTTATGATTGTTTCTTCTTAAGTAGTAAACAATTTCTCTTAACTTAGTTCAAAACCAGTAAGTTAGAACCAGAGACAAAATATGAAGTTAAATGACCAGAACACATGTGCAATGCCAGAGGCTGGGTATACCACTTATATTTACCTCTTTTTCATTTACTTAACCTTTTGAAAATGCTATTTTGTTGTACCTTTAACACACATTTGCATAGATGCGTAAACAACACCGGCTGGTTCTGGTTCCTTCTTGGTTTGATCCACTGGGATAGGCTTTTCTCCACGCTTTTGCTGAACAAATTTGGGTGGAAACTTTCATCTTATGTCTAAAAGCAAAGCATCTACCCGTTGCCTTTGGAAAATAGAACTTGGTTCCTCTTTCTTCTTGGCTTTTGGTTTAGCTTTCTCTAATGCCAGAGGCTGGGTATACCGCTTTTATTTACCTCTTTTTCATTTACTTAACCTTTTGAAAGTGCTATTTTGTTGTACCTTTAACACACATTTACATGGGTGTGTAAACAACACCCTCCTAAACAAGAAAGCTCATTAAAAGTGAACACTGTGCATTATCTGGTGCTGCTTCAAAACAGGAAAACTATCTTACCCTGATTTCGAGGGTGTCAGTACCACAAACTCCTTTCAGGGCATCATTAACATTCTCTAAACTGTCATCCAAAACTACATCCCCACACCGGCTCCTCGGGTCAGGGCCTCAAGGTATGCACTCCATGTGAGCACTTCAAGAGATGTGGTCTCCTAGCTGGAGATCAAACAATGTTTTCTCCATACGGAGAATTAAACCAACACATGGGGGTGCCTTTATCAAACTGTGTTTGATAATGAAGGCTTCAAAAAGCTAGGTGGGTCAAAATGTCAGTGTCTTTCTTTTGGTCTGTTCAGGTTCTGTATTGCCATACAAATTATAGAGGAAAAGGCTTAGAATGAGAGACGTCTGTTATTTCCCTTGGGAACTATTTCATTATTGGCAAGAACTTCTCTGCTGTATATTTCCTTTCCTCACCCTCCCCCGATTTCTTGTAATATTTCCAAGTGGTGTAATCTGAAACAGTTCTCATCTTTCTGTCTTTTTATCTACCAGTGTCTTTATTCTCTACCCATAAACTGATATCAACAGATCTGTGGGCAATTCCTGAAGGAAAGTAATGTCTCTGGTATTGATGTTTTTATTAATTGACAGAAAAAAAATTAATACAACCCTTTCAAACTTTCTGTTGCAATAAGGCTAGTTTAGGTCAATTCATTTAATGATTTGAATATGAATGCAGTAAGAATTATAACATGAATGCCTGTTGCTTTTTTAAAGTGACTTATGCAAAAAAACTGGTGTCCATTATCAGATGGTACTGGATAGACCATGAAGCTGCTCTGCAGAATGTAAAAAGCATACAAACAATAGGAAAAGGGAATTTGGAAATGAAGGGAAGTGAGCAAAGACTACCAGCTGATGAATAAAACATTTCCCAAAGTTCAGAAAAGTCAGCTGCTCTATGTTAAAGTGGTTGCCAGGCAACTCATCTTTTTAAAACAAGTACTTCTGTGGCAGATAACTCATAAAGACATTGAAATGGCAAAATTAACTGCTCTTGAACAATTTCTTCGATACATTAGGTACAAACAGGCTTTCATTCATCATCAGGCGTGCATATCTTCTTGTTATAACTTTTTTCCTTGAACAAATGCATGTGTTTTGTCCAAAGCACTGAAATTTTAACTCTTTCTTTTCATCTCGTTCTCCATGAGGGAACAGCTGGGCACCTCTGCCTTAAATCTGGCCATTGATATAAATCTGGTTTGGATGAAATAGGTGAGTTCATTCTCTATTCTGCAAAACAGGCACTCTTGTTTGGTGGATTAGAGCACTTGTGTGTGAAGGGGAGCTTGGTTGCAGTTCACCAAATATTTTCCACGAGACAGACTGAGGCTGCAGACAGAGAGGGTCCAGCCGTAGATGGTCAAAAAAATTTTGGGAAGAAAGCAGACAGGTCCTGGTGGCTCTTGCTGTGGAGAGGAGGATAAAGCAGTAACTGGAGAGGAAAACTGATCATATGGAATAATTTATTTGACTTTTTTCCTTGCCAATTTTTAACTGAACAATATTTTTCTTTTTTTTTACTATTGTGTTCATTATTCATGATTACTCAATGAGCACTTTAGTGAAATGCTGAGCACAAAGGATGTTTGCAAGCTGATCATAATGCCTGAATTTTCAGCACTTTGATACTAGCTATTTATCATTTGTAATTGATCACCCTGCAGAGTAGGATACTCTTTCTGTTTCCAGATTGGATAACTGAAAGTTTCACAGACGAGAAAAGGAAAACTGAAAAAGTTTCCAAAGACTTTCATAAGATTATTGTTTTCTGTTGAATGTGACAAAAAAGTATATTTTTGGAAGTAGAAAACAAATAATAAACCAGCTCTTACTAATTTAAAAGCAAATCTGTATCATTTCGGAACCTGTGTGGCAATGCTTATAAATTCTCTCTAGAGTGGCCTCAGCTCTGCCACTCAGAAACCACCTGAGATAACCCACCCTGCTAACAGACCAGTGCAGGGCTGTGCTTCTTTCATGACTATTTGATTACTGCCAGCAATGTCATGATAAGCAAATGAAAAATCCTCAGCATTTGAATTTGCCATTGTCTTCCTGATTTGTCTTCTAGTGGCAACTCAGCCATAACCATTATTTCCTCACCCAAATTCAGTAAAATAAAATAATAATAAAAAAAAAATCACTGAAATAACTCAGCAAAGTACATTTACTGTAAATTACAAATATACCAAAATAATGCTTATTCAGAAACAATATCATGTTCATCTTTTGGTAGCTCACAGTCAGTCCTTTAAAGTGCTGCTGTGGGGATATGTGACTGATGTTAGATCAACTTTTCACTTGGCAGCCTGTTGTACTGCTGGTATGTTGCTCACCCAGCACTCATACCATCCTCAGAACAGCACCTGTGGCACTGACACCAGACCTTCATCATTAAGCCAGCCACCCTCCCTTTCTGTTAGAACCTCTCTCTTTTATTCTAACTTGATTATGGAATAAAAATATGATAGGAAAAGAGTTCAGCTTGAAAGTTGGGTGGTATCTTAATACAATATACTTTTCATGCTGGTGATAAAACTGTGGCCTCAACTAGTCATACAATCTCATTTAATTAATTAAGCCACAGACAAATTTAACTGTCAAGATGACACAGTGTTAAACAAATATTTCTTGTTGAATTTTGTTTACTTTTTATCTGAATCTCTGAACTTTAATTAGTTCTGTGACCAAAATATCCTCCTGGGTGCTGCAGTCACACAGGCTGAGCACTGTGACATTGGCACTCACATCTGTCTAATTTCTGTCTCTAGTGCCTCAGAGAGTGCCTGGTTGCTGCCCCAAAGGGTGTGCAACTACTCCACCAAAAATGAGAGCTTTGCAGTCACCTGAAGCACATGGTCAAGCTGTGGCCCTGGGCTCTGCCTGCACATGCCTCTGGCTGCTCGTCTTGCCTACACCTTACCCAAGTGGTGCAATACAGAGAGGTGAGCAAACTGACCTGCCACTCCATGGCACGAATGGATTCATATGTGTGAGGACAGGTAATGTGACATCCTACACAATGCGGTCAGTGCCATGGTGTCTCCTTCCCACAGCCCCCAACAGCTAGGCTTTTAGGATTTTAGGATGTTAGTAACAGCACCACTTTAACATACAGCTAATATACCATTTCCTCCTTCCTGTGTATATAAATGTATATTTGTGTGTGTATAATTAATATGTCTAATTATTTAGACTGCTTGATACACACATTTCTTTTTGTTTGCAGTAAATATGTTGCAAGACTTCAGAAACACAAATAGTTAACAAGGCTGTTTAGGTATTCAAAATATACAGTATGTGAAACTTTGGAGTAGGAGGTGGTGTTGCTTGAGCTGCAAGCTATTATTCAATTCCTGGGGTCAGACCAGCAGCAGCTGTAAAATCAAAAAGGCTTACAGAGATGAAATAAACTTTAAAAAAGAAACATTGACGGAGGATATTCCACAAAGCCACTCTTGATGGGGCTGAGCCTGTACATACCGAAACTGGGGGAAATTTTACTGTTTAATCTAACAAACACCTCTGGGCCAGCATCAGGAATTTGTAGGACTCTTTGGGCAAAGTTTTCCAAAGTCCAGTCTCCTGATGGGTCCAAAATGTACTTGGGTACTACGGTGCTGGAGCACACTGAGGCAGTATGTCTGACTTACTCCTTTCTGCATTTCATTGATGGTTTTGATGAAGGACAGTCAAGGACTTGTTTTTTTCTTTTCCTTTTTTTCCTTTTCAGGACTTTTCAGAGCGTTAAACAAAACACAAAGCCTTACTTGTCTTGTAAGTAAAGACCAGATGTGCTTGCATTAATATAACAGACCTCAGAGATCTTCATAAATGTGTTAGTGTGATAAATTTTATTATATATAGAAAACATTATAAATAGTATTCCAATGCCAGGAATAACCTAAACCTTCTGGTAGCCTCAGAAATCTTCCCTTCTTTCTTATTCTCCTATACCCTTTACCTGTCTGATTGGGAGTCATATCAGATTTAGCCGCAAAGACAGCTATAATCGATGCCTTTTTAGGGCCCAAAGGAACTATTTACAGTAGAAAGTATTCAGTATTGGAAGATGTCTTCCCGCAGAAAGAGAATCATAGCCGTAGCATAGCAGGAAAATTTTGGGCCCTGCTTTATGTAATGTCCTTAAAAATAAATTCAGGTTAAACACAGTTTTTTTTTCTCATAGGGTAGATGACTTTGTATCAGTCTGCTTACTTTTAAGGTTTCTTTTTCATGTATTTAAAATGGTCAGCAGAGTACACTTGCCAAGCCCAAGCATTCAAGAACGTGTCAAGCCCCTGAACAAAGATGAGCAAAATACATATATTAAAAAAGCGAGTCTGAGAAAACAATTTTGTGCCTTTCTTTATGTTCCGTCTCCTTTCACCTTTTTTGTCGTTCAGGCTTGCTAGATTTTCTCTGCAGTCAGGAGGGTTAGAAATTGAGAAACAGATTTTGCATAATCACATGATTCCAGCAGAGGCATTTGGAAAAATGACCAAATGTCACAGAGAGTTGACAAGCATGCCGAGACTGATAGCCATTAGACTGTGCTGGCAGTTTCTGGGTACAGACTTCCAGTGGTGGTCAAAGATATAAACATAAATACACCATTTTGTTATTATGGAGTAGTATTTTTTTATTAACTCATTCCATCAAAGAAATGTACTCAACTTACACTTCGGACGTGTCTTCAAATAATTTCCTGTCATATGGTTTGCAACACTCTCTTTATGGTCTGTAATTTACAGCAAAGTAATTTCAAATATATACCTTGATTAGGCCTACATTAGTCTTATATTTTTTTATGTCAAATTATGTTAAAATGAAAATAACGATTAATTTTGCTATAGGAAATTTCAATGAGTTATAATAATTTCAGTCTTATCTCTTTGAGCTGCATGTTTCTCCTATTGCTTTAAAACTAATTTAGGCCACATTATATACAAAATTAAATCTTACTTTTATAGCTACACCCTTGGGGTTCAATGAAAAGACTTTATGAGCTAGAAATTAAAAGTACTGGTTGAAAATACTATTACATTATACAGGCTATTATTAAGGCAATTTACAAAGTTGGTATTAAAACTATGCACATTTTTCATTGTTAGCACCCATATATTCAGCAAGCCCATGGGACCATTTGGTATATAATCTCGCAAATAAAATCAACTGAAAGGTAAACCGTTAAGTCCACAACATTTCTGGATAGGGAAAATTGCACTATAATAATTGCAAAGCGGATTTACCCCAAGACTATTATGAATTTAGGAGATACACACCACATTAGTTACATGTAAAAATAAATTTGAAACTCTGTATTCCACACATATTGGAGGAAACACAGAAATATGAGTTTTCTTTCTCCTAAAGAAAACAAATGCGTTCTATTCCATGAAATCCAATTTAGCATAAGTCTCATTTTGCATCTTAAATGTGTAGCTTTTCTTCACGGTTGATTTTTGGCTCCTATATACTTATTTCCACAATTTGGAGTCTAGATAATTGCTTGCTTCCACTTGAACCCTACATAAAATAATGTATGCTTTAATGCTTCAATACTTCTGAACAGCGATGTAAAAAATCTCACATTAGTTATGGGAAGAGAAAAAAATGGTCTTTTAATTTTAAGGATTCTTAAATAACAGAGACCACTAAAAATCAGGATGGAATATCAAATATTTGCTGTGGTTGACAATGTTGTGCAAGAACCAAATGTGTGTGTGGTTATCTTTTATATACTATATATGATACATAATATATAACATATATAATATATTATATTATATAATATTTAACATATATTATTATATATTATATATAATTATATATAATATATAACATAATATGTTACATATGTGTCACGTATATATAATATTATATATATTAAAGTTTATATATATATACTTAGAGCATCCTTGCTCTTATATCAAGATTGGACATACTTGGCTGTATTTAAAACAAAAATGGAGAAGGTATTCTTTTCCCCTCACAAAACTATGCAATAGCAGAAATGTTTTGGCAAGGACAATGCCACCAGGACTGCGTGGTTGCAGCGTGAGTGTTGGGAAGTGCTGGAAGAGCATTGCAGCAGTGGCATCTCTGCTTGCTTGCTTGCTTGTTTGCTGCTTGGTGGCTGGAGGACTCCTGTGGGAATGCCAGACTGGCATTGCTGTGGCTGAGAAATTTTTCCATTTACTTCTACCCTAATTTTAGAGCAAGCTGCTTGGCATTGTCACGCTGCTGATGAAGTCAGAGGACAAGTGCATTCTTTACTTAGCTCCCAGGACTAGGTTCTAGCTAGTATTTGGTTGTAAACTGAGGTGACTTGGGCTCTTGGGTTTAACTATGTTGTCCCAACGTTCAGAGTTATGATTTATTCGGAGCAGCATCTCTTGCAGGGGCGGCTGAGAAAACACAGGATTTGCTTTCCCATGACTTTTCCCAAGGGTTGATCCTTGAGGTGGTAGATTTTAAACAGGTTACAAGTGCAAGGATGCTCAGCTGGCCACCATGGGCTCAGTGGGAAGGTGGGATATTAATTACAAACCTCTTCAGATTGTGGGAAGACCAGAAAAATTCTTCTTGCCCCTACTCTTTCTGGAAAGCTTGTGGCTCAGGGGCTGTCTGACGAGGAAGAGCTTGTGTAAATACACTGCCTGGTCATGGGCATCCAGCTTTCAGGAGGTGCTATGGGTGCGGGAAGACAGTGATCCTTTCCTTGGACACTCAGCAGCCAGCCTCTGCAGGAAACGTATGGATTAGGTGTCAAAGGTGACCAGCACACTGTATAATCAAGACAATAATCTGTGCTGTGTTACTGAGCAAAAGAAATTTTGACTGTTCCTGTTGTGTTGGGACTGAGGGAATTCTGTGGCGGAATGTTGAATGTAGCTGTTGTGAGCTGAAGAGTGTTGCTGGTCTGCACTAACGGGTCAAAGAAACACCTAAAAATGCTTGATTTTGTTTATGTGAGAGATAAATAGCCCTTTAAAATGGAATAACCCTAGTTTTCAAGTTTTAACAAGTTCATGTTTTCTTCATGTTACAAGAACTGTTGGTTAAGGAAAATAATTTTATTTGCCCAATCAAAATTCCTTTAACCACCCAACTTCATTCCAGTTGCTGACTACAGGAATATGATTTATAGCAATTAAAGAAGCCTAATAAAAAAGGAATGAGTGTGATACTGTATTTAATTTTGGCAGTCCCCATTATCCTCTTATTGTCCCTTAAATAAGATGATTCTTCAACTATTACAGCAAAATGCAAACATTGCTATTATTAGATATTCATATTTTATGGCCTTAGAAAATGTCGATATAAAATTAATCTGATTATGGATAAAGTAATTCAATTTTATATTTCCTACAATGATTTGTTAAATACTGTAAAAGATAATAAATTGAGTGCAGAGGGAAATGAAAAAAATTATTTGCACTCAGAAAACTATCAAGCATGTTTAAAATGTTTGTGCAGAGAAAGCAAAAAAAAGACATCATGTAATACATCAATCAATCCACAGAGATTACATTTCAAAGCCTTTTTATATTGAACAACTGGAGCTTAATTTTTAGTCGTTTAGAAGTATCTGAATTTATAATACTATAAACTTATAAATAATACATTTTATTTTTGTTGCTATTGTTATGACCAGAGGATCAAAGCCCTAAATGAGGCATCTGAATTAAATATACGCTCCCTCCCCCAAGAACAGATAATAACCAAAGCAAATTCTATTTATGTATCTTTTCAGATTTAAATAGCTGAATTATTTTTTGAAAATATTTAAACTTAAGAAAACAAATTTTATGGAGGGTAAGAGAACTCATAGGACACATCAAACTGAAGTACAGTCCTGGAAGCCCTTACTCACATGTAACTCTCCCTGTAAGTGGCTTCCTTCACGGGAATGAAGCTTCTTGTTTGAGGAATGTTACCTATACACTGATTTCAGGAACTCATTTTCCTTAAAGATGATATAATAGCTGTTTTAGAAATAAAAAAGCATCAACCTAATCAGATTTCCTACTCAATTATACTTTCTCAGGAGACTGATGAAAGTACATGTGATGAAAGATGCAGGGATCGGTGTGTCTATGGTTTTAAAACTATTACCTAATTTTTCTCTTATAAAAACGTGTGTCTTTCATATCCTTAAATTGAACTGTATAATATTTCAATCCTTTTCTCACTGTTTGGAGCAAAAATATGTCTGATTCTTAAATCTTGCAGAATTTTGCAGAAATAGAAAATACATATGTGAACTAAAGCTTCATATGGGGATTGTTTTAGTCTTTGATGTTCGTGGTTTTCAGGGAGAAGTCCCTACATTCTGCCTTCCCCCAATCCCCTTATTTTATTCTAAGGAAGCAATATTTATAACAATCATTGATCCCAGCTGTATGAACACCTTTACAAATAGAAGAATCACAATAGTCAGAAGTTACTCACATAACTGCACCTCCTTAATTACAGGTTGAATTGTTATTCACAAGAATGAATACTTATGGAATGTATATTATATATGAGTATTTATATAGATACGCTCATATATATATATTAAACATGGGTATTTATAGAATTTTTTTATGGTATTTAAATAATGTAACATTTTGGTTTGCAAAGGCTAAAGTAAAAAAAATTCTGCAGTCTTTATTAGGAGTTATTTCCAGATATGTTTCAGAGGTGAACTGGACTTCTAAAGGCTAAGCTTTTCTTACGGGAACTGATGATAAAAATACATAAAAAAATATTTCAAACTAATGTTCTGCAGTATCTGCTACAATGTTCTTGTTAAAACAAGATGCTCCTTGCTCTAAATGAGGATTCATTTCACAGACACTGTTTTTGTCAGCATGTTTTATTGCCATAATATACTACATTTGACATATATAAACATCAAATTATGATATGCTTAGGCCAAGATATGTAATCTTTCTTTTCTCAAAGTCTCAATTTTAAAATTCTGAATTATGCTGAGCTGATTTGTTACCATCGAAGCTTGTCTGACACACCTATTTTGAATTGATGGGAATACTATTACATTGAAACATTTCCTGGGGTGCAGGCACATATTTTTGAAATCTAATCACAATGAGCTCTTTACTACAAGAAACAATACCTACTTACTGCTGACATCTAAAAGCAGATACAAAGAACAGGACCTTAAATGCCCATATTAATTCCATACAAGGAAGCAAGAACAGTTTAACTTTCTCTTGTCATGTTTCATAATAGTTTAGCATATATAAATGTGATATAAATCTATTACTGTAATAAAGCACTCCTTTGCCATTAAAAAGCTCTAATTAATAATGCATTTGTTAATGATTACTTTCACAGTCATTATTTAATGCAAGCAAAAAATGAACATAATTTTCAAACATGGTCAAGCAGGATTTCCTAAGTCCTTATTATTTACAATTCTGCTTCCTTGAGGTCAGATTATTTTTCATTCACTTTAATAATTCACTAGGTGTGTTAAATGTTTACTTCATGTCTGAATAACAACCAATCATGTCTTAATTAAATATATCTCCTCATATTGTTTTAACATATCAGTGAATTCAAATCAGCCAGTAAAATGTTAAGCAAATCAAATTTGTAGTCACTCTCTACTTTGAATATCCACTTCTCTAGTTTCTTCCCATCTGCTGTCATGTGTTAATTTTTTAAAGCGTCTATTTGCAAAAAAAAAAAAAAAAAAAGAAATTGGTATTGTCTTGTGTTTCATCCTTAAAGTGAAACCATTTGCAAGAAAATTATGGGTCCCTAGTGCTGAACTTCTTTGCATATTAATTTTGTTAGCTTTACCTCCTGTGGTCTTTAGTTCTGGAAGGCCTATTAGATAATACACAAGCTAAATTTTCCCTTGTATCTTACAGCTAGTTGGGGGGCAAAAAAATCTTTTTTTGTAAAACTTGAAAATTGCAGTATTAGCCATGCACATTTCCCTCTTATTTTATTAGTAAAGATGAATTTAATTAAGCACATTAACCTAGTCAATATTGGTTATATTTGTTTCTAGTTCTTGAGACAGTTATGTTTATGCTAATATGTCTCAGAAGATAATATAAGAAATGGATTCTGCACAAATTCTGTAAATGGTGGTGTCAGAATGGACTTTGGTGAAATTTGTGCGTTATATTTTATCTAAAATGTAGAAGAGAAGGGAAGCTGAGCAGGTCACAAACGTCAGGCCCTTTGCATGGTTGCAAAGCAGATATACTTGGATATGGTTTCTCTTCAGATCAGGTGGTTGGAAACTCTTAGATACTCAACTGCAGAAAGGTGCCTGGTAGGGTTTACAAAAGAGTCCAAGCAGACAAGACACAGCTCCTATTTTCAGCCTGTGGAAGCGAGTAGCTTGGTGAATTTCTCTAAGTATCTTAGTACTTGCAACAGGAGCTCTCAAATTCCTTTGGAAACCTATGTCTCAGTGTTATGATTACACAGCAGCTGACATTCAGCATATTTCTCTGTGCCTGAGAAATGAACTTGTGGCTTCTAAAGCGCTGCCACCTACAAATGCTCGAATCAAAGGTTAAATTTCTCCAGCTACTTGAACTCAAGTATCATCAGCTTTTCATAATGAAAGAAATGTATGGAAAGCCCTCAGTTCGTGACAGACAACTTGTATTTGAGTTAGGATTTCTCTCAAAACATCAAAACATCCTCTGGTTTTAGAACAATAGAGATGTTAACATTTCTCAAAACTTTATAACTGATTGGAGACCAGTCAATTTGTTTCAAGCTTTCCAGCTCATAGTCTGAAAACAAAGCAAGACCATCTTTAGGCCAAGTGATGTCATTACTTATTGACATTCCCTATTGTTTAAAGCAGCACACCAGGTCACAATCCTAAACAAGCCCATAGTAATTTCTTTAGACTCTGAAAGTGTAGTGGAAAAAACAGGCATTTTCATGCTGACATCACTAATTTACAACTGCATTGGTAACTAGTTATCAAACATGTTTCTTTGCTATTATCAGACATTTCTAAATATCTATTTTATTTTGTAATGAAAATCCTTAAGACATTCTAACAGCATTTTTTTCTTTGGATTTTTTTTTTTTTTCATTAAAATGCTTTAAAATCACAAACCTTGGGAGGACATTGCTCCTGAGAACGGGTAAGATGTTACCTTTGATCCTTGCATTACATGAGAGGCTTTCTGGGAAAAAAAAATTCACCTTTATTTTCCCCTTTGCTAATCCACACCTAGATCAGACAGGCAGGGAGAAACAGCACCCTTCACAGTATGTCAGAAGTGAGAATCTGCACCAAAACTACAAAACCCGTTTTGGTGATTACCTCCAAAGAAAAAACTGACAAAATTCGAAACTTACCACTTTTGTTGTGAGTTTGTTAGCGTTGAGACATATGGAGTGATTTAGAAAAGAAGTGTGATACCTGCCAATATCAAAATAACCAACTAAATATGGAAAACAGTTTAAGATGTTCCAAACAGTGATCTGAAAGAATAAACAAGGATTTTTTTTCTCATTGCTACTTGGTCATGGGATATGTAATGAAAATAAATACACAAGCCATCAATAAGTAATCATAGACAAGATCTGCTCTGTTTCCTCAGGCAAATCTTTTGACCTTCCAATATTTCTGTTGTCCCACTCTTTGCATATTTGGTCTATTTTGACTGTGGGGTGTTTGGAGAGACTAGTTTTGATTGTGTCTATAGAGCAACCAAACCAGTTTTGATGTCTCAGTTTTGTAAAAGGCCTCTAAACACCACCAGGCTGTTGATACAACTGATATTCCAATCTCTTGAAAGTTCTGCTGTATTGCTAGAAACAGGATTTATCAATAGAAAAGGTTTTTCAGCCTGTGTTCTTGTAAGCCTATAGCCATCCCTGGCGGTGCTCCAGGCCAGGTTGGAGAGAGCCTTGGGGGACATGGTTTAGTGGGGGTGTCCCTGCCCATGGCAGGGGAATTGGAACTAGATGATCTTAAAGTCCTTTCCAACCATAACTATTCTATGATTCTATATGCTTGCCTACCATATGCACAGACCTGATCACTGCAGGGGTCATTTGCCATATCTTCCAATTTCTGCTACTGCTTTTGCATATGGTTTGTAGGAAGCAAGGAGGAGGAGATGGATTTTACTGCAGATTCTGTTAGAGGAGAAATGACATCATCAAGAGATAGAAAGGAGAGAGCAATGAGCTTCCCTGCAGGGCAAGGAAGAGAAAAGAGAATGGCATGGTAATATATCTCAGGAAGCAGGATGGAAAGAAGAATGAACAGAAGGAGAGAGTAATAGAGACAACAGGAAGAAGAGTAAAGAATGAGCAATGAGACAATATGATTAGAGCTTTTTTTCCATCAGGGAGAAACATTTGCAATAAAAACAATTAAAATCCATTAGAATTTCCTAATAATGTTTTTCCATGCACGTAATTGTGGCGGTTGCCAAAGGGATAGGGAAGAAACAGAGGGCAGGATATTTTGGGGTGTAAATAAAGAAGTGGGACTTGAGATTTGCAAACGTGAGACTGGATATTTTTTTATCTTGTGATTGGACAGAAGTAGCTGGCATGTAATGGCAGAAAAGGTGGTCTGAATGGATGCTAGGGGTTGGAAAGTATTCTATGACCTAATACAAACTGTTCCTATTAAGAGTAACAGTTTTTATCAATGCTAAGCATGTAGACACTTGTTTCTACACTGAGAGGAAAATCTTTTCTACAAGCATTCAATACATAAGGAGCCAAAATACTGCTCTTCACTGACTATAAGTCTATAACAATTTCTTACTTAGAAGGGAAAAATACTTTAGAAGGAAATTTTGTGAAGCTTTGAGTAGAATATAGTATTTGGTAAATGTTAGTGTTTAAAACTGATGAAAAATGAACAGAAATTATCTTCAAAGACTTCTGGGATATGTTGTATATGTGGTGTAGCAGTGGTCTTGTGAAAAATCATTACAGTGTACTGAGAGTACCTAAGAAGGACCTAATGTCATTTGATTGCAATAACACCAAGATTAAGATCAGTACTCAGTGCCTTTCACTCTTTCTACCCTGGCCAGTCTGTCTTGCTTTACTGATGAGCCAGAAAGTAACTTCAGTGCTCTTGCTAATGAAATCACCATGCCAAATGGTATTCATGTAAATGTAGCCTTGCAACACATTTGTTTAAATAACGGCAGGTACAGATGCTGAGTATGTCTTCTTGAATGCTGCAAAATATCATTAATGTTCCATTTTTGTCAGGCACTTAAAAGTCTTTGAGTGCTTTTCTTTGTTGAGGATAACATCCTGAACTTGAAGAAATGATGTAGAAGATTTCAGTAGTACCCCACTTCTTTCTTTTTCATGTTTGCTAGTTTCAAAATTTATACTAAAGAGGTGTTTTTCTTTAATGTTGCCACACTGTTCTGCTTTTCAGCAATTAATCACCAGGTTTTATTTTCCATTTTATAAAAGCTTCTGTTATCATTTTACATCTTCATCTGTCAGTCTAATTATCTGTTTCTGTGAAAACTTCAGTAATTTCTTCAGTGATGTTTTTTCTAGGTCATAAACAAACAAGAAATATTCTTCCAAACCCAGATCTTCATGATTCTTCCCTCCATTTTCAAATGTCTTTTGTCTTAACAGTCAAAGCAAATCTTTATCCCTTCAGTAGTTTCTGTCACACTGCTAATCATACAGTTTAGTGTTAAATATTGTACTGATGTTTCTTCAGATCTTCAATCAGTTGGAACCAAAATTGTTCATATTGAACCACTGTTCCTTCTTCCAAGCTTTCTGTCAAGTATACTTGCTGTGATTTCTGTTCTGTGGTTTGGTGTTAATTTTCCTAAGTAACACGTTTTAGATTTTTCTGATAAAGTTTTCACTATATTGACCTGGATTACTCATAGGGTAAAGATAACAAGATATCAATTTGTTCTCACGTTCATCATGTTTTACAGCGATGAAATCGCTTGAATGACATCAATAGGAAGTGAACACATTGGTCTGAATCTGATCCTGGTCTTGAACTTGAAACTTCTGTTATTTCTGTTCTCACAATAGGTGTTGTGTCAGCTTTCTTCAATCTATTGGTGCCTCTAAGCTTTGAGAAGGAATCTCTCCTTTTTTTTTTTTTTTTTTTTTTTTACTGCTTCCTCCTGAATAGCTTGACAAAATCTTTTCTGTCATGTACAGACATTCCAGCTTCCTGATTTAATCATTTTGCTGATCCTTAGTTTCTTCTATAATTCTTTTTGTTTCCTTAGGAAATGTAAATCTGCTGCAGCATCTGTTAGCCATCCTTGTTTATTAATAATTAGGCATGAATGTAATTATAAATTCTTTAATAATTTACCTTTACCACCTCTGAGAGGCACATAACTGATCTCTTGTTTAAACATTTTAGATCTTTGTGTTACATTATTTTCATATATCATTCTCAACGTGTTGACCACATTGTTGATTCAAGCAAAATCTCATCCTCAGCTCTTGCCAGAAATTTATCTCTGAATGTGTTATCTCCTCTAATTGGACATTTGGGAAAGAACAGATTGCTGGGAGCTCTAGCCCTATGGCTCCTTAATTCATAGCTGCTTGGCCCTTGACTACATTAAAGCTGCATGGAGCTGCCTGATTTAAGAACTCAGAGTATTGAGAGCAGCAAAGGAGGAGATAGAGTGGAGCTATGTGCTGCTATACTGTTTATACACCCGATTTTGATCAGGCTCCAAACACTAACATTCACTTTTCTCTTTGCCCACTTTTGCCAAATTAATGCTACTGAATGATCCCTGGGCACACAGGGATATCCAGCCATTGAGGGGCTGTTTTGACTGGCTATGTAGTGGCGAATGGGATTAGCAGGTCAGAAATCTAGTCCTCTTCAGGAGGTGAACAGATGTGCTCTTCCAGCTTCAGCTGTGCTGGTGGAAAATATTAGTAACCGCAGCCTGTCTCTGGGTGGTTATCAGGAATCCCAAATCCCTTCGATTCTGCTAGTAGCACTGCCCATACTACCTTCCTCTAACTTATTTTTCAAAATGCGCCAGATTAGCAAAGACTTGCTGTTTGTCTAAACTAACCTGGCCTCTTTGGACTGAAATAAACGGGGAAGAGCTCACATAAGCCATTCTGCCAGCAGATCAGTAGGGGCAGCAAAGAGCAATGGGCAGCAATCTGTCTCCCTGATATAGCTGCTGCAAAATATATGCCTGGCTAGACCGCAAATTCTGTTAGATAAACATTTTATCTCCTTTCTATCCCCATGGCAATTCCAGTTCCATTTACTCTTCTAATTTCTGCACTTTAGTCTATTCTGCTTTTGACAGCAGCACTTTGTTTATTTCAAAAGCGTTCATTCTCCTAACGGCTGTATAGAGTAATGATGTGGTGAGCAAGAAAAAAATAGGGGCTTATAACCACATACTTATACTCACTCTGGTTGTCTCCATTTAATAAAATTTTATTATTTACTACCTCTAAATTCCTCTGTGATAAATAACCAGAATCCGCCACGTACACACTACTTTGTATTCTGTACCACAGGAAAAATTAAACACTTACTTGCTCAGAAAAACGTATCAAGGAAGACTCTGTCTGCCCCATGGTGCTTCTGGCTCGAAAGAAAGAAAACACAGATGTACCAGACACATTGTGGAAGAGATCTTCTGCTGGAACAAAAGGATAGCAAAAAGCTGCATTACCTTACACAGGCTGGAGATCTGCTGTTTCTGTATCAGCAGATAAGGTTTTTTCATTTTTGCACTGCAGACTGGTAATGACAGCAGTCAGACTTTTGGGTTCAGATTTGTCTCTATGTCTCAAGCAAAATGATATTTGTTTCCCCATAACTGAATATGCATCAGAATAGTCTCTGCTTTCAATTTTGCTTTTCTTTCCTTTTTTTTAAACAAGAAATTAAAACTTAAACATCAACATTTTTGCCACTTTGAAGTTTTTTTTTGTTTTTTTTGTTTTTTTTTTTTTTTTTCCCTAGGTTGGGGATTTTGAGGGGAAAAAAGGAAACATGATCAAATTTTTAAATTGCTTCAAAGATTTCAGAAAACATCTAGATTTCATGGTCTTCAGTTTTTCAGAGAAACCTTGAAAGAACAAAAATATTGCAGTGGGTGAGGGAGCTAGGTCTAGATGCACGTGACAGCCTTACTAGAGTCAAGGAAATTGCAGGCAGCTGATGAGAAAGGTGCAGTGGGATTTACTGGCATCAACAAGTCACAGGCTTAGAGAATTTTGGCCTCACTACTATTTACTGTGTGTTTAATCAGAGAGGCTTTGGAAGGAGCCAAATCTGTCTGGAGAAAGCAGAGCTGAAAAAGTAATGCTTTTTTATTTTTTAATGGGTGAGAAGCTAGACACGGGGAGGGAGCGCGGGAGAGGGAAGAAGCTGAAAAATCAAACCAGATTTTGGAGGGGGGAGTGAAGCAGAAGAAGGCAAACCGCATTTTTGATCAGCATGTTAATACTAAACACCTGACAGGGACTCACCCTTTTGTCTCTAGGGATCACTCTGACCTGTGTATATACGTTGCATAAGGAGCGCTGCTCTGGAGTGACCAAAACCTTTGGGATCATTAAGGCTGAAGCAGGCAGAAGTAAATAAATCCACCTTTCCTTCGGTACAAACCAGGGTGGAGCTGGCACGGCGCAGGAGTGCTCCGCCGGACAGGGAGGGAGGGGAACGGTTGCTGGTGGATGCTGCAGAGCGGGGAAGTGGAGGGAGGGGGCTGGGGGGGCTGTAGGTCTCTCACAGCTGCAGTTTGTGGCTCTTGGTTGAGAGCAAACGTGTTTATTTAGCTGGGGGAAGAGGAGAAGGGCCAGAGAAGGCAGAGGTGGGTGTGTTTTGTTGGTAATATGTAGTCTGTTGTGTGGTTCAGGGATGTGGGAATAAAGTGGACCAGATGGGTGCTCTGGATGGGATCCCTTTTATCTCATTCCCGTGCTCTACTTGGGGGTTCAGGGCTGAGTGTTACCGTTAAGTTCTGCTATTTGCTTCTGCCCTAGCTGGGTGAGATATGCATGTGTGAAAGTTGCGGAACTTCTCCCATGCCTGATCTCATATTGCAGAAAGCTTTGCTGTTTTGGTTGGCTTTCTGGGCTGAGTATTAGAACAGAATCAAAGTTTGTAAAGTCCCCATTCCTGTGGTATTTTGCAGAGTAATTTTAAGTGAATGACAGGCAGGTGAGTCTGATTAGCCTATTTCAGAGTTGCCTGTGCTGCAAACTGAAAGCTTTTCTAGCAGACATCAGCCTAGCTGGCCTCTAATTTTCATTATTTTGATAGCATTGTGTGGAATTGGTGATGTTTGTTGTGCTATAGATAGGCATATGCAAAGGTTGCCTGGTTTTGTTGTTATTTTTTCGTTGGTTTGTTTGTGGGTGCTTTGGGACTGTGGCAAAGATGGAAGGGCTATGAAGAGTGTCCTTTGATGTCTCAGACCCTGACCACCATGCCTCTTCCATTGGTATGACTTCAGACTTTCCCAAGGAGAAGAGAATGTGTTGGTCATGCACCACTTCTGTTTTAAATTGGAAGGAAAAAGAGTAACTAATTTAATGTTAGCATCAGAAGTACTTCTCTAGTGCTTTGATTGATTTGATCTTTGCATATTTCCATTACCTAGAGGATTACTTTGATAAAAGAAAACAAGTTGATCTATTAACAGAACAGATTGGTTCCTATATGAATGCTATATTTCCTCTATCTGCATTTTTCATGCATAGGTCAGGCTGACCTAAGAGCAATATGAGCAAAAAATTAAGAGCCATAGTTATCACAGCAAAGTAACATCCAGTTATAACTGCAAAATCACATCAGTGGGATCACAACAATTGCACCAGTAAGTTCCTTCATTCTGACTTTCCTTGAACTGGAGGAGGAGAGCTCTGTCACCTTTCCCTGATTCTTTAGAGATTTTTTTAAAAAAATAATATTATGCCGCACTAAAGAGAGGTATGGTGAGGTTTAGTTGTGTTTTGAAGCAAAAGACATAAGCATTTAGATTTAGAATAACAATCTTGAAGACTGAATTGTTTTCCTAAAACTGATTTAGAAAGAATACATTGTCATAACATAATATTAGAACCCCATTGTAAGGACTATGGAGGATGTGAGATTGGCTCTTGAAAAAACATGATGGATGTCTTTTTTCATAAGCATCTTGTTTCTGGAGTGTTGTAATTATTTTACATGTATGAAAGCTTTTATTCAGCAAAACACCTAAGCATGCACTTGAGGCTACTTTGTCATTACTCATTTCTAGATGATTTACTGCAATAAAAGTAGCATGAATAAATCCTGCTTGTGTTTGCTGATCAGTGTAGGGCTCATGGTGGATTGGGTGAGGACAGTAAAAATACTTTTCTAAGCAGTTGTACTCCTGACTCCTCAAAAAGCATTGCTGTTGAGGATGCATTGTCAATGATAAGAGTTTTCTACAGCTCATTGGCAATGACAGATTTGGGCATTGGATTCTTATTGTGTCAATTAGCAGTTCTCCTCCCTGTCTGTATCAGCTTTTAGTGTAAAATCAGAAACCTTTTTGCAGTCCAGATAAAATCTAAAATGTAAAATTAGAGGCATTACTTAACTTCAGGCTGAGGGTAAAAATCCTTCTTTTCCAGAAGACCCAAATCTATCAGCTTTCACATCCACAAACCCTTTATTTTACACATTCTGTTCTAGTATTTATGTCTTATATAGATCAGTTCCTACCAAACCTTTAATAAAAGAGTGCTGGAACCCAAGTCCTCTTAAATGCTGCCAAACCAGAGTTCTTCACATCAAGATTTTTTTTTTAAATCTAGGGCAAGTAGTCTATGAGCTAGAGATGTAAGTAAGTGGGGCATGGATCAGTCACTCTTTCCCATTGCTTGTGACCCTGTCATCCTGAATCATCTCTTGTAGTGCTGATGCATTTGAAGAGCACAGGGTCACTGGTAATTAAGACAGCTTTATAAAAGTGCTAGCAGTTGCAGCTGGAGGATGAAAAGTATCTGGAGTGCAGAATTTGTTAACCACATTGAGCTCCCTTGGAAAAAGGAGCCCTAACATTTGTGCATACACTACTGCCTTGTGTGCTTGTGAGTTGTGCAGAGTTGCATTAAGTCACTGTTGTGGATGGATGATCTCCAGCAAATATGCCAGGTGCTGCAGGAAGCATTGATGATGACATGGTGTCTGGGATTCCCTCCCAGAGGCATTGCTAAAGAGTGCCCCATGTGCCTTGGGATCTTTTGGGTTGATAGTGATGGACATCTTTTGGTTGAAGCATTTGTTTAACACTGACATATAAGGTTCAAGGACAACAGCCTGCAAGATCCTTTTTGATCTGTATGAGTATGACAGGCACTGCGTGATAGCTGAAGTCTAGGTGGGAAATATCAGTATTGCTCTCTGAGCTAACCAGGAAGGTGTAATGGTCTGCAGAAGAGAATTATGTAGGTGTTACAGAGTCACTGAATGGGGAAAACAACCAGTTTATAATGCCATCTGAGGCATATGAAGTAAACTCTGGTGCTTGTCCTGCATGCCTTCAAAGGTATTCTGATTCTGTGCTTGGTGCTTATCCTGTCTGCTTTCTTAACCTAGAAATCTTAGAAGAAAAGCATAGCTGGGAGAAGTACACCATCATCTGGCACATGATATGCCAATTTTGATAACTGCCATACACCACATCTTCTAAATAACATGTTACAGTGACTTATTTTCTCATGCTAAAGTAGGAGATTAACACGGTATGAAACAGAAAACTGTGTTTGCAGCCACATTTACAATCCAGCCGGTCTCAAGCCGTCTTCACCTTGAGGTGAATATCATGGCACAATGCACAGGACAAGCAAAAAACATGAAGGTAATGAAGAGTATTTTTCAATGAAGTGCATAATTATGAAACAAGGCCCAGATGTCCCGCTCATTCGTCTAAACAGTCTTTGGACATTTCACACTGTTGTTAATATTGATAAATGGATGCAGAAACCAGCAAGAGGTTCTCCTTTAGATAGTTCTTAGGACCAAGGTATGCTCTTTGATAAAGTTTTCACAGGATGGATGTCGTGTTTCTTCTCCAGACCAACTTTATTATAAAGTTAGATATTAGGTGGCTGGGGTGAAGTGTTAGGTCCTACTGCCTTTGGGCTACCCAGAAAAAGTTCTATTTCTGGAACAATTATCATGCAATTGGTTCAGATATGCTTGTATCTAGCAAGTCAGAATCATAGAATGATAGAATCATTTAGGTTGAAAGAGGTCTTTCAGATCAAGCCCAACCACTAATCCAACACTCCCCTAAATGTTCACTATAGAGCTGCATGCACCAGCATTTAAGAGAGAAAGTATATCCTGTTGGGCTGCACTGTAGTAAGAAGTGTCACAAAGCTGAGTTTCAAAGAGACTGCTGAAACACTGGTGTAAGAATACCATCACAGTGCTCACTGGGCAAATAGAAATATCATTATCATGAGTATTACTGTGCCATGGATTAAACATGAGATTGAGCGTTTGTGTTGCCGAGAAGTGGACCAGTTTTCCTAGGTTCATGGCCATTGCTCTAATCACTTCATTATGCTGAGTTTGCATTGTTGTAGCAGTTATAAAAATCATGGGAGATTTTTCCCTGATTCTCCTGACCTTTGTGCACACTTGTTAAAGGATGGGTCACATAGCCAGTGACTTCTCTTGACTTTGTGTCATAGGTATATTCTTGCTCATTTACTTCATGCAGTCTAATGGAGGATTTATCCACTCCTACTTTGTCTCTCTAATGGAGATAGCAATTAAAGAAATAATCTGGATGTGTGACTGCACATCTTACTCTCTTTTTTGTGTTACACTAGAAGTAAAAGCGATAATAATCAGATTGAATTCCTTCCTCACTCCTTCCCACACCCTGTGACTTTCTGATAGTAGGACTCTAGGCTGGGATCCTGTAGCCTGCATTAACTTTACATCTACTAACAATGAAACAGCTGGGAGCAGATATAGCACGGCTCAGATTAGAAAGTCTTCCCTGAACCAAGAGTGTGTCCGCATCAGGCAAATCTGGTGTGAGTATCTCTAATTTCAGAAATTACAAATTTGACAGTTTGGCATATTTCCCAATATTGATGCAAGTATTTTGGTCCTGCATATGCATGTACATCTCCAACGGCTCCAACAAGGCAACTCAGGTTGGTACTCATAAGTTGGTACTCATTGACATTGCAGCAGTGAGGCGCAGATTTCTGAAGACATAGTCGGGTGATGCAGCAGTGCCCTTGGAGCACTGCCATGGCGGAGCAAGCTCCACAGGGAGGACACTTACTCTTGGCCAGGCTCTTACTGTTTTCCTTTTGGCTTTATCACCCTAGAAGTATATTGATGGATTCTTTGACTTGCTATTTTTTCTGCAGTGCTGGAGTGTCTAGGATAATTACTTCACAGCACAGTTTACTGCTGTTTTGACAACATTCACTGCAATACGTATTTGTTGTTGTAGCCAACTGGCATCCAGTTTAAGGGTCTTTCGCTCTGACTGTTTAAATTAGAGTCTGCATTGTCTTGTGTGATAATGCTCATGGAGCAATAAGACAGTGTGCTTTCTGTGAAATGTCTTGTAGCTGGTGATCTTTTCAGCTTTTCTTGGCTTGTCTTCTGGTCTGAACATCTGTGCTCTGTCCCTCTTTCTGTGTTGTGTTCACTGCTATTGGACATTTTGCTTGAGGCAAGATCAAGTCTAGTGTTCTCCATTTC
This sequence comes from Amazona ochrocephala, assembly GCA_039720435.1. Classification (NCBI taxonomy): domain Eukaryota; kingdom Metazoa; phylum Chordata; class Aves; order Psittaciformes; family Psittacidae; genus Amazona; species Amazona ochrocephala. The sequence continues at coordinate 33,724,522 of CM077884.1, read as the reverse complement.
CCATCCTAATCATGGTATTGTGCTGCTACTGCATATGCTCTTAATCAGCTTTTACAGTCCATCCTGGAATGTGTATATAAAATCTGTGGCATATTCTGGGATCCTTTGGAATGATAACAGAAAAAAGAGATTGGAAAAGAATTTTTGAATCAGTAAACAGTTTTTAGTTTTCTCTACAATATCCCTAAATTACATTTCAGTCTAGGTCAGTTAGAATCTAGATGGTTTCTGTTATCTACAGTGCCTGGTACCTGGGAGAGAACCCACAAAAGCCAAGCAAAACTGTCTTCCTCTTCTCTCTCCGTCCACCCCCACATTCTTTCCCTTAGGGTTTCTTCGAGTCAAATGGTAGGCAATATCTTCACAGAATGAATGCAAATGCCAACAGGATTTTTAAATTTTAAACTTATTTATTTAAAATGTATTTCTGCTTGCTTTCATGATACTTCCCTTATTGTCCTGGTGAACTAACATGCCTAAGACACCAAAGAAGAATATTGTTTTATATTTGCATACAGATGCCAATACTTCTTAATATCATATTTAATGCAGTCAGAAAACTAATAGTAAATGCAGTTGCTTTTTCTTGTGCAAGCAGCCAGACTCCTACAACCTGTGTGGCATTCAGAAGCAATGACTGCTGCAGGGTGTGTAGCAGTGGTGAGGTGACCATATTTCTTGGTTCTAACAAAGTCACACTTGACCTTTGACCTCACATCTCACTCTTGGTCCCATGTGTGGGGTCATCTCACAGCAACCACCTGCCCTGCAATGTTTCTTCCACAACATATCAATTGCTCTGGCAAAGCAAGTGCATACGTTTAAAAGGTTTGCAGGCATATTGTTCCCATATGCAAGTTCTCTTGCAGTGAGATATTCACTCGTCACTGCTGCGGAACATGGTGCCCCTTTAACCTCCACCCCAAGGCTTGCAAAGCTGAGTCTGGTTGTGAAAAGTTTCACCAAACACTTCAGCCAGTGCTAAATGTTGTGCCTTACACAGATTTTTCTCTGAAGCCTGCCGTTTACACAACCATTCGAGGCCACCTCGCCTACCTTGCTTTTTTGGTCATGGCTATTCTTAAATATAATTGAAGAATAATTCCTACTGTTTTGAATATCAGTGAATAAAATAAAGGAGAATGATCCCCATGATGCCTTATTAAACAGAAGATCAGCATGAAAGAGAATGAAACGTTGATCTGCTACAAACATGACCACAACAAACTAGCTGTGTATTCACAGACAGAAAGTTATTAGTATTGGAAAGTGAAATGCTATGTAGAGAGAAGGCTGCTGGGGCCTTAACTGTTTTTTCCTCCCGTGTTGGTTGTCATAGATGTTAGTCACATCGCATAATGCACTACTGGCAGGCACTCAGCTACTACAGTGGCAAGGGCAGTATAAGAACCTATATAGAATAGAAAAATGGTAAACGGCGGTGTCCTGTGAGGGTGAATTCAGGGAACTGGATGCCTAAGGGCTATATGAGCCTAGTGGGTGGTTTCCCTAGCCTGCAAAATGGAAATAAAGCTCCAAGCCTCTGTCCTTTAAATGCTGATTTTCTCTTGCCATTCTTTTTTATTATCACCGAACAATTAGGAAACCAGAAGGCAAATCAATTTGAAAATTTTGGAAGGGCTTTTCACGCACCAGCCCACAAAATCAAGGGGACACATTTTCCCCAGGTGTCTTCTGACATTGCTTCTCCTTTGTTTCTCTTCTGCTTCAAACAGGCAACATAGGACATAGGCCCTGCTATAGCCTATGCTGCCTCTACATTGCACAAATCAGTTTTCAAGGAAAAAAATATTATGCTACTAACCTAATGATAGCCTGTTGAAAGACTAATTTCTTCTTCCCTGCTCTCCAGAAACACTTGGGCTCTCCTTTCCAGTGAATCTTCAGAGCCAAAGAGGTCCAAATAGGTGCTTTATCTCAGCAGGGTAGATGTGGCACCATCGTGAACCACAGCGGCAGTGATTGCTCCATGATATGGATCAGATTCCAGGAGTCTAATGGGAGTGATGGGAAGTGCTAAGTGTGGAGTTGGCCTGCAAATGTGGCTGCTATAGTTTGGACATTAAGCACATGCAACTCCTCCTGAAATCAATGGGAGGCAAAGGCCTCTCAGCACTGAAAATGGGAATGTGTTTCATCTCTGAAGTCTAACTTTACAGAGCAGCTACAGAGATGTCTACCTCTGAACTTAAATCACTACATCTTAACTGTATTTAAGGCTGATAGAAAGGAATAAGCACATGTGGTTCTGGTCACTAGGTAATTCTGGGTGGCTGTAGGTAACTGGAGGCAATTAAGCTGGTAAGAAATGAATTCTGCTCTTGCTGTCTAAAATCAAGGACTTGGTGTGGGAGCAACAATAGTAATAGGAGATAAAAGACAGGTTAGGGACAATGTGGGTCCTCTCCAGAAGCTATCGGGAGAACTGGCTACCCTGGAATTAGAGAAGGCTGAGGTTCTTAATGACTTCTTTGCCTCAGTCTTCACCGGCAAATGCTCTGACCACACCACCCAAGTATTGGAAGGCAGACGCAGGGACTGTGAGAATGAAGACCCTGGGCCCACTGTAGGAGAGGATCTGGTTCAAGACCACATTAGGAACCTGAATGTATACAAGTCCATGGGACCTGATGAAATCCATCCGCGGGTCCTGAAGGAGCTGGCAAATGAAGTTGCTAAGCCACTGTCCATCATATTTGAAAAATCATGGCAGTCAGGTGAAGTTCCCGATGACTGGAAAAAGGGAAATATAACCCCCATTTTTAAGAAGGGGAAAATGGATGAGCTGGGGAACTACAGACCAGTCAGCCTCACCTCTGTGCCTGGCAAAATCTTGGAGTGGATTCTCCTGGAAGGCATGCTGAGGCACATGAAAACCAACAAGGTGGTTGGTGACAGCCAGCATGGCTTCACTAAGGGGAAATCCTCCCTGACCAATCTGGTGGCCTTCTATGAAGGGGCTACGGAACTGATGGACAGGGGTAGAGCAGTTGATGTCATCTACCTGGACTTATGTAAAGCCTTTGACACTGTCTCACATGACATCCTTGTCTCTAAGTTGGAGAGACATCAATTTGATAGGTGGACCACTTGGTGGATAAAGAACTGGCTGGATGGCCACATGCAAAGAGTAGTGCTCAGTGGCTCAGTGTCCAGCTGGAGACCAGTAACGAGTGGCGTCCCTCAGGGATCGGTGTTGAGACTGGTCTTGTTCAACATCTTTGTGGGTGACATGGACAGTGGGATTGAGGGCACCCTCAGCAAGTTTGCCAATGACACCAAGCTGTGTGGTTCGGTTGATATATTGGAGGGAAGGAATGCTATCCAGACGGACCTAGACACGCTTGTGAGGTGGGCTGATGCCAACCTAATGAAGTTTAAGCATGCCAAGTGCAAGGTCCTACACCTGGATTGGAGCAATCCCAGGCACAGCTACAGGTTGGGCAGAGAAGAGATTCAGAGCAGCCCTGTGGAGAAGGACTTGGGGGTATTGGTCAATGAGAAAATGAACATGAGCTGGCAGTGTGCGCTTGCAGCCCAGAAAGCCAACCGTATCCTGGGCTGCATCAAAAGGAGTGTGACCAGCAGGTCAAGGGAAGTGATCCTGCCCCTCTACTCTGCTCTCGTGAGACCTCCCTTGGTATATTGTGTGCAGTTCTGGTGTCCTGAACATAAAAAGGACATGATACTGTTAGAACAAGTGCAGAGGAGGGCCACGAGGATGATGAGGGGACTGGAGCACCTCCCATATGAAGATAGGCTGAGAAAATAGGGGCTGTTCAGCCTGGAGAAGAGAAGGCTACGTGGAGACCTCATAGCACCTTCCAGTATCTGAAGGGGCCTATAGGGATGCTGAGGAGGGACTCTTCATGGGGGACTGTAGTGAGAGGACAAGGGATAATGGGTTCAAACTTAAACAGGGAAAGTTTAGATTGGATCTGAGGAAGAAATTCTTTACTGTAAGGGTGGTGAGGCCCTGGAATGGGTTGCCCAGGGAAGTTGTGAATGCCTCATCCCTGGCGGCGTTCAAGGTGGGGTTGGACATAGCCTTGGATGGCATGGTTTAGTGGGAGGTATCCCTGCCCATGGCAGGGGGATTTGAACTAGATGATCTTAAGGTCCTTTCCAACCCTAACTATTCTATGATTCTATGATACTTAGTACATAACTTACTCATCATCATGCATGTAGAAGAAGAAATGTGATAACATTTGTGATAGTCCCATACAGTGGAACTTGAGAGAGATTTCAAGTTCATAAATATGTGAAATGTTTCCTTCTTTGCTATTGTACTAAGCATGAAAATACACCATGTTGGATCTTCAGTGGTTGGCATTCATTCAGCCAAGTCTACTGCTTGCTCAATAAATAATGTATGTACATTAAAATATCATTTGTTGAATTTACACAAAATAGATGCCTTCTGCAGTGCATGTGATGCTGAAAAAATGCAATTATATTTAAATATATTTCTGTTTTACCTGAATATCTGTCTCAATGGCCACATCCTCACTAAATATAATTTTATTTCAATGGATTTGGAGAATCTAGTCCCCAAGACTTTAGTACTGTAGGCTAGTTGACTTATTTACTGTTCTGGGCTGGTAGTTGCACCTTTTGGCAATGAATATTAATTCTCCTCCTAGCATAAGAATGTTTAGAATATTCCCTTTGTTCCATTGCCCAGATGTGTGTCGTGTCATCAGCAGATGAGGTGAACAGCAGTGGTTTGACATTCTTAGCGGCTGATTAGGCATACTGGTTTGAGTAGACTGTGATGGAGCAATTTGCACGGATGCAGCGGAGCTGTGTCTTAGTTGTGCCATGGTGTTAAGCAGTGGTAACGAAGAGCAGGTAAACAGCATGCTTTTGTGCGTGCTTGGGTGCACATGTTCATAGGGCCGCTTTCTTATTTTTAGGCTTAGAATATGCTTCGGGGAGAGTATCAAATATGTAGAAGCGATTATGATGGCAGCAAAAAGGAGCCTTTACCTGTGGGAGTATATGTCCTTTGACCATTGAAAATACTTTTGCAGTGGGGAAAAAACACTGGAAAATTTCTCCTGATTGTGATTAGGATGAGTTAGACACAATTTCCTCAGCAGCAGTAGGCCTATGCCCACCCGCTGTCTTACTATGTGAGAGCAGAAAAAAGCTCCTGGTGTTTTCTTTGTCAGCTGGTGTTTTCTTCATCAGCTTCTTTCAAGTGGAGAAAGGGTAAAAAGCTGTAGGTGCAACAGATGGTTTAAAATGGCCAGTGGCATCCCACAGCTTGTGTGTCTGGACCTGGAAGTGGGTCCTCTGACCACTGACACTTTGGCTTAATAAGAGAAAAGCCATGAAAGGGAACAAAGCTTTTTCACAAAACTGTGTGTGAAATGGATGATTAGGCATGAGACTGTTATGATCATTTGTCCAAGGTGCCATGTTGATCACTTTATAGTCTCAAATTGTCTTAATATATTTATTTCTGCCTTCTACTCACCAAGAGGCTTTTCCTTTCATTCCTTATGCTGTAATGAACAAATACAGAGTAGCAACCAGGCAAAGAAATGTTATTTTTAGTTGGTGGCCTATGTCTCCAGTAGCAATCTCTGACATAAGTGGGCCCAATTTTGTGCCAGTAATTACAAGTGGGCCCAACTGTTTGAACTTGCAATTGCACCCATTTAGAAGCTTTGCAATTGGGCAGTTAGTCTTCTAAATGAGGACAATTGCAAGCTACAAATAACTACTCCAGCATTTAATTGTCAATGTAAAATGATTCCTGCAGCATTGGAGGTTAGGTAGAAGCCCAGCTAAAAACAAATCAAACCAAAGCCTATTTGGGCAGCACAGAGAAGGCATGAACTGTCCTGGTCAATGAATTTGCCAGTAGACTGCAAATGGTTGCAAAAATTAAAAGTCGCGTGAATTTGCCAGGAAAGAAAAATAATGCCCAGGGCACTGTTGTGCAGCAGCAGTGCAGCAAACTCACACTCTCATAGCAGACAGGTAGACAAACTGACTGGAAGCCATCCAAAATGCAGCTACTTGTATTTCAACCACTGGAATGATGTTTGAAAAACAGTTCCAAAAGGGCCACATTCCAGGCAACAGCATACTAGCAAAGTTTGAAGACCAAACAAATTTGGCTTACATTCTACAACAGAAACTTTTATGTCACGGTCAAATTTGGTACATAAATAGTTTTTGTACTTCAAAAGAGGAAGTAGAACTGCCCCTTTTCAAAACCTTGCCTTAAGATTTTCACCATTTTTCTGATGACAGATGAAGAATATTACTAGATTGATACTTGCATCTTTTTTTGAGGGTATTTTGTGAGAATTCTTGATTACAGAACCAAATAACACCTCTGAGCTGCATTTAAATATATGTATGTATTGGTGCATGAGGTTATAATGGTTGAACTTGTTCCTTTAGCAATTCTTGCTCCTCTGATTTTTATCACATAACTAACATGCTAGAAAGCATTATTCAGAAAGAATGACTGATTTCAGTGGTGACAGAATTTAAACATGAGCTGAGTTTTAAACTATTTTCTACTGCAAATCATATGGAAGAGTTCTTTTTATTTTAATTTAATTTCAAACTGTGAAGGTTTCAACACAAGCTGGATAGAAGAAACAAAACAAACCCTTCAAATATCTCTTTGCATTTTTAAGCAAACTTGCTCAGATTATATTCACACCTTTAATATTTGCTTCCTGTGAGTATTCTAGGCAGATGAGCTTTCTGGCAAGGATGGTTGTGGAAACAGTGAATTTTAAACACATTTGAAAATATTTGTAAAGAGTGCATTTTTAATTTGCAAATATGGCACTGTAAATTAGTTCAGAGTTCTGCAAATTTTATCAAAATGTAGAAATATGCTGTATGAATTTCTTTGAAGTATTAGGTGTTAGCAATGTTCAACTGTCAGAGGAAGGACAGAGCAGTAAGAGGTTGTTGTAATGAGTATCTAAACAGGACCTAATAAATGAATTGCAGGGAATCTAGAACTTCCATGAACAATTCATATATAGAAAAAGTCTGGTTATATGAATCGCTTTATCAATTAGACTTAAACTGATATTACAACTGCCAAAGATAGAATCCTGTCTGACACACAAAATGATTTAGAATAACTTGCTTTACAATGAAATAATTTAAATTTTTCTTAGGATAAGGCTTGTTAAAGCCTGAGGCTAATGCCAGTCCTATGCAGAGCAAGGGAAAGGTGCACCTTTGTAATCCCACTGAGAACAAGAGAGTTTGGATTATTTCAGAGAGGATTTTGATCCACTGCTGTGAAGAACAGCAGAAATGGAGGAGAGTTGCTATCTTACAGAAACTGGAATTTATCCGTGAACCTTCTATCAGCTATTGGGATTTCTACCTATACAAATCATAAGGTATTTATATATCTTTTGGCTTGATGCATGTCAGTTCCCCCTTCAAAATCAGTTGTTGCAACTAGGCACATGGTTAAACAGTTTGCTGGGTCAGCCTTAGAATATGCTGCCACTGGAAGGATAAAGTCCTTCTGAGAACTGAATCCCACTGCAGATGAGGTTGTATCCTTCATATACACTTTCTAGTCTTGGATGAGTTTGTGATTATGGATTACTAATCCTGATATATATATATATTTATATATTTATATAAACACTGTAATGTACACAATATAGAATTATATTTACATACATGCAAACCCACATATATATGCACACTACACATACATATAAATAATTTGGTTTATATATATATATAATATATACATATATATATATATATATAATTTTTTTATTCTGGCCTCACTGATTCCTAGACTGCAGCAACGGGAAAGGCACCTCCAGGGAGCCTCACTATTGCCCTTGTGCCACAGTGTGTGGGTTTAGGGCACCACTGGGACAGTGGGGAGGTTGTTCTAACTGGAATATTGTCTTTCTGGCTTGTGAAAATATTAATATTTACTTTTGGCTGTTGTGCACTTCAGATTAGTCTGCTTGGGAATACCTAGCAGATACATATTTGCTTGCAACGCATTGCAGTTTAATTAAGCTGATTTCAGTTGGATTGTTTTGTATGCTTTATGGCAAGTGTGAAATAAGCAAGTGGTGTATTTTATTTATTTTTAAAGAAAGAACTGAAAGGAAGTGATACAATACAGAAGCAGTGTATGCACTGTCATGCTACTTCACAGGTATGATTCTGCACCATCAAACTGAAAGGGATTTTGGCCAGCAGCTGAAATGAGGGAAGTATTCAATCCTAAAATAACATTCTTCATATTCTTATGAGTGTCAGATAGTTGCCATTTGTACAATGTGTAGTGCTATAGTGAGCTCTTACTCGTGGCATTTTTTCCTTCATATGCAGTTTTAAATATAGCTTCCTTTTCCCCTTTCTTTTTCCAGGCTGTTACAGAAGTTTGCCTAAATAATATGCTGTCTGCTTTTCTTCAGTAAACATTTTCCAAACAGTGTTCATTAATGGCTATAAAACAAATCCCAGTGCAGGCTTATCTTTTATGTTTCTCTCCCTGCCCCCCCCGTCCACATTTCTGAGAACATTGATGCTGGAACCAATACAAATCATCCCAGCTGTCTCCCAAATTAGCACTGAGAAAAATAAACTGTTCTTCAAAGTAATAATTTTATACAACTAAATAAATAAATATTGTCAGCACTGGGTCAAAAATCCAAGTAAAATTACATCAAATTCACTTCATAAGATGGATTGTATGAATGCATTTCAGTTCCTCTCTCATCATTCTCCTTTATATTTTTAGACAGTCTTTATGTGAATACAATGACTCCAATATCAAACATTTTAAATGATGCTTGAAATATCAGTCACTTGACTTTGATGTCACACACAATTAAATTCAACCCATCTTCTCTCAGTTAATAACAGCAATCTCACCAACTCTAGTGCCTAATTAATACAAGCTATTTGTCACATAGAGGTGACACATGTATATCAGAAAGCTTGAAATATTGTTTTGTGCTGTGGTATTGCTAGCCAGCCCTGAAATATAGAAACTGTCTTATGTATGATTGTCTTTAAAGATTTCAAAAGGCTTCAGAGTTTGGTGAACTCAAGCTGGGACTCGACAGTGCATAGAAGGTGCTACTGATGTGTTGGCTCCCTTTAGGCTGCTAAATAGTAAGATATTTAGAAAGAAACGTGGCTAGAATTGAAAGGTTCATACCTGATCATTCATTTAGGTGATCGGCAGAATTGCGAATCACAGTAGTAGCAGTAATTTGCTTAACCTGCAGTTTTTAAGCTATGTGATAGAATACACAATCATACATTTTCTTGTTGCATAAGCATTTTTTTGCACTATTTATGCTCAGCACTTTTTAACGGTATGTTTCAATCAGGCTTGCTGTTGCCAAACAAATGAGCTTGTCTACCTCATGTTAATTATCATTGTGTAATAAATAACAGTATAATAAGGCAGGCCTAATCCTGCCACCCTTACTTAGGCAAAGCTTCTGTCTGCTTCACTGTGTTTTTCCTGTATTGAGGCAGCAGCCTTGGGAGCAAAAATTGCCTACATAGTTAGTAGCAGTAAATTAAAGATAATTTGTTATTGAACTCTTCCAGTGAATAAAGCACAACAGAGAAACCCACAAAGTAAGAAATGCAGGAAACATTAGCTATGTATGGATTAGTAATCATAGTAATGCCTATGGATTTTCAGTGCATTGTATTTTGGAGCAAGTGTGTGAGGTTTTCCCTGGATTTTTGATTATAGGTGGTTTGCTTCTTTTAGATATTACCAGTAGAGTGTTTATAAATGACATAAACCACCCACAACACTTTGGGGCTTTCTTCCAGCTAGAAGTTAGTATGGGAAGTGCCATCACAGCAGCTCTTCTGTCAGCTGTGAGAAGGAATACCACTGCAAATCAGGGGACAGGTGATGCAGATTCAATCCAATGCAGTCTCTGGAGTCCTCTCTTTATTCACAGGCAATGTTGCTTATATGCTGATGGGCATGGTGATGGTGATATTCTAATTTCACATGTACGTTCCGTTTTGGCTTGCGTACTGAGTGGTGTTTCTTAAATATAAGCCATCAAAATCTAGCAGAGAGGGGAATAGGTCCAGTGGTTTGAAATTTTCCTCTTCAATCTACCCTTTGCTAGCCCTCTGTTACATACCCTCAAGAGTACAAAGCACAGAGAAACCTAAAGTAATCTGCAATCTGGTCATTGCAACACTGAGATAAGCTCTTTCTACCTTACTACATGATATTTTAAGGGAGAGAATCATGTACATGTGTGTTAGGTGAGGAATGGGAATAGGAGAGGCCTTTATAGCCAATGAATTGGATTTTCCCTTTGCTGCTTAAGAAAATATGAAAGGTTAATTTCCCATCTTGTTAGGCATGTGCATGTTCACTTTGAAGTCCATCAGTTTCTAAGTCTGGATCATGGTGAAACTGAGCAATTAGCCAGACCTATGGAAGAGTATATGGTGTCCCAATCCCTGTGCTATTTGAAGAGAAAGATGCTACTTGAACTTATTGAAAATCTTACAAGTTAGTCTGTAATACATTTGTATATACATTTTTCTCAGCTGTGGTATCTGCAGACATGTAAGTCACACTTATTGGAATAATTAACTGAATTAACTGAAAACAATGACTACAAAAAGGGTTAAGTGTTGTGGTGGATAAGTACCTGAATGTGAGCTCCTAAGGGATGCTCTGGTTAAGAAGATTAATGTGATAGTAGATGGCGGTAGTAGTAGTAACATGTTGATCACATTATGCCAGACACATCATAAAGAGCCGTAAGGGGTTTACAACCAATGCTTAAACTGAGCAGCAGGTAGGGCATACAAGCACAGTATGTTCTGTGAGATGGAGTGGTTGGACACTGAAACTGGACAGTTTAAGATTAGAAATCAGGTGCGTGTGTTTGACTTAAACAGGGGAGGTTTAGGTTGGATCTGAGGAAGAAATTCTTTACTGTGAGGGTGGTGGGGCCCTGGAATGGGTTGCCCAGGGAAGTTGGGAATGCTTCATCCCTGGCGGCGTTCAAGGTGGGGTTGGACATAGCCTTGGATGGCATGGTTTAGTGGGAGGTGTCCCTGCCCATGGCGGGGGGGTTGGAACTCGATGATCTTGAGGTCCTTTCCAGCCCTTACTATTCTGTGATTCTGTGATTCTGTGACAGTGAAACTATTCAACCACTTAAACAGTGTATTCATAGTTATAGTGAATTCTCTATCACTTGGCACTTCTCCGTCATGTCCGGAAGACTTTCTAAAGGGTGGGTTTTGGTACCCCTAGTTTGCAGCCTTTTTGTAGTGATTGCTAAATGAAGATTTATGTCAGCATTCTTTAGGAGGCCAGGTTAAAAGATCATAGTGGTCCTTTCTGGCCTTAAGATCTTTGAAGGATTAGTCTCTGAAAGTCAAGGGTTTTCTTTGTATCACTAATTTTTGTTACCAATCTGCAGACCATCTATGTCCCTCAGACACATCTATGAAAACATAATTCTTACTGATACTGCTGGCAACAGTCCAATCCCCTGTTTTAGAAATCTCTCAAATATGAGAGGAAAGGAGAAGACCTAATGAATTTGCTGTAAAAGTAGAAATGGTTTTCAATTTTGAAAATATCCTTGTACTTGGCTTAGGATGTGGGAAAATTACAAAACATGTTAGCTGCGGGAATGAAATGGTAGTAGCCCTAAATCAAAATTAATGTGTGATGTTGTGGCCATATTACCAATATGTCATATATCGCAGAGTGTTTTCATTCTCACTTAAAAGCCATAGAAGCAGTTATTATGTGGCTTTCTCCTCATGAAGTTTAGCAAGGGTCCTCTTTTTATTTACATTTTTTTTTTTAAACTGTCATCAGGTTATGCTTCAGTTACCTAATAGACAAAAAGCATTATTCTTGATGGTCTGTCAGCTACTTCCTGCTACAAAGCTTCCAGGGACTGAAGTGCTGGAGACTAGCCACCCCTGGCAGGCATCCAGCCGCCCAGCTAGCCAGCTGGTTGCTGTTGCTGCTGCCGCCAAGGCTCCTGTCTAGGTAGTGTGGTCCCTTCACAAAGGCTCCAAAGAGTCTTTGAGCAGCCACTTGGATCACTGCACCAGTGCAATAAGGCGCTAACTTGGTTACAAGCGACCACTGGTTCGTAACATACGCATTTATTGAGGGCTGTGTGTTGTCTGTACCAGCAACGGGATGACTTGAGAGCAATTAATGAAGCCGTGTTGTTATTTGTACAAGGTGCTAAGTGTGCCCAGTGTTGTGCAGATGTTCGTCCTGAATGCTGTTCTTTTGTATTATTTTACAGCTAAATTCCACATTTTTCCTGTAAGCCCAAAAGAAAATAGAGGGTGTGTTTTCTCATATCTTCAGGCATGGCAGATGTATCTAGCCCGGCACACTTTCTAGTGTAATGGAAGTTGGAAGCATGATCAGAGCACACTTTCTCACTGTGCATTCTTTAACAGGGTGAGAGGAGGTGAGAGGGTCAATTCCCCCCTGCTGTGGCCCAGCAACCTGCTGTGAAGTGCGGGCATGTGCCCAAAAGCTGCAGTGCAGATGTCCAATCTTGCCAGCCTCCTCTCATCCTTCTTACTTGGCGTGCAATTTTCCAGCATCAGTTACGAAAAAAATCTATGTAAGTGGGTCAGAATCCAGCTACCTGAGGCTTTGCTGTTTATTTGTTAGCACAGCCACTGTATGTCGTTTCTGCATGTGTTAGGATGACAGTACATGTACACAGTTGCTATTAGCATGGGTTTGATTTCGATTGGAAGTGTTGATGAGCTGTTTCACGTGGCTCTCAGGACTGTAGCACTTGAAGGGAACATGGTGTGACCTGCTCACAGCATATTGGCCTGCATTTATACAGCGTGTGGGAACTTTTACTCAAGTCTCCCCAGCCACGTCTTGTTTTGATCTCTTTAAAGGTATAAATGAGCTTTACTAATCAGAGTGCTAATAAGCCATGCATCCCAGGAGCAAATGCAGTGGGACTGAGAAAAGTATGTGAGAGCTGTCTCCTTCCACAGGCTGACTCTAAATTAATCTGTGATATTTATCTCCTTGGAGCTCTGTGCTAGTAAATTTGGGCAGCAGTGGGGCTAATGACATATACCTAGAAAGTGCCAGACTCGGAGCTAGCAGGGGTAATGGCATATCTTGAAAATAGGATGGTCAAGCATACTGGCTGTGAGCAAAACCAGTAAGTCCTGCAGAGGCCATTACAAAAGCTCAGTATTTGCCAATTGCTACTACATATGTAACACAGCTGTACCCTTTGCTTCCCAAAGGTAGATGAATGTGTTGAACTCAGGTGCTCTTATTGGCTAGCTGACACATTTTGACTCTGTCTGGATGTCTCTGGCATGGGGGCAGGTAGGGAAGTCCTTGGGTTTAAGGCCTCATCCCACTTACAAGAGTTTTATCTCACTGTTTGGGGACAAATACACCCCTTGGTAACAGAGGACTGTTGTCCCAGCAGTTATTGCTGAAATGTCAAAGATTGTCCTGGCTGAGCTGTGAGGAATCTTCCACAGCCTTGTTCCCTGCCCTGGTGCTGTGTCTTGGTGTCCTCTGACTGGTATTGCTCCTGGTAGCAGAGGTGCTCCTGTACCTTGGCCGGTGCATAAATGCATGGAGAGAGCCCTGAGCTCTGCAGGAATGATGCTGGCATGCCGATGTGCCCTGCCTGCAATTTGTTTCTTTGTGAACCAAAAGTAAGCATTAATTTCATGTCTGTATCTTTACGAGCCATTTTAAAAGTGAAGTATATTTTTTTTTTCCAATGTTTCTATGTATTAGATTAGGAAAGTTGCCAAAATTAAGCTCACCACAGTGGGTAGATGCTTTGTTTGTAGCCAAATGGATTTCCATAAAGTGATGAATTAATGAAATGAAGTAGTGAGGATCATCACATTGTATTGCCAGAACAATGGGAGATCCATAAAATGATCTGCTTGTAAATAATTTGTGGTATTTGCTATGTGCAATTACTACTAAATGAATCTTATTTTCTGTAATAAACACTGTTGTCTTTTAAAGAAAAAAAGTAGAGTTGGACTATCAAGATATTAAATTACAGAAGAATTTACAAATATAATTTTATTTCTTAGCATTTCTTTTACTCTGTTTTATACTTTTCCAGAAAATACGATGGTATTAATTATTATATATATAAAATAAATTTGCCACATCACTGGTATTTTTGTATTTTATGACTGTTTTATAGTGTGATGAATGCAGAATGGTTGTGCAAGCTTTAAAACGTATAATCTTTCATGTAAATATTTTGCAGGAAGAATCTTAATGTGATATATCTTATTTTTTGAGGTATGTCATTGACATCACAGAAAGGACATGTAAAAAATATAACTAAGCAACTCTGATTTAGGTTTCCTAAAATACAGTACTGGAAGCAATTTTGTTAATAAAGCACTGAAATACTTTTTGAATTTCTAAGGTAAACTGGGGATCTTTAAAATAACTTTACAGAGTTTCGTTGATATATTTTTCCATCAAAATTATGTTTTCCTGAAATAAATTCTAATTTAAAGTTTATTGATTTGAATGAAAATGTTTTGGTTGAAGGAACTAGTGAAGACAGGTAAATGTTGCAAAAAGGGTAGAGAAAGCTAAATCCTAGAATGTCTTATTGTTTAGAGAATTTGCTGAATATTGCAGATCGGTACCTCAGTAGAATAAAGTTATCCCTTTTCAGTTGAATACATCATCATCTGATAACCATTTTTGAGTTATGATAATGTTGGTGTCTATTAGAAAAGAAAATATATACAAATCTCACAATCTGTGCTCTTTAGTTATCCTTACTTTTAAATTAATAATATAAATCAAATTAAAAGAGCCCGCTTCTCATACCATCCTAATCCTGTTGAATTCAGAGGTTGCAGAATAAACCTTTTTAAGGGGTCCTAAAATTTAATGTAATGACAGCATAAAGGATGGCTTTCTCTCCTGGTGAAGTCTAGGGGAAATAGGGAAATCTAGCCAATGCTGGAGTTTACTGCAAGTGGAGTCAGCGTGACTCCAGCAGTGTGCGTGTGTGTGAGCCTACCCTCAGCTCATTAAAGGATCCGGGCCTGGCTTAGGAAACTAAATCCTTATTTTAGTAATGTTATGTGCAGTACTTTAAATCAGGAGAACTTTGTTTCTTGTGATAAAACAAAGCTTGGATTCAGCTACCTAGGGTTTGATTCTGCATTTCTTGCACATCAAGGAATTTGGCTTTACAGGGAATTCTAAGCTTTGAAAGAAATCCTGGATTAAGCTCCTGAATGATTAAAATTTAAGTGCTGTCAGATTTCTACATATGAAGTAAAAATAATATAAAAATTAACATTTAAAAAAATAATACCCACAGTCTCCAGGACCCGAGGCGAACTTGGTGCATTGTAATGGAAATTTCAGTCCCATGTGCCACAGTAACTGCAGCACAGCAACTTTTTTAAATAGCCATAATGACGCTATTGCTGATGATGAAGGAAAAATATCACAAGCCTTTTATTTCCTTAACATGTCTAGTAAAGCTCAAGAATGTGTAGCCAAGTAAACTTTAGTTAATTTTATATGTGTTTGAAGATTGTTGATGGTTACTTGGAAAAAGGGAAATGTTTGATGTCTGATGCATCTGGATGGCAAATTCAAAATTTGGCCAAACAAAAGTAATTACAAGGCCTATGAAATAAATTCTGTGTTTTCAGAATCTTCATGACCCAAGAAATGACTAAGAATGGAATTGACACTCCAGTTTCCAACAGATGAAAGATTTTTAGTTCAAATATAGACAATTTTTTTTATAAAGTAAATTGGTCATTTCTGGATCTTTTACTTTTGGGAAGCATGTTAGTGTTTTAATTGTAAGATAATGTCTTCCTTACTCAACTCATCTGGGGCTATGGTTTCATTCTCTATGTAGTCCCATGCAGGATGTTACTGTAAAATCTGCTTCTTGTTTAATTATTAATTTTTTTTCCCTTCCATAAAAGCAATTTAATTTACCGGGGGATTTTTTTTTTTTTTTTTTTTTTAATAGGTGAGGAAGTTTAAAGGTCAAACAGTGAGTGCTTCTTTGACTGGTTGAGATAACTTTGAGCAGTGATCTTTAGTGTAGATAGATTTAAGAGAAAGCATTTCTTTAAGGTCAGTTTTCATCTGTACCATATTTAATAGTTCACATTTAAATAATCTAAACCAAGGTAAACATTTTCATTTGATGTCAATTACAATTTCATGTCAAAATTACAAAAAAGCAACAAGCTTTTAAAATTACATAAAAGGTATAAAGTGGTGGCACAGGCATGATACTTTTTTAGTTTAGCTTTTTTAATTTGGTAGTATAAAAATAACTTTGTCAGTGCATTAAGTAAGTCCAAACTAGAACTTTGAGAAAGGAATCAAATCAGGTAAGGTTCACAGAAGAAAGCAAACCCTTTTGGAATAATAATAAAAAACTTGCAGTATTTATGATGTTGAGAAGTCCTTTTTGTAGGTATCAGAACCTACAAAGTCGCTGCTTCTGATTTTGATGGTAATGAAAGCAACCATTTCAGAAATATAGTGGTGTTAGAGCAATCAAAGAGACTGCTCTCTTACCATAATGTTAGCATCATCTCAGCATGTGGTGCCAGAAAGGTTCTTTCTGCAGTGTACCACTAATCCCGCATTGTCTTTATTATCTTTATTTTCTGATGCTTGTCCTTGCTGATCATTCACAAACTGCAAAGATTAAGGATGGAACACTGAGGTCTTCAAATACTGATAAATTAGATTAATATTAGGATACCCTATGAACTCTCTAGCATCCTATGAGTTCCAGGTTGAAGTCACCCCACAGTGTATGTTAGTATGTGGATATATGCTAATATGTAATAGGTATTTTCCACTCCTATCGCTTAGGAAGAAGCAATGATTTATAGCTCTGCAGTAGCAAGGAAGTTTCATTGCTGGAATACATGCTTATGGATATCTTTTTTTAAAAGCTGATTTTACAAGTACCCATCCCCCTTTTTGGATGTAAGAAAAATATGTGCCTGAAATATATGTGTCTGCATTTCTTAGAGCTTGTAAAAATGAATTGCAGATACAAACCAGAATGGTTGATAGGCACAAACCATTTCTGGGATGTAGACTTGAGATTTGTGCTTTAAATTAATTTTAGTCAAATGAGGCTGTAAACTCTGGCCGCAGGATGTATTTGTTACTGCAAAAGACTCTGAACATAGAGTGCTTTTGTCCTCTGCAATATTTCACGCTGTAGATCTAGCTGTGAAAAAAGTCTGTTATGAAATGTAGCATATAACCTGTAAGTAATAGCAACTAAGTCCCTGGTAGTGAGTGGCTTCACAGAAACTGAATATAAAAAACACTGTGAGTCCAATTACGTCATCTTTGCATTGAGTGCCTTCTCATATTTCCCTTGAAGTCATTTCACATACGTCCCAAAATGACTCTTTCAAAATAATTACAAAGTCATTTCTAACAGTGAATAAATGTGTAAAGACTCACCAGTGATTTTAAGGGTTGAAAAAGACGGCCCTTTGTGTTAGATAATTTCATTGCTCTATGTTCACAAGTGATTAACTCCCCAAAGAGATCTGATTGCTTTTTGTGTTCAGACTGAAAAAAGAAATGTAAAATGAGCAAAATATTGTATTTTGAGTGCTGACTATGGGGCAAGTTTCACATAAGCTTTTTGGAACATCACAATGATTTGTTACTAGCCATATTTGCTGCATATGTGCAACGTGGTAGCCTGCCAAAATGCACACGATAGTCACTTGATGGGTCACTGAAAAAATAGATTTCAAATGGAGTATCTAAATATTTAATTTACGTGCAGATATGAGACCTCTTCTAAGACACTGTGTTCTATTAAGGAAATAATAATATATATTTTATTAGAAACACATGCTGCTAGGGACCCAGTTCCTTCTTCCCTTCATATAAATGAGAGCAAGACTCAGACCTCAAGATGCAGGTTTAGAACCCTGCCCAATTAAATGGTATGTAAAAAGACACTGGAAGGAAAAGAAAACCTCTCTTCCCAGGTGGAAAGAAGATGTAGACTTACCCTGCAATGAGATGAGGGGGCATGTATATAGTGACCATCTTCTTGCTCTCTGTTAGTGATTCTCATCTGTTGCTGTGCAGGATGCAGAGGGGAATTTTTGAAAGTGTGGCTGTGTCCGACCTCCATGTGTGACCCTATCCAAACCCCATCGCTGCCCTTGTCCAGGGGAACAAGACTGTCCCTTGGTTTTGCATGGAAACAGGGCAAAATAAGTATCTTAAGTATTCTGTAGCTGAGCAGTAAGTCACAGCTGAAAGAAGTTCCTAGCAAATGTGCTGTAACTACTTAGACATTGTGCCATAGTCTGGTAAATAACTGTTTCACAAGTCATCTACACATTTAACAGGGCATCAGAGGGTATTGCAGGTACCACATTACTTTTGCTATCAAGTCACTTCTTCCTATATAAACAGCTCAAATGAAGCAACTGACCCCATCCTTCCACCAGCTGGATTAAGTGAGTCTGTTTTCGAGAGGGAGGGTTAGGGCATGTCACTGCCTATAGTAGTTTTTGTGGAACTGTGGGATTGTTTGTGGCCAGCTTTTGGAAATAGAGAGGTGCTGGGCTGTCATGGAGATGCCATCAATCCTCTGTGTCTGCACTGGTGTTGTAAGAAATAAAGCTGAAGGACCTAATGCACATGTGTGCCTGGGCAGCTCAGCACGGTGTCACTGGTGCTTGCTTGGTAGAGGGAATTGTTTATTCCTTTGACTACATCCCAAGGTACAGGGTTGCCCTAACTTTCACAGGGTTGAGCAGCGACCATTACCAGCTGAGCAAGCATTGATTATGGGTTACAATGTCTTAGTTTTGCACTACTTCATACTTTATTTTTTAAGTAAATATTAGGAGCCTCCCAACTATAGGTATGGGGGTAGCTGTCTGCTGCCTCATGTTCCTGCTCCACTTTTGGTTTGCTGGCATGTGCTGTTAAACTCTAATACTAAGGCATGGTCTAAATGGACAGTTCCTCAAATGGTTTTGATTCAGCACCACCAATGACCATTGGCTCCCACCTTTATGCCAGGGATGGCCCTGTTTTTCCTCTGTGTATTGCTGTTGCATGTTCTCCCCATCCAGAGCTATGACCTCAACCCTTCTCTATTTTGTCTCTTCTGGGAGTGCTAGCTCCTTATCCCCCAGTAATGACCATACAGCTCCTCTGGCATCATGGCCCTGTGAACCACCACAGGGCTGAAACCTGGGCTGGGGGTTGGAGCACTGCATTCCTCTCCACGTACAGCAACTGCTAGCAACTAGAGATAATGGGTATGACATAAAAGCACTCAAGGCACAGTGGGCCCTATTATTATAGTTTGACCTGATATCTATATATATGGTGGGTTTAAGAGCTGGATTTCTTTCTGGATTATAATTTCTATTTTTTTTATTAAGACTATATATAAAGATACCATAATAGAGGTGGGTTTTGTTTGTTTTTAAGGAAAAAAATTATCTGAATTTATGGAGCAGAGTATAATGTTCTTGACTATTAGTTCTTAACTGAGTATGTGAAATATGAAATGAATTAGGATAAAGTTGCATAAGCTATCTGAATGTCAGGTGTTTCTGATTGTTTTATAAGGGATCAGTAAAATGCAGCAAAGAATGTCTGCATTTGAAACCATAAATTTTCAAATACAAAGTCCAGTTTGAAGTAAAAAAAATATTTAAATATTTAAAATGTGATTAGATTTGAGAAAAAAAGGGTATTAAGTTTGTCATAACTGTGCCTTTGATATATATGTTAATAGCAAGACTGTTGACAATGGAGAGATTGAAATTAATACTTTTCTGTTAGTCCAAGGCCAGAAGTTGTTGCCTCAAACCATAGTAATTGATTCACTAGTGCATTTGTCTAATGGCCCTGCATTATTCTGTAGTATGCCAAAATGGATGTTGTACTCACAGTCTACCTGTGTTATGGTGTACATTGTACTTCTAATAGTATTTACAGCAATGCAAAATAGGAATGACCACTGAAGTCAGTTGGTGGCATTTGAGTAAAATGGGTGAAGATCAAAATCAGCTCTGTGGGGCTCCATGGGATTTAGGAGAGATATTTTTAGCCATGAGAGAAGCTTTCCTTCATCCCCAAAATATCTCTTTGATTATTTTGAATGTATCTTATTTTGGAATTACTGTTTTTAGGAGTGAAGAAGTTGAGTTAGCAGGGTCAATCTCCAGGAAATTCCAAGTGATTTGTGAAGGAACATTTTATTAAGACTAACTAATCACAGATAAAATAATCTATGGATATTAAAGGTGATTGTATTTGACATGGACATTTTTATTTGCTGCGTTGATATATGGAGTTCATTGATAACCAGACACTATTAGTAGGCATAAAACTATTAATTTTGGCTAGGGAGGAGTATAAATCTATGTTTGAGTGGGCTTTCTGGATAACAATTAACTAGATAGGAATTGCAGATATATGTGTAGTTCACGTCAGAGGGAAAGAAATGCATTTAGAATAATTTGGCTATTTCAGTGTTGACAATGACTTTTACTATTTAGAAGATAAGATAAACAGTAAATTTAATTTGTATAATTAAGTTAATCTTTTTAGATTTTAATGTAGTGTGTCACAAGTTCATAGGCTTGTAAATGAGGTTTCACTAGTAAAACTCTTATTACTAGGTCATATACCATTTCCCCCTAACATCACTACAGAGTGCAAATCTCATAGGTTCCTTTGTCTCAGGGCCAGCAGAATTTTACTGTTGTTCTCTCTCTTGAGGGTTGCTTTAAAAATTGTCATAAAAAAATACAACTTCTGTGTAACGGTTGAAACTCTATCACTTTGCAGAAAAATAGACTGTACTTCTAAGAACCTTCTGCCATAAGGACTCTCTGTAAAGATGCCTGCCTTTAAAATGCAACTTTTTTGTTGGATGAACAGCCTAATGTTCCATGCATTGTACTAGTAGTAGCATTTTATGCAACATTGAAAGACTCAATTAATTTGCATAATTCCATGAGTATTACCATGACTTTAAGGTAGGTTAGCTTGCTCAGGAGTCTTGCCTGCCCAATATATATATTTGCCATTTTGACAAATTAATAATTTCTGAAAACAATTAATTATACTTATGACAAACTGAACTTTATACCCATGGGTCTTAAATTTTTATAGCAGAAATCTAATATTAATGCATATTAGATCAGTGATTTAGTGAGTACCTTAACAGTCAACAATGCCTAAGGCTGAACAAAATTAATATTTTGTTTCCCATCTGGAGACTTCAGTAAAATTAATGAGGAAGGGTGCCTTTTGTAATACATAATAGAAATAAATTTACAATATTTAACCCTAGGATTCTACTGACATCAGCATTTAGATATTTGGTCTGTTTCCCAGCCTGGTGGATAAGCCATGCTGTCGGCTTTATTACTGTAAATATCAGTATGGGTAATCCTGGCTATATAGGGGACTTACATTTCTGCTTTTACTGGCAAAGGTAGACAACCAGATTAATTTTCTTGTATGTTGAAATTCCTAATCTTAGAACAAACCATTTGTTTCTACTAAGGTGTTATTTGGATATAAGATATTCAAACCTTCTACAAATGAGAAAAAAAATGATATCTGCAACCCCAGTGCTAGAACCTGGTGGTGGAAAATGTATGAATGGCCATCAACATGAAGAATTATCTGTATAAAAAGTAGCTGTGATCATATACACTACAAGCTGAAGTTCTTGTGTCTGTGCAATCTGGAAAAGGCCCACTATACTGCAAAGGAAACAGTCAAATTTGATGCTTATAATAGCTTGGGCTATTTAAAAGCATCTAAATGCAGTAGTAGTGCTTGAGGGGTTGCAATTTTTTTTCCTTTTTTTTCCCTGCTAGTAAACTCTCCACCTCTCACCACTTTGACCTTGGTGCACACATCGTCACAAAAGTAAACCAGACCAGTAACAACACTTGCATTCACCCCTTCCTGTGCTGTTTATTTTGGGATTATTAGTTATGTTTTTTAATGACTTCAGGTTTTTCAAAAGCAGTTTTTACTAAAGGCACTGGCGAACATCCAGTTTACTTCCCTGGTACAATATCATACCCCTCTACTTGAACATCTGTTAAAGGTCTGAACAGAATGGTTTTCCTCCCTCTCAAATATTTCTTAGCTAAAATATGTCTGACAATCCTTCTTTTTTTTTGTTTTGTTTTGTGTTTTGTGTTTTTTTTTTTTTTTCTTAGTGCACTCCATCTGAAACACATTGCAAAGCAGGTTTTAGTTGCTAAAAATACTTGTGTAAAAAATCTGTGTAATAAGTTGATCTGCAAAAATAAAAGGGGGATAAGATGATATCAGTGTGGTATGTATATGTACTCTTTGATTAGGTTTTCTTTTTAGTAGGAATTGCAGATGAAATGTAAAAATAGCTTAAAACTGAGCTACAGAGGGCAACTCAGTTTTTACTTAGATGAGAACAAACAACCAAATGTTGCGATGTGAGGTTTCCTGCAGTTAATTTTAACACTTTAAATATCTCCTATGCCTAGTAAAAGAGAAGTTCTGTCAAAGAAGAGATATCGCGTGCCATCTACTGTACTATGGTAAACCCCCATGTTTTTCAGTCTTAGCAACTCAACAATGTTCGCATTAGTAAGAAGACGTAATAAAAAGGATTATGTGTCTAAATAATCTTACTTAATTGTGTAATAGGTCGGATATAATGTGTGTATATAGCAATACAGTAATCTATGTGTGTGGGAGACTGAGGGTGAGACAGTATAATATGATATACTTCATAG